>OV884059.1:74167392-75496558 GCA_930367215.1 Pollenia angustigena
GGGGAAGGGTATACAAGATTTTCCATAGCCGAATATAGCACTTTAAATTGTTTTATTTAAATCATCTTGGGTAATAGCTTAATGTTTTAAACACAAACAATTGTATTAAATAATCACGGGAATAAAAAGTAAAAACTTTTCCCTCGATATTTTGTTTTTGCCAATATATTTTTTAGGGAAGAGACAAACAATTTTCACAAAAGGGATAAATATGAAAATTTAGGCTGCTTTGTTTCTAAAGATATCTTTTTTTGTAATGCCTAGTAACCAAGCCTATCAAAAGATTTCAAATTGTCTTATTGCAAAAACTAAATAATATCGTCCCTTTTTTAGAAAAAATCAGCAAACCGGCACTTTGCTAATTTCGGAACAAGAAAATCGTCAAAATGACGATAAATCGTCAAAGTGACGATAAATCGTCGAATCTGGCAGCACTGTTTTTATTATATTTATTTCTTTTGCTGACGTTTCGCTTTTATTTGACACTTAGGTTAGGTTAGGTTCCATGGGCAGCTATCAACAGACAGCTCACTTGGGTCCTTTATTGGTCGCTTTGTGATACCCACCGCCAATGCCCATCCTATAGAGCAGTTACTCAGATGGCGTCATTCTTTCAGCATGAGTCCCCACCGGCCAGTGCCCAGTCACAACCGATACAACTGTCCTAATCTGGTCCCTTTTGAACCTAAGTAGAGAGCTTGTTCTCCGTTCATCATAACCAGGCCGCTATTATGGATATCGAGCAGGTGGACTCACTAGTCCACCGCATCTGCGCAACTCTATAAGACTCGCGCCTGATAAGTAATTTACAGTGAGCCATTGGAAGACCAACAAATTGATCGATGAATATGTCATCCATGCGACCACCTAGATTATCCGGGCACTCCGAGTGACCCGGAATCCATATTAGCGTTACCCTTGAATGTTTCGCAATCTCATTTAAAGACATCCGACATTCTACAGTTAACCTAGATGTCGTATAAACACCCGCTAGGGAAGCAAGGGCAGCCTTGCTGTCAGTAAATATACGTATATCTCCCGATATGCGATGATACCTCAGCCAATTTACCGCCCGCCTTATAGCCGAGATCTCCGCCTGCAGGACACTACATCCATCCGGCAGACGAAAGGAAACTCTCACATCCAGTTCCTCTATGTAGAAACCTCCGCCAGCTCTTTCACCCTTCCTCGAACCATCAGTATAAACCCCCAGGCTTAGTTCGTGGTGAGTACCTAACAGTGCATTGGCATGCGCCATCCGTGTCACAAACCCCGCGCCAGTGAAAGGCACCAAGTTGCAATAGTCCACACTATCAGGGACAGTCGAACTTTTGGTTATCCCGGCGTGTCCATAGCCACGGGCCGACCAACAGAGCGCCGCGTTTAGCCGTGTCGCCGAGCAAAGAGCCATCTGTCTGGCCATGATGTCCACCGGGAGCCAGTTGACACTTAATTACTGGAAATATTCCAGTTAAAACAGAATCTGTGTTGTCTGTTTTCGCATTCAAATACAGAAAAACTTTTTTTCTCACAAAACGAGAAACGATGGAATTTTTTTGTTTCACACTTCATGTGAGAAATTTTACGATGCGGGAAATACAGAAGCGAGCTACAGATCTTGTTATAGATTAAAAACCAGTTGCGATCGCAGTTATAAGAAAAGTCTACTTCTCTTCACTCTGTAGTTCTCAAATTCAAGTCGACTTTTTCTTATTACAAATTTCTTGTCGTAATTTTTTTTTTTTGTTTTTTTTCAAAAATTCTTGAGATAAAATTAATGGTTAACTTGAAAGAATATTTTTTTTCTATTATTTTTTGTTGTTTTGCAAAATTGTCTAAAAATTGCGTTGTTAAATGTATGAACAATTTTTTTTTTTAATTATTCAATCTTTCATAAAAGAAAAGTTATTTAACAAATTTTCAAAGGCAAGAAACAGTTAAATCTTTTTCTAATTTGTTCTACCATATTAATTAAGTTTATTCAAATATGTAAACAAACTTTTAGAGACATTAAACATTTGCAAAATTATTACAACTAATAAGACGATGAATTAATGAACTTAAAAACAAAACTACTCGAATTAAATTGATAAATACTACGTGGGGGGGGAGGTGAGCTACAGTGAGCCGTTTTGTACTTTAAGGTGGCCAAAAGTTAAAAAAAAACTGTTCCCCGATCTTGTTGATCTTTTGATATGTGTGGTACAGGAGTACAGATAAAACAAAAATATGCTGATAGGAAAAAAGGAATAACAATAAATGAAACGGTTATCAAATAATCAGTATCAAGCGAAAAAAACATGCTTTTTAAATTTGCAATTTTAGTCATTTAAGTTTGGTTGTAAAATTGTTTGTATCCATATAATTATTTGTACGATTATTTTCTCTTCAAATGCGGTTCATTTGAAATAGCATTGGTTGGTATGATTCGCCAATAAAAGGTTTACCTTCCTTGAAGCTTCAAGTATGGTTGAATATAACAATAAATTGTTTTAATTAAATTCAGCCAGGCGAATTCACTAGAAGGTGAGGTCAACTCTACAACAACACTGCTTTCGTGGTCCGACTGTCAAAAATGTCTATTAAACATAAAAAACTGTAGTAAAACTGAAGTTTCGAAACAATCTAAGGCAAATATATGGTTAATTTTAACCAAATTATAGTTGATTTCGTCCAAATAATGGTTAATTTTTACCAAATTATGGCCGATATCCGCCAAATCATGGTAAATTTTAATCATATTATATTACCATAATATGATTAAAATGTAGCCATAATATTATTACCTGCAAACATTAACATTGTTAAAATCCATTACTACCATAGTAAGTTGCTTTGAGAATATTTACACAAACAAATTAATCGATTTTGTTAGTTAAATGTAGGGATTGCTGTTCGGTTTTCACCAAAATCGAAACCGTGGTTCAAAAACCGAAACCGAAACCGAAAAAAAACCTCGGTTTTAGCTTTTACTTTAACAATATATTTATGCTTAAAGAAATTGCAAATTATACATAATACTCGCACTTCATATACAAAAACTTTATACATAACAGCCTGCAGCAATGTTAAGTTATTTAAAAATTCTTAAAATTCAAAATAAGTGCCAAGAAGAACAATTGTTACCTTTTTAACTCTTAGGTAGACACCTAATTTGTATGTCAGAAACTGCCACCTGGACCTGGCTGGGACCACTAGTATTTTGTATGGAGTTTTTATGGCTATAGAAAAAACTCACACTAACGAACATCTTGGCCTGACTGTTGTCGAATAGAATAATTCTTCGAAAAAACGTAAATAAGGATTCTTATGTGTTGTGTTGCGTATGCTTTTTGATACCTTTGTTTCGATTGTATTACCACCAGTCAATATATAATAGGGCAGGGCCTGGCCAGACCCAGGGGGATACGATATGCACAAAATTGTCATTTGGCCAATTGCCACGCCTACGTGGTTTAAATTTACACTTTTTTCTCATTTTGTAAAAAACACTTTGATTGAGCAATACATAAAGTTTTGTTCTAATATTCTTAATAACACTACGTGACAATTTTTTGACCAAATGAATTTGACACCTAATCTTAAATTGTCCGCTGAATCTGAATATGAAGTCAGAATTGTCAAAAGTAGAACAGTTTTTTAGATATTCCAAAATAACCGTTATTTGTGTTTTTAAAAAAGATGCTGTGACTGAAATGCAAATATCCAAAAAATATTTCAATACGAACATTGTGTGCCCAATAGGAACCAGATCGGTGCAAAAATGACAAAGTTACAGAAGATTAATTGAACTAACCCACAACAAATTAATATGCAAAGCTAAATTTTTAAAAACAATAAATATTAAAAATTGCTTAAAACTATTGAATTTCTATGTGGGTTAATTTACTAAATCTTCTGTAGCTTTGTCATTTATGCACCAATCTATGTCTTGTTGGGCGCAAAATGTTCATTTTAAAATAGTCTAATGTCGCATGCAATAAAACATTAGGATTTTCAATGAAGCTTCTACTTTTGTCCCCTATAACTCTGTCATTTCTTGACCAATCTTCACAAGCAATACATGGTTATTTTAGAAATTTTATAACCTTTCACTAGAAAGAAAGAATTACATACTCCGTGTAAAATTTTTGAAGATATTTGCATTTCAGTCACATCATCTTTTTTAAAAATACAAATAACGGTTATTTTGGAATATCTGGAATATGGAATATCTTTTGGAAAATTTTACATAATGATTGGCTGTCAGATTCATTTGGTCACGACTTTGGTGAAATTTTGTCACGTAGTGTAATTATATGAATAACACTAGAAAAGGCCAAAAAATGCCTGGCCAGGCCCAGTATTACACTAAAGTGTTTAACTACCTCACTTCAAACAAATAAAAAATTGTTTTACATACAAAAAATATATACGTATTCATATCGTCGTGCCGGAGTTATCTTGTCGTATATCACAAAATCCAAAAAAATGCGATAAGACCGTTTCCTGTGGTAAATGTAATAGATCTATCGATCTACGCAATCCTCTCTGTCTCTTATGGTTAATGAGATATTACGAAGCCATTTTGTTGTATATCCACTTTTGCGAAAAATTTAATGGGTTATAATAACGTACGTAGTATAATTGTGGATATACGACAAAAAGCGTTTGAAAAATTTCAATTATAAAAATCTTGCGTTATCTTGTTGTATGTGAACATGTATGTATATCAGTCATGTTACAAAAAATTATTAATAAAAATGTTAATTTAACATATTTCGTTTTATATGTAACTAGCTTAACCCGGTGCGCTTCGCTACACTGCTTTAACCAATTCTTCAGTTAAGAGATATATACACATCCTATGGGAGGTATTTCCCCCCTGCGCCTACCCGCTTTATTTTTATTTTCAAAAGTGTAGTGTACCATAAGAGTGACTTCTGCAAAGTTTGAACATTCTCACTATACCAGTTCTTAAGATATGCGATATTAAACATTGGCGTCCTATGGGGGGTACCACTTCCCCCGCTGCTATTTTATTTAAATTTTTGGGCTCTGAAGATCCTACTACCAAAAGTTCAACAAAATGCGTGCAGCGGCTCTTATTAATATTTTTATCTATGGGGGGTACTGCTCCTCCTCTGTCTACCTTAATTGAAATTTTAAGTTTACCATAATAGTAGCTTTAACCACGTTTGAAGACTCTCCCTTTAATAGTTCTTCATTTGAGCTATATTTAATATATGCATCCTATTGGAGGTATTTCCCCCCCCCCTGCGCCTACCCGCTTTATTTTTATTTTCAATAGTGTAGTATACCATAAGAGTGACTTCTACAAAGTTTGAACATTCTCACTATAACAGTTCTTAAGATATGCGATTTTAAACATTGGCGTCCTATGGGTGGAACCACTTCCCCCGCTGCTCTTTTATTTAAATTTTGGGGCTCAGAAGATCCTACTACCAAAAGTTTAACAAAATTCGTGCAGCGGCTCTTAAGATATGCGATATTTAATATTGGCATCCAATGGGGGGTACCAATTCCCCTGCGCCTATCGAAAAAATAAGTAGCCTATTTTATTTTTAGGTCTGCCGTGATGTTAATGTAAAAATTTCAGGAAAATCGGTTCAGTAGTTTAGGAGTCTATAAGCTAACAAACAAACAAACAAACATTTTTCATTTAATACCATGGTAGATAAGGCCATGATGGCTTTATCTCTCATTCAATAGGGAGATAAAGCCTTTTTTATGTTTTTTTTTTATTTGAATGGGAGATAAAGCCATCATGGCCTTAGCTCACATTACCAATATTAGAAAATGGCTTTATCTCTCATTTCAGTTCCGGAGGCACTAAAGTTAAGTATTGAAATCTGACTTCGCATACTAAATTTTTTCTGCTTAGGCGTTTTTTCCTCCAGTAGGACGCGGCAGGTGGCTTCGCTGAATAAAGTTTTCCTGCGTGCCTCACAAGAATAAAAAAAATGCTTTTCAATGATAACTAAGGATTTCCCCTTTTACAGAATGTTTACACCATGCATAACAATTTTCTGAAAAAATATGGCTTTATCTCTCATTTGCGAAAAAAAAATATGGCTGTATCTCTCATTTCGTAAAATTTTAAATATGACCTTACCTCTCAATGCTTGGGCAATAAGGACATTATGGCTTTATCTCCCATTCAATAGAGCAATAATGCCATCATGGCCTTATCTACCATGGTTTTAAAGCACCCCCCCCCCCCCCCCCCCCCCCGCGTTTTCACATTTCCTACAGAGCTGGTTGGCACAGTTCTCCCGATTGTGGACACATTAGATCGATTATGCTGACCAAAAAATCAAGATGTACACGAAATGTATTTTGATTTGAACGCCCAATCTTAACGCGCTGCTCAATGCTGTACCTCTCCATGGTTGAATAAGACACTGATACAAAGAAATGTCAAATTAAATTGGGCACAAATTTAAAGTTACGGTGTGAAGTAATAATAAACCTTTAAATTATTCATACATGAGAAAATTCGATAATTGAATATAAAAACTATAAATATACGTAAATATATTTGTCACTAGCATAAATTTTTGTTACGAAAATTATAATAATTTAATTTTCAATAATGGTGAAACACGTGAATGTAGTTTTTTTAATACCTTATTTTGACTTATATCCTACAAACTTAAAAATATTTCGCAAAAAGTGGCGTATACGACAAAATTGGAAAATATTTTCGGACGTCACAATAGCTTTAACTTAAAATTTATTTTCCATGACTTTGGATATTTTTACATAAATCGATAAAGAACTTTAAACACAATATCTGACAAAGATATTGGACGACTTTTTCACGTACATTTTTGTGCATGCAAATTTGAACCAAGATTCGATTTTCCAAAAAAAAAAATGTTTGTAATATATAGGGCAAGATAACTTTGGCACGACGATATGTATGTAGTTTAATATTGATATTTTCAAAACCGAACCGAAACCGACCGGTTTTAATCATTTTAAAAAGGAAACCGCGGTTTTACATTTTTACGGTTTTTAGCAAACTCTAGGTAAGTGTGTCAAAGTATTCAAAATTTAAAAGAAACTTGTTATTTGAGCACTTGATCTAAGTGTGTGTAGGCCTAAAAGTTTAACAGACAATTCGCATTTTGTTGTTAAGTTTTGCTGATAGTTCTACAAGAGCTTGTGAAATTTATCAGTTGTCTATTGTAAAGTAAACAAATCAATAACAATTGTGAAGTATGTGAACTGAAGAAACCGTAATTTTATTATTTCAAATTTACTAAATATTTTGGGTGGGAAATTATCAAACGAGTAATGATTCCTAAAAGAATCAAATAAGTAAAAGTGCTGTATTCGTCTATGACGAATCTTTGGTGCCCTCCGCAGAGAGTTCAAATATATCGGGTGTGGGCTTTACATGGGATCTAGAAGTTATGAACCAATCTTTATAAAAACTGACTTTATTATAATAATTCGCTGCGGCTGAAGGCTTATTAAAGTCAATTCCAAAAAGTCTTATTAAACTTAATTTGAGCTAACTTAAATAAAATATCATAATTCTTTTAGTTTTAGGCGTATTAAAGTGATTTTCAGTCAGAGTTTGTGGGAAATTGAATGGCAATCTGTGCATTGCGTCAATTGTTTATGTTGGTTTTTATACCAACACCACAATAGCGGAAAGGTAATTATGAGTTTGTACTAATGTGTTACACACAAAAATATTAGTCCTTTAAGTATATCAATCGACTCAGAATCACTTTCAGAGTCGACCTAACGATGTCCGTCCGTCCGGCTGGCTGGCGAAGAACATGTTGAAATTTTAAAGATTATTTGATTAAATTTGGTTCATACGTCTTACAAAACTCAACTTGTTAATATTTAAATAATATTCGGCACAAAGAACTTTCATATGAATCTTATCCTCATAGCATAATTTTGTTTTGCCGGGTCCATGGTTGGCCATGATTCCCAAAAAAAAGTGGTTTTAGGTTGCTTGTTTTACATTTAGGCGAACGATAATTTTCCTACTGAACCGATTGCGCTCCCGAATCCCAAACTGCTTAGGATTATAAGAAACAATTTGACATCAATATTCGAAAGTTAGGGAATTTTTAACAGACGGACAGACAGATGGTCATGGCTACATCGATTAGGAATTACTCAAAAACCCAGAATATATATACTTTATGGGGCCTTGGATGAGCTTTAAAAAAGTTTCTCATGGAATGATTAAATAAGTATGACCTCATTCACCACTAATGGTGGAGGGTATGAAAAAATAATCTTGTTTACCATTTAAGTTAACAGTAAATAAATTGAAAATAATTAATGAGTTTAACAATTACTTTATTAACCAGAAAATGTTATTTAGATCCGCACGTCTTTTATGCCTTTTCTTTTACGGTTTGAGGTCGGTAAAAAGTACCACCCTTAATTTGGTTTTACAAATACTAAATTTATTTATTTTTGGATCATTAGTTTATGGTGGGAAATTTTAATTATTTTTATTTTTCATTGTTTTAACATATCAACGATAATTACAATGTACTAGTTACTGGGTGTTTCATTTTTTGTTTACCAAATTAAGTTCACTATCTCGTACCACTTTCAAACCACAAACAAAATTTAAGGAATACAATGTAATGTAATGTAGGTACATGTAGTAACGCCTATAATTATCAACTTGCAAAATTGCACAATTAAATGAAATTTTGTAAATAATGTAATTAATGATAACTAGGAGTAAACAAATGATGAGTTAATTTTAGTAAAAGTGGAATTGATGGTGAAACACATGCTAACATACATACATACTTACATATCGCTCATTTGCTGCAACGTCGTCATAACTAAAAAAATGAAATTTTAAAGTTACCCAGGAAAAACTTTTTGATTTTTAGTAATAGGTGGTAGTTATTTCATACATTACCTGGTAAGTAGTTGTCATAATAATCGTCATTATTCGGAAAACTTCAATAAGTACTTACTAGTAATGACCTCAGCAACTACTTATTACTTCTGTTATTTTCACTACTGAATATTTGCTTACTGGTAACGTACCCAATAACTACTTATTAGGTCTATTAACTAGTGATTTTTTGGCTTTTGGTAAGTTTTTTGTAAGTACTTACAATTCAACTCACTAGAAGTTTAATAATAACTAGGTATTTTTTGACTTCTAGTAAGTGTATTTTGTAAGTACTGAATTCTTCGGACACCTCGAACAAAAATAAGTAGTTATTCAGCCGAAAAATAAGTAGTGTTTATTTTCTGCAACATTATTTGCTAACTTACCAGGTAAGTAAAGTTTTTGCTGGGTAGTGATGCAGAAATCTTCGCTATGGTTTATTTATTTATTTAGAATTTCATTAATACATTAATTAATATACTAATGGTCATTTTCTCATTAGGCAATTATCTTTTTTCCCAACGAAAAACTGCGCATTAAAGAAATTTGGTTTTCTCAATGTCTCATTTGCTTCGATTTTATCGCAAAGCTAACCGGCACTCATCTGCCAGTTATTTATTTTCCTTTTATTTGCCGTACAGATAAATTCAATCAGCTGACTCCCAACTTTTACACGTATTTTGAGTGGCGTTGCCAGCTGAAAACAATGTTTTTTGTCGGTATATTGAGAAACCCAAAATCGTTAACGGACAGTTTATTGGTCCAATAAATTTATGTTGACATTAAGTAACAGGCAGTTTGTCGATACATTGAGAAAATGGCCATAAATATGTATGTATAAGCTATAGCAACTAGGCCTTATGCTTAAATATTTACAAAAATATATATTAAAGTATTTACATAAATAACCAATTGTTTAACATTTGCCACCTAAACGTGGGTACTCACCATGCAATGCGTTTACGCAACGCATTTTTCATTCAGATTGCATGTTTTGATAACACGCTGCAATCACCAACGAAATCATCAACGCAATATCAGCTCTGGGCCAGATTCTGGCAGTCGTGATCGAGTACTTTATCGATTCGAAAGCAATTTAATATCTAATTATTCCAGTCAAAGAAAGAACTAGAAATAAAATGACTTACGAATCGAGAGTACTCGATCACGACTACTTTCATAAACATCGCTTGTCTTTTTTATGCGGGTAATTATATTTTGAATTTATGTAGATGCTTACAGCTTGCTTGTTTTCAATGAACTAAACAGATAAAAACATTAAATCACGATACAAAATATCAAAATATTTTGATGTTGATGAAATCTCGAATGCAATCCGAAATCAAAGAACATAAACACAAATATAAATGATGCAATCTTCAATGAAATTTGCCACTGTTGGAATCTGACAATTCTTGTACCAAATTAACATAAATTTTACCAAAATTTCGCTATAAAACAAAAAAGTATACATAATAATTCATAACACTTTTTATTCAATAAAAATAAAAACAAGTAGACTATTGGATACCCTACAACACAGCAAATAAAGACAAATGTTCGAGAAAGTACTAGTTTTGGAACCAATGGACAATAATGGTCCGCCAGAACAAAATTATGTTAGAAGGTTAAGATTCATGTAAAAGTTAAAGTTCTTTGTGTCAAATATTATTTAGATATCTGCATCTATATGAGATTTTCCTAAGGAATTTTAGGAAGTGCGCTTTATGGTAGCTATCGTAAAAGTTATTGTAGGCAATTTTTATGTCAGTATGTACCAACATTTGTTAGGAAGTTATGGCATTAAAAGCTATTTTCGGGAAAAGTATTTGTATGGGAGCTATGCTTAAATGTGCACCGATTCCAATAAATTTGGTAATCTTTCTTTTTAAGATTGCAATAAACTAAGTTTGGGCCAAATTTAATCTAAATACCAACAAAATATGGGCACTAAGACCCTTTCCCGAAAACAAGGTTTTATAAGGACTATGTGAATTTATGGACCGATTCGCCCCATAGTCTTGGTACTTGGGCCAATTAAAGTCTCTGTTCCACATTTCATCAAATTATTGCAAAGTTTACTTTGCGTACAAGGTTTACATTGACAGCCAGCCAGCCAGACGGACATCGTTAATTCGACACAGAAAGTGTTTCTGAGGTGGGTCTAGGACCAATATTTTAAGGTGTTACAAACATCAGCACAAATGCACAATACCCTCTCCACTAATGGCTGCTGTTATAAAAACAAACGGCCCAATCTACAAAAGATTATCCTCCGTATTCATAAACGATTATTAGTTTTAACAAACGTTTATTAAGAAAAATTTTTATAGTAAATTTGTTCTTTAAACCAGGGTTGTCAGATTTTTTTGAGCTCCATAGCCAAACCGGATGTCGTAAATCGCCAAAAATCGCCAAACGTCAATTTTGTTCAGTTTTCGAAATCTTTTTTTTTTTTTTTTTTTTAATTAAATTTTGCATACAAAAAAAAGCTGATATAATATTGCAGTCAAAAATCGCAAAAAACTGAGAAAAAAATACAAAAAATCGTCGAAAGTAAATTTTGTTTAGTAACTGTTATTTTTTTTTTTAAATAACATAAAATGGAGATCATTTATTCAGTTAAAAAAAACTAAAATTAAGCACACAAGTCTTTAAGATCACTTCAGGCACATCGATTTCATTACTATTGTTTTGACCTGCATACGTACTATTAGATTTAAGCAGTGTTTAAAAAACTGCAGTCGAAGTTGAAAAGCTGCCTGCCATCTCTTCCACTTTTTCATTTGTCATTGGCCAAAAAAAAATTTTTTTTTAACTTGTAATTCATTAAATGTTAATAGTCGCTGTCAAACCAAATCAAAAATCGAAACTTTTTAGACAAATTTTCGTTTTTTGTTCGACAGGTTTTGGTTTCGACTGCAGTTTTTTATACCTTGGAATTAAAAAGTGACTGAATAATTCACTTAAAATGATAATAAAACAAAAATCATGTGAAAAAAATTAGCCAGATTTTTTTTAAACTAGTAATGATACGAAAAAGGACAAACTGTTCAAAAATCTATAAGTATGTATGTATATTAGAGCGACTCACCAAAAAAAGTGCTCGATGTACCCTCCTAAAAATAAACCTTGGACTTTTTTAAGATGACATTTTAAATATTTCGGCTCCAGCTTTGACCTCTCGTGAGCTGGACCAGTTTGAAAAAGGGTCTATTTTTATATGTTTTGTTAATTTGTGAATCTGTTCCCTTACCAACATACACAAATTGGGTATCGTAAGAAAGGTTTTTTTAAGGCGCGCCCAACTGTACAACAATACAATTTGTCCAAGGATGATCATCCATGTCCTTTTTTTTTAAGGATTTTCTGTAAAAATAACTGTTTTTGAATTTTTTGTTCGGGGTTGTTTGTAATTAAAAAGCGAAATTAACATATTTTATTCTTTAGTCGATTTAATTAAATACGTATCTCAGTTTTTTTTGAAATTCGAGCTAGTTCGCGTTTTGACAAAAATGCAATGGGGTGGTAACCCTTCGTTTTATATAGGGCAATATGGGTATCAAATTTTTTCTTTTGCCAAGTACATCATCTTTGTATGTAAATAATTTAGATTTTTGCAAATTAGATGCATTTTACAAGGTGCTCTGGAATATATATAAATGCAATTTTGTAGTAACTCTAATATGATAGCGAATTTAGTTTCTAGATCATGTATGGATGAAAATAGGACTAAAGACTCCTGTAATATTTTCAAAATGTGAGATAGGATCTTTTGGGTTTGAGACAACGATGTGTTGTAAAGTAGAAATAAAATTATCTTTATGAATATGTTTTAAATAAAAGTAATATGCTCTTACAAAAATAAAAAATCTTGTCGAAATTTGTTCTACTTTTTCATTTGGTTTTGTACTATTTTTGGCCAAATTTTGCATTCTTTTTTGTTTCACTGATCGCAACGCTGAACTAATGTAAACTGGCAATTCGTGCAATTTGACCCATATACACTTTTTCTAGTGCAGTTTTCTTATAGCCTTTAACACTGATCAACATCTTTCCCTAAGAAATACATAGGGCTAAAACATCTTTCCATTCTACATCTTTCAATTTTTTTATGGTGTTTTCTTTTCTGACAATAATGTTCCATATATGCTACCATTCGTGCGCGTTTTTGTTCTATTCTAAAAATATATGCAAAAATGTGAGAAGTTGTCGTTTACCTTTCTAAACATGTTGCAACAATAAATGGCAAATTTGTTCCATTTCTTACCCGCAGTTATAACTGAGTGTGAGATAATACCCTTTTTTGCATCTGCGTAAAGTACTTTTTTATGCAAGCAAGTATATTTTTATTAGGGCTTTTCTTGTGTTTTCGTACAATTTGCGTTATATTGAGATTTTAAGTTATATTTTGATGGATATAAAAACTTTTTGTTTTTCGTTTGTTTTACTTTTATTTAATAATTATATTTTTTTTGTCGCAAAATTTTTAACAATAGCTGACATTAATTACACTGCTTTACAAATTTTTAATTTGGAAAATTACCAAGAACGCCACGTGCCTAGATAAGTTAATTTTGACCTCCTGAACACGAAAAACGCTGTAATTTTTTTTTTCAAAAGTACAGTTTTTTAGATAACGGTACTTTTGTGTTTTTCGGTGTATGGTCCCACTCAAACCCTTGTGGAGCCCAACCGAAAAGTCCGATCGAGATAAAAGGTAATTGAATGCCTTTTCCGTCGATATGCTAAAAATGTTTATCTGATAAGAATTGGCTGAGTTATGGCACCTCAAAGTTTAGCATATCGACGGAAAGGGCATTCAATTACCTTTCCAACGATATGCCATTTATCTTTTCGGTTGGGCTCCACAAGGGTTTGAGTGGGACCATACACCGAAAAACACAAAAGCACCGTTATCTAAAAAACTGTACTTTTGAAAAAAAAAAAAATTACAGCGTTTTTCGTGTTCAGGAGGTCAAAATTATCTTATCTAGGCACGTGGCGTTCTTGGTAATTTTTGGCTGTAAACCAGTGTTATTAAAAATCAGTGCTGTTAACGCTTATTGGAATTGTAAGAAAATTTAATGTTGAAAATTGCTACAAGCGTGGTAAATATCGCTTTAAGTACAAACTTTGCATTCAATATTTAACACGCTAAATACACATTAGTGTTGAGTGTAAAACGTAGCTATTATTTTGTTCCATTGTAAAATGAAAAATGTATCAGTTTGCAAGGGTTCGTGTAACCTAATAAATATATTACACAACTATAATGCATCATTATTTTTTAGAAAAGAAAACACCATTATTGCCATCAATAGAACAATGGCAATACGTTTATTATTGTGGCATCACTAACAAGAAGAAGTTTGTTTTGAAAGCAGGGTTACCATTTGTCAAGTTTTCTCTTTTATTGCAATGTTTTTTTGTTAAGGATTTTTTATTTTTTTTTAACAAATTGAACTTCAAATACATTTTTGTGTTTTCTTTTGATATTTTGGCACTTTTGTAAAAAAAAAAACATGTTTATTTTAACCACATTTTTTTTTTTTCAAAAATGGTAACAGTTTTGTTTGATGGTAGATGTTTAGCAGTGTAAAAAGCCTATTAAGTCGCAATTTTAGGCCCCACAAATTACAGCGGCCGGAAAATGTACGGAAAAGCGTATGTTTTGTCGTGGTGTCGAAGCAGCTTTTGTGATTTTGTTATTAAAAGGAAGAAGAAAAAGTGGGAAGGCAAACAAAATACCTAAATGCTACAAAACAAAAGTTTGATTGTATGGACACAAATGCAGTTGTGGGAAACCGTTTTTTTTTTTTTGCTTTCATAAAGTGACCTTCATCTTTGCAAGTTTAATAACATTATTATCCTTGTCTTGCTTCCTTCCTACCACCCAACTATTGATATAATCATCATATTATATAGACACTACGACTAACACTACGTTGTTTGAGTGTCTGGAAGTATCTATTGTTTTTGTTGAAAAAAAAAAAGGAAAACAAACTCAAAACAAAGCAGTTGTTGTACTCATGCGATACGAACATGCAGTTCATTGTCCTTTTCCTTTGCTGTTTTTTTTTTTAAATTTTGCTCTCTTGATTTTATTGTCTGGCAAATTATTTGAAGTTGGTTTTGGTTTTCATCTTAAAGTAAAGAAACCTTTTGAAGGTCACCAGTTAATATATTTCTATATACATAATTTTCTGCTAGTGCTGCTTGTTACACCCCCTTAAAACCATAAAAATACAGAAAAACCCAAAAAAAAAAACTAAGATGTTGTTAAAAATTCAACGAAAATCCTTTTTCGTTCCTTTTTGGCTGTGTTTTATTGCGCACATAAAATGTTTGTTTGTAAACAAAGACAAGAACAAGGACGTCTAGCGAACAACGAAAAATACAACGCAAAATATTGCAAAATTCACATCCTTTGAAAATACAGGGTGGCTCAGAATGAGCTATATGTTTAAATCGCTTAAAACTTTTTTGTTTGTGTGATTTTTTTCTTTATACAGTAAATTATTGGGGAGTTTTTTTTAAGCTTTGAAGAATTGTAGATAGTGACCATTTCCTGCCTCGCACATACGAATTCGTTTTACGATATTTCGGATAACTTTTCGCAAAATTTCGGGTGTAGTGGCCATGATTTTATTTCAAATGTCGCTTTTTGTTGTTTTGATACTGTGTTTTATTGTGTAGTTATTCATATTGAATTCCCCAAGTCTTCTTCCCAAAATGCTAAAATAAAAGCAAAAAAAAAAAAATAATAATAATTAAACAAATGATATAGAATTCAAACCATATAGCCCATTCTGAGCCACCCTGTGCATACATATTATATCAGGTGATTTTTTAAGAGCTATAGGAAAGTTAAAAAAAAAACACATAAAATTCAGAAAAATGCATGAAATCTTTATTTGAATCGATAGTACGATCCATATAATTTAATGTTTGAAGATTATTTCATGCAAATGTTGACCGTGACTGCGCCTCAAATGGTCCATCCGCTTAGTCCAATTTTGGCATACTCTTTCCAACATTTCGGCCGGTATCTCATGAATAAATGCTTCAATGTTGTCTTTCAATGCGTCAATTGAAGCGGGCATGTGTGTATAGACATTAGCTTTAACATAGCCCCACAAAAAATAGTGTTAAGGCGTTAAATCGCACGATCTAGGCGGCCAATTGACCGGTCCCGAACGTGAAATAAAATGTTCACCGAACTCGCCTCTCAATAAGTCCATTGTTAAGCGTGCTGTGTGGCATATGGCGCCGTCTTGTTGAAACCACATGTCATGCAAGTCAAGCTCTTGCATTTTGGGCAAACCATTCACAGTTACGATACGATTCGTATCATCTTTGAAGAAGTACGGTCCAATGATGCCACCAGCCCATAAACCTCACCAAACTGTGACTTTCTGGATGCATTGGTAGCTCTTGCAATGCTTCTGGCTGATCTTCACTCCAAATCGACAATTCTGCTTTTTAACGTACCCATTGAGCCAAAAATGAGCTTCGTCTAAAATGGAAGAAGCGCGCGATGAACTTTCTTAACAGAGCACGCATTTTGATAATAAAATTCAATAATTTGCATTCATGGTTAAATTATAGACCAAACTGAAGATGTTTGACAGTGAAACAAAACACGAAACGTGCGTCAGCTGTTTAAACCAGTGTTGCCAAAAAGATAATAGCTAAAAAATCACCCGATGGAAATGGCTGTCGATGTAAATAAAAAAATGGATGTAATATTTATACCCACACCACAATAGTGGAGAGGGTATTATGCATTTGTGCTGATGTGTGTAACGCCTTAAAATAGTGGTCCTAGAGGCAACTTAAAGTATACCGATCTACTCAGAATCACTTTCTGAGTCGAACTAACGATGTCCGTCCGGCTGGCTGGCAGGCTGGCTGGCTGGCTGTCCATGTTACCTTGTGCGCAAAGTACAGGTCGCAATTTAAGAGATAATTTGATAAAATTTGGGTCATAGATTCTTATTGGCACAAGGACCAAGCCTATTGAAAATGGGCCGCATCGTAGGACCACGAGGAAAGATAGGGGAAATTTCTTCCTCTCAGAAACTATCAAACTGATTTTAATGAAATTTAAAACATAGATAGATCCATATCTATGTGGACACAAAATGTATACATTTTTAAAAAAATCGGACCACGAGGGGAGATAGGGGCAATTTCTACCTCTCAAATCGATTTTAATGAAATTTAAAACAGATATTTCCATATCTATAGGGACACATTGGCTTTACAGTTTTTAAAAAATAGGACCACAAGGGGAGACAGGGGGCAATTTCTGCCTCTCACAAACGTTCAAACCGATTTTCATGAAGTTTATAAACATAGATAAATCCATATTTACATGGGCACATAAGCATGATGTGTTTTTAAATACTGTGGTGTAGGGTATCATATGGTGGGGCTTGAC
Source organism: Pollenia angustigena (assembly GCA_930367215.1). Classification (NCBI taxonomy): domain Eukaryota; kingdom Metazoa; phylum Arthropoda; class Insecta; order Diptera; family Polleniidae; genus Pollenia; species Pollenia angustigena. The sequence goes on from OV884059.1 coordinate 74,184,735, forward strand.
CGACTATACTTTCTTACTTGTTTTTTCTGTTTTTTTCGTTTTTGTTTAAGTTTTTACCCAAAAACATTTAATTTGCGTATATTTTGTGTTTTTCGTCTTGCTTTTCAAAAATATTCGTAACATTTTTTTTCATTCCTTTTAATTCCAAATTTGCTATTTTTTTATCCTGCTGTTTGAAAATTTTAGGGAACGTTTGGATTTTCGCTAAGGAGTGGCAGCAGTGGTGGTGCAAAAAACAAAACCAAGGAGTGCTTAATTTTCGTTTCTTTACAAACATTTAAATAAATTTATTTTTCGTCTGCTTTTTTATGACAAAAGTCAAGGTCACATTTATTTTGAATTTTAACTGAAGATTAAGAACAAAGAATTTGTGTCTTTATTGAAATTGAATCTTAAACAAATTTGTTCAGGTGAGAAAAAAGAAGGTATTTTTTATTTTGTAAATAAATAGAAGAATGAACAAGTGTTATAGCAAGTAATGTATCGATGTATCTCTCATATGAAAATATATTTAAGTTTTTAAAACTATGGCTTGACACAATTCAATGTTGTAAAAATTTCTAAAAACAAGAAAAATAACGAATCAAACGAAATCTAAATCTGTTATTAAAAATGGTCAATTTACCAGAAGCTCGTCCGAATTATCCATTTTTAATCTCGCATTTATTAAGAAACTTGAAAGTAGCTTTGATTAATGAAACTTGGGTTACATTCGAAGAACAAATTCAATACTATTAAAATGGTGGCATGTCATAACGTCCAGTGTCATAGTGTCCATGGACGTTATGACACTCCAAAAAGTGTCATAGTGCCATTAGGTCCATAATTACTAAAGAAGTTAAATACAAAAAAATGATCTGAATACACGCAGAGAAAAAAATGTTTCATTATGGTCCCAACCAACAAAACTATTTTTAAAGAAACTAATTTAACCATTATATGGTTGTCGGTGACAATGATTTGGTTAAATAAAACATAATATGGTTAACATATTTTTTAAAATGGTTTTGCTGCTTTTTCTCTGGGTGTATATATTAAATATATAACAAAAACACTTTTGGGCGCAAAGATTTTCTCCTCTATGGTATAACAAATACCGGCTTCGCTAACTTAAACGTCTCTGCACAAACGGCCTTCGGCCGGGCGCAAGAATTTTCTCCTCTATGGTATAACAAACACCGGCTTCGCTAACTAAAGCTGCTCTGCATAGTCGGCTTTCGTTCGGAAACAAGGCAGATTTTAGAAGCTATACTTAGCGAAGCCGGTATTTGCTATACCATAGAGAAGAAAATCCTTGAGCCTGGCCGAAGGCCGGCTATGATCCCAAATTTGTTACCATTTTAATATTTTTCATTATAAGTTAAGTTGTGGACATTATGACACTTTGCAAAGTCTCATAACGTCCGCGGACGCTATGACATTTCTTTGATGGACGTTATGACACTTTCGAAAGTGTCATACTGTCCATGGACATTATGACAAAAAAAGTGTCATAACGTCCATGGACACTCTGACACTGGACGTTATGACATGCCACCATTAAAATGGTTGAATTGTGGGCAGCGTTACCATAAAGTTTTAGAAAAAATCTTGTTATCTCAGAAAAAAAACTTGTTTTCGCAAGAAAAAGCTTTTTTTTAAAAAAGCACCAAATTTTTAAAAGAAAATACCAAATGTATTAGGAACTAATTTTATTTACAGATATAAAAAAATTAAATATAAATTAGCCATTTCTTTTGATTGCTTAAAGTTCCTACAATCACTGTTATTTGTTTCAAAAATTCATTTGTTCGTTAAATACCACATAAAGTTGGTATTTCTAATTTGTTTCTAACTCTATTTTCATTTAAATTAATTTTTGAGGAAATATGCCCTTCATTTGCTGTAGATGTTGGTATCGTCAAAATTGATTAAACTAATTTTCTTACTTTAAATACATTCTCCCAAAAACTCTCAATATTTTGCTCTTTTTATAAATTATGTTCCGACAAATCAAAGTGAATATCACTTACATCTACAACATTTGGGATAATAGTATATAATTGCGCAATGCTTTTTTGATAACCTTTAATTACATTAAAAGGTTCTAAAACTTCAACTTGTTTAAGGAAGTCGTTATCAAAATCGAACCTTTTTAACAATCCATTGCAAAGTTAAACATAAAACTTTAAACAATGAACTCTTAAGTATGTTTCATCATCATCTGATAATGCATATAAAGCTAGTGCTGAAACTACTTCGCACCTTAATAAATATCTTTGGGATTTTTAAGGAAAGTATTATTGTTTACATCAATTTTTTTAAAACTTCCAAAACTTTCATACTAAAAACTTAAAAAGCTTTATATATTTATAAAAAACTTGAAAAAACTTTAAATAAATACAAAATTTTTTAGCATCTCAAAAACTTGCAAAAAAAGGGAAATCTTGACAAATGGCAACGCTGATTGTGGGTAACAAAATTGTTTTCGTTCAATTAACTTATTTAAACCAAGGCGAATTCATATAGGTGTCGGCATCAAAAAGAGCGAGACAGTTATGCAAGCTGTTTTTTTTTTTTTTTTTTTTTTGTATGTAGGTTAAACAAATTGTTTTTCTCGTAAATATGTTGTATTTATACCCACACCACAATAGTGGAGAGGGTATTATGCATTTGTGCTGATGTGTGTAACGCCTTAAAATAGTGGTCCTACACCCACCTTAAAGTATACCGATCTACTCAGAATCACTTTCTGAGTCGAACTAACGATGTCCGTCGTGCTGGCTGGCTGGCTGGCTGTCCATGTAACCTTGTGCGCAAAGTACATGTCGCAATTTTGGAGATCATTTGATAAAATTTGGGTCATAGGTTCTTATTGGCACAAGGACCAAGCCTATTGAAAATGGGCCGAATCGTAGGACCGCGAGGGAAGATAGGGGGAAATTTCTTCCTCACAGATACTATCAAACCGATTTTAATGAAATTTAAAACATAGATAGATCCATATCTATGTGGACACAAAATGTATACATTTTTAAAAAAATCGGACCACGAGGGGAGATAGGGGCAATTTCTGCCCCTCAAACCGATTTTAATCAAATTTAAAACATAGATAGATACATATCTATAGGGACACATTAGCTATACAGTTTTTAAAAAATAGGACCACAAGGGGAGGCAGGGGGCAATTTTTGCCTCTCACAAACTTTCAAACCGATTTTCATGAAGTTTATAAACATAGGTAAATCCATATTTATATGGACATATAAGCATGATGTGTTTTTTAATACTGTGGTGTAGGGTATCATATGGTCGGGCTTGACCGACTATACTTTCTTACTTGTGTTTAGTGTAAGAGCTCGCGCTTTTATCTTAAATTTTAAATATAACAACAACGGTGTTGTATTGCAGAAAAGCATATCACTGGTTTTTTAACGACTTTTAAGTTCGTGAAAATAGTGTAAAAAACATCTTTGACTCTATTCGATAAAAAAAAAATCAAGAGAAGATTTAATAGAGACGAAACTTGAATCAAGACCATGGTTCCCAGTTTTATTTTAAGCCTTATCCCCAATTTGCGATCCCCAAAAATCCCCAAAATAGCTATTTTCTTATCTCCAAAAATCCCCACATTTTCTTAAAAATAAAATAAATAATAAAATGTCAATGGAAAAATATGCATACATCGATTTATTAAAATAAATCCATTAGTTTTTTATTAAAACTTATGTTATTTATTCTTTGAGTTATACGTATCTATGTACCAATGTATAGTATGTAACAAGGGTAACAAATTAAGGAATCAAAATCGTCTGAATCCTCAGCCAGTGCAATTTTGTTTTACATGTTGTTGGTTTAAAAAGTGCATTTGAGATGATTGAATAAATTTGTCACATTATTTTAAAGTGTGCATTTATTCTTATTAATTCTAATAACTTATATTGTATTTTTTTGCAAATATTGATTTTGGTTGTATTCATTACAGAGATAGACTAGTTCAACAAAAGTAATTCTAGTTGGTACAAAAAGCATATTTAAAACTATTTCAACAAGTTCTTGAAAAAGTTTTTAAACTGCTAAAAAGACTAACATTTACACCCACATCTTGAGGAAATCGGTCTTACCATTGCAAAAATTAAATTTATAATAATATATTATTCCCAAAAATCCCCAGCGAAAAAATCCCCAAAACTGGGAACACTGATCAAGACGAGAGAAGTCCAGATTTGACAGTAAACAAAATTTTGTGACCAAAAATTATTTTATTGTTTTATATTGTATAAGAAGCAAAGTTTTTTTTTTAATTTTTTTAAGTTTATAAATAATAACACTGCTTTACAAGTTTTTAATTTGGAAAAGTACCAAGAACGCCACATGCCTAGATAAGTTAATTGGGACCTCCTGAACACGAAAACCGCTGTAATTTTTTTTCCTAAGTATCGTTTTTTAGATAACGGTACTTTTGTGTTTTTCGATGTATGGTCCCACTCAAACCCTTGTGGAGCCTCAAAGTTCAAAATTTGCCTATTTTGTACGTTTTTTTTCAAAATTTTTCATTTTTATTTCGTTTTTTTCTACGTTATAGTAAATATCTAGAATGTTTTATTTTTTTATCCAAATAGTTTATTTAATTACCAACATCGGATGAAAAGCCAAGTTCTTATTAAGGATTTTGTGGAACGACAATATTTTCATCTTATATCAAATTCCGTTTTTGTTAAATACTGATGGACGCCGAATATAGTGTGTGAGCAATGAAGATGAAAATATTGTCGTTCCACAAAATCCTTAATAAAAACCTTATTTTTCATCAGATTTTTTTTAAATCACGTTTAAAATGGTTGGGCCATAACTCGGCCATTTCTTATCATAAAAAATTTGTGGCATATCGACGGAAAAGGCATTCAATTACCTTTCCAACGATGTGCCATTTATTTCGATCGGACTTTTCGGTTGGGCTCCACAAGGGTTTGAGTGGGACCATACATCGAAAAACACAAAAGTACCGTTATCTAAAAACCGGTACTTAGGAAAAAAAATTACAGCGGTTCTCGTGTTCAGGAGGTCCCAGTTAGCTTATCAAGGCGGCTCCGTGCAATAACTCCCAGGTGCAATAAGTCCCAGTGCAATAACTCCCAATGAATTAAATCCCAAAATAAATGAAATAAGTCCCAAACTGGAAAAAAGAAATAAATCCCAAAAAAATTAAATAATTTCCACGTCTTAAATGAAACAAACCCCAACTTTTGGGAGTTATTTCATAATGAAATAACTTCTAAACAGGGTTGTCAGATTGATTTTGACCTTTTTCGCCAAATTCAATGTCAAAAATCGCCAAAATCGCCAAAGCCTTTATTTTCAAGTTTTTGGCAGTAAAATACTAGGCTTGTGTCGATCGATCTTGAATGAATTACTTCAACTGAATGATTCACTTAAGTGAAAGAATGAAATATTTCCGTATTTTCTTTCCATATCTTTCATCTTTCGGTTTCATCTTGTATTCTTTTATATTCTTTTAGCGAATGACAATAGGAGCAATCTGAACTTTTACATACATACATAATTAGTATGTTTGTATGTGTGCTTATTTTATACTTACATTTTTCTAAAACAACTCTTTAACTTTAACTTTAAATCTAATTTCTATTAACTATAAAAAAAATTCTTGTTTTAAAAATATCAATTTAATCATTTCTCAAACGAACTTGACACTTCATTCTGAAAGCTGTTTGTGATTTAGAAAGGTGAAAGAAAAGAGTGAATTAATTCACTTAACCTTTCTGAAAGAGAATGAAAGATTCACATAAATGAAAGATTTTGCCCAATACTATAAAATACATATTTTTTAATTTACTAAAAATATTCTTTATAAATTCTAAAAAAATTAATTTGTTCCGTATCGCTAAAATACGCCAAAAATTCAAAAAAGTCGCTTAATTTTTATTTAAAAAAAAAGTAAAAATAGCTAGTGAACACAAAAATGGTACGATGTTTACTACAAAAAAAATTTTTTTGCGGCTAGTATTAAACAAATATTGGATATATTTACATTTTTATATACATATGTATGTAGTTGCAGTTTTATTATATATCTAAAACGCTTCACCGGCAAAGCAACCTATTTGTCTTCTTTTTTGGAATACATTGTAAGGGTTTTTCATTTATTCAACGATGGTACAAAAGAAGTGCAACTTATAACTCGTATAACTTCAAAGGCGAGTTGTAGTGGAGTTCATAGCTTAAACACAGGCATTACTTATAATAATATAAATAACATATAAATAACAGTCAAAGTAAGTTCCTTGAAATTGTACGTACCTGCCGTTTCGTTGCAGCTTTAAAGTTTTGGCATAAACTTATTTATCTTTGCAATTAACCAACGCTAATTTTTTTCATAAAAATCTTTAAAATATCACTGACAACAACGTATTGTATCATATAATGAAAAAATGTTCATAGACTTTAAATATATTTATGTTAATTTCTATTTATTGATTCTTTCAAGAGCACTTTTAAATATGAAAAACTATTTTCTCGAAGATATTCATTATCTTCATCAGCCATTTGAACTTTCAAATACTGACCATACATATGAATGCCTCAAACTTCATACATAAAAATAATATAAGTATAATAAAATTAATATTATTTCTCAGTATTGAATTTAACGATTTTCAAAACAAATGCATAGCTCATCAAAAATAGCCAACAAAATCGCCAACTTTTTTGTTAAATCGCCAAAAAATCGCCATGTCGCCAAATTAAAATTAGGTCGCCAAACAAGTTTGAAAATCGCCACGTTTGGCGAGAAATCGCCACATCTGACAACCCTGCTTCTAAAGACATTAATGAAATAACTTCCAAAAACGGTCCATCGAAAGAAATGAAATAAGACCCAAAAAAAAAAGAAACAACTTCCAAAGAAATTTATTATATATGTATTCGTTTTCCTTGAATATTTACATATTAGGTTGCCAAAAAACTAACATTGAGTCCCCGACATTTTGACAACAAATGGGGCATTTTATTATATCCTGACCTCCTGCAATGGCAACTGCCTGCAGTTTAAGCACGCCGGGTACAAGGATTACCTCCTCTATGGTATAACAAACATCGGCTTCGCTAACTAAAGCAAACACCGGCTTCGCTAACTAAAGCTTCTCTTCATAGCCGGCCTTCGGCCGTGCGCAAGGATTTTCTGCTCTATAGTATAACAAACACCGGCTTCGCTAACTAAAGCTTCACTGCATAGCCGGTAACCATAAGACACTGCAATTGCAATTAGCAAAATTTTCTTCTTTGATAAACTTAAGTCATTGTATTCAAATAGTTTGAAATATCCCGTTATAAATACCGTTTACAATTTTAAGCAATTTTAAGAAATTGCAAATAATTGAAAATGAAAAAACTCCCACAAAAAATGAAATAACTCCCACAGCAAATTAAATAACACCGAAACCCAAAATAAAATGAAATAACTTCCACGTTAATTTTTTCGGGGACTTATTTCATTTGGATTTTATTTCATTATGAAATAACTGCCAGGCAAAAAATGAAATAACTTCCAAAAAAATGAAATAAAACCGAGAGGGCTGGGAGCTATTTCATAATGAAATTACTCCCACATTTGTATGAAAAATTGTTGGGTCTAATTTCATTTTTTTCTTGGGACTTATTGCACCTGGGAGTTATTGCACGGAGCCATCTAGGCATGTGGCGTTCTTGGTATTTTTTGGCTGTAAACCAGTGTAATTAATGCTTAGGAATTCCGGCGCGGGCCGAAGATGTGACTTTTTTAGTTTTTTTTTGCAATTTTTATTTGTTTTAACGTAAGAAAAAAAAAATATTGCTATTAGAATAAGATTCGAGAACTTTTTTTCTCATACATCAGTGACCCACCCTAATGTAGCTATGTACATTAGGCGATAACCAATTTTTTGGCATAGTACCATGAGGTCAACCATGTCCTAGTAACCACGCAAATTATAATCTTTTGTAATTTTTCTCAAAAAAGTTCACGCACCAATTGGTTTTTCTAAACAGGTGTATAAAAAAATTATTTAAAAATTTATTATTTTTTAAATTACTCAAAGTTACATAAGTGACAGCGCATAGAAGAAGGTAAAGGGAATAGTAAAAACCAACTACACAAAACAAGAGGTAGGGACGACCAACCAACAAGGTTGAGATGTGAAGCTTTCAAATGAGACCAATACCAACACGCTCAGTGATGGTACACCAAAGATACAACGATAAAATGGCTCTCCTGAACAAAACCCTTAGGTCTCTTTCTATTTTGCACGTCACATATATGTATATGTATAACAAAAGCAAGAAAAATTATGAGTTAGTTATTGAAAGATAATTATTTAAGATTTAAAGTTGGAGGAGATTTACAGAAGGGATAAATATCCTGAACAACTTTAATGGCACGCTCCGCACAGATATTTCTTCTTTGTTGGTTTCGGATTATTGAATCATCTTTTCTCCAATGCTTAATAAAGCAGTTTTTAGCAGCTTCAAATCTTGAAAGTGATTGATATAAAACTTCGAAGTTGTCGTCGCGAAATCTTTGGTCTGAAAACCATATGTCAAACCATTTTCCGCAGTAAACTCGCATATCGGATACAAGTCATTTTGATATTTTGGTATTTATATATAAACTAAAATCGCTAAAATCGCTCTTGAGATCCAACGAGCGTTACTTATTGGGGGTATAGGTTTAGAATTTATATATTGAAATTTTTTGGTTTCTTGAAAGAATCTAAATGCAGTTCCTAGTTCAAACAAATACTGCATGTCGTCGCGCCATTTAATATTTTTAATATCAAGCATTTCATTATTTTGAATGAAGCTCTGTTTTAAGTTGTTGTGTTTCGAAATCAATTCCTTTACAAAACTGTACCATATATCTGGAGAGGATGTCTTACCACCAAGAAACTCATCCATTACGTGGCTCAATATCAAATCGAAAATGTGGTGTTGAAAACCAATATATTGTGGTATTTCCAATCTGAGGCTTTTAAAAAATTTCTGTAACTGTGTAAACACACCATTCATCTTACCGGTGTTAACTGAGGTTGTGTCACAAATGATCATTTTTATATTGTTCCATAATTCAAACTTGTAGAGTAATTCTCTAATGCCATTAAATATAGTATTTGCCTTTCCATCATTCAAAACAAGTACTCCCAGATATATTTCTTCAGATTAATTTTTTTAAACTATCACTTGAGTTTCCTTTCCGTTAATTTTTTTCCATCGAAGTGAAGACACCAAAGTTTTTCCTTCAATTGTTCTTTTAACTGTTTTTCTTTTTGTTCAGCCGATTTAATAACAGCCTTGTAAATTACTGGTTGAGAAGGTGTAGAAATAATAACACCAGAATCAGATAGTTCTTTACAAATTTTTGCTGCTTTTTTAGTACTAATATGTACCTTGTTCACCAATGTTACAGCTGGATGTGTAGTAGAGAGTTTGGGCTTAAGACGAGCTGGGGGTATATAGCTTTCTGATTCTTCAGATAAATAATTTTCATCAAAATCGCAACTAGAAACTGACCGAAAATCACTTTGTATGGAAAGTGAATATTCCGAGTGGAAATCACTGTTTATTTTAGTAACATCAAAAACATTCTTCAAATCATCACAATCTTTTGGTCTTTTAATACTTTTGTGGTATAATGATATGAGATTTTAAATTTTTCTGTTTACTGATCTCACGGACTTGAACGAACAAAAATTTTATTTTACATAATTTAAAATTATTTTGAGGCGGCCTTCTTAATGCAATGTTGAATATCCATAATTTTATACGGTGTTTTTTTTTATATTCATTTTTAATTTTTTTTTCGTTAAAAAAGGTTAAAGATACGTTTTGGTTTGCGGAAAAATCTCTTACCATCTCTAAATATTAATGAAATTTCATACTTGAGCTATTTTTTGTTTTAAATAAACATATTATTAATTTTTCTTAACCAAAAAGAAAATTAAAAATTTTCAAAACTTCATCGCGGTTGGTGCGTGAGCTTTTTTGACCTTAGCGAACCAATAAATATACGTTCCCTTATAGTTGTTTATGCTCTATCGGACTGTGCTATGCCAATTTTGATATTTTAAAAATTGTTAAAAAGTTATATCCCTAATGTACATACAAAAAAAAACAGACATATCTCTGCATCAGTGTTACCACCAGCACGATTCAAAATTGCACTTGAGATGAAGCAAAATTACCCGATTTAAATGAAATTACACCTGATATAAAATTTAAGTTTTATTTAATAAAAAGACATTTACATTTACATTAAAACAAGATCAATATTAGTCAAACTGTTAATTTTATTTAAACTAACATTAAAGACTTAAAAAAAATTAATAAAACTGCTAAAATAATGAGTTTAACTTCCACATTTGGTTGATATATCTTGGGAAGGTTTAAAATGTTCCTTGTTATTGCTTTATAATGGATGCTGTTTAGCCCCATAGAGCTTACGAACTGTCATACTATTTTCACTTTTTGATCAGGCACATCATCATGAATAGATTCATGCTTGAACAACGCCACCAAATTATCCAAATATACTTTGAAAATCAGCCATCGATTTTCGCAACTTAAAGGTGGCTTCATGATTTAAATGACAAAACTTTTTTTCACAAATGAAGGCGATGTGTTGATTTAGAGAAAATAAACTGTCAATTAGACTTCAAGGCCATGCGATGTGACACTTATTGATTGTTTTCCGTAGGGCTGTGAAGTCAGTGGTTAATGCTGATAAACCAGCAACAATCGGTGTCTTGGAGGTCAACATTATTCATTTTATTCGAAAAAGAAACAAAATTGGACGTCTGCAATGCGTTTTGTCAAGGACAGGCGCGGTGTCTATTTGATTTAAATCAGTTTCAAATCGTAATGCCGTGCATCAATCTGCGATTAAAATAAATTTTTTTTGTGTTGTCTAGTTTCATGGTATTAAAAAATACCCTTTATACCTTATTTAGAAAACAAAATGCCTGCAGAGTTTTATACAACTGTCCCTTTCGTAATTCAGTTTTACAACTGTAAAGGGAATTAAATATTCTTTAAACTGAAGTAGTGATAGCCACTCCGTAGGCTCGCGAGTCAGTTAATAATCGTATTTTTCACACAGACACGGTCGGCAATTCACATGTATACAACAAATTTTGTTCGTTTCAAAACATCAGACTATCATCAGTCTCTGCCACCGCACACAAGTGCATATCACTGAACTAAAGCATTAAAAAGTAGCAAGATAAAAATAAAATTAATTATACATATCTTCCCCCAGGCAAGCTTTTAGTTTGAATAACTTTTTTCAATAAACTTCAGGTTCTAAATCACTATGATAGGCATCTTTATCCAAATCTAAGGGTCTATATTGCGACATTCATTACCAAACATTTGAAAATATATGTATGTTTAATGATTGAAGTCGTTTCTTAAAAAGAAACCGAGACTTTGGTTCAGAAGGCTGTGCATTTCTTAGCAACAATATTTAGAAAGAAATAAATCTCATCACTGAAATCGAATATTGATTTTATTTGGGCATCTGAAGTAAAAATTTCAAATTAAACCTGAATTACAGCTAAGAGAAATTACCCACGCTCTACCCACGACCGTAAAAATTATACCAAATTCGGGTAATTACCCACAAAGTGGCAACACTGCTCTGCATAGCTCTTTCGGCGGTTGACTTTTTTTTAACTTAACGCAAAAAATTTTTTTTTCCATATTGTTCACTTCTAACAAAAATGTTAAAACATGCTATGGTTACTTTAACCAGGTTATTGCTTCTTAAGGAAGCCAAAACCAAGGCGACGGTTGTTGCAACATTGTGAGAATTCACTTGCGGGTATAGCAATTTGGTTAACAAGGCAGAGGTACTATCTAATATGAGTTTTAAGTTAAGATTTCACCTCAGAAGCAAATAATAATTTTTTCTCTGGATTCGGATTGTGAGCAGGATTCACCGTGTTTATTGTAAGTGGTAAGGAATTGCCTTTTGTCCGCCACCAAATTGAATTTTTTAACTCCTTTTTTGACTTATAGTCCCCCTTCTTGACTGAGTCTTTGTTTTTTTTTTTTTTTTTTTTTTTTTTTTGTGATAAGTTTGACGTCTATCTCACGGAGACTACTTATAAAATAATTTCAGCAACAAAAATTACACAATCTGTGCGTTCGTTTACTTTTTCAGTAAAATCCAGTAGGTGAGTATTATGAAAATTTTACAAATATATGTTTACGCGAACGCATTTTAGTAAAATCCGGTACAAATTTGTACAAATTTTTGGGTAAACGAACGCAGCTTATGTAGACGGGCGCTTTCTCTGTATAGTACGAGTAGTTTGGATTTTCTCATTTCATGATGTGGTGGGGATTTCTGCACATTGTATGCACCAGGGACGGACATCTGATTTTTTTTTTTTTGTTCAGACTTTGTTGGTATAATTTAACGGCGCTACGATTTTTTCCCCTATTGAACTAAGTCCGAAAACAAAAAATTTTCCAAGTCCTTAAAATTTGGGAAATAGTTCATTATGAATTAAAACACCAAATTTTAAAATGAAAGAAATCCCCATAAATATGAAATAACTCCAAAGAAAATCGAAATATCGATATAAAAAATAAACGAACTATTTGAAATAAAAGTGACCGATATCAAATCACGAATTCAGAAGCTTTAGGGCGGGTTTTTGAGATGGGGATTAAGTTTAAGCTTAGTTTAACATTCTCTGCAACTCGGATTTTCCGGTGAAATTGGATTTTTGTTCTATTATTTCATTAAAGACTCACATTTTAAGCAAGTCTGCGCTGTTCCGGCAACATTTTGTTTTAAAACTTGGTATTAGCGGCACAAATCAATTTTCAGATTAACTAAACCTAGTTTAACTGAGATCTCAAAAACCCAGCCTTAGTTAGTAAAGCCGGTATTTGCTACACCACAAGGGGAAATTCTTGCGCCCGGCCAAATGCCGGCTGTATAAAGTAGTTGTAGTTAGCCATTCAGGCTTTTAAAATTCAAATTTTGAAACTCGGGATTTTGAATTCGGTATTTTAAGTTTCGGGCATATGATTTACATATACCAACATTTCAAATGGTTAATGTTATTTGAATGATGAGTGGATGTGATCAAACTTAAAACATACAGAGGGTCAAATATTTCCTGACAGTGGTTAGTTTTTCTAAAAAATAAAGAGGTTTGCTTACTGATATAACAAGATATGGGTCAGGAATAAATCTGTACTATGTCAGCCAACTTGCCAACCGCATTCTCTCTAAATCCTGTTATATCTAATGGTGTTTTCTTTTCTACAAAAAATGTGACATTTTATTAAAAAAAAAAATGTAATTTGGTGTATGTTTCTGAAAAATTTTGTTCCCGTAAAGGGTGGCTTGCTTTATTCTAAAAAAAAACTCACCCTTTTGGGGAGTAAAATTTTTAAGAATCAGACACCAAATTGCATTTTTTTAAATAAAATGTCACATTTTTTTGTAGAAAAGAAAACACCATAACTTAAATGAAGAATTATATGTTATATGCAAAAAAATCAAAAAATTAATGTGTCCAATTATTATTAAGATTTAGTAAAAACTGAGAAAAGCCATTTTCCAACCCTGATATGCAGTGTTGCCAAAAAGTGCTAAAAAAAACGCCTAAAAAATATGCTAAAACAGTTTACAGTAACAAAAAATGCTAAAATGTATTTAAATTTTCAATGATATTTCCTTTAATCCTGAGTTTTTAAAAATTCTTCCATTTACCTACGTAGAATTTTGTTGTTAATCCCAAAACAAAAGAAAAGGATTTTTGCTCGTTAAGCCTAGTATGCAGATCTGCCTAAAATTAATGAGGCTGAAGAAGTATGTGCAAAAAAAAACTACCTGTACCAGGCAACGAAATTTTTTTTACAAATTTCATCTTCAACAGGTGTGTTTTAACACACAAAAGTGCAGACTTTTTTCTATCAACTCAAAAATAATTTCAAGTTCTATGAATCGTTCACGGAATTTTAGACAATAGATTTTTGTTTGTTTTTGTGCTCGAAAAAAAATTTGTTTTTACATTTAAATAAAGAAATAAGCGAAATTAATATTTTCGTAAAGATATTTAACGTAAAATAGTTCAAAAGTTGTTATTAAACTTAATTTGCTAAGAACAGTAACGTAGTGGGTATCGAACCTGCCACCTTTCAACCGGGGCACCCAGTTATTTAATTTAATTTGTATTTATGTAGCTGTAAAATTATAAAAAGGAGTCTTATCTTTTATATAGGGATGAGATTTTCATGCACTAAAAAATCGAAAATATGCGCATAAAACATGCACTAAAAACTCCAAAATATGCATTAAAAAAATAAAAAATATGCATTTAAAAGTTGAAAATAATCAATAAATAAGGTTTTTTTTTTAATTTTATTTAAGAGGTGCAATATTTTTTATAACTTTATTTAAATTACTGATTCAAACGTTTGTTTGCATAAACAAATGAATTGGAAGGCTCAGAGCTGAAGCGAACCAAGTCAAAAATGAAAATTCGATAATATTTTGAGTTTGAGTAAGTGAATTTCCATTAATTTCTGGAGCCATTCACATGGGTTTATTACCGTTACCTTTGGAACGAAAAACTTTTTGATTTAGTCCGTTACAGAACTCGATAGAGTAAAACTTTGCGAAGAATTTCACACCAGTTTTGAAATACATATATGTATTTTATTTAATGACTTGGTTCGGTTCAGCTTTGAACCATCCAATTCTTTTTTATGTTATCAAAAGTAAACCTATTCGGTTGAAAATGGTTGAAATTTGTTTTTATGTTTTGAAAACCTACATTTTTTGGCAAAACGTTTTGGATTTTTTTTTTAATTTGTTGTGATTTTCTACCTTCCACATTGTTAATTTTACTTTCTGCAATATCAATTAATTTGACTTGAGTATTAAGTGAACTAAATCCCTCCAATATAGTTAATGCTTCACCAATATATCTGTAGTTTAAAGCTGCAAATGCTTTTTGATCTTTTACTTTTTAATTGCATAAGCATCGATAGCAACAAGTTCTTTAATAACATTTTTAATTGCTCAAAGTTGTTTGAATAGTGTTCTACAGTATCTAGACAGATTCCTCATCTTGTTGACACTGGCTGCAGTAGTAACAGTAGTAAAAATTGCAACTCGTGAAGGAGCCTTTTAAAATATTTTTTTCCCGTATGAAACCAATAAATCAATATTATCGAATTAAATTCTGCATTGGCTAAAAATCTTGAAAATCTTGTATTTTAAGCAGAGCTCCAAAATTTTTTTTTATTGATTTGAAAATTTTTTTTGAAGATTATTTTTTGTTAACATGGACATTTTTGGAAGAACTTTTTTTATAATATTTAAATTAAAAACATATATCACTCAAAAATGTTAAATTATGCAAAAATATGCATTTAAAACCAAAATATGCAAATATATGCATTTAAACCAAAATATGCAACAATATGCAAAAACGAATCGATGCCAATTTAACCCAAATTTAATGATTCGGAAAGATAATTGGTCAACATCGATCTTAGACCATCGACAAAAAACATGCATTTGCATGGAAATCGCATCCCTACTTATATATTTCTTACCCACACCATTGCAAAACGTATAAAAAATAGTATCAAACAATATTGAATTAGCTAATTTTTTATGAATTTCTGTCGTTTAAGACCGTTTTACACTATTACACAAGTCTGATCTAATTATTGTTTGAAAATTTTCAAAAAAAAAAAAAAAACAACTTATCACGGCAGGATTGTATTTTACTCAAAATATGTAAGACTTGTGTGATTGTGTAAAGTACCCATTAATAGTCTCCACAAAAATTCGATTTTGTAAAACACGCAGTTTTTTTTATAACAACCAAAAATTGAGAGTAGAGGTCCATATTTGTATCCTCCCTCCATCACTGATTGAGGTGAATAAGGGTATACCTAGTTTGTGTGAAACTTTTTTTATATTCATCTAAGACCTCTTAAAGAGTAAATATTTTGGGTCCTTGAGTAATTCTAAGTTGATTTTGTCATGTCCGTCTGTTTATAACACGCTCACTTTCAAAAGACTTAACTGAATAGAACAATTTAAGTGTCAAATTTTTTCTAATTCTTCCATGCAGCTTGAGATTAAAATTCAGCATTATCGGCTCCGTAGTAAATTAATGAACCCAAATGTTATTGATATTTTTATCCCTGCACCGGAGGTAAAAGGGTATACAAATATAAACCTTTGTCACTCCGTTTGTTATTTCTTCAATATTGATCAAATGCCCTATAAAGGATATATATTCTGGGTTCTAATAAGTAATGAAGTTGATTTAACGATGTCCGTCCGTCCGTTGAAATGGGTTTTTCGAAGGCCCAAGGATTTGATACATTTATTTCACATATAGTCCATAATGTTTGATACGAGCAAAAACCCCTATCTTTAATTTTACCCATAAATTGTTGTTGTTTCTTTATGTATATGTGGAGAACGCCACGAACTACAGCTTCTAAATTCGGTACAAGGATCTTGTTTTTCAATATACAACATCCAACGAAATGTGGACGGTATTATAGAAGTGGGCGTGGCACCTCCCATGAACGGCAATAGCCAAAACTTCTAAAATAGGTACAAGCATATTGGTAATCAATAGACAACACCCGACAAAATATGGGCCGAAGTAGGCGTGGCAAAAAATAAATTTGTTTTATATCTAAAGAATGATATTTATTCTTTTGCGCTCACTCTCAGAAAACCAGACGAGGAGCATAAAACGCTGAAAAATTATATTACCGCATTGTATCGGGTGATTTTTTAGCTATCATCTTTTTGGCAACACTGGTTTAAACAGCTGACGCACGTTTCGTGTTTTGTTTCACTGTCAAACATCTTCAGTTTGGTCTATAATTTAACTATGAATCGTCTTACAAACAAACAACGCTTGCAAATTATTGAATTTTATTATCAAAATGCGTGCTCTGTTAAGAAAGTTTATCGCGCGCTTCTTGTGTTCAGCGACGAAGCTAATTTTTGGGTCAATGGGTACGTTAATAAGCAGGATTGTTGATTTTGGAGTGAAGATCAGCCAGAAGCATTGCAAGAGCTACCAATGCATCCAGAAAAAGTCACAGTTTGGTGCGGTTTATGGGCTGATGGCATCATTGGACCGTACTTCTTCAAATATGATGCGAATCGTAACATAATTGTGAATGGTGAGCGCTACCGTGAGATGATATCCAACTTTTTTTTGCCCAAAATGCAAGAGCTTGACTTACATGACATGTGGTTTCAACAAGACGGTGCAACATGCCACACAATGGACCGGTCAATTGGCCGCCTAGATCGTGCGTTTTAACGCCTTTAGACTATTTTTTGTGGGGCTATGTTAAAGCTCATGTCTATACACACATGCCCGCTTCAATTGACGCATTGGAAGACAACATTGAAGCATTTATTCATGAGAAACCGGCCGAAATGTTGGAAAGAGTATGCAAAAATTTGACTTAGCGGATGGACCATTTGATGCGCAGTCACGGTCAACATTTGCATGAAATAATCTTCAAACATTTAATTATATGGATCGTACTATCGATTCAAATAAAGATTTCATGCATTTTTCTGAATTTAATGTGTTTTTTTTTTTAAACTTTCCTATAGCTCTTAAAAAATCACCCGATATTAAGTATTAAATAGGTTTTTTAAAATCACTCTATCGAAATTTGTAATGAACGATCCATTATTTACGCAGGTCCAATATAAAATCCCCTCCTGAAAATTTCTGAATTAAATCATGATATTGTATTTAAATTGGATTAAATTAAATTGTATATGACTTTTTTAAATAGATTTTAATACGCCTTAAACCGCAACGAATTATAATTAGGTGAGGTCAGTATTTATAAAGCACACCCCTGCTATATTCAAACTCTCGTTGGAGGGTATCAAAGATTCTGCACAGCAATTGTTTTAATAAAAAAATTTTTAACCAACTTATAAAGTTTTTCTTTTTTTAACAAACTACTTTTTTTTTCTTTTCTTTCAGATCAATTCCATTCTAATTTTTAATTACATTTTAAAAGCTGTAAGTCAATATTAAAAGTAAAAAAAAAAAAAAAATAACTGTGTGATTTTTTCTAAGTTTTTGTTAAAATGAGATAAATGCATTTATTTTTTACGAAAAGTATTTTTAAAAGTTTATTTAATTTTATTTTTTTTCAAAAACTTTATAAATTTAATTTAAAAATATATTATTAACGAAATAAGAAGCAAATTGTGGCATTTGTTTTAAATAAATCAAAGTGTTAGTTTTATAGTTTCAACTAAAGAAATATTTAAATTTTAAATAAAAAAAATTAATTTTAAAATAAATGCAAAATTAAAACAAAAATTATATGTGAATAATTTAGTTTTAATTGTTAATTAAAATGTGTTAATCAAAATCTACATTCAATAATGTTTTAAATAATATTTAAATCGAAAATTTTTTAATTTATAAATAAAATTTATAATTTACAAATAAAATTTTTTTAAAATAATCAAAATCAATAATCTTTATTTATTGAGTGCTGCTTAAAAATTACTTTAAATAACGATGTAACAAAAACCAAAATGTTTCTTTTTAAAGGTAAGTTTTTCGTTGTATTAATTAATTTCTTGTAAAAAAAACAGTTTCAATATTTCGATTTATTGTCGCAATATATAATAATGATTATAAATGAATTCGGCTTGAACCTGGCCCACGATGTCGACTGTTATTGCTCGCTTGAAGACAAACAGCTGATTTGCGCCCCTTCAACAATGCAAGCGAACGATAACCTAATAGTTTTCACACAAATTTGCGCCCCACTTTGAAATATTATCAGACCACAAATGTCAAAATCAGACACTTTTTGCAGAGGTTAAAGTCGTATTTTTTATTTTTGTGTAGCCCATTGAAGTGCATTAAAAACTGATTTTTTTTTCAAAAAATGTGGACGTAGCTCCCTTAAGCCCTTATGACACTACACTTTTAATGCGTTGCTCAAGTTTTGGTGAAAAGTGCAAATATAAAGTAATAGAAAAAGTTACCAAGTGCGAAGGGTTCAGCTGTATTAAGATAAATGGCAAGCTGTCAAACGTTTTACTAAAGTTATCGATAAAAAAATGAAGTTATGTCAAAAAAAATGTAAAATTGACATTGCAAGCTTGAAACATTAAAAGTGTTGCTAAATCAGCGGCTTATGGCCAAATTCAGCGATTTGCCGCTTTTTGTTTTTAGGTTTCTCATAAACAAAAATTTGGCAACATTTAATAAAATTAACAGAACAGGGATGGCTAAGTTGTTTCAATTGTACTTTTTTGTTAATACTTTTTAAACTAAGATTTATAATACCTTTTTGTAGTATTTTTTAAGAACATAAATACAATTAATTTCAACTAAAAAAATCTTTTCGTACAATTAGGTACAATTTTTAAAGGTTGTTGCAGTGTTGCCAGTGAAATTTCGAGAAAGATACATTTTAGTTTCCAAAACGATACACTTTTTCCCAAAAAGATACATTTTGAAAAAAAACTTTTTCCCAAAAAGATACATATAAAAAAAAAAAAGTGTTAAGTCCATTTTCAACGATTAACATTACATTTTTACTTCATATTAAATGAATATGGGCCTTTCCTGGGGTCACGAACGTACGTTTGTACGCTTTTGATGTACAAATAATATAGAAAACAAAACTTTTCCTAGCATTTTTTTTTGCAATTCGATAGCATTTGGGTAGCTCTATGTTTAGTACAAAAGATGGATTTCATCGAGTTTTAGTTTTCATAATAAGAGTTATAAACGTGTGGTCACGAACGTACGCAAAATAGAAGTCAACTTCGGCTGACGGTAGTGAAATGTAAAAATCTGCGCAATGAAACGGGATTTTCAAAAGTGATTAATTTATTTTAAAAGTGTATTAATGCAGGTCTCCATCCAGTATTTACAAAATAAAATATCTCTCTTGGTTTTTATTTAATTATCTTATGTACCGGATATCCCGGATCGCGAACGTACGATTTTTCCATAGGTTTTTTTTCCCATTTCCCATAAATGTCTTCAAATTTTCTTAACAAAAAAACTTAACACTCCTTTTACAATTGATTGTAATTGAGAGATTATGAAGAATGAGTGTAAACATAACATATTTCTTGCATGTAAAATAAGTATATAAAAGTGTATTTAGAAGTAGAAAATACAGGAACTTATAAAATTTGCCAGCTTCCAGCCCAATTTCCTCAAGTAAAACAGCTCAGATATGTAAACCATTCTTTTATAATAACATAGACTTTTTTTTCTAATAATAAACAATAAAAGACGATGATAATCAACATTTTATTTTTTCATCCTGGTAGACCATCCTGGGGAAATGCCCATATTGTAAAGAAAATGATATCATATAAATTCATTTTTATATTTATTTAAGTCATAAATATTTTAGGTATGTAATTTTTAAAAATACAACAAGCAAACATTAAAACTAATTATATGTAACTATCATTGTATGTTATCGAAACAAATTCATTTTTGTAAAAATTAATATACGAGTTAAGGCGTTAATACCAAGGCCATTATATCAAAAAGTTCATATAGATTTCCTGTTAATTAAAGATGTTCATATTTCCTCCGAAAAACTTCGCACTACTTGTATTCCACGATTTAGGTGAATCGTATGTTGAAACGTCCTTAATGTTTTCCTTCACCATTATCAAAAGATACGAAAAATGTCAGGATTATACATGGTACGTGAAGCCATCAAAAGATACGAAAAATGTATCTTTCGTATCCTAATGGCAACACTGGGTTGTTGGTAGAATTTTAAAAATTCTCAACGCCATCCCTGAAACGAAACCATAACAAGATAAAAAAAAACTAAATAACTGCTTACATTTTTTATAGTTTGCTCTTTCTAGCATTTACTGTTTCTTTCTATCAATTCTATATCAATTAATGAATAAAAAAATGTAGTGTCATAAGGGCTTTAGGACTGAAGGTAACGAACGATATATTTTATTAAAAGACGAAAGCATTGGCAGCTATTTTACCCACACTACAATAGTAAAGTGTATATCGTTTACAACAAAATAGATTATATTATTTTTGTATTAAAGAAGTAAAAATTTTTATCCACCTTTTCCATTACAAATAAGTTTTTTCTTTATAAGGAAAAGTGCTAAAGCGATCATGTTCTCTCCGTAGAGACTTTTTTTTAACATTCTAAAGATAGTGATTTGATCTGTTGCTGATAGAAAAAGGTCGGAAGAAGAAATAAAAGAATTCGAGAGTTACTTGGTATAAATTCGTAACAAACATAAGAAGATCCTGCAGAATTAACAAAAGTATTTTTTTTTTTAATTTTAAAGCGTTGTAATTCAAATATGATCAGAAAATCGTAGGCAACATAAACAATATGCGAGCCGTTCCTACAAGGGTTCCAGCTCTTAGCAATTCTAGTGATGTCGTTGGTGTTCCTTTTAAGAGTTTGGCCGGTTCAGCGCCATTTGGGTCTCCTTTTTTTAATCGATGGGGCTTGTTAGCTTGTTCTTTGCCAGCATTTAAGATAAAAATTTTCGTACGCAAATATAGAGAGGGTGATTTCTAAATGGATTTTAACGGAAAAATGTTTGACGTTCATTTTGCAAGCGATTATCGAAATCCTCACTCGATTCTCCGTTCGTAGATAGTAACGCTCCCAAGGTAACAAAATTGTCTGACATCTTCTATTTCGCTTGCACCAATTACAAAGCAATCCAAGGAGGTTGCGTTAATACGTAAAGTTTTTGTATTCATGACATTCATTTTTAAACCGGCTGATGCCGCCGCCAGCGTATCGCTCCGTAAGTTTGCCGCTAGATCTAAGTTGCTATGCGGCATTACACAAATATCGTCTCCGTATTCGAATGATTTTGGCTGCCCTGGGATCCTCACACTACCCCCTGCCTTAATCTAGGGATCTTCCAAGGATCGTATCCAATACTACATAATAGAAGTGATGACAGGACACAGCTCTGTCTAACCCGGCTCTCAACGTTCTACTCAACACTTTGCCATGTTTTATCCTACCAGAGGCGTTGCGAAGCAAACTCTTTGTAAGGTGTATTAGTTTGAGAGGAATTCTCCTACATGCCAATGCACTCGAAATCACATCGTGGCTTAGTTTACCGAAGACAGTCTCGAAGTCTATGAAGCAGGGATACAGCAGTTAGCGCCACTCCTCAGATTGTTCTACGATAACACTTAGACTATATATGTGGTCGATAGTGGACTTATTTGGTCCGAATCCAGCTTGTTTCAGCCTTAAGGCTGGTGGTACCCTACCGGAGATATGAGACTCGGGCCCCCCTTTTAATGAATGCTGCCGC
This sequence comes from Pollenia angustigena, assembly GCA_930367215.1. Taxonomy (NCBI): domain Eukaryota; kingdom Metazoa; phylum Arthropoda; class Insecta; order Diptera; family Polleniidae; genus Pollenia; species Pollenia angustigena. The sequence continues at coordinate 74,207,119 of OV884059.1, forward strand.
AGCTGCAGGGAACCTGAAACTGAGGAAACAGTATTTCATCTTCTATGTGATTGCCCAGCGTTTAATTCAACGCGAAATGGATTATTTGCGAATTACCTTCATCGCGGATGAAACTCAGCAACTTGCTGAATTATCTCAGCGCAACGGGCTGGCTCTAGCCACCTCAGTATTGCTCCTGGGTCAAGTTTGATTGGGGGTTTCAATTCTTGACGAGTTGTGTGGTTTCTAAACGGAGTCACTGTCGACTCTACTTGCAGCACGGCTAGTTCAGTGCGTGCTACCACGTTAACCATCCAATCAACCCTACCGAAGACCCTTTTGACAATTATCTTAGCTAATACTTTGTTAATAACCCAGTGCAATAGGAGTAAGGAATTGGCGCCAAAACCTTATCGTAATACACAGTACAAATTGTTCGAACTCGTAAATTATTTCTTTCGTGCCCCGGTAGGCTAACGATAGTGAGCTAGTCTATCGGCGCCGGGGTTGCGTGTTCGATTCCCACCAGAGTCTCTGGTTTCTTTCCTGCAGACAAGCGTAGAGCTTCGCCGGGATTTGTTTAGGAAATTAAAATTAAAAAAAAATATCTTAAAATATCTAGGGAATTAAAAAAAAAACACGGTAACATCCTGGCTTAATTTTTAATGGTGTACTTTTTTTATTTTTTTATATGATGTGATGTAGTCTGTAAGGACTGCTGTGGATTGGTCCAATGCCCAAAGCGGAAATTTTGTTTATTGATAAACCCAAACACAATTTGGCAATAAAACATTCCGCGAACCGATGACTGATTTTCCAAGTAAATTTGAATAATCTGTTAGCGTTGTTGAAGCGTGAATCTATTCATGAGCGCAGTATGACAGTTCGTTTGACAGTCAAGCCTTTCGTAATTTCTATCAGGTTCGTGTGACAGCAAACCGTTAAATAAAAATAAAAACATGCAGATATTTTGAAGCGAGATCAATATACACCGGTCAAAAAACATTTTCCAAAAAAAAAAAAAATTCATTTTAATATAAATTTTTTGAAGAAAAATTTTATTTGCTTAAAAGTACCTTTTAGCTCACGATTTGAAAAAGCAAAAAAGAATATTACCTCTTCGCTTCTTGTTACCAAATAATAAAATTTTTTCTTAATTCTATCCCAAATGGTTTCTAATTTCATTCGCGCCAAAACCAACAAATGAAAACACAAAATAAAAATAACACTGGTAAACAGAACAAAAACTAATTTGTGCGATAAAAAATCTAAACAAAAATAAACCTTAACCTACAACACACAGAACTTAATTAACGTCAAAAAATATTTTAGACTGTAGAGCAGAAAAAATTAAAAAACTTGAAAATTACGTAGACATTGTCACAAAACAGACGTGCAAAATTTATTTGTATTATTGAAGAAAATGCAATGTCTAATTAGATGGGGATTTTACAGGGTTCTCATTAATGTTCCTATAATGGTTTATCACTCAACTCCAGTTTAGTTGAAATTTTGCAGTTTTTGTATTATGGCTTACAACTCTGTTATAGTGATGTTAACAAAAACATCAACAAATTACTACTCATCACAAGCAGTTGTTTTAATTTCAAATCAACTAAGTTAAGTTGGCGTTTTATGCCCCTATTACAGTGTTAACGCTTTCACAAAAGTGGCGGGGTTTTCGACAATAAGTTTGCCCGTAATTAAAGTGCCCCTATAAAACTATAATTTCACATACTTTTTCAAATTCTCGGAAACGTATGTATACAAAAACTAATTTTGTTGCTACAACATTTTTAACCATAGACAGTTTCTCGGAGGTCAGATTTCTTGAAAGCCAGATTCCTGCCAGCACAAAACAGTGACACAGAGGGTGCTCTACAACATGCTTTAATTTCTAGATTTTTTTTCTTTATTCATTTAACTTGGGAACATTTTACAACTTTTACAAGAACGTTTCAACTTCTAACTGGACTACTTTTTGAACTTTTATGCCCAAATAAGATCGGAACATATAACTGAATTTGACAATGACATTCATAGAATTTTAAATATCGTTCAGTTGTATAAAGAAGCTTTGACTATCCAACAAATGTTACTCAAAGTTCAAAAAGAGCTAAATGCTGTACAAAGTGACTGCGCTACAATTGCAACTGCCATTGATTTTATTTGTTGAACAATGATATACTACTGTCAAAACGGAATTTGGTTGAAACGCGTACTTAATCCAACTCATTATTTGGCGAATGTGATGCATCCTAAATATGTATATAAGTATGTATGCAAGCTAATTAGTCAAGAAAGCGTAGATAGCAGAAGAATGGATAAGTCAAAAGCACCTCTTGCACCCTGTTTGGCATTTAAAATTTAAGTTGCAAAATATTTTTCACAATTACGGTATTCAGTTCAGATTTTATTTGATTGAAAAAATGGAAAAAGCACACAAGGAAAAGTATTTACACTAAAAGCTGCAATTAAAACAGCCTTAAACCAAGTGTAAACCTTCAGGTTTTTTTCCATTATTTTCATATTTATAATCTATTTCCATTTAAGACGTAATAATAAGATGACAGGCTGTTTTACTTTATTTGACAAGACAAATATGTACAAAATCACACTTTTAAATTATAATAAAGACATTCAACATGAGTGCAATTTTACATTTCCCTTTTTTTGCAATCAAAAAAAATCAGAACTGAGCAACAATGGTCAAAAATGTTTACCAGCAAAATTTTACGATTTTTTCGCTTCAGTAATAAATTGCCCTGCTAGTTCAGCATCAATAGACAACATTTTTCCCCCTTATTGTTGAAATAGAATAACCATAGAAATCGTCTTGGATTGGAAAAAGCATTAGCTCTTGTTAAAATGTGTCAACATTTAAAATTTGAGCCACTTTTTATGTATAGGATTTTAACTTCAATTTCGGCCTTTTCAATATCAATTCAAGTTTTTAAAAAACAAATTCAGAATTTTCGTAATCCAATTGAGTATTTTACGAATCATATTCCGCATTTTTAATTTTTGAAGTTCAATACCTTTAAGTGGTATACTATCTACATATGTTTCAATTAATAAATAGAGAAAAGCCCACTAACGTTAAATCAACATAGGGACAAATGGGCATATAAACACTTTGTATGAATTTTATAATCAGTTTCTGTTATTTTTCTGTAAAAAAAATTTTAAAATTATACCATTTTTGTATAAATGAATTTAAAGGAAAAAACCAACTTGGGTTTTTTAAAACAAAATACCCATTAAAACCCGGGTGGGTTTTTCTGGGTTACCCAGTGGGCAGCCAACCCTGTCTAAGCGTCGGCTAGCTTGGGAGTACCTTCGCTTGTTAACGGCCAGAATTCTCCACTGATGATTAGGTTTGGCCAAAAGATGCGGCTTATTTTTCGTAGATGTAGTCTTCTTGATATACAGGCCTGTTTTGAAAAGATTTGAAATCACATGCTTTAAAATCATACGTGTGACTTTTTGGTGTTCTGAAAATCACACCGTGTATGTGTTTCTCGGTGTACTTTCGGTAATTGAAAATCACACCGAAAGACAAAAACTCAAAAAAAAAAACAATAATATCAGACGTGTGATTTTAAAAGTCAAATGTGTTTTGAATGACAGTGGTTTTCAACACACGTCTGATAGTGTTTGTCATAAGCTACATATGTCTCTTCTCCCATGCCAAAAAATTCATAAAAGAATATACACTCTAATTTAATTCTGTAGTGCAGTTTCCAAGGAAAACTTTTCATCATGATTTCGTTTTAGAATTCTTCATATTCTTCTTTAGCTCTTGACGACAAAGTTTTTTGCCAACAATTTAAAGTGATGCTCGAAAGCTATTAAACATTTTGACAAAACAATTCTCGATTCAACTCGAAATTTTTTTAATTAAGTTATCCATACATCCCAGTTTTTTCTAATAAAACTCAAATGTAAAAATGGAAAACAGGAAAAGATTCCCCGGAATTATTGTTCCAAAAAAACTTCCCGATATAAAATTCAACGGAATTCCAAAAATACTTTTCCGGAAAGATTTTGTCCGCGGAAAATTCCTATAAGGTGTAAAATTGGTTAATGTTGTAGAATGTCCCTAAAGTGGGCTTTTACTGTAATTGAAAACTTGAAGGCGGAAAATTAGAGGGACATAAAGACTTTACACACTCTTAAAATTAACAATTTTTAATTCTTATTCCACCACGGCAAACCCTAATTTGTATATATTTGCTAGATACATTTTTGTTTTGTTTAGCAGTAAACAAATTTAACCAAAATAAAAAAGATAGGAAAATACACAAAAGCAACGTCCAAAAAAGAAAACATTCATTAAGTATATGTATGTATGTATGTATATCTTTTAGAAAATTGTGTGTGCAAATCTTTGTTCGAATGTACGTTTGTTTGAGCGTTAGTTACACAGTATTTGCACTGCAGTATCATTAATTTATTTAACAAGATATTATGAAGATGTTAAATAGTAGACCTTATACCAGTGTTGCCAATGAAGAATTTGGAACATAAGCAATATTATCAGCCGAAGAGCAGTACAGAAACGTTTATGAATAAGCTTCAACAACATAAAACATTTTTAAGATTCGCTTTGTATGATTCCATTTGATGCAAACAAATTTATTGACTTAAAGGTATCCGGTTTTGCCCACTCGATAGCCTTCAAATAACTTGCACAAATACCTATGTTCTCAATTTTTGTTAAAACATTAGGTAAGTTACCTCTTTAATTCTAAAGTCTTTGAAAACGTATGTATTGAACAGTAAAAATAAATAAGTCAGTGTCTGAAAAACATGTTTGACTGTAATGGAAACTAAAAATTACAATAAATTTATGTCCGAAAAGAAAAATTGTTTGGTAAAAAATTAAAGAACTCAAAGTAATATTTAACACAGATTACACATGGGCTACACATGCAAGTAGAAATAAGAAATATTGTGCGTAATAGATATGTTTAATTACACAGAATGGCAACACCGCCTTATACACATGTTCACATTCCCAAATACACATCTGCCCACACACTTACCACATTCACATACATTCTTATATTCGCTCAACTGTAACTTTGAGTCAGTATTCGCCGCACATTAATTTGCTATTTGATTTTCCATGTCCTTTTCACTCAAAATTTTGTTTAACAATTATTTATAAGTTGTAGAAAAATACAAAGTAAAAAAAAAATATAAATAAATATTTGTTTAAATATTTACGATACAAAATTGCACATTTTTGTTGCTGTGTTATCATAAATGCATCACTGAATGTTTTATTTTTGTATTTTTTTCTAATGGTACCCTACAACATTTAATGTCAATAGTCATGGTTAAATAGTAAAAACTTAATATTATTTATAAAACTTCCTTTGTATGGTTGTAAAAAACTTTAAAAATATTATGATTAAGTTAATCATAGTAACAGTTACAGCAACTATATCGACCCCTGTGCGCGAAGTTATCGAATATGGGTAATTCCAAAGTGTTGAACGTGACAGTCGTACGCATCAAAAATGGAATAATATTTTAAGCAAAAAATATTTTTATGTTTTCTTAACCCTTAAATTATAGCACTTAGAAAGCACTGTTACCTATGCTAAAGTTTATGGAAGCCGCCATTTTAGGTCAAAGATAACGGGAAAAGAAGTAGCGGTTCGAACGTGAAAAAAACAGAAGTAGTTTTTGTGGCCATGTATAAAAAGGCGTAATTCAGCGAAACCTGGCACAATTTTTTAGTAATTTTACGTAGCAATGTAACATTAAAATGTCCTTGTTTTGATTGCAAAATCTTCTGTATTTTTTTTAAGCCAAAATCTGGGTCGATACGTGACATTTCGAACGTGAAATTTTTTCCATAATAATTTAACTGAATAATGATTAAAACAAATTAAAAATTTACCGTTAATCCGAGTAACATATTTCTCTTCGAACTCTTCCTTAGATTACAGACCATTTAAGAAAATTTTTTTGAAATAATTTTTATCAAATATCACCTCTTTAAGGAAGATACATTTTAAAGAAAACACACAATAAAACATTCTCACATATAAGAAATTACGTTTGCACAACTTTGCAGTCTGATTGTTCATCTAAGTGAACAAATTTATGAGTAAATTTATAAAATTAGTAAAATCTAAATATTTTTCTATAACAATATCGTAAAATAATCAGCTTTTAATAAATATTCGGTCACGGTGGATCTTTGACGGAAATGCTCATATGCCAATTTTTTGAAATTGAGTTTTTGATGCAATCTTGTTCTACATTCAAAGAGACGTCACCTGACAAAATATTGTAGGCGAATTCGAATTCGTTGCTCTAAAAATTTAATGGATATTTTAATTTTGATATTGCAAGCGAAAGCAGAGAAAAGTAGAAAAATGGCTGTCCTGTAAAATTAGGTTTTTGTAACATACGATAATTTCGCGCAATGGGGTCGATATGATGTTTAATCACACATGTTTGTTAGAATCCTTTTATGATTGCTTACATCTGATCTTGCCCTATTAGCGCAGCTGTAAACAATCTAATAGCTAAACGACGTCACATTCGAGTGTAGTGCCAAAGAAGTAACGTCCTCTTAATGTTAATTCTCGAAAAGTACAGGCATAGTTTGAGGTTTACAGTCTAATGCTTAAAACATGTAAATCAACGCTAAGTAGAGTACAATAAACGTTAACCGGAAGCTCCCAAGGCTGTAGGAATCTGGGGTACGTATTGCTTCTACTGGATTATATGTAGCCTAGGAGAAAATTCCTAAATATATTTCCCCGTAGATGTACTTTTTAAATTATACATATTGGTATAGTTTTGTAGGTATGTTCGACAGAAATTGCTACAAATGCTACGCTAGATGTAAGTAGTTTCGGATGCATATCGATTGTTTTTGATAAAAAGAACATACAGCTGGGTCAATGGGCACAGAGACTATATTCTAGAAAAAAGTTTGTATGGGGATTATATGGCTTTATAGACCCAATTCCACCATTTTTCAAAGGGTTTGTCCTTATGACAATTAACACGTATGAACCAAATAACATCAAAAGGATATCGTAAGATATTTATATGTGTTACGCACATCAGCACACGCGCATTATATCCTTATGGGTTTTTTTTAATAGAAAAGCCATGTCAACCAGAATTTAAAAAGAATTTGTTTTGTTTAATTGTGAAAGCACCGGTAAGTGCTAGAAAAAATTCAACAAGTATTAAAATATGCAAACATATGCACAAACAATCCGATTCCAAAATTCACACAAGGCTCTTATCCTGATAAATATTAGGCAGGTAACGATACGATATCAATACTCCATGTGTGGTATGGAATTTCAGCATCAAAATTAAAAGAATCTATTTATTATTCGCACAAATTCCGCAACCGTCGTGTAGTAAATACGGCTACCATGCAATAATTAACTCAAGGCATGGTCTAAAAAAAAGAGATGGAGTTATTGAAGCTATTCCTTTCCGGGTTGCAGGCCAACATTAGTTTTAGGAATTTTTCTTAGTTAATTGGGGGATTCACAAGGTGTCATAAAATCTTATGTCTTAAAATAATAACATGAAAAAATACGACTGTTGTGAACAACCCCTTATACATCAGTGTGCTATTTTAAATTTAAATCAGCTGATTTAAAACAAATATAAACAAAATATTTACCTAAAATAAAAATATTTTTAATTCTAATCCATGAATTAATAAGTTAAATTAAGTCTTACCTGACTATTTTCCACTTTTCAGACGAAAATCACAATTAAATTTTATTTTGTTTGTTTAAAATAAACAGCAGAGTCCTAAGCCGATATAATTTGACGCCGCAAGTGATTTGTTGCAAAAATTGCTTTCCGCAGGTTAAATTCGGATGTTAGCCAAATAAAATAATACCATCAACGGCGACGGCTTACAAAAACTAATGCGGCTCGGCTCAGCGCATGTCTCTTCTGATTAGTTAAGACAGCGCAATAAACATAGCAACCAAAGTTCTATTAATTTAAGACACTTTTTGTTTACAGTATTATTTTTAAACCATTGTAAAATGTTAGAACATTATGAAAATATAACATGATAGCACACTTTGCGAATACCCCAAATATGCAAAAAATAAGCATTAAAAGTTTAAATGTTTGTATTTAAAAAAACTCTAAAAAAAAATTTAGAAAGTATCGTCGTATTGACTGTAAAATATCGCCGACACCGATATGCGCACAAACCTGAAACATCGCCGATATATTTGTATCAGTTAATTCCCTAATAAATATATTGTTTCTGCATTTATTGGTCGCACAAGGGCAAAACATGCAATTGCACATTTACAGTTCCCCTGTTCATCAGTAAGTGTGCACTTAAAATAGGAAGAATTTATTTTTTTTAAGTTTTGAAAACCGCATTATAGCTTTCTTTTGCTGTCTTGAAGGCTAAAACATGCCGGAAATCTTCGTAAATGTGTACTGTTGTAAATAAATACGAAGGGAACTTAAAACTTTATAACAAGTTATTTAGAAACAACAGATGTTTTTTGCTTTGTTAGTGTTTACAATTCGAAATGTCAACAATTTCTAGCAAAACACTGACAAATAAAAAACAAATTGGTTCGAACAGCGAACACGTATGCCACCACCTTGTGCTGAATTCGCCTTGATAAGGTATTAAGCAGTTGAAATTGAAAAGGAGTGTATTAAACTAATCAAATAGGCGAGCTCAATTGGAAAGATCTCTTAAAGGGGTCAAAATGAATATATAGATCTTTGTGTCGAAACCTGCATGGGTAAGAGTTTAGGCCTAACGACAATGTGCATATGGGCATTTCCGTCAAAAGGTCCACCGTGATCGAATATTTAAAAGTTATTAAAAGCTGATTATTTTGCGATATTGTTTTATTTTATTTAAATCATTATTCAGTTAAATTACTATGGAAAAAATTTCACGTTCGAAATGTCACGTATCGACCCAGATTTTGGTTAAAAAAAAGAAAATACAGAAGATTTTGGAATCAAACAAAGACATTTTAATGTTACGTTGCTACGTAAAATTCTGAAAGTAGTTTGAATAAAAAATTGTGCCAGGTTTCGCTGAATTACGCCTTTTTATACATGACCACAAAAACTACTTCTGTTTTTTTCACGTTCGAACCGCTACTTCTTTTGCCATTATCTTTGACTAGAATGGCGCCCTCCATAAACTTTAGCATAGGTAACAGTGCTTTCTTAGTGCTAAATTTTAAGGGTTAATAGAACGTAAAAATATTTTTTGTTTAAAATGTTATTGCATTTTTGATGCGTACGACTGTCACGTTCAACACTTTGGAATTACCCATATGCTGCCTTCAGAGACTGTGCGAGTACATGAAAATCATACGTATGTATGTGTCAAAACATATTGAACTTAATGAATAATGCTTTTTAATTAGTTTTATGAAACTGCCTTTTGCATAAGCAAAGTGCAAAACTGGTTGCCCATTCCTTACGAAGTCAAATATTTTTAATATTGTTCTCTTTAATGCATTTGACAGGTTTTCCGATAATGTTCGGCAGTATCTTAAGCTGTTTTATGCATATTATGGTTGGGTCTTTATGTTAGCAAAAAAATTTAGCTTTCACTTATCGATAAAGATTAGAGAATACAGCTGACTTTTGCTTCTTGAATCCCAGGACCTCGTTTGAAGCCCGTTAATTTGCACGTGCTTAAAAATTTGTAAAAAGTTAAACTTTTCTCATGTATCTATTGTCGCCTGTCGCCATTCCTATCGCAAATCCAATCAAACCGACTGTAGTTCTTGCTATATTTAAATGTAAATATTTACTATGGTATCATTTTCTAATTACATTGTAAAGTAAAACATTGTGTGCGAACAATATTAACATGCCGTATGCTCTCACTACTCAGCCATTCATCGTCGTTTTGTTTTATTTATTGAGAACAAGGCTGCCATATTTTTAGAAACTAAAAATTATAAAAAAAAACTTACCTTCACTAATTTTACTATAGGTACCTATGTACCTATGTACTTACATACCTAACTAATTACATATTTATAAAACATAGCGCGAAAAACGCAGGGGTTTCCTTAAAAGCAATTTAATTTGGAAAATCTTCCTTTTGTACAAAATAATAAAGAATTTGTTTGAATTTTTTAATTTTCCATAATTTAAAAAAAATTGTATTTGCTTATTTCTATATTTCTCTTCTATTTTTTGTATAGACAACAAAAAGTATTTGCTAGGTATTTCGCATCTCGAAGTTTTGTTGTTTTTAAATTTTGTCCCCTCTTTTACTCGTGCCGTGCCCTTCTGTTTTTCTGCTTGTCATAGTTTTATTCATGTCATTTGTTCTTGCGATTTTTTTTATTTTTTACTTGTTTCAGAGTTTTGTTTACATTTTGTTGTTGTTTTTTCAGTTTTATGTACAAAACAAATTATTTATTATTTATAGTACTTGTGCAACACACTTACGGTACTTTTTTTTCTTTTCTCTTTTCCAATTACCAACCTATTTACACTGGAAACGAAATGCAGTACGTTAAAAAAATATGTTATTCATAGGTATATCGTAGTTTTGCATCACGAATTCACGCTAATACTTGTAAAACTTGGCTTCGACAAAGGCGAGTTCGAGTTCTGATTGTGACAGCTCCAACCAATTAGCTATGGTTTTTTTAGAAACGGTTGACATTTCGAACCGTAAACACTAACAAGGCAATGCAAAATACCTCTGTTTTGCCATCAGCTGTAGTTGAATTCGCCTTTTATAAAATAGAAATAGGCATTTGATTAAAAGACAAAGAACTTTTTGTAGGGAGAATATACATACAAAATTTCGGACCTGATTCGTTAAAATTCCGTTTTAGAAACAAAACAAAAAAAAAACAAGATATTTTTTGGCCCTATTTGAAAGCAGTATATGCAGAGAAAACTATGTTTCTATATGGTCACGGATAATAATACTATATTTAAAGGAAAATTTCTATGCATGTTACTAAAAAGAGACCGCAACCAGATTATGATAAAACATGTTCTGTATATAAGCGACTGATCAAGCATAAGATTGTTACGGTAAAAGTCAGTTGAATTTTATTTGAACCTTAATATTTTTAAAATGTTTGTAACCATACAGGGCGAGTGACGATATTGAACCGTACTTTTCCATGTGTATAGAATTTATTAAAAAACGAGGAACAAATAAGGTACTATATTAAGTTGAGTTCCTTAGACATCTAGAAGACAGCTCACGTGGGTCCTTCAGTGATTCCTTTGTGGCGCCAATGCCTATCCTACAGAGCAGTTACTCAATATGCGTCATTGCTGAATTCAACCAAAAATGCAAGTTTATAACACTACATAAATAGATATATCGCACGCTTAATTATAAGCAGGCACAAGGCGAATTCAACAGTCGGAACTACAACAATCAAAAAAGAACAGAAACAACATAGAGGTTATTGCATTGCATTGTTAGTTTTTACAGCTCGAAATGTCAACCGTTCTAAGCAAATCGAAACAAATTGGCTCGAACTGTCAAAATCAGATGGCGTTTGGACCTGTAGTTGAATTCGCCTTGAACAGGCATAACTCAAAATTCAAAAATGTTTAGAAGGAGAGGCAGAAAACTGGCTTTTAAACCACGGTTGTAATTTTGTAACCAAATTGAGTTGCACAAATGTTAAAGAAGAAAAGTTCAGGAATACAGTGGCGCAACCGAAATATTCGTGGTTTATGAAAAAGAATACAATTGTGATACATTTTGAGTTGTGCCTGTTAATGATCTAGTGTGTGATATATGTATATTCAACGATATGCGAAAATATCATAACGCATACCTTATGGCAGGACACAACAGAGATCCGGCAGACGAAAGGGAACCTTTCAAACGTCAACGTTCGCATAGAAAATTACATTGAAAAAAACCAAATTTAAGAATCCAATTGACACACCACGGGCTCATACTCCAGTGCCTGGCGATTGCACCAATGCATGCATATGTATATAGCAACTATTGCCTTCTCCACTCTTACCGGACATTCAGTCAAATCTATGGAGAACCATGTTCAGACATGTGGCGCTATAAGAGATCTAAGGATCGGAAGTCTTAGGCTCTCGATATTATACTTCTTCGATTATAGTCTATAGAAAATATTAACTCTTCATTAGAAAAAATAAAAATGTGCCTACAAACGAACTTGCAAGTTTCTTAAAATATTAATAGAGTATAGTAAGGACGGTTTACAACTCATCTCTAGTTCCGTTGAAATTTAACAGTTTTATATTATTGTTTACAACCCAGTGTTAGTGAAGCTAACAAAAACATCAAGCATTTACAACTCATCACCGGCAGTTGTAAAGTTAACTGAGTTGATTTGTAAACCGTAATTTTTTGAAAAAATTCAAATCTTTCATAAATAGGAAAATAAGTTTTATTCCTTAAATGTAAATTTCAGTGTACTTTAGAAATTGCAGTGAAATAATAAATATAATCGGATGAAAGTAGTTTTGAAAATCGGTCAGTGTAAACGTCTTGACAGTTTTTTTTTCTACCTATTCACTTTTTTTTATTTATTTTTTTTTAAATACTTTTTTTGCAGTTTGTAGCAATTTGTTATTGTTTTTTATGTGTCTGTTTTATTTGCTTTTAGAATTAAGTTATTAACAACAAATTGTACATGTGTATTGCAACTTTTTAACTTTTTTGTTTACTTTTATTTATTTATTTACACTCAAGTTTTTTTTCTTTCTTAATGCCCAGTAGTAATAAAAAAATAAAAGAGAAAGAGGTCGAGTTGTTTAATTGGTTAAAGGTAAAATCTTAATTGAAATTTGTACTTAAAAATTGATATTTATTAAAATTAATTATAATTTCTGCATATACATAAATTATAAAATGGGATTAATAACAGAAACTTTACCAATAAACATTGATTCATTATAAGGGTAGGTTAGGTTAGGTTCCATGGGCAGCTATCAACAGACAGCTCACTTGGGTCCTTTATTGGTCCCTTTGTGATACCCAGCGCCAATGCCCATCCTATAGAGCAGTTACTCAGATGGCGTCACTGCAGAATCCAGCCACTTCGTCCTCCTAATGAAGAGAATCAGCGATCTCAGTTCTATCCTGGATAGATCCTCTAGGATTTCCCAGGCATTCCTCCCTAATACCCCGCAACCCAGGGCATTGACAGAGAAAGTTAATCACAGTCTCCTTCTCCTCCTCATCCTGACAACTTCTGCAGTAGTCATTAAATTCCAGACCCATTCTTTCAGCATGCGTCCCCACCGGCCAGTGCCCAGTCACAACCGATACAACTGTCCTAATCTGGTCCCTTATGAATCTAAGTAGAGAGCTTGTTCTCCGTTCATCATAACCAGGTCATAATAGCCTGGATATCGAGCAGGTGGACTCACTAGTCCACCGAATCTGCGCAACTCTATAAGACTCGCGCCTGATAAGTAATTTACAGTGAGCCATTGGAAGACCAACAAATTGATCGATGAATATGTCATCCATGCGACCACCTTGTTTGGCCAGCCCATCTGCCACTAGAATGTTTCGCAATCTCATTGAAAGACATCCGACATTCTACAGTTAACCTAGATGTCGTATAGACACCCGCTAGGGAAGCAAGGGCAGCCTTGCTGTCAGTAAATATACGTATATCTCCCGATATGCGATGATACCTCAGCCAATTTACCGCCCCCCTTATAGCCGAGATCTCCGCCTGCACGACACTGCATCCATCCGGCAGACGAAATTTTAAAAAAAATAAAAAATCACTTTTAAAGCCAGACATTGATAAATACCCAACAAACACGAAGTCAAACCTTTAATATGAAATGACTTTATCATTTGACATCAGACACAATTCTCAAACGTTTTTCAATTGTTTGATTTAACATTTATATTCAAATTGATAATGATTTCCAAATAAACATTTGATATCAAATGCCACGGTAGGCTAGCTAGTAGTGAGCTAGTCTATCAACCCGGGGTTGCGGGTTCGATTCCCGCCAGAGACTGGTTTCTTTTCCTGCGTTTAAAAAAAAAAAAAAAATGTTTGAACTATTTATGGTTTTAAATCCAAATTTTTAATATTTTTAATTAGGCTTAAGTTCATCAAATTTAATTTTCATTAAAATATTTTTATGAAGAAAGGAATTTTACAACATGAAAATGAATTAAAATTTACTGATAATTTTTCATTCTTGACAATCTGGGCTCGAACCCAGGTGTTTTTACGGACAGGTTACCCTGACATGTTTCGATTGCAACCACTTAAATGTTAAATTCAAATCAAAAATATACTTGGCAACACTAAAGCGAAAAAAGCATTAAAAATGGCGATTAAAGTTACATTTTTTACTTTGTGGTTACATGTGTTTTACTGTTAAAAATAAATTTTAATATAAAGTGAACAGTTTATTTGTGAAAATTAAAAATTATTTGTGAATAATTCCAATGATTAAGTATACAAAAAAGGAAAATAAAACGGGAAAGTGAAGAAAGTTTGTTGAACGATCGCGGTGCCACAGTCCTCAAAATAAAACGGAGCCAATATCGTCTTTGCAAGAATTAGAGGACGAAAAGAACCTTATTTCATATTTTATCTATGTTGTCGAATGTTTATCTCACAGTTTATTTAAATAAATAATGAATTTAAATTAAAAAAATTAAATAGGTATTTTTATTTATGTTCCACATTGTATTAATATCCACATTTGAAGAACATTTGAGAATTACGTTTGAAAGCAAGTTGAAAATAAAGGAATTTTTCCCCTTTTTGTTGAGAACGCTATGATTTTCAAATGATTTTCAAATCATAATCCAACTTTCGGGGTTTGAGAAAACGTTTGATTTCAAATCATTTTCAATTTGAAATCAAAGCTCCGTCTACCACAAGAATAAAAGTCGAAAAGAGCCATGGCCCAATTATTAGGTCTGCGCGCAACTACAACAATCCACCAATAGTAAAAAATTATAAAGATTTTTTTTTTTTTTAAATTCACTTTATTCAGTTTATTATTACTTATTCAGTGTACAATTAATTCAGTGTTAGTATAACCTTGCGAAGCCGTTATGGCTTATCTGCAGGTGGGTATAGTAAACATCGAATATACAAAAAAAAGTTTTAATACTTATTTTAATATCTTATAAATATTTTTAATAAAATTTATTTTTTATTGTTTTAATTCATTTCTTCATTGCGTATTAATAAAATGTGTTTTAAGGACTTTGTTTCTGGCTCTCTTGTTGTTGCTTCTAGAAAGAACATCATTGGGTATTGTATTGAAGATTGTTGGTAACATTACGGGTAGGGTGCTTCTACTATATTCATTACGGAATTGTTGTACTTTGAACTTTCCTTGAATGTTGCTTCGTGTTTGGTGGCTGTGGTCAATTTTGTATAGGAATCTGGTGTCATTATAGAATTCTATTGCAAGTGTTGTTCGATATATATTGAAGACGTTTAAAACGTTACGATCTTTAGCATAGTTGTTATTTTGGCTTCTTGGCATGGTGCTGTGCGTCTGTTGTGGTTGTGTAGAGTTATTGACGACTGTAGATGGTTTTAATAGTTTGAGTATTTTATTTTGAATTTGCTGAAGTTTACTGCAGTATGATGAGTTTCCCCATGCTGTGATGCCATGACGTATATGTGACTCTACAAATGAGAAGTAAGCTTGCCTCATTACTTTGTCATTGGAGCAGTTGCTTAATTGATACATCATATAAGAAGATTTTCTAAGTTTCTTGTGTACTTCTTGGATGTGAGTTTGCCATTTAAAATTATGGTCGATATATATACCAAGATATTTGTATGTGTTTACGATTTCAATCACAGTACTGCACTGATCGGTGTCATAATTGAAGTTTTGAGTTCCGGTTCTATGTAGACATTGAACATCATGAAATTTTATCCTTATATCGTGGTACCTGATATATGGTGATTTGATGTGCATAAGTTTTGTTTTTGTAGCGTTGATAATAAGTCCATTATCATGGCACCATTTTGCTGCAATATCCAGTTGTGCTTGCATTATTTTTACTGCATCTTCTAAGTTCTTATGGGCTACTACTAAAGCCGTGTCATCTGCATAAGAGAATGTCTCACAAGTAGTTAACAAACTAGTTAGTTCATTTGTGTATAATATATACAGTACCGGACCTAATTTCGAACCTTGATGTCAAGCACAAAAGCATTTGCTTGTGTAAAAAGTGGTAGAAATGTAAAAAAAAATTTTGTAGCAATTGCACGTAAAAAAAACAACTCTGCAAAAAATCAGCAGGCGTTTCGAGCAGATTTACTAATTGGACCATGTACAGAGCCAGGGGTCTAATCACCGCATACTATATCGAGCAAAATTGATCGAAATTATTTATTTTGGTATCATGAAACTCGATATCTACTGATACACTACGTGACAATTTTTTGACCAAATGAATTTGACGCTTAAATCCGAATATGAAGTCAGGATTGTCAAAAGTAGAACAGTTTTTGAGATATACCAAAATAACCGTTATTTGTGTTTTTAAAAAAGATGCTGTGACTGAAATGCAAATATCCAAAAAATAAAATTTTAGCCTATTTCAATATCAACATTTTGTGCTCAATAGGATCCTGATCGGTGCAAAAATGACAAAGTTACAGAAGATTAATTTAATTAACCCACAACAAATAAATATACAAAGTTAAATTTTTAGTAAAAATAAATATTAAAAATTGCTTAAAACTATTGAATTTCTATGTGGGTTAATATACTAAATCTTCTGTAGCTTTGTCATTTTTGTACCAATCTATGTCTTGTTGGGCGTAAAATGTTCATTTTAAAATAATCTAATGTCACATGCAATAAAACATTAGGATTTTTAAATCATTGGTTTAAAAAAAATAACTTGAAAAGAGTAAAATTGAACAAAATCATAAAATTTTCAATGAAGCTTGGATTTTTGTCCCACGTAACTCTGTCATTTATTGACGAATCTTCACTAGCAATCCATAGTTATTTTAGAAATTGTATATCCTTTCACTAGAAAGAAAGAATCACACAATCCGTTTAAAATTTTTAAAGATATTTCCATTTCAGTCACATTACTTTTTTTAAAACACAAATAACGGTTATTTTGGAACTGTTCTACTTTTGACAATTCTGACTTCATATTCGGATTTAACGGAAAATTTTACATAATGATACGCTGTCAGATTCATTTGGTCACGACTTTGTTGAAATTTTGTCACGTAGTGATATGTATTGAATTTGAAATAATAGCATTCGATATCAAGTAACTCGACATTACATTTATCGAGTTTTCATTCGATACGTCAGTGTGTATCGTGTGCAAAAAACTTCGATAGTTTATTCGATACGATAGTATCGAATGCGGTGATTAGACCCCAGGTCTGGGCTAAACTTTGTTCAGTTAAAGCTTTCACTGTATTTTAAGCTTTCCAATGAAGCAAAATTTTCTCAAAAACCTTTTTTTTCATTCAAAATTCTCCATTTTCAATCCATTGAAAAGTTGTGTTTTTCTAAAACGCAATTCATTGGAGAGAGAGCTCCTCCCTGTTGCCAATCAAATTAAACTTATTTGTGTAGCTTAAATTTAAATGTTAAAGGAAAATAATTGTTTTCAAATAGGTATGTAGGTATTTTTATATTTTCTAAAATTTAAATTATTTTCGAAAATTCGAATTCAGTTTCGAATTTTTCAAATAAGCATTCAACAAATAAATATATCTTCTGTACAATTGTCAGAAAAAGTGAAAACTTTAAAAAAAAAGCTTTTTTTTAGTGAAATATTCAAATTCGAAATTAACAATTCTAATTATATATTAAATACCTATATAATATTCTGAAAATCAAATAAAGTTGAAGTCGATGACAATTTTCAGTTTTATTTTTGAAAACTGATTTAAAGAGAGGTTCTGATAAAGCCCTCAAATAATATTGGATTACCTGATCCATTTTGATAAAATGGACTACCCCATGGACTGGTCCAATTTAATGCAAGCATGAACCATGTCATTGTTAAAAAGTGTTTGTAGTGAGGCGTCATGTCTTCATTTTTTAACGACATGCTTTCGTTTTTAAACGACTTCAAAACTAATCCTCTTGAGTATACCATGGAGTAGCTTTAAAACAACTCCTTTGTAATCCAACGCTGGGTTATATGGTCCTGCCCTAGGACATCGTAATATTAAATAGACCATGTTTTTTATATACGTTTGGGTTACTTTTGGACTAGTCCTAGTCCCTTGTGGGCTACACTTTACACGCGTGTTTGGACTGATCCTATTTGCAGGGAGATAAGTGGTACTCAATGTAAAGGAAAATATTTTTAGGAATATTTCAAACAGGATCGTTTTTAAATTTGTTCAACTTTAATTTCACTTGAATTTGATTTGAATAAAATGACTAATAGTTTTAAATATAGGTTTAAGAGAAAAAAAGAAGGAATTAACAATTAAATTCAATTTGGTTTTAAATAAAGACTCTTTTTTTGTGAACTGACAAAGTTTGAATGAAATAAAGAACATTTTTGTTATAAAACTATGACCAGAAATTTCATAAAAGATATTATTTATTTTTCATTCTTTTTTAGTTTAAATTTTTTTTTGGCATTTTCGAAAATTCAACCATAAATTCGAAATTTTCGAAAAGACTGCAAAATATTGTTCAAACGTTTAAAAGTTTTTTAAAAGTTTCGAGGTTTACGATCATTTATCAGAGTACGAAAGAGAAACTTGAATATAATTTAAACAAATTTTTGATAAATATATTTAGCTTATTTCTCAAACTTTTGTTATCGGGTGATTTTTTAGCTGTTATCTTTTTGGCAACACTGGTTTAAACAGCTGACGCACGTTTCGTGTTTTGTTTCACTGTCAAACATCTTTAGTTTGGTCAATAATTTTACCATGAATCGTCTTGCAAATTATTGAATTTTATTATCAAAATGCGTGCTCTGTTAAGAAAGTTCATCGCGCGGCGCTTCTTCCATTTTATGGTCAGTTTAATCGACCCACTGAAGCGGCTATTCGGTACGTTAATAAGCAGATTTGTCGATTTTGGAGTGAAGATCAGCCAGAAGCATTGCAAGAGCTACCAATGCATCCAGAAAAAGTCACAGTTTGGTGCGGTTTATGGGCTGGTGGTATCATTGGACCGTACTTCTTCAAAGATGATGCGAATCGTAACGTAACTGTAAAAGGTAAGCGCTACCGTGAGATGATATCCAACTTTTTTTTGCCCAAAATGCAAGAGCTTGACTTGCATGACATGTGGTTTCAACAAGACGGTGCCCCATGCCACACAGCACGCTTAACAGTGGACTTATTGAAAGGCGAGTTCGGTGTGCATTTTATTTCACGTTCGGGACCGGTCAATTGGCCGCCTAGATCGTGCGATATAACGCCTTTAGACTATTTTTTGTGGGGCTATGTTAAAGCTCATGTCTATACACACATGCCCGCTTCAATTGACGCATTGGAAGACAACATTGAAGCATTTATTCATGAGATACCGGCCGAAATGTTGGAAAGAGTATGCCAAAATTGGACTAAGCGGATGGACCATTTGAGGGGCAGTCACAGTCAACATTTGCATGAAATAATCTTCAAACATTAAATTATATAGACCGTACTATCGATTCAAATAAAGATTTCATGAATTTTTCTGAATTTTATGTGTGTTTTTTTTAATCTTTCCTAAAGCTCTTAAAAAAATCACCCGATATTTCTATTTTATTTATAATTTCAAATACCTTTATGTAATACCAAACCAAATACATTATTAGCCTTTAATATGAACTTAATTATGAAATCTTAAAATATTTATTAATGTTCGAAATTATTGTGATAGTAATTCTTTGTTTATGTTCTTTGTTACATATTTGAAATGATTATAGACAACGCCTTAAAACATCTTAAAATATTTTCGAAATTTTTCTTTTTGAATTTATCTTTGTCTACAGTGCAAAGTAACTCTCACATAAAATATGATTCACAATTTAACAATTTCTTCTTAAGATTTCAATTAAAAAAAAATTGTGTGAAATAAAATTTCATTCATTTCAGATTTAAACAAAAACACTTTCTTTTTCTCCAAATTTCAATTTCATTGTTGTTAAGAATTTCTATTTTGTTTAAATTTAATAGCAAATTATAAATAAACCGTTAAAAAAATCCTTTAAATAAACACAAACCTCACACACAGATGTCTAATTTTTGCGAAATATGTCTGTTTTAAAAATAAAGAAAAAAACGCCTAGATAAATCGTTTTTTCTTATTGTATCTCTGGTAAGTGTAACTTCGCAATGTCTGCTTTTAGACATATCAATTTTTCTTGAAGCAAGTTTAAGTTTATGGGAAAGTGAGGAAAGTAGAAAGTACTTGCTTGTACAGTAAAGTTACTTCAATTCTGTGTTGTTTTATGATTTCCATTACGGCGTCATTTAAACAGTTGAACACAGATTGACTTGCTTCAAAAAAAAATAGATGTATGTCAAAGCAAAATAAGACAGAAACACACTGGGAAAGGAAATAAGGCCAATCCGGCAGCGGAAAACTAATATCTTCAAAACCACAAAAAATTTATATAAGCTCGTTAAAAATAAGGCGTAAATAACTGCATATTAAGTTTTTGCAAAAAAAAAAAAAAAACAAATATCAGCTGATTTATGGGCAGTCGAAGTTGAGTCTTGCAACGTGCGCAATGGAGCATAAAAATTGTAATTTTGATATTAATTTAAAAATTTTTTTTTATAAATTATTTAACATTAAAAAGGAAATCGAGCATAATAAATAGAAGAGAGGGGATAGTAAGAAATTGAAAAAACCAAAATGTTTTTGTGGACGTCATTGCCTTTTTTAACATAACGTGTTGTTCTCACTTGGCCGTGGACGGCCGTGTATTTCCTTGATGAAAAGTGTCAATAAAAGAATTCTAAATTTAGTTTTTGTTATTTTACGTTTCGCTTTTTGCTTTATATTATTTAAATTAAATTAAAGCGAACTTTCTAGTGTTTGGATTTGTGAAAAAAAAATAAAAAGAAAAAAAACGGAACTTAACTAAACGGGTTTTTTTCCATAGATAGTTATACTGAATGATTTCGTTCCATGATTTTTAGTGCAATAAAACGGGAAACTCAAATTAGCGGGGCTCAATAAACCGGAAACAATGTATCAGTAAAATTGATTTAAATAATGTTACAAAAAAAGATTTGGCTTCGTTAAAGCAAATGGTACAAACTTTTTGTAAAAATTTATCGTTAAGGTAGCACAAGGTTCACGGAAAAATTAACGTCATTTTCAAGCAAAACTATTCTCCAGCTTTACAAGTTGTTCTAACCTAATATTATGCCTATTTTATCACTAGAAAAGTCGCAATAAGTTCTATTATTTTTGTGGCATCACTGACGAAATGACGTTTGTTTTGAAAGAAGTGCTACCATTTCCTCTTTTTTGTATTGTTTTTTTTTATATTTATATACAAGTAAAATGAATTTCAAAAACATTTGTGTGTGTTACATTTGAAATTTTGGCACTTTTTTAGAAAAAAGTTTTTTTTTAAATAACTTTTTTTTTAATAAATAAGTTTTTATTTGTCGTACTTAATTCCCAACTTCATTCTTGATAAATACACTGAAATTTATTGTTGGAGGATAAGTTAGTTCCTATGCTCATTTCCTTGGTTGCTTGGGCCAGATCATCAGGAAACCTTTTCCCAAGAACTTTAAAAAAGCTAAAGATATAAGATAAGCAAAAAAAAAAAACTGTAGAGTGAATGAGAATTACAAACACTCAAAATTTTCTTTGCAACGATAGCAGCGCTTAAACATAATACCAACAATAAACAGTGAGTTTATCTTTCCTCATCTTTCTCTATAAAGAAATTTAGTCAAAAAAAAATTCAAATTCTATTCTTTAACACACGTGAAGTGTCTAAAAATGCATAAAAATATATCTCCAGTGCAACAAAATCAAGAGAAACGCAATAAAATTTCACCAATTGCGCAATACGCGTGTATTTTACAATAAAAAATAAAAACGTAAAACGCGTCGAAGTTTACAATAATTTTTAAAATGTTTAGATACTTAGATACTTTAAACAAATATTGTAACAATAAAACAAATATATTCTATTCCTGGTTCATTACACTACAATGTTGTGCTATTTACAATTTTACAATAACAAAGAACTGATAATGATTTCAAATATAATTTATTAATGACAATAATTGTGTCGAAAAACGAAATTTATTTTAAACTTAATGACATTTGAAAAGAAAAAAAGTTGTTTAACATTTCTTTATTTGAACAGAACTTAACATTAGACTACCCGTGTGGTAAGTTTTACTCTTCCCCCGAATTCAATATCTTTGTATTTTATATTCTAAATGTTTACATTCTTCTTTGTATGTATTTAGTTTTTTGTTGTGTACTCTACACCGTCCAAAACCACCAAAATTAACGAAATTTTTTTTATTTTGTTTTAATTCGTTTATTTTACGAAATTATTTGCTAATTGCCTACATTGTAAATAACTGCTGGTCCAAGACAAGTCAGGCTAAGCTAAACATGGTTTTTTAAATCTCGTTTGAATCTGCGTATCAGTTTGTGTCTTCAATTTTCTTGCTCTTTACCTTAAACTTTAAGGCCCAGAACAGACGGTGAAACGCAACTGCAATGAAACTGCAACTTCTAGTTATTTTCGAGTTTCAGTTGAGTTTATGCCATAGACTCCTTTGAAGGACCACACACGACGCGACCATTTTGAGACCGGCTTGAAATGCATTGGAAATCAGTGGCATTGTAACCGGCGTGTAGGAAACTCGTGTTTGCGTTTCATCTGTTCTCAAAGAAAATCGAAATAATTGTAATAATTTCATTACATTCTGGTTCAATTTAGGTTGCAGGGTGTGTGCAAAACAATTGAAACTGGTTTCAAAACAATAATTCCTAAAGGGTTTCGTTGCAGTTGCATTTTACCGTCTGTTCTGGTCCTAACTTATTTTGTATATTACGAATGCAAAAACAAAAGGAAAAAAGAAAATTGACGAGTGCGATCAAGTCTGTTACCCATTTCATTCTATATTCCGCTCTCTACTAAAACCCCAAGTCTTGACCAGTCAAACTTGATGTTTGTGAATCAGCAATAACACTTCATAATTTTGATTAAGTATGTACATATGTATGTATATAAATAGAATGGCTAACAAACAATATAGAACCATATGCACATTTTAAGAAATATATTTGTTTTTGTTAAAGATTTTATAAAACTTATTTTTCGTAAAACACAAGAAAAAATTATATTAACGAAAAACTAGACTACGAACGAATTCGTTAGTTTCATGAACAAGTAAACTTTTGTAAATAACACGAAAAACTATGAAAGTTTTTTTTTTTGTAAAATGTAGCATTACCTATTTTCAGTGTAGTGTTACTGCGTAAATAATTGAATTTATTATTTCATTATATTTCAAAATAGTAGTTCTTTTCTTCAATTGTATTTCAATTTCGATTTTTACTGCCACAGGTGGTAGTTGTTCACTAAACAAAGTTTTCATCTATGTATGTATTATTTATACAGTTTGTTTATGAAATATTCAACAATTGTTAATTTAAACAAGAAAATAATAGTATTTGCAACGAAATAATATAGTGGGGCAAAATATTGCTTGAACATGTATTCTAGTGTTTAAAAATATGGAATTAACAAAAACTTAAACTACTCATATTGTGGTGTTCTTGAATGGAACGAATCTTGGGAATAGTGTTAAACTTTCGGATTTAAAAGGGCGGATCTATTCACCCATTTGTTGTAAATAAAGTTTTTCTTTAGACAAAATATATACAAACAAATTGTTTTCGGAGACGATCGGTGTAGTTAGTTCGACTTATAATCAGTTCCCAGAATGACAATGACAACAAGGACTTCTCGGCCCAAGTTCGCACCCTTAAATGATATACCATTCAAATTTCGTATAAAGATTTATAACGAGATATCTTAGCAATTTTTCAATAGAGGTCCCTTGAGGGGAAACTTTAAGAGGTGTTTTGTTTGGCGTCCGCAAACCGAACTACTCTAATAGCTTAATGGCACATGACTATGTTTATTATATTTTTAAAACTAGAATACAGAACAGGAATAACAAGGATGATTGACGACAGGTTTTTTCTTAAAAATTTCAATATAACATGGTGAAATAAACAGATGGCAGCACTTCGAAAGATGACGATTTTTTGCTCTTGCATTGTTTGTCTAGGTTTATGTCAAAGTTTTGTTTATGTTTACAAAAAGTTCACGTTTTGTGCTGTGATTATTGAATTTTATTAAAGTTTTTGATAATTTTAAATTAAAATAAATAAGATATTTATCATAATTAAATAAAAATTGGCTTAAAATGTATTTATTTCATCACGTTCAGCGGCACACTTTGATTTTTGTTTAAAGTAATTTTTGACGTAAACGGTGATATAATTTCCATACTTGTTGTTATGTTGTATTTGTTGCCGTAACGATGCCACCTGCTTATTCCACCATGCATACATACATAAAATCAACATTTGTCAACCGATTTCCTTGTATTATGACTTATTTTATGTGTAGTATGTCTGTCTTTCTTGTAAATTAAAAAAATTTAAATTTGTTTCTCTCTTATAATTGTTTTTATTTCTGTATACACTATTTATCGCTTATAAGCATTTTATAATTCGCACGATATTTTTCGGTGTTTTTTTAACGAGAAATGCATTATAAAAAAAATTGCTTATTTTCCTCAGCATTATCAAAAAAAACTATTTTATTTGCATCAAATATATTCATTTAAAGTTTTATTAAAATTTAGCAAATTTAGTTTTGATGAAATAATTTTTGTTCTTTTTATACCCTTCACCACAGGTCAAATGTATGACTGGAGTTTCCAGAAAAAAAAATTATGTTTCTAAAACGACTGCGCATATAAGAAAAACGTTTTACCTTTCTTAAAGTAAATTTTATTGCGGAATTTCGGTTTTTTTTAGTTTTTCAATAAGCTAAAGCGTTTTTGAGTTACGCGAACATATGTTGTGCAACATCCTTAATTTTCGAAATAACGGTATATCTCGAAAACCAAAGCCAATATGAAGAAAAAAGTTTTAACTTTCTTAAAGTAAATTTTATTGCGGAATTTCGGTTTTTTTTTTTTGTTTTTCAATAAACTAAAGCGTTTTTGAGTTACGCGAACATATGTTGTGCAACCTCCCTAATTTTCGAAATAACGGTATATCTCGAAAACCAAAGCCAATATGAAGAAAAAAGTTTTAACTTTCTTAAAGGAAATTTTATTGCCGAATTTCGGTTTTTTTAGTTTTTCAATAAGCTAAAGCGTTTTTGAGTTGCGCGAACATATGTTGTGCAACATCCTTAATTTTCGAAATAACGGTATATCTCGAAAACTAAAGCTAACCTAAAAAAAACGGCTAGCATAGGGCTGCCAGAAGTTTGAACCTATCAACCAGGACACATAGAAAAAATGGATAAAAAATTACGCCAACAAAAAAGTTTTTTTTAATGCAATGTATGTATATGTAAAACCCATCCAGTTTTTATTTTTAAATCCAACAATAAATGAGGCTATCAGCGCTGAAGTGGTTACTTGGTTACGGTTCTGGTGAAAGATATGTTCTTTGCACTGTTCTTAACAGTGCGATAGTCGAGTAAGTCAACTGTTTGTATCCAAAACAGATGGCGCTAAAAACATAGTTTTTGGATGGGCCGTAGCAACCAAGTGCTATAGTGCAAGAGTAGTGTTAACTCCTCATAATCTCATAATAAGTCTGGGGTTACACCACTTCTCATATATAAAAAAAATTAACTTGTACTTCATTTACATAAAAACGATGAAAAATAATGAAAAGTTGAGCTTAAAATAATAATACTTTTCAGAAGATTACACTTTTTCTAGAACTTCATTTTAGCCTTTGATATAGTTACTTACATTGAATATTACTCTCCAGTGTCTCAGTCTTCAACGAGTTTCTTTCTTTAGTCCATAGAGCAGACTTGCAAAATCAAAATCTTTTGATTTTTCTTCAACCAACTTGACAACTGTCAAAGTAATCAATTGTCAAAGCCATACACGCTTTGATTTGGACAATAACCGACTCAGTTGACAGTTGAATTGAAACGTGTATTGGCTATTTTAAAGAAAGTAATTTGTTATCGGTTTTCGATTACTTATAAAAGTTGTTAACACGGTATAACTTTTTAAAGCAACTAGTTGAAACAAAATTTGGAAGAGAATTGACTCTCATCTAATTTTATTGAAAGCTTTTAGTTAAACGACGTTAACACCAGATAACAGTTAAATTAAATTAAAGTTGTTTATACAATTGCCTTATGTTAGCAGTGTTATAACATAAATCTTAACCTTTGCTAACAACTAAAACCAGCAAAAACCAAATTTTCTATCTTGACCTGTAAAAAAACCAGGACAATTTTATAGTGGACCAGGACACCAGGACAAGTAGTCAAAAACCAGGACAATCCTGGAAAACCAGGACGTATGGCAGGCCTATAGCGGCTAGCACCACTGGAATCAGCGATCCCGAATTAGTTAAAATTAGTTAAAAATCTTTCGTTCGTATCATACTAAAATATTAAACAGCAAATACTTTAATCTATCTATACAATATATAATTTCTTAGTATGTCAGGATGTTTGCATGTATGTGCTATTCTTTCCGCAACTTTCTGAAGCCATCTGATGACATAGGAAGCTGAAATTTGGCACACTTGAAGTACTTTCTCTGCCGAAGATCGTAGCGTAGTCATATTTTTGATTTTCGGCTTTTCAACTAGTATAACTATAAAGATCTGATAGAAAAGATGTTTTTTTTTATAAAATGGGGAACTTTGGGCCCCACCCGGCACGGCTAGGCACCGTCGGATTGACCTGAAAAATTAGGTCATGATTTCTTACACCAAACCTCATATTTTAAGCAGCGCAAACAATTAAATTAAAAAAAAAAAATTCCATACAAGATGCGACCAGTCTAATGTACATATATGATATGCCGCTCAAATAAAGAAACAAACTCAGACTAATGCCCAATTTTCAGGATAGTATTTAAATCAATATTAAGTTAATTTTCATAACAAAATTAAATCGTATTTAAAACAGATTGGTTTTTTGAGTTTTATTTGAAAAGTCTTATTTAATTAAGATAAAAGTATGGTAGCACTACTAAATACAAAAAAAAAATATAAAACGTGTATTTATTTACAAGGTGGTCTGAAAAAAACAGCTGACTGTTAATGCTTTGCCTGTTGTTGTTGTATTGTTGTGATATTGAGGCCACCGTGCTAAAATATTACAATGGAAACTTAAGTTGAAATTAAGTGTACCACATCGGTGACTTAAGTTTCACTTAAGTTTTTAGTGAAGAAGAGAATTTTGTATTTAAAACGATTTTAAAAATAAATGTGTTTTAATATCAATCCTGAAAATTGGCCATAAATATATTTTAATTTAACGCTTCTTTAGTAAAAGCATTCGTAGCCGAGTAGTTAAGTTCTCTCCTGAGACTGATGATATTGCCAGTTCGAATTCCAAAAAGGATTTTTTTTTATTTAATTTTTTTTATGTTTCAAAAAACGATTTTAAGATTATAAAACGAATTTCAAACATCAACTTTGGCAAAAGAGGAAACGGGCATAGGTGCATATGTATATAAATTTTTTGTTTTTTTATATTCATCGGCATGACGAAATGAAAAGTTGGTGTGGCTCAATTAATATTTATTTATACCTATCTAAAAAACGTTTTTTATGTATATAACTTTTCGTTCTTATCTCATCATGGTGAAGTGTATATAAGATTCGGCATAGCCGAATATGGCACTCTAACTTGTTTTTATTGTATTTGACTCAAATTTGAAACGATGCTTTAATATTAAAATTGTATTAGGTTTATGTGATGCATAAAAGCGGGGTATGCATATTAACAAATGCTTGTTCAGGAAACAGTTGCGGCAGACTCGGCAAATTAGTTGCGTAAGTTACTTGCGGAGTACAACAAAGTCTGTACTAAATTTTTTTCCCTTACCGAGTGTGAAAGGGGTCTAGCAAACTCTAATTGCACAAGTATAGATGCAAATAACCGTAAAATGCTTGTAACTGTTTTGCAAATAAGTGACAAATACTGTATCGCCGAAACTGTTGAATATAAAAAAAACTTCTGTTAATACACACAAAAAAAAAGACTGTAATCCCAAAAGAAATTGATTTTGATTCAAATAGAATTTACATTCGGATTGTGCCCAACAACATTTTGCATTTGCAGCAACAAGTCTGTTTCTTTTGTCCCAAAGTGTAAATTCATTGTTCAAATACAAATTTTTTTAAGACAACAGTAATCTTTTTTGATTCAAAAAATAAATATTTTATGGCAACAAAAATTGTTATTTCCTAGAAATGCAAATCATTTACGTCAACAGCAATTTTCAATGTGCTGTTATTTCAGAGGAAAACCTTTATTTGGCATCAAAATATTTTTTTTGACTTAAAGGGAATTTTATTTCAAATAATTTGCTGATAATGTTGTCCAAGTCGAGGAATTCGTTCTCAAGTAATAATCAAATGTAGCAGCCTGATTGCCTTATTCGGGCACCATATTGGTCAGGCCCATCAAAAAGAAAAAAAAAGCTGTGCCCGATAGAAAAAAAACTAAAAATGAAATTGATTTTAGATTAAATTCTGTTTCCTATAGGCTCTAAAATAGTTTCAGCCTGACCATCAATTTCGAACCGTTTGTTTTTGCCGACTAGTGTTATAATAAACCAGACTCTGATAGTGAAAATAAAAGTGATTCCAATACTAGTAGTGCGAGTTCCTCATGATTTTTATTATTATTTTGATTCACTTTTTTATTATTTTCATTAAAAATTCAATTTTGATTCGATATTTTTTATTTCTTGTTTGACTGCCTGTTTTTAGAAAATGAAAACCAAATTTCGTGTGAGAAAGTATGAATATTATTATAACAATAAAATACGAAAATTTGGTTTTGTTTTCAATACAATTTCTCATACGAAATTTCTTTAAACAGGCAGTTGGAATGAAATTAAATAAAAAAAAAAAAAAATCAAATATTGAGCTATTTTCCAAACGCCAGATGCATTGTAGTATTAAATACATGGCAACATGTTCTTAAATGCAACCATTAAAATTTTGATAATGCAATTAGTTTCGAAATGCCACTTTGTAGTTGTCACTGCGCAGAAAAAATCATATAGAGCAGTTAAAATAGTGTAGATGCAAACCATATTCACATATAATACAACGTAGGTAAAAATGTAAGTACAACAATTCAACACGGTATTGATACATTGTTAACACACGTTTAGGAAAAGAGCCTATTTTTCATAATTGGTTAATGAAAAGAAGGCGTGGTTGTAGGCGAATTTGTCTAATTTTTAGTACAACTCTTCTTTAAATTTCACTGTGACAAAAATCATCATTTTATTTTTTCAGTAAGTAAATTATGCAGTACTTTTCGTTTATAGTCACTACGCTTATAGTCACATTAGCGATATAGTCCATTTTATCCGTTTATTTTGCCACTATAAGTTAATTTAATATAAAATATTAACGTTATAGTCAATTTAGCGATATAAGCACATATGCCATATATGCCATTTATTAACAGTAGTCAAAGGGAAAAGTAAAGCAAATTAATGACGTTATAGTCACATTAGCAAAATTTACTAAGTTCTTTTTAATCTTCGAATCAAAAATCCATCCAAAGAAAAAATGAATTAAATCATTAATTTTTGTCATCAACTCTCTACTCGTAAAAATTTAGTTTTTGCCGTTGTGGACTAGTCCTGGTCCCTTGTGGACTACTCTTTACACGCGTGTTTGGACTGGTCCTATTATTTGCTGGGTTGTCACTAGGCAGGTTGGGACTATGTACATAATCAGCTTTATTCCGGTTGTCGTTATCGTCATCGACAGTGCCGTTTTTTGTAGAAGATTAAAGAACACAGGCAGTGTGTCACTCTAATCTATTACAAAAAACGACACTGTCGATGACGATAACGACATCCGGAATAAGGCCGATTATTTATGATATATAAAATAAATTTGTCCGTAACATCAGTAGTACCTATGTAAAACTACACATAAGCTATACATTTTTATAAAAAATAGGACCACGAGGGGTGGGAAGGAGCAATTTCTGCTCTCCGAAGCTATCTGACAGATTTTAATGAAATTTAAAACATAGATAGATTCATATTTATATAGACACTTGAGCTATGTATTTATTTAAAAAATATGACTAAAAGGGTTATAGGGGGCAATTTCTGCCTCTCCGAAACTATTTAATAGATTTCAATAAAATTTAAAAAATATAAAGGTTTTTATTTATTTGGACACATTAGCTATGAATTTTTTTCCAACTATGACCAAGAGGGGCAAATTACATGTACGTTTTTGATCGAATATTCACCCTTATTGTGGTTGGCGTATTTATTTGGTAATTCTTTATTCTATTACCAAACAGTCGTAGCCTACGACCTGCGCCGTGGGATTTCATCGGCGGCGGCGGCTGACGCAAAAAAATGATCGGCGGCGGCTCGCTCCATGGAGTAGTTTTAAAACTACTCCTTAGTGGTACAATGGTGGGTTATATGGTCCTCTCCTAGGACATCGCAATGTTAAATAGACCAGGTTTTTTCCATACGCTTGGGTTCGTTTTGGACTAGTCCTGGTCCCTTGTGGACTACTCTTTACACGAGTGTTTGGACTGGTCCTATTATTTGATGGGACGATATTTTTATTTTTGCATGTAAAAACTCTTTACGCATCCGCACAATTTTTTTGCACTTATCGCTATCACACACACAAAGCATAGGTAGACGACACGAGGTGGAAGATATTGTTTTTTTTTATGTACACTAGACTGGTCGCAATTTTTTTTTTTTTTTTAAATTTACATGTTTGCGCTGCTTAAAATATGAGGTTTGGTGTAAGAAATCAAGTCCTAATTTTTCAGCTCAATCCTACGGTGCCTAGTCGTGCCAAGTGGGGCCCAAAGTTCCCCATTTTATAAAAAAAAACATCTTTTCTATCAGATCTTTATAGTAATACTAGTTGAAAAGCCGAAAATCAAAAATATGACTACGCAAATACTTTAATCTATCTATACAATATATAATTTCTTAGTATGTCAGGATGTTTGCATGTATGTGCTATTCTTTCCGCAACTTTCTGAAGCCATCTGATGACATAGGAAGCTGAAATTTGGCACACTTGAAGTACTTTCTCTGCCGAAGATTGTAGCGTAGTCATATTTTTGATTGTCGGCTTTTCAACTAGTATTACTATAAAGATCTCATAGCAAAGATGTTTTTTTTTATAAAATGGGGAACTTTGGGCCCCACTTGGCACGACTAGGCACCGTCGGATTGAGCTGAAAAATTAGGACTTGATTTCTTACACCAAACCTCATATTTAAAGCAGCGCAAACATTTAAATTTAAAAAAAAAAAATCCCATACAAGATGCGACCAGTCTAATGTACACTCACAATATTATTACAGTAACGGACTGTAGTTTATTTAAGAAATATTCCGTTCAGTCATTTTTAAATTAAATATTTGATTCATTAATTCAAATATTAAATTTTCGACACAATGTTTGCCTTGCTAGCGTTGCTTATATAAACAGGTTAACAAATCATGATCATGGATAGCCAATTAATTAGCTCCAAAGATGTGACAACTAACATGCTACGTATACTAAGCAAACAAAAATCTGGTCTTAAGATATGCCACATCAATGCTCAGAGTTTAAAACCTAAAATTGATGAGTTTCGCTACATCTTTGAAAGTTCTGGCGTTGATATTATTTGTGTTTCTGAAAATTCTATCCATGATGAAATTGTTAACTTAACCAATTTTAAGATATACCGTTGTGACAGGAAAACTCCTTGCGGTGGTGTGGCTATGTACGTAAGAAAGAATATAATTAGTAGAATGTGCATCGATTCGAACGCAGTTGAAAATGACTATTCGGAAATAAATTCAACAAATAATTCTGTTAATAAAATAGAGTACATGTTCGTCGAGATTGTAGCATCTGGTAAAAAGCTACTCGTAGGTTCTGTTTACAGGCCTCACTGCAGAGTAGACACAAGCAACTTCCTAAAAACACTGAACACTATCTCTTGCAAATACGATGATGTAATATTATGTGGTGATTTTAATTCAAATATTCTTATAGAAAGTCATTTAACCAATGAAATGAAATCTATTGGATTATATCCAACAAACACCACAACTCCAACTCATTTTACTGCTACGAATAGTACATTATTAGATATATTTTTTGTCAGCAACATAAAAAAAGTCCTGCTATATAGTCAGTTATCGGCACCATGTTTTTCCAAACACGATTTATTATTTTTAACCTATGATTTTCAATTACAACACATAACTGAGGATATTACTTTTTTTGATTATAAAAATATAAATTATGATATTTTATCCTACGAGCTGGATAGCATCGATTGGACAACAATTTATTATATGCCTTCGGTAGATAATCAGCTTAACTTTCTGGAAAAAAACCTTTTAAATATTTTTAGAAATCTGTTCCACTAAAAACTGTCAAGCTAAATTTTAAGAAGAAACCATGGTTTACTCCTGAAATTAAATCGGCAATTGTCCGTAGAGACTTTGCTTACAAACGTTGGAAGCTCTTTAAGACTGTCGATCTACAAACAGAATATCGCGATGCACGGAAAGTTGTAAATAGATTGATAAAAGCCGCAAAATCACAGTTTTATTCGAATCGTTTTACATCTGCATTGGGATCTAAGAAAACTTGGAAAGCCATTCGTGAGATAGGCGTTGGTAGACCCTCTGCTGATGTTATTGATATAGATGTTGATGAAACTAATAAGTCTTTTACAAATCTCCCTGCTGTTCAATCAAATCTTGGTTTTTATGAACAAACTTCACATATTATGGATAATCCATTCTACTTTGATTGTGTATGCGAATCAGATGTACTATCTAGTTGCCTTGCAATTAAATCAAATGCTGTTGGGTTTGATGAGATTTATCCAAAGTTTTTAAAAATAATCATTTTGCGTATGCTGCCCTTTATCACACATATATTTAACACTATAATTACAAAAAGTGTTTACCCAGAAAACTGGAAATTTGCAAAAATAATACCAATACCAAAATCTAAAAATGAATATCGCCCTATTGCCATTTTACCATATTTATCAAAAGTATTTGAACGTTTACTTCATCACCAAATAAGCAAATACGTAAATGATAAGGGTTTATTAACTAGAAAGCAATCTGGGTTTCGACCGCAACATAGTTGTATAACGGCCTTAATAGATGTTTCTGAAGAACTGCGACAGCGTATTGATGTTGGTGATGTTTCTTTCCTTGTACTTCTCGATCATTCTAAAGCCTTTGATACGGTAGATCATGATGTACTTTGTTTTAAGTTGCTAAAAATGTTCAATTTCTCTACGTCATCAACAACATTAATGTTATCGTATTTAACAGGACGCCGTCAGTCCGTCTTTGCCAACAACAATACTTCAAAATCTCTACCAGTCCTGAAAGAAGTGCCACAGGGATCAATATTAGGTCCATTACTCTTTACTATATATACCAATGACCTTCCCCAACATCTAAAGTATTGCAGTGTTCATATGTATGCTGATGATGTACAACTATATATTAGTAGTAGCCTTGATGATATGAGCCGATGCATTGAGAACTTAAATATGGATCTTGGCCGAATATATGAATGGGCAAGTGCTAATGGTTTGTGCCTTAACCCTAAAAAATCCAAGTGCTTAGTTATTACAAAGAAGACAACTATTTTAAACGAAGAACCGGCAATATTGCTTAATAATAAGAAAATCGAGATAGTACCAACGGCAAAAAATCTTGGAATTACATTTAATCGTTTTCTTACATGGTCAGATCATATTAACGTCGCAACAGGGAAAACATACTCAATGTTACGAGCGTTATGGCATACCCAGTATTTTACCCCACTCAAAATTCGAATTCTTCTAGCGAAAACATACCTCATGCCAACTTTGCTATATGGATGCGAGATATACGCAAATTGTGATTCTGCAAGTCGTAGACAGCTTACATCTACCTTTAACTCAATATTGAGATATGTATTTAGTCTAGGGAAGTATGACCATATTTCCCATTACACAACAAAACTATATGGAGTTACTTTTGTAGATCTTCTAAATATCAGAACATTGATTTTTTTACATAAAATCATATACTCCCGACATCCAACTTACTTGTTTGAGAGATTATTGTTTACACTTTCTGAAAGAACAAATAATATCGTACATGTTCGTTATATAAACTCTGTATCAAAATTGCAATTTTATGTTCATTCAGTCCGTCTTTGGAATTCGCTACCCACGAATATTAAATTTATAAGCAACGCTCGGCAATTTAAAAACGAAATTTTTAAATTGTATGCTACAAATTGAATTTTTGATTTTCATTGTATTTTCATTCTATTTTTGATTTTTATTTATTTTTTATGTTTCATATTAAAATTATTTATATATTGTTTTATACTAGCAAAACTTGTGTTAGACAATAATGTTTGAACTAATTCAATAATCGTATAATAATTTTTATTTTTTGTAATTTGTACCAAACAGATTATTAAAACTTTGTTATATTTTACGTTACAAAAATCCATTACTTTAATTATAAGATTTTTAATCTTGTTGTTTTGGAAAGCAAATAAAATAAAAATAAAAAATAAAATAAAAAAAACATTTAAAATATCAAGCAAATTTATTTTTAACTGATTCTAACAGTTATTCAAAAAACTAAGTGCATATTAATACGGATTTTAAGTTGCAGTTATTATTGTCCGTTGATTAAGTTAAATTCTCCTTTATGTTAAATTAAATGAAAATGTTATTTAAAGTAACGAATAGTTCATTTAATTTTTACTGTCAAAAATTCAACAGCGAATTCCGTAAAAACAAATGAACATTCAGTTATTTTACATACATTAACTATCATAATTTAACTACCAAAAATAAATTTAGTACTTATCTATAAAAAATAAATTGCATTTTCTATTAGTTAAAATAATTTAGTTAAATACATCAAATTTTAAAAGTGCTGGTGTCTTAAGCGCCCCATACACGGTTCAATTGAGTTTTCAACTGAGTCTTTCAACTCAGTTGACAACTTCATCAACTGAATTGAAAGATTTTAAATTTATTTTAAAATTTAATGAAATAAAAGACAATTTTTAAAATACTTAACTACAAAAATTTATTTTGACAGCTGATCAAAAGACTTGAGCACACACAGTACAATCGAATTGGAAGACTTACAGCCTGTTCATGGATTTCGAACGTCATCGTTCGCATAGAAATTTACATTTAAAACAAAAACAAAATTCGAGCATTGTTCGAAGTTTGTTTTTGTTTTTAATGTAATTTTCTAAGCGAACGATGACGTTAGAAATCGTTAAACAGGCAGTTAGTAGTCAACTTGAAGAAATCAAAATCTTTTGATTTTTCTTCAACCAACTCGACAACCGTCAAACTAATCAACTGACAAGGCCATACACGCTTTGATTTGGACAACAACCGACTCAGTTGACAATTGGATTGAATCGTGTATGGTCTGCTTTATAATTGAGAGTTCTTCTAAAAACAACGTGGTCAGTACAACAAAAGTAAAACAAACGTGTGTAACAGGGTAAGCAAGGCGAATTGACTAGAAGGTGGGTTCAAGTCAACATATGGTGTTTTTTTTTCGGTGGTCGACTTGTCAAAGTTTGTATACAAACTAGTTTTTTATGTAAACAAACCTGTTTTTTTACTAGCAATATTTTTGACAACCCGACCACAGAAGCATTGTAGTTGTAGAGTTGACCTCACCTTCTAGTCAATTCGCCTTGCGGACAGGTGTCTGTCTGGTATTTTTTAGAAATTCGGCTCTTTTGTGGAGTAAACGAAAATTGAATAAAATAACTGAATATTTAATTGTTTTTACTGAATATGGTGTTGAATTTTTGACAGTAAAATTTTACAAAATAACTGAATATTTACAGGTAACCCTCCTACAACACGGTAGATAGGTTCATAGAAAACGCCGTGTTGTAGGAAAACGTGTTATATGAGGCTAAATATATTTTATATAATATACAACATTTTTCATTTTTCGAATTTATTCTATGAGCTAAACTTCAGTTATGTATTTTATAAAGCTTTTTGTAATAGGAAGGAAATAATTCAGTTTCTATATTTTATATTTTTTATATGTATAAAATCAATTTATTCGCAACAACGTTGTTAACACTTGAGACTCTGTATGTATAGTAGTGCTGGGAGATACTATCGATATTTTCTACTATCGATATTTATCGATAGTTCAGATTTCACTATCGATATATCGATATTACTATCGACTGAATGTTTGTACTTGTGCAGGAAAACTTTAACTATTTTTTTATAAGGCTACAGTCCGTTGTTTTCATCACTTTGATATCCATACCATGTAGTGCATAAAAAAACAATAAGAACTGCATCTTTAGATTTTCGATATCGTTAAAAAAGGTTCCGCGTCAAATGCAATTAAGTTTGGGATCAGTAATAATGCATTTACACCTACACCATAAACAGTTTAAAAGTTGTTTATGGTAATAAACTAGTTTGTGAAACTTATTTATCTATACAAACCATAAACAGGTTTGTAACTAGCTTTTGAGATAAACTAGTTACAAGGCTGTAGGAAATATCGCCCAAAGAAAAATCGCCCAAAAAAAAAAATGAAAAATCGCCCAAAAAAATTGCATGTAAAATTGGGCCTGATTTCATATGAAAAATGGCCCAAAATTTTTGGGCTATTTATCGTTATTGTTGGGTGATTTTTCGTTTTTTAAATTTGGGTGATTTTTCATTATGAAAAATCACCCAAAAATGTTGTATGAAAAATGGCCCAAAAAAAATGGGCTATTTTTAAAATTCTACCATAATCTTACATAGCAGAGAAAACCATGTTTTATTATGGTTGCAAACAACAAAACTATTTTTCAAGAAACTTATTTAACCATTATATGGTTGTCGGCGACAATGATTTGGTTAAATTAAACATAATATCGGTAGAATTTTTTTAAAAATGGTTTTGTAGCTTTTTTCTCTGGGTGTATATATTAAATATATACATATATATCGAAAATAAGGATTTTCTCTTCTATGGTATAACAAATACTGGCTTCGCTAACTAAAGCTTCTCTGTATCGCCTGCCTTCGGCCGGGCGCAAGGATTTTCTCCTCTATGGTATAACAAAGACCGGCTTCGCTAACTAAAGCTTCTCTGTATAGCCGGCCTTCGGCCGGGCGCAAGGATTTTCTCCTCTATGGTATAACAAATACCGGCTTCGCTAACTAAAGCTTCTCTGCGTAGTCGGCCTTGTTCGGAAACAAGGCAGTTTTTCGAAGCTTTACTTAGCGAAACCGGTTTTTGTTAGACCATAAAGGAGAAAATCCTTGCGCCCGGCCGAAGGCCGTCTATACAGAGAAGCTTTAGTTAGCGAAGCCGGTCTTTGTTATACCATAGAGGAGAAAATCCTTGCGCCCGGCCAAAGGCCGGCTATACAGAGAAGCTTTAGTTAGCGAAGCCAGTATTTGTTATACCATAGAAGATGAAATCCTTATTTTGGATATATATATTTAATATATACACCCGGAGTAAAAGCTATAAAAATATTTTATCCATATTATGTTTAATTTAACCAAATCATTGTCACCGACAACCATATTATGGTTAAATAAGTATCTTTAAAAAAAACACTTGAAATTTTAACGGTATTTTAAAAAAAAATTTACACATTTTTGATTATAAGTTAAGTTGCGGACGTTGCAAAGTGTCATAACGTCCTCGCCCTCGTCTTCGATGGACATTATGACACTTTAAAAGTGTCCAAGGACACTACGACACTGGACGTTATGACATGTCACCTAAATTTATATGAATAATAAACACTTTTTGGCAAATTTAGTAATTTTTTTTTTTTTATTTTTTTGGGAAAAAATTCGTTTATGCTTTTTGGGTCATTTTTCATTTTCTTTTTGGGCCCTTTTTCGTTTTTTTTTTTGGCAAAATTTCATATTTACCTTTTTTGGTTATTTTTCATGTTCGCTTGGGCGATTCTTCATTTGGGCGATTTTTCATTTTTTTTTTTGGGCCATTTTTCTTTGGGCGATATTTCCTACAGCCTAGTTACAAACAACCGATTTTTGCTAATGCAACTCTGTTTTTTCAAAATTTTATATGTGGCCCTTGGTACAACATTTGGTTTTTAGATCATTGTTACAATAAAAATTACTTCGAAGCCTGAAACAAATCACTATCGGGCTTTACTTATGCTCAGATATGCTTTCTAAGACATTGGGTGAAAGATGAATCAAGAATTCCAAAAACAACGCAGCAACATTTGTGCGGAACGCGCCATCAAAGTCGTGCAAGATATATTCCCCAATGCAAATCAACAAGAACTCTAAATCTAAAGTTAATTTCAATTAACAAAGATAGTTTTTAGATTGTAATTTTGATTAGTAAATGGTTAAATATGTAATTATAAAATAAAAAATTTTGAAAAAATACAAATTTTGAAAAAATAAAAATTTTAAAGGGCTTTCAGAAATCGGCTTCGACGCGGATTTCAGCACAACATCGGCTAGAGCGTGGTGATAGGGCCTTATTTTGGTTGTACCCCTAGCGTATATACGCACGATATTTTAGATGGCAGTTTTTTTAAAAATTGATAAGTACCTTTCTGAAGGAACCGAAGTAACAGGGACTATAAGATATTCCATTGCAAATTAAAAAAATTTTCTAATTTCTAAACCCAAAAAGGTAATCAATCTAACGGACTTATCCTCTAATAGTCGTTCATTGTTTTTTCCTGTGCTTGCAATTGCATTTGGATTTGAATTTTTTTTTTACAATATTACAAAAATATTCGAGATTTCAGTACCTTTATGAACATTTACAAATTTCGATTTAAAGGGCTTTAATTAGCAGTAAAAAGCACTGCTAAGCAATCCATACCACTTGCCATTCTTGTTGTTTGTATTCATTGCTGTAAATCAGCGCGAATTAATAATAGCAAGTCAAAATTTGCGGCAAAATACTGTGTGTGTATAGCTGCTGTTAGATGTCTTCATATCTGTATTTTAAATAATAAAAATATCGATATTTATATTTTTCCTATCGATATTTTCAATATTTTAAGACTATCGATAATATCGATAGTCTATCGATAGTTTCCCAGCACTAATGTAGACTAAATGATTTGTGTTTCAATCGAAGCTCGATGTAAGATACTTCGGGTATTCCCCAATTTTACTTTCGGTGGATGCGAAAATTGTGTAGACACACATCGTTAGCTAAAATGCAAAAAGACGTAACTAACAAAAATATAATTTTACAGGAGAAGCAAAAAACTTTGTAAAGGGAAAACTATAAACATGTCAGAAAAACATGCATTGATAAGTCATCCATGGAATTCTTCAACCAATTTTCAAAGAAAACAATTTCATTATATTTTCTTAGAAAAAAAAATGTGTAATTACGTCGTTTTGCATACATCAAACAAAAAAAACTTGTAGTTGCGTCCCTTTGTTTTTTGTTAATAAAAGCGCAATTTTTGATCGCAGAAGTGTGAAATTTTGTCAAGACATGTAGTTTTATAGCATTCATAATAATCAATAAAAAACTCGATTTTGAATTTTTTGTTATTTACGTCTTTTTGCATTTTAGCTAACGACATACACTTTGCTGAATCACCGAAATCTAACTAAATCGTAACAGGGATGCAAAAATTAGTACTTTTGTACTATTTTGGAACAATTTTAACAACTCAATCATAATAAAGTTGCAATTCTATTTTATCGTGTTAGAATGAAACCGTGTTGTAGATGAGGAAATTGCCACAAATTTTTTTTCGTGTAAGATCGAAATCGTTTTGTAGGAAGCCGTCTTGTTGGAATATGGGTATTGCAGATAGCTAACAGAAATTTTATTTATATCTGCATGTACATTCAAAAAGAAGAATGAATATGCAAATACACATTGGCAGCGTATACCTATACATATTCAACTTTAGCTTGTAATGGGTATTGGTACGTATACCAGTGGTATGGCGTACTAGCTCTGAACGTGTATATTCGCTAGCTCATTAAAAACTACCGCTAGTCCCACTACAATCTACCTCACATGCTTTTGAGTGGCGAATTTAACACGGGGATGTCCTACGAGGTGGCGATGGATCCCTCTCTGCATAATCTCTACCTACCATAAGGGTTAGCTACTTATATGTATCTTCAAAGCGTGCTAGCAAAAAGCAAGCGATTTTGTTGTTGTTTTAATAACGGGATCTATTTCGGATACACATTTTTTGTGTTGTCGTTGAAATTGTTTTCTGCATTACTTGGAGCTATAGAATTAGCTAGCGAAAAGTGGGTACCTATTTTCAAATGTTAACACTACACTCATAAAATTATTACAGTAACTGATTGTAGGTTATTAAATTCGTTTTCGGTACTGTTAAAATTGAATAAAAATATAGTTATTTTACGAATAAATTTATTTTTCAACATTTATGTTTGTTATTAAAAAAACAAACTACCAAAAAATAATGTTTTCCGTATTTTTTTTTTTTGTTAATTTGTTTGATTTTTATCGGTTAAAATATATTTTTTAAAAGTAAAAACTATTCAATTTTAACGAATATGATGTTCAATAAATAAAAAACTTAGAAATTACTGAAAAAATCATTTGTTTTAAATGAAATGTAAATGATCCGTTTTTTAAATGAATTTTAATTTGTTTCAAATGAATTTTCGTTTGAATTTAACTACATAATATTTTGAGTGTAGATATTTGTGTCTAAGGAAAGATTTATGTATGATTTGAATGCCACATCAGTAGGCCCTGGTACAAAAGTGCTAACTATTTCGCCTGTCATTGGTGGCGATTGCTACTGTTTATACCACTGGGATGTGTATGGTTTTGATCTTTACCCATACATGTCCGTACATGTTTTCTCACTAATATTGAAAGAGTACTTAAAATGATACTTTTGTCCAAGGTATATTTACACAAGGTAGACTCATTTGGGAGTGTATACATGCTGCTCTATAAAAGGTACCAAATTGTCAAAATTGTCTTCATATAAAACAAAAACAATTTAACGCACACATGTACAAATTTTTTCTCATATACACGTAACTTGACGTTAAGGTACCAACTAGGGGTAATCAGCTGACAAACATATGGGCCAACGAGTTTACCTTGTGTAAATATACCTTGCTTTTGTCATTCTCTGGTTTGCATATATGAACTTACATATATAGGACACCAACACTGGTCGACAAAATTATACACCCCTTTTTTATTGTAAAACATTTTGAAGTAGGTAGGTACCTACAATGTGTTTTATTTTTGTGTAAAGTTTAATCAAATTATACTTGAGGTAGGTTTTCAATCTGCAAATCACAACAGAACCTTAAAAAATATCAATACACAAATCAATACCCTCATATTCGCATAAAAACACACTGTTATACCTATAGGTATAACAAATACATACATAAATACAAGTGTATGTACCACACAAGCATGAGGATAATTATGTACATATCAAAGTGGAAATAAGTATGTATGTACATATGTAGGTATGTACATATATGTAAATAGAGTTGTCCTTAATTTTAACTGCCAGACAGACGTAACATTTGGTTTTATGCTTTTCTTTTATTAACATACATATGTACATACATACATACATATCTCACTTCTTTTTGCATACAAAAAAAACGGAGTGGTGGTCACTTGAGTACAATGACCTTTATGTAAAAATATATTAGAACCCTTTTTGTGGTTCTGTTTTCAAAAACCACTTCTATATAAAAATCCAATGGGATTTTTTGTGGTTGTGCATTCCTGTGATAACTTGTCAAACAAACACAATCACTTTTTTGCTGTTTCTTATGCACTCAAAATATTATGTAGTTAAATTCAAACGAAAATTCATTTTAAACAAATTAAAATTCATTTAGAAAACGGATCATTTACATTTCATTTAAAACAAATGATTTTTACATTCATTTTTTAATTTTTTATTTATTGAACAGCATATTCGTTAAAATTGAATTGTTTTTACTTTAAAAATATATATTTTAACCGAGAAAAATCAAACTACCTACATAACAAAATAAATACGAAAAAACATTGTTTTTTGGTAGTTTGTTTTTTGAATAACAAACATAAATGTTAAAAAATAAAATTATTTGTAAAATAACTATATTTTTATTAAATTTTAACAGTACGGAAAACGAATTTATTAACCCACAATCAGTTACTGAATAATTTTATGAGTGTGTATTTTTTTTTTCTTTTTTTCACCAAAATGGCAAAGAGACACAATGGCAAACAAACAAAACAAAAAAATATATTTTATAACAAAGTGCG
This sequence comes from Pollenia angustigena, assembly GCA_930367215.1. NCBI lineage: Eukaryota > Metazoa > Arthropoda > Insecta > Diptera > Polleniidae > Pollenia > Pollenia angustigena. The sequence continues at coordinate 74,249,660 of OV884059.1, forward strand.
GGTAGCTCAAAGTTTGCTAGTGAATCGAAAAAGGATCCACTAACACACACTCACTTTAAAAACCTGTTTGTTTTATGCAGACCTATTGCAAGGGTTAAAAAGCCCTTAAGACTAGTTTGTGATTGTTAAAGATGGCAACCCACTCTTTGTTTTCCCGATTCTCTTATTTATTATCAGAGATTTACAACAACACTATCCAATGACATTGGATTCCAATGTAACATTGTTGTTCGAACGTTAACGGTAAAAATTTGATGTGTTTATTTTGAGTTTTAGCCAGACAGAAATGTGTGTTGTTATACCTATCAAACAAAGAGAAATTATAAACGAAAATAATTAAGGACTGCGTCGTTATAAATTTTGACAAATTCAACTTGAATCTTTTCGATTTGCATCCTTATGTAGTAGAGATTTACATGGATACCCGCCCTAGGGTCTACTCCATGGTGGATCTTAAACACTGGATGACAAATAATGGAACGAGCAGTGGAAAGTATATTTTAAACGAAACAACAGAACTCCCGCAGAGAAAATCTTCCCATAGACAAAACAAGATTTTTAAAGTGCTAAGAATATTTATGTAATACCTACCTATCACTGATGGGATTTGTGGTACAATTGTACCAAATTTGGTACAATCGAAACTTTATTGGTACACTGGTACAAATAATTTTTTTGGTACAATTAAAACAATACCCACGTAGTTTTATCATTTATTTTATGTAGGTGGATTAAAGCCTATAGTACACGGAATGTAAAAAACAACATGCGCATATCGTTCTGACGTAATTTTGACGTCACTACAAAGCCACAATAGCCTGTTCATGCTTCAGAAGCACATGCGCATGAGGGTTTTTACATTCCGTGTACTATAGGCTTAACTCACTTTCTTTTTTACAATAAAATTGCATTATTGTTAATATGCGCTTTTGATGTTATACTAACATACTATGCACATACAAACATACATAAGCATATCCCTGTAGGAAGCCTGGGATCAAGTGTCTCCAAATCCCACTTTTGGTTTTGTGACACTGTCTACACTTTTGTCTGCCTTTGACAAGAAAACAGAAATTTTGTATTCCTTTCTATTTTGTATTCCCCCACCACTACAGTGTAAAGGGTATTTAGCGTTTGTGCTGATGGGTGAACACTACAAAATATAAGTCGGAACTACATCAATCCAATAACAACAGAAACAACATAGGGAGTTTTGCATTGCATTGTTAGTGCTTATAGCTCGAAACGTCAACCATTCTTAGCAAAACACTAACAAATCAAAACAAATAAGCTCGAACTGTCGAAATCAGATGCCTTTTCGGCACCACCTTTAGTTAATTCGCCTTGTTCTAGACCCACCTTTAAGTATACCGATGACTTAATATCACTCAAATAAAACAGACAAAATATAATGTGTACATACATATAAGTTTCGAATATAATATTATTTCAATGTTTCCTCGTTACATGAATATATTAATATTTTTACTAGTAACTTTTGGTGGCATGTCATGTCATGCACTCCAAAAAGTGTCACAGTCACAGTGTCACTTTTCAAAATGTCATAATGTCCGTGGTCATTCAGACTTAAGCTTTTAATGTCATCGCTAAAATTTTTAAATTTGTTATTCTCTAACTCCCCGTCTATAACTGACATGATTAGCTGTCAGCGATCGAGATTTAGCTAAGCGAATTACAGAATACGGCTGCTGGACAATTCCTTATACATATGTATGTATGTATCTTAGAGTGCGGAATCAAAATAAACTTGTGAATTTTGACTTAAATGTATCAAAAACTGACCGTACGATTTGAAAAATTCTAATACATTTGTGGTTATTGTCACATTGCAAATGTTAAGAAATTTTGCATGTTCTAGTGATGCTATACTTTGGTTAATGCACGGCAGGAACGCATTTCCGATTTGTGTAATGGGATTGGAATTATCTTGACATTTAATTGACCACTTTCAGTTGTCGATAATTTTCTAACGATAATTAGACAATTGCTTCAAATGATAGTGTATGTATATCTAGGAATGCTTAACATCTACTTGAGTAATTTTCATAAATTCTTTTTGTGGCGGCACAATACTTCTACTGTTTGTTGATTTTTTACTTTTCTAAAAGACGATTTTGTTTTGCGTTAAAGAGAGAGGAATTTTGTTTTTTAATAAATACCTACCTATTGTTAAAAGTTAATATTTTTTGTTTCATTTTATGCATTTTTTGAAACTTTTGTATTTTTTTAAGGTTTTTGTAAAATATTCGCTTGAAACTGGCGAATATTAACTCGAATACTTATGTCATAAAATAACCGAATACCTACTCGACATTTCGAATACGAATATTCCTTACAAAACTATTATTTATATATTGCAAGAGGAGGTCTTTTTGGCTGTTTATTGGTGTAATCGGTCCTTAACATAAATAAAATTTGCATACAAATGTATGTAAATTTGTAATTTAAATTTGAAAAATTAATTTTTTTTTGTTCAAAATTTTGCTTTGTTTACATTTTCTTTGTTTTGTTTATATTAAAATATTATATTACACTGGCATGCTTTTTAAAAATGAGCCCAATGTTTTTCTTTTATCTTGCCCCCTCTTTTCAACAATCAACTACATATAACTGAGAAAAAAAAATCAAAATATTTTCGCAATTTTTACAAAAAAAAAATTTTTTTTAAAAAACTCGCCGAAAAATTGCATTCACAAGTTTTTTTATTTTGTTTTGTTTTGCTTTGTATACAAAAATTCACTAATTTAGGTGTTTTATTTTGGTTTTTTGTTTTTATTTACATAGGGTAAGTGCTCCAGTAGTCGGCAGTTTAAGGCTTTACTTTTTTTTTTAACTCTCACCTTGCCTTGTGTACAGTAGCAATTGGATATATGAGTACTGATTATATTTCATTAATTTGTTTTCTTTTAGATTATTCAACTCAAATTTTAGTATTTTATGTTTAAATTGACAAATTTTGAGCTTCTGTAAAAAATGAGCACGTTTGCCTATATTCGGCACAAATTTTCCACTTTTCGGCATATTTTGTTCCTATTGTCGGCATATCATATTGAATAGTAAAAATCAATACATGAACATGTAATTAAAGCTTTTATTTGTTACAAATTAAATTTTTTACTTATCTTAACATTTAACATTTCCCACTGGAACTTAAATACTTTTTTCTGTGCATGCTTTGCATACAAAATCTTGTTAAATAACGTCACTGTATTTTAGATTTTTGAATTCAGTGCACTTAAGATGATACCACAGAGGGCACGTATCACACCCAACGTTTTTCAGAGCATCATCTTCAGAAAGAAAAACCAATTTGTTTACGAATTCAATTGATAATTTATTGAAAATTTAAGCTTTATACTTTCTAAAATGCTTAAAATGTACATTTGTACGTTTAAGTAGGCATTACACGCAAAGAAAAAACATGTTTTAATATGGTCACCTCCAAGAAAACCATTTTGAAAGATAATTTTGAACATATTATGTTTAGTTTACCCATATTATTGTCTCCGACAACCATATTATGGTTAAATTAGTCCTCCATCAAGACGCCATACCCATATTATGGTTGGTTAAATATGACAATAATTTGTTTTCAAATTAACAATAGTATTTTCCTCTTTTGCAAGAGCAACATGCTATGGTTGAAAAACAGCCATGCTAATAAAAGTGTTAAACATATTTCAATTATTATTAACCATAACATGGTCGAAGCAACCATAATATGGTTGCAGCTTCTTGATGGACGACTCATTTAACCATAAAATGATTGTCGGAGACAACAATATGGTTAAATTAAACATAATAAGTTCAAAATTTTCTTTAAAAATAGTTTTGTTGGACGTGACCATTTTTAAACATGTTTTTATCTGGGTGTACACACGTAGAAAAAAAGTTTCACCTCCAACAAAACTATTTTTAACGAGAAATTTAATACATATTATGATTAGTTTAACCATATCGTTGTAGTCACTACCATATTTTGATGTTATGGCTAAATATGACAATAATTTGTTTACCACTAATAGTTCTATTTAACAATAGTATTTTCCTCTTTTCCAAGAGCAACATGCTATGGGTAACCATGCTTTTATAAGTGTTAAATATATTTTTGTTATTACCCCAAACATGTTTGAAGGCAACAATAATGTGGTTGTTTCTTCTTGATGAAGGACTATTTTAACCAAAATCACCGGTGACAAAATTATTGTTAAATTTACCAAATGATTAAGATTTTTCTTTTAAATAAGTTTTGTTGGATGCAGAGCTATAAAAATCTGAAATCAAAATGATTTCAACCAAACTGATTTCGAAATGATTTTAAATTTGTAAGGAGATTCATTTGAAGGAAACGAAGATTTTGATTCTCATTTCACTTTTATTGCAATAAGTGAATTTGAATGTAATATTTTATTGGAATCAATTAAAATATAAATTGAATAAAAAAAATGTTCACTTTCAACATCGGAAAATTGATTGTTTGATTTCAAATTCAAATCTTACATAAGGAAATTCAACCGTTGGGACTTATGTTATCGCCATTACATATTCAACAACATTTTGTTCGATGAGATGGCTTTTCTTCAGGGACTTTAGCTCGTCCTTTACTTATTGCCTCTGCTTTCTTAACAGCTTAGCTTAAATGCCGATTCAAGGACGATCATTTTTAAATAGTATGGTGCTTCCATCTTCCTTTAAAATCGCTTGCACTGTGTTCAGAATATAATCAATTTTTACCGGAAGTTTGCATTTGGAGAGGACGAGTCACTATTTTACTAACTTATCCTTTTAAGCATTTGACTAAACTTGTATTCTGTCCTGTAAAGTGGAGCTTGGAAAGCTTAATTTCTGGCTGGCACCTAGTATAGATATCAAACCTTTTATTTGTAGGGCCACTTCAGTAAATTTAAACATTAACATTGTTTTCTTACTTTTCATATTTAACTTTACTGAAATAAGTATATAAATGAAATGCAAATATCTAATAGTCCTTACAAATTTTAAAAAATATACTGTTTTGGGACCCCATATACAGTTAAACTAGAAATAAAATTGCTGCCGACTTTAGGACAACACTTATCCTATAGTCGGCAGGTCATGAGATACTCAAAAGAAATCATGCCGACTACTGGGTAAACTCGTTTTAAACTCATTTTTTGTTATCTCAGAGGCAAGAGGCACGATCGATGAACAATTTACTAAAATTTGAGTGTAATCAGAGAAAAATACTGATTTGCCAGTAGTCGGCACCCAATGCCGAACAAAGGAAATTTTAAAAATTTTTGGTCCTAATGTCGGCACCCAATAAAATTAATAAAATATTAACTTTTTGTAAATTTTTTTACTTTTACGACAAAATTTAATAGACTTTTTACCTTTTTAAACTTTATTGGTAACATTCTTTCCATAAATAATATGCCTATTTGCCTTTTTAAGTTAGCTCTTCCACTAATTTTTTTTTTGAAAAACAAGGGTCACCGCAAAAGTTCAAGAGCTTGTCACTCAAGACTTCAAAATTTGGCAAAAATACTCATCTTCCTCCAATTTAATTATTACTAATGGAAAGATGAGTAAATTTTCTTGACAAACTTGATGCTATTTATGAATAAAAACACTACATTTCTTATTTATTAACGTTTAAATGCAAAAAATGCCGACTACTGGTACATGCCGAACTTAGGTGCACTTACCCTACATACATACATACATACATACATATGTATGTATATAAGTATGTAAATACATATGTACGTATGTAGGTATTTATTTAATTTTTACTTGATCATATGTAGGTACCTATGTATGTATGTAGATATTTAATTTTGTGTAATTTTTATAAAATCCGCGCAAATTTCACAATAATACTTTTATTTAGTTAATGTTCTTTGTGTCCTCTTCTATTTCTGCTGTTCTTCCATCTCTTTCTAAACATTTTAGAAACTGTGTGCAACACAGACAACAACAAAAAAAAGGCAAACCAATTTGTTTTTATATCCTTCACCACAGGTGGAAAGGTTAGTATGTCATTCTGTTTGTAATTTTTACATTAGAAGACCCTTTATAGGTATAAGTATGCACATACAAACAAACCTATCGTTACTTAAAACTCAACAGACTCCATTTAACCAAAAATGATGTATTGTATCAACACAAATGTCCACAACAAATTTGGAATCTTTCGAACAAAATTAGTGATTTTATAAAAAAAAAAAAACAAACGGCTCTATCTACAAAAGAACGCTAAAAGACCTTACTAACAGTTTACATAACATGCAGCATTGTCAGTTGTCAAAATATTTGGTAGGTTTTACAAGTTATTAAGAGTTTAATGCAATTTATCAAAAAATTAAATTTTTTTCTCCTGTAAAATTTTCAAAATATTAGATCGGGCCTTTTGTAGTTTAGGTAACGATATGTATTTATATGTATGAATGAATACATACGGCTACTCACACCTTAATTGGGACACCGAAAAGTGGGATCAGCTTTACCGTTGTTGATACTAGCAATTTGCCACTTTTTTGACTGCTTGGATACGTTTTTGCTACTCTTAACTTGGCTGCCACACGATCAAGTTTTGCCTTTCAAGTTGCAATACAGTCTTAAGGCCCAAATACATTGATCAAAATACTCATCAAGCATTGTGGTAGTATTAGTGAAAATATGTTTGTATGTGTCACACCGACGATGCTGGATGGAAAATCAAATAATTTAGATATGACGGCGAATATTACGTCAAGCACACGTACACGATGAATTCGCCTTTAAGGCCCAAATACACTTGTCAAATGCTTGTCCAGCCGGCGAATTCATCGTGTACGTGTGCTTGACGTAATATTCGCCGTCATATCTAAATTTTTTGATTTTCCATCCAGCATCGTCGGTGTGACACATACAAACATATTTTCACTAATACTACCACAATGCTTGATGAGTATTTTGATCAATGTATTTGGGCCTTTACTTTTTTACTAACACACCCACACTTTTTAAATTGACCACGAGATGGCTTTCAATTTCACCTTTCCATTTGTTTGTCAATTTTACTTTCAATTTAACAGCTGAATACAAGTTTGTCTTTATAAAATGTGTTGTTGTTGACATATTTTAAGTAAATCGTTTACAAATTGAGTGCAAGCAACGTCACAGCTTTCAATTTAGTAAATTTTGACAAGCAGTATATGTAAAAGACTATCAAGAACAACTAGAACGTGTGGCTGCAAGGTAAAGCCCAAACACACTTGTCAAATGCTTGTCCAGCGGGCGAATTCATCGTGTACGTGTGCTGGACGTAATATTCGCCGTCATATCGCCGTTTTTTGATTTTTCATCCAGTATCGTCGGTGTGACACATACAAACACATTTTCACTAATACTACCACAATGCTTGATGAGTATTTTGATCAATGTATTTGGGCCTTTACAAAATGCACCCAAATGTGATACTTTTTGCAATTCTTGCCACTTTTTTGATACATTTTTCTAATGGAGTTTTTTGTACACTCTGCTTTAAAAAAAACTCCCAGCCTTAATGCAAGTTATACTGTTTTAATATATATGTAGGGGATTTCATGTCAAGTGACCCAACTTTTGAAATCAATGTCTTCTGATTAAAATAAAAATTATTTTATCAAACTGTGACGTACGGTATTCTATTATGATAGCATTATTAATTATGGTTTTAGGCGTACTAAGCTGTTTTCCAGGGTAAATTATGGACCAATCTTCACGAAATTTCACAGTGTCATTTCTAGTCCGTGAAACTGTGGCGTACCAAATTCTATTATGATAGCATTATTGATAATAGTTTAAGGCGTACTAAACTGTTTTCCGGGAGTAGGGTTTATATGGGATCTAGGGTAAATTATGGACCGATCTTTTCGAAATTTTTCAATGTATCATATATCATTCCGTGTGTTGTTGCACCATTTATGTTAGTTTTTGTAAAAAAATTATAAATTTTTAAGGTGGTGGTTCCACATTTTGATTTATAGCTCTGTTCCTACTGAACCGATTTTGCTGGATTTCAATCTCAAACTGCTTAGGATAACTACAAGCAATTTGACACCATTGTTCATTTCTTTGGAGTTTTTCGAAAATGAGCGTGTTTTCAACAGACGGATCGAAGGACAGACATACAGACATACTAAATCGACTTATAATTACTCAAGGAGCCAGAATATAGGTTGATGTCGAAACGGCATCTGATTTTGACAGTTCGAGCTAATTTGTTTTGATTTGTTAGTGTTTTGCTAAGAATAGCTGACATTTCGAGCACAATTTTGCCACACAGCTTTTTCTAGACTATGCTCCATTGTAAGGACTATATGCTTGACAATTTTCAGCTTCCTATGCCATTAGGGGGCTTTAATCTTCTATTATATAAAATAGGATGTGTGTATGTATGTATGTAACGTATGGACTCTAAAACGGCTGGGCCGATTTTGATGAAATTTTCAGGAAATTTTCAGAATATTCAGGCGGGTGACACTGTGAATTCTGATTTTTGATTTTCGGTCTGCGGGCGGAGGGGCGTGGCAAATCCAATTGCACAACCAATGACATCTATGTAATTGTGACGATTTTTTCTTTAAAATGATTACCATGGTCCAACTTAGATTTATACGAAAAGAAAATTTTGCCCCGATTTGGATGATGGTCCAACTTAGGTTTTTACGGAAAGAAAATTTTGCCCCGCCCACTTTTTCGATTTACCTAAAATCAAAAAACGGCTCTACCGATTTGACTAATTTTTCGTTTAAATGTTCGTATTAATCCATTTTACGTTTTCATCGAACGAAAAATGTACCACGCCTACTTTTACGCCCACTTTTCCTATTTAGCGCATAACATGAGAACGGTTTGACCAATTTGGACGATTTTGCCCCGCCCACTATTTTCGATTTACCTAAAATCAGAAAACGGCTCCATCGATTTGACTAATTTTTCTTTCAAATGTTCCTATCTTTTTAACGGATTAAAAAAACAACGCAAACATTTTTCCTAATTTGGACAGGACAACGTCTGTCGGGTCAGCTTGTATAAACTAAAATGTTAAAAAATCGAATTTTACCACGCCGTTTTCTCCTAATTCTCTGCCCACAAGCCAAAATCCGGCTACGTTAAGATTTGGCCCAGGTATTTTTCTATATGCATGCCGATTTTTAGCTTTCTAGCCAGTCAGTGGGCTTCAAAAAGCTCTGGGTAGACAAAAAAGAAGAATAAACAAATAAGGAAATTATATAGGTATCAGGGGTGTCATGGAAATCGAAAACGTAAAACGAAAGAATTTGGCATTCCTTTTTATTAAACTTTAAATCTAATTTTTACAATTTTTGTTAAAAAATTCTGTTTAGTAAGCATTATTTGTATAATAATTGTCATAAAATTCTTTTTTTTCTGCAGAAATCTTATTGAAAAACGACTCTTAAAATTCTTTCGTTTTACGTTTTCGATTTCCATGACACCCCTGTATATAATATAGGTATTTACATACAGTAGTATTCCTGTTATTTTTTTTCATTAAAATTGTTTTAGGTTTTACGCTACCAGAGCAATGAATTGTACCTTTTTTAATTCTTTTTAATATAGGTATGTATTATAAAGATCTCAAAACAGATTTCAAAATAAACCACAAATAAAAGAGTTCTAGCTATTTATTAATAATGGTTTGTTAAGGCTCAGTTAGCCGGGAGTAACAGTAACGTTGAAAATCAGCTGATTCATTTTGTTGTATGTAAAGCAATTAGAGCGATTACAGTTAGCACTAATATGTTACGTCTCAATCTGTAAGAAATAGATTGGTCTTACTTTTGTACGGTAAGGTTACTGTTGATGTTACTTCCGGCTAAATGAGCCTTTAAACCGGAAAACTACTGTATACATATAAGAAAGAAAGCAACAACATAAACTTGGTGAAGGGTATTTAAGATTCGGCATAGGTAGATTTAATAAATACCTATTATGGAAAATTGTTATCAGTTTACAATTTTTTTGTTATAGGTACCTACCTACATCTCTGCTTTGCTCACTTTCAAGCGCAAATCATGCCCAACAAATAATTTAATTCGATTGCAACAACAAAACGTAAACAAATCATTAAAAGTTTATTTTTTTTTTTTTTTAATTAAATAAATTACATGCAACTGCAAAATGTTTACTACCAATGTGATTTAAATTATTGTTTTCATTTTTTTAATTCATGAAATTCACAAATCTTTAAAAGCTTTCAAGGCTTTTTGTATATTTCATAAAATTTTGCAATACTACAATCAATGTAAACAAAAAATAATATTTCATTAAAAATTGTAAAAAAATTAAGCTTTTTCTTAGTATTAAAGAATATTTCAACAATTAAAGTAAAAAAGTATCAAAAAAATGAGCTTTTTCATGTTGCCAATTTAGCGGGTAAGTAGTGCGAAATCTAGCGATTTTTCAATTCACCTTTGTACATTTTTGAAATATTTCTTTGGCAATTAACATGTTTCATATAATACTAGCTGACCCGACAGACGTTGTCCTGTCCAAATTAGGAAAAATGTTTGCGTTAGATTTTCAAAATCCGCTATAAAGATACGAACATTTGAAAGAAAAATTAGTCAAATCGATGGAGCCGTTTTCTGATTTTAGGTAAATTGAAAAAATGGGCGTTAAAGTGGGCGGGGAAAAATTTTCTTTCCGTAAAAACCTAAGTTGGACCATTGCAATCATTTTAAAGAAAAAATTATCCAAATCAGTCAAGCCGTTCTCAAGTTTTGCGCTTAATAGAAAAAGTGGGCGTCGTAAATATTTCATTCGATCAAAACTTAAAATGGATTAATACGAACATTTGAAACAAAAATTTGTCAAATCGATGGAGCCGTTTTCTGATTTTAGGTAATTCGAAAAAAATGGGCGGGGCATTTTTTAGTTGGACCATGGCGATAATTTTAAAGAAAAAATCGTCACAATTATATATGTAGATGTCATTGGTGGTGCAATATGAAAATTGGATTTTGCCACGCCCCTCCGCCCGCAAATCAAAAATCAGACTTCACAGTGTCACCCGCCTGAATATTCTGAAGATTTCCTGAAAATTTCATCAAAATCGGCCCAGCCGTTTTAGAGTCCATACGTTACATATATACATAAACACATCCTATTTTATATAGATAGATAGATAGATTATCTCTAAATCAAATTTAGTTCTTTGTTTTTAAAACTTGTTATTTAGTAATAAAACAAATTGCTCTAATTAATTTTCGGTATCGGTATCGTATCGTATCGGCAAAAATTTGTATCGTTACTTCCCTTATAACAATATTCTTTTTATATTATAGACTTTAACGTACCTAGATAATTTTTTTTTAGTAGTTTTTTTTATTTTCCAAATATAAATAGCTAATTTTCAATCTTTTTCAGCAAGATTTTTGTGGTTTTGAGAAGAGTTGGCAACAGTGAACATTAGTTATGATTACTCTCAGTGAATGTTTACATTTGTATCGTTGTTGTTTCTTACGTATAGTTTGTAACAATGTGTTGTTTAGTTTTAAAAATTGAGTGCAAAACAATATTTTTCTTTCAACGAGAGAGCAGAATACTAAAATTTGTTCTTTTATAATTTAAAGAGAAAAAAAAACATAAATGGAGTGGCTAATGAGTGATTTCTTTTTTGGTTGTAAAATTTAGTAGTTGGAAAAATTTAAAAATACTACGTTTTTATAAATATCAATTTTTTTTTTAAATTAGTTTTCGTAAAAACATAAATTATGTTTCAAAGTTACTAAATTTTTATTAAAAGTATATTTTGGCAGATACGATCTAAATTTCGGAAATATGTACTTACATAGCTTTTCATTATAATCCATATAAAAAAGTATTTCCATGAGTGTGTTCACAATATTCGAACTCATCTTAGTGATTTATGGACCAATGTGGCTAAATCACAATATCAAAATTGAACGGAGAATATGTGACAGAAATATACAACAACATTGTCCCCAACGTTTCTGGGATCTTCGGAAACTAGGATATTTTATATTAATATCACATATGGCTCGGGATATTTTGCTATCGAAATCAAGACAGTTCGGTTCAAAATGGCTGATTTTTTCTCGTTATTCTTTACTTTTTAAAGTGCGCTTATAATGTATGAAATTTATTTTTTCGCCTTAAGTAGACTTATACTATGTTCACACTTGGGTTCTTAAAGGCGTTTAAGCAGCTCGAACGTGATTAAGCTCTAATCACTTTAAAATCGAGATGATTACCCATACATTGAAGTGATTTGTTAATCACTTCAAATCGACATGATTACAACTAAATCACTTCATAAACCACATAGAATCCACTGAACATACCCTAATAATGTAGAATCGCTCATGATCGTGTACAACCGGCCAAGATGTCTGCTTAATGTTTTTATTTTTTTTCCTTAAATAATTCATAAATTTTCACAATTTCATCATTAAACTGATTAAAATAATCTTCTGATAACTTTATAAAAGTGTTTTTATCCATTTTTAATACTTTAAAGAAATTTAAATTTGTTTGTTGTTTTTTTGTGTGTTTGTGTGTGTGTTTTTTCTTAATCATCTGTCACCTTAATCATCTCAAATGTAATGTGAACGGCTTTGATTAGCTAAATCAACATTTTGCTTAAACGCGTTTAAAAACCCAAATGTGAACATAGCATTAGTTAATACTGCTAGTAAAAGTAAACAATGTTGGTGTATAAATGACGGAGTTGAAGAAAAGTAAATACTTTTTTTTCTTTAGATAATGGTTTTGGCACAACAGTGCCAATACCATCTAAGTTTGGCGCAGATAATTTTAAAATATTAACAGCCCTATTCATAAAAACTTATTCCTGATTAATTAACAATATATAGGAAAAAATTGCGAAAGTTATATGCATAAACAAAAAATAGTCTATTAAACCTTTAATAAACAAACCAAAAATAAAATGCCATTTTGATAAATGTTTGCTTTTTATGACATGATTTTTTGAAATAGGTTTAAAAATAATGGAAAAAACTATTTATTTATTAATATGGACATGTTTAATACATATTATTATTTTTTTTTTTAATTTAGACAACCAATTTAAAGTTATATTGTTAAATATTTAAAAAAAAATGTTTATATGATTTAAATGAATGCGTTCATTTGGTATAATTTTTACTGTAGTGGGTAGAGCGTGGGTAATTTCTCTTAGGTGTAATTAAGGTGTAATTTGAAATTCTTGGATTCTTAGATTTGGATAGAGATAGCTTTTATAGTGATTTAGAACCTAAAAGTCTATTGAAAAAAGTTATTTAAACTAAAAACTAGCCTGGGGGAAGATATGTTTCCAATATTCCAACATATAATTAATTTTATTTTTATCTGGCAACTTTCAAATGCTTTAGTTTGAAGAATATTTAACGCCCTTAACAGTTGTTAAACTGAACTACGAAAGGGACAGTTCTACTTTACAGTTTACTAAAGAAGGTATAAAAGGTATTTCTTAAGTCCTAAAACTTAAACAAACACAAACAAATTAATATTAATCGCAGATAATTACACGGCATAACCATTTGAAACTGATTTCAAACAAATAGGAATCGCTCCTGTCCTTGACGAAACGCATTGCAGACGTCCAATTTTGTTTCTCTTTTTCGAGCATTGCTTGCTGCATGTCACGAATAAAATGCACAATGTTGACCTCCAAGATGTCAATTGTTGCTAGCTTATCAGCACAAACCAGTGACTTCAGAGCCCTACGGAAAACAAACATGAGGTGTCACATCGCACGGCCTAAAAGTCTAATTGACACTTTATCATTTCTATATCCACACATTGCCTTTATTTCCCTAGGTATATGCAACCAAATGTGGAAGTTAACTCATTATTTTAGGAGTTTTATTTTATGTTTTTTTTTGTGCTTTTAAGTTTTTATTCCCTCCATCACAATTTGTTGTGAAGAGGGAATATTAAGTTTGTCATTCCCTATAAAGTGTATATATTCTGGGTCCTTGAGTAATTTTAAGTCGATTTAGCCATGTCCGTCTGTCTGTTGAAAACAAGCTCACTTTCGAAAAACTCAAAAGAAATAAACAAACTTGGTGTCAAATTGCTTGTAGTTATCCTAAGCAGTTTGGGATTGAAATCCAGAAAAATCGGTTCAATAGGATCTGAGCTATGAATCAAAAAGGTGAACCACCACCTAAAAAAAATTGATAATTTTGTTACAAAAACTAACATAAATGGTGGAAAAACGCACAGAATGACATAAGATTTCGCAACAGTTCGTTTTATTTAACCGGAAATCACGCTGTAAAATTTCTTGAAGATCCGTCCATGATTTACCCTAGGCCCCATATAAGCCCTACTCCCGGAAAACAGTAAACTAACTAACAATGCTATTATAGCAAATTTTGGCACGTCACAGTTAAATAGGACTAGAAATGAAACTATTAAGTTTCTTGAAGATCGGTCCATAATTTACCATAGGCCCCATATAAACCTTACTCCCGGAAAACAGCTTAGTAAACCTAAATACGTAAAAAATAATGCTATCATAACAAAATTTGGACATATAAGTTTTACAGGACTAGAAATAAGACTGTGAAATTTCGTGAAGATCAGTTCGTAATTTACCCTAGGCCCCATATAAACCTTACTCCCGGATAACAGCTTAGTACGCCTAAAAACGTAAAAAATAACGCTATCATAACAAAATTTGATACATCACAGTTTTATAGAACTTGAAATGACACTGAGAAATTTGGTGAAGATCGGTGCATAACTTACCATAGGCCTCATATAAAGCCCACTCTGGTAAAATAATTAAATACGCGGTAAGGTTTCTTCCAGTTTAGCTTCATATGGCCACAAAAAATGTTAGCAATTTTGTGATATACGGTCCATAATTTTCCTTAGATTCCATTTTAGCAGCCTTCTGAAATTTACTGCAAAAGCTTAAACTAATTGCACCGCTGTATTGAAATTTATGTTTTTTAATACCAGAAATCGTTCTGCAGAATTTGGGATGATTGGTTCATATCTTACCATGGCTTTTATATAATTTGTTCTCTTGAAAATCATTTAAGTTCATCTTAAACTGATATTCTACAGAAATTGATTCTGATTGTTATTCAATAATTTTATATAGGTCTAAACCGCAACAAATTTTAATGCAGATGTCTGATTTTACAAAGATTATAATAATAAATAGACATCATACAGATATTATTCCTAAAACATTCGAAGTGTCGGTGAAGGGTATCAAGGATTCGGCACAGCCGAATATAGCACTTTAGCTTGTTAATATTATTTTTGTTAATTTATTTTAAATTACAATTAGAATCTTAACAGTTTGGCTCTTCTTTCAATGAGTTTGTTGTGTTTTTGCTTCTTTCAGTAAATAAAACTACAATTTTATATCAGGTGTTATTTCATTTAAATCGGGTAATATTGCTTCAACTCAAGTGTAATTTTGAATTTTGCTGCTGGTAACACTGGTTCAGAGGCAAATGTAGATATTCTCTTTAATTATTTTTTTAAATTCCAATTAGTTTTTTAAAAGTTTTAAAGAACGAATTGTTGCTCAAAAATATTTAAAAAAGAAGAAAATAAGCAATCATGATTATAGAGATGCTAATAATAAGTAAACAATAATGACAACACTGAATCTATCGATTTGTTTTCTTCCTCAAAATCCTTTACTAAGTACACTCAACATTAAAATTGTTCTTAGTGAAAAATTTACCAAAATCTCCAAAATTAAAATACCCCAACATAACCCCACAACAAATTTTGTATCCCCGTTTAAAAATAAAATCCCCTAATCAGACAACACGGACTGTCTTTGACTATTTTAAATCTACTCAAAAGCAGGGTTGTCAGATGTGGCGATTTCTCGCCAAACGTGGCGATTTTCAAACTTGTTTGGCGACCTAATTTTTGATTTGGCGACATGGCGATTTTTTGGCGATTTAACAAAAAAGTTGGCGATTTTGTTGGCTATTTTTGATGAGCTATGCATTTGCTTTGAAAATCGTTAAATTCAATACTGAGAAATAATATTAATTTTATTATACTTATATTATTTTTATGTATGAAGTTTGAGGCATTCATATGTATGGTCAGTATTTGAAAGTTCAAATGGCTGATGAAGATAATAAATATCTTCGAGAAAATAGTTTTTCATATTTAAAAGTGCTCTTGAAAGAATCAATAAATAGAAATTAACATAAATATATTTAATGTCTATGAACATTTTTTCATTATATGTATGTGGCAATTTTTTATCCCAGATACAATACGTTGTTGTCAGCACTGTTGCCAACTTTATTTGAACACTTCCCGCCAAATCGGGCTTCAAAACCGCTAGAAACCGCTAAATATTTAATTTAGCGGGAATTTTCTTAAAAATACCGCCAAAACCTAAACATTTTTAAGTTTTATATAAATCTAGATATGTGTTGCTTTTTCAAAGGTATGTATATGACTCTCAAATTACGTTTCCAACTTCCCTATCTATTTTATTCCCAAAAAAGGTTATAGTGAAATATTCGGCTGTGCCGAATCTTTGATACCCTACACATGCAGTTAGAAAATTGCCGGAGTGGTCTTTATATGGGACATATGGTAAATTATGAACAGGTTATTTATAGTCTTATAAACCTATGACTGACCAAATGTTATTAGAATAGAACACAGATTAAGAGAGTAAAGGTTTAACGCGTCCTAAAGCTTTTTCCGAGAGTGGGCTTTATATGAGGCCTATCGTTAATTATAGACCGATCTTGATGAAAATTAACAGTATGATTTTTAGTCATATTTGTGCAAAATCTTTTATTCATATAGGCATTCCGCCACTATTTATGCTAGTTTTTATAATAAAATTATAATTTTTTTAGGGTGGTTGTTCCACATTAAGATTCACAACTCTTTTCCTACTGAACCGATTTTGCTGGATTTCAATCCCAAACTGCTTAGGAGATCTAGAAACAAATTGATACCAATATTTATTATTTTTTTCAACAAACCGACATGGCTAAATGGACTAAGAATTACTCAAGGACCTAGAATATATGTACCTTATGGGGTCTTAGATGAATATTAAACAGTTTCGCCCGGAATGACAAACTTAGTATACCCTTATTACAACTAGATGTGGTGGAGGATAAACAAATTCCTTTATAAAAACGCAAACAAGTTTATAACATATACGCTATTTTTGACAATTATTTGCCGTTTTAAGCAATAAGATAAATTTAGTTAGATAAAATTTAGTGAATTATATTGCTTGGGATATATCGAGACAATTTAGATCAATACCTTACCTTTTGTTTCAAAATTTTAAGCAAGCTTAAAGTTGCGAATTGTCACATACAGCGCTAACAAAATACTAACTGAAAATCTAAAAAAAATGTCACACACTATCTTCAGCTCACTAAACTTACAAAAGTACGTGAAACCCTGAACATTAACAAGTAGTTTTTAGCCAGAAAAATAAAAAAATCTTAATAAGAAAAATTTTAAAATCTGCAAATTTAAAATTTGGAAAGGAAGTCTCTAAATTGGCAACAGTGGTTGTCAGTGATATTTTAAAGATTTTTATGAACTCTTACATACCTTTGGACATTTTTGAAACCCAATGAAAAAATAAGCGTTGGTTAATTGCAAAGATAAATAAGTTTATGCCAAAACTTTAAAGCTGCAACGAAACGGCAGGTACGTACAATTTCAAGGAACTTACTTTGACTGTTCTTTATATTATTATAAGTAATGCCTGTGTTTAAGCTATGAACTCCACTACAACTCGCCTTTGAAGTAGAATGCAATACGAACTTATAGACGCGTTGTTACGAGTTATAAGTTGCACTTCTTTTGTACCATCGTTGAATAAATGAAAAACCCCTACAATGTATTCCAAAAAAGGAGACAAATAGGTAGCTTTGCCGGTGAAGCGTTTTAGATATATAATAAAACTGCAACTACATACATATATAAAAATGTAAATATATCCAATATTTGTTTAATGCTAGCCGCAAAAAAACTTTTTTTGTAGTAAACATCGTACCTTTTTTGTGTTCACTAGCTATTTTTACTTTTTTCTAAATAAAAATTAAGCAAAATATATACCATGGCGACTTTTTTGAATTTTTGGCGTATTTTAGCGATACGGAACAAATTAATTTTTTTAGAATTTATAAAGAATATTTTAAATAAATTAAAAAATATGTTTTTTACTGCCAAAAACTTGAAAATAAAGGCTTTGGCGATTTTGGCGATTTTTGACATTGAATTTGGCGAAAAAGGTCAAAATCAATCTGACAACCCTGCTCAAAAGCAATAATGGGATCTTCTCTTTAGCATTGGATTAATAAATAATTATTGTTGTAATAAATTCCGTTACTCTTCTTTTAACTAAATTCAACGTGTTGCTCTCTTTCGGTTTTCTTCTCACTCATTGGCGCTCTTGCTCAAATAACCGGCATTTTATTTACAAATGTTTAGGTAGCAACAACAACAAATTTTGTATAGTAAAATAGTAAAGCAAAAGAAAATACACAAAGTGTTTATACTGATGTATGCATGAGTGTAAATCGTGTTGAGTGAATGTGTGTGTTTATTGAATTTTTCTTCTTTCACCAAGTACAACACTAGGCATATAGTCGGACTTTATTAGATTTTTGTTGTTCGATACGTTTGGTTATAGACAATTTTTGGCGCGTTCACTTAAACACTTTACTTTGGGACTTTCGTGTGAACGGTCGTCTATAGTTCAGAAAATAATTTGAACTTAGAGATTAATAAAAAGTTAAAAAATATTTTTAAAAGAAATGAGATATTGTCGCGCGCTCAGAACTCAAATATTAATTAAAGAGGGATTTTAAACAACTATTTTAAAGAAAAAGCAAACGATAAAAGTTTTTTTGTGACAAGAGAAACAACAACACGTACCTATTTTGAGAATATAAATGGTTAAGCTTTTTTTTATAAAAACAAGAACAACACGCAAAGTAAAAAGATTTATAACAACGCATGCCAAAACTTAAAAAGAAATCATTTCCTTTTCAAACACAAAAGCAATCGCACCAATCGTGAATACAACGACGCGCACGGTGGATATATGCGTAAATTTTAATGAAAAAATTTGAAGGAAAATATTTTTAAGAAAAAACGTAACGCTTAAAAAATTTTCAAAAATACCGGCCGGTTAAATTTTATTAAAAAAAAAAAACTCTTAAAAAGTATAAAACTTAAAATTGTTTTGGAACAAGTTGGTCATGCAGTTTTTGACAATCCAAACTAAAAATATTTTAACATCTTTTAAAAATTTATTGCAATATATAAACATAAACAACACCAGTAAAAAATATAAAAAGAAATCTAAAAATATTTATAATTTACAAACAAGAATATTTTTATTTAAATAAAAAAGAAAAAAATTGAAATAAAAATAGTTGAAAATTTTTTTCACGGCATTGAAATAAAAATTTAGTAAAAGGAATATTTTTCCATTACTTTTATTGCCCAGTGTATAATTTGTTTTGTGTGAGTTTACCGTTAATTCATGTCAATAACTACAACAAAAGGAAATTTAAGAAAAATTTCCAAATATTTTTGAAAACAAAAAGTAGAGAAACAAACAAACAAAAAAAGCACCAAAAAGGATTGAAAGAAAACTTCGTGCTGATTGCTTTACAAAAAGTTTTTTAAATAGCAAACTGCTTTTGAATTAAGAAAAAAGTCTTGAAAAGGCGATCAAAAAGTGCTTTAAATTATAAAAAATTACAAAAAAAAAAAAGATTTTAAATCTAAAATAGGTATATTAAACATAAGAATTTCAACAAAGGAATATTTGACAAATTTTGAAAATTTTGACCCTACAACAAGGATTACATTCTCTTAACGACATAACTTGGATTTAAATAAAAAACGAATAGACACAAAAAGGTAAGTAAATAATATTAAATAGTTTTTCAATAAAACAAAACAAAAGAAAATCTGAAATTTACTTGATTAAGCTGAATTTAATTTTCCTTTCAGAAAGTTGTTAAATTAAAAAAAAAAAATTGATTAATTAATAATTGAAATAAAAATCCTTTTTAACGAATTTAAAAAATATAATAAATGTTATTGTGCCTATGTTGCTATCTTACAAATTTATTTTGTTTTTCCTTTTTTTATAAACTTTGTAATTGTTGCTTTCATTGTGAACGCCCAGTGATCATGTTGTTTCTATTGTGAACCTGGCTTAAGGACACATTTTTAACTTAAAAATTTTCAAGGTTTAGAAAATGTTAATAAATAAAAAATTTTTAATTTTAAATAAAAAATATATTTTTTATAGCTAATTTTGAATAGACTTTTGAATAATAATTAAACAATTAAATTTAGAAATAAGTTAGGTAGGAAGGTATAATTAAATTAAAAAATTTACCTATTTTTATTTTTAGTTACTTTATAAATTAAAAATTATAGGAAATAATCGGTCATGTTTTGAAAATTGAAATCCTAGAACAAAATTTAAATTTTTTTTTTTTTAATTACCGTAGTTTTTCATGAATTTTAGAGTAATTCTAACAAAAATAAGTGCCACTCAAAGTACCTGCCTAGACATATTTTAAACGGAATATTTTTGTGAATCTTTAAGACAGGATCGTGTTGAAAATTTGTTCGAATTTCACACGAATACTAGTACATGGCTGAATATGTTCAAATTTTGGATTTAAAAAAAAAAAAATCCAAACTTTGAAATTAAGATTAAATCATTATACACTTAATAATATGCAGGTATATTTTTTGTAGGAATGTAGTTATGTATGTTCCTAACTAGATCTAAAAAAATAAGGAAAGACTTCAACGTTAATTCCTAGCAGCTAGGTATTAATTCCGTATTCATAAACGATAATTAAATTTAACAAATGTTTATTAAGTCAAATTTTCGTACAAAATTTGTTTTGTTAACCTTTATTAAATTTAAAATTGTTTTATGAATACAGGCATAAAAGAATAATTAATTTATTAGGGAAAATATTCAGCCTAACTACGGTAAGCGTAATTCGCCAAAATTCTTGCGATTGCTATTTATAGAACACCTAAGTAACTATATGCGATTTCTAGTCAGAATTGCAAAATGCTAGGCGATTTTTTCCTATTTTTAAAAAAATGTATTAATGATTTACCCAAATGGGTTTTTTTATATTTTTGTTGCATTCAAAACACTACTACCTACTTATTTGCATCGGCATTCTAACGGTATCTACCTACCTACTTGAGATATTATTTAAAAATAGTACTAGGTACAAAACAACAAACACGTACGCGGTTACAATATTAAACGATTTATCGACATTTTAACGACTGTAATTCAAAAATCGTATATTGACGATTTATGCACTTAATTAAACGTTTTTCAAAAGACAACTTTTGTACTAATTAACAAGTTTTTAGTTATTAACTTATTAACTTATTATAACTACCTACCTACCTACTTTTTCGGAAAGCTTATTGTATACTTTCGTTTAATTGGATAGAAATATTTTAAATGTGTGATGAGTTCATAATTCAACATAAATATACATTATTTTCTTTGGCGTTTATTTTATTCATAAGTCCTGTTTTAAAAATGATACCTACCTAGGTAGTTTACGCTATGGATTCTAAGATACATTTTCCAACCATTTTCTTTAAGCACTAAAACAGGATTTATGTTAAGTAGAGAATCATTGTTGGGTATAGGGAATGGTAAATCGATTTCGATTGCAATCGAAAATCGATTTTGTGGTAAAAAAATCGATTTTTTGCAATCGAATCTAAGTATGCGATTTTATACTGAAATCGATTATTGGTTTTTTAAAATTGATTTTTTTATTTTTATCAAAATTTTGGCAATTTTTAACTTTAATCTTAATTAAATCGATAAATTATGGGCATGCACAATAGACATATTTTTTTGTGCGTAGGTACATAGTTTAAAGTTGTAATTTTACGTATTTACCTATTAGTATCCTTGATATACTTTCAAGTTTTATATAAGGGCTCTGTGAGCGATATTTAAATCTAGTTATAAGCAGAGTGAAAAAACAAAAGGTATGTAATTTATCCTAACAAGCACGAAATTACAAGGAAATGTCACTGCATAATTCTGGCATCAATGACATGCAAACGTGTTTTTTTAAACTAACTTAAATATGTAAAATGTATATATGTTCTTGTTCCTCTTAAGGAGATCTCAAAATTGACACATTTTCAGTTTTTGCAGGAAAATTAGAAAAAGTAGTCATATCTACACACTGTAAAAATCTCAGTTCAATTTATCTAGTAGTTTTCCAAAAAAAAAATGCTGGTGTATACCCCTTTGTGATAAAAGGTATGAGTTTGCAAACGATTTTGAAATCGATTTTAATATTCGATTAATCGATTTCAAAAACCGTAATAAAAAAAGTCGATCGAAAATCGATTTTGGTATCCATTTACCATTCCTTAGTTGGGTATCTCCCAGTTCAAGTTTCACCCAATTTGTTACTTTTTTATAAATGCTAATACTTTTGAACAATTTTTGAAAGCGTTAATCCAATGATGTTGCTTATATATATCTTAATCGAGTCAGGTCTGTCATTCTGAAATCTCAAACTTTTATAGTATTTCCGGCTGTATGACATCCTGAAAATGTATGTACAACGAGCAAAGTAATGTGTTGACATGTTTCGTAAATTAATAAACAAAATCCGTTTCATAAACCCTTTATTAACCTGATTTATTTTTTATAAAAAAAGGCTTAAATATTAATTTATTTCGGATTTTTAAAATATGAATTTTTCGTGCCTATACATACATACCTATAAAAAACCTTGCCGCCTTTACTTAGGTTGGCCTGTAAAAGAAGTTGGAACTTCTGGCTTTTTATTTTTGTTTTATTAAAGATTTTCATAGGTATTTTATTTATAACAACAACTTACTAAAAATTAACAAAAGTTGATACATACCTACATATGTTGCAATGACAATTTTTTGTGACGAATTAAGCAGTCAATTTGACGATTTTTTTCCCGCAAAATTTTACGATTTTTAACGCATTTCACCTGTCAGCTGCTTACATACATACATACATACATAAGTACATAGGTAGGTACTACACAAGTAAACAAATCACATAATTTTCTGCTAAAAAAGGATTAATCATAAATAAATCAATCTTGAATTTTTTTATGCACTACTTACCTACGCTTCAGTTTGTTAAAATTGCAATAATCTTAACATACCTCCCTAACTATAGGTACATATATTTAAAAAAACATAGGTACCTAGGTATAAAGATTTACATATTATTAAACTAACGGTATTTGCAAGTTTTTTATATACCTACATATGTAAGTAGGTAATTGCAATAGCTATTAACACAAAAAGAAAATGTAAACAAACTTATTTTTCGTCTCTTCCGAGTTAAGGACCTTGTTAACTTTTTCTTAGTTATTTCAGATGTTATCTGTTTACAGTGTAAACTTTACAGTATGTACTATAATATTTTGATGTGTTGCTAGAAGCCAGTGTTTATGTAAATGTGTTTATTTTTGCCCACAACAAATGGGCTGGCTTTTTCGACTCAATTGCTCTCTTTAACTTTTTGCACACTAAAAAGTGCGCAAATTACTCAACTCTCTTAAGTAGTATAAAAAAACATGGCGAAATTGCAATACAGTAAACAAAAGCAATCTATTTTGTTTGTATACGTACATATATTTAGGTACATATGTAATGCATACATACACCAATTGCATAATGATTGTGTACATTTTTTTTTTATCAAAGAAGATTATTAAGAAACAAAGTTAATTAAAAAATAAGAAACTTGTTTTTGTAAAAAGACAGCATAGGTACCGGCATTTTTTAACATAAACAAAACAAGTTTTTTATAAGTACAGTGTTGCCATTTTGACGCTTTTTAAATATTTTATGGCGCGCTTTCGGCCTCGTTACCCATTTTTCTTGAATTGGTAGTGTACCTACTTTTTTTCATCGAAGGTAAAATATATACATACATACCTATATTGATCTTTGACACTTTTCAACTTTTAGCAGCGTAACGCCAGCAAGCAAATAAGCTTATACATACCTATTTTGGGACCGGCCCATGTTGTTTAAATGTTATCCTTTTTGTTACTAAATTTAGAGCTGGTTGCGCTTTACACAAAAATATAATACCTACCTACCTATAAACCTAATACCTACATATGTAGGTAGGTATGTGCATAGATATAAAATTTTTTGAGAAAAAACTTTTAACTACTTGCTGGCGTTACGTTACAAGAAGTAGACTTTTCGCTGGTAAAGCCCATATAGGCACCTACCTACATATATTCAGGGTCCTTATGATTAGCGAAGTTAATTTAAGGACTTGGTTGTTACACCTATTTACATATACATACATACAAAATGGGCTGGGTGGTTTATACACAACCTCTCAAAAATGGGCATGGTTGGAGAAAAGACACGGATTTCTATATAAACCTGCTTACTAACTTCTAGCAAATTTTAAAGGACAGACAAACAACTTCTAAAGATTTTTATTTATTGCTTAAGATGCAAACCTATAGGTAGGTACACATATATACATACTTACATACATATGCACCTATTTAAATCATTTTTTAATATTTTATACCTAGTCACAAATTGAAGAAAATGTTCTAGTTTTGAAAATATCTACCTATATACATACATATGTACCTATATACCTACCTTTGTATGTAATTTAGAACCATCTTCACAAAATTGTCTTTCTGGATGGTTTCAGAATGTATAACGGACATACATACAAACATATGTATGTTGGTAGAAACATTTTTTCCGTTTTTAAATTATTTTTCAAAATAAAAATATTTATTAGTAATAGGTACCTACCTATGTAGGTATTAATAAATACATATTTTATTTTTAGCTTTTTTTATTATTATTAAATTATTCTATAGGTATTCTAAATGTACCTAGATAGTTAAATTTTTTATTACAAATTTTGCATTAAACATTTTATTAAAATTTAATGTTGTCGACTTCCCTGAGTGTTTATTCTCTATACCTTTGGAAAAGTAGCGAATAAAAAGTGCCCCATTGTGTTTAAATTAAAATTCATGGAATAGGTATTTGTTGTTTCTTACACGTTACAACTGTTTTTTTTGTTCTTTTTTGCAACAATTAAATTTAATTAAATCAATACCTATAACAAAAAAAAATAAAATAAAATCTATAAATACATAGGTACATACCTACCTACCTATTTTTTTTTAATTGTATATGTGTTAGTGCTGGAATACTATCGATATTTAACGATAGTTCAGATTTCACTATCGATATATCGATATTACTATTGACTGAATGTTTGTACTTTAGTATTAAAACTTAAACTAGTTTTTTATCAGGCTACATACAGTTCGTTGTTTTTATCACTTTATTGAACATAAGAGAGTATGTATGCACGCACGTTAATTAAGATGACAGTTTTTAAAAATTGTGATGCTGATAAGCACCTTTCTGAAGGAACCAAAGTAACAGAGACTAAGATATATTATTGCAACTTTAGATAATGTTCTAAATTGGATTTGATTCTCAACAATCAATCTAGCGGACTTTTCCTCTAATGGTCGTTTATTGTTTTCTCCTATGCTCGCAATTGCAATTTCATTTTTATTTGATTTTTTTTTACAACATCATAAAACTATTTGACATTTCAGTCCCTATGTAAACATATAAAAATTTCGCATTACACACTGTGTGTATAGCTGCTTAACATGTCTTCATAGCTTTATATTAAATTAAAATAATATCGATATTGATATTTTTCCTATCGATATTTTCGATAGTTAACGACTATCGATAGTTTCCCTATGTAATTATTCATTAAATTTTTCAAAACGTACCTAGGTATTTATTTTTAAATCATTTTTACTAGATTTTTTTGCTAATTACATATTCTCGGAAATTTTTATTTATTTTATTCGTAAATGCACATATGTAGGTATTTTAATAAAATTTTATCTTGTTTACAAATGACTTTCATTTTTTTTTTTTTACAATTAAAAACAAGTAAGAATGTATAGTCGTTCAAGCCCGACCATATGATACCCTACACCACAGTATTTAAAAACACATCATGCTTATGTGTCCATGTAATTATGGATTTATCTATGTTTATAAACTTCATGAAAATCGGTTTGAAAATTTTTGCACCCTGCCTCGCCTTGTGGTCCTTTTTTTTAAACTGTATAGCTAATGTGTCCCTATAGATATGGATCTATCTATGTTTTAAATTTGATTAAAATCGGCTTGATAGTTTCTGAGAGGAAGAAATTTCCCCCTATCTTCCCTCGTGGTCCTACGAGTCGGCCCATTTTCAATAGGCTTGGTCCTTGTGCCAATAAGAACCTATGACACAAATTTTATCAAATTATCTCCAAAATTGCGACCTGTACTTTTCGCACAAGGTTACATGGACAGCCAGCCGGACGGACATCGTTAGTTCGATTCAGAAAGTGATTCTGAGTAGAGCGGTAAAATTTAAGGTGGATCTTGGACCACTATTTTAACACTCAAATCATTTTAGTGTTAATGTTAAGCATTTCGTGTCAGTTGTAGACTGCATGTTAAGAAACCGTTTGCAAATTTTAGCCACAACAATATTTATAACTATTTTTTACAAAATAATGTTAAAATTTTCATTCAAAACTAAATATGTAAAATTATTTTAAACGTCAGAAACTATTTCATACAAATTGTTGCTGAAGTTAAAGTAGACTCAACTTTAGTTACATTTGAAAAAAAAATGTTGTTACATTTTTGTTCTAAAAATGAAAGGAAAAGATATGAAATACTTTGGGAAGAAAAAACGAAATTGTTGCTTTGATTGTAAAGAAAGCTTTAAAGTTTACAATTGCTTTCCTACAAAATTTTTCTTCAAAATTTTGGAATTTCTTTTTGCCTTACTGGAGTGACTAAAAAAGTGTGAATTTTGAATCAACGTAAAAAGTTAGATTTTTTTAAATCGTAATGTCCGTAACTCAATCCGATCAATTGGCTGAAAGAGAAATTACATATCTATGCAACAGTTTAAATTTTGTACAATTTAGATAAACAGCTCTCGTAGTTTTTAAATAGCAGAAAACGATTTTCGCGAATAAGCCGAAAACGATTTTTAAGAAAAATAAATGAATGCCATATTCGTTGATGTTCTTTTTTGTGGCATAGTGTTATTCACAAAATGAACATAAAACTGTTCAAATAATTTCATTAAATGATTAAAAAAAAATGCAAAAACATAAAAATATGGGTCAAGGGGCTACTTCTGGCAGTCGTGTGATCGAACACTGAATGAATCGAAATAATTTTTTCAGTATTGTGAAAACTCAAAGTTTTAGTGAACAGTGCAAATATAAAGTAATAGAAAAATTTACCAAGTGCGAAGGGTTCAGCAGTATTAAGATAAATGGCAAACTGTCAAAAATTTTACTAAAGTTATCGATAAAAAATGAAGTTATGTCAAAAAAATGTAAAATTGTATAACTTAAAATTGACATTTCAAGCTTGAAATATTAAAAGTGTTGCTGAATCAGCGGCTTATGGGAAAATTCAGCGATTTACCGTTTTTTTTTTTTGTTTTTCGGTTTCTCATAAACAAAAAGTTGGCAACATTTAATAAAATTAACAGAACAGGGATGGCTAAGTTGTTTCAATTTTACTTTTTTGTTGATACTTTTTAAACTAAGATTTATAATACATTTTTGTGGTGTTTTTTAAGAACATAAATAAAACAAGTAAGAAAGTATAGTCGGTCAAGTCCGACCATATGTTACCCTACACCACAGTATTTAAAAACACATCATGCTTATGTGTCCATGTAAATATGGATTTATGTATGTTTATAAACTTCATGAAAATCGGTTTGAAAGTTTGTGAGAGGCAGAAATTGCCCCCTACCTCCCCTTGTGGTCCTACGATTCAGCCATTTTCAATAGGCTTGGTCCTTGTGCCAATAAGAACCTATGACCCAAATTTCATCAAATTATCTCCAAAATTGCGACCTGTACTTTGCGCACAAGGTTACATGGACAGCCAGCCAGCCTGCTTGCCAGCCAGCCGGACGGACATCGTTAGTTCGATTCAGAAAGTGATTCTGAGTAGAGCGGTAAAATTTAAGGTGGATCTTGGACCACTATTTTAATGCGTTACACACATCAGCACAAATGCATAATACCCTCTCCACTATTGTCGCGTGGGTATAACTACTAAATGCATTTACCTTACTTTGCTTTTAAGATGTCAATTGAAATTAGTAAATACCCGCGGTATTCATTTTGCAAACAAATATAAAATAAACGCTTTTAGGTATTATTGTAAATCACATTAATTCATAATTTTTCTCTTGATTATTTGCTTCTTTACATTTTGAATGAATATGGCGCCAAAATAGCACAATAAATAATATAAATATAACAGTATTTTTACATACATACCTGCCACTAATCGCCCACTAAACACAAAACATTTACATACACATACATAGCTTCATATAAACATATTAAAATAAGTGAGAAAATAACAACATACAATTTGTATTTAAATATGTACTTATGTACCAAACACATGAGCCCCATTCACAATCTTGTGCAGTTGAGATTACACAATTTATGCAATTGTATATAGTACATACATATTTTCTATCAATTGTGAATAAACTATTTAGTTTCGTTTACTTTGTTTGTTGCAAAACACGAAATATAGCAAAGCAATCAAAGATCATACATTGTTCTTCTCCAGAAATAACATACCTATATTTAAAAAAAAACCACAAGAAGTTTACTGAGTGCCAGCTGTCGGTTTGGAATTATGTGACGCATACGTCGAATAAATATAAACTATGTATAAGTTTTAAGTGTTGCATATTAACAAAAAAAAAAACAAATGCATTGCTGTATATTTTGTTGCTGTAGAATAAAAATATACTATACCATTTTGCAAATGCTATGATGCAGGGACATTTGCACAAGATTGTGAATAGGACTATTGTATTTAAAATTAAAATTTTAAATAAACCCACACTCAACACCTACAACACCATAAAAAAACTAAAAACATTTTCCTACACTTACACTCGCACAAGGGTGGCAGCAAAATGATATTCTTAACAAAAACAAGCAAAAATCTAATGTATAATTTAATAAGCTCCCCCTTTAATGCACTCTACACACTCATATGTATGTATATTTATACGTATATGCATTTACTTCAGTGAAGCCATCATGGTGTTCATTATTGTCTACTGTGCTATTTTTTGTCTCTCATTTATACTTATGAGTATGATTGTACGTTAACTTATATTTAGCTTTTTTCAATTCAATAATTGTACAATATATTGGGGGTATTCACGTCACAAGTTGCACCCTTGCAAAAGAGGAAAAGTGAAAAAATATAACAACAACCAAAAAGACAATTATTTACGCAGAACTAATTGTCTGTGTGGTTGTTGTTTTATTTTTGCACTTTCCTCTTTTGCAAGGGTGCAACTTGTGGCGTGAATATCCTTATTCAATCCAATAAATTCCTTTTACTTGTTAGTAGTGAAATAAACTGCCGGTTTAACGATGTCGAACGTTAACGTTCGAATAGAATATTACATTTAAAACAAAAACAAATTTTCGAATTTTGTTTTTGTTTTAAATATAATCGTTGAACAGGCTGAAAGTGTTACATTTTTTAAGAAAGAGAAATTAGTCAAAAAGTTGATAACATTTTATTTGTTTTAGTTTAAAAAAAGTAAGTGTTATAATCATCTGCACCGAATATTTTATACCCTTCAGCATAGTATTGAAAAGTCAAATGTTCCCTTGTTCATACTTAAGTTCGTTATTGATATGCTATCTAATCACCCCTATCGCAAACAACTACTCCCATGAAAATATTCCCATATTTTTTTATTTCGTATTGTGAATGATTCCCATATCAAATTTTTTGGGAATGAGTTCCCAAACTTATAAAATTTGGCATCGCCAGCCAATGTTTACTCCCGCGAATTTTTTTAATAAATAAATTCCCAACAAGTGTTGATGTGAACGAGAAGGGAACATGTAAATTTTAATTTGTATTCTAAAGTAGGACTAAATTAAATTACTTTTTCCTTTTATTGAAGAAGTGTACATAAAGAAAATGAAGATAAACACTATTCATTATTTATTTTATTATATTTTTATTAGTATTTTATTTTGTATATTTTTCTTTCACAATACAAGCACTAACAAGTTACTCACAATAGAGACTTTTGTTTACAAAGCACTGACAAATAATTTACAATAGAAATGTTTACTCCCAAAATATTTGCGTTACCAATTTGTTGGGGATGGGAATTTAGGTTTGATCCCATAACATTCGCGATAGGGGTGAATATATCGTTACTTTACTTTTATAACGTTACTAAAGATGTACCTATCTAACATTTAAAATATCTTTAAGTTTGTGACATAAAATTTGAATATTGCGACAAATTGTCTGCGCCCCATGGTATATACGTAATGATATTATCCACAGAGATCTCAACGTCCCCACTATCCAGGAGGAAATTAAAAAATATTAAATTAGCTACATCGTTAAACTAATGGCCCACCCTAAATACTTCGCTCGGGGTCTGCTTCAATTCGAAGGTCACCAGAGGCTAAAAAGAACCGATACTTTGAGCCTAACTAGAAGACATTTTTAAAATTTGAATACAGCAGTTAGTGGTTACATTGGTAACAACTAATAAAAAACAAGTAGAATTAAGATTTGAATACATATTGTAAATTTCGATAAGAAAGATTCAATAATAAAAATAAATAAAAAAAAAAAAAAAAATAAATAAAATTTGATCAAAAGCTTAAAGATACAAAGGAAAGGTACTACATTTCTTATAGTTCTAATAATATCCATAGCTTTTTTATGTAATGGTTTTTTTTTTTTTTATCAAGTTTTAAAGTAAAGATTTACCCCCGAATTCATAAACGATCCTTACATTAAACAAACGTTTATTAGGGATAATTTTCATAGTAAATTTGTTCTTTAAGCCTTTATTAAATTTTTGTGAATACAGGCAATAGATAATATGTATTCAAGTCCAATTTTATTAACAAGTGAAGGTGGGAAAATACACTTGAATTATAGGCAGTGGCAAATCTTTTACACCCTTCACCACAACACGACAAAATTGTATCAGTATCAACATAAATTCTTTTTAATGGACCCTATCGTACCAAAAAAAGTCTTAAATTTAAAGAATTATTTAAGCCAAGTTTGGCCTTGCTAGCTTTTATTGTATTGTAACCATTATATTGCGAAAAAATAGTTATTTGTCTATTACTTCGTCAACTATTAATTTTCAATGCAATCAAAGTAAATAAGTAAAAATAAGAGATTTGTGGCAAAAATTAAAGGCAGATCTGGTTTTTTTGCTCATATCTCAGCCATTTGTAGACCGCTCTCTGGATTTTATAAGCAACCTATTGCGGGCTACATATATGTGATAACTATCATGTTCACATTATATCTTGAGTCTTTAAAAACCACATTTCAACCTACACACGGACAGGCGGAGATATTTAAATCAACTTCGTTACTCATAAGACCCATTTCAGACTCGGCAAGTTAGTTGCGCAAGTTTTCCCCTTACCCCGACCTTACCGCTAACGTCTACAAACCAAGAGTTTCGCAAGAGACTTGCGCAAGTAACTTGCCGAGTGTGAAAGACCCATAGTATATGAAAAGTACATAAGGTCGAAGATCAATATTATAAAAATTACAAACGGAATGACATACTAACAGAGTATAAAAATGACAATAGAGTTTAAAAAGCAAGTCCAATAGGGCCAGTAAACATAGTTTAAACCAGTGTTCGAAAATAAACAGTACATTATTTAGCGTTCGGCTCACACACCGAAGAACGATATCTATTTTTTTAATACCGTTCGTAACTATTTTCAAGAAAGAACCGAACATTATATAATGTTAAAAAACAGAACAATTGTAGTGATACTGTAGAAAAACATTATATTTTAATGTTCTATAATGTTTTTTTCGTGTGTGTATTTGGTTTTTGTAAAAAATTTTTGGTTTTTTTTTATCAGCAAAAAGCGACGAACATTAACGAGCCGAACCGAACACATTGAAGTTCGTGGATTTTCAAAAAAAACCGAACGGAATTTAATGTTCTCATCATTTGTTGAGTATGATGAAAACAGCATTATTTTTGTGTTCGAAAGATGACAAACAGGGAAACGTTATTTTTTTTAATGAATTTCTACACAAACACTATTAGCGTTTGTGTTTTCCACAAATCTACCGAACCGAACATTAAAGAACGATATTTAGTGTTTATTTTCGAACACTGGTTTAAACTCATATGGGCATTTCCGCCAAAAGGTCCACCGTGACCAAACATTTTAAAGTTATTAAAAGCTGATTATTTTACGATATTGTTATAGAGAAACATTTAGATTTTACTAGTTTTATAAATTTACTCATAAATTTGTTCACTTAGCTGAACAATCAGACTGCAAAGTTGCGCAAACGTAATTTCTTATTTTTGAGAATGTTTTGTTGTATGTTTTCTTTAATATTTATCTTTCTTAAAAGAGGTAATATTTGATAAAAATTATTCCAAAAAAAATTTTCTTACATGGTCTGTAATCTAAGGAAGAGTTCAAAGAGATTATTCGGATTAATGGTAAATTTTTATTTTATTTTGATCATTATTCAGTTAAACTATTACGGAAAAAATTTCACGTTCGAAATGTCACGTATCGACCCAGATTTTGGCTTAAAAAAAAGAAAATACAGAAGATTTTGGAATCAAACCAAAACATTTTAATGTAACATTGCTACGTAAAACTCTGAAAGTAGTTTGACTAAAAAATTGTGCCGGGTTTCGCTGAATTACGCCTTTTTATGCATGGCCACAAAAACTACTTCTGTTTTTTTCACGTTCGAACCGCTACTTCTTTTGCCATTATCTTTGACCTAGAATCGCGCCCTCCATAAACTTTAGCATAGATAACAGTGCTTTCTTAGTGCTTTAATTTTAGGATTAAGAAAACGTAAAAATATTTTTTGCTTAAAATGTTATTGCATTTTTGATGCATACGCCTGTCACGTTCAGCACTTTGGAATTACCCATATACACAAATTGCAAAAGAAATGCATTCATCGAAAACGACTCGGGAAAAATTAATGAATTGAAATTATTAGAAATGTCTTTAAATATATTTATTTTGTTGCAATTTGTTCATATGTATTTATTAAATGAAACTTAAAATTTCTTGAAAAATCCTAATCCAGTTTTTTCTTTTTTTTATTGCATTTTTTACAGTTTATTGACTAAACTTTTATCATCTTAAATAAAAGATCTGGCATCTTTTATTTCAAAAACAAATAACATTTTTTGTAATAAAACAGACCTAATTGAACAACTCGACACAATGGCAAAATTATGCAGTCCCTATGGGACTTCGCCCGTAAGCTCTTTCTTCAGTGAATTAACACCCAATGCATTTTCCGATGAATTCCATCAAATTCAACCAGATCCATTTGACCTTTTTGAAGATTTACCCTCTATCTGCAGTGATATACAAAAAATTGAATCCGACACATTTTCAACATACAGTAGTATCATGGATACAGATTTGGATATGAAACCAGAAGTACGTAATACAGATTTAATGTGGTGGACAGCACCCCCTACTACCATACTATCAACATCCGCCACATCGATGTCCAGTGAAATAAGTACTGGTGTATCATTGGCTGCTGTTATGGGAGGCTCTACAGCTCCAAAAACTGCTTCTTTACAAATAAAAATAGAGAAAGAAGAAATGCACACACCTACCGTTGTCACAGCCAAGAAACTAAATCCTAAAACATTTAAACAAGATAGTTTACGCATTAAACAAGAACCTACAGATGATGTAGAACAACAGTTGGCTCATCATAGTATACCAAATAGCAAGACATCTCCTACAACAGCGACGTCACTGGCCAATTTACTAATACACACAACAGGGACAAACACGCCAACGACTAGCATGCAAAATATACCACCAGGCACTTCGTTATTGCGTAAATCACAACAACAACAGCAGCAACAAAAGAAATTGCAACAACAGACACGTGGCACATTGCATATAACCAAACGGGGTGATCAACTGTTGCCCTCTGCCAATGCCATTAACAACTACGTAGCTTCTAACGATTGTACCAGCAACACCAACTCACTTTTCAACACATCCAGCAACAGCAGTGCAAATAGTTCTTTATTATATCAAAGACCCGATACACCCCATAGTTTAGACGATGATTGCTCTACGCCCGAATTCAAACATAACGTGGACTTAAGAGCCTGCGTAATGGGTAGCAATAATATTTCCCTTACCACAGATCAGGACTTTATCAAAAACGTTACCCAAGAATTACAAGACACTAGCAAAAAACAAATCGATACACGTCTTATCAGTAATTGTTCTTGGGCCGATGTATTGGATGTTATTAATAGTACGTCAAACTCCCAGGATTTCTTAAATCTTAAGGGTACAACGCCGAGTACGACGTGTAGTAGTGATTTTAGTTATCATTCAGTTAATACCAATGGTTCAGTGCGCTCCTCCGAATCTGATTCCGATGAAGAGTACATATTGGGTTCTAGTTCATCATCGCTGCTGGATCATGATGTAACGTATGGTACTGGTGGTATATCGCCGGTATCGAGTCAAAATTCTAATATAAGCAGCACCCAACATTATATGCAACATCGTGATCACAGTTATACACGCTGTAAAGATGGCATTGACGATTTGAGCACAAATTTAGAAACACCCTCGGATTCTGGTGAGTTGGTCAAGTCAAATTTTAATTATTTTCTTTTTTTTATTTTATATTTTATTGAGGGCATTTAAAATAGAAAAAAAAAGAAAAAGAGCATTTTTAATTTTAAGGCTTTATTTACTCTTGTTTAAATATTTGTTATTACAGACAATTTTCTGTATTAATTTCATTCTTATCTTGGTAATTATAATTATATTTTATTAAATACTTGATAATTGCTTTTCTTTTTTTCTAACAACTTTTTTTATTTTTATTTTATATACACTCTTTTGTTGTGATATTACAAAATATTGTGAAATAATTAAAAAAAGCAACAGCTTTTGCTCCCTTTTATATATGCAATACAAATTTCCTCAATTAAAAAAAAAAAAAAAAAAAAAAAAAATTAAAAATAGAATAAAGAGCTTACCTCTAAAGATATTGTGAAATTTTGTTTAATAATATGTAATAAAAATTGTGAAATTTTGCCGCTTTTTTTCTAGTTTTGTGAAAATTTTAGTATGTAACATACTATTAGGCACTTTCTCTAGTAAAATCTTAGGCGAGGCGTCTTTACGGCCACGTTGTAACCATTGTTGGCATTTTTAAGGAAAAAAAAAACTGACGGAGAATTTGATATTTAAGGAAAAGAGAGAGTTAGTTAAAAGTGCGCAGGTTTTAAATAAAGATACCTTTTATTGAGTGCATTGTCATTTTATTTTTTACTACGCCTTAAAGTATTCTATGTTTTTTTTTACGTTTTAAACCGCATTTTTTTTAAGTTTTTTTTTTTTTATTTTTACAGCTACACCCAATTATAAAGTGTATTTTTTTGAAAAAGTGCCAAAAACATTAAACTATGTACATATGTACATATATTTATTAAATGCAGATGTTTTCACTTTCAGCAGAGTTTTCTTTGTGTTAAAAACTAAAGTATAGCTTTAGGTTTAAGTTAAACGATTACTTAACGTTTTTCTAATTACAATTATGAAGCTTAAACTTTTTTCGGTAAAATTTTGGAATAAACAAGTCCTTTATGTCTCATTATTTTACAGAAAGGGTATTTGCCTTTTTATATTCTATCCTACCTCAACCCATGCCGGCTTGGCGCTTTTATATTTGAATAAAATCATGTGTCTAAATACCTACATATGGATGTATGTATATGTATGTATATGTATATATTTTTTTAACCTCTCTTGCTTCTGGTATACAATACAGACTTTTTTAATTTTATTTTTTGACTTTATGTAAAAAAAAATATGAAAACCCAGACCTGCGCACTTCCTTTTTATTAAGGCGTAGGTTCGATTCCATTTAATATTGCCCATATAAACAAAAATGCAGCAGTATTTTCCGCTTGCTCCTCGTTTGTCTCTTGTTTTGCACTCTTTAAACTAACGGTAATAGTATTTGCCAGACTAGTTTTGTTGCTAGTGTAATATAGTAGTAAATTTTACAGACATTTAAGAGTTGATTTGCTTTTTTTCGCTCATCTGTACTTAGTTTTGGCGCGAAAAGTTAAATCTAGTTAAAAATCATATTAAAGGTCAGTTGCTCATTATATTACCGGTTTTTTCCTCTCTAGTTGTTTTTATAAAAATTTTACTCTCTTAAAATGCAATATACATAGGTATGTATGTACCTATATTTTTCTTTATTTTGTTTTTATTTTATTATTGTACTTTTATCGTTTTTATATTTATCTATTTACGTTATAGACAGACGTTAATTGTATAGTAAATATTTTAGTTTTGTCACCGACGACAGCCACGTTGCAATTATTTATTTAATTTTTATACCTAGTACATTTTTCTTGTTGTATTTTTTTATTTTGCTTTTTTTATTGTGCGGTATTTCATTTTGTTTGTTTTTTTTAAATAATTTGCCGGTTTTTTCTATGGTAGGCAGAGGTGTTTAAAAAGATTGTCTTTACATATTGTTGCCAAGTGCTCTAGATTTAAAGATTATATTAAAGTTTTTGTTTTTTTTTAAATTTTTATATTTATGTACATGCATACATATGTACATTTATATATACCTATGAAAATTTTTAAATTTTCTTTAAAAATTTCAATATTCTTTAAATTTAACAAAACCCTAGGTACTGTATTTTTATTTGTAACAAATAAATTTGTATGTACATATGTACCTACATAATATTAAAATCTTTAAATATTGACACTTTTTAGTCAAGTTTTGAATAAAATAAAAAAACCTTATAAGTATGTACTACCTTTGTACATATGTACATACTTTTAAAAGTGTTTGAATTAAGTTTAAGCACTTAAAATTTCAAATAAAAATAGCTATGAACTTAAGATATAGGTACAAGGTCTGTAAAATAATATGTTCTTTTAATAGAATTGTTCAAAACAAAAACCATGTTTTAAATTAAGCAATCGTTAAAAAATGTTCTAATTTTTATTATTTACTATTGTGGGAAAAATTTAATTTTTAGCAAGAAAATAGTTTAACTTTTGTAGGTACCAAATGTTAAAAAAAAGATTAACATTCTGGCCCACGATGTCGATCGACAATTTAAGCGAGAGACAACAATTCACTAATTATCGTTTTCATAAGCTTCCCACTAACCTTCGACTTGTCGGCCGTCAGGTCTTGCTAATTTGAAATAAACATCGTAAAAATATGTAAATAAAACCATAAAAATACAATTTTTTTTTTAAATTTTCTAAGCTGATCCCGCGAAGCTCTATGCTTGTCTGCAGAAAAGAAACCAGAGTCTCTGTCGGGAATTGAAACCGCAACCCCGGTGCTGATAGACTAGCTCGCTACCAGCTAGCCTACCGGGGCTAATTGATTTGCTACAATTGACAACAAAGCAACAAACAAAAAACATCTGATTTTAATAATAGAATTTTGTGAAAATTTCATAAAAGAATAAATTTCTTTTAGTGGTGTTGTTTAAAAGAAATGTTATGATTAAAACATTAGTATTCTTGTTTCAATTAATAGAAAACAAATACTTTCGTTTGATATTGCAACAAAATGCCTCGGTCAATAACCACAACTCAAGTGACTAATTTTGACATTTGTGGCCGCATAATATTTCAGAGTGGGGCGAAAATTTGTATGAAACTATAACGTTATCACTCGCTAGCATTGTCGATAGACTTGTCGCTCCAAAATATTGAGTGGGGCGCAAATCAGCTGTTTGTCGTTATCCAATTACTAATAAAATTAGGAAATAACTTTTAAATTATGAAATAACCTTAAAATAGGATACAATAATTGAAAATCTCAAAGATTAACAATTATTCCTTTAGGTAATAAGTATAATTTCAATATCATATTCTACAAATAACTACACCTTTTTGTCCTAATTCGCTATCTAATGCCGCTGTATAAATACTTTTGCTTGTCAAAAAAACTGCAGTCAAATAACAACAACAAAAAATTTGCTTGCAACATTTTAAAATGATAATGGAAATGAAAGGCGGAAGTGTAGATTTTATTCAAGAGACCATCTCAAATGAAATGCACAAATGTTGGCAGACAGTTGTATAGACAGACAGACAGACAGACAGACAGACAGACAGACAGACAACTGAATGTAACTACAATCCAGCAACATTTAACGGAAATTTGAGCGGAAATATCACAGTGTAATAATAAAAGCAACAAAAAATCTATAAACACAAAAAAAAAACGCACACAAAAAGAGACGATAAAACAAATTTATAACAAAAATGTATATGGGTGTGTCTTTTTAAAGAGAAGACACAAAATATACAATCTAGAACGACTGAAAGTAGGCTCTACTTTGAAACAATAAGAGGTACTTGTAAAACAACTAAATGTAGGCAATGGATTTTGCCTGGTTGTAATATGCGAACAAAATTGTTTAACAATATGTAGGTACTTTAATTCTTGAGTAAAAAAAAAATCCCCCTTTTACCCCCCTACGAAGAATTTCTTAATTGCCTAAAAATTAACAGGAAATTTTAATTAAATTGAATTTAATTCTTAAAAAGTACAATACTGCAAAGAAAAAAATTTTTAAGATTTTTCTCTCCATTTCTCAAACTTAAAGAGTCCAAAGCTCTCTGTTGTATATTTACTACCCCTTAATAAAAGCTTTATTTACAATTGTTCTAATGTACATTACAGAGGGTTTAAGTCTCAATCGAATTGATATACCTACATTCATAGTATGTATGAGAAGTAGAGAGACTTGAAAATGTATACAACTTTTAACTCTATTAGTACTACTACATTTACAACTACTACAACAAAAAGCTTAGCAACAATATAAGCAACAACAGCGGTAATATTTTGTAGCCAACGGACGACCTTGAGTATTTTTGTGTATAAATAATTTGTTTTTATAGCTACACGTGTCTGCAAATCAGGGTTGGAAAATTTACCACTATTTCGGATAAATATCGGTAATTTAACAGCCAATCCTACGATGTCACAAGTTAACGTTCGCATAGAAAAAACATTTAAAACAAAAACAATTCCTAAAATTTGTTTTTGTTTTAAATATTATTTTCGTGGGATTGACTGAAAGTTTGAAAAAATAGAAGGGTTCCAAGAATATACTAAACAATTACAAACTATTCTTTTATGTCATTTGTAATTAAACTATTAATTTAAGCTTTATTAATTAATTAGTATGTAGGTATGTACATATTTTCAATATGTACCTCTCAATTAAATCCCTTTTCCATCTCTGTTTTTTATTTGTATGTATATTAAAAAAAAAAACAGAAATGAGTTAGAAAAGAACGGCATTGCAGAGAGAGTGAAATAAAAAATATTCATTTTCATAATACAAAAGATAAAGCCGGTCTGCGCGCCAACAACTAGCACATCTTTTTCATACTACTATTATACCTACAATACTATTATAACTGTAAAAGGTCTCGAGAGAGCTTAAATATTTTTCATAACTACATTTTTGGGGGATACATTTTTACTGGTTTTTACGATAGACACATAAATTTAATTTTGGCGCCTTTTAAAGAGAAAGAGCGTGAGCTGCTGAGACCGTATTTTACACAAAAAGAGAAAAAAGGTTTTCAAATTTTAATTTAATAAGCCCGAAAGCATGCAGTGGTGTTTATATATTTAAAAATAATGCTTAATTTAAAGGGGGGGGGGAACAAAGTTCAATAAACTTTTAATAATATAAACTTTGGTAATTTTCTTACTTGAGAAAAATGTAGCCTACGTTTTGGTCTTTAATTATTAAAGCAACAGTTTTCTTGTTTTCATATTGCGCACAAATAAATGTTTTCTGTCTTTGTTTTCTTTATACCGCCAATAACAGACAACGCCTTTTATTTAAAATCCTTAACATTGTTCTTAAATTCTTGTCTGTTTGTTTTTATATTTAAAAAGCCCTAAGCTATGCTATATATTTGTTTCTTCTACAGCCTTTGTTTAGCTGTACTTCAAATGTTATTTGCAGTGCAAAAATGTTTTGCTTTAAGCCTTTTTTTAGGTAAAAAGCCGGATTCTGGATGCTTCTATTGCTCTTTTCGTTATATGTATATACGAGTACATATTGTCATCTAAGAGTAAAGCAAGTAAAGGACCCTTTTGTGTTAAATTTGTTAAAAAAAAATATAAGTACTTAATGCTTGGCAGTTAGTAGTAGAGTCTTTTACAGTCCAACTCCCTTTTGGCTCTTTGCAAAATTGTCATTTATCATTATTACTGAGCTGCTGTTTTTTTTTTGTCATCATAATTACTGCGTCACAATATGTTTTATGACAGTTACATATTATAGATAGATAGATTTTTGCACAAACATTTTATTACTCTTTATGGCTCATAAAAAATGTAAATTTTCTTTTTTTGCTGAAACTAAAATTTGATTTTAATGGATTAAAAAAAAAATAGAAAAAGCAACATATTTTAATTATAATATTAAAAATTATAGTCATAGTCATATATAGAAAAGTATACTTTAAAGGGTTTATTTAAGGATATAAATTATTGCCTAATTTAAGGAGACATTGAAAAGGGAATTTTTGGCAATTCTCTTAATTATTGTCTGAGATTTTAATTATCTGGATTTCTGTATTCAAATTGTGTAAAACATGATACATCTGTTAAAAATGTTTGCCTTTTTAATTAAGATTACTCATCTTTTAACAACCGCTAATGGAATCTATTCATACTTTAGTAGTTTTTTTTTTCGTTCTTAAATAATAAAATATTTGAGCTATGGCTGTTTTATTATTAATGATACCATGAGTAATTCCCATTTTTTTTAAATGCTAGAAGAATTTTGTTCTCTAATTTAAATTATTATTTGTTGTTTTTTCTATTAAAAATGATGTAATATTTTGATGTCTTTGCAAATTCTAATCATTTATTACTCTCTATTTCTTGAATACAAAAGGTTCTCAAAAGAATTTCGTGAATTGTACCCCATTAACTATTTCCTTTTAATGGAAAAACACAAAATTTTTATTTTCCCACACTTTTTGCAAGAAGTATGAATTTAAGCCAGCATCATATTAAAGCTCCCCCTTATGTTTTTTTTTGCTTTATTTTTTTCTGCATTCTGAGTTGTGGCAGAAGAAAAAAAAAACATATAATAAGAAATTCTCCCACAGCTTCTCTTAATAGAGGTTGACTTTATATGTTGGTTCATATTTGTTTTTTTTTTTTTTTTTAATATTTTTATATCGGGTTTTTTTAAGTTAATGTCATTGTTGTGGTTGTTGTTTATTGTGATCATCTTCATTATTAGTTTCCCAATGACGTTAGTCTTGGGTTAAAGGTTAAACAACATAATTATTTGCTCAAGATTCTACTGAATGGCTGGCAAAATTTCAGTGAATTGTAATGAATGCAGTTTCAACTTTACACATGAATAGTTTGTCAATGCAAGGATGGCAGTTTTGTTCGTTGTACTCCTCCCCGCTTATAATATGTACTATGTTCATATGAAAACAGACTTTAAACAGAATCTTTTGAATGAAATTATTTTTTCTTTTATGTGCTTTTTTTCTTTACAACAAATTTTGTGCGTCATACTTGACTGGCTGGCATTGCAAGTGTTGCATTTTTTTTTAAGTCTAGAATTTTTTTTTTCCTCTACAAACCACATAATGCTTCTTTAACCACAAATATAAAGGCTCTGTTTTTTTTTGTAAACCTGTTTTAATTCTTCTCTTTTTCTATTATTTTTTTCCTTAAAATGTAATTGTGTGGCAGATAATGGCTGCCTAAACTTTTAAAAAAGCACTCAAGCATTTCTTGCTTTTTAGATTAAAAATGTTTTTCTAATCTTTTTTTTTCAAAAATAAATACATAACTTAGCTTTCACTATTTTGAAATTTGTTTCAATTTTCTTGTGTTTATGAAATTTTTTAATAAACTTCCTTCCATATTTATTTTCCTGTCATTACTATTTTAATTTAAAAATGTGTTTTTTTGTCCTCTATAGTATTTTGCTCGTGTGAATTAAAATTGTATGAAATTCACAACATGTGTAAACAATATTATTTCCTTTTGTGGTTAAAACAAAAAAAAAAAAAAATATGTATATATTTTTTTTTTTTATTACTTTTATCAGTTTCACTTTTCAATTTTTTACGCTAAATTTTAAACATGTGTTTTTTGTGAAGTGAAAAAAATCTGTTTATAATTTGATTTAATGCATATTTAAAAAGTTTTAAACAAAAAGGCGCCAAACTATTTGTAAACAAATTCAAAGTCAAATAAGATAAAATTGTTGTACGTAGAAACTTTACATTATAATTGGTAAGTACTTAGCATTACCTTTTTAAATTACAAGCATTACTTTTAAAGTTGTAAAAAAGTTCTAGAAGGTATTCGCTTTTGATTTTATTGAAATAAAACTTTAAAAAGTTAAAGG
The DNA here is from genome assembly GCA_930367215.1 of Pollenia angustigena. NCBI lineage: Eukaryota > Metazoa > Arthropoda > Insecta > Diptera > Polleniidae > Pollenia > Pollenia angustigena. Next base: position 74,292,387 of record OV884059.1, read on the forward strand.
CATTAATTTTTAATTAATTAAAATAACTTAAATATAAAATTTTAGAAACCAATAGCAATTTTTTTTAAAAGTTTGGAATTAATGCATTACAAATTTAACAGTTATTGCTTTTATAGTGAAAAAAGTTTAAACAAAATTTAAAATTTTTATTTTAGCATTTCATAACAATTTCGTAACTTTTAATATTGTTAATAGAGATTATATCGTAATGATGCTTTAATACCTGTCGGAGTTACATATGTATATATAATACAAGCCAATTATGAAAAAACACTCCCCGGGAGCATTTTCTCTTCTCCCATTTTTTACAATTGTATTTAAATTGGGTTGATAGTTTATGATTTACATGTATTCGCAAAGTTGCTTAAGCAAAATAATTTTTTTTTTTTAAGTTTTTAAAAATAAAATATGACTTAGAGCCACTTTTTGGGTTTGAGATAAAAGTTAATTTTATTCTATATAAAAGTGCTAAGCAATGTTTTAAAATGTATTTTTTGTTTATATTTTTGCAAGTTCTTTATGTTAAACATGTGTATGTGGACAGTTTAAGTTTAGGTTTAAACCACCACCGTTGGCCGCTTAAACTAGCAAAAAAAAGTTAAAAAAATACAAATCAAAAAGTAAATACGGAGATTAAAGTTAATTTAATCGCTAATCTCTAACCCAAAAAGTGGCTCTTAGTTGTTCTTAACTTAAAATCATTTCTTCAAATAAATTTTCTAAAAGCAATACTTTACTACTTACGAGGTAATGCTTAAAGACTTCGTCAACTTAAATTGGCTTTATGGTTAGCTAAACAGTAAATAAATTTCAATATTATGTCTTTCCCTTAAAATATCTAAAAAAAAAACTTAAATTTAACATCCTAAATAGCAAAGAACGTTACGGAACTAACTTGAATTATTTTATCAATTGTGCCATCGTCATCACATCCATTATGTATATTCAGATATCTGGTAACATATGTTTGTGGCTCATTGTTACACAAATGTATACAACTAACTTTAGAAAAAAGATTTTTATTAAAAAAAAAGTTTATTACATTAGCCGGCAGAACACAGAATGTTCTGTTTAATGGTCATATGAAGTGTAGGTGTTCGCATTTTCTTTTATACAGACAGACGTACTCCTTCTCTATACGCACTGTATTTTGCTTGTAGGCCTACATTTCAATATGACAAGAGATCTAACACTTTAATAGGAATTACCACTAATGTACATACATATTTCCTACTTTACCGCCCCCTTCTTCCTTTTAATACATGTATTATTCGCTCTGCTAAAGTATGTGCAAGTGGTGACTACATCTTTGAACTTTTATTAAATTGTGTCTGCATTGTCTTTTTATCATTCAATGGAAGAACTACACCCACATAAAACTAGTTTCACACATTAGAACTTTTTTTGTTTTACATTTTGCTGCATATGCGTCATTCAGTTTTAAAATCGTATAGAACTGCTCTGGGTTGTATGTTAAAAATATTTTACTCTCGAGTGTGCGTCATAATTGTGGCATGTGCAAATAAATAAATGCAACAACTTGTTGAATGCAATAGTTATACATACAAACGTACATATATGTACATTATTTAAAAAAAAAAAAAAAATTGAATTTTATTGATTTTTTTTTTTTGTAAATAAAACTAAACCCAAATTATAAACTTTTAATTTTTGTTCTTTTTTACCTGTTCAAATTCTTGATAATTTCATACCAGTTTTTATTTTTAATCAATTCCGCTCAGTGTGACATTAAGTTGTTGTCCATGATTTTGTGTGTGTTTGTGTTTTGGTTATTTTTTCAACACGATGACATTGTATGTATATCAGCTACATTGCTTTTATTTCTTTGTAACTTTTTTTAGTGTTTGTGTTTAAACTTTCTTTAATTTAAAAAAAAAGTGTCTGAAGATGCCGCAAACGGTCTCACTCATTTCAACTCAACCAACATCAAATACTACAAACTAATAAATATTTTATTATTTTATCTAAATACAGCATGACTCTAATATCCTTTTTGTCTACAACTTCAAAGACTCATAAATTAAGAAATTTATAGCGTTTTTCTTAGATGTGTCATTTTTATAATAAGATAGAAATCTTTTTATGTATAATATACAAGAAATAAGTTAAGGGGTTTTGAAATTAAAGTACTTTTTAAAGTTAAATTACTGGGCAGTAATGAATTCGTTTTTAAAACTATTTAAAAGAGTTTTGCTTGGTTTTAAATTAAATATACGTATTAGAAAATATTTAAAGCATTACTTGGTTTTTCCTTTTTCTGTAATGTATGTAATTTTAAAGTTTTAATTTACATTTCATTCGATTTCTTTTTCAAGACTTTGTCTTGAAAACCTGAATACATTTGTTTATTATGTTTTTTGTCTACTTTCGTCGACATTTGATTTGTAAAATTTTAATTTTAAATGTTTCATTTATTAATTTTCTCTTTTAAATTGATTTATTTCGTTTTTTGATTAGTTTTTATTTATAGATTATTATTCACTTAATAAATCCTTGGCCACTCAATTATTTTTCAGTGTAAGCCCTGACCTTATTTCCCTTTTGTCAAAAACAATAAAAGAAAAAACACAAAAAAATGTGATTTTAATTTATCAGATTTTTTAACAACATTATTGAAAAATCAATTTAAATTAAATTTTAATTTATTGTCATTGATCTCTAGACATTATTTTTAAAGCAGACAATACGTTTTATTTAACCGGTTTTGTTTGCATAAATTTCATACTTTCCCACCATAAACTTTAGCAGCATCTTCTTTAAAGACTGTTGGAACAACAAGAACAAAAAAAAAAAAAAATCTCGTTACCAACACAACCAGCCATCCAGCCAGCCAACCTACAACCAATATTGTTTACAATTGTTGCAGTGGTTTGTCGGCAGCAGCAATATCTGTAGTATAACCTTGCACAAGAGTTGTTGTTGTCTATAAAGTATTTTTTTTAAAGGTGTTGCCATAAACCTTAGTGTGTCCACGATTTTTACATACAGTTAAATGCTGGTGCCTGTTGTTGCTGCTGCTATTGATCTTGGCTTAAGTTGTATATCTTTGTTTTTGCCTGGTAACAAACGTTACTCTACTTCAGACTCAGCAACAGTCATACTTAAGCTACAAATATTTGTTTAGCCGCCTCAGCAGAAGCCACACTATCGCCAGTAGAAGCCCAGCTAGTAATGCCTTTACTCTGTCTGATCTTTAAGTTTTTTTTTATTATTTTGCAAATTTACTTAAAAAAAAAAAACTAGTTTTTTACATAGTTTACAATAAATCTTAACATTTTTGCTGCTAGTGGCATTTTTACAAAGTCACCAACATCATTATCATCTTCATTATTATCATTACCAATAGTATCATTAACATTAAATATTTTGTTTGTTGTTGTCTTTAACTGCTCTTCTCCTGGGGTTTTCATGCGTTGTTTTATATTTTATTGGAACTCTTTGAGAGTTCTATGGTTTATTGGCTGTTTGACATTTTGTGGTTTATTACTTTTGTGGCTGTCTGTCCGTGTCCGCGAGTGTGCATGTGCTTTTTAAAGAAATTCTTTTACGTATTTTTGCGTGTAACGAATATTTATGTTGTTGTTAAATTCATTATTGAATTCTAAGGAATTATGCAAATTTTTTCTGCATTTTTATCGAGATGTAAGAAACGGTTATGTTCTTTTCGTTAGTAATTTTGAAATTCCCGTGAAAATATTTTTTATAACAAAAAATAAAAAAATTTTAATTAAAATATTTAAAAAAAAAAATGTTAAATGATTTTCATCAAAATTTTAAATTCAATTATTCTTAATAAAAGTAGCTCATGAAGCAAACAATGCCAAAGTATTTCAAAATGTGAACTTGGAATTTTATAGCCTGTTTTAAAATGGTTTTACTTTCGAAAAAATTTTTTTAACAATTCTAACACGAAGTGAAACCTTTAAAACATTTAAGCCAATTTAGAATTTTTGAAACTTGGGAATTCTACTAATATTTTCCTCCTCAAATTTGACTAAAGCGAAAAAAATGGAATCCCCAAGGGGTTTCAAAAACAAATTCGAATTTTATTTTTGTGTTGTTTTAAAAGTCTTTAGAAAAATAAAATTTGTTGCTCAGTGTTTTTCGTCATTTTAAAATAATGAATGAAGTACAAGTTCCGTTTTTTTTTTTAAATCAAAAGGTCACAAAGATTTATGAAATAGATTTTAAATTTAAAAAGTCCCGCAGTTTTTTTAATGTGTTGCTAAGTTGAGATTTTTATTCTACATTAAAAAAAAAGAAATTGCGATAAAGCCACGCGAACCAAATTTAAATTTTAAAGCTTATGAAACAAAAACAAGTTTTTTCAAAGAATCTAAAGCAAAGCCAACAAGCTGCCTTAATTTGTTTATAAGATAATAAATTTCCTTAAGTTATTTAAAATTAACTGAAATCCTTAAAAAAAAAAATTATTCTGCATTGAATTCAATTCTTATTTTTATTTCGAAACTGTTTTTGCTTTTGTTTTTTTTTAATGACCTCCAAAACTATTTGCCGCTGCTTTGCCTCATTTTTTCCATTGTTGCATGTAATACTTTTCAAATTACATTTAATTGTTTTTATTTATTTTTATTTTCTGTATTGTGGCACAGCAGCTTTAAAAAATCTAACCATTCACTTTATAGTTTCACGTGTTTGTGCTGCATTTTTTTGTATGAATGCAACAATTTGAGGGCCCTCTCTTAAAAAAAAAAAATACAACATCAAAAGGAATGTAGGTTTGTGGTGTGGGGAGGGAGATCGTTAAAATTGTGGCTGTCGCAACGAAAAAAACCGGAATTTGATAGGAGGACATGACTAACTGACTGTTCGGCTGTGTTTTCCAACACATAGCAACAATCTCTAACGTTTTTTTTTTATTCTCCACATTTGCGGTATAATGTTTTGAAAGCAAAACAAACAAAAAATTTACAGTAACAACAATTTTATAGCAAACACAAATAATGCCATAACATTCAAATAGACGAGACAAGACAACAAGTCTACAAAATGTAAGTTAAAAAACCCACAAAACCAGACACCATAGTATACAGGAAAAGAGGAATCTTTAACATTCCCACTTGCAAAAAATATTTATTCGACTTAAAGAATTTTTAAAATAAAAACGATGCCAGTGTGAACACTGTTTTTTTTTTTTACAATGGAAACCAAAAACGTGTATTATGTGCAACTGCAAAAAGTAAATAAAAAAAAAAATCAACACGCGCTTATCTAGAAATAAATATGTATATTGCAAAAAGAAGCTGCTCTTCTATGCAAGCTTGTCACTTGGTAAGTTTTTGAGTTGCATGGCACATTCCAGAATCCCCTACTGATCTAAAACCCCTCATCTTTAAAAGTCACACACAAACAAGTTTGCTTTATAAAAATCTACACAGTAGTAGAAGGAAGCATTATATTTAACTCTTGTTTTTCTACTTCCCTTCTAATATTCCGTCCAACCCGCAAACAATTTTAAAATAAATTCCCAGTTGTTAACGTCTAGAAGAAACAAAATTAAAGTTTACATTTTGTTTTTACCTCTTGTTATCATTTCCGAGAAATTTACAATAAATTTATTACTATTCAAATTCTGTCTTCTGAGGCGATATTAACATATTTGTAGAAAGTATCCTCCGCTATTATTTATCCTTTCAATATGCTTGGGAGGCCCATTATCCTACCGCTTTGTTTGCTGGGCAATAATCTGTAGCAGGTTTAATGTTGAATGTATGAAGTTAGTCATCATCTTAACTGCTCTATAGATATTGTACATTTTTTTATAATTGACTAACTGTCTGACTGACTGACGAGTTTCTTTTAGTAGCTGGCTGGCTGGCATGTGCATTTTTTTTATTTATTTTACTGCAATAAAACTGAAAAGAAATACTGTTAAAATATTTGAAAAATCCCAGAAGAGAAAGGATTTTTTCTTCATATTTAGCAGCAAAAAGAAAGACAGAAACTAGACATAATAATTGCTTGTTTAGTTTTTATTTCATGGGAGACATATTTTTCTATACTTTTACCCATGAAAAATGGCTAAGGCAACTATAATTTAGGAAAAGCAAAAACAACAAAAATTTACTATCATAAAGAAAGAATTTGTTTGTAGTAAAAAACTAATTAGGTCTTCTAAAATAACTATTAAGTTGAAAAATATATTAGAAATTAAAATTATTCCGAAATGTTTTAATAGTTTATTGCGATGGAACAAAACAGAAGAACAACGAAATGGTTGCTTTCATTGTGAATGAGGTTTTTTCCCTATTTTTTACTTAGTCTGGGTGAAAGTTTTCTTTTAGTATTTCTAAGTTTAATGCTTTTCTACTCGCACCAATAAACTCAGACTTTATGAAAGAAAACTTTCATAGTGTAAACCCAGACTTAAGCAACTGATAAAGATACATCTTTGTTAACTTTTACATTCCTAATCAATTTAAAAACATTTTAAAGTCTCTTTGTTCTATTTCTTACACTTGGCATATGCAAAAAATTCCATTTCAATTAAACTTAATTGAATTTTTGTTTCAACGGCTGCCGCACATTAACACTTTAGAATCATTTTGCATATTAGTAATGAAAAAAAAAAATAAAATAAATTCAGAAATGAATAGAAAAGAAAAAAAAACATGTATTTGTTTTAACGCAAGTGTGGTAATATGTGTACTTACATACTTCCGTAACAAATTTTAGCTACTAAACATTTCCTGTATGACAATTTCCACAAGGAACTAAGAATGGCTAGAATGAGAGCATAGAATATATTTAAAGTTTGCGAAGCTAAAATAAATATTTGCTATTGCGTGTTTAAACATTAAAGGTCGGAAACCTCTGTCTGTATTACAAGAGGATGAAAAAGTATAGGCGATTTTGCTAATAATATTACTTAGGCCATAACACACATTTTAAAAGTCTTTAGAGTGCACAGGGGAATCTCTCATGAACGGTCATTAAAATGTGTCTGTTCGATAGAGTTTTACTCTCAAAAAACTCAAATGTTATCATTTGGAAAGCTACTGGGACAAGATAACAGGGTCCGTCCAAAGGGGGTGTGGTGTCCGCTAAAGTAAGGTGTCCATTAAAACAGATTACACTGTGTATAGTAAGTTTTGATATATTTTCCCTGTTCGCTTTTTAATTTTACAAATATTAAGAACTTTAAGAAATCCTCTATTTTTGATTCAAAATTAAAAAAAATTAGATCTATTTTAACTTTTAAATTATACATTTACCCATTTATTGAAATAAAAAGCCTCTTCAACAAAAGTATTTATGCGTCGCGATTAACATAAAAAAAGTTAAAACCCACAATTTTTTTATTTTGGTTGACAACAACACAATTAGCGTTTAAGCTAGTGTTTCGTCATTTCCAATTCAAAACACCACAAAAATCATGGCAAAATCTTCAGGGGCGAGGGGTACCATACACAAATCGTAAATCAAAAGGCACGTGCCTTGCAAAAAAAAAAAAAAAATTAAAAATTAAAACATCAACATGTTTAATATCTTTTCAAAAGCTTATGAAAGCTTGTGATTTTTAAACAAATACTCACAATTTTAAACAAATATTTAATCAAAAGAAAATTAAATAAACGATTTCTATCTTATAATAATCTTTATTCAAGTTTTGAATAACTTGAAGTTTTATTTGTACTTACGTGTACTCTTTAAAAATTTCAAATAAATGAAAATAGGAGAAAACTTTTGAAAACTAAATTGATATTTTAGACCAAATTAGCCGGTGTTAAGGCAGCAAGCCACGAATTATATCAACATTTCACAAAATCCGATCGGAATGGTTCTAATTTTGGTATTTGCATCTCCGATCGATTTTCTTTTAGCTTTAGATTTCAAAAGATTTTCTTTATTCAAAAAAATTATGAACCTCTGTTTTTTAAATAAAGTGTTGCGCTTGACAGATAAATCTTCGAAAATTTGATGTGAAGCCACGTCATTCCAAAGAAATTGTTCGTTTTTTTTTTTTGTTTTCTCAGGACTCGACTCTCGGAATTGAAACCATTTTCGATCGGAATTGCTCTCTCCGACATGGCCGATAGTTATAAAAAGGCATGAGATAATCTACAGCATGTAAATAAATTAATTAAGTTTTTCTTGCATTTCTGGATGCACTCTTCAGTTTTTCAAACTTCTCTCTGTTTGTGTTTTTATTTACACACATGTTACATTTGTTTGTGCAAATTTTCACATGTTGTTAGACATAATTATGACCATAGGAAAGTAAAGAAACAAACTAAACTTGGTAATAGTTTTTGTAAATACCATTAAGTTTAATAAAAAATATAAAATAATAATAACTTTGATTAAAATAATAATTGTAAAAAAATTAAAGTTGAAAATAAGTTTTTCTTTTTGTTACACATTTTAATGGCAATCACAGATTTCAACGAAATATTAATTATATAATGGACTGATTTCACTGTAAAAAAGCAAAAGAGTAGCATTGTTTCATAATTTCCCTTAAACTTAAGAATCGTACAGACAGACGGTGGTCAGATCTGACAATGCTGCCAAATAAAAATTGCCACCAATAGTAAATTTTCATTTCAGACGGTTGTAAGAAAACTACAATTTCTGTCTGACAATAAATTCAACTGCTAACAAAAAATTTCAGTGCGCATGGTTGAAAGACATTTTTAACACATTTTACTTACAATATTGTTAGATGTGACTTCCGTCTATGCGAAGCTTTACTAGAGTTGATTTTAAAAATAAAAATGTTTAAGCTTTTCAAAAGCATTACTTAGAATTCTTAAGTATTACTTTATAATTACTTTCAAAATTATTGCAAATATTGTATAATTTAATAATTGAATTAGTAGCTAAAGAAAGCATGACACACTTTTCAATATTTCCGAAAAAAAGGAAACAAAATAGCTTTTCGTTCGTTTTATTTATCAGCTATGTTGTTATTTATGATATAAAACAAATAATTAGATTTTTTTTTTAAAGCTTTTCATTCTAAACAATTAATTTAAAACAAATTTTCTGGGTTCTTTTAGTTTTCCATTAGTTTTTATTTAAAAAAGAATTCAATAAAAAATTAAAACAATTGCCAACATTTAAAAGCTCAGCCGGTGGCTCTCTTGATAAAATGATCGGGTGTTGGCACCACAACATTAAAAAAAAAAAAAAAAAAAAAAAAAAAAAAACGCCCCAAATTATCGTAAATCTTAGATAAAAAAGAAACATATGCATGCATATGTTGCGTATTCGCAATATTTAAAGGTTGGTTGGTGTGTATAAACAGAAAAAAAACTATTTCAGCACTGATATCAAGGCAGGTGATTTTAAGGCAGGCTGAATAAACCGACAAAAAGGGAGAGTTAGTTATAAGGGGTCTGTTATAGTGTTATTAAAAAATGTGTGCATAAGACACTGAAAAAATAAACAATTATTTATTAATTTTTCTTAAATTGTAGCGTAAAGCTGCGTTCACAATCAAAATAACATTTTCACTTGGTGTTCATAATATAGCAACAATTTATTTTGTAACACACACATTTTGCATCAAGAAACCGTTTGTAAATTTTAGCCACAACAATATTATGCATTTATTTTTATTTTTGTAAACATTTTGTTAAAATTTTCATTCAAAACTTAATAAAATTATTTTTAAACGTCAGAAACAATTTCATACAAATTGTTGCTGAAGTTCTAGTTGACTCAACTTTAGTTACATTTTTAAAAAAATTTTAGTTACATTTTTGTTTTAAAATTGAAAGGAAAATATATGAAATACTTTGGGAAGAAAAAAGATAGAAGAAAAAACGAAATTGATTTTTTCATTGTGAACGTAGCTAAAAGCTACAAAGTCTTAGAAAGTTTGGCTGTTTTCCTAAACGCCTGTTGCATTGTAGTAATACATGGTAACATGTTCTTAAATGCAACCATAAAAATTTTGACAATGCATTTAGTTCCGAAACGCAACTTTGTAGTTGTCACTGCGCAGAGAAAAGCAAATAAAGCAGTTAAAATAATGTAGATGCAAACCATATTCTTATACAATACAAAGTAGGTAAAAATTTAAGTACACAATGCATCAACACGGTATTGAAACATTGTGAACACACGCTTAGGAAAACAGCCTTTTATTTAAATATACATATGAACATTAAATAATAAAATAGTTACAAGTCATTTTATAACTATTTTACTAGTTTTAACTAGAAATCGTTTAAGTTTAGTGATACCAATTGCAGCAATGTTTGCACAAATTATTTTAATTTGGCAAACTTGCTTTAATTTTTATTTCAGTGTATGTATAAGAAAATGCGTCGAAATAAGTGTGTAGGTTGATTTTAAATTATTTTATTGCTTTCGTTTATCTCTTTTATTTATTTATTTATTTGTTTATTGTGTTTTCTGCTGCAGTGCGTGGCAAACGAGAGCGCAGTAGTTTGATGAAAAGTAGAGAAGGAGGTAGGGAGCTATTACTTTTGTGTGTTAGTGTATTAGATTAAAAACTATCAAATGGTTGTTTGCAAATTTATTTATGTATATGAACTAAATTTATGCGCAAAAGAGATTGTGAGTGCGTGCGTGCGTATTTTACGCTGCCTTTTATATTTAAATAATAGGCTAGCAACCAGGGACCGAAAATAACAGTTATATTGGAATTTTTAAACAAAAAAAGCATATAGGATTAAATGTCGAAAAACTGATTCAAGTATACCATATTGTTCCTCATGCACTTGTCAATGATAAAATATATTGATTTTTATATTTTCGATCAAACTTAAGGTCCTATCAGACGGGATGTATTTTACATATGTACATATGTACTGTCAAATTTTCCATCTGTAAAAGTTGTACACATCGTGTGATACATATGAAACTTTGCATGTGTAAAATATATGTGGAAATACATATGTAACTTTTTCGATTAGAACACGCTCTATTTTCCTGTGGCAAACATAAACAAAACCGCTGGTTTGTTTTGAAACGTAAACAAAAGTCAGCTTTTGTTTACATTTATAGGTTATGTCATAAGGAAAAACATAAGCATGTGTAATAGCAAAAATTATGAATCGTATGTAAAATGGAAATTTTGACATACATACGGAATTACCTTTAACAGTTATTTTTTTGAACAAAAATAACTGTTATTTTTTGATTTTTATTTTTTCGATAAAAATAACAGTTATTTTTTGATTTTTATTTTTTTGATCAAAAATAACAGTTATTTTTTTAATTTTTATTTTTTCGAGCAAAAATAAAAGCTATTCTTTAAAAAAATGTACGTGATTTAATGATATAGTTGACTTTAAATTTTTATTTTAGTGATAATTGCACACTAAAATAAAAATATAAAGTCAATTGGAATTCCTTATGCACATTAAAATAATTAAATATTAACGTCATCTAAATTATTAAAACACGTAAATTTATTTAGAGAATAACTTTTATTTTTGTTCAAAAAAATAAAAATCAAAAAATAACTGTTATTTTTGTTCAAAAAAATAAAAATCAAAAAATAACTGTTTTAATCTGACTTTTATGAAAAAAGGCATAACTGTTACGGTCTCTGCTAGCAACACATACTAAGGTGTCTAAACATTTTTTAGTTTTCTTTTTTTCTTAATTATTTATTTATAACAACAACAAAAAAAACTTAAAGGCATATCTTTGAAATGTTAATAAAGTTTAAAAAAAAAAAATAGAAAAAAAAATAAAAATTAAAATCAGCTGTAACATTCACATATGCCTGCGTAAGCAATAAACGCTTTGCAACTACATAACTACAGATGGACTTGAGTTGAGGTTCGTTTCCTTAGCCCAATAAGGTTGGTTTGGTTTGTTTTCTATTGAGTAAGGCCAACTATAAAATTGGAACCTTTTTTTTATTTCATTTGTACGTTTCTATTTGTTTAAGCTTTCTAAGCAGTGAGTTGTTGATTTCATGTACATACATAAATAATTACTGCATTTTTTTTATAGGCCTCAACAATGCCAGCCAACAAGTGTCGGCTAAAGCATTTAATACTTTGAATGTTTTCTTTTAACTTTTTGGTTTCTTGTTCAGAATTTACAAATGTATTTTAGTCTAGTATTTCATTGAAATAAAAAAAAATGTAACATATATTGTTGTTGCTAAGCGGAAGATTTTTTAAAGTGTGTCGAGCTCTTTTGACGCCGGTGTTGTCGTTGACACTATCGTCACAGTCTAGTAGTAGCTTTTTTACGCCGCCACCACACAACAATTGCCTAGATCTCCTAGCAACCATTTTACAATTTGTTTGATAATATATAACTTAAGGTATTTATATACATATGTATGTACTATTATTTGTGTGATAAAAAATTTCTGCTTGTTTTATTTTAAACCTACAGAAAAATAAACAAAAGCTTTGATAAAGTAAAAATTAGCAATGAGTATCCATTTTTCCTGAAAAAAATGCGAATGGATAAATGACCTTAATTTGGTTATTTAACAAACACGATATTTTCATAAAAAATAATAAAAAGCTCAAAGGACTAAAAATTTAGAAGGACTCTTTAGAAACGTTAAATTCCCTGTAAAAGCACTTAAATTTCAGCTTACAGTTCTAAAGAAAAGTCTTCCTAGTTCAAGCTTTATTTTAAGCTTAAAAGGCAAAAGTGAAAGCTTAAAATTAAACAAAATTTTGGTAAAAAAAATTAAACCATTAAAAGCTTTCGCTTACGGTTTAAAATTAAATAAGAAATAAAGCTTAAAAAAAGATTACTATCGCTACTACGGTTTAAAAATCAACTCAGTTGAGTTGAAATTAAAACAACTGCTATTTATGAGTTGTAAACTGTTGATGTTTTTGGTAACCGCACTCTAACAGAGTTGTAAAACATAATACAAAAACTGAAAATTTCAACTGAAGTAAAGTTGATTTGTAAAACGTATTAAGGGTGAAATGTAATGTTTAAGCTTTTTTTAGTTTTAAACCTTAAGCGACAGCTTTTAATTGTTTGATTTTTTTAACCAAAATTTTGCTTAACTTAAAGCTTCCACTTTTGCCTTTTAAGCTTAAAATAGAGCTTTTACTATTAAGATTTTTCTTCAAAACTTTAAGAAAGCTGCTGAAAGCTAAATTTTTTTTTACTTTATTACAGAGGTTTTATGTAAATATATATAGTTTTTTAAATCAATAAACTTAAACCTTTAAACTTATAGAATATTTTCTAAATAGCTTTTTATTAAACCCACCACCCCCTAGAGAATGCACCCTGAGTTTTCGTATACATACTTCCTACAATTTAATTTTTGACTTGTGCTCTGCGCTGGTTTCTATGTATAGTTGCTGTTTTTGGTGTTGTCTTTTGGAATTTATGGCCTTAAAATGATTTTTTTTATACCAGCTTTAAAAACAAATCGTCTAAATGGCGCCAAAAATATTACAGCTGTATACAACGTTTTTCATGTAGTTTTGTAAATTCTTTTCGTTTTTTTTTTATTGTGATTTGTCATTTTACAAAATGTGTCCAACAACAATAACATGACTGACATTAAATTTACAACCCATATTCTAAGGTCAATGACTTTAAAAAGAAAATAGTTTGTAGAATAACTTAATAATATAAACTTTTTTGCTGCTTTTTTCCTCTTTCTCGTCCTCACTAGAATTGAAAATCAAACACATTTCTTTTCCTCTCTATAATCGGCTTAAAAGTCATTGCATTTTTTCACATGTATATTTCTACTTCAATGATCTGTAATCGTGTAGCAGAGGTTCTCAATGGCGACGAATATTCGTACACGTGTGCTGCCTATTAAAAAAGCTCAAGGCACGCCTTAAGAAAGTTTGCCGGTAGTTATATAAAAATTGTATGTAGACTTTTAGTACTTGAAGCTCTCTATAATTGCTTATAGCGTATATGAACTTACAATAGCAGAGTATGCCTCCGTAAATGACTGACTGCCTGCCTAAATGTATGCTGAACAAGTGTTTAGTATATGAAGTAGGATTAAATTGTTAAGTGGGTGGTTTTGGTATGATGCAGTGGCTCATGCTGTTTACATACATATATTCTCTTTTTTTGTTTTCTTATCTTAAGTCTTTAACAAGAAGTACGATGATGACATAACATACTTCTCTTTGTTTCTTCAAGTATTGACTTCAGTTTACTTGTATTTCATATGTGTGAAGTGTAGTTTATTGTCTGCCTGTATCTTTTTTTCTTCTTTTCCTCTTGCTATTAGTTCTATACATTTCTGGTATCAGCTTTTTTTCTGAGCATATACGAAAAAAGAAGACAAGGCATTGACTTTGTGACAGGATTTTTATTATTGGCGTCAAAAATGTACATTAAGATATTAAGATGATTATTTAGGGCTAGAGATAAACATAAAAATGCTTTAAAAATTTTGAAAAAAAACTTATTTCTCTTTTATTTCTATTACTCTCTTTGCAGAAGAAGAAATCGATGTCGTTTCTATTAATGACAAGAAACTTCCCACAAATCCCTCAGACAAGGATCGCCGTGTTCTGCAAACAAAAGTCGCTCACAAATTTAATGCCGCACGCATTGTTAAAAATCCTAATGGTATACGTACCATACCACCACGTCGTGGTTCTTATGAATTCCCCTATACCCCAGCCAGCAGTAGTCCCGTTAAATCAGTCAATAATTCACGTTTTCCCTCACCAGCCGCCACTCCCTATCAAAATCAATATACCTCTAAATACGTACAACAACAGCAACAAATGATGACAGTAGTCGTTACTGATTCCTCCACGGGAGTACCCATTAATATCGTAAGTTCTACGGACAAATCACGTAAACGTTTAATAGCCCAAGGCGCCAATGCCTCTAATTTGTTGAGTAGCACAGATTTAAGCGGATCTGTTAACTCTGTTGCTAGTATGCCACCGACTAAAAAACATCGTGGTAAAAAAACCAAACATTTAGTTACCGCAGTCCAACTACCTGATGGAGTTTTAAAACGCCATTACAGTATCGACGAGACCGCTGATACCATTGAGAAACGTAATTTACATAACGATATGGAGAGACAACGCCGCATTGGCTTAAAAAATCTGTTTGAGTCTTTGAAAAAACAAATACCCAGCATTAAGGACAAGGAACGGGCACCTAAAGTTAATATTTTGCGCGAAGCGGCCAAATTGTGCGAAGCTTTGACCCGTGAGGATCAGCAATTATTGGAGCAGAAGGCCAAACTTAAGGAGGAATTGAGACGAAAACAAGAAATTTTGTCCCAATTGAGAGTTCAGCCAACGGATTGATAAGATCGTGTTTAAGATTTTGATATTTTTATTGTTCAAAAGCCCTTTTTTCCAAAAAAAACAAGTAAGTTTTTCTAAAAATGCGTCAGGAACGCTAAAAAAGCTTTTGTAAAAATTCTTTTTAGAGCTTACAACAAAGCTAATTAGAGCTTTTTAGTATAAAAATTTTAATTTTTTTTTCTATTTATAGCTTTTAAGTAACACATATTTTGTAATTTAAAAAAAAAATATGAAATAATTAACTTTTTGACTAGTAATTTTTTTTTTTTTTTTTTTTTTAGTTTATCTTAACAATTTTGCATAATTTTTAGTTTTAAAATAATACTTTGTGATAAAGAAAAACAACTACAAATTTAGTAGGTTTTGTAGGTGGAAAGAAAACGAAAATCTTGAATTGAAACAATTAATTTTATTTCTTTTGATTAAATGTTTACTAAAAAAAAAACAATCAAAAAATTAAACAAAAATCTTAATGCAACTAACTAAAAACAGATTTAACGGATTAGATTTTTTTAGAAAAGCTTAAAGTCACAGAGCTTCTAAGAAAGCTTTTTAAAATTAAGTGAAGGTACGTTTTGAAAAATGAAAAAGATAGGAAGTGATAATATGATGGCAGGAAATGTGAAGTGATTTAAAATGAAATGTGAACAACGAGAGTTAAAATAAAGTGAAGGCAGTCTTGAAAGGACACAAAATGTGTATGGATTGAGTCTGAGAGTAGTAACTAGCGCGCATATTGAATAAAATTTCTTTGGATTTGAATCGATTTTTTGTTAAGTTTTTTAAGGACTTTATTTTTTTTGAATTTTTTTTAACAAAAATCTTCCTAATTTTTTTTTTTTAATGTTTAATAGAATTAAATTTCTGTTTTATGACCACAAGTGATTTAGATTTTTTTTTTATTATTAAAATTATTTTTAAAAAAAGTGTTGCTTAGCATTATTTTAACTGTACATTTTAATTAACCTTTTTTTTTATAAAATATGAATTTTAACTTGAATTGATTGTTTTTTAAAGTTCTTAAAAAATTTTTTTTTCAATTATATATAATAACTTTATATGTATAAAGAATAAATAACTATTATTAAACCTTTTAAAAGTTCTAAATAATAATAAAATATATATTTTAAAATATATAATAAAAAAAGTTTTGATTAAATTAAATTTACATAAGTGAAAAATAAACTTAGCCAGCCCCTATACAGACCCTAAGACTATTATTATTATTAGATTGTTAAAGGAGGCTGATGTAAGAGTGCACGCTACAAGCTATAAAAAATTAAGAAATGCATTTCTCATTTCTTTTAATTAAAAGCAAATTAAGGCAGTTGGCTTAACCTTAATTAAGCCTGGTCTGAGAGGTTTAATATGGATATTTAAACCAGAGAATTTTCAGTTTTAATGTCTTGGCAAATGGTTATAGAATTAAAGAAAACTTGATTGAAATATTAACTTCATTTGCTTAAGCTATGTTAAGCTAAATCTGGCTTAATTTTTAAAGGCGGTTTATTTTTCGAATCAAGTTTTTTTTTCTTAAAAAATATTTTATTACTTGATTAAGTTTTGATTTTTATTATTGTTTTTTTTTTTTTTTTTTTTTTTAAATTAAGCAAACAAAAACGAGGTTGGGCGTTCTTTAACCCAGCTGATCAACTGTCGATGTTTTTTGCTATTAAGTTTTTTTTTTATATTATGTTTCATTTCTTATTTAATATCTTTTTATATATAAATATACATATACACTTAAAAAAATACTTCGAAATGTAATATTTTTTTAATATAATTATATAATAAAAATAAGCAAATAATATTTATATTTACATATGAAAATATATAACAAAAACTATTGAAAGGATTTCAAAAAAATACACTAGACTTAAAATGAATGTTTAAAGTTAAAAATTAATTTAACATAACCTTTAAAAAATACCCTGAATTAATTAACTACAAGTGAATTATTTTTGAAGGGGCTTAAAAGTTTTTTTTTTATTAATAATTTTTTTTTGGCTTTTTTATTAAAAAAAATTTGTAAATATTAATTAGCATTTATAATTTTTTTTAAACCACTACTAAAGCTTAGTTAAAAAATACTTATTTTTTTTTAATAATTACATATAAAACAATTTATTGAATTATTGATTTTTTTTTTTATTTTTTAAGAAATTATAAAATGTAAATAGAAATCTCGGTTTATATTTCCTAATAGAAATTCTAAAAGTAAAATAAATATAACAAATAAAAAAATATAATAAATAGAGAAAAATATTTTTGTTACAAATTGCAACCAAAAAATACAACAACCTTTATATATAAAAATAATTTTGTATATAAAAAACAAAACAATCCTCGCACTTTTTTTATAATTTATACAACATTATACAAAAAAAAAAAAGAAAACACTAATTAAAATCCACAAATCTACCATATTCCAAAATACTTAAAAAGAAGAAAACAAAAATCAAACCCAAAATATAAAAAATAGACACAATTTTGTATCCCAAAAAAAAAAAAAAAAAAAAAAAAAAAATAGTAAATGAATTGAAAACGAAAGCAACCTTTAAACTTACCTCTAAAAAAATATAAATTTAAAAAAAATTCAAAACATTTTATAAATATTATAATTTTTTTTTATATATACAAAATATGGAATATTTTCTTTATAATTTTATTTAACTTTTACTTTGTTAATTATTATTACTATTATTTTTAAACTTAAAAATAATAAATTAATTAAAATTTTTTTAAAATTTTAACCATTTTTTTATCATTAATTATCATTATTAATTAAATTTACTTAAAAACTAAAATTATTTAATAAAAAATTAAAAAAGAAAAAAAAATACGAAAAATATAAAAACAATGTTTTTTTTTTAATTTTTATATACATTTTTATTGCGTAAAATTAGTAAGCAACAAACAATCCCCTTTTAAGTTAATGCTGGGGTTCCTGCTATTTTGGAAATTTTTAAGAATTTCCTTTGCAAAGTCGTTTTTGTTTTTCTTGTATTCAAGGTTTGTAATTTTTTTAATGGCTAAAATTGACAATATTTCAAGTACAAAGTGTATCATCATTCTTAAAATGTTTTTAATTATCCCAGTTTCAACCAAATAAAAACTATTTTTTTTAATTTCGATTATGAGTTTTTTCATTAAATCTTAGAATTCGCGACTCAAATATCTGAATAGACCACAAAATAAAAGAAATCACTTAGAGCCCGTTTGTACACGCAAAGTTCACCTTGCAAAGTTTTGAGTTTGTTGGCGGAAAGGGGGGAAAAAGAAGGGGGGGGGGGGAGTACAGGGGTCTAATCACCGCATTCGACACTAATGTGTCGAATGAAAACTCTAAAGATTTAATCTTTGACCGATATCGAATGCTGTCATCTCAAATTACGATACATTTCATTCGATATCGATCCAAAACGTTTCGATCAATTTGGCTCGATATCGTATGCGGTGATTAGACCCCAGACTTTGATGTACACGCGAAGTTGTTTTGTTCTTCGTTCGTCGTCGTGAAAGCATAGTTGTTTGTATTTGATTGTATGTTTGATTTAACAAATAATAACAACAAAACACAAAATTGGTCAAAGAAAATTGAAAATAATTCGTCGAAGTGAACTTTGCTTGTGCAAAAAGGGGCTCTTAGTTTCGTCTAAATACATTTTATTGCTTAATTCCCAATAATGGCAGAAATCTTATCTACTTTTTGATATTGTATAAAAAAACAAACTATTCCGTAAATTGAGAACCCTAGTTAACACCCAAAAAGCAAAAAAAAAAAAAAAACCGACAACAAAAAGAAAATAAATTTTATTAATTTTGTTTCTATTTAAAGACTGTTTAATGAATTACCACAAACAAAAAAAGAAAAAAATAAAAACAATATTTACAATAAATTTTACAATAGTTAAATTTTTTTATGATAATCCAAAAAGGGGAAAAGAAGAAATGGTGACATATACAAATTTATAAAAAATAATAGCCTTTATTTTTTTTATTATTTAAAAAAAATATAAATATATGTATGTATAAATTTTTTTTATTATTTGAAATGTATAAACTTATATACTTTATTATAATATATACATTATAAACATTAAAAAAAAGTAATATTATACATTTATATACAAAAAAAATCAATACTTATTTTACTTATGCAAAAATAATAACAATAATTATAAAACAAAAGAAATTTAATAAATTTGTTTTATACATAATAATATTAAAAATAAAAGAAAAATTGCATTATTATAATATTATATAATACTAAAACACTTTACTATAATAAACAGCTAAAAATATTAAACATAAATTATATTTAATGATTTAGAAAGAGAAATCTTAATAAACGAAGAAAAACATGAATTTTTGAAGTTTAAAAAAATTGTACTTTTATTTACAAAACTTATGAAAAAAGGGTGGGAAAATAGCCAAGAATTAAAAGTGAGCAAATTTTTATGCAGTTTCACAACTTCAGTTGCCATCCGTAACCGACCCATAAGAAAATTCACAAAGTATTCGAGGGTGTGCTGGAAATCGACGTAAAACGCAAAAATTGTTAAAAGTAGTTTTTCAATATGGGCTGACTACCAAAACGTCAAATGCTTTGTATAAGAACAAAGTATAATGTTTCATTACGCCGCTGTACAATATATAAATATATATGCAATGCAAACCCTTCCAAAACATCAAAGGAAAGTATTTGTAACGCAGCAAAAAGCAATCAGAGCATCGGTTTCAAAGTTGATGCTTTGTGATATTTGACATTTAATTTGCAATCAATACAGGGGCCGAATTACCGCATACGTGAACGAGAAAGCTTTCTTATCGAATAAAATTTCGTCACGTTTCGAATGGATCGATAATAGCATTCGATAGTTGACGAAACGAAATTTTTGCAAGATGAACTAAATTTGTGTTACGTTGGAATAGAATAAAAGCATATGTTTAGTGCATATTATTAGCTGAAGACACTAATAAGAAGAAAAAGTACATGTTTAATAAAAAATTTAAAACAAACCCAAATTTTCGCGGCTTATTTCAACATATTCAGTGAATTTATATATTTTTAAAAACAAAAATAAAATTAAATAAGGAATGGCTACGTTCCTATCATTGTGCTTATCGTCTTCCGATTCTAAAGTTGATTATAACACAAAACATATCCGGAAAGAAATGAGGGAAATGGCCAAATTAGGATGATCGACCATGTACTGCGCCATAACATCTTTTTGTTTTCCATTTATTTTGTTGGTAATCGTCCTATAAACAAAAATCACTTTATTATCTTGTTTTTAAAACTTCAAAAATAATAATAAACTTACATCTTTTTATATTTTTTGCACACAAATTAAAAATTTTATGATTTCGATTAGTACTGAGATGACGAGTAAAATTTAAACACCTGATACTCTATTACGCCCTCGTTATTGTATGCTATCATCTCAAATATCGATTGTGCTTGTTCGATAACGAATGCGGTAATCCCAAAGTGAAAAATTACGAACAATTTTATTTGGTCACGTATGCGGTAATTCGGGCCCAGATTTATTTTAATATTATGCATTGCTAGGATCTCAGCCTGAAATACACTTCACTAATTTTTTCACCTCAAACAGCCGATTGGATCCATGCCAGTCGTCCCTATTCGGCAACTCTACCGGTGGTGTCACACCAAAGTCCAAGGTCTTAATCCTACGATCCGAGATTCCCCCGAGAATACTACCCTGATCAAGCAGACCCACTTCGTACAAAATTCTCGTGTGATCATCCTTCCTAGGTCTAAAAATAGAATACTCGAGGGTGAATAAGTTCCTAGCAGCCACACTCTTCACTTACTGTTCGATGGAGGGTAGATATAATAGGATCCAACGCTGCCTGTGGAGTGCTTCTCTTTGCACCTTTGATGCCCAGAGACGCACTCCTTTGAACCTTGTTGATCATCTTCCTATAACTATCCACTCTCTACGCATCTCTACAAATAGTGCATCCATAAGTAAGAATACCATATCCGGTCTCAGACCCCAATTCTTACCTATGGAGTTTCTGCATGTGTAGTAGGCGTTGAGACCCCTTCTCATCCTCTCCTGAGCATTCTTCTTCTTCAAGACAGTTAACAGTCGATTAAGTTACCGAAGTACATAGCATTGCCAGAAAGAGTTAACTCGATGCCATCCAACACTGACCCCTAAAACCTTATATCTTATACCTTTTGGTAAAAAGCACCAGTTCTGTCTTCCAGTTCCCTTTCCCCAGCCCATGCCGAGAGTTCGCCTAACATCCCCTCCATAATCTCACGAATCGTGGACAAAAATTTTCCCCTGACCAGCAGAACTATGTCGTCCGCATAAGCAACGACTTTCCTACCCATGGAATCAAAAGACCTGAGAATCCCGTTGACCGCAAGCAACCACAATAGAGGCGATAGCACCCCCC
Organism: Pollenia angustigena; assembly: GCA_930367215.1. NCBI lineage: Eukaryota > Metazoa > Arthropoda > Insecta > Diptera > Polleniidae > Pollenia > Pollenia angustigena. The sequence goes on from OV884059.1 coordinate 74,314,085, forward strand.
TGTGGCATCCTCTGGTAGCCTTCCTCCTTGTATCATGATCCCACGGCTCGAGTTGATAATCCTACTGCTAAGCATGCAGACTATCCACTCCACCAGAAAGTCCTTAACTCGCAGCTCCATCAGCGAATCCCTAATCGCCTCAATCCTAATAGTATTAAAGGCTCTATATCCAGAAACGCGGCGAGAGTATAATCCCTATGCACCAGGCCGTGCTCAATATAACCCACCACCTCATTGGGTATAAAAATTACCCTGACCTCTCTCCACCCCCTTGGCAGATACCTTCTACTGTCGCATTTCCTAAATATATTCACCAGTAGAAATAATACATCGTCCGGGATATTGCATGGCCGGAAAAATACCGTCCGGGCCCGGTGACTTATATGTGTCGAAAGTAATGACCGCCCACTCAAGCATCTCTCTTGTACTATTTCTTCGACGCAAGCGGAAGTATGACTCGATTTCGTCCCAATGGCGATCGTCCATACTTCCGTTTTCCGTACATCCGAGAAAGTGCGCCTCCATAAGTAAGGTTAGGGTCTTAGAGCTAGACGTTGTCCATGAGCCGTCAATCCTTTTTGGATATACCCCAGGACCCTTGGATAGTATCTGTCGGAATCTAGACAACTCGTTGACATTATCAATGGATTCACAGAATTGCCTCCATGATAGTCGCTTCGAAATGCACCCTGTAGGTGTTCCAATCACCCGGTGCTCCCGTGAGCTTGGCCCTATTAAACAGTCTCCTAACCATCGACCTTTGAACCTGAAGTTCCCTGGTCCAACATTCGGGCTGTTTGCGCCTATCCGAAAATTTAACCGGGCAGATGAGTGAACCTGTTCATAACACTCTCCAAATCAGTCGGCAGCAAATCTCCCGGGGTCTATAGCGGCAACCCAGTTCGGAACGTCGGCGTATTACCCATGTTACAGACAATAAGATTGTCAGTAGTTATAAAATCAAGCATTAACTCATCCCTTTTGTTGATGTCAGTGCTCCCCCATAGACTATGATGTGCATTGGCATCGCCACCCAATACAAGGATAGCACCTCGTCAATTAATTTTTCGCTAGTATACACGTTCTTACCTTGTCCTACTAGGCAGGACAAACCCAGTGTATCCCGTAACTTTCAATCCACAAAACTTTTTTTATGTATCCAAGGCTTTTGGATAAGGGCTACGTCCGTCCGAGTGTCGAGGAGAAAGGTTATTTGTTCGGCTGAAGCTGCTCACAATGGTGCAGGTTTATTTGCACCACTAACAGCTTTTTTGGTCCTGTCATGTTTCGGGTACCGGAACCTGGCATTACCTAAACCGAACTTAACAACCCCCCACGTCCTCTAAGAAGTCCATGGACTTTCGATCCACGGCGAACTTGTGAGGTCACAAGCCTCCATTGGTCCGCAAGAAGCTATCGTTTTGTTTACCCAATTACGCCAGTATGGTTTCCACAAGATTGTTACCCAGGCGAGGGCATAACCTAGTTTGAATACAAAATGTTGACGAAACAGCTTAGTTTTGCTTAAAAGGTTGGTCTTTAATGAAATAATAAAAAAATCACATTTTGCCAAAAAAAAACCAGTTTCAAACTACGTTAAACTTAGTTCAAACTAAATCCACATCTCAAAAACCCGGCGTTAGAGTCTAAACTTCCTAACTTACTTGTTATTTTGACGTTTTTCGGCCACTTTATGAAACTTTTTTGGTCTCGTTACCTTTTTATTTTTGCGAATACCATTTTTTAAAAAATGGTATTTTAGGACGCTTTTTTTATTTTTTTGTGGCGATTTTAGTGTTTTTTCACAATCATGGCATTTTGCAATTTAAGTTTTTTTTTTGCAACGAAAAAAACAAGATACGAGTGATATATTCTGCTATGCAGAGTCTTTGCTACCCTTTTTCGACAGTTAGAATATTTCAGGCGTGGGCCCTATATGGATCTATAAATTATTAATTGATCTTTATTGAAACGGACATCAGTTGCGGTTTAGGTCTATGTAATATTATTGACCGACAATCAGACAAATTTAGGATTTTATTTCTAGGCATATACAACTTAATTTGAACAAATTTGAGTATAATATTATGCGGCCATATTCTGACAACCGCACTATCTCCAGATTTACTTTGTTGTGTTCTGAAGCTCGTGAATTTTGTTTGCGATCTGTCGTTGTTTCTTAATAATATTCGAATTCCCTTGAGCATATTTTGCAATTTTAAGTAGCCAAACTCCTTGCAATTGAACATAACATAACACCTATTTTGCGAGGTCAAGTCAGAATCGCAAATGTTGATGATTTGATGATTCGAGTGGGGAGTTTTTATTAAACCCATTGTAAATTATGGACCAATCATCACAAAATTTTGTAGACAGTTTTCTGTTATTAATGTGAGACCTTAAGTTGTATGGTATTATTTCTGGTCATATGAAGTACAATTGGACCATATAAAGCTAAATAGACCACAATATCTATATGCGCTACGGTTTTAGGCGTATTAAAATAATTTCCCAGACTGGGCATAATATTGGGAAGATAGTAAATTAAAGACCGATTTTCACGTAATTTCCTTCTGTAATTTGAAATCTTATGAAACTACGAAGACCAAATTCGGCTACAAAAACATTTCCGAGAGAAGGCTTTATATAGGACATATGGTAAATTATGGACCGAACTTCCCGAAATTTAACAGTTTTGATTTTTAGTCCTTTAAAACTGTGACTTATCAAATTTTATTACGTAACGGTTTAAAGCGTACTGAACTGTTTTTCGAGTGCAGGCTATAAATAGGGCCTTTGGTTAATTACGGACCGATCTTTGCGAAATTTGTGCAAATTCTTAGAGCAATTCGTGCATTATTGTTTTTGTAACAACATTATCAATTTTTTAAGGGTGGGGGTACCACATTTGATCTCATAACTCTCATCCTACTGAACCGATTTTGCTGGATTTCAATCTCCAACTGTTTTGGAAAACTAGTAGCAATTTGACACCAACATTGTTCATTTCTTTTTAGTTAGCGTGTTTTCAAGATACAGACAGACGGACATGACTTAATCCACTTATGACTAATAATTCACTGATGGTTTAAGAGCTGGTTTAGTTTATCTAAACTTGAATTCATATGCAGTTTAAACTCAACAACTTTAAACCAGTGTCCCATGTATTATATGTTGTTAAAATAATAACATGTGGCAGCACTACGATAAATCTTATCAAATTCATATGGTCTGTATTGGTAGTTTAAACGCCCAATTTTATGCCTTTAAAAATGGTTTATATGCTTACAGCCGTATTCATAATGAAAGTTTGGCATAAAGTTAGCAAAAAGTTTATTCATAATACACTAACCAAACTCTGGCTAACGGTTTGCTAAACTCTTGTTAACGAGCTGCCAACTTGTGAAAAGCAGCCGTTTAATGTCAAACAATTTTGTTGGTTTTTTTTAAATAAGTCTGTGTTCATACGGCTCATGTCTTATTGACAAGATTGCTACTTTATAGGCGAGAGGGACGAGGGGAAAAGAAACGAGTACACAGATGCATGTACTGTCTTTAAGTTTTACTTTTTCATTCGTTGTTTAATTTTGTTATTGTTTTCAATATCAAAAAAGCACATGTCGTCAACATGACATGAATCATTTGAACGCCAATTCATGTTCAAAGAAGAAAAAGGAAGAATATTGTCAATAAGACATGAGCCGTATGAACTCAGACTAACTTTTGTTTTTTAATTTACTGTCTTTTCTTAATTTATTTTAATATTAAAAACTTAAAAATTTTTATATGTGAAGGGAAAAAGAAAAAAATGACAAATTCAGCGATGATTAATGCAAAACGTGTTGCATTTTTGATTAACACAATGTGGCATCATACAAATTCAGAGTTGATTTATTAAAAGTTGGCAGATGGAGAAAAATTCGTTATGAATTAACTCTGTGCCAACAAGCTGCTAAGCTTAATCGCCATTCTAGTTAGCAGCTCGTTGTACGTAGTCTACAAACTATGGCTAACTTTTTGTTATGAATAAGGCTGTAAGTGATTTAAATATTTGTTGGCTTAAACCAAAAAGACAGTTTAACTTGCTCTGATTTTTTAGCCCATAGAATTACTCAAGGAGCCAGAATATCTGGGGTCTGAGATGAATAATAAATAAGTTTCAAACGGAATGATATACTTAAGGTATGGTCACATATAGCAAACGTTTAACGAAAAAAGCGTAACCAACAGACAAACTTAGTTTATTTTCTTTGATTCTTATATATTTTTTTTATACATACTTATGTATTCGCATTTATTAAAACTTATGTAAAAGTAGCCTTTTGCAGCATAATTAATCTTGTTTTGAAATATAGAATACCAGATAAAGGCTAGATTACGCTATTATACTTTGTATTAATACATGTCAAAAACTCAAGAAATATGACAAAGTGTGATAGTGTGAATGCAATGTGTCACGAAAATGACAAGTATTATGAAAAATGTTTGACATCCCATATGACTTCATCGTTTTTTGAAAAATATCTAAACAATAACAATTTTTATTGGATCAGGGTTGCATTTTTTTCATGTGTAAGTGTTTATACTTTGTGTGATGGTGTGAACGCAAACTGTCATGTTACATTAGATTTTTTGACAGTCGCATCAAAACTTATTAGATTTCTATCTCACAAAGTGTTATGGAATACGTAAGACTTGTGAGATAGTGTAATCTAGGCTTAAATAACACTAATACTGAGCAAACGTAGGGGTTCCGCCCTTTTCGTCAACTGTTTGCCAAATGTGACCGTACCTTTAGTATACCCTCATTCACCACTAGTGGTGGTGGATAGTATAACATTTAAAGGCTAGATTACACTATTATACTTTGTATTAATACATGTCAAAATCTCAAGTAATATGACAAAGTGTGATAGTGTGAATGCAATGTGTCACGAAAATTACAAGTATTATGAAAAAAGTTTGACAAACCATACGACTTCATCGTTTTTTGAAAAATTTCTAAACAATAATACTTTTCATTGGATCAGGGTTGCATTTTTTTCATGTGTGAGTGCTTATACTTTGTGTGGTGGTGTGAACACAAACTGTCATGCTACATTAGATTTTTTGACAGTCGCAACAAAACTCATTAGATTTCTATCTCACAAAGTATTATGGAATACGTAAGACTTGTGAGATAGTGCAATCTAGGCTTTAGGAATACATACACAATTTAAATAATATACTTTAATAAATTGTCAAAAAGTAATTTCAATTATTGGGAATACAAAATTTTAATTTCAAAAGATTTTGTTATTCGTGCTTAATTCCCAGTTTTTATTATTGATAAAAACACTTGAAATTTATTGTTGATGGGATAAGCTATTCCTATGCATTTCACTGGTTGCTTAGGCCAGATCATCAGGAAACTTCATCCATAAAGGTTTTAGACAAACTAAAGATATTAAACCAAATAAAACTGTTAAACGTATAAGAATTATAGCAACAGTTCTACTTGTAACAATATCAAAGTTTAAACAAAACACATCAACAATAAACAACAGTGGGTTCATCTCATCTTACATTTCCCCACTACAATTAGTTGAAATTCTCTCAACATTAATTGTAGTTGTAAGTAGGTTAAGAAAAACAAAATGAAAAAAACAACAACTTACAAAAGATGTTGTCAATTAAGTGTTTTTTAGGCCGTGCACTGCCTGTTTATTATCAAAAAGTAATTTCAATTATTGGGAATACAAAATTTTAATTTCAAAAGATTTTGTTATTCGTGCTTAATTCCCAGTTTTTATTATTGATAAAAACACTTGAAATTTATTGTTGATGGGATAAGCTATTCCTATGCATTTCACTGGTTGCTTAGGCCAGATCATCAGGAAACTTCATCCATAAAGGTTTTAGACAAACTAAAGATATTAAACCAAATAAAACTGTTAAACGTATAAGAATTATAGCAACAGTTCTACTTGTAACAATATCAAAGTTTAAACAAAACACATCAACAATAAACAACAGTGGGTTCATCTCATCTTACATTTCCCCACTACAATTAGTTGAAATTCTCTCAACATTAATTGTAGTTGTAAGTAGGTTAAGAAAAACAAAATGAAAAAAACAACAACTTACAAAAGATGTTGTCAATTAAGTGTTTTTTAGGCCGTGCACTGCCTGTTTATTATCAAAAAGTAATTTCAATTATTGGGAATACAAAATTTTAATTTCAAAAGATTTTGTTATTCGTGCTTAATTCCCAGTTTTTATTATTGATAAAAACACTTGAAATTTATTGTTGATGGGATAAGCTATTCCTATGCATTTCACTGGTTGCTTAGGCCAGATCATCAGGAAACTTCATCCATAAAGGTTTTAGACAAACTAAAGATATTAAACCAAATAAAACTGTTAAACGTATAAGAATTATAGCAACAGTTCTACTTGTAACAATATCAAAGTTTAAACAAAACACATCAACAATAAACAACAGTGGGTTCATCTCGTTGACATTATCAATGGATTCACAGAATTGCCTCCATGATAGTCGCTTCGAAATGCACCCTGTAGGTGTTCCAATCACCCGGTGCTCCCGTGAGCTTGGCCCTATTAAACAGTCTCCTAACCATCGACCTTTGAACCTGAAGTTCCCTGGTCCAACATTCGGGCTGTTTGCGCCTATCCGAAAATTTAACCGGGCAGATGAGTGAACCTGTTCATAACACTCTCCAAATCAGTCGGCAGCAAATCTCCCGGGGTCTATAGCGGCAACCCAGTTCGGAACGTCGGCGTATTACCCATGTTACAGACAATAAGATTGTCAGTAGTTATAAAATCAAGCATTAACTCATCCCTTTTGTTGATGTCAGTGCTCCCCCATAGACTATGATGTGCATTGGCATCGCCACCCAATACAAGGATAGCACCTCGTCAATTAATTTTTCGCTAGTATACACGTTCTTACCTTGTCCTACTAGGCAGGACAAACCCAGTGTATCCCGTAACTTTCAATCCACAAAACTTTTTTTATGTATCCAAGGCTTTTGGATAAGGGCTACGTCCGTCCGAGTGTCGAGGAGAAAGGTTATTTGTTCGGCTGAAGCTGCTCACAATGGTGCAGGTTTATTTGCACCACTAACAGCTTTTTTGGTCCTGTCATGTTTTGGGTACCGGAACCTGGCATTACCTAAACCGAACTTAACAACCCCCCACGTCCTCTAAGAAGTCCATGGACTTTCGATCCACGGCGAACTTGTGAGGTCACAAGCCTCCATTGGTCCGCAAGAAGCTATCGTTCTGTTTACCCAATTACGCCAGTATGGTTTCCACAAGATTGTTACCCAGGCGAGGGCATAACCTAGTTTGAATACAAAATGTTGACGAAACAGCTTAGTTTTGCTTAAAAGGTTGGTCTTTAATGAAATAATAAAAAAATCACATTTTGCCAAAAAAAAAACCAGTTTCAAACTACGTTAAACTTAGTTCAAACTAAATCCACATCTCAAAAACCCGGCGTTAGAGTCTAAACTTCCTAACTTACTTGTTATTTTGACGTTTTTCGGCCACTTTATGAAACTTTTTTGGTCTCGTTACCTTTTTATTTTTGCGAATACCATTTTTTAAAAAATGGTATTTTAGGACGCTTTTTTTATTTTTTTGTGGCGATTTTAGTGTTTTTTCACAATCATGGCATTTTGCAATTTAAGTTTTTTTTTTGCAACGAAAAAAACAAGATACGAGTGATATATTCTGCTATGCAGAGTCTTTGCTACCCTTTTTCGACAGTTAGAATATTTCAGGCGTGGGCCCTATATGGATCTATAAATTATTAATTGATCTTTATTGAAACGGACATCAGTTGCGGTTTAGGTCTATGTAATATTATTGACCGACAATCAGACAAATTTAGGATTTTATTTCTAGGCATATACAACTTAATTTGAACAAATTTGAGTATAATATTATGCGGCCATATTCTGACAACCGCACTATCTCCAGATTTACTTTGTTGTGTTCTGAAGCTCGTGAATTTTGTTTGCGATCTGTCGTTGTTTCTTAATAATATTCGAATTCCCTTGAGCATATTTTGCAATTTTAAGTAGCCAAACTCCTTGCAATTGAACATAACATAACACCTATTTTGCGAGGTCAAGTCAGAATCGCAAATGTTGATGATTTGATGATTCGAGTGGGGAGTTTTTATTAAACCCATTGTAAATTATGGACCAATCATCACAAAATTTTGTAGACAGTTTTCTGTTATTAATGTGAGACCTTAAGTTGTATGGTATTATTTCTGGTCATATGAAGTACAATTGGACCATATAAAGCTAAATAGACCACAATATCTATATGCGCTACGGTTTTAGGCGTATTAAAATAATTTCCCAGACTGGGCATAATATTGGGAAGATAGTAAATTAAAGACCGATTTTCACGTAATTTCCTTCTGTAATTTGAAATCTTATGAAACTACGAAGACCAAATTCGGCTACAAAAACATTTCCGAGAGAAGGCTTTATATAGGACATATGGTAAATTATGGACCGAACTTCCCGAAATTTAACAGTTTTGATTTTTAGTCCTTTAAAACTGTGACTTATCAAATTTTATTACGTAACGGTTTAAAGCGTACTGAACTGTTTTTCGAGTGCAGGCTATAAATAGGGCCTTTGGTTAATTACGGACCGATCTTTGCGAAATTTGTGCAAATTCTTAGAGCAATTCGTGCATTATTGTTTTTGTAACAACATTATCAATTTTTTAAGGGTGGGGGTACCACATTTGATCTCATAACTCTCATCCTACTGAACCGATTTTGCTGGATTTCAATCTCCAACTGTTTTGGAAAACTAGTAGCAATTTGACACCAACATTGTTCATTTCTTTTTAGTTAGCGTGTTTTCAAGATACAGACAGACGGACATGACTTAATCCACTTATGACTAATAATTCACTGATGGTTTAAGAGCTGGTTTAGTTTATCTAAACTTGAATTCATATGCAGTTTAAACTCAACAACTTTAAACCAGTGTCCCATGTATTATATGTTGTTAAAATAATAACATGTGGCAGCACTACGATAAATCTTATCAAATTCATATGGTCTGTATTGGTAGTTTAAACGCCCAATTTTATGCCTTTAAAAATGGTTTATATGCTTACAGCCGTATTCATAATGAAAGTTTGGCATAAAGTTAGCAAAAAGTTTATTCATAATACACTAACCAAACTCTGGCTAACGGTTTGCTAAACTCTTGTTAACGAGCTGCCAACTTGTGAAAAGCAGCCGTTTAATGTCAAACAATTTTGTTGGTTTTTTTTAAATAAGTCTGTGTTCATACGGCTCATGTCTTATTGACAAGATTGCTACTTTATAGGCGAGAGGGACGAGGGGAAAAGAAACGAGTACACAGATGCATGTACTGTCTTTAAGTTTTACTTTTTCATTCGTTGTTTAATTTTGTTATTGTTTTCAATATCAAAAAAGCACATGTCGTCAACATGACATGAATCATTTGAACGCCAATTCATGTTCAAAGAAGAAAAAGGAAGAATATTGTCAATAAGACATGAGCCGTATGAACTCAGACTAACTTTTGTTTTTTAATTTACTGTCTTTTCTTAATTTATTTTAATATTAAAAACTTAAAAATTTTTATATGTGAAGGGAAAAAGAAAAAAATGACAAATTCAGCGATGATTAATGCAAAACGTGTTGCATTTTTGATTAACACAATGTGGCATCATACAAATTCAGAGTTGATTTATTAAAAGTTGGCAGATGGAGAAAAATTCGTTATGAATTAACTCTGTGCCAACAAGCTGCTAAGCTTAATCGCCATTCTAGTTAGCAGCTCGTTGTACGTAGTCTACAAACTATGGCTAACTTTTTGTTATGAATAAGGCTGTAAGTGATTTAAATATTTGTTGGCTTAAACCAAAAAGACAGTTTAACTTGCTCTGATTTTTTAGCCCATAGAATTACTCAAGGAGCCAGAATATCTGGGGTCTGAGATGAATAATAAATAAGTTTCAAACGGAATGATATACTTAAGGTATGGTCACATATAGCAAACGTTTAACGAAAAAAGCGTAACCAACAGACAAACTTAGTTTATTTTCTTTGATTCTTATATATTTTTTTTATACATACTTATGTATTCGCATTTATTAAAACTTATGTAAAAGTAGCCTTTTGCAGCATAATTAATCTTGTTTTGAAATATAGAATACCAGATAAAGGCTAGATTACGCTATTATACTTTGTATTAATACATGTCAAAAACTCAAGAAATATGACAAAGTGTGATAGTGTGAATGCAATGTGTCACGAAAATGACAAGTATTATGAAAAATGTTTGACATCCCATATGACTTCATCGTTTTTTGAAAAATATCTAAACAATAACACTTTTTATTGGATCAGGGTTGCATTTTTTTCATGTGTAAGTGTTTATACTTTGTGTGATGGTGTGAACGCAAACTGTCATGTTACATTAGATTTTTTGACAGTCGCATCAAAACTTATTAGATTTCTATCTCACAAAGTGTTATGGAATACGTAAGACTTGTGAGATAGTGTAATCTAGGCTTAAATAACACTAATACTGAGCAAACGTAGGGGTTCCGCCCTTTTCGTCAACTGTTTGCCAAATGTGACCGTACCTTTAGTATACCCTCATTCACCACTAGTGGTGGTGGATAGTATAACATTTAAAGGCTAGATTACACTATTATACTTTGTATTAATACATGTCAAAATCTCAAGTAATATGACAAAGTGTGATAGTGTGAATGCAATGTGTCACGAAAATTACAAGTATTATGAAAAAAGTTTGACAAACCATACGACTTTATCGTTTTTTGAAAAATTTCTAAACAATAATACTTTTCATTGGATCAGGGTTGCATTTTTTTCATGTGTGAGTGCTTATACTTTGTGTGGTGGTGTGAACACAAACTGTCATGCTACATTAGATTTTTTGACAGTCGCAACAAAACTCATTAGATTTCTATCTCACAAAGTATTATGGAATACGTAAGACTTGTGAGATAGTGCAATCTAGGCTTTAGGAATACATACACAATTTAAATAATATACTTTAATAAATTGTCAAAAAGTAATTTCAATTATTGGGAATACAAAATTTTAATTTCAAAAGATTTTGTTATTCGTGCTTAATTCCCAGTTTTTATTATTGATAAAAACACTTGAAATTTATTGTTGATGGGATAAGCTATTCCTATGCATTTCACTGGTTGCTTAGGCCAGATCATCAGGAAACTTCATCCATAAAGGTTTTAGACAAACTAAAGATATTAAACCAAATAAAACTGTTAAACGTATAAGAATTATAGCAACAGTTCTACTTGTAACAATATCAAAGTTTAAACAAAACACATCAACAATAAACAACAGTGGGTTCATCTCATCTTACATTTCCCCACTACAATTAGTTGAAATTCTCTCAACATTAATTGTAGTTGTAAGTAGGTTAAGAAAAACAAAATGAAAAAAAACAACAACTTACAAAAGATGTTGTCAATTAAGTGTTTTTTAGGCCGTGCACTGCCTGTTTATTATCAAAAAGTAATTTCAATTATTGGGAATACAAAATTTTAATTTCAAAAGATTTTGTTATTCGTGCTTAATTCCCAGTTTTTATTATTGATAAAAACACTTGAAATTTATTGTTGATGGGATAAGCTATTCCTATGCATTTCACTGGTTGCTTAGGCCAGATCATCAGGAAACTTCATCCATAAAGGTTTTAGACAAACTAAAGATATTAAACCAAATAAAACTGTTAAACGTATAAGAATTATAGCAACAGTTCTACTTGTAACAATATCAAAGTTTAAACAAAACACATCAACAATAAACAACAGTGGGTTCATCTCATCTTACATTTCCCCACTACAATTAGTTGAAATTCTCTCAACATTAATTTGAAATTACTTTTTGATAATAAACAGGCAGTGCACGGCCTAAAAAACACTTAATTGACAACATCTTTTGTAAGTTGTTGTTTTTTTCATTTTGTTTTTCTTAACCTACTTACAACTACAATTAATGTTGAGAGAATTTCAACTAATTGTAGTGGGGAAATGTAAGATGAGATGAACCCACTGTTGTTTATTGTTGATGTGTTTTGTTTAAACTTTGATATTGTTACAAGTAGAACTGTTGCTATAATACTTATACGTTTAACAGTTTTATTTGGTTTAATATCTTTAGTTTGTCTAAAACCTTTATGGATGAAGTTTCCTGATGATCTGGCCTAAGCAACCAGTGAAATGCATAGGAATAGCTTATCCCATCAACAATAAATTTCAAGTGTTTTTATCAATAATAAAAACTGGGAATTAAGCACGAATAACAAAATCTTTTGAAATTAAAATTTTGTATTCCCAATAATTGAAATTACTTTTTGATAATAAACAGGCAGTGCACGGCCTAAAAAACACTTAATTGACAACATCTTTTGTAAGTTGTTGTTTTTTTCATTTTGTTTTTCTTAACCTACTTACAACTACAATTAATGTTGAGAGAATTTCAACTAATTGTAGTGGGGAAATGTAAGATGAGATGAACCCACTGTTGTTTATTGTTGATGTGTTTTGTTTAAACTTTGATATTGTTACAAGTAGAACTGTTGCTATAATTCTTATACGTTTAACAGTTTTATTTGGTTTAATATCTTTAGTTTGTCTAAAACCTTTATGGATGAAGTTTCCTGATGATCTGGCCTAAGCAACCAGTGAAATGCATAGGAATAGCTTATCCCATCAACAATAAATTTCAAGTGTTTTTATCAATAATAAAAACTGGGAATTAAGCACGAATAACAAAATCTTTTGAAATTAAAATTTTGTATTCCCAATAATTGAAATTACTTTTTGATAATAAACAGGCAGTGCACGGCCTAAAAAACACTTAATTGACAACATCTTTTGTAAGTTGTTGTTTTTTTCATTTTGTTTTTCTTAACCTACTTACAACTACAATTAATGTTGAGAGAATTTCAACTAATTGTAGTGGGGAAATGTAAGATGAGATGAACCCACTGTTGTTTATTGTTGATGTGTTTTGTTTAAACTTTGATATTGTTACAAGTAGAACTGTTGCTATAATTCTTATACGTTTAACAGTTTTATTTGGTTTAATATCTTTAGTTTGTCTAAAACCTTTATGGATGAAGTTTCCTGATGATCTGGCCTAAGCAACCAGTGAAATGCATAGGAATAGCTTATCCCATCAACAATAAATTTCAAGTGTTTTTATCAATAATAAAAACTGGGAATTAAGCACGAATAACAAAATCTTTTGAAACTTTAATAAATTGTTTAAGCTTAAGGTCACTTTTTCTATAAAATTAATTTAAAAAAAATATTATTTTAAAAAATTCCTGAAGAAGATTTCCAACGGAAATTGAAATATTGAAAATAAAAAATATTTTAATTAATTTTATAGAAAAAGTGACCTTAGGCTTAAACAATTTATTAAATTTATTTAATTAAAAAAAAAAAATGTCGAAGATATAAGAATATAATTTACTATACAAAATTTAAAAAAATTTAGCATCTACATTTTGTTACAAATTCCCCTTTTTTTGTTCTAAATTTTGTCAGAACAACAATCATCCTAAAAATTGGGTCAATTCATATTTTTTACCTTCTCTCTATTTCAGTGTTACAAAATATTTATGAAAATAAAGTAAAACTAGTTTAGAATACAACAATTATGAAACATTCAACTAAATAAATAAATATTTTTTTAAATGTTTTGCTGTTTTGTTTGACCAACGAAGCATTTAATAAGATAATTATACATTTGAGTAATTTGCAAATAAAAGTTAATTATTTTAATTTAACACAATTGAAAACGCAAACGCAAAAAAGTGAAATAATATTGAAAACTAAAAACGCGTGATAGAAAACAAAAAACAGAAAAGAATTTGATATAGTTGTTTAAAAAATAATAGCTGAATTCACACTTCACTCGGTATCTGTTAACATATGAAGATGGTGAAATTTTTAATACACAAGTTGAGTATTAAACCAACTTATTTGCTGTTAAATTTTTCTTTTAAATTTTTAATGCGAAATTTTGTTAATCGGCCTAACGAAAGGATAATTTTTGTTTTCGGTATGAAAAAAAAAATATAGAAATTTTGATAACCAAAATTAAATGTCGGCGTCATCGGACCGAAAATAAGATCTGCCAAGCAGTAACCGTGGATGGTGTCGCTATCACGAAATGATAATGGACTGCTTGTGGCAGGAAATTTATAATATGGACCTGTAAGATATGTGGTGCCACTTGCCCACAACCAGCGAAACAATGATTCGAGAAATTAAATGGCCGTGTTATCTCAAGTCGTGGCTTTGTTAATTGACCATCGCGGCCATGTGATTTACACCGTTGGAATTCTTTCTTTGGGAATATTTTAAAGAAAAAGTGTACGTCAATAGACCAAGAACAATTCAAGCACATTAACGACATTGAACCTTAATTATATCTCAGAGTCATTGAAAATATGGACCATCGGATAGAGGTATGCCACCGAAACCGTGGCGAGCATTTGGCCGATGTCTTGTTTCACACATAATAGATCCTTCTATCGTAATAAAAAATATTAATTATCTGAAAACTTTTTGTTTTATTGAATATTAACGTCGTGCATTTTGGTTGGACTGTCCTTTTTAAGCAAGAAATTTACTGGGGCCTGATTCTGGCAGTCGTGATCGAGTACTTTCGCGATTCGAAAGTAATTTGATATCTAATTATTTCTCTCAATACTGAACAAATCGGAATTATTTTTTCAATGTTGTAAAGCATTAATTTGAGTTTCACAATACTGAAAAAATAATTTCGGTTCGTTTAGTATCGACTGAAAGAACTAGAAATAAAATTGCTTTCGAATCGAGAAAGTTCTCGATCACGACTGCCAGAATAAGGCCCCTGAATTTTACACAGTTTGACAACGATAAGCCAAAAATGGTGAAAAAGATATAAAGATGTAAATAAAAATTTTCGACATTTTTGGCAATTTTGAGGAACTATATGTAGTTTTTTTTCTTGTTAGTTTCTTTTAATTTTATTTTTCAAGTTTATAGCTTCAATTGTCCTGAAGACAGGAAAGAGTCATACCAATCGAGATCCGATATAAAGCCGTTTGAAAAATGGCATGTTCTTCGGAAAAATAAAGTTTAAGACAAAATATATATGAAGCTTTAAAATCGGACGAGAAGCTAAAACTAGCAAAACACAAATGGGGGTGGGTTGTTAGCTTCAAAAATACTTCGAGAAATTCCACACGAGAAGCAGTTTACACTAAATGACTTAACAAGATGTTGCGCTCTGTTATTGATTGTTATAATCCGAACTGTATACATACATATGAATGGCTAATAGATATTATAGATTAATATAATAAATCGGACCAAATCGATAATAACATTAACTACCTAATATTGTTTCAAAAATAGTGTTGATTCGAAATGTTGCATACTGAGATATTTATAAGTTTTATTAGTATAGGGTTTTTTTTAGCTGCATAAGATCTTCAAGTGATAATACAATAATACAAGACAGAAATGTTGTTGAAATTAATTTTTTTTATTTTAATTTAGTAAATAATTTCATGGCAATAATTTTTAAAATATAATTTCCGGCATGTGTCCGCCGCGGCTACGAGTTACATTTTTCATTCGATCAGTCCACTGTTTGCCTTCTTCTTCCAATAAATCTGGCTGTATGGCGTCAATAGTGGCTTGAATTTGCTTCTTATGCTACAAGAGTTGCTGGTTTGTCGGCCTAAACCAATAACTTAAAATAGCACCATAAAAAGTAATCCAGAAGCGTTAAACCGCACGAAAGATGTGGTTAGTAAACAGGAAGACGACTTCTGGAAATAAGATTGTCGCCAAATTGATTTTGCAAAAAATCGTTTGTTAAGCGCGCTGTATGGCAAGTTGTACCGTCTTAATGTAACTATACTATTATTGCCAACGATCAATCGTTATAACGCAGCGAAAATATCGTCATTATTTTAATTCAAGGTCAGCTCCCACAGCCTTAATTTATTTATTTTTTTTCATTATTTATTTATTGAATCTTCATATATTAAATATGAATTAACAATAACACTATGCTAATTCAGGGATGCTGAATCCAGTGGTGCTAATCGTTTTTCAGATTGGTTCTTGTTTTCGATATACACCGGTATTTCGAAAATGGAGGATTTTGCACAACATATATTTGTCTAATTCAAAAACGGTTTGGTTTATTGAACAAACAAATAAATAAAAAGTTGGCAATAAAATTGCCTTTAACCTTTTTTAATATGTGCATTTTAATATCGCTTTAGAAACATCATTTTTTTTTTGGCAAAAACAAATAATTTTTTTTAGCTAAATTTCGAAAGTTTTGTTCTTTTAAAATGCATAAAAAATTGGACAATTGTTCTATGCCACTGATGGGATTTGTGGTACAATTGTACCAAATTTAATTTATTGGTACACTCCTTTCATCCTTTTGGTACAATTTAAAAAAAAGACCCTCGAAGTTTCGTAATTTCTTTGAGGTGGATGAACTTACGTTTCTCTTCAAAATTACAATTTCTAATAATATATCTCCAGCCCTGAACAGAACTACTAAAAATTAAATGATTGTTAACTTATGTTCATGATGTTATGCTAACATATTAGGAACATACATACATAAGTATGTGTACTCGTATTCCTGTAGAAAGCCGGAATTGGAGAAATCAAGCGTACAATAAAGCGTGGTCCGCAATTCACATCTGTGGATATACAGACCCTTGTCAGGGAAAAAAGGAAGTTGAGAAGATAATGGCAAAATAATCGTTCCCCAATCATCAAGGTCCAACTGCGGTTATGCCAGGCAACTCTACGCAACAAACTGCAATAGAAGGCTATCTAAACAGCCTAGATGCCACAAAAAAAAAACTCCAATTACAGCTTATGCAAGGCTGTAAGACATATGCAATGCCCTATAATCCATGAATCTCCACTAAGACTGGAAAACCGTACCTGGGCCAAAAACACAAATGAAAAAATAAACGCCTTTGCAAGCCACTTGTTCCTGTCGTCAAATTATTCCTTATACAGTTAACGATCCAATTAACTCAAGTAAAATCAGCGATAGAAAATGTCAACATTAAAAAATCTCCCGGTGCTGACCGCAACACAGGCTCAATGATAAGAAACTAACCTACGTCTGCTTCAAGAATCTTGCTGCTCATCTTTAATGCGATATTACGAGTTGGCTACTTCAAATCCTCTTGGAAGACCTCTACAATTGTTATGATTCCTAAGTCAGGAAAAGACGCTAGTCAAATTACGTCGTACAAACCAATCAGCCTACTATCATTATTATCAAAGCTATTCGAAAAAATATTCCTTTTAAGCATAACTCCCTATCTTAATGAATACGCAATCATTCCGGATCATCAGTTCGAATTCCGAGCAAGGCATGGTACAATCGAACAAGTGCATAGAATTGTTACCCACATTAGATCAGCGTTTGAGAGAAAAGAATATTGCTCAGCACTGTTTATAGACATTTCCCAAGCATTCGATAAAGTTTGACATGATGGGCTGATCATTAAAATAACACGAATGCTTCCACAAAACACTCACAAACTCCTTGAGAGCTATTTAACTGGCAGAACATTCATGGTAAGATCAAAAAACAAATACTCCCCCACCAAGAAAATATCTGCTGATGTCCCTCAAGGCAGCATATTATGGCCGTTACTGTATATAATATATACAGCTGATATGCCAACAAGCCCGAGCCCACATACTTCTATGTTGCAGACGACACAGTATTTATTAGTGTTAATCAGGACCCAAAAGTTGCATCGAAGCATTTACAGTCCCACATCAATGAACTAGAGGCCTGGCTAGAAAAATGGAAAATAAAGGTTAACCCGGCTAAAGAAGACAAACGTGCCCAGCAGTAAAAATAAATAACATCACTGTTCGGGTAGAAAATCATGTTAAGTACTTTGGAATTCATATAGATAGACGCTTGACCTGGGGTCTAATCACCGCATACGATATGGAGCAAAATTTATCGAAATTATTTATTTTGTTATTATGAAACTCGATATCGAATGAAATGTATTGAATTTGAAATAATAGCATTCGTTATCGAGTAACTCGACATTACATTTATCGAGTTTTCATGCGATACGTCGGTGTCTATCGTTTGCAAAACAATTCGATAGTCATATTGAAGCGGAAATAACGGATGTGAATCTTAAAGCAGCTCAACTACATTGGCTAATCAGTCGAAACTCAAACTTATCCTTAGACAACAAAGTTCTCTTATACAAGTCTATCATAAAACCAATATGGACATATGGCATCCAATTTTGGGGTACTGCATGCGCATCAAACATCCAGAAGCTACAAAGAAGACAGTCTAGGATATTACGGCAAATTGTCTGCGCCCCATGGTATATACGTAATGACATTATCCACAGAGATCTTAACATCGCTACCATCCAGGAAGAAATTAAAAAGTATTCAGTCAAATACATAGATAAACTAATGGTCCATCCCAACTACCTCGCTCGGGATCTAATAAAGTTCGAAGGTCACTGAAGGCTGTAAAAATTCCGACACTTTGAGCCTAGCAGGCTTTTTTAACACTTGAATGCAATTAGTTAGCGGTTACCTACATTGGTAATGGCTAACAAATACAAATAAGAATAAGGATTAAGCTTTGAATACATATTGTAATTTTCGACAAGAATAATAAAAAAAAAAAAAAAATGATTGAATAAAAAAGTGTAATGAATTCTTACTATGTATGTATGCTCTTTTATTTTATAGCGAAATTTTGGTACAATTTATGTCAATTTGGTACAATTTTGCCATTGAGATGGTACAATTTAAGAATTTCCAGATCCCAACAGTTTGCTATGCTTCTAATTTCTAATTCTAATTGAAAATTTCCAAAGAAAACAAGGCTCAAATGATAAAAAACTGTTAACAATTTTTGATTTTATTCAAAGGCAATTATGTGTTAAGAAAATGCTAAGGACGTTAAAATAATGGAGGTCTCAGTTATGGAAATTTTTCTTCAATATATTTCTAGCTGGTATTGTAGATAAAAAAACAAAGTGGGGTTGGTCATACATTTGACCCGCCTAGGTGTATCCTACGCGCTTCAGGGGCCAAATTTAAGTTTTTAGCCATACACATTTTTTTTGATAAATGAAGTAGAAAACTCTCTTCTGTATAATTTCTGTCCAATGCTACAGCACAGGTCGCACGACCCTTGAGCTAGTACTGCCCATTAAAGTGTGTTTTGGGAACAGATTCTATTGTTATTGGTCTAAGATTTCAACATTTTTTAATAAATTAAGATCACTTTCGTAACAAAAAAAAAAAAAAAACAAAAAAACGATACACAATAGACAATAAATCATTGTTTGGCGATTTATATAGGTAAATAAACTTTGTTTTATTTTTGAAAAAATATAAAACAATAAATAAATATGAATTGTTTATAATAAATAAAGTGGACTACTACTAGAAGGTTCATTGACACAAACTTATAAAAATAATAAACATTTAGAAAAATATTCGCTACATACACGAACAAATATTCGTTCATGTTTGTAGTTATTTTCAATTAAAATTTTTGCTCTTAAAATAGATAAAACAAAAAATTATAATAAAAAAAAAATTAAAAATAAAACGAAAAAAAACTCAAACACATTCGTTGCATTTGGATTTCAAATCAAAATAAACAAACGATTTTAACGAATTTCAAACAGCTTTTGTAAGAAGACCAACCAAAAATAACTTTTAAATTAAATACAAAAAAAGAAAAAAAAAATATATCCACCAAAAATGCTTTTAGGTCTGATAAGAATTGCAAGCAAAAAATATACATACATATATAAAATAAAATGTATACAAAATGAAAAAATATAAATAATTTTTATTTGAAATGCATGACACACCATTTTAAAGCCGGCCTGCCGGCCGGCATTTATTTATTTTGGTGTCTTGCTCTTTTTTGCTGGGCATATTGTATTTTATACAACATAAAATTAAAATTATAAGAAATTCAAACAATTGCAATCGGTTAAGCTCGACTAAACGTTATACTACACACGTTCAGGCTCAGGGTGGTGATTTGCAAAGGGGGAAAGTGAACTTTAAACCATTTCTTAATCTGTCTTATGGATTAAAAAAACTTTTAAAAATAAATTTAACCCAATAAAAATAGAGCTTACAACAAAGCAGGTTTGTAAGCGAGAAACGTAAAAGTTTCGCTTAGTCTGGGTTCGCGCTATGAAAGTCAGTGTTACCACCAGCAAAATTTAAAATTACACTTGAGATGAAGCAAAATTACCCGATTTAAATGAAATTACACCAGATATTAAATTGAAGTTTTTTCCAATAAAAAGGCATTTACAAAGAAGCAAAGTACAACAAACGCATTGAAAGAAGATTAATATTAGTCAAACTGTTAAAATAAATTAATAAAAAAAATTAAAGATTTAAAAACTATTAATAAAACATAACAAAAAATTCCTAAAATAGTGAGTTTAACTTCCACATTTGGTTGCAAATATCTAGAGAAGGTTCAAAGTGCTGATAAACCAGCAACAATTGACGTCTTGGAGTTCAACATTGTTTATTTAATTGGTGACATGCAGCCAGCAATCGATGGTTTTCTTCCGCAACCACGTAACTCGATTTTTTGTTTTAACCGGAAAAGTAATCAGTAAATACCGCCTTATAATATTGCAATTTTTTTGTATGGCGGAATATCGGAATTTTTCCTAATTCTTGTATTATGAAAGAATATATAGCAAAAAGTTTTAAATATTTGGTAAAAAAAAAGTATTTTGTCTCTCCAGAAAAGTAGTTGTTTTTGAGTTACGAAATGCTCGAAAGAGGGGATCAAAATTGGACGTCTGCAATACATTTCGTCAAGAACAGGCGCGTTGCCTATTTGTTTAAAATAAGTTTCAGTTGATAACGCCATGTATTAATCTGTGATTAAAATAAATTTTTTGTGTTGTCTACCATTTTAAGTTTCATGGTCTTAAAAATACCCTTTATACCTTATTTAGTAAGCAAAATGCCTGCAGGGATTTATACAACTGTCCCTTTCATAATTCAGTTTTACAACTGTTAACGGCGTTAAATATTCTTCAAGCTAAAGCTTTTGAAAGTTGCCAGATTAAAATAATCAGCCCAATTATGAATCAAAATTCCGCGTTTATTACCTTCTCCCATTTTACAATTGAATTTAAATAGGAAAAGGGAAAAATCTACCGTGGAATTTTCATTCATAATTGGGCTGTATATGTATGTTGGAATATTGGAAACATTTCTTCCCTAGGGAATAACTTTTTTCAATTAGCCTCAGGTTCTAAATTACTATGATAGCCATCTTAACCCAAATCTAAAAGTTCCTCTTGCGACATTCATTATCGAACTTTTGAAAATATATATTAAATGATTGAAGACTTTTCTTAAAAAGAAAACGAGGCTTTGGTTCAGATCAACAATATTTTAAAAAAGAAATAAATGTCATCACTGATATCGAATCTTGATTTTATATGGGTATCTGAAGTAATAATTTTAAATTACACCTGAATTACACCTAAGAGAAATTACCCACGCTCTTCCCACGACAGTAAAAATTATACCAAATTCGGGTAATTACCCAAAAAGTAGCAACGCTGATGAAGGTTTTCTTTCAGAGATTTTGAGTGTATTGGTGAGATGGGAAGAGAACATGCTTTTCTTCTCTCCTCTCTTACCCATAAACTCAGACTTTCTGAAAGAAAACTATCAGTGTTTGAGCCAAGACTTTTATATGGCGAGTACCGACTTTGAAGCAATTGAGACATTTTTGACACGGAAAGTGCTTTATTCAGCTCATTAAAAAATTGGCGAATTCAACGATCAGCTTTTCACACTGAGTTTTTGTTACCGTTGTTCTTTAATGTGCTCCCTTACAAACCTGCTTCGTAGTAAGTCCTCGTTCATATTATTTAACGTTTGCTGCAAAAACCTTCTTCAAATTTCTTTTGAAACTGCTTTCGTGTCCATAGAATGAAACATTTTTTTTGCAGGACTAAAGTATTTTGTATGTCTTCTCTCTTTCTTCTTCTAACTCTCAATAACAAACCCACAAAAACTGCTTGTACAGGAAACAAAGTAGACTTTTCCATTCTTCTTTTCATCATCAAACTCAAATGTTTCGTAGCTAAAGTTTCATAATGTGGATGTGGACAGTTGAGGGAATGTCGTGGCTCTTCTAATGTTATATTTGTTAAGAAATCTTTCACTTACCTTACTGCATCTCTGTATGTCTAATTGCGTAGGGCATTAATGTGCGCTTACTTTGTAAAATTTACTATAAAGGTTCAGTTAGCCGGGAGTACCAGTAACGTTGCAAATCAGCTGCTTTATTTTGTTGTATGAAAAGCAATTAGAAAGATTATAGTTAGCAGTAAGATGTTACGTCTCAATCTGTAAGAAATAGATTGGTCTTACTTTTTTACGCTAAGGTTAAGTTACTGTTACTCTCAGCTAACTGAGCCTTTAGTGCTTCGCAAAACAAGCCAATTTTTTATTGTGAAGCTAGTTTCGATTGTAGTCCTCGGACAAATGCTCATTATCCAAAAATAGGTCAAAATTATTTAAAGTATACAACTATGACATCTTCTTGAAAGATACACCTCCGGATGCAATGTTTCGTGTTAACCTTATTTTTTCAAGATATTTCTTAGATCCTATTAAGCTTATGTATTTTGGATCCTAATGTATCGCAGAGTTAATTGTACGATGTCCGTCTGTCCTTGTGTATTTTGAAATGGTTTTTCCAACGACGCCAGCTATAATAAGGACTTGCTTGGTATATACATTAGGGTGGGTCGAAAATATTTTTTTTCTCTTATCGACTTCTAATAGCGTAAAAATTGTGTATTTTTGTCTGCACTAGACCCCTGTAATATATTATTAATTTATTTTTAGTGCAACAGCCCGCGCATTGACCTTCAATTTTGTTAAATTTTGAATATAACAACAATAGCATTGTATTGCAGAAAAGCATATTACTGTATTTTATCGACTTGTAAGTTCGTGAAAATAGTATCAGAAGCATCCATAACTCTTTGCAATAAAAAATTAAGAGAAGGTTTAACATAGACGAAACTTAAATCAAGACGATAGATGCCTAGATTTTACAGTAAACAAGATTTTGTGACCAAAAAATGATTTTATTGTTTTCTGTTGTATACGAACCAAAGTTTTATTTTTTTTTAAGTTCACAGAAAAAAATTAAAAATTTTCTCTAATCACCAATTTTATACCAAATTCATAGAATCAAGCAACCCATTTGTTGATTTTGCACCTATTACCAAAATGATTATATTGATTACTAAAAATTGTAAAAATTTTATATATTGAAGATTTTTTTTTCAATAAATGATATTTTTAATTTTAATTAAAAAAATGATCAAAAAACTTAAAATTTAAAAAGTTTAAATTATTTTATTTTAAACGAAATAATTTTTTGTTATTTGATTATTATTTTATTTAAAAATTTATTTCCAAACAACTCAAATGTTAATTAAATCAAAATTATATTTTTAATTTTCTTTCAACAAAAAAAAAAATTGATTCAATTATCACATTAATTAAGTTTTAATACTTTTACAATAATTTTTTTAATTGATAAAAAACTACTAATAATTTTTTCTGTGTTAAATTCAAAATAGTTTCAGTTTTAATTAATAATAATTGATAGTAAATAAAAAATTTAAATTTAAAAAATTTACTTTTCTTACATATTCTTAATTTTTAGGAGCTCTTGCGCGGGCTGAAGATGTGACTTTTTTTTACTTTTTTTTTGCAGTTTTTATTTGTTTTGACGTAAGACAAAAAAATATTGCTATTAGAACATGATTCGAGAACTTTTATTTTTTCTCATACATCAGTGACCCAGCCTAATATACATACATATTTATATCACATATAGTCTAGAATAGTCTGCTATTGCAATTTAACAAGATTGGTCTACAAATTGCTGAGATATGAGCAAAAAACAATGCCAGCTTCTAATTTTTGACCATAAAACCTTTTTGTTGTTGCTTGTTTTATTACTTTTTTCTGTATATCAGGAGAACGGCAAGAGCCAAAATTTCCAAAATAGGAACAAGCTCTTGGTTATCAATTAGCAACGTTCACAAAACATGGGCGGGATTGGAGAAGTGGGCGTGGCAGTACCCATTAAAATATATTATACATTTATTTATAGCTGCAGAACGAAAATAGCCAACATTTCCATATAAGGTACAAGCATCTCGGTTATCACTGCACAATAGGGTGGGTCGAAAAAAAGAGTTGTGCCAGTCACCCCCTAGGATGAAAGATATGTCAATGAAGTTTCTAAAACAGGAAACAATTTTTTTTTGCCACGCCCCAAAATACAGCACTTTTGGTTTTTTATATGTAGCGCTGCCATTTAAAGTCCGATCTCATCATATCGCATATCGTTGTTCATGGCTTGAAAGTTGCTTCATTTTTGTCTTTGGTGACTTTTCAATCCGACCTGAAATTCTGGACACCACTTATGCCACCTCGGATCCTTCCCCTAAATGTCCAATTTTTTTGACGGTCCAAGAAAGTCCTTATAAAATTACGTATGTATCGATTTTAATATGCTCACTTTTATGAAACACCTCCAAGTTAAGGCCATTTTTTCTTTTTCACACACATACTACATTAAACCAAGTAGAAGCCAATACAAACCAAAAAAATGTTCATCAGTCACGCCCTAGATTAAAAGGTATATTTATTAAGTTTTAAGAACTTTAAAAAAATTGTTTTTGCCATGCCCTAAATTACTGCCCTTTTTGTTTTATATCAGTGATAACCACTCC
Source organism: Pollenia angustigena (assembly GCA_930367215.1). Taxonomy (NCBI): domain Eukaryota; kingdom Metazoa; phylum Arthropoda; class Insecta; order Diptera; family Polleniidae; genus Pollenia; species Pollenia angustigena. The sequence continues at coordinate 74,339,035 of OV884059.1, forward strand.
ATAGACTCGCGAGCCAGTCAATAATCGTATTTTTCACACAGACGCGGTCGGCAATTCATATGTATATTACAAATTTGTTCGTTTCAAAACATCAGACTATCATCGGTCTCTGCGACCGCACACAAGCACATAATATCCTTGTGTGCGTGCGTTCGGGGCTTTCTTAGTTCGGGGCTTGGTTATCACTGTTTTATATATACAGCATCGTCAATTAAAGTCCAATCTCATCGTATCGTATATCATTGTTAATGGCTAGAATGTGCCTTTATTTTCGTATTTAATGCTTCTTTAAACTAACTTAAAATTCTAGATGGCAATTATGATATCTCGGATCCTTCCCTCTGATGTCTAATTTTTTCACGTGCTAAGAAAGTCCCTCTAAAACTTTGAGTCACCTTGAGTCTAGCTAAGATTTATAATTTTTCGCATACATGTTTTGAGGCATTCATTTTTATGCATTTAAATTATTTTTCATTTTTAGAATTCTGCAGTTTCTTTATATTTTTTAGTTCTTGTTTTAACTCTGTATCATGGTCTCATATATGACATTATGTTTGCTTTTACAAATGTCTTAATTTAAATTTTTAATTTGAGTTTCACAGTCCAGCAAAAAAAAAAATGGCACGAAAAATTGCACAAAATATGAAAACTGGCAAAAAAAAAACGCTAGTAGTTCAGATCGAGAAAGCTTGTCAATAAATTCATCCGTCTCACTTTCATTAAAATGTGAGTAGTCCACTTGAAAACACCACTTAGTTAAAAAAAAACCAAAGGCGAAGAAACAGTTTTTAAAAATTCAAATGACAAGCCAAAGAGAGTGGTTTTCAGGATTATTGAATAATTAAACAAAAATTGCGCGTAACTTACAGAGTTTTGTACGAGATTGATAATGGCTTAGGGAGCCATTAAAAAAAATGGAGGCTTTTACAGAATTTTTATTTTGCTATATATCTAAATTCATGATTATTGCGTCTCAGGTAAGTAGGTGTTATCCACTGAAACTCAACTGTTTCCCACCTGCCTAGAGGTTGTTGGCAGCCCCAACGCTAGGATCGGGTAAGGTGGCCCAATCAGTCGCTTTGCCTTAAACTCAATTTATTAACGAAACCACAACTAATAATGATTATTACCAACCGATCCCCCCGATGACGACCTTCAGCATGAAAAAAATTTCTCGAATTGGAACATGGAACGTGCGCACACTCTTAGATCCATCTAAACTGGCCCAAGTATGCAGATAGTTTGCGAACTACAACCTGCTGCTTTTAGGTTTGTGCGAAACAAGATGGCCAGAATCAGGAGAACTCAATACCTCCGAAAACCTAAAATTTATTTATTCCGGAAAGCCGGATGACCAGCCAAGGTCAAGCGGTGTCGGATTTCTGTTGTCGAAAGAAGCATATGATGCAATGATTAATTGGAAGCCTTATGGAGACAGAATAATAACTGCAAGATTTCGTTCAAGAGCTCGAAATCTTACCTGTGTGCAATGCTATGCACCGACTGAAACGTCAGAATCAACACTGAAGGAAAGTTTTTACAGCCATTTAAATCGTGTGCTATCCGCAATTCCCCGCGGTGACATCGTTCTAATGATGGGCGATTTCAATGCACAGGTTGGCCCCGACAATATAGGACGAGAACATATAATGGGCAAACACGCAATTGGAAGGCTTACTGAAAATGGTAGGCTCTTTGCTGAGGCATGTGGCAACGCTAATCTTGTAATAGGGGGCACCTTATTTCCTCACAGAAGAGTACACAAGGCGACATGGGTATCGCCCGACAATGAGACAGAAAACCAAATCGACCACATAGCTATTAGCAAAACCTGGCGAAATAGCCTCCTGGATGTGCGATCTAGGCGCGGTGCCGATTGCAACTCAGATCACCATCTCGTTGTTGGTAGCTTACGTATAAAAGTTGCTGCTATTCGTAAACCTGAGGCTGTGGCACGTAAATACGACGTAGTAAAGTTAAAAAATCCACAAACTCTTAACAGCTACGTACAAGAGCTGATAAATGGATTAGCTGTGCAACAACCCCATCCTACCTCTGAGTGGCCCTTAATTAAAAAAAGTTTTGTTGATGCTGCAAAGAAACATATTGGTCCCAAAGTACCTAAGAAAACCCATTGGATGTCTGATTTAACCTGGAACCTCATTCTTGAAAGGAAAGACCTAAAAGACGAACTTAACGCAGCCAGAACTCTCGGTGAAAAGTCGTCGCGTAAAAAGGCATACACACAACATGATAAGCTGGTCAAACGTAGCGCCAGAAACGACAAAAGAATGTGGTATAATAAGCTTGCATCGGATGCACAAAAAGCCTCAGCCGAGCATAGATCGAAGGACCTTTATAGCATCACAAAAAAACTCACTGGGAAAAACATCTCAAACACAAGACCGCTAAGAAACGCCCAAGGTGACCTCACAACATCCGCGCAAGATCAGCTAGAAATATGGAAGCAACATTATTCCAATATGCTTTCCACTACAACTCCCACCCACCCAAATATGTGTACCTGCGACTCTCACTTAATACGGCATGATATTTCCATTGAATGCCCAGATGTAGCAGAGGTTGTTGATGCAGTTGATTCCTTAAAAGCGAATAAGGCCCCGAAATGCTTAAAGCCGACTCTCAAACCACAGCCAACATATTGCTTCCCCTTATCCAGAACTTCTGGCGCACACAAGAACTTGACTCGAAGCTAAAAGAAGGCCTTATCGTAAATATTCCAAAAAAAGGTGACCTGAAAAACTGTAAGAACTGGCGGGGCATCACCATCCTTAGCGCAACCAATAAAGTTATTGCACAAATTATTAACAAGAGAATATCTGACACTGTACTAAAGGACCTAAGACCCGAACAAGCTGGCTTCCGACCCCAAAAATCTTGTATAGACCACATCAATAGTCTCCGAATAATCATAGAACAATCGAAAGAACTTCGTTCTCCGCTCTACCTGTTGTTTATAGATTTTGAAAAAGCTTTTGATACCCTGAATCAAAACGCAATATGGAGTGCTCTAGCTTGCAAAGGGGTCCCACCCAAAATCATAAGCCTTACTCAGGAGCTGTACCGTAATGTTAAATGTCGTGTTGTCCACAATAATGCTCTGAGCAACAGCTTCGATGTTGTAGCTGGTGTTCGCCAGGGTTGTGTACTGTCTCCCTTGCTGTTTAACATCGTTCTAGATGTTATAGTTCGCAATGCTACTAAAGCAAAGAGAGGTATCAACTGGGGTCTTAACCAACAGCTCGAGAGCCTAGAATATGCTGATGATATCTGCCTGCTTGCACACAGTTATAAAGATATGACATCTAAGTTGAAATGCATCGAAACAGAAGCTGCAAAAGCTGGCTTAAAAATAAACATAGGCAAGAGCAAAGTGATGCGCTGTAATACAACAAACACAAACAAATTCTGCATAGGAAATACCGACCTGGAAGAAGTTACGTCTTTTTGCTACCTCGGCAGCATCATTACAAACACAGGTGGTTCTAGTAATGATGTCGCGTACCGAATCTCTAAAGCTAACCAAGCATTTGGTACCCTTCGGTCAGTATGGAAATCTTCAGCCATATCCAAGGACACTAAGATTCGTATTTTTAACTCTTGTGTTAAGTCTGTGCTCCTTTATGCATGTGAGACATGGAATACAACAGATCACGACGTAAACACTCTACAAGTGTTTGTTAATCGATGTCTTCGACGCATCCTAAAGGTTTTTTGGCCCAACACCATCTCCAATATGGAACTTTGGAGTCAAACAAATCAGCAGCCAATCCATACTGACATACTTAATCGCAAATGGCGCTGGATTGGCCATACGCTACGTAGGCCTCCAAATGACACAGCAAAAATTGCCATTGATTGGAATCCACATGGTACATCCCGCAGATTAGGCAGACCATCTCACACCTGGCGTCGACAATTGAACATCGAAATTAGACGCATCGATCTCAGCTGGGGAGAAATAAAACGTATATCATCAAACCGGACCGAATGGAATAGATTCGTTGTGGCCCTTTGTTCCGAATAGGAACCACAGGACATTATATATATATATATATATATCTAAAACAAAAAGGGCTGTTATTTAGGGCGTGGCAATTTTTTTTTAAAGTCCTTAAAACTGTATAGATATACCTTTTATTCTAGGGCGTGACTGAGGAAAATTTTTTTGGTTTGTATTGACTTCTACTTGTTTTAATGTAGTATGTATGTGAAACAGAAAAAGGGGCTTTATTTGGAGGCGTGTCATAAAAGTGAGCATATTAAAATCTCAACATACGTAGTTTTATAAGGACTTTCTTGGACCGTCAAAAAAATTGGACATTTGGGGGAAGGATCCGAGATGGCATAAGTGGCGACAAGAATTTCAGGACGGATTGAAAAGTCACCAAAGAAAAAAATGAAGCCACTATCAAGCCATGAACAACGATATGCGATATGATGAGATCGGACTTTAAATGGCAGCGCTACATATAAAAAACCAAAAGTGCTGTATTTTGGGGCGTGGCAAAAAAAATTTTTTCCTGTTTTAGAAACTTCATTGACATATCTTTCATTCTAGGGGGTGACTGGCACAACTTTTTTTTTTGTATGGAGGTCGACCCGGTCTACTGCACAACATCCGATAAAATGTGGGCGGGATTGGAGAAGTGGGCGTGGAATTTCCCAAAATTAATATATTATAAATTTTTCTGTATCTGGGGGACGAAAAAAGCCAACATTTCCAAATAAGGTACAAACATATCGATTGTCAATGCACAACATCCGACAAAATGTGGGCGGGATTGAAGAAGTTATCGTGGCACAAAAACGTTTTTTTTATATTTGAAGAACGGTTAGAGAAATATCGTCTAAATTTGGTACCCATAGCTGAGCTATTAATACACAACTTCCTTAAAAATATGGGCGGGATTGGCAAAAATGCGGGTTCTTTTCCGCGATATTTGGTATAAAGCACAACAACGACTTGATTACTAAAGAGACCTTGCCAATTACCAGTCCAGGGCTAATGGTTTTTGTGGATTTCTGGTCAGCTGTGATCATTCTCGAAAAAAAGGACGACCAACTAATTTTGCTTCTGCCGAAAAACAGGTATTGGCTGCACCTTCGTCCCCAGAGAATGAAATTATTCCAAAGATGTATCCGTACTTGTGTTTTTCCTTTGAGACTTCCCAGGATCCCGCACATTTTTCGGGACAAAAATCCCGGGAAATATCTGCGGGATTTCCCGGTTTTTTTTACATTAATTATGTCAACTTTAATGCTGGTATAAATGCAAATAAGTTATGCCAAGAATGTTAAATATTTGATACTCTGAAATTTTGAACTAGTTAAAGAAGAGGAGTAAAAACGTACTAAATTTTTAATATTTTAAAGACCCTTTTTTGGAACTGAGCTAAAGTATATTGACAGAGATGTTAAAAGCTTAGAAAAGTAATACAACACAGCTTACAATAAACAATTTGTAGTTGTATTTACTCTCCTTTAAAAAATGCAATTCAGCCACTAGGATTTCATATACGATTTTTTTAAGATTTCAATTCCACTGCAAAACTGCAATCGACTGATGCTCTTAAAATAATATAATCAAGATAATCGATTAAATTCCATCTGAATTAAAATATAAAACTTTTAATAATAATCCACCCCTTTTTGCGCTCCCTCCTACACCACGTTCCTGCTTTAATTTTAGACTAAAATAAATAAGATAAATTTGTGGCACGCGATTTTAAGTTCGCAGAAATAAAGAAAAGCAAAAACTATTTTTAAATGCAATTAATTAAAGTGGAAAATAAAACAACAAATGCAAAAATTTTAATATAAAAAAAAAATAAATTGTAAATAAAAACATTTTCGTCTAACTACTTCCGAATTAATGAAATTAAATAAAAATTGCAATTTGCACAAAATAATGCAATGAATATGAAATTATTTTAATTATAATTGTGGTTGAACAAAAAAAAAAAAAAAAAAAAACCTTAAATCTTTTATAAACATGAACAATTCATTAAAAGTACCTGTTTAAAGTGCAAAAAATAAAACAATTTTTTAAAATGCCATAATTTCATTTCAACACTTCACATTAATTATCTTGATGTAAAAAAAAATGAAAATCTAAATAAAATTTATTTAAATTCTTTTTGCACAAACAACAATGGCAAAAAGCTGTTCGTCTGTATTGACATTTTAACATGACAATTGTTTTCTTTTTTTTTTTTGGTGGATACCCTACTCGTGAAAATGGAGCAAATTCATGTGTGGTAAAAGTTTGAACCAAAAATTTTAAGTAAATATCTAAAAAAAATAATTGTAGGCTGGAAAAAGAATTAAAATATGATTAGTATAAACTACGGTTTTTAAACATTTGAAAATCAGGAGAATTGGTCTAAAGCAGTGATAACCAAGCCCCGAACGCACGCACACAAAGATATTATGTGCTTGTGTGCGGTCGCAGAGACTGATGATAGTCTGATGTTTTGAAACGAACAAAGTTGTAATAAACATGTGAATTGACGACCGTGTCTGTGTGAAAAATACGATTATTGACTGGCTCGCGAGTCTATGGAGTGGTTATCACTGGTCTAAAGCAATGACATTGGCTGCTATATGAATAAAAGTGTAGAAATATAAATTAAAGGCAATTTTGTCCCAATTAAACAACTGCTTTCCACCATCTATTAAACATTTTGCAAGACTTCAACCTGTTTGGGACCGTTATGGACCTGACAAAAAAAATTATGTTATGAGGTTAAGATTTATATGTATAAATACGAGTTCTTTGTGCCGACTATTATTAAGATATGAATATCTTTTTGAGATTTTTATGTCTTAAGGCGATTTTGGGTAAGGGGTTATTGTGGGACCTATGATCAATAATGGACCTACCAGCACAATACCAACATTTTAACCTTTTTCCGGAAATTATATTTTTAAAGGGTCATATCTGACCCAGATATTGACTGATTCCAAGAAAATTTCTTAAGGTTGCCGTAAAATTCTTTTGGGCCAAATTGTATCTAAATACCAACATAAAAAGATGGTTTATGGTCTCATTGACTATATTTTGGGAAGAAATATTTATGGATGCTATGTGAAATAATCAAATAAGCTTCGTCGTTACGTCCATTTAAACACAAATATGTACCAAATCTAGCAAATAGTCGGCTGATTATTAGTTTGCCGCATATGCCAAAAAGTCGTAGTGGAGAAAAACCACAATGAAGGTTTACAAGAAATTTTCTGAATTTTCTGTGATATTTACATTAAGTTTGACTTTTATTCGGTGTTTGTGTTGTATTTTACTTATTAATTATTTATTTATTTCTGTGTCGTGTAGTCCAGTTTTTAATATAAAATAGTTAAAAAGTGCAATACAAATGTAAACCCTAATTTATTTTTATGGAATAAAAATAACCCCTGATGAAGTTCGAAAAAAAGCGAACGAAACGTTGGGAAAAGAAAATAAATTAACCATAAATGTTTTTTAATTACATTTGGTAAAAAAACGATTGATCATATTAGCCCGTGAGGAAAACAAAAAACCTCAATAATAATATACCCGATGAAGTTTTTTGTATTTTTACCACTGCTTGCTTGTGAACGTGAGTTTTTGTGAACGTTCTTAGATGTACAAAGGAATTTATAGGTAGAAAGGGTATATATAACTTTGTCATTCCGTTTGTAATTTCTACAATATTGATCCTACACCCTATAAAGTATATATATTCTGGGTCCTTATGAAAAGCGAAGTTCAAAACCGGTTTTCCGTCTGTCTGCTGAAATGGGTTTTACGAAGCCCCCAGATATGATAGGGACTTGGTTGGGGTATCTTTATGTCAGGTATTCTTATTTTAATTTTGCTATTGAAATTCAGCCAGATCGGTCCCCAAATGGCTGAGATATGAGCAAAAAACCACGACTACCTCTAATTTTTTCCAAAAATCCCTTGTGGTTGTTGTATTTTTATTACTTTTCGCTGTATATCTGGGGAACGGCATAAGACAAAGTTTCAAAATTAGGTACACACATTTAGGTTGTCAGTACACACCATCCTACAAAATGTGGGCGGGATTGGAGAAGTGGACGTGGTACCTCCCATACAAAAAAAAAATTGTATAAAAACCTAAATTTTAGGGCTGCCATATGTCTTATGGATATGACTTATATACCAATATATTCAGTAGAACATATTTCATTAAAAACTCGGAAAAGTCGGTTCAGATACAAAAAAGTTATGACCAAAATAAAATTTTTTTAAATACCCACTTTCGGGAACCTTAAATCTCCCCGAGTCAAAGCTTTATAACTCAAGTAAATGGTAATTTCTTCTTAAACACGTCGGTATATAAATCTGTCAAATCGGTTAAAAAATGGCTGAGTTACAACCGAAATACTGAATCCCCAAAAATTACTCTTTTTATAATTAACTTTGTTAAAATATATGTATACAAGTATATATAAATGTTTATATATAAATATAACTTAAGTAAATGGTTAAATTCTTCCTTAACACGTCGGTATATAAAACTATCAAATCGGTTAGACAATGGGTAATTTATGAGCAAAATACTCCAAAAATGGGCTAAAAAACATCAATATTTTTATAAAAACCTAAATTTTAGGGCTGCCATATGTCCAATGGATATGACTTATATACCAAAATATCGGAAATTTTTATGAGTTATAACCGAAATACTGGGGTCTAATCACCGCATACGATATCGAGCAAAATTTATCGAAATTATTTATTTTGGTATCTTGAAACTCGATATTGAATGAAATGTATTGAATTTGAAATAAAGCATTCGACATCGAGTAACTCGACATTACATTTATCGAGTTTTCATTCGATACGCCAGTGTCTATCGTATGCAAAAAAAAAAATTCAATAGTTTATTCGATACGATAGTATCGAATGCGGTGATTAGACCCCTGAATCCCCAAAAATTACTCTTTTTATACCCTTCACCGAAGGTCATTCCGTTTGTAATTTCTACAATATTGATCCTACACCCTATAAAGTATATATATTCTGGGTCCTTATGAAAATCGAAGTTTATTGTATTGTAGAAATTACAAACGGAATGACAAAGTTATATATGGGTGTTTCTCTGGTTATGCACGCGACATTTGTACGCGTTTTATTGTGTTTGAATATTAAAAAAATAGAAGTGGATTGGAATTTTAGGATGAATTCTAGAATCGTTACATTGTTTGCGATGAGTTCTTTCTAAAAAGTATATATAATGGTAAATTGAGCACTGGGTACCCAAATGCCATGCAATCAAAGTTGACTTACTCACGTGACAAAAATAGAAGTTCCTTTTAGGACCGTAAGAAAAAGTGCGAAAGTAAGTGAATTGTAGGAGGTTTTTATTTCGGAAAAAATGTTTTTATAAAGGTTAGTAATGGGCCTTTATAATCATGTTTTGTTCAAAAGCAACTATGCATGGGTTGGCGAAGAAAAAAATAAATTGTAAATTACGCACGTGAAATTACGCACGTGACACTTTTTCCATATGTTTTTTTAATATTATCTCCACGCATTTTCCCACAAATATCTTAAAATTTGCTTAACAAAAAAACTTAATACTCGTTTTACAATTGATTGTAATGGAGAGATTATGAAGAAGGAGTGTAAACATAACATATTTCTTGCATGTAAAATAAGTATATAAAAATGTCTTTAAAAGTAGAAAATACAGAAAATTATAAAATTTTCCAGTTTCCAGCCCAATTTCCTCAAGTAAAACAGCTCAGATATGCTAGGAAACCATTCTTTAATAAGAACATAGACTTTTTTTCTTATAATAAACAATAAAAGATGATGATAATCAAACATTTTTTTTTTTCATCCTGGTAGACCATTCTGGAGAAATGCCCATATACCCTTTTACCTTCGGTGAAGGGTATAAAAATAATAAAACTTAAAAATTCATTGCACTAACTTATTCAAAATTTCATACTGCAAGTGTATAAAAGTTCAGTAGAAGTATGGACAGAACAGGAATGTCACGACATTTTCCAAACGATTTGACAGAAAAGACCGGTGCCCGGCGTAAAATAAAATATATTTTAATTTATAAAAATAAAAACCAATATTTATCATGCTTAAAAAAATGAAGATGACTAAGATGACAAAAAGAGGGCACAAAAATTATAGATTACAGCCAGTTAAAATAGATGATTGTCCTTTAAAAAAGAGTATCTTACTGCAATGAAGCAAAGCAGCAAGTGTGAAATTTATTTTGTGCGCTTTTTAAATCACCCTTAAACCCTTTGTACACTTGCATACATTTCGGAGGAACGCAGCGAAGATGTTGAAAATGTGAAATACGCGTTCACACTTGAAACATCTAACATCTACTATCAATAAAAAATGTCACCATTTCTGAAGAAAAACTTATATCAAATAGAAACTGGGAATTATTTCCTTCCGAAGGTTACTTTATATTATATTCAACATTTTTAATTTTTCGAATTTATTCTATGAGCTAAATTTCAGTTATGTATTTTATAAAGCTTTTTTGTAATAGTTCTATTCCTTCAATTTTTCAGAAATTACTTTATACACTACCAGACTATTATATTGATTAAATATTAATTTTTTGATTAAATATTATTTTTTTTAATTAAATTTAAAAGTTTTATTTTATAAATTGTAGGTCAAAAACCACTTCACCTGAACAGTACGATTAGCTGGCAAATTTATTTGATTAACGTTTTCACTATAAATGTTGTAATTTTATTTGTTTAATATATTTATCGATGTTTTCGTGCACAAAGTAAACTTTTTATTATTAAAATGTTAACAAATGTTATGTTTTTTGTTTCGATTTCATACGTTTCATAGCAAAACTGTAAATATTGTCTTCTTCTTATTTTTCTTTCGATTCATTTTTATGTTGGAATATTTTTTTCGATTGGTGCGTAACTTAATGCGGAAACGTAAGCGAAATGCAGTATAAGGATGATTTTAAATTTGCCGCATTAGCCAAACAGTGGCGTATAGAGCAAAACAATATTTAATAAAAAATTTTGGAAATGGTCGGTAGGTCAATCAATAATTTTTGTTTTTATTGAATCTTTCTTTTCGAAAATTACAATATGCATTCAAAGTTTAATTCTTATCCTAATTCTTATTTGTATTTGTTAGCCAATACCAATGTAACCGCTAATTAATCGCATTCAAGTGGTGACCTTCGAACTTTATTGATCCCGAGCGAGGTAGTTGAGATGGAACATTAGTTTATCTATGTATTTGACTGAATACATTTTAAATTCTTCCTGGATAGTAGCGATGTTAAGATCTCTGTGGATAATGTCATTACGTATACGTATAGGCGCAGACAATTTGCCGTAAGCAATAATGAACTGACGAAATTATCTCTCAATCTAAAACCTTTTTTTTTGTGCACAAGGTTTAAATTAACAAACAGCCAGCCAGCCAATTAGCCAGATTCCAGAGCTAAGTGTAAACTCGTTTAAAGTTATTTGTCGTCCTAAATTTTTCTTTTTAGGACCTGGGGGCTAATTCCGTTCAGTCGATACTGAGCGAGTCGAAATTATTTTTTCAGTGTTGTTAAAGCCCTTATGACACTACATTTTTTATTCATTAATTGATATTGAATTGATAGAAAGAAACAGTAAATGCTAGAAAGAGCAAACTTTAAAAAATGTAAACAAAGTTTTTTAGTTTTTTTTTCTTGTTATGGGTTTGTTTCAGGGATGGCGTTGAGAATTTTTAAAATTGTATCAACAACTTTTAAAAATTTAACTTTTTTACCCTAATGGTAATTTTCTCAATGTATCGACAAACTGCCTGTTACTTACTGCCTGTTTAAGGCCAGTTTACACGGTAATATAATGTATTACGACATGTCGAAAGATTATGTAGAATGAGAAAAATCTTATCATGTAAAAGCAAAATGTATTGAGTAAGAGAGAATACGGATACAAAATCTGACAAGCGGTCGGTAAATGGTTTTTTTCTAAACCATTTTAGAAACTTATGTATTCTCATCACACCAGAGGTGTATTTTAACGGAGTACATTAAAGGTGATAGCATTTTTTTACAATTACAAAAACAACTAAAATCAACTCAGGAAATTTTCATGTTGTTTTTGTAAATTTTTAAAACTGCAACCATCTGCTTTTTTGTTATTATTTTTTATTTTACTGATACCATCCGTGTAAACATGAATTATACTTACAAAAGATTTTTATTTTTTTCTTTTAAACACGGAGAGAATTTCATAATATTTTGATTCTACAAAGTCGTAATACATTGTATTACCGTGTAAACTGGCCTTTAACGATATCGAACGTCATCGTTCGCATAGAAAATTACATTTAAAACAAAAACAAAATTCGGACATTGTTCGAAGTTTGTTTTTGTTTTTAATGTAATTTTCTATGCGAACGATTACGTTCGAAATCCATGAACTGGCTGTTAATGTCAACATAAACTTATTGGAACGATAAACTGTCCGTTAACGATTTTGGATTTCTCAATATACCGACAAAAAACATTGTTTTCAGCTGGCAACGCCACTCAAAATACATGTAAAAGTTGGGAGTCAGCTGATTGAATTTATCTGTACGGCAAATAAAAGGAAAATAAATAATTGGCAGATGAGTGCCGGTTAGCTTTGCGATAAAATCGAAGCAAATGAGACATTGAGAAAACCAAATTTCTTTAATGTGCAGTTTTTCGTTGGGAAAAAAGATAATTGCCTAATGAGAAAATGGCCATAAGTGTACTAAAAGATTTTTTTAGTTGAAACTAATTATACCCACACCACAATAGTGGAGAGCGTATTATGCATTTGTGCTAATGTGTGTAACGCCTTAACATATTGGTCCTAGACCCACCTTAAAGTATACCGATCGTCTTAGAATCACTTTCTGAGTCGAACTAACGATGTCCGTCCGGCTGGCTGGCAAGCAGGCTGGCTGGCTGTCCATGTAACCTTGTGCGCAAAGTACAGGTCGCAATTTTGGAGATAATTTGATGAAATTTGGGTCATAGGTTCTTATTGGCACAAGGACCAAGCCTATTGAAAATGGCTGAATCGTAGGACCACAAGGGGAGGTAGGGGGCAATTTCTGCCTCTCACAAACTTTCAAACCGATTTTCATGAAGTTTATAAACATACATAAATCCATATTTACATGGACACATAAGCATGATGTGTTTTTAAATACTGTGGTGTAGGGTAACATATGGTCGGGCTTGACCGACTATACTTTCTTACTTGTTTTATTTATGTTCTTAAAAAACACCACAAAAATGTATTATAAATCTTAGTTTAAAAAGTATCAACAAAAAAGTAAAATTGAAACAACTTAGCCATCCCTGTTCTGTTAATTTTATTAAATGTTGCCAACTTTTTGTTTATGAGAAACCGAAAAACAAAAAAAAAAAACGGTAAATCGCTGAATTTTCCCATAAGCCGCTGATTCAGCAACACTTTTAATATTTCAAGCTTGAAATGTCAATTTTAAGTTGAACAATTTTACATTTTTTTGACATAACTTCATTTTTTATCGATAACTTTAGTAAAATTTTTGACAGTTTGCCATTTATCTTAATACTGCTGAACCCTTCGCACTTGGTAAATTTTTCTATTACTTTATATTTGCACTGTTCACTAAAACTTTGAGTTTTCACAATACTGAAAAAATTATTTCGATTCATTCAGTGTTCGATCACACGACTGCCAGAAGTAGCCCCTTGACCCATATTTTTATGTTTTTGCATTTTTTTTTAATCATTTAATGAAATTATTTGAACAGTTTTATGTTCATTTTGTGAATAACACTATGCCACAAAAAAGAACATCAACGAATATGGCATTCATTTATTTTTCTTAAAAATCGTTTTCGGCTTATTCGCGAAAATCGTTTTCTGCTATTTAAAAACTACGAGAGCTGTTTATCTAAATTGTACAAAATTTAAACTGTTGCATAGATATGTAATTTCTCTTTCAGCCAATTGATCGGATTGAGTTACGGACATTACGATTTAAAAAAATCTAACTTTTTACGTTGATTCAAAATTCACACTTTTTTAGTCACTCCAGTAAGGCAAAAAGAAATTCCAAAATTTTGAAGAAAAATTTTGTAGGAAAGCAATTGTAAACTTTAAAGCTTTGTTTACAATCAAAGCAACAATTTCGTTTTTTCTTCCCAAAGTATTTCATATCTTTTCCTTTCATTTTTAGAAGAAAAATGTAACAACATTTTTTTTTCAAATGTAACTAAAGTTGAGTCTACTTTAACTTCAGCAACAATTTGTATGAAATAGTTTCTGACGTTTAAAATAATTTTATTTAGTTTTGAATGAAAATTTTAACATTATTTTGTAAAAAATAGTTATAAATATTGTTGTGGCTAAAATTTGCAAACGGTTTCTTAACATGCAGTCTACAACTGACACGAAATGCTTAACATTAACACTAAAATGATTTGAGTGTTAAGTGTAGACTCATCATGTAAGAGGTTTTCTCATTTTATAACACGGTTGTTAATACAAATGTTTTAACAAAGCTTTTATATCGTCATGTTATAACAGCAAATCATGTCAGTTGTAGACGGGGAGTTATGGATTTTTGAAATTTTATTTTTATTTAAAAAAAAAGTCATCACTTCTCTTTTTAAAGTTTTTATTCATAAATATTCGGTATGTCACTAATCGGTAGTAAACTTAAGTTTTTATTCGAAATGTTATTCCACATTGAAAAATATAAGCAAAAAGTAATTTTAACTTTTAATTTTTAAAATAATTAAAACTTTTGCAAAGGTGCCATAAAGTTAAAGTCGACTTAAGCACATTTGCAGAGAAATTAAAAAGTAACGACATATAGGTGAAAACATCCCAATTTGAATTTTCATAAACTCTCTTTTTTTAGGTACCTTATTGCAGTTTAAGGTAGAATGCTAAAACAAGGCGAATTTAACACCAGGTGGTGTCGATACTACAACAATCCAAAAACAGCATAGTGTTTTATGCATTGCCTTGCTGGTGTTTACGGCTCGAAAAATCAACAATTCCTAACAAATCGAAACAAATTGGTTCGAACTGACAAAATCAGATGGCGTGTCCACACCACCTGTAGTTGAATTAGCCTTGTGCGTTGACAAAGCATCACAAATTTAAACAGTTCACAAATATAGCAACCGTTGTGTAGTAAATAGGGTAACCATGCAATAATGAACTCAAGGCACTGTTTACAGAAAAGTTGTATAGCTTGTGGCGTTGAAAATTTTAAAACGGTACATGAATTTTATTAGAAAGCAATAACAAAATTTCAAAATATTTATGACTTTGTTTTTGCTTTCAATGTAATTCTTTGACGTTGCGTTTCGTTTTACATGATTAGGGCCTTAATTTTTGCGGTTACCCTAAGGGAATTGGAACTATGTAATACCAAACTTGTCACGTGACGGTTCTAAAGAGGTAGGGACCGGTTCTTGTTAGTTCTAGCACCTTATATGAAGAGGACTTGTTACTTTAACACAGTGATGTCCTAGAATAGCCCCCTCCTAGGCACCTTTTCGACAGGTCACTGAAATAATCTAAATGGCCACATTTAATTTTGGTTAAAATAATTCCTGATGCAGATATTGTCCCGAGTGAACCACGTTAATATGATAGATCTCCTTCATATACAATAATATAAACTGATAGCATCAGCCCGAGTAACTACACTTTAAGCACATTATCACCAGTTAAAGGCTAGATTACACTATTATACTTTGTATTAATACATGTCAAAAACTCAAGTAATATGACAAAGTGTGATAGTGTGAATGCAATGTGTCACGAAATTGACAAGTATTAAGAAAAAAGTTTGACATCCCATACGACTTCATCGTTTTTTGAAAAATTTCTAAACAATAATACTTAACATTGGATCAGGGTTGCATTTTATTTCATGTGTGAGTGTTTATACTTTGTGTGATGGTGTGAACAAAAACTGTCATGTTACATTAGATTTTTTGACAGTCGCAACAAAACTCATTAGATTTCTATCTCACAAAGTATTATGGAATACGTAAGACTTGTGAGATAGTGTAATCTAGACTTAAGTGATAGTATGTCTTTATTTCACCCATCAGAATTCGTTCCTTTTTATTATAATATTTTGTTCACTGGACACACAAAAATTAAAAATTTGTAAGCCAGTGTAGGTAATTCATATTTTTCTGTCTCTTGCTTTTAAATATAAAATTCAAATAAAATTTTATGTATGACGTACAGTGTAACCATTATTGTGATATATTTGGCTTTATTTTTAACTAACATCCCACGTCATTCTAAAAACATTTACACCAATAATAATAAGAAAATAATAATAATAACAGTATCAACACAAATATATACAAATACAAACCCAATAAAAACATTTCATTTGAAAGTTCATTTCATTAATGGGTGAAGGTCATGTTGTTGACGTTTTCATTTTCTCATTCATTTTTGTTTGACAATGTGAGTTAAAATTTTTTCTTTTTGTTTATTTTTCCTCTTATTTTGTTTTGTTTTTTTTTTTTTTATTATTTTCAATTAGTGTTGTTGGTACTTTTTTTTATAAAAATCGTTAATTGCAACTGTCATGCAAAGTGCATTTGGACTTTTAAAAATAGATTAAAATGATTCTGAAATATGTTTTGATTGGTATCTAATTTTGTTTGTACATACATAGTTGTAAGTGCCGTCAGTCATACCCGGCCATGGGATACCCTACTACTTGCGAATACTAACGGAAACATTTTTAATATAAAAGTCCACTTCGCTTATCTAAGGACCCAGCAGCGTGTATATACATAGGTTTTTCATAGGGTATAAGATCAATTTTGTAGAAATTACAAACGGAATGACAAACTTATATTTATATTCCCTTTCCACCTGTGGTGCAGGGTATAAAATTAAAAAAAAAGACAATGAAAAGGGGTTTATGGGTAAAATAAGCGCCAGCCGTGGTTTTTGCTCATATCTAAGCTATTTTTTTTACCGACTACGCTTGATTTCAATAGCAAACAATTCCGGAATATATGTGCCATAAATATAAATACACCTGGTCTTCATCATACCTGGAGAAAGAGTGGTATCTAGTGCTAGGTAAAAAACTAACTATTAAAAAAAATTTTTTCGACTAAACCACTGTGCAAAAATTTTAAAGGATTCCGCAGGACATATTTTCAATACTAATTCGTTTATTTTGTAATTTGCATTGGCCATGTCTAAATCAGGGATGTCAGCGTCATACACAATTGTGGAAATTAATTCACACACATTCTTCACACTTATTCTTACGCTCTTTCATTTAGTGCACGGGAGTACACAATTCAGTCGTTGATTATCAAGCGATGAGTGCACATGCGGCGGATGCTTACGTATTTTTTTTTTTTTATTAAGAGTACTTGTCTCTTTATTCACTAATTCACTAATACTTATATAAATCAATACAACCACAATTGACATCACTGGTCTAAATAGTCATAAAATAACTAAGAATTTTTTCAATACGTTTTTTTTACTTTTATCGAAGCAAAATATGTTACTTATCATAGCACCCTTTACCAATTTCGTGAACATATTGTTACGAAAGTTAAATTATCTAAGAATTATTTATAGTTATAGTTATAAGTTATCTTGTAAGTTATAGTTTTATGTTACTTAAAATTGTCATGTATAATTTTCAACACAACTGTTATTTTAAAAATAATTCCTATATAAATTTCCCAGTAATTTCTAGAAATGGTTATAGAACATAATAAATAGTTTTTACGGGAAGGTTCAGGAAAAATCTAGAAATAATTATGAAATATAAAAAGGGGTGACTCATGTAAAATTAGTTTAGTCAGTTTTGAAAAACGGTTCTGTTCGTAACTAACAATTGTGAACAAAATAATTAATTTCAATAAAGTTTGTTAAGTTGAATAAGTGTGTGTTTTTATTCGGATTTGCAATTAAAAGAACTCAACGGTTTATTATAAAGGGAGTAAACCAAACGCGTTTATTAAAGGAAAAACGTAACAATTGGTGTCAGAAGTGAAATTGCAATAATAAAAAAAGGATAAAAAAAAAAAAAAAACTATACAATCAACAATGAAATTCGAGGAGCTAAAAGTTGAACAGCTTAAGAAAGAGTTGGGCAAGTTGGATATGCCTACTGCAGGAAATAAAGCTGAGCTGCAGAAAAGATTAATCGATGAATTTAAGCGACGCAATATTGACATCGCAGCTTATGAATTTGATGAGAAAGAAGAAATAGAAGTTACTGCCCGTGCAATACCAAGCAATATGGATCTCAGCACAATGTTTGCTGCCTTGATGGAGAAAATGGCAGAAAACTCAAGAAACATGGAAAAAATGGTGAAAGAAAGTTCAGCTGAAACCTCTAGAAAAATGGAAGAAAATTCAAAAGCTATCGTAGCAGAAAATTCTAGAAAAATGGAAGAAAATTCTAGAAAAATGGAAGAAAATTCTAAAAATATGGAGAAAATGGTAAATAAAAATTCAAGCGCCATCTTAGCCGAAATTCAAGAAAATTCTAGAGTTACAAACGAGAAACTTCAGGCTACTAATGAAAAACTTGAGAAGCTTCAAGAGATTTCTACTGTTATAAACGAAAGAGTAGACGATATGGAAATAGAATTGTCTGATGTAAAAACACAAGTCACTGATGTAAAAACTCAAGTCACTGATGTAAAAACACAAGTCACGGTTTTTGATGGAAAACTTCATCATCTGGAAGAAAGAGTAAATAGTCTTCAGTGCCAAGAGGGAGTGGTGCGAGTTTTTCCAGAAGTCTCGAATAGAATAAGAGCTCCAAGTTTTGACGGCAGTTCACCATTTAGTGTTTTTAAGTTCCAGTTTGACACAGTTGCCAATAAAAATGCTTGGAACAATGAAGAAAAAGCCATAGAGCTGATTCTGGCTTTAAAAGGAACTGCGGCTGAAATTCTAGAAAGTGTACCAGTAAGTTGCAGAAACAATTATGATGACATTATGGTAGCATTGCAGCGCAAGTATGGTGGTGAACACAGAAAGGAAATATTCAGAATGCAATTACGGGGAAGAGTACAAAAGGCAAACGAAACACTACAGGATTTTGCATTAGAGATTGAGCGCTTGGTGCAGCTTACTTATCCAGGTGAAAGTCATCCATTGCTGGATAATTTTAAGATCGATTCATTTGTAAACGGTATACGGGATGCTGATATAAAACTAGCGGTATGTGCATCACAGAAGCCATCATTTGCAGAAACGGTATCATTTGCCCTAGCACAAGAAACCGCAAGGATAATTTCAAAGCCACAAACGTATATGGTGCGGAAACTTGATTTTGCTGCTGAAGAAGGAAGAGATATTTTAAAGGAAATGAGAAGCATGAAGGAGGCAGTTTTGCGAGCTTTGAGCGAGAAACAAGGTAAAAACAAGGCAAAATGCTATAATTGTGGTAAGATTGGCCACATTCAGCGAAACTGCAAAGCACCCAAACAACGATTGAGATCTGCTTCGCCGCAAAGGAACAAACGAAGAGCAAGTCAACAATCATCACGGGAGCCACCGCTAAAGCTGAGAAGAGCTAGCAGTGCAGAGGAAACTGAAGATCTTACGATCAATTTAGTAGTGAAAACGAGTAACAGAAATATTACGACCTGTGGTTACATAAATGGTGCAATCCGCATTTTGACTATCGACACTGGTGCAGGACATTCCATTATAAGAGCTGATTTGATAAAGGGAGCTGTCGAGCCGCTAAGTGGTGTAAACTTGCGAACAGCTACGGGAGAGCCTGTTATTGTCTATGGCAAAGCAAGAGTGGAAATAAGAATGGCCGATATGATAGTTTTTGATGAGTTTATTGTGGCTGAAATTATGGACGAGGTCATAATTGGAGCAGATTTTATGATTCGTCAAGGCATTAGTCTAGACATGGGACGACAAATTATGAATTGGTATGGTCTAGAAGTACCCCTTAACGTTGGGAATGAAAGTGAAGCTCTTGTAAGACAGCTAGTCACTAGTGATCATAAGAAATTGTCATCTCGAAGAGGCGATGAAAAACGTGGGAAAGCAAGCACATATTCAAGACGGCCCAGTAAACATAAAAGCAAGCACTGTACAGAGTCTAACAACAAGAAACGCATAAATGAGATTCGCTTATTAGATGTGGAACCCAGCGAAGACTGGTCAACGGCGCAGAAAAGTGACCCCATATTAGCGCAAATTATGAAGGCTAAGAAAGAAGGTGAAAAGCCGACTCATGAAGAAATTAGATTGGAGGGTCCACTAATGAAGGCGTATTGGGCGCAGTGGAGTAGTCTGCGGATGATAAATGGTTGCCTATACCGTACATGGGAAAGTACTGATGGCAAAACTGTTAAAAACCTTATTGTAGTACCGACTTCTAAAGTATGTGAAGTTGTGAAGAAATTCCACGAAGGTACTGGTGGTGGGCATCTTAGCGTTACGAGAACCATAAAGAAGTTAAAAGCAAGCTACTATTTGGTCGGTTGCAAGCAAGCCGTGATTGATTGCGCAATTACATGCCCGCAGTGCGTTGCAGACAAAGGTCTGATTGGAGAAAGTAGAAATCCGGCCCAGCAGTACAACTTTGGTGAACTATCCGTACCAGCGAATAATGATGGCTCTACCCAAGAGCAGAAAAACGAGTTAAGACGAAGGCGTGTTAATTCATCAAATGACCAGATGAAAGCCAGATATGATCGAGCGGCAAATTCGGAAGGCTTCAAAGACGGCCAGTTGGTTTTACTTTTTAATCCGCAACGAAAGAAAGGACTATCTCCAAAGCTGCAGACTCATTGGGATGGCCCATATAAAGTAATAAAGAAATTGAATGACGTGGTGTATCGGATCCAGAAATATAAGAGCCCAAGATCAAAAATGAAAGTGGTACATCTAGAACGACTAGCCCATTATGGAAAAGGAGAATCTGAGCCTATTCGGGACGAACAGGCTTAAGTGGAGGGCAGTGTTACGAAAGTTAAATTATCTAAGAATTATTTATAGTTATAGTTATAAGTTATCTTGTAAGTTATAGTTTTATGTTACTTAAAATTGTCATGTATAATTTTCAACACAACTGTTATTTTAAAAATAATTCCTATATAAATTTCCCAGTAATTTCTAGAAATGGTTATAGAACATAATAAATAGTTTTTACGGGAAGGTTCAGGAAAAATCTAGAAATAATTATGAAATATAAAAAGGGGTGACTCATGTAAAATTAGTTTAGTCAGTTTTGAAAAACGGTTCTGTTCGTAACTAACAATTGTGAACAAAATAATTAATTTCAATAAAGTTTGTTAAGTTGAATAAGTGTGTGTTTTTATTCGGATTTGCAATTAAAAGAACTCAACGGTTTATTATAAAGGGAGTAAACCAAACGCGTTTATTAAAGGAAAAACGTAACAATATAATTTTATTTCATGATAGATGCTTACTTAGCTGTATTAACTTATAACGAAACAGAAACTCAAGTGCAATATAATGATATCGGTGTCCTTAAAAATATATTCGACGACGTATTTGACAACAATGCTATTGAAAACATAACGTATAAGTGCTGAATATCTAACCCTCGTTGCAGCCTCGAGACACTTGTGAAAAACTATATTTTGCAATTATCTTGCCAGTCTTTTAACATATGATTTTTTAGCAAAAAAACAAACAATCTAAATAACATCAATAAAGGAAATCAACAAATTGTTTTCTCCAAACTATCCGATTTGACTTGGATTGCCCCATATATACTTGATGGGGTCTTACATGAATATTACGAATTTTTACACGGAATGACAAACTGAGTATACCCTCATTCACCACCAGTGGTGCAGGGTATACAAACGCTATGACACACATAGGGAAATAAGGCCAATTAGCGGCGAAAAAAAAAATATTGAATTAAAAAATATGAAAGCGCAGCGTCAGAGCGGACAAATCAGTGTATTTAAAAATAAAATTTATTTATTTCTAATGGCATTTTCTTTTCTTTAAAAATGTATCATAAATGGTAAATGTGATTTGGGAACATTTTTAAATGCCAGCCTGATTTTTAAAATGTGTTGCATATTTTATGTTTACAAAAGATCACAAGTTTCTGCATAAAAAAATAAAGTACAACTCGCATTTAAAAGCTCAAATTTCTACCGCTAATTTCTAAATAGAAAAAAATACAAGAACTAAGTATATAAGTACTTCGAAAGGAAAACTAATAAAATAATTTGTTCTGGGGTCTAATCACCGCATTTGATACTATCGTATCGAATAAACTTTCGATTTTTTTTTGCATGCGATAGACACTGACGTATCGAATAAAACTCGATAAATGTAATGTCGAGTTACTCGATATCGAATGCTACAATTTCAAATCAATACATTTCATTCGTTATCGAGTTGCATGATACCAAAATAAATAATTTCGATCAATTTTGCGCGATATCGTATGCGGTGATTAGACCCCAGAAATAGTAACAAATCCAGCTGGTAATCTAGTGCTGCACTCATGCCCCTTTAATTAAAATTAGTGTTGAACATGTATAAATTTGTTTGTCTTTATAAGTGGAAGATCATGAAAAAAGAACTGGAACTTTTAAAATATCACATTTTTTCAGAAAACAACATAAGGAAATGTAAACGGCAGAATAAATGCAAAATATTACTCAGAAAAGAATACGCCACAGGCTACCTGGTTCAGAAAAGATTGCCTTTTAAACATAAGGATTTTTATATTAAATTTGTTGGCGTCCAGTACTACCGATTCAATGGTAGTACTGGACGTTTTCGGACAAAGTTACTTTTTTTTTTGATAAAATGTTATATCGGCTATTTCTTTACATTTTTGCTATTTCAGTTAAAGCCTTAAAACGTAAATACGGAAATAATCTTGTTTTGAAAACTTTTTTAAATATAAATAGCGATACAAAAAAAGTAAACCCATGTTACCCAAAAATTTTTGTGATCAAAAAGTAATTTCAATTTTTGGGAATACAAAATTTTAATTTCAAAAGATTTTGCTATTCGTGCTTAATTCCCAGTTTTTATTCTTTACAAAAACACTTGAAATTTATTGTTGATGGGATAAGCTATTCCTATGCATTTCACTGGTTGCTTAGGCCAGATCATCAGGAAACTTCATCCATAAAGATTTTAGACAAACTAAAGATATTAAACCAAATAAAACTGTTAAACGTATAAGAATTATAGCAACAGTTCTACTTGTAATAATATCAAAGCTTGAACAAAACACATCAACAATAAACAACAGTGGGTTTATCTCATCTTACATTCCCCACTACAATTAGTTGAAATTCTCTTAACATTAATTGTAGTTGTAAGTAGGTTAAGAAAAACAAAATAAAAACAACAACAACTTACAAAAGATGTTGTCAATTAAGTGTTTTTTAGGCCGTGCACTTGCCTGTTTATTATCAAAAAGTAATTTCAATTTTTGGGAATACAAAATTTTAATTTCAAAAGATTTTGCTATTCGTGCTTAATTCCCAGTTTTTATTCTTGATTTTTTAGACTGATATTGTTCCAAAATTAAAATTCAATACCTTGAAATACAACATTAATTTTTAATGCATTTTAATTTGGTACATAATGCCTTCCAACCTTCTTAATTCATGGTGCTGAAATAAGAAAATCTGTATCTTTGCCCATTGGAATGTTTTCAGAGCAAGCAATGGACCCAAGAAATAAAAACTTTACAAATTATAGGGAGTTTTACAATGCGAAAATGTTTCGCGAATTAACCATGAGGTATCTATTAACTACGCTTATCTATTCTGTAGACCCCGTTGTATCATCGATATTTTCAAAGACATCATATAAACACATTGATCGTTTTACTCAAGTTGTATATAATTTATTGTTGAAATCTAGCATCCAAGAAGATTAAGAATCCGTAAGTGACTAAACGGGTAACGTCCCTGCAAATAAAATTGGACCACCTGATCCATTTTGATAAAAATGGACTACTTCATGGACTGGTCCGATGTAATGCAAGCATGACGTGAGACGACATGTCTACGTTTTTTAACGACGTGGTTTCATTTTTAAACGACTTCAAAACTAATCCTCTTGTGTATACCATGGAGTAAACTTGTTTTAATAAAATAAATTGGTTATTAAAAGTGTTAACTTGTGTTTAATTTAAAACTTTAATTGGAATAACATTGCATGTAGGGTCTTAAGGGGAAAGAAAACCAACACAAAACTTGGCACGTGGCAATACTTAAGTGGTACACTCACAATATTCTAAGATTAACTGAAATTGTAATATAAAATAAATGAAAATCCAGTTAAAAACCGGTCTACTTATTTTTCATTTATGTTTAACGAAAAGTTCATTGAATTTTTACTGTCAAAAATTCAACTCCATGTTTCGTAAAAACAAATCAATTTGACGTTATTTTATATAAATTAACTATCAAAAAATTAACTGAATATTCCGTAAAAACAAAGAAATATTCAGTTATTTTATTAAATTCAGTAATTTTCGTTAAATCCACAAAAGAGCCGAATTTCTAAAAAAATACCAGACAGACACCTGTCCGCTTGTTTTTCTAATGAGCGAGAGACTGAGAATATTATTATTTACCAAGAATGATATAAAAAGAGATTACGCCATGCGCATGTTTTCCCGTTCGATGACGTAGCTTAACCCACGCTAGGGTTACCGATGTTATGTATTTCCAAAATATTTAGGGCTATGTGTGTATTCTTGACTATTTTTATAAGCTTGAGGTATTTTTTTATTAATTTGTTTTTAATTTTTTAACTTCAATATTTCGGTATCACGTTGTGAATCTTCTTCATGAAAATATTTTAGTTTTGATTTTTGATAAAATTTTATAAAATTGAGAACCAAAAATTGAATTGACAACTTACATACATGTATTTGCAAATTAACTCCACATGATCGAAAAAATTTCGTTAACTTAAATAACAACATTTAACCTTATACATAATGCACTTTATATAAAACAAGTTAGAGTGCTATATTCGGCTGTGCCGAATCTTTGATACCCTCCACCGACAGTTCGAATGATTAAGGAGTAATATCTGTATGATGTTATTATTATCTTAAACTGTGACGATTTGTTATTAATTATGGTTTTAGGCGACTAAACTGTTTTCCGGTAGTAGGGTTTATATGGGGCCTAGGGTAAATTATGGACCGATCATCACGAAATTTCACAGCGTCATTTCTAGTCCTTTAAAACTGTGACGTACCAATATCTGTTATGATACCATTATTAATTATGGTTTTAGGTGTACTAAACTGTTTTCCGGGAGTAGGGTTTCTATGGGGTCTAGGGTAAGTTATGTACCGATCTTCACGAAATTTCACAGTATCATTTGTAGTCCTATAAAACTGTGACGAGCCAATTTCTGTTATGATTGCATTATTTTTTACGGTTTTAGGCGTACTAAATTGTTTTCCGGGAGTGGGGTTTCTATGGGGCCTAGGGTAAATTATGTACCGATCTTCACGAAATTTCCCAGTATCATTTGTAGTCCTATAAAACTGTGACGAGCCAAATTTTGTTAGGCTAGCGTTATTTTTTACGGTTTTAGGCGTACTAAACTGTTTTCCGGGAGTATTGTTTATATGGGGCTCAGGGTAAATTATGGACCGATCATCACGAAATTTCACAGCGTCATTTCTAGTCCTTTAAAACTGTGACGTACCAATATCTGTTATGATACCATTATTAATTATGGTTTTAGGTGTACTAAACTGTTTTCCGGGAGTAGGGTTTCTATGGGGTCTAGGGTAAGTTATGTACCGATCTTCACGAAATTTCACAGTATCATTTGTAGTCCTATAAAACTGTGACGAGCCAATTTCTGTTATGATTGCATTATTTTTTACGGTTTTAGGCGTACTAAACTGTTTTCCGGGAGTAGGGTTTCTATGGGGCCTAAGCTAAATTATGCACCGATCTTCACGAAATTTCACAGTGTCATTTGTAGTCCTATAAAACTGTGACGTACCAAATTTTGTTAGGCTAGCGTTATTTTTTACGGTTTTAGGCGTACTAAACTGTTTTCCGGGAGTATTGTTTATATGGGGCTCAGGGCAAATTATGGAGGGATCATCACAAAATTTAACAGCGTGATTTCCAGTCAAATAAAACAAATTTTTGCAAAATTGTATCTCATTCCGTGCCTTGTTCCAGCATTTATGTAATTTTTTGTAACAAAATTATCAATTTTTTTAGGTGGTGGTTCCACATTTTGATTCATAGCTCTGGTCCTTCTGAACCGATTTTGCTGGATTTCAATCCCAAACTGCTTAGGATAACTACAAGCAATTTGGCACCAAGTTTGTTCATTTCTCTTGAGATGTTCGAAAGTGAGCGTGTTTTCAACAGACGGACAGACAGACAGACGGACATGGCTAAATCGAATTACGAATTACTCAAGGACCCAGAATATATATACCTTATGGGGTCTGAGATAAATAATAATAAAAAAGTTTCACACGAAATGACAAACTTAATATACCCTCTTCACAACTAATTGTGGTGGAGGGTATAAAAAGAAAGAAATAAAATCAAGTAACCTAAGACAAAAAACCTAATTCTATATTTTTAGTTCCTGATTTTGGCGTTTGTATGTATATTTGCCTTATTCACAAGAAATATTTTATGTTTAGTGCCAATTCACACGTTGCAAGTCTTATTGATCACTGATCAGCTTGCTACCTTATAGGCGAGAGAGAGTGAGAGAGAAACGTTTATTTTCCTCTCTTCACTCTCGTTATAAAGTAGCAAGCTGATCAATAAGACTTGCAACGTGTGAATTGGGACTTATTATTATTTGACAAATTTCCTACAGTTATCCGTCAATTAAGCGCTTAATAAGCATTAAATGTTTTTTATGAGTAAGGCCGATCCAATGTGGGTTTTAATAATTTCCGACATTACGAACATGTACATATGTTTTTGATAATTTTCTATATTCAAATTAATAATATTTAATTTAGTTTACACAATCTCTTGCAATTGTAATGAGAGCATTGTGTTTTTTTATCTAACGGGCATTATTTATTCAGGTAGTCTCGAAATATTGAAGTTAAAAAATAAAAAACATATTAAAAAAAATACCTAAAACTCAAGAAGAGTCAAGAAAAAATCAAAAATTAGAAAACTTTTAATTATATTATTAATATTAAAGATCAATATATTCTGGATTTATTCCTAAATTTGTTCGAAACAATTTATATGTTATGTGAGACTTGGTAACCCTGCAACAAAAATCCTTTTGACAATTCTCCAAAAATTAATTTATCATATTTCGTTATAGATCAAGAATATTGTGTTTCAATCTATTAAATATTGTGTAAAAAAATAATTATTATTATAATAACAGTGTGTGGAAGCTGTTTGAAAGCTTTAAGTGTAAAAAATTCTTGTTTAAAATTTTGAAGCAAATTGTAAACATGAAGTCCGCAGTGGGCAAATTCATGCGAAACGATAGAAAGAAATCAAGTAAGAAATTGTGTTCAAAACTAATTTTGTGCGTGTTTTTAATATATCTTATCTTAGATGTGTCCTTTAACACTTTCCCAGAAAACAATGAGCAACAAAGAAAGCTATGGATAACATTTTGCCAACGGAAGGTCACCATAAAGATACTTAGGAAGAGAATTTGCTCATTACACTTTAAGCCGGACGATTTTGAAAGAAATTTTAAATTTGAAATGGGTAAGTTAGAAGTATATTGGTTTGCGCAGTTCTTTATTTAATAATTGTGTACAGGGTGTAGTAATAGAGCAACTTTAAAATTGAACCCGGGAGCAGTTCCGACTATAGAAGCCAGCGAAGAAGTGAAAAACTTTTTTTAGATTAAGATCGCTTAATGCGGAAATTAAACAAAATATAAGTAGCCGAAAAGAAAATATACTAAAACATAAACGTCACAGATATTATATATTAAATTATATTAATCTTTATTTGAAATTATTCCTAATTTTATATATTCTTTGAATATTTCACAATTTTTATTCTTGAAAAAAAAAACTACGAGTAATATAAAAAAAAGTTTTCTCATAAAATTATTTATGGGAAAAATTAAGAAATTGTCCCACTGTCATGTTTAAATCTCAGACTGTTTCGTGACGTCATTTGACCCACCTGCGCAGAACATTCAATTTTTGAGTTCATGTTGTCGTAATCTTTCTTCTATCATTCTTGAATATACATACATATATCATCGGTTGATTATTTAATTGTCGTATGTAGATACAAATTACATACGACATACGACAATTAAATAATCAACCGACGATATGTATATGCATATCAAATTATGAACAAGGCGAATTCAACTACAGGTGGTGTCGGAACAACAACAATTCGAAAACAAGAGAAACAACATGGAGTTTTGTGCATTGCATTGTATTTGAAATGGTTGACATTTCAAAACATATACTGACTGATATTTTCGATACGTCTTTATTACATAAGTTGATTCAAGGCGAATATAAAAAGGAAAACTCAACTCCTCAGCCGTTCATCAGCGAATTAAAAAAAAATACGTAATTGTCAAAATATAATTTTGTTTTGAGAAGAAGTTGAATGAAAAGAGTTCAAAATATTATTTTTATAATAAAAATATTTTAAAACTGCGGATAATTAAGGTGATAATATTAATTTGCAATAAAAATTTTTTGACAGATTTCTATTAAATTGTTATTTGAGGTTTCGTTAACCCTAGATACACTTTCTTTTTTTGTACACTACACACTTTCTTCGTCGAATCGTCGAAGTCCGTTTATGATCTGGCCCCAACCCCACCCAATATAAGGAAACACGAAAATTTTTGTTTAGTTTATAAAATACTTAAGTTGTTATTCATTCTTAATAGTATATTATAGTTTACTTGAAAACTTAATTCTAAAAACACAACAAAAGCAAGCCAAGGTTTTTTTCGTCAATACGACGAAGAAAGTGTATCTAGGGTAAAAAAAGGTTAAAAAATATACTAAACGACAATATTTCTCACACTTCCATCGTCAGTGCGACGAAAACAATCAACGAAAAATCAGACTTACACACCACCTATAAGCACGTACTTCCACACACTTCGGCAGATCAGCAATATCTACAGCTACATGAAATTTGGAAGAGTTTCAGTGAAAAACTGCGGAGTTAAATAAGTACTATTTAACGGTATTCGTTAATACGACGAAGAAAGTGTATCTAGGGTTAATCATGGTATCTAATTTGAGGCCCTATGCTCCTTATAGGATCGATGGGAACATATATATATATCTATTAAATGGCAAAAACAAAATACATGTGGCTTTTTGTAGTTATAGAGTTGCACTTACCTTTTTAAATTAGCCTTGAGTTGATTTATCCCATGTTCAGAAATCGGGAGTAGCATTTAGGTTTTTTAAGCATGCCCAGATTTTAACAATTGCCTAAGAAGTTTATTGTGATTTAAAACTAAAGTGTATTATTGACTTGACTTATTCAATTTCGAGAAACGCATACACTCATTCCATTCGCGGGAAATCTGGGGATTTCTATTAAAAGAAGAATATTTAAAATATTTTTTTTTTTTAATGTTGAATTGCACAGACCCCCAACTTAATAAT
Organism: Pollenia angustigena; assembly: GCA_930367215.1. Classification (NCBI taxonomy): domain Eukaryota; kingdom Metazoa; phylum Arthropoda; class Insecta; order Diptera; family Polleniidae; genus Pollenia; species Pollenia angustigena. Next base: position 74,368,708 of record OV884059.1, read on the forward strand.
TTATTAAAAGAGTGAGAACTAGAAAGTTACTGCAGTCTTAGAAAACTGCAGTCAGAGAAATCAAAAAGCCTATTTGTGATTTAAACACTAAGAAGCCCCCTGGTACTGATAAGATCAAAAGCATTTTGTTACCCTGTTTTTTGTTACTGCTATTTTAAGCCATGAATAGTAACCTAAAGAATGGAAGGTTTTCCTAATTACCATTAAACCAAAACCAGGTAAAGACCACACAACCGTTGTTTTATATAGGCATATAAGCTTATTATCTAATATATCAAAGCTTTTTGAGAAACTGTTAGTGTCAAACTTAGCCCCCATTTTTAATGAAAATATATGTATGTATTCCAAAAATAGAAGAAAACAAAGCTCAAAAGTAGTCATGTGGCTGAATTTTGTGCGGGTAGTGGCTGATTCTCTATTGTTCTGTTTATTACTTTATAAAGGGTGGTTAAATTTCAAGGGCCGATGTTGATTTTGAATAAAACACAAACTATTTAGGAAATTATTGTAATTTTATTTTATTATGATATATTGGTATTACTCAATTATGTATGGAACAAAATATCGGCCAAATGGGCGCCGCGACCACGGCGGCACACCTCCATCCGATGGTCCAAATTTTCGATGACCCTGAGGCATAATGGAGGTTCTATGCCGTTAATGTGCCGAATTATCTCATCCTTTAGCTCTTGAATTGTTGCTGGCTTATCGACGTACACCTTTTCTTTCAAATAACCCCAAAGAAAAAAGTCCAACGGTGCCAATTGACATCGCCATTACGTGAGATAACACGGCCATTGAATTTGTTGCGCAAAAGAGCCATTGTTTCGTTAGCTGTGTGGCAAGTGGCACCGTCCTGCTGAAACCACATATCGTCCACATCCATATCTTCCAATTCGGGCCATAAAAAGTTCGTTATCATCTCACGATAGCGAACACAATTCACAGTAACTAACTGACCGGCCTCATTTTGGAAAAAATACGGCCCGATGATGCCGCCAGCCCATAAACCGCACCAAACAGTCACTCTTTGTGGGTGCATTGGTTTTTCGACAATCACTCTTGGATTCTCATTCGCCCAAATGCGGCAATTCTGTTTATTGACGAATCCACTGAGGTGAAAATGTGCCTCATCACTGAAGATGATTTTCTTCGAAAATTGATCATCCACTGTTGCCATTTCTTGCCACCATTCTGCCCATTCACGACGTTTGGAATGGTCAAGAGGCTTTAGTTCTTGAGCCAATTGCACCTTGTAAGCGTGTAAATGCAAGTCTTTATGCATAATGTTCATCAACGACGAGCGTGAGAGGTGCAATTGTTGGGCACGACGACGAGTTAAGGTGGACGGCTCTTCAGCCACACTATCGCGAACAGCAGCAATATTTCCTGCAGAACGAGCTGCACGAGCATGCACTGGTGTTCTCACATGTTCTACAGACCCGGTTTGCTCGAATTTTTCCACGATTTTTGCGATTGTACGCACATTTGGACGATCAAATTGACCAACAAAATCACGAAGTGCACGATATGCATTTTGATTTGAACGCCCATTTTCATAATAAGTCTGGATAACTTTAACACGTTGTTGGATTGTGTATCTCTCCATGGTTCAAATTGAGTAAGTCTGAAATAGAGAAATGTCAAATAAAATTCGGAAAAAAACTTGGCGTTTAGGTGTGGTTCACATTCAACATTGGCCCTTACAATTTAACCACCCTTTATAAAGGGAATCTATCATATTAACATGGTTTAGTCGGGGAAATATCTGCGACCGACATTATTTTAACCAAAATTAAATGTGTCCATTCAGATTATATCAGTGACCTGTTACAAAGTGTCAAAAAGGTGCCAATTAACCACTTCCTAGGACATCGCCATGTTAAAGTGACAAGTCCGCTTTCATGTAAAGTGTAAGAACTAGATCCGGTCTCTACACTCACAATATTATTACAGTTACGGACTGTAGTTTGTTTAAGAAATATTTCGTTCAGTCATTTTTAAATTAATAAACATTTAAAATTTCAAGCAAATTTATTTTTAACTGATTCTAACAGTTATTCAAAAAACTAAGTGCATATTAATACGGATTTTAAGTTGCAGATAATATTGTCCGTTGATTGAGTTAAATTCTTCTGTATGTAAAATTAAATGAAAATGTAATTTAAAGTCACGAATAGTTCATTTAATTTTTACTGTCAAAAATTCAACAGCGAATTCCGTAAAAACAAATGAACATTCAGTTATTTAATATAATTTAACTACCAAAAATTAATTTAGTACTTATCTATAAAAAATGAATTGCTTGTTTTGTGTAAGCACTTCCCATTTTCTATTTGTTAAAATAGTTTAGTTAAATACATCAAATTTTAAAAGTGCTGGGGTCTAATCACCGCATACGATATCGAGCAAAATTTATCGAAATTATTTATTTTTGTTTCTTGAAACTCGATATCGAATGAAATGTATTGAATCTGGAATAATGTTATTCGACATCGAGTAACTCGACATTACATTTATCGAGTTTTCATTCGATACGCCAGTGTCTTTCGTATAAAAAAAAAAAATTCAATAGTTTATTCGATACGATAGTATCGAATGCGGTGATTAGACCCCTGGTGTCTTATAATTGAGAGTTCTTCTAAAAACAACGTGGTCAGTACAACAAAAGAAAAAAAAAAACAAACGTGTGTAACAGGGTAAGTAAATAATCAAGAATGATAGAAGAAAGATTACGACAACACGAACTCAAAAATTGAATGTTCTGCGCAGGTGGGTCAAATGATGTCACGAAACAGTCTGACATTTAAACATGACAGTGGGACAATTTCTTAATTTTTCCCATAAATAATTTTATGAGAAAACTTTTTTTTATATTACTCGTAGTTTTTTTTTTCAAGAATAAAAATTGTGAAATATTCAAAGAATATATAAAATTAGGAATAATTTCAAATAAAGATTAATATAATTTAATATATAATATCTGTGACGTTTATGTTTTAGTATATTTTCTTTTCGGCTACTTATATTTTGTTTAATTTCCGCATTAAGCGATCTTAATCTAAAAAAAGTTTTTCACTTCTTCGCTGGCTTCTATAGTCGGAACTGCTCCCGGGTTCAATTTTAAAGTTGCTCTATTACTACACCCTGTACACAATTATTAAATAAAGAACTGCGCAAACCAATATACTTCTAACTTACCCATTTCAAATTTAAAATTTCTTTCAAAATCGTCCGGCTTAAAGTGTAATGAGCAAATTCTCTTCCTAAGTATCTTTATGGTGACCTTCCGTTGGCAAAATGTTATCCATAGCTTTCTTTGTTGCTCATTGTTTTCTGGGAAAGTGTTAAAGGACACATCTAAGATAAGATATATTAAAAACACGCACAAAATTAGTTTTGAACACAATTTCTTACTTGATTTCTTTCTATCGTTTCGCATGAATTTGCCCACTGCGGACTTCATGTTTACAATTTGCTTCAAAATTTTAAACAAGAATTTTTTACACTTAAAGCTTTCAAACAGCTTCCACACACTGTTATTATAATAATAATTATTTTTTTACACAATATTTAATAGATTGAAACACAATATTCTTGATCTATAACGAAATATGATAAATTAATTTTTGGAGAATTGTCAAAAGGATTTTTGTTGCAGGGTTACCAAGTCTCACATAACATATAAATTGTTTCGAACAAATTTAGGAATAAATCCAGAATATATTGATCTTTAATATTAATAATATAATTAAAAGTTTTCTAATTTTTGATTTTTTCTTGACTCTTCTTGAGTTTTAGGTATTTTTTTTAATATGTTTTTTATTTTTTAACTTCAATATTTCGAGACTACCTGAATAAATAATGCCCGTTAGATAAAAAAACACAATGCTCTCATTACAATTGCAAGAGATTGTGTAAACTAAATTAAATATTATTAATTTGAATATAGAAAATTATCAAAAACATATGTACATGTTCGTAATGTCGGAAATTATTAAAACCCACATTGGATCGGCCTTACTCATAAAAAACATTTAATGCTTATTAAGCGCTTAATTGACGGATAACTGTAGGAAATTTGTCAAATAATAATAAGTCCCAATTCACACGTTGCAAGTCTTATTGATCAGCTTGCTACTTTATAACGAGAGTGAAGAGAGGAAAATAAACGTTTCTCTCTCACTCTCTCTCGCCTATAAGGTAGCAAGCTGATCAGTGATCAATAAGACTTGCAACGTGTGAATTGGCACTAAACATAAAATATTTCTTGTGAATAAGGCAAATATACATACAAACGCCAAAATCAGGAACTAAAAATATAGAATTAGGTTTTTTGTCTTAGGTTACTTGATTTTATTTCTTTCTTTTTATACCCTCCACCACAATTAGTTGTGAAGAGGGTATATTAAGTTTGTCATTTCGTGTGAAACTTTTTTATTATTATTTATCTCAGACCCCATAAGGTATATATATTCTGGGTCCTTGAGTAATTCGTAATTCGATTTAGCCATGTCCGTCTGTCTGTCTGTCCGTCTGTTGAAAACACGCTCACTTTCGAACATCTCAAGAGAAATGAACAAACTTGGTGCCAAATTGCTTGTAGTTATCCTAAGCAGTTTGGGATTGAAATCCAGCAAAATCGGTTCAGAAGGACCAGAGCTATGAATCAAAATGTGGAACCACCACCTAAAAAAATTGATAATTTTGTTACAAAAAATTACATAAATGCTGGAACAAGGCACGGAATGAGATAAAATTTTGCAAAAATTTGTTTTATTTGACTGGAAATCACGCTGTTAAATTTTGTGATGATCCCTCCATAATTTGCCCTAAGCCCCATATAAACAATACTCCCGGAAAACAGTTTAGTACGCCTAAAACCGTAAAAAATAACGCTAGCCTAACAAAATTTGGTACGTCACAGTTTTATAGGACTACAAATGACACTGTGAAATTTCGTGAAGATCGGTGCATAATTTAGCTTAGGCCCCACAGAAACCCTACTCCCGGAAAACAGTTTAGTACGCCTAAAACCGTAAAAAAATAATGCAATCATAACAAATTTTGGCTCGTCACAGTTTTATAGGACTACAAATGATACTGGGAAATTTCGTGAAGATCGGTACATAATTTACCCTAGGCCCCATAGAAACCCCACTCCCGGAAAACAATTTAGTACGCCTAAAACCGTAAAAAATAATGCAATCATAACAGAAATTGGCTCGTCACAGTTTTATAGGACTACAAATGATACTGTGAAATTTCGTGAAGATCGGTACATAACTTACCCTAGACCCCATAGAAACCCTACTCCCGGAAAACAGTTTAGTACACCTAAAACCATAATTAATAATGGTATCATAACAGATATTGGTACGTCACAGTTTTAAAGGACTAGAAATGACGCTGTGAAATTTCGTGATGATCGGTCCATAATTTACCCTAGGCCCCATATAAACCCTACTACCGGAAAACAGTTTAGTCGCCTAAAACCATAATTAATAACAAATCGTCACAGTTTAAGATAATAATAACATCATACAGATATTACTCCTTAATCATTCGAACTGTCGGTGGAGGGTATCAAAGATTCGGCACAGCCGAATATAGCACTCTAACTTGTTTTATATAAAGTGCATTATGTATAAGGTTAAATGTTGTTATTTAAGTTAACGAAATTTTTTCGATCATGTGGAGTTAATTTGCAAATACATGTATGTAAGTTGTCAATTCAATTTTTGGTTCTCAATTTTATAAAATTTTATCAAAAATCAAAACTAAAATATTTTCATGAAGAAGATTCACAACGTGATACCGAAATATTGAAGTTAAAAAATAAAAAACAAATTAATAAAAAAATACCTCAAGCTTATAAAAATAGTCAAGAATACACACATAGCCCTAAATATTTTGGAAATACATAACATCGGTAACCCTAGCTTGGGTTAAGCTACGTCATCTAACGGGAAAACATGCGCATGGCGTAATCTCTTTTTATATCATTCTTGTGTATATTATTAAAAAAAAAAAGTTAATTAAAATTTTCCTTGGAATTTAAATTCTATTTACAAAATTGTACTAACAAAACAAAATTTTAGACGTCAATGTCAATTTTTTACTCAAAATAAGTTCAAGTAAATATTTACATATGTTTGTATTTACAATATAAATTATTTTCATTCGATCAATTTTGTCTGAGTTTAATAATAAAGTTCACTTGTAAATGTACATATTGTGCATACTATTTGTTAACCTGTGTTTTTTTGAACCAAATAAAAAACGAGTCTGTTAAATTAAATTCAATTTAATCAAACATTTTGTGGCAGTACATACTAACAATGCGTATTACAGTGTCTTTAATAAAACAATTGTTTAAATATTTATGTTCATTATAGAGTTGAAATACCCAAGATGATTAATACTCAGATAAAAGCCAGCAGGCCCAGTCAAATGCATACATATGTACATACATACATGCATATTTCCCCATAACGTGCATATGCATGGGCTCGTACTCCTAGTGCAACACGAGTCAATTGTACGAGTACATGTATTCAAAACTGGCACATGGATGGAGTAGACTACGCGTAGATCGTGGAAGTTCAACGGTCTAATATTATTTGCTTTTGTTGTATATGGCACGCGGTTTTATTTTTTTTTTTTGCTTATACCTGCAATTTATTGAAATGTGGTACAAATGCCAAGTAACGTGGATTCATTCTTTCGTACTTCACATTGATTGTATGAACTATTAAGGCTGGGTTTTTGAGATCTCAGTTAAACCAGGTTTAGTTAAGAACTGGCTGCCACGTAAGGAAATTACTCGCCAATTTACAGAAAAAGTGTGTCTGTAACATTTTTGTGATAAAAGTTCCCGCTTTGAACTGTCAAATAGTCTCACGAACAAAAATGGGGCTAGAAAAACTTTTAACACTACAAAACAATTAAATATGCAAAATGCGAAGAATTATAATAATAATAATAATATGTATTATGTTCTTAGCACATTTTTTCATTGTTTAATTACTTTGCTTTTAACATTTTTATAAAATTATACGAATGTTTTCAAAGCTCTGTTCAATATTAGTATATTTTGGTCGCCTTCAACGATATGTGTTACTGGCGTTTTCAACGTCTGCAATGTCACATCAGCATTGGGTGCTATGTTATGATATTTATAACGTTACGACGAAATCTCTTTTGATAGTTTTCATGAGTTACAGACACAGTTTCTTCTCACTTTTCGAGAAACGATGGAACATTTTGATTATGTGAACATAATCAACACAGCCAGGTAGCAATTTGAGTGCATAATCCGGCAAAATTTTACTTTACACTCGCCCTTTGTTTAGGAGCTTGATCCATCTAAGCTCCACTGCTTTTAGAAAAATGCTAGCAGCATAACCTTAAGTGAACGATAAAGTAAATTAAGGTTCATCCTACCTGGTAGGTTACAGTAAAGTTGTAATAATGGAACACTTTTCATACGGCGGATAAAATTCTACCTTTAGCTATCGGTGAGTTGTGAAAACGGGCCATAATCTTATATTTCATTGTTGAGGAAAGAGCAAGGTTTGGGCTGTATTTCATATACTTGTAGGGTATCCAAAACTTTTGACTTACTTGATCACCGTTGAGGGTTGTTTTTTTCTGTTTTATTGTTGTTTCAATGGGATGTGTTCTGATGAAATTAGGAATCTGTTTCCCGAAACTTGTTCGTAATACGCGTTTTTTCTATAAAAGTCCATCCTTCTGTGGTCGATTACTTTCAGTAATAAATAAGTTCAAATCGATTATCCACAAGCACTACTTCCCCTATCCTCCTTATAAGTTAAGGGCATAATAAACCACACAAAATGCTTGGCAAACACACACATTGTTTCCGTTTGGGGTTTGTCAATAAACAACACAAATATTGTCCGTACAAACATTTATTTTCTTTTTTGTTTTGTTTTCAAAGAATGCAGACGCCAATAGTGCTGCGGCAATTTTGTTGCTTTTTGCTTAAAAAGGAAAAGAAATTATAAAATAAAGGCAAAAAATTTAAAGTAAAAAGTGATTTAAATAACCAGCTGTTTTGTGAAAAGCAATAATATTAAAAAAAAATTATTTAAGATTAAAAATTAATTGAATTGAATACATTAAGCATTAGACGCCACAAAAAGTTTGACAAATATCCAACATGTCTGCCAAATATCAAAAATTTTTAATATTTCTGCAAACATTGCTTCAAATGTTTGTCCAAACAGCAAACACCCCAATTAACAACACAAAATGTTTGTACAAGCGTAAAATTTTGACATGTTTGCCAAGCCATTTGTGAGGTTTATTATGCCCTTAATTATATCATAATATGGTTGCCACCCTGCATGTAATTTGTGTCAATTGGTCCAACAGACTGGTCCTGGGAGTTGTAAAAATAGAACTGGTACAAAAAGAAAGAACTCTTGATCAGTGAAAGGAGAACCAATCATTCCTGAATTGAATTCTAAGATATGTTTTTTTGAGATAGTACTACATTGTGTTGAAATAATACTACATTGTATTAACTGTCACTAAACACGGCCATTGAGAATAGATGTGTGATTGGTCAAATGGTGTCACTTGACCCCCTCCAATGACAACCCCATGTAACCCCATGATATATCTTCCCTGCAGGAAGTTTGTGTCAATTGGTCCAACAGACTGGTCCTGGGAGTTGTGAAAATAGAACAGGTACAAAAAGAAAGAACTTATGACCAGTGAAAGGAGAACCAATCATGTAACGGGTTTATGAAGAACAAAAAGGTAGAAAAAGTAATGAAAAACAGTACAGTCTTCACCAGTCGTATGACACATTTTTGGAACTTTCTAAACTTTGGTTCTTAAATTTATTTCTAGGACTTGTTTAATTGAAATAATACTACATTTTATTGAAATAATACGACATTGTAGTTACTGTCACTAAACACGTCCATTGAGAATAGATGACAACCCCATGTAACCCCATGATATATCTTCCCTGCGGGAAGTTTGTTTCAATTGGTCCAACAGACTGGTCCTGGGAGTTGTGAAAATAGAACAGGTACAAAAAGAAAGAACTTATGACCAGTGAAAGAAGAACCAATCATGTAACGGGTTTATGAAGAACAAAAAGGTAGAAAAAGTAATGAATTACAGTACAGTCTTCACCAGTGGTGTGACACATTTTTGGGACTTTCTAAACTTTGGTTCTTAAATTTATTTCTAGGACTTGTTTAATTGAAATAATACTACATTTTATTGAAATAATACTACATTGTAGTAACTGTCACTAAACACGTCCATTGAGAATAGATGTGTGACTGGTCAAATGGTGTCAATTGAACCCCTCCAATGACAACCCCATGTAACCCAATGATAGGTCTTATTCATAGAAAGTGTTAGAACTAGAACCGGTCTCTACGACTAACGACCTATCACGGGACTACTTTGGTGTCAGTTCGCTTCCCTCTAGGGCGGTGGCAAAATTATGGTTTAATAAACCATAATATGTTTAAAAGTTTTCGTTAAAAATATGTGTAAAAGGCAAAGAATTTATATAATGGCAATGTTGGCTTAAGTTCTTTGGGGATTTACCAATTACTAGATATCAGATACATAGTACATATGTATATTGAAACTTTGAAGGAATTTATAAGCATACGGAAGCTATTTTTTATAATTTTATATTATCATACATAGCTGAAGGACCCAAAAAGGTTTCCGAATCTTCTTGGCTTAATCAATTTGTATGATTCCGATGTTATTATAGCGACTTATTAAATTAGATTTGGTTCTAGAGAAAATAAGAATTTTGTAATGCTGTAATAAATAATATTAAAGGGGAACTTTAGCCCTTTTTTCAACCAGCTTGCTACGAGGTACACAGTTTAAATTAAATTGAAATTAAAAAAAGGTTGGTAGGTTGCGTTAAACTCAGTTTTATATATAATTGCAACCTCAAACAACAAAGTAGGCTAAAAAAATGCAGACAGACTAGGCTTATGTAGAACATATTTATGGTTGGATTATCGAACATTTATTTAAGTACATGCTGGAACATAAGTGTAAATTTGTATCTGAGTGGTCAGATTAGAGTAATAATCATACTAAACAGATAGTTGAAAGTAGAGTTCCTATTCGGAATAAAACATCCCGCGAATTTTAAGATGGGGACATTCGAAAATTTCCAAGCGAATCGAAACCATTCGATTAATGTTCCCAATTTATCGATATAGAATGGAAAGTTCTTCAAGAAAAATGTTTGAACCCAAACAAGATAAAGCGTGTTTTTTTAAAATGTCACAGCTTTAAGTTGGCATCAGTGCTTTATTTGTTCAACCATTTAACAACTGACAGTTGCTTTTTGTTTAGTTTGCTTTGAAATTTCATTATGAAACGACTTACACCAGAGCCAAACCGTGCAAATTGTTGAAATTTTTATTCAAATTAATTGATCTATTCGTCAAACTCATCGTGAACTTCTTCCATTTTATGGCGTACATAATCGGCTAATTTGAAGAACAAAATATCGTTTTGCATTTACTGTTACTGATAATGTGCATCCCGTAAGACGCCGAACAGTGCGCACTGAAAAAGCCGTAGCCGCTGTACAGAAAATCATTGAAGATGATCTTAATCAATCAATTCGTTGCCGTTCTCAGCAACTGGGGTTGTATCCTTCCACTTTATGTATGATTTTTAATCCTGCTGGAATGAGGTTCCAACAGGACGGAGCTATATGCCGCACAGCGGGCGCTACTATTGATTTACTCAAAGAAACTTCTGATGAAAAAATAATTTCGCGCAATGGCCCAACTAATTGGCCACCAAGATCGTGTGATTCAACGCCTTTGGATTATTTTCTTTGGAGTTATGTTAAATCACTTGTCTACGTTAATAAACCACAAACAATTGAACAACTGGAAATCAACATTCAAAGAGTTATCGGCGAAATACGGCAGCAAATGCTGCGAAAAGTTGTAGAAAACTGGTGTCCCAGATTGCGCATTCTATGCGTCAGCCGTGGCGGCCACACGGCAGAAATTATATTTAAATATTAATTTCATAAAATTGTCTTTCCAAAAAAGCCCGTTTGATTGATATTAAATACACTTGTGAAATGCTTGTCATGTAGCAAAATACTCTCTGATGAGGTCAACTGTATTAAACTCTTTTTTGCAAAAAAAAAAAAAAAAAAAATTGCAGCGGATTCCAGGGAATGGTTTCCCAGTCGGGAAAACCCTAATTGCAAGTCAGTGTAAATACACAACTTTGCTAAAGCATTGGTGCTTGCAGACAATTTTGTTGCAGATGGACATATGCAACAATACAATTACAATGATGCGAATCGAGTACACGTCGATAAGGCGTACAGGGAAACATAAAAAGGTGCGTTAGTAGATTATAAACTACTTAATTTCATTGAGTTGTTTTTTTTATTAAGTGGAATTTAATAAGTGCTGTTGAGGGTTAAACGCAATGAACGCACTGCATTCAATTATTGTTTTTTCTTTACTGTTTTTGCTGCTGTTAATATTGTTGCAATTATTGTTGGTGTTTTTTCTTTTTTGTTTTATATAAACGCACAATTATAAAGGTATAAATGCATGAATTACACACAAGAGCAAACATTGTAAAGCACAGTGGGTTAATGCATTGTGAAAGTGTGCTGATTCAGAAAATAAAAAAAATTTACATTGCTGTGAAATAAGACATATTTTTTTAAAAGAAAGAAAATTATGGTTCTTTTCTTTACTTGCTTGATTTGCTCAAAATTCTCACAGTATTTTTCTTTTAGTCTGATTTAAAAACCAGTAAAACAAAAATTATTCTAATGAAGGTCGTCGTGGGTTGAAAAAATGTACATGCAAATTAATTCACTTTCATTTAAAAGCACTTATCCATTGACGAGTGAACACAATATTTAAAAAAAAGCAACGAATTTCGACATATCACGTGTTTTTACTCCGGAGAAAAGGTTATTGATACAACACCAGTCATGTGACTGAATTTTGTGCGGGTAATGGCTGATTCTCTCTGGTTTTACTATTTTATTTATAACATATTAACATATTAACATGGTTCACTCGGGACAAAATCTTCAACAGGCGTTATTTTGACCGAAATTGAATGTGTTCATTAAGATTTTTTCAGTAACCTGTTACAAAGTGTTAAAAATGTGCCAATTAACCAAACCTCTTAGGTCATCGACTTGTTAAAATGACAAGTCCCCTTCATATTAAGTGTAAGAACTAGATCTGGACTTTACGTTCTTTAGAACTGTCACATGATAAGTCTTGTGTTAGTTCCCTTTCCCCTAAGGATGGAAAAATAACATATATAAAAAGGACTAAGGCGGCATTTATACGATGATTTTAAAACCTGTATTTTTCATTGATGACTTTTGAAACATGTCTTTTTTTAATTTTTGTTTTATAAATCGAGGAAAAACGATTGAAAATTAATCATAATAATAAAAACAAAAATCAGGCATTTTTTCTTCCCTCTCTTTTCTCCGGATTCGGCTACAAATAAAAAGACATGCCTTCAAAAACATGATTTGTAGACGGAATAAAAAACTCAATAAAATTACTACAACATGACTTAGGAAGCACATCTTAAAAATGCCTGAAATAAATGACTAAACGAAAAGAATTATTAACAAAATATGGCTTGAACCAAGAAAATTTTGCATGATTCTCGTCCAAGCAAAAAAATACTAATTCTTAATATATTTGTGGCTTGGTTTATGCAAAATTTTTCTTTTTTTAAGAAAATTTGACTAAATACGAACAAATACGGAATTTTGACCATAGTATTCATTTATTTAATTTTGATTTAATAATGGTAAATTACGCCCACTTTATGGTTATACTTTACCAAAATATGGTTACTAACATTATAATTGTTAACATCCAACCATATTAGAGCACCACTCTTACCTCCAACCATATTTGTTTTTGCGTTTTTTATATGTTTCATGACTGTTTTGTATTCGCTCTAGATGTTTTTATATCAGCACGCGTTCATAAAAAAGTTTAAATCTGTATAACAAATTCAAAACTTAAATTCGACTATATTTTTATTGACACGAAATCTACCAATATATATTCCTTTTTTTAAAAATCTCCACTTATACCGTAATTTCTTAACAATGAAAAACCTTTACTTTTTTATAATTTTATATTTTTTTTTATTTGCCTTTGCTTTCCTTGCACCCACTGTTATTTGCTGCAATTACATTGGAAAACATGGCAGACAATTGTTAATAAAAAATTGATCGGAAGTTAAGATGTATAAAATTACATGTGTACGGACGGACGACTATTACAATAATCTACAATGTCTGTATTTTATAAAAAGGGGGTTTTTTTGGTGTATGTGCCGCTAAAAAAGAAGAGTTTATTTATTTATGGCACAAAACATTAGTAATATATAATTATAAATAATTTAAATTCACTGAACATCGTTGAAAGCACGCGGGAAAAACAACAACAACAACAAAGAAAAAAAAATAGAAACACTTGTTTTATTCGAATTGAAAATTTTAACAGGTTAATATTTAATAACGTACAAAGACAAAAAGAGGATTTCACTAATGGTCAGTTGTAAATGCTTAACAACTTTCAAATAGTTGTGTAGGAAAAAAGTGACATTGTGTGAATGGGTTTCCTGCTGAGGCCAACTGCGTACGTTAATGACTTTTAAATCTAGTAGCAACAATTTTGTCGTCAGCGGTAAAATGTTTCAATAATTATTAAAAAAAAAACTTTACATTGTAAAATAAGATCGGGAAACCATAGAAAATATATGTTATGTAAGTAGGTAGTTATTTGATCCTTGCTTATTATATTAAATCAATATACATAGTAATACAATACTTTTCGCTTATTTTCGCCTTAGTTGCGTGGACTATATCGCTAATGTGACTATAAGGCTAATTCACATATATGACACTATGAGGCTTTTTTTTCGCAATAATAATATTATTTATTAAAGAAAAATCAAATTATTACAATTTGCAATTACAATTCATTTATATTAATAACCATGCTAAGCCATTGCGGCTTGTCGGCAGGTAAGAGTTAACATTTTTGAATTTAATTAGTATATTTATTTTGAGCATTCCTTGCTGATGTATAAAAAAGTTTTTAAATATTTTTTTCCTCTTATTATAATTTGTTGTATTATTGAGAACTTCAAGGCGTTGTTTGTTGAATATTGTTGGGATAACTACGGATAGGGTGCTTTTCCCGTAGTTGTTTTTATGTCTTTGTATGCGGAATCTTCCTTCAGCGTTCATACGAGTTTGGTGGTTATGGAATCATTGTAGAATTCTGTTGCCAAAGAAGTGAAGTAAATGCTGTTACCATCTAGTACTTGTAATTCTTTAGCAATGTTGTTTATTGTTGATTTGTTTTTATTGGTAATTGTTGCACTGTTTGTGTTGGTTGCATTTACAGGAACGTTAATATTATTAGGTGTTTTTGTTTGCGTTGTTGTCGTAGATCTTTCTGTTGTAGAGTTGCTAGAAATGGTATTTTGTCTGCTCCGCTGTAGTTATTGCTGAAAATAGTTGAATGTGCGCTGTTTGTTGTAGTAGTTCGTTCATGAATAGGGCGACATTTTTGGAGAATTTTCAGAAGTTGATTTTGTGTTTGTTGAAGTTTTTTAGTAAACAATGACCTTCCCCAGGCTGTTATGCCATGTCGCAGGTGGGATTCAACAAACGAAAAATATGCTTGCCGTAACACCATATTGTTTGAACGATAGCTTAAGTGGTGTAGCATAAAAACTGCTTTTCTCAATTTTTTGCGGATTTCTTCTACATGCTCCATCCATTTAAAATTGTGGTCTACGTACACGCCTAAGTATTTGTAAGTGTTGACGAGATCGATTTTAGTAGAACATCGGTCTTCATCGTAGTTAAAATCTGCCATTTTTTTTGTTGTGGGCAAGTAACTTGCCGAGTGTGAAAGGGGTCTACCTATGTTTTTGTGTGCAACTACAATAGCTGTGTCATCCGCATATGCAAAAGCTTTGCTTGTTTTGAAATTATTAATTAGTCCATTGGAATAGATAATGTAGAGAATGGGACCTAAATTTGAGCCTTGCGAATTCGAACATAATCAAGTTATGTGAATATAGAAAATAATAAATTCATATAAATTATGGGTTTGCAACAGACTTGCATGCAGTATAAAAAATATTTAAAATAATAACAATACATATATTTCATAAATGATACTGAAGGCAAAAACTTATTTTTTACGAGTAAAGAGTTGATGACAAAAATTAAAAGATTTTATTCTTTTTTTTTTAGATGGATTGTGGTTTCGAAAACTAAAAAGAACTAAGTAAATATTGCTTATGTGAATATAACGCCATTAATTTGCTTTTCTTTTGCCTTTGATAGATGGCATATATGGTAAATGTGGTTACATCGCTAAATGGACTATACACAAGAAAAGGAGCCAACATGTAAATAGTAAATTGAAAAATGATAATTACAGCAAATTTCGAATCACCAGTACCACTGGTTAAATATTGATGTTTGACTGTTGGCTGGCAGGCACCGCAGTGGTGCAGAGCTTAGAACTCAAAGAATTCTGATGAAAGAATGTGGTGATTCTAGAAACATGTAAATTCAACACAGGTTCGAGCCCCAGCTCAGCTAAAAAAATTATCAATAAATTTTAATAAAATATCATGTTGTTAAAGTTCCTTTCTTCAGTAAAAATAATTTAATGAAAATTAAATTTTATGAACTCAGGGGCCTGATTCTGGCAGTCGTGATCGAGTACTTTCTCGATTCGAAAGCAATTTAATATCTAATTATTTCAGTCAATACTAAACGAATCGGAATTATTTTTTCGGGTTTTTAATGCATTCATTTGAGTCTCACAATACTGAAAAAAATAATTTCGATTCGTTCAGTATCGACAGAAATAAAAATTGCTTTCGAATCGAGAAAGCACTCGATCACGACTGCCAGAATTAGGCCCCAGGCTTAACTAAAAATATCAAAAATTAAAAATTAACAGTTCAACTAAAAATTACAATTGTTGTTAATACTTTATATCTGCACAAAAGATCCTCTGGGTCGGGGTGCACATGGCCTTCACGTGTATACTACTACTACTACTACTAATACTTTATATTAAATTGACTTATAGCGGCAAAATAAATAGAAAAATGGACTATATCGCTTATGTGACTATAAGCGGTAGTGTATATAAACGAAAAGTACCATATCACTTTTTATACCCTTCACCGAAGGCACCACAAAAAAATAAAAAAATCACAATTTTGCAAGACGGTTTCCGAAAACAATTTTTTTTTTTTTTGTCAATCATACGGTTCGCCGTTTTGAATTGCCTGAAAATATGATATATTAAAGTTTTTGTTACGGGAAGACCAATGTTTTGCTCGAATGGAATGGCGCAACATGTATCCCAATATAGTATTTATCCTTTAGATCTCTGTTTCTACTCTGATGTACGACCTTAATGTCAGAAAATAAAAGCTTGAAAAAAATCATTAAACTTTTGCTAGTAAGATAAGATAATACCAGCAACAACATGTTTATACTTAACTATACCAAACGACTCTTTGAAACCATCCACAGACAGTTAGAATATTTCAGGAAACGGCTCTTTATGGGATCTTTATAAAAACTTGCGGCAGTATTGGTATCATACTTTAAAAAATTATTTATTTTTCGAAACCGACTTACAAAAATACTTTATATTACGGGCGTACGGCCCACTTTCTTTGCTTGTAAAGTCGTACGCTCTAATATATATTACTTTATCATTCTGTTTGTAATTTCTACAATATTGCTTCTTCACAGAAAGAAAAACACTCGGGATTATTTAAGTACTTAAAACAATCCTAAATGGGATAACTTTCGAAAATCAATCCCGGAATTTCTTAACATAAGTACCTGTGTAGGAACTATAATTCGAAATTGAAGCATTATATTTATATTATATAATAGGTGGTACGACTTTCCCTTTTCTTATACTTTTAATTTCTGGTAATAGGGAATCCTACTATAGAAATTGACAAAAAGATATTCAGCGCTTTTTAGATATGCGATTTCATATTTGTGTCCTATGGCGGATACTTCCCCTGGTTCTTTCATATTTTAAGCACGTGATATGGGGGTTCATGGGGGAACCCGTAACCCCTCAAGAACGCATTCCCAGCAATATTTTACTAGTTGTAGCGAATACTGGAGAATATGAGCTAGAGTCTCTTTTCTAATACCTTCGCGATTCGTGGGCAACAAATTTGCATTTATTAACTCTGTGAAGATTTTTGAAACAAAAGGAAATGTGAACGAAAGCCGCTAATAAAAGAAATTTTATAAGCGTTTACGGGAATTTCAAATTTTAAGAAATTTAAAATTTTAGATGACATTAGTTCATAATGCCCCAATACTAAGTCCAATTCTTTAATATGCTTACAGTGTAAGCCCCTTTACTCTATTTTAAACAAAAATAACTTTCAATTAAAAATCTAAATCCATTAGTAAAATCAATTTATATTTGCTAAATAGGACAACAAGTACTTGTCAAAGGATTTTAAATATTCATTAATCTAACTAATAGAGCAATTACGTTTGCTATTCTATACTCTACACATTTCGATAAGGGTGAATGCAAAATATAGAATTGTAAGTAAAATAGTGAGAAATAATAGATAATGACAAATAATGGGCAATTTGAGTCAAGACTTTCCTAATTGCCTGCAATCATTTGACATTAAACTAAAAACAGCAAATTCACTAACTGAAATAAACAACCCGTGAACGAAGGAACGAACGATAACAAGAACAAATATTTTAAAGAAAATAATGAATATCCTTTAAAACCTCTTAAGACTGTTTCCCTCTCTTACCACCCGAAAACAAAAACAAACCACTTCTCATAGCAAAACCACAAAAATTACTTAAGCGCTGTATTGCCGGTATGTTTAAGGGGGGTTTAAGAGTGAAGACTATCATCGTCTAAAGTACAAACAAGTGTGTTAAATACGTAAATGTGGAAAAGAAAATAAATAAAGGGAGTTTTTGCCAGAGTTTCATGTTACGGTGACATTTGAGTTAAAATACTCTATCTTATATTTGGTTGATTCAACAGGTGCTTGTGACTACGAATAACAAGTACAAAAAGAGCAAAATAAAAAAAAAAACAAGTGTACAAAAAATAATGACAAGAAAAATTTAACCCATGTTAGGGGCAATTTTTTAAAATTTCAAAAGACTTTTTTATTTGGAATTTTAGCAATTGAATATACACGCATGGAGCACTCTACGCCAAATCGGATGGTTTAAAGATTTTTTTGCTTTCCCAAATTTTGGCAGGGGAAATTTTGGAAAACTTCAAGTTTGTTTTTGGAATTTTAGCAATAAAATATACATGGGGCATTCCCCATTTTTATTTAAAATTTTTTTAGTTAGTTTTTTGATTATTACTTTCTTAATAATGATCCAAATTGGAACATTTGTTTTTGTGAATATTTTTTGGAATCGGTCGATAGTGTACAAAGGGTCCTTTACAAAGATCCCTCCCGAAACTGGCATTTGATCCCAGATTTTCTTTAACTCTAACTTTAACTTTATTAACTTTAACTTTTATAACTACATTTTGCGCATGTTGGCAAATTATTGACCAATTTTTACCCATATCAAGCCTACCCCTTAAATCACTATAAAACAGAAAATTTTCTCATTGATTATGTTGACATAATTAACACTTTTAATATTAATGACTGCCCAAATATGGTACACTTTTGAAAATATGTCTGGATATACTGAAGTGTAGGGTATTAAACGGTTAACTATACTTTCTTATTTGTTTTAACCTGGTCTTGAAATCTAGTTGAGTTAAACAAAAATACAAGTCAAGTTCTTGTTTAAAAATTATGCTTAGAGAATACGATAGGAAACTTCTGATTAAGGGCAACCCACGAGACTCAACTATTTTCTTTTTTGAAGAATAATGCAGTGCTATCTAAAAAATATGAACTACTAAGTTTTGCCCAAAAATTTCCGGAAAATCAAATTTATACATAGTTCATTTTATAGTTGCCTAAGTTATACCACTACTGAAGAACGTTGTAGCCAAAATAGTTAACAAAGGGTTAAACAAAATACAAGGTGTTTTTGCGTCCAATCCTTCGTTTTTAATATGAAATGAACTTTTTGCAAGCAAACATGCAACACACGTCAGACCTTTTTAATTTTTCTTTTTTTTTCGTTTCAAAAGATGGGGTTAAAACCGAACGTAGAGGTCTAGTAGTCGCAAATACTTTTGTGAGTAGTACGTCAACAAACACTGCATTTCGTTCTGTGATGTTACGAGCAAAAATATTGCATTTTCAATGTTGTCATGAGGGGTAAGTGAAAGTGATCATTAGCTGCTTCAGCACTTGGCTTAATTTTAATTTTGTAGAGTTGGTTTTTTTATAGGATAAAAAGTGAAATATAAACACATTAAGGGCGTAGTAGAGGTCTCTTTTAACTAAGTTAAAGAATTTCATTTTAAAAAGTACAAGTACTTCAAGTGCAGCCAATTTAAAAACAGTTTATCTTTATCTGAGAATGATTTATGGCAAAACATTTAGAATGTTTTTAATAAATTTGCATACGTTTTATTACCATTTTACTAAGCACTCAGTAATTTAATATTTTTATTACTAAAAACTTAAAACTACTGTACTGCACTTTACAATTTATGCGAAATCATAAAATTAAGTTTTTTTTGGTATTAAACTCAGCGTGAAAAAATGAGTTTTGATGAACTTGCGTGCCAAAGTTGATGAAGATAGTTAAAAAGGGGGAGCGTACAAACCATATTAATACTCAGCAAAACGCAAAGTCAGTAGACTTAAAATTTTTATCTATTTTGAATTAAACTAATTCAAGGATGGATGGATGATAGTCGGTAGAATGAAAGACTAAATTTTCTTGGTTTCTTAATGTAAAGTGTAAACTATGAAAAGTGTTAAAAATACTTTTCAAAGGTTTCTGAAAATAAAGATGTAAATGAAAATGCAGACTTACTATTTTATAGTCAAAGAAATATAAATACACCTTAGATATTCGCTGAAAAATCGTAAGTTTTCGATAAAAAAGAGGCCTTAGGACATTGTTGACTTAACAATTTTTAACTTAGGTATTTTTGCACCGTTTTTAAAGATTTAAACGGTGTTCAATATCGGAGTGATAGTTCAATTAGTTAAATTTAAGGGTTTAAAAACTGAAGTCGAAACCAAAAACTGTCGAACAAAAAACGAAATTTTGTATACAACTTTTTACTTTTTGAGTTGGTTTGATAGCGACTGTTTACATTTAATGGATCTGAAGTAATGCCAACAGTTTTTTTGACCAATGACAAATGAACAAGTGGAAAAATGACAGTTGCCTTACTTTGACAACAGTCTAAAGGAAGAATTAGTCTTTACTTTCTGTCCTGTTACGAATCAGCTGATTTGTTTTTGTTATTAAAAAACCTGTGATATTGATTAGATTTTCTGTTCTGTTGCGGTTCAGTTTGTTAAAATCGAAAACATGCTAAGTAATTGTAAGTGACAGCAAAATAAATAATAAAAAAAAAAGTGAAATGCGCATAGAAGCTAGCTTTCACTCAACAATAAATTTCAGTGTATTTATCAAATATGGAAAATTGGGAATTTAGCACTTCATACAAAAATCTTAATAATGAATTTTGTATTCCCGTAAATAACTTTGATAATAACTTGCATGTGCCCGTGCAGAAAACTGAATTGCCAAATTGGTTTTTTTTTTGTTGTTTTCTTGCGAAGACAATAGAATGAAACAATTTGTTTTTCAATTTTGTTTTTTCTTTTTACCCACTTACAACTACAATTCGAGTCGGAAAGAACCCATCCAATTGTAGGGGGATGTAAGAACATATACACTCACTGTTTATTGTTGGTGTTTTGTTTGAGCTTTGATATTGTTACAAGCAAGACTTTGAGTGTTTAAAATTCTTATTCGCTTCAGGGTTTTATTTGTATAATATTTTTAGCTTTTCTAAAATCTTTGTGAAAAGGTTTCCTGTTGATCTGGCCTAAGCAACCAGTGAAATGCGCATAGAAGCTAGCTTTCCCTCAACAATAAATTTCAGTGTATTTATCAAATATGGAAAATTGGGAATTTAGCACGTCATACAAAAATCTTAATAAAAAACATTTTAATTGAAATAAACAGTTTTTTGATTTTAAGAATTCAAAAAATTTAATTTCTTCAAATTAATGTGCATTTAAGTTATTGAAATAAACATTGGACGGTGCAAAACTAATAAATTTGTCGTAAATGGCTGATAAGTTGCTACAGAACAAGTTACTATTACAAGTTCGTAACAGAGCGGCACGGAACAGAAACAGAAAGTAAAGACTAACTGAGCCTTAAATCTTAACAAGGTATTTCAGAGTAATAATTCAATTATCAGTTTTGTAGAATGTGGGCTAGAGAGCGAGAAGCTAATAAGACTAACATCTTTTGGAAAGTATATCGAAGTAAGAAAAGATTTAAGAACAGCCATTTTATTCTGATAAAACTTGGAATTAAAATGAATATGACAGCATATTGAAGGTTGACCATGGTGAAATAAACAGGTGGCAGCACTCACCAGAAGACAATTTTTTGCTCTGGCATTGTTTGTCTAGGTTTACGTCAAAGTTTTGTTTATGTTTACTGTGGAAACACTGAACTGTGCCCGGATGTTATTGGAAATTCGTGGCAACGCTGTTACAGAAAATATATATATAGTAGGTTTGTTATTGAAAGAATATATATGAAAATGGCGTTTAATTTGAAAAAGATTATTCTTTAATAAAATTGTTATAAAGCCTTGAAACCGTGTTCGTATCTTATTTATTGGGGTTATTACATTGGCGACGAGGAAAACCACTTCTAGAGAAAAAAATTAAATAAAATTCAGCCAACTGAGAAAAATCACATTAAATTGTGTCTTTCGTTTATTGATTGCATTAAATTGCGAAGAGATCATTGAATTGGATCAGAAAGTTGAAAAAAACACATTGAATTGTGTGATTGCTATGTTCCTTCCTTTGTACCTAACGGAGTATATTAAATTGAGGTATTAAAGGGGAGAGGTATTTATGTATATGGTGATTTTCACGACACATTAAATTGTGAATTTGACATCGCATTCAATTGTGAATTTTATAGTACTTTAAATTGTACAATTGTGTGACAACCAGCTATAAAGCTGGGCGTTTTTTTTAATTGGCTGCTCAGGCAAATGATTTAATATTGTGTTTCTTTTAAAGGAGAACAATGTCCGACATAAAGCCCTTTCCTTGCGATGTTATAGACAAATCGTTGGTTCGTGTGGAATGGGAAAAGTGGTTCCGATCTTTCAAGCTGTATCTGGCGTCGGAGGAAATAATCGACCCAGTTAAAAAGAAGAACAAGTTACTTCATTTGGGAGGACCGCAACTTCAAGAGGTCGTTTATAGTATTCCGGGTGCTCTGGTAGAAATCAATTCAGAATCTGATAACGATGTATTCAATATATTGGTTACAAAGTTAGATGAATACTTCTCGCCCAAAAAATTCAACATTTGAAAGACATCTTTACCGAAGCCTGACACCCTCTGATGGAGAATTTCTTAACAAATTGTTAATGCGATTAAGACAACAAGTTTCGAAATGTTCCTTCGGACCGACAAAAACAGAAATAGAAGAAATTTTTATTAAAGACAAGATAATTGACTCATGGGCTCCTCTTGATTTAAAGAAAAGGCTACTGGAAAAAGAGCAAAATTTAAATGACGTCATTGAAGCTTGCCAGGCTTATGAACAAATTAATAAACAGTCGCAAGGCATGCTGACACGGGTTGACGAGGAGATGGCAAATAAGATTTCATCAAAGAAACGCTTTCCTAAAAATTCAGAAGTGGAGTGTTTCATGTGTGGTCGAAGTGGCCACATGGGCAACTCCATGATTTGCCCGGCGCGAAAAGCAAAGTGCAACAAATGCTCCCTGATCGGACATTTTGCTTTAAAGTGTAAAACTAAAAATTTTAAGAGGAAATTTTCCGAGTATGATGATAGTAGCGGCAGAAGCCGCAACACTAGACCTGCAAAGGTATGCTGTATACACAATGAAGATCAACATAGTTTAGGGGATGGTGAAGCATTGCGCGAATTTGACTGTTTTAAAATTTATGACAACTGCGAAAGTAATGAAATAATAGAGTGTCGTGTTGGCGGACAGGCATGTTTAATGGCGATTGATTCCTGCTCCCGATTTAATCTTGTGAGTGAAAATGACTGGAAATTATTAAGAGATAAAAAAGCGGTCATATGGAATATTCGATCAAACTTATCAAACCAATTCAAAGCGTATGCGTCAGATCATATCCTCAAGGTAATCTGTGTTTTTGACGCACCGAACGCAATTAATAATGATTCAGAAACGGAAGCCAGTCATTATTAGGACTTGAAACATCGACCAAACTTAAAGAACTTAGAATCGGTTTAAATGTCAATCGTGTTGAAAACGTAGAGGCATTTCCTAAGATGAAAATCATACAAGTCAAATTATCTATCGATACCTCTGTTAAACCTGTGCAACAACCACTACGACGTATACCAATTGCGCTTGAGGAAAAAGTAGCAGCTAAGCTGGAGGAGGCAATTAGTTTAGACATAATCGAACCTGTTTACGGACCAAGTCCATGGATCTCACCAGTAGTGATTGTGTTTAAGGGCAATGGCGAAATGAGGCTATGCATTGATATGCGTCGTGCGAACAAAGCAATTTTGAGGAAAAATTATCCTTTGCCTACATTTGACTCTTTCATGACAAAATTAAGAGGAGCAAATTACTTTTCGAGGTTAGATCTTAAAAGCGCATATCATCAACTCGAACTGCATGAGAGCAGCCGGGAAATAACGACTTTTATTACACATAAAGGGCTATTTAGGTATAAGAGATTGATGTTTGGCGTAAATGCGGCACCTGAAATTTTTCAGCGCATACTAGAAGGGCTTTTGGCGACCTGTAGTAATTGTCTTAATTATATAGATGATGTGATCATATTTGGCAGCAATGAAGGTGAACATGACAAGGCGGTAAAGGAAGTGCTCCACGTTTTGAAGCAAAATAATCTTGTACTTAATGAAGACAAATGTGTTTGGAAAACTCGAGAACTAAAATTTTTAGGACACATTCTTTCTGAAAAGGGCTTCACGGCAGATCCCGAAAAAATCAAGGTAATTACAGATTTTCGAGCCCCGACCACCAAAGAAGAGGAAAGAAGTTTTTTGGGTTTGATTACGTACGTTGGCAAATTTATACCCGATTTGGCAAATGTCACCGAACCACTAAGAATCTTGTTAAAATTAGACACAAAATTTGTATGGGGCCCAGATCAGGCTAGCGCTTTGCAACATCTTAAAATTAAATTGTCTCGGATTCCCAATTTATCGTATTTTGACCCAAAGAAGCGAACTCGAGTGGTAGCGGATGCTAGTCCGGTCGCGTTGGGCGCAGTCTTAATCCAGTTTGATTCAAATGGTATTCCAAAGATAATATCTTTCGCTAGTAAAAGTTAATATGACGTAGAAAAAAGATATTCCCAAACGGAAAAGGAAAGTTTAGCGCTGGTTTGGTCAGTTGAGAAATTTTACTACTATCTAGCAGGTCTGGAGTTTGAATTAGTGGCTGACCACAAACCACTAGAGGCAATTTTTAAGCCAACATCAAAGCCTCCGGCCAGAATAGAACGATGGTTATTGCGGTTACAATCATTCAAATTTAAAGTTATTTACCGAAGTGGCAAGGAGAATATAGCGGATTCTGTGTCCAGGCTTTGCAGAATCTCGGACACAACTTCATTTGACGGAAACTGCGAGGATAACATATTTCATATTGTGTCAAAATCTGTTCCATTACCTCTTGGAATCACTCTTATAGCTAATAAAAGTGCCGAAGATGAAGAAATCACCAATATTATAACACATATCCAGCACGATTCATGGGATTCTGATAAATCAACTAATTATTATCCATTCAGGTTTGAGCTCTCAGTTATAGGTAATATTCTTCTGCGAGGCATTCGCGTTGTGATACCTGAGGGGCACATGAGGGGCACCCAAGTGAGTCAGCTATGAAACGCAGACTAAGAGCCAAAGTGTGGTGGCCATTATTAGATAGAGAAGAGGAAAATTTTGTTAAGCATTGTCGCGACTGCTTACTTGTATCGAAAATATCAAATCCGCCGCTCATGCAAAGGCATGCATTTCCGAATGGTCCCTGGCAATGCGTGCCAACAGATTTATTAGGGTCACTGCCAAACAATGAGTACGTGTTGGTACTTAAAGATTATCAGGAAGTAGTGTTTTTGAAAACCATATCCTCTGAGACGATCATTAAGTCCATGGAGGAGATATTTTGTAGACTTGGATTGCCGAAATCGCTGCGGACAGATAATGGACGGCAGTACATAAGCTCTGAACTTGAAAGTTTTTGTAAAATTAACAACATCACACATATTACAACGCCAACTTATTGGCTGCAGGCCAATGGTGAGGTCGAGAATATGAATAAGTCCCTGGTCAAGCGATTGAAAATTGCCAGTTCGAACAAAAGAAACTACAAACGGGAGATACAAAAGTTCATTTTGATGTATAATGTTACACCTCACGGCACAACCGGATCACCGCCATCTGAACTAATGTTTAACCGAGTCATACGGGACAAGATACCTAGTATTCAGGATATAACAGAAGACATAATTGACTCGTCATCTAGAGATTTAGATTGCATAAGTAAACAAAAAGGAAAGGAAAGAGGTGACAAGCGACGAAAAGCAAAAGAATCAGAGATAGCTGTTGGAGACAAAGTGCTGCGTAAGAATGTTGTATTACAGCATAAACTGACAACGAATTTCGATGTAACTGAATACGATGTTTTAGAGAGGAATGGAAACGTAGTGGAAATAGCTGGTAAAGGAAAAACATTTAAGAGGAACATTGCGCATGTCAAAAAGATACCAGCATCAACAACCTCTGAAAATACAACCACGGAGGGTATTGTTTCTTTACAGAAATATTCATCGACGTCAATCAACTCTTTGTCACCAGGACACACAAATGTTCCACCAGTAGGTGCAGTGCAACCGGGAGATCCTGTGATGAAATTGAAGCTGAAAAAAATAGGAGGGATGTGGCAACACTGAACTTTGCCCCGATGTTATTGGAAATTCGTTGCAACGCTGTTACAGAAAATATATATATAGTAGGTTTGTTATCGAAAGAATAGATATGAAAATGGCGTTTAATTTGAAAAAGATTATTCTTTAATAAAATTGTTATAAAGCCTTGAAACCGTGTTCGTATATTATTTATCGGGTTATTACATTTACAAAAAGTCCACGTTTTGTGCTGTGATTGTTGTATTTTATTAAAGTTTTTGATAATTTTAAATTAAAATAAATAAGATATTTATCATAATTAAATAAAAATTGGCTAAAAATGTATTTATATCATCACATTCAGCGGCACGCTTTGATTTTTGTTTAAAGTATTTTTTGACGTAAACGGTGATATGATTTCCATTTTTGTTGTATTTGTTGCCACCTGCTTATTCCACCATGAGGTTGACGAAAAAAGAAACTCTCCCAAAACAAAATAGAACATTTTTCTCTCAAAATTCCGTTCGTGTGAAGTTACAACAACAAAGTTACCACATTTCTTACAAGGCGAATTCATGTAAACGGTGGTGGCTACATGAACTACAACAAGTAATAACACCAAAAACACAACATTATCAGGTTTGTTCTAGGTTTCGACTCGAATTGAAAACGAAAAATTTTTTAAATCCACATAATTCATAAATTGGTGTTCTCAAATCCGCGTGTTTTTGTGTACTCGAAGTTTATTTTAGAAACAACTTTTGTTGAACTTAAGATCGCTAATTTGCTAACCTCAGCATGATAGAAATATCTTATATTTTTTTAAAAGCGTGAAAGCTGTAAAGAATCACAGGAAAAATCGCTTCTATCGCGAACATGGCCAAAATTCGCGAAAAATTGCAAACTTTTATTTGAAATCGCTAAATGGGTTAAAAAAAATAAAATGTCGGAAAATAACAAAATAAAAGCAAAAATTCGAGAAAATTTTTAATGTTTCAAACCAGCCATAAAATTTATTAAAAGTCCCTAAGACTATAAGGAATGGCGAAAATTCGGTAAAAATTGTTAAATGCTAACAGCGGAATGATAGAAAAGTCTACTATTTATTAAAAATCGTGAAAGCTGTAAAGAATCAGAAAACTTACAGAAACAAATCGCTTCTATTGCGAACATGGCTAAAATTCGCGAAAAATTGCAAAATTTTAAACAAACCCAAAAACTAATTTGAGATCGCTAAATCGATTAAAAAAAACAAATTGTCTGAAAATAACAAAAAAAAAAAAAAAACCAAATGAGCTTTAATTACATCATAATCAATGAAAAATTTGATTTTAAGTTTATGGTTAGTTAGGGCCTTTTGCGTTTTAGATAACGATAACTTTTTGATTTAATTGGATAAAGAAGATTTTAAGCTAAAAACAAAATTTATTTTTTGTTAAAAATGTTATCACATATAAGAATAAAAGTCAATTCGTTTTACTTTCATCAACCCATTAGTACTCTAATTGAAAACGAATAAAAACATGTGGATCGTTGGTCGATGTGTCAAAAACACAAGTTACTTTTGACATTCCTCTCTCTTATTTAGAAAAAAAAGTAGCACATCTGTGCTTTTAACGCCACCTGAAAAATTAATTCGTAGAGTTAGGATTTTTCCTCTCTCTTCTTCCATTCTAGTAAATATTTTTTTGGGAAACTAAATTCCTATTAACAAAAGGCTTAGATAAAAATAATTGCCAATCTGAAACTGATTTTCGAAATGAAAATTTGAATAGGACTATCGAAGCTAGAGTTTGCAATTGTATAGAAGAAAAAAAAAACGAGTAAGCAAGTTTAGTTGGTGAAGCCGAACCCCATTGTCGAGTGTTCCTTATTTTGGATCCATGGGCAGAATTATGTTATGAGGTTAAAGATTCATATAAATATTTTTTGTGCCGAATATTATTAATGGCTTATTTACACGGTAATACAATGCATTCCAAAAATTTACGTAAAGTGAGAAAAATCTTATCATGTAAATCTATTGAGTAAGAGAGAATACGAATAGTTTTATAGTTCAAGCGGTCGGTGAATGTTTTTTTCTAAGCCAGTTTAGAAACTTATGTATTTTCATCACACTAGAGAAGTTTTTTAACAGAATATATTGAAGGTGGTAACATTGTTATACAATAACAAAAGACCTAAAATCAACTTAGGAAGTTTTTATGTTGTTTTTGTAAAAAATGTAAAACTGTAACCATCTCCATTTTTGTTATTAACTCAGCTCAAGGCGAATTAACTACAGGTGGTGTCGAAACGGCATCTGATTTTGACAGTTCGAGCTTATTTGTTTTGATTTGTTAGTGTTTTGCTAAGAATGGTTGACATTTCGAGCTATAAGCACTAACAATGCAATGCAAAAAACCCTATGTTGTTTCTGTTGTATTTGGATTGTTGTAGTTTCGACACCACCTGTAGTTGAATTCGCCTTGACTCAGCTGTTTAATATCTGTACCTTCATTTTACTTATATCATCCGTGTAAACATGAAATATACTTACAGCAGACTTTTATGGTTTTCTTTTAAACACTGAGAGAATTTCATATTATTTTGATTCTACTAAGTCGTAATACATTGTATTACCGTGTAAACTAGCCTTTAGATGTCTTCATCTATATGAGAATTTTTGTTTTTAACTGAATTTAGGGACGGGGTTTATTAGGAACTATGTTCAATTCTGGACTTTCTAACACAAAATTTTGATACGACATAGAAGCTATCGTTGAAGTAACTTTCGTAAAGTTTTATGTCAATATCAACAGTTATAAGTTATGGAATTAAAAGCTATTTGTTGTCGGGTGTAGTATTTGTATAAAAACTATGGTCAACTATGGACCAATTTCAATAAAATAAGGTGATCTTAATAGCAAGAAGAAGCTTGTCAATACACAACATCCCACAAAATGTGACCGGGATTGGGAAGTGGGCGCGGCAAAAAATATATATATTTATATCTGTATAACGGTATTTATATAACTTTCTGCTCTTATCGCTCCATTCTAACTAGTTTTTGATTAAATTAAGGATCATAACAATTCAAATTGTTTACTTAATTGAATTATTGTTTACTGTTTACTACGTTTTGGTCAAGGTAAACCAACCAAATAATCTTTAATGAAAAGAAATTATGGTGCCTTTTAATAAATTAAGTAGTCAAAAATTTACAAATGAATGGGGAAAAAAATATTATAAAAGGAAACACAACAACAAAAAGAATAATATGGTTAAACAAAATATTTACAAATGAGTTTAATGAGTAGCGGAAATTTGATTATGTTGTGGTTGGTTGGTATCTTGTAATCTTGTATCACAAAAGAAGAATATTTACACAGTCAACTGCTTTTTATGAAAATCTACCGCAGCGTTAAATTGAAATAATGTGACCAGCTACTTTTACTCAAGAAGATATACTAATTTTCTACTGCACTCCAGCCTTTCTTGGGCTTAAATAAAAAAGGTCATGGGATAAAAAGGTAATTAACGCTTCTTATTGTGGGTTTGGGTAAAAACAACTCATTTAAAATCTCGGTTAACTTAAGACCGAAGCTGTACTACGTGAGCCATAAACCACCCGATCTTCAATGCAGTCTAATGAAAAGAGACCTTGGGGTTCATGTGATGGTGGTTAGAATTAGGGTCACTTATGGAAAAAGTGATTTACGAGCTTAGTGGCATTGCTTGTAATTGGACTTGCACCTAATAAATTTTAAAAGAGATTTAGTCTTCATATGCAGTCTGAGTTTACATACAGCTAAGGACAAAAATAAAGGGTCACTAATATTTTCATAAGTTTATTTTTATTTTGGTCAGTTTGTAAGTAGGAGTGCCAATATATTTTGGTGAAAATTATGGTTTATTTATCGCTTTTAAAAATATATACTTTAAAAATATATTGAATGCGGAACATTCCATTAATTTTAAAGGGGCGTGAATATGAACTGGCAAAACAATAGGGTAACTATTTAAAACACTGAGCAATTTTGATTTTACGACAAAAATATTAACGAAAATATTGTTTGTGTTAATTTGATAATCTTTATTAATTAATTTCAAAAAAATAAAACATAAATAAATGTGGAGGACGAAAGATTATTCATTGAAAGACTTTAAAATTAAGGTCGAAACCAACGGCAAATAGCGAAATCTATTGAAAGGTCCCAGAACTTTGTTTATAAAACACACAAAACGTAGACTTGGTACCAGTAGGTAAAAGTAGATAAGCATATAAAATTGTATTTAGTCGAGACCCTTTTACGTCCAGTGAGGCGATTTAACCAGAATTGGGGCTCGAAATTGCTACTAGAACTGTAAGAAGACCGCTAGTAGAACTTAATCTTTTCGGGAGATCCTCAGAGAAGTGACAATTCTTGCTCGAGGAAAGTGCCACAGCTTACAAAAAACATTGTCGATATCGACTAGTATTCACAAAAGTTCATAAGGATTGGGAAGATCCTGTTCATGGAAAATAGTTGCGCAATGTGCTTTGGTCGGGCGAATCAAAAGGAATAAACCCACGTCACACTACTAAAACATTAAAGCATGGAGGTGGTAACACAACGGTGAGGCGATGCTTTTCCTGACATGGTGTTCGAATATTTTTGTGGGTAAAAAGGAACATGGAATAATATTTGAAAGTTGAAGACCTAAGTGAAATAATGTTCCAACAGGATAACGACCCGAAACACACTTTGGGTCTTGCAAAAAAATGGATTTTAGACATCGGAGTTGATTTTATGTCTTTGACAGCGCAATCTTCGGATCTAAATCCCACAGAAAAATTTATGGAAACTGTGAGAGAATATGGTATGCTATTCCAAGCCAAATTTGTCGTAGCTTGGTGGGTTCCATGCCAAAACGATGTAAGGCTGTGCTTTCTAATAAAGAGCATGTGACCAAATATTAGGATTAAAGTATATTTTTTTAAACGTTATTGTGATTTTTTCCAAATTACCCTATTTTTTGTCCATTAAAAATCATAGATATAAATGGACTTAATTTTTTTTTTAAATTTAGTGAATTTTCTTAGGTTTTCGTTAAAAATAATCGTTACGAACTTTGGAAAAAAATGTTATAACAAACTTTAAACAAAAACATGTTCGTTTAATGTACATGTTTTTTTATTTAATATAAACTTGGAATAAGTGACCCTATTTTTTTTTTCGTCCGTAACGTATGTCAATAGCTACATTAAAGCTCAATGCGGCACGTGTTAGAATAAAACTATTGATCTGATATTTGCTTATAATCATTTTCTTATCTATATTTAACCACTTAAAAGGTACTGCAGTTTAAAATCAAATAAGGACCAGTCTCATATACAATTTACCATTAAGGTTAGAGTAGGAGTCGGAGTTGGAGTCGGCGTGGGACTTCAAAAATTTCAGCGAATGGAGTCGGAGTTAGAACTTTTTTAAAATTGAGAACTCCTGCTTCTTATTTATTTTATATTTTTAGTTATATACAATTGCACATTAAGTTCTTAAAGCAAAAACCATATCGGGAATGATGCTGGTAAATAAATCAATCATAATAATTTCACTTTAGGTTTATTTCAAGTATGAATTCGGGATTGAATTAACTTTATAATACTTGACTCTAGCGCATTTTGAGATTGATTCAATCTTAGTTTTACTTAAATCAATCTCATTTTGGATTATTTGAAGTACGAATTCGGGAGTGAATATGGATAAGTTACGTATTTCGCGATTGAAAATCCGTACTTAAATCAATCTTTCTGTACTTGATTCGGGTGGATTGATTTTTCTTTTGAGTGTATGTTAACTTGAAATCATTTATTACATCTAAAGTCGTAGCTGCCTTACTCTTTTTATCTAGCCCTCACATAAGTGATCGTATACTGATTTAATCCATTTTCAATGCCAAACAAACCAAACTACCCTTTATTTTTTTTAATCTTGTGTGGGTCAATTTGATCCCCTATACTTATCAGATTATATTAGTGGTCTTGCTATTTGCTGACCATATAAAAAAATCTGTCAGTTTGTAAATCAAATTAAATTAAAAAAAAAAAAATTAGACAACAAGAAATTCTTTTATAAACAAAACGTAAACAAAATAACGCCACCGCATTAACGCCACTAGCATTACCAGTACATTACCATCGTAACCACAGCCAGTCATTGTAAAAAGCGTAACCAGCAACATCAACGAAAATAACATTTTCGTCTTTTTCTACAACAGCAACAACATCATCATCATCACTAATAAATGCTACTTACACCTTTATTTAGAAGTTCATCACACCAGCAATTTTATCATCATTATTCAAATCAAATCAGCAAACATGAGCGACCACATCAACGGAAGCACCTTTTAAAGTGTGCAAAATTACTCAGCAAACGACGACAACAAAAAAGCACCACAGCCATAACCAACCAAAGAAAAACTCCTTCCTATACACACTCACTCATTCACTTGGATAGACCTATTTGGTGTTAGGTTTCAGCTATTTTTGGATTCTAAGTTTCATTCATATTTAGACACTTAATGGATTTTGATGTATGTTTTTGTTAAAGTTGTTGTATGATAGAAATTGAAAACTCCCACATCCGAATATCAAATTTTTTTTTATAAAAAATTAAAACAATTTTGTTGCCGTTTGTACGGATGGAAATAGCGAATTTGTTTTTGGCTTTTAATAAATATTAAGCACGTGATGAATATTACACTCACTCAATTTTTTTCTCTCTCAATTTAACAACACAGGGGTGGTAAACCTTAAGAGGATGGGAAATGTTTTTTTTTTTAAATTGTAATATGGAATGAAATATCGGTTTAATTGCCACTAGGTATATATAAATTAATCTTCTTGAAAGAGTTGTCTCTCTAATTATGTCAAATACGACCGTGAATAATTATAGCCTTGTTGAAAAATAAAGTGCTTTACGAAC
The DNA here is from genome assembly GCA_930367215.1 of Pollenia angustigena. Lineage (NCBI taxonomy): Eukaryota > Metazoa > Arthropoda > Insecta > Diptera > Polleniidae > Pollenia > Pollenia angustigena. The sequence goes on from OV884059.1 coordinate 74,401,863, forward strand.
TTTTTTCTAATTCTTTTTGACAATTTCTAAAAATAAAAACGACATTTAGCCACCTAATATACATACATAACATACATATTTTATCCCTATAAGTCCCTGGGTTCTAACTGCTTTAAGAACAAAAAACATTTCGCTTAATGAATACCTTGCTCTAGATCTAGCTAGTTAAAACGTAGTATAACAAAAATCAATAAGATTCATTCGCCGTCGGGAGTCGAATGAGCAGTGAAAAAAGTGAGAGTTATGATTTTGCTTAAGTGAGCTACTCATACAATTTACGAAAGCACAGCTGAGTGCTACCATCCATAGGGCGCTGATAGTTGGAGGTTCCGGACAATCAGCGACTCCAAGGCTCTGGAGACGCTGCTCTCCTGCAGAAAAGCATTGAGCTTTTTTAATTTAGGAATTATTAAAAAAATCTGAATAGTGAAAACTGTGTTAGGGAAAAAATTAATTGTAAATACACAATTGAAGCACAGCCGCGAATAACGTTTTAAGTTACAAAATAATAATTTTTCAGGAGCACAAAAAAACGTTTTTTGACAGGCATCATTATTTGTTTTAAAAATTTTTTTTTCTATTATTAAAAATAATGATAATAACAAGTTTTATGCAAAAGGCTTTTAAAACATTATTCCGCAGTGCAAAACCATTTCGGTTTCTTCATTTTGTTAGAAACTTGCAATGTTCTTCCACTAGCTGACACTTTGTATGCCATTTTGAAGGCGTTAAGGTGCATAGTTTTGGTTGATTTTATGTTTAAACTGTGTAAGAGAGTAAGGTTAATGGTTATCTGCTAAAAAACAGTATTTGCAAAATGTGGCGTTTACAACGTTATTTGCGGCTGTGCTTCAATTCTTGCTTATCTTAATTTTAAAATAAGTGAATCCAGCTGCTCGGAGGATAAAGATTTGTACCCATGTTCTGTAACTTTAGTGAGAGCTTCTCGCAGCGAAAAGATGTAAAACATAATATTCCATCGGTTCTCGAAAAGTTAGAACAAAGTGTGTCTGTAACTAATGTCGAAAACTATCAAAAAAGATTACGTCGTTACGTTATAAATTTCATAACATTGAACGTGAAGCCTATGTGACATTGCTAACGTTGAGGACGCCAGCCACACATATATTTAAAGGCGACCAACATTTACTAAACCTGAAAAATTTTCAGCGACGGCAGCGAAAATGCAACCGTCGGCCATGCCAAATACTGTAAAGTGCGGCTTCAATGTTTGTTGTTTCCAAACGAGCTTTGAAAACATTCGTATAATTTATAAAAATGTAAAAGCAAATAATTAAACATTAAAAAAATGTGCCAAGAACAAAATATTATTATTATTATTCTTTGTATTTTGCATTTTGAATTGTTTTTTAGTGTTAAAATTTTTCTCGCCCCATTTTTATTAGTGAGTTTGTTTGACAGTTCAAAGCGGGAACTTTTCTCACAAAAATATTACAAACTTTTTCTGTAAATTGACGCGTAATTTTCTTACGTGACAGCTAGTACTTGCCAAAAAAAAGTAACAGACACAGTCAAGGCGAATTCATGTATACGGTGGTGGCGATACTTTAACAAGTAACAACACCAAAAACACAACATTGTATATTATTTGTTGCTTTCGCTGGCCGATATGTCAAAAACAAAAGTAACTTTTCCTCTCTCTTATTTAGAAAAGAAAGTAGCACAGCTGTGCTTTCAACGCCACCTGAAAAATTAATTCGCCTTGGACACAGCTTAGTGAGAAAAACAGATGTTTGTTTCAATATATGGCATTTTTGTTTCATTTCACACATTTCAATCGAAAAGTTTCTCGACGCGAGAGATACAGAACATGGACCCAGATTGCCGATTTCCAAAATATTAATGAAGACATTCTGCAATGGCCAATCGACTTGTATTCACTGGCAGATGTAAAAGCAGATTTCTAATTTTTATTTTGATGAAATATTTTCGTTTTTGTTATTTGATCAATGTATGTTTTTCTAATTTGTAAAATTTTATTTAAATTTTTGAAATAAATCTTTAAATCTTATAATCAGTGTTGCCACTTTGTGGGTAATTACCCGAATTTGGTATAATTTTTACGGTCGTGGGTAGAGCGTGGGTAATTTCTCTTAGCTGTAATTCAGGTGTAATTTGAAATTTTTACTTCAGATGCCCAAATAAAATCAAGATTCGATTTCAGTGATGACATTTATTTCTTTTCAAATATTGTTGCTAAGAAATGCACAGTGTTCTGAACCAAAGTCTCGGGTTCTTTTTAAGAAACGACTTCAATCATTAAACATACATATATTTTCAAATGTTTGGTAATGAATGTCGAAAGATAGACCCTTAGATTTGGATAAAGATGCCTATCATAGTGATTTAGAACCTGAAGTTTATTGAAAAAAGTTATTCAAACTAAAAACTTGCCTGGGGGAAGATATGTTTCCAATATTGCAACATATAATTAATATAATTTCTATCTTGCTACTTTTTAATGTTTTAGTTTAAAGAATATTTAACGCCCTTAACAGTTGTAAAACTGAATTACGAAAGGGACAGTTCTATAAAACTCTGCAGGCATTTTGTTTACTAAATAAGGTATGAAGGGTATTTTTTAAGACCATGAAACTTTAAATGGTAGCTCACACAAAACAAAATTAATACAAATAGACACTGCGCCTGTCCTTGACGAAACGCATTGCAGACTTCCAATTTTGTTTCTCTTTTTCGAATAAAATGAACAATGTGGCTGAAGTGCACTTTACGGGGCCTACGAAAAAAAAAACAAAAAAAATATGCTACCCGATTCAGAATAAAAAAAGAAAAAAACCATAATTAAAATTTAAGGGGGCTGAGGCCCGTGGTGCCCTCTGGATCCAAAAAACTGCCCCGCCCACTTTGTGATATGTGTGGGTACTCAAATTAAAGGTAATTTGCTTACGATTGCAAATATGTATTTTGTTTTTGTGTTCGCATATTATTTTCCTCTCTAGGTTAATTTAAGTATCTTTTAGGTGCAGAAAAGCTTTAGTTAGCGAAGCCGGTGTTTGTTATACCATAGAGGAGAAAATCCTTGCGACCGGCCGAAGGCCGGCTATGCAGAGATGCTTTAGTTAGCGAAGCCGGTCTTTGTTATGCCATAGAGCAGAAAATACTTTCGCCCGGCCGAAGGCCGGCTATGCAGAGAAGCTTTAGTTCGCGAAGCCGGTTTTTTTATTCCATAGAGGAGGAAATCCATGCGCCCGGCCGAAGGCCGTCTACGCAGAAAAGAATTCTTTAGCACATCGGAAATAGGCTATTAGTTACAAAAAAAAAAATAAATTTTTTTTTGTTAAAAACCGAACATAAAACATTAAAAAATACAAAATAAAGCAAAATATTTACAATCGTGAGCAAACTACCTTTGATTTGAGTACCTACACATAGATGTGAGTGGATGGGGGCACCTTTTTTTTTACCCAGAGAGCCCCAAAAGTCCCGCCCGCCCTAATTTTTATTATTTTGAAAAAAGTTGAAAAAAGCCGGGAACTCTCCATATAAAAATCATGCATTCCCGCAACAGGTTTGCAAGCACTAATTTTGCATAATTATAGTACCTGCTCCTTTTGGAGCACATTTTTTTGTTGGGATGTTTAAATCTCTGGATTACGAAAAATATCTCCAAAAGCCATTTAAGATGTGAAATATTGCTAAAAAGGAGGTTTGGGCCAAGAACTTAATCTTTGCTCAAGGAAAGAAAATCATTATAACTGTTTTATAAGCAGTTTTGTTGATAAGTTGAAAGGATATACTTTTTCCTGGGCATAACCCAACAAACATGAAGTCATACCTTTGATACGAAATTACTTTTTATCATTCGACATCAAACACAATTCTCAAACGTTTTTCAATTGTTTGATTTTAACATTTAAACTCAAATTGATAATGATTTAAAATAAATATTTGACATCAAATGTTTTATCAATTTGATGTCAAATTGGTTTCAAATGTTAAATTAAAATCAAAACTAAAATAAATCTAAACATTAAAAATGGCGATTAAAGTTAAGTTTTTACTTTGTGGTCAAATATGTTTTACAAGTAAACGATTTATTTCTTGTAAAAATAAAAGTTATTTGGGAATAATTACAATGATAAAGAACACGAATTAAACCAAATAAAACGGGAAAGAGAAGAATTTATAGTTGTATGATCGCGGTGATACAATCCTTGAAATAAAAGGGAGCCAATTATTTCGTCTTTGCAAGAACTAATGGACGGAACGTTATTTCACCTTTTGGCTATGGTGCCGAATGTTTAACTCAGTTTATTTAAATAAATAATGAATTTAAGTTAAAACAATTTTATATTTTTATTTATGTTCCACATTGTATTATAATCCACATTTGGAAAACATTTGAAAACTACGTTTGAAAGTAAGTTGAAAATAAAGGCATTTTTCAATTGGAAAATAATTTCCCCTTTTTGTTGAGAATGCTATGATTTTCAAATGATTTTTAATTTTCAATTTGAAATCAAACCTCCGTGTTTGTTGGGATATCATTTTCACACAATTACTCCTACGTATTTCTTTATCAGTTACAAATATCGGGTCAGAAGAACTATTTAGCTTTTATGTCTGTTACACTGATTGCGTATTTTGTTCGTAAGAAATTGATCCAGCAACGACAATTGAGGTATTAGTTTATACTTAAGTTTTAAATTACTTAAACTAATGTTTATTGCACTAAGGGCCACGTACTTCCCACCTCAGTTGCCAAATGTATTTAAAACACTGCGTGGTAGTACCTCTAGTTAAAATGATTTTAAAAAATGAATGAAAACGATTTTTGGCGTTGGCCTAAAAAGTATCAATGTATATAATTATCTACAGATGTGTTAAGCAAAAAAGCGTAGCTGTAGTGAATAATGTTGTTGTAAAAATAAAATGTACATAAATAAAAAAAAACTATTTTACTATAATGAACGTAGATTTTTTAAAATATTTTTTTTGCATACTGGTTTAACAGAAATACCGGCAAAAAAAAAAAAAAAAAATAAAATAAAAATAAAAAAAATTTAAATAAATTCCCACAAATGCCTGATATGAATGAGAGTAAAACCAAAATAAAAGCCTACGCCTGACTAAAGGCCAGTTTACACGGTAATACAATGTATTAAGACTTTGTAGAATCAAAATAATATGAAATTCTCTCCGTGTTTAAAAGAAAAAAAGAAAAATCTTTTGTAAGTATAATTTATGTTTACACGGATGGTACAAGTAAAATCAAAAATAATACCAAAAAAACAGATGGTTGCAGTTTTAAATTTTTACAAAAACAACATGAAAATTTCCTGAGTTGATTTTAGTAATTGTATAAAAATGCTACCACCTTCGATATACTCTGTTAAAATACACCTCTGGTGTGATGAGAATACATAAGTTTCTAAAATGGTTTAGAAAAAAACCATTTACCGACCGCTTGTCAGATTTTGTAGTCGTATTCTCTCTTACTCAATACATTTTGCTTTTACATGATAAGATTTTTCTCATTCTACATCATTTTTTGCAATGTCGTAATACATTGTATTACCGTGTAAACTGGCCTTAACAACAAGTAGAAACGAACATTTTTTTAGTCAAATGCTTATGATGCCATCATCATTATTGTCATTGTTTTAAGTAGAAAATAAAAACACAGATCAATTGAATTACGTTAGGATTATAACGATGATGTTGTTGTGATAATCATCAACAGCTTTTGAGTGATTGTGAGGTTTTTAACTGTCTAAAAATCAATAAGACCAACACTTTCTCAAACACATACAAACGATTGTTAGACGAGTCAATGCGGCAGTCATAGTATCATAACGCAGTTAAAACCACAAAATTAACAGGTCAGATCACATCGATAAACTTTTAATCAGTCATCAAGCCAAAATTGAAAAAAAACCAACTTAGGCAGTCACTCACCCGTTTTGTCCGTAATACACTTTTGTCCAATCAGTTTAACTTTTATTTTCGTTTATGTTGTCAACTTTGTCAACATCGCCGTAGTGTTACCATCGTGTGTTTAATTTGTGGGGGTGGTAATTAAGTGTAAGACTAGCTGTATGTTTGTTTGTCTGTCTGTCTGTCTTCCAACCACTGCAATATATGCTTAAGCAAAAAGTATGTGAAATATTGAGGGAATATAACTATTGTAAATATAAAATTGACTCAAAGAAGCACATTAGAAAAAATTTTGAAATAAAATATAAAGCAATGTTAAATATTAAAAATTTAATTGTTTGCAAAATTTCTTAAAACAGCAAAAACATTTAAGAAAATTTCTTATAATTAAGCAAAATTTGACAAAATTTTCAGAAAGTAACCAATTTTCGCAAAATTTTTATCAAAATTTATAGTCTCAATCCTTATGACTACATAATTAAAAATAGATTCATTGTTGCTTTGAAAATGGTAACAAGAAAAACCACTCAGTTGGTAACTGAAAGTAGTTCCTTTGGAACTGGCAGAAAGAACCATCTCAGCAGAAGTAACGACAAAAATCAAAACAAACATATTTTATAATTAACTAAATGTGTTTAGCAAAAAAAAAAATTTAACTTTTTGTCTTTAAAGTGAATTGTTTTATAGAGCGTAAAGTCGTGAGCGGGGTGTGAGATAGTGTCAAAACGGCGTTTGCTCACTTCACAAAAAAAAAAAAAAAAAAAAACGCCTGTAACACAAGAAAAGTTTGACGTAATATTTTTGTTAAAATAAAAGTTACTTTGAATGTTTTTTGTTTTTTTTTGTTAAACCTAATTTACATGATTTGTTTTGACAGTTATTACGTTGTTGAGAAATTCAATCAGTTTATGACTTTTATGGTAATGAGTTTTGGCAAGAAGAACTGGTTTCAAATTGGTTTCAAAATATTAAAATTGTGCAAAGTTCAAAAAAAAAAAATTAGTAATCGTTTGACAGTACAGTATTCTTTTAGGGCAGGATTTTATTTTGTTTGGCACAAAAAAAAAAGAATCTTATAAAGTAAGAAAAACTCCATACAGTTTTACCTTAAATTCAAATCCGAGACCTAAAAATAATATTCATTTTAAAAGTATTTCTTCCGGAACTCTTAAGAAATTTTTCCGATTTAACAAATCTACCTTTAAGATTATTATCACATGTGTTAAGAAACGGTTCTAGCTTTTCTTATCGATGCTTCAGTTCGGTTATAAGATCTCCATACACAGAAAAAATTATTTTTCCAATTCAAACAAAAAATTTGTAGAATCAAACAATTTTTTGTCTGAAATCGGTCCTATAAACAAACTCGCATATTCAAACAATTATTTGCATTTTGTTTATTGAAAAAAACACCGATAATTTAAGTGAATCAAACAAAAAAGTTGTTGCACAAGCAATGACGCGCACACAAGCAAGCACTGTTGGAGAAGATTAAACAGAGCAGAGCGGCCGGCACACAATGTTTTTCTTCATCACTCACTGTTGCTGCATCCTTTCCTTTGCTAATGAAGAAGAAATTTAACCAAAAACCAGGGATGTCAGATGTGACGATTTTACGTCATTTCGACGATTTTTTTCGATGATTTTACCAAAATGACGATTGATGATTTTAATGTAGAGTCACTTAGGTTTTGACGATTTCATCCCGTCAATAAATTTGTTTTAAACTTTAATCTGACATCAATTTTATAACACTTCAATCTGGCAATTAAAATTGTTTCTTAGTTTGTATATGTGTGTAGAGGCGAATATATATTTATACTAGCGGACCCGACGAACTTCGCCTCGTCCCAATTTTAAGCCTTCAGACAAACTTTAGATTAATAATACAACACAAATATTTAAATTTTCAATGTGATTTATTTGAATGGAATCAGTAGAGAGCGATTTGATGAACAATGTTTTTCGATTTGTTTTCCGGCGCAAAAACAAATAACGAAGACGGTTTCCCAACACGCGAACATGCAACGTACAGCTGCGGAAAACGGGGAAATTCGAGATTAATCTCACAGACTTCTAGTGATTGGCTTTGCGATTTATTGATTGTCATTGCAAATGTCAATCGAACGGGGAACTAAATCCGCTTGAATTGGAATGGAAGGACAGTTGGAATAATGGGAATTCGTGGGATAAGGACTTCCTCTCCTTTGAATTTGCCCTTGATTATTGTCGCCTGAATCACATTGTTCATTAGCATTTTCGCGGACAACCGCGTACCGTTGCACATTTTTGGAGGATTAAGATTCTGCAACATGATTATGATCGATACCATCTTCAGCTGTAAATTATGCGGCGGAGTTCCTGGTACATCAAGCGAGTTCAAAAATTCCGACGGGTAGCTGGTCGGTTCATTTTCGTCGGTCACGCAGTCAACAGATTTGTACGTATGCAGTTGCCCTGCGATTTGACTTTGAAAAATTAAGTTTAAGCTATCAAGGTCCTTATTCTTCGCTACTAGTATTGCCCGTTTACGAATCCAATCGAGATTTTTGTAATTTTGTGCAATGCCAGGGAACACTTTGCTGATGAGTTTCTCCTTGGACGATGTGAATTCACAAACATTTTGAGGGAACGATATCAATCCATTCGAAACCTCAACAGGAATTTGGCCGTTGCCAAGCTCCAGCAGTTGTCCCGAGAATTTAGCAGCCGATGGGTCGTTCTGCAACGCGACTCTCATGTGTGTGGTCAATTGCAACTTCTGGACATGCCTCCACAAAGACGACGATTACACGCACGCGTTAAGTTCATCCGCAGCAGAAGATTTGGGGATGACAGAAAGTGTTTATCGAAAATCTCCGGAGAGCAATATCAAAGCCCCACTAAATCGTCTTAAGTATTAAAAATTGTATATTTTTTGGTTTTGTATAATTTTATACTTAATTATTTTTTTATGTTTTAATAGAGTAGTTAATCCGTGTTGATAAAAAAACGATTTTTTATATGACGATTTTTTTCAGAACTAATGACGATTATGACGATTTTTTTTTAAAATTTTGACGATAATTCGAAAAAAACATCTAACATCACTGCCAAAAACGTCGGCAGACCGACTCGATATGTTTTTCGTCATCGTTCTACTTTTGTATTTGATGTATTTAAGTAAACATTTTGAAAAAATAGAATACGGGATTTTGTTTTTTTTTACCAACTTTGAAACCAACCAAGGTATATTTATAGCAGGTAGCCGCGAGATTACAACAATTGTACAATAAAACAAACAACAGGGCCTTTTATTGTTGTTTTGTGATACCAACTGTCAAACAGCAAAGGGGTTGAAAAGAGACAAAAGATACAGCAAAAAACTTGTTTACTATACAACTTCGACAGTTTGTATCACAAAACAAGCAAATAAAAAATAGCCAGCTGGCTTTCCGAGACTACCTGCTATAAATATACCTTGAAACCAACCAAAAATTTATTTTGTTTCTTATAATGTTTTTGTTGTTTCTGTTGTTGAAAAACAGTGAAACGTTTGTTTTACCTGGTATTGGTTTTTCACTATCAATTTTCTTATTGCTGTACTTTTTTAAAGCGTCGAAAAATAGATTGCATGTGTTTTTTGTTGTAGTTCTTATATTTCACATAAAAAAGTGTTGCTTACCAAGGCGAATTAGCTACAGGTGGTGTCGAAAGGGCATCTGATTTTGACAGTTCGAGCTAATGGCACTAACAATGCAATGCAAAAAAACCGTATATTGTTTCTGTTGTTTTTGGATTGTTGTAGTTCCGACACCAGCTGTAGTTGAATTCGCCTTGGTTGCTTGCGATCAAATAAAAATATGCAAAAAACGACAACATTAAAGAGCGTTAAATATTTCACACAAAATTATGAAAAATTGAAATCAATAACGCGTATATTATTTTTTTGAATAGTTGTCCACATTTTTGTTGGTTAAATAAAAATCAAACAAAAATATTAATTGAATCAGTAAAAAAAAATTTGTAGAAATCAAAAAAATTTTCAAACAAGCGTTTGTTTGAAAATAATTCGGCAATAATTTGAATTTAAATAATTGAATTTCTTTAACTTCTTTTATTTAAATTTCGATTTTTGGAGAAGAAAACATCGGATTAGTGCCAACCTCCAAACAAAATTAAAGATTTTAATTATCAATATTTCTTTTGAATTTTTCTATTGTCACCTCTCAAATTATAATTCTGTTATATACAAATCTAAAAATATTTTTTTTTAGCAGCTGAAAACCATGTCGCTCAAAATATCAAATAAAATTATTTTTCCCATACGGAAATATAGACACTAAAATAATAATTGTAACAACAGTTTGGCGTTATCTAGAAACATTTTATGATATTTCTTAAGAAAATTTTAAGAAATTTTTAAATATTTTGAAAAAGATAAAAAAATGCTATAAAATAAAAGAATGTCAAGTGGCTGTTTTTAACTATAACAATTCCTCTCTTAGTGAAGACAGGCCATTTATTTTTTTTTTTAAATTTAATTTTTAATAACTCTTTCTTTTTGTTTTATTATACAGTCGAAACATTTAAAAAAAAACTAACTAATAATTTCCTTCCGTTTGTTGTTTTAAATTATCGACATAAATGAATTTTGAAAAAAGTAAATAAATAATGAAGGACTGTATTTGTGGCTGCCATATAGAATATGTGGCTACTGGGTAGTAGACATTCATGACAACCAAATTAGAAAATAGAAAAATGAATTAAAAACACAAGCACAAGAATCTGCAGACAGACGCACCGACAAACACATAACATACATAAATGGTATACACTCGTATTAGACAAACCAAGCGAATTGCGACGAACAGAATTTTTTGGCCACTTAGACACGTGTTGAAATTATAAATTTTTGTTAACAAAAATAGCTTTAATTATTTTGAGTGAAATGAACAAAAAAAAAAAAAAAAAAAAATAAAGAAATTATAGTCGGTCGTAGCCGAACTTATGATAACCCACAGCACATTATTTTAAAACAGGCTTTCGAGAGTGAATCCTTTTTGGGACCCATGGGCAATCATGGCCCACCCAGAATAAAATTATTTTATGAGGTTTAGATTTACGTAAAATCCCTTTGCGCCGAATATGAAGATGAAGATATCTTCATCTATATGAGATGGTTCGTCTTAAAGCGATTTCGGAGAGGGGTTTTATTTAAGACCTATGATCAATTCTTGACCATATTATCCTCAAAATTGCAACCTGTACTTTGAGCAGAAGGTTATATGAACAGACAACCAGGCAGCCGGATGGATGGATATCTTTAGATCGAAAGTGAGTTTGAGTTGATTGGTGGGCGTTTGACCAAACAACAACAAACGCATACATAACACACACAATATCCTGCCATTGTGGTTTGAATTTAAAAAAGAAACCAGTGAAAAGGCTAAATTCGGCCTTGCCGACTCTATGACTCTATTAGTTTCAATAAAACGACGTAAAATTTTGAAACACAAACTGCAGTATTCATAAAAAATAATTAAGGTTTTAAAAGTATTTTAAATCTTAATTTTCATACAAATTTTCCTTAATAAAGATTTCAATTCCCACTTAGTTTTTATGAATACGGCAAAAAGAAAATATAAGAAATTTGAAAATAAAAACACAAATAATTGACTCTCAAATGGCCATTATAATTGTAAAATTCTATTCGAGCTCTTACCTCGAAAATAACATAAGCGACTTCATTTTCAATTTTTTTTATATAAAAGTTTATATAAAATAAACAAAAAAAACTCTCTCCTGAAAAATTTGATTTTTGACAATTACGTTATTTTCGCGGTTGGGGCTCGATATATAACCTTTATAGAACCTTCGATGGTATTTTCGATGTGTTACAAAGGGAATGAAAAACTCCAAATACCTCCTTCTTAGTACACGAAACATAGAATTAATTAGATACAGAAACACTTTTTGAATAAACATAACTTTAACATATATAATACGCAAAAAGTTATTAAAAAAAAACCACCATCGGAATATGTAAAAACTTCGTGATTTTAAACGAGCCTAAAAACAAAAATGTTTAAATAGTCTATAATTTTCTCTCTTCAAACAAATCAGATTTAGTTAATTTACCCGTGAAAATAAAGACGCTTAAGTGCCGCATATTTTTAGCTCCGCATAGTCTCGCCGTCGTAATACGATTTCCATAAATTTTGTTGATAAGCGGCCTTAAATTGCGCTGAGTCTCAAAATTTTTTTTTTTAAATATAGCTCCCGTCGTTCCTATAAGAAGCATACGACGGGCAAAAAATTTTATTTTGACCCAACTTCTGCTCATGCCTGCAGTTTCGATGTCGATTAGGCGATTAGGGTTAGAGGGAAGTGGTGTAGGATTGGCTTAGTTCAACTTTATTTTTTTTTCCTAAAGCGTTAAACTTGTAAACTACTGTAAATTATACTAAAAATTTTAAACTTCTTGGCTTATAGAAAAGTCTTGCTATACTCGATATCACTACATACTTAGAATGAATTACGAAAACAGTTAGACTGACTTCCAAAACGTCAAATGCTTTGTAAAAGAACAAAGTATAATGTTTCATTACGCCGCAGTACAATATATATTAGGGTGGGTCGAAAAAAAAAGTTGTGCCAGTCACCCCCTAGAATGAAAGATATGTCAATGAAGTTTCTAAAACAGGAAAAAAATTTTTTTTGCCACGCCCCAAAATACAGCACTTTTGGTTTTTTATATGTAGCGCTGCCATTTAAAGTCCGATATCACCTGAAATTCTGAGCTCCACTTATGCCACCTCGGATCCTTCCCCCAAATGTCCAATTTTTTTGAAGGTGCAAGAAAGACCTTATAAAACTAAGTATGTATAGATTTTAATAAGCTCACTTTTATGACACGCCTCCAAATTAAGCCCCTTTTTTCTTTTTCACATACATACTACATGAAAACAAGTAGAAGCCAATACAAACCAAAAACATTTTCATCATTTTTTTGCATATTTTACTCATATTTTAATGAAAGTGAGACGGATGAATTTATTGACAAGCTTTCTCCATCTGGACTACAAGCGTTTTTTTGTCAGTTTTGATATTTTGTGCCATTTTTCGTGCCATTTTTTTTTTTTTTTTTTTTGCTGGACTGTGAAACTCTTCTGGCACAGTTTTTCCGTATTCTTTTTATTTATTTAAATACTACAAATTAAAAATCTTAATTAAGACATTTGAAAAAGCTAACATAATGTTAAATATGAGACCATGATACAAAGTTAAATTCTAAAAATGAAAAAATACAAAATAATTTAAATGCATAAAAATGAATGCCTCCAAACATATATGGGCACTTCCAAGATTGTAAACGGGACATTCGCACACGTTTATATTAACAAAACTGTAAAAAACAACCTGATTTTAATTTTTTAAATTAATGATTCTTTTAACTCTCAATTAGCTCTTTAATTTCCGCAAATGACATTTTTCGCTTACTGTCGTGGTTTCCGAGATAATTGCAAAAAACCAGTGATTGTAAACGGGACAAAAACGGAAGTGGGTTTTAAGGGGTAACCGTTTATGATTTCTGCGAAACCTGACACAATATTTTATTGGGATTAATTTTAAAATGTTGCGTACCAATGTGCCCTAAAAATGGTTTCGATTTCAAAATAAAATATGAATTACATTTTTTTAAATAAATTGTTAAAGAAATTGTAAACGGGACAATTTTTCCACCATGATTTAAAATTTTTTTTTGTTGCTATTTATAATCCTTTATATAAGAAACTTAATAAAAAATGTTTTTCAGATCATAAATATGCCTTAGATTAGAGTATTGTTGTTCCAAATGCATATTTTCTAATATACACAAGTATGTGCTAAAAGTTGTAGTACTTCGTTTACCATTTTTTTTTCGAATCGATTAAATTATACGCATGTATTAAAAAAATATAAGCAATTCTCTAAATAAATCTTGAAAAGAAAAATTTTTTTTTCCATTTTTTGTGGTTGACGTTTTTTTGGAAATATCCATATGCGAAAAATTAAAAATTGGGCAGTCGGTGCATATAAATCTTAGCTAGACTCAAGGTGACTCAAATTGGAGCATGGCAAGTATATTAAAAGCTAGATATACTAAGTTTTAGAGGGACTTTCTTAAACAGGTGAAAAAATTAGACATCAGAGGGGAAGGATCCGAGATATCATAATTGCCATCTAGAATTTTAAGTTAGTTTAAAAAAAGCATTAAATACGAAAATAAAAGCACATTCTAGCCATTAACAATGATATACGATACGATGAGATTGGACTTAAAATGACGATGCTGTATATATAAAACAAAAAGGGCAGTAATTTAGGGCGTGGCAAAACAATTTTTTTTAAGTTTTTAAACTTAATATATATACCTTTTATTATAGGGCGTGACTGATACAAATTTTTTTGGTTTGTATTGGCTTCTACTTGGTTTAATGTAGTATGTATGTGAAAAAGAGAAAAGGGTCTTAATTTGGAGGCGTGGCATAAAAGTGAGCATATTAAAATCTATACATACGTAGTTTTATAAGGACTTTCTTGGACCGCCAAAAAAATTGGACATTTGGGGGAAGGATCCGAGATGGCATAAGTGGCGCCCAGAATTTCAGGTAGGATTGAAAAGTCACCAGAGACAAAAATGAAGCCACTATCAAGCCATGAACAACGATATGCGATATGGTGAGATCGGACTTTAAATGACAGCGCTACATATAAAAAACCAAAAGTGCTGTATTTTGGGGCGTGGCAAAAAAATTTTTTTTCCTGTTTTAGAAACTTCATTGACATATCTTTCATTCTAGGGGGTGACTGGCACAACTTTTTTTTTTTGTATGGAGGTCGACCCGGTCTAATATATATGCAATGCAAACCCTTCCAAAACATCAATGGTAAGTAAAGGGTGGTTAAATTGTAAGGGCCGATGTTGAATGTGAACCACACCTAAACGCCAAGTTTTTTTCTGAATTTTATTTGACATTTCTCTATTTCAGACTTACTCAATTTGAACCATGGAGAGATACACAATCCAACAACGTGTTAAAGTTATCCAGACTTATTATGAAAATGGGCGTTCAAATCAAAATGCATATCGTGCACTTCGTGATTTTTTTGGTCAATTTGATCGTCCAAATGTGCGTACAATCGATGTGAGAACACTAGTGCATTCTCGTACAGCTCGTACTGCAGGAAATATTGCTGCTGTTCGCGATAGTGTGGCTGCAGAGCCGTCCACCTTAACTCGTCGTCGTGCCCAACAATTGCACCTCTCACGCTCGTCGTTGATGAACATTATGCATAAAGACTTGCATTTACACGCTTACAAGGTGCAATTGGCTCAAGATCTAAAGCCTCTTGACCATTCCAAACGTCGTGAATGGGCAGAATGGTGGCAAGAAATGGCAACAGTGGATGATCAATTTTCGAAGAAAATCATCTTCAGTGATGAGGCACATTTTCACCTCAGTGGATTCGTCAATAAACAGAATTGCTGCATTTGGGCGAATGAGAATCCAAGAGTGATTGTCGAAAAACCAATGCACCCACAAGGAGTGACTGTTTGGTGCGGTTTATGGGCTGGCGGCATCATCGGGCCGTATTTTTTCCAAAATGAGGCCGGTCAGGCAGTTACTGTGAATGGTGTTCGCTATCGTGAGATGATAACGAACTTTTTATGGCCCGAATTGGAAGATATGGATGTGGACGATATGTGGTTTCAGCAGGACGGTGCCACTTGCCACACAGCTAACGAAACAATGGCTCTTTTGCGCAACAAATTCAATGGCCGTGTTATCTCACGTAATGGCGATGTCAATTGGCCGCCAAGATCATGTGATTTGACACCGTTGGACTTTTTTCTTTGGGGTTATTTGAAAGAAAAGGTGTACGTCGATAAGCCAGCAACAATTCAAGAGCTAAAGGATGAGATAATTCGGCACATTAACGGCATGGAACCTCCATTATGCCTCAGGGTCATCGAAAATTTGGACCATCGGATGGACGTGTGCCGCCGTGGTCGCGGCGCCCATTTGGCCGATATTTTGTTCCATACATAATTGAGTAATACCAATATATCATAATAAAATAAAATTACAATAATTTCCTAAATAGTTTGTGTTTTATTCAAAATCAACATCGGCCCTTGAAATTTAACCACCCTTTATTAGTAACTACCCGTCTACACCATCTATTAACTTGGTAAGAACAGCATGTCGCACATGAATTCTACTCGTGTAGACTGTTCATGTTTCGTCCATGTGCTGCCATCGTTGCCTAAATATTCGTCTTAGCATCCATGTGCGCCATGATGTTGGCCATATATTTTCTGTATACAACCAAACGCACAACAACAAAAATTGTGGTCAATCAGAACATGAACATCAACACGTATTCGCCACATACAAGAACATTAACAAATTAATACCGTTGCTCTGCCGGCTTTATGGTCATATCATGTTCTAATCAAAAGCGCATGGAGACGTGGGGTAACGCTTTGTGATATTTGAGATTTAATTTGCAAGCAATAAAGAATAAAATGATTTTTTTGACTGCGAATAAATAATTTTAGAATTCTCTTATATTCATCTTTCTTTTGGGAATAAGATTTTGTATACCTGATGATGCAAAATTCGCTTAACATTAAAAAAACACACTTATGGCCATTTTCTCAATGTATCGACAAAATGTCTGTTACTTAATGCCAACATAAATTTATTAGACCGATAAACGGTCCGTTAACGATTTTGGGTTTCTCAATATACCGACAAAAAACATTTTTTTCAGTTGGCAACACCACTCAAAATACATATAAAAGTTGGGAGTCAGCTGATTGAATTTATCTGTAGGGCAAATAAAAGGAAAATAAATAATTGGCAGATGAGTGCTGGCTGGTTTTGCGACCGAATAGAAGCAAATGAGACATTGAGAAAACCAAATTTCCTTAATATGCAGTTTTTCGTTGGGAAAAAAGAAAATTGCCTAATGAGAAAACGGCCATTAAACTTTTAAGGGTACTTCTACTTTTTGTGGCGTGTATCACAAAACTTTGTGATCAATTACTTTGCAACAAATACCTGCTAAAAAATTATGATATATGCCATTCGTAAGTACATATTAATGTCACTAAATACTATACATAAGTAGAAGCTATCTCTTTTGAAAGACCAAAAAATGTTTATATTTCAATCAGAAAACGCGTGCGAATGTAGCGTTCGTTATACCGTGTTCAGATATGCACCTTAATTGAGTTTTACGCAATAAATGCCATTATTGAGTTCAATTATCCATACAAAATTCCAATTTAGTTATTGCTCAATTAATACGAAATTGTTATAAATATTGAGTAAAATTAATATGCGACACTGTAACAAGTGCGTTTATTAAGCAAAACACAACTTACTAAACAATGTTTTGACATTTGGCAATTTAAATTACAACAAAAAAATGCCTATCCAATTGGTCTGCGCAAAAACCAGATGTTTATTCCTTAAAGATGTCAAAAGTTGTTTACATTTTCTTATACATGTACATTTTTGTTTACGTTGAATGTTGCATGTAGTAGTAATGTAAATTGAGTTAGCTAAATTGTGTATATGTGAACAGAAAGATAATTATGTCAATTAACCGAATATTGACTCAATAAAAAAGGTATATCTGAACACGGTATTACGCAGGATTTGCCCATATATGCCAATGAATGGAGAAAAATATTTTGTAAAAAAAGTTCCATAAATAGTTAAGATTTTCACCCCTTAAATGTTCGAATTTCGAAAAAGTACCAAATTTGTATTTGTATGTTTTAGATAAGTTTCGAATGTGATATAACCTTTGTTTCTATGTTTATTGGCTTAAAATATATATGGGGTGACAAAAAAGTACTAAAATACAGGTTTTACCCATTTACTCTCTAAAAGGGCTTAATTTCAAAAAAGGTATCAGATATCTGTCCGCTTATTTTTCTAAAGAACAACGATAAGTATTACATTTTTGTTATATTTTTTTTAGATTTGGAGATATGTATAGGTTTACCGAATTTACCCGTTTTTAACCTTTATTACCCCCTCAACATTCGAATTTTTGGTGTTAGTGGATTGATTTGGGGAGATCAAAGTAAGCGCACGTTTATGCGCTGCACAATAAGACATACAGATATGCAATAATGTAATTAATCGATTTCTTAAAAAATTTTATATAAAAAATATAATAGTTAACGACCAAGGAATTTCCTTGCTATGAAGAGGAAACATATAAAAAAAAAAATAAATATACGCCTTTGTGTCTTAAACCTAAGATTCCTTCCGGATACGAAAGTTATGATGATATCGAATCCGGTGGCACACTAAGCGCGTAAAGACAGTGCGAAAAAGGTTCAATTAAAAAAGGACGGTTTAAGTACATTTTCATGCAATTTATTTCAAAAAAGCGCTAAAATTATTAATTAAAAATTTACATTTGCACAAATATTTTGTGTTGTTAATTTGGAAATTGTTGTTTGAACAAATATTTGAAACATGTTTGCAGGAATATTAAAAATTTCTAATATTTGGCAGACATATTGGGTATTTGTCAAACTGTTTGTAATGTCTAGTGCTAAATGTTATAATTTGAGCGAAAGCTTTGCAGAGTGAAGAGGTTTAAGATGAAGCATTAACATAATTTTCAGTCGTTCTCACCTCCGTTGTAAACAAATAGCGAGCAAAATTAACGCAGCACTATCGTCGTCTGCATTCATTGTAAACAAAAAAATAAAATGTTTGTTCGAAAGATTTTTGTTTTTTTCTTAATTTTTAAGACAGTTATCACAACTCGACATAACCAGGAAAGCAGAATATGTAACCATACTGGAGCAAAAGTAAAAAACGGTCTAAAAGGTCTAAATTAACATAAAAAAATTAGTTAAAGTTAGGATTTTGTCCCACGTATTAAAAGTTTTTCATTATTACAACTTTGCTCCAAGCTTAAGGGTGCGTACAGAGTGGCCGCTTGTTGCCGAGCCGAGCCGACTGACGCTTATTGCGAGAACCAATGCGAGAAAACTGGTACATACTATACAAGTTTGTACAAATAAGCGAACAGGTCATAGTGGGCGCCGAGCTGGTCAAAGCGCAAAGCTGATTGAATGCGAGAAAACAGTTCCAAAGCTTTTTCAGCGCCGAAAACATTGTTTATGTTATGTTGTTATGATTTATTTGATTTTTTATTTTTATTATTTGGAACCAAAAAATTAAAAAAGTAATAAAAATTAAACAAAAAAATAAAAATTCAAATATATAATAAAAATTAAATAATATTGTAACATTTATAAAAAAATGCATGCAAACATACATAAAACACAAATAATAGAAAAAATATCAGCGCTGATTCTCGCATCCACTATGCACACCGGAGAACGGCTTTGTGCAATTGTAAAAAAATCGCATTAAATCAACAGCAACAAATACACTCACTTGCGGTCATACAATCAAACTTGCGCAACCGCAAATATTCGCTGCTAGTTTGCAGTCATTTAAATAAAGCTGAAGGTCCACACCATGCGTTTATGCGTCTGTCCTTTTTATGCATTTGACAAAATAGTTGAATCAGTGTAATTGTATATGACAAGTTACACAACAAAATACAGAGAATGCATAGACGCATTAACGCATGAAAGTAGGTTTACTTTTTAAGCTGAAGGTCCACACCATGCGTTTATGCGTCTGTCCTTTTTATGCATTTGACAAAACAGTTGAATTAGTGTAATGGTATATGACAAGTTACACAACAAAATGCAGAAAATGCATAGACGCATCAACGCATGAAAGTAGGTTTACTTTCTACTTTTGTATCCGTCGCATGTGTGGTGAAAAAAAGTCAGCTGTTATTGATGGCCATGGATGACAAATCATATTTTATTTTCAATGTTATCGATAAATATGTTTGTGTGGTGGATTACTTTTTACTATGTTTTTGCATTAAAAAAGGTTGTTAATAAGAGAAAAAGCTTTCTTAATAAAGATTGTATAAACTTTAAAGAATAAAATACATTAAAATTAATTTTTAGCACAATTTTACCACGAACAAAATTTGCCATTCTAGTTATCGATTACTTTTATCTTCTTAACAAATGCCATGAATTGGAAACTTATTCATACCGTGAAAAATCACGAATATTTTTATAATAAAAGCTTACTTCCCTATGAATTCATTTAAATAAATTCTATTAAAATATCAATTACACTCTCAATTTCTTGCAAAAATGTTTTTAATTATTAAACATGTTTGCACAACCTCTGATAAAAACAAAACAAATTTGGTGCATAAAACGCATTGCATGTACTTATGTAACTTGAATTTAGAAACGCATAAAATGCAAAAAAAGTATCATACGCATCTATGTACGTATGAACGCATGGTGTGGGCCTCCAGCTTAATGCACATCGTGCTTTGTTATTTATACAATCGTTAGCTTCATTTTTTAATAAAGATGTTTGTGTGTTCGGTGCGACAATGATTGTTTTGGTAAAGAAAAAAAAAATGCAAACAAAAAAGCCAGAAATCAAGCAATCATTACTCATGTATACATTGTATTCTGTCCCTGCAAATAAAATTGGACCACCTGATCCATTTTGATAAAATTGACTACTCCATGGACTGGTCCGATGTTATGCAAGCATGGACCATGTCAATGTTAAAAAGTGTTTGTAGTGAGACGACATGTCTTCGTTTTTTAATGACATGCTTTCGTTTTTTAACGACTTCAAAACTAATCCTCTTGAGTATACCATGAAGTAGTTTTAAAACTACTTCTAAGTGGTCCAAAGGTGGGTTATATGGTCCTCTCCTAGGACATCGTAATGTTAAATAGACCAGGTTTTTTCCATACGTTTGGGTTACTTTTGGACTAGTCCTGGTCCTTTGTGGACTACTCTTTACACGCGTGTTTGGACTGGTCCTATTATTTGCAGGGGTGGTATTCATTCAGCATTAACTACCCAGCGGGAAAACTCAGAAGACCTTCTTACTTCAGGCCTTTTTAAAGGCCTGCTTAAACAATTTTTTGATTTAATTACTATTCTTACGTAGCTGCTAAAGAATGTCTTTTTTGTTTTTTTCGCCAAAGCGCAAGAATTCAGATCCCGTTATAAAAACAAAGTAAGTGCATATTAAAATACAAAATAAAAACAATAATGTAAATCATTTTTGTTGAGTTTTGTCCATTAAGGAAGATAGGTACTTGTGCTTAAAAGTTTTTTTTTTATTATAGGAATACTTTTATTTACAATCTATTTTACAATATTTCGCAAATTTGATTATTTCAATAAAAAAAAAATAGGTATCACATGTGTTATTAAACTACAATAAGTTTAATAAAATATATAAATAATTAGTATTGTGGTTATTTTGTTGAACTATTTATGGTTTTTAATCCAAATTTTTTATATTTTTAATTAGGCTTAAGTTCATGAAATTTAATTTTTATTAAATTATTTTTATGAAGAAAGGAATTTTACAACATGAAAATTAATTAAAATTGTTATTGATAATCTTTCATTCTTGACGTGGCTCGGGCTCGAACCCTGGCCGGCAGGGTTTGTAAAATAGGTATACATATGTATATAAAAAGTTAAGTGTTGGAGATCTGATATGTACATGAAGCCTATTCAGTCTTCTAATTTCATTTGTAAGGAAATATTCCTTAATGTTTTAGACTGATAGCCCTTCAATATGACCTTTAATGCATTTGTAGAAGGATGGTCTGAAAGACCTTTTAAGAGCCATTAATTGAAAGGCCTTTTAACATGCCTTTCTTAAAAACCCTTCAAAATAACCTTTTTGCTAAGGCCTTTTGAAAGTCATTCTCTGGAAAGCCTTCTAAGAGCCATTTATTTGAAGGCCTTTAAGAAGCTCTGGGGAAGAAAGGAAAGCGGAAGGCCTTCTCCGCAATGACAACGCGTGTAAAAAAGATATGAGTATGGAATGGAGCGAGAAGGCCTTGTTTATCCAAAAGAAGGGGTACAGAGGCCTTCTGGAAGGCCTCCGTACTCCTTCTTTTTCCCGCTGGGGAGTAAAGAGTCCTAATAGAAGGCCTTATTTAGCAGTCACAAGCAGTCAGAAGCCCTTCTCGCCGCATTCCATTCTTATTTATTTTTTACACAGGTTGTCATTGGGCGCAATCCCTTCCCAAAGAAGGGAGTAAGGAAGGTCACTAAAAATAAAAAGTAAATAAAACTGAATATTTCAGAAGGTCTTTTAAAAAGAAGTTTATACCTTCTAGAAGGCATACTTCTGAAGGCAGGATATCATGCGAAGCGAATCTTTTAGAAAGGAGTATAGAGGCCTTCAAAAAGGCCTGCCGCTTGCGGTCCTTTCAATATTTACCGCTGGGATATATCATCCCCTCAATATAACAATAGCGTATAATTTTTTTGGGGTTTTGAGTAAATCGTGTTTTAAGTTTTTGTCAAATCGGATGTCTATTAAGACCTCAATATCGCGGTAAATAAATATTTTTCATATTGGATTTTTCGACGAATACATACATAAACCCGTTTCTTGTCTTTAAATTGACCAATTTTTTTTAATTCCATGCATCCTTTAAGACCATAATTATGTCTTTCAAAGTGCAAGTCCTGCATTTAGGCTATTTTATTTTTTAAAGAAATCGTATGATGTTCTGATACACTATTTTATTTTGTATGCTATACGCTGTTTTATTCAATAATTTTACGGTATTTTTATTAAAATATTTGATCTCAAAAATATCAATTTGTAACATTATAAAACAGTGATTAATTCATAGTTTTGTTAATTCAGTGGCACATATTCATTACTTTCCAATTTGGGTTATCGTAAACAAAAAATTATGACAAATTAAGGTATACATTGCGTAAATCAAAAATAACTAGAAGTTCATTTGTCTCCTTTCTCTTCCTCTGCTACATCTGGCTCACCTAAACAATTTCGCTTCTTCCCACCTTGTAAGTTAAAGAAAAATTACTGCGAGCCACGAGGAATTACATGCTTCTTGCACAAATTTTGGAGATCATGCAGCTTTCGATGGTCGGAATGAAACTATTTCTCAAACGATAGTGTATATTATTATAAGCTATTTTATGAGTTAAAGTTTTCATAAATTGTATTTTTTTCTACAGTCTTAAATGGAGTATAATGCGTATACACTATTATTCTTTTAACAACTTTGGAGTGGCAATTTCAAGTAAAATAGCGCATATGAGCTTACACACTTATTGAAGGAAAATTTTGAACAATAAATTATACACTATTTTTTCCAACGACATTTTGACCCACTTTTTGGAAGTAGAATTTGACGAAATTTTAACCAGACATAAAATCAATGATGGAGATTCTAAATATGCAATAAAAAAATTATAGCGTATAAGCACATACGCTATTGTTATATTAAGGGGATGATAAATTAGTTTCAATCGGCAATTTTTTGCAGGGTTTTACAAACACACGCGTAAAAAAATAAGAAGACGAAACTTAAATTAACTACGAGTTTTTATTTTTGTAAAGAAAGTTTTGGAGAGTCAAAAATTGCACCCTTGCTCCCTTGGTACTAGTTTTCAATGTTTTTTTAAGCGATCAGTGAAAGTACCCCGCATATAATAGGACCAGTCAAAAAACGCATGTAAAGAGTAGCCCACAAGGGATCAGGAAAAACATGGTCTTTTTAACATTATGATGTCCTAGGGGAGGACCATATAACCCACATTTGGACTACTAAGGAGTAGTTTTAAAACTACTCCATGGTATACTAAAGAGGATGAGTTTTGAAGTCGTTTAAAAACGAAAACATGTCGTCTCACTACAAACACTTTTTAACAATGACCATGGTCCATGCTTGCATTACAGGAGTAGTCCATTTTATCAAAATGGATCAGGTGGTCCAATTTTATTTGCAAGGTACGTACCCCATGTATGGTTTGTAAATCGATTAAAAGGTTCTCGGGTTATAAAATGATGAACATAGGATAACTTTGTTTTATTTATAAAGATCAACTATTAGATAATATTGACTAAGAAAGAGTTTTAATTAAACACTTATTTTTTACGTTCTATTAAGTTCCAGTGAAGTTTTTTTTATAACTACCCTTGAAATGCTGCGCAATTGGTTAAAATTCTCTAAATTTAATTGCCACGACCTGTCAATCATTTTTTTTTATTTATTAGCTTACAATATTCCAATTACCACATTTAAATAAAATGAAATTAAATAGCGTAATCAATTTTAATTAAAATACGCATCAATCAAAATTAATATTTTTGAATTTGGATAAGTTTAACAACTTCCGTTTGAAGTTGTAAACCATAAAAGGAGAACACTTTTACACTCACGCACATCTAATAACAGCTGTTGCAACAGCTGAGTTTATTTTATTGGTTTTTTAATTACAAAATGTTGTCGAATAAGTGTCAAATGTGGTGATACTTTTTGACAGTTAAAAACATTTAAAGAAGTTCATTAAACTCAAGTGTTTTATGTTTATTATTAGGTTATTTACACAGTTTGTTGCGATAGTAAATAAACACAAAAGTTGTACTCATAAAGCAATAAAAGTAAACATCAAACATCAAAAATAGTCACAAATTAAAACTGTATGATTTTTTAATTTTTCTAGGTGATTTATGTCGTGTTGTTTCTTTACGTAAGCAGTACTTCTTGTTTATAAATTCTATTCTTTTAGATTGGGCTCTCTAAATTTGTCCACAGAGTTTTTGTGGGTTTAAAAAAAATCGTGTTATAAAGTGTTATTACGTGACTACATACATGTAAGTGTAAGCTAATAAAGTTCTTATAAAAAATTACACACACGCACTCTGTTTAAGTATTTTTTTTGTATGGAAAAAAACCATAAACAAGTTTAATATTACACCATCATAATCTCTTTAACGAATAAAAATTAAAAAAGTTAAACTCATTTCGTAAATGGCCAATTGGAAAAAAATAATTTTTTAGGGAAATTTCCAAAAATCTTTGAATCAATATTCGTTAAACATATTTTTTTTTTACTATGATCCAACACTCAGGGGATGCCCCCTACTAGTGCAATGCATTGTGTTTGAATTAGGGAAATAGGTTATGGGGAGAAGGAAAGAGGGAGTAGTGTTTGTGGACATTTAATTTGAATTTTTCCAAATTGTAGCCAACTGGGAAGACTTCTGCCGGGAGTCTATTCCACATCCGGCTAGTTGCTGAAATAAGAGAATGTTTCAACACCATGGTTATTACAGGTATTGTGTAGGGGCAATCTTCAATATAAATATCTTTCTTTGAAAAGGCTTAAGCTAAGATAACCACTAAGTCGCTTGTTCTAGGGTCTGGTCTGCCTTAAGTGTGGTTAACTGATCCTTCGGCCTTTCTTATGAGTTATGGCTGGCACTCCACCTCGCTACTCATCATCCTCGGTCCCACAGCCATCACCCATTTTGACTAACACACAATGTGTAGCTTTATCTTAAGCACAAAGACACCTTCTTTTAAGAGGGCCTCAACCAGGGCTACTGACTCCTGTGGTGCCAAAAAGAATATCTGATAAGAAACAATCTGCAGAGTTCTAGATCTCAAGAAACCTGACAATTTTGAACTACTGCCGAATTCCAGGTATTGGCTGCGCCAGCTTTCCCCGGAGGATGTAACATAAAAAGGTGAGAATCCTTAAGATTATCGCAACACTCCCTGGGGGATTAATAGACTACAGAAGGAAAAACTATTTGACTATTATGTCGATTTAACTGAATAATGTACATTTATCTTTCCAAAAAAATGCAACCATCTTTATAGTGAGTATAATTTTAGACGAATAAGATTTCAGTATTTTCCCCATTGGGGTTAAAGAAATTTTTAAACATAGATGAAAATGATAATTTGCGATTGTTATACATAAGTAACTACTTTTTATTTCATTCTTTATTATCATCATACATTTCATCCCAGCTCATTATTGCCATTATACTCGTAGTCACCATCTCTCAATCATCGCTGTTGTAGTTCGTTGGTTTTTACACCCTTCACCAAAGGTAAAAGGATATATATATAAGTTTGTCATTCAGTTTGTAATTTCTAAAATATTGATGTTAGTTAGATCCTTTAAAGTTTTCTTCTGGGTCCTTATGAGGAGCGAAGGGCATTTAACGATATCCGTCTTTCTGTCTGACCATGTGTCCGTCTGACCGTTGAAATGGGTTTTCCGAAGGCCCCAGATATGATGAAGGCTAGGTTGTTATTCATTTATGTCTTATATACTCCGAAATTCTATGCTATTGAAATTCATTAAGATTAGTAGATAAATGACTGAGATATTAGCAAAAAACCACAACTCTAACAAATTCACAAATTCCTTGTTGTTTTTTTCTATATACACACAACCTCTCTAAAAAATGGCCGGGAATAGAGCAGTGGGCGTGGCACCTCCCATACAAAGACGTTATATAACTCTGTATATCATGCGAAAGGCAAGAGCCAAAGTTTTTAAATCACGTACAAGCATCTTGGTTATCAATACACAACATCCGAAAAAATGTTGGCAGGATTGGAGAAGTGGGCCTAACACAAAAAATATTTACTTATATTACAAAATACATAACCTATAAAATAGGGCGGGATAGGAGAACTGGGCGTGGAACCTCCCATACAGAGACATTATAGATTTCTGTATATTTTGAGAACGGCAAGAACCAAAGTTTGCAAATTAGGAACAAGTATTTTGTTATCAATAAACAACACCCGACAAAATGTGGGCAGGATTGGAGAAGTGGGTGTAGCACAAAATAGATTTATTTATATCTAAAGAGCGGTATTTATACAACCTTTTGTTCTTATCGCACCATTGTGAAGAGTAAAAAAGATTCGACATAGCCGAATATAGCACTCTTGTTTTATTATGTTGCTGTTATTGTTGTTAGTTGGTCCTTATTTTGTCAACGATATGTACTTAACAAAATTGTTGTTAAGTTTTTCTTTAATCTTAAAACCAAAAAAAAAGAACTACAAAACAAAAACAAAACATAACAATCATAATTACATACCTACATACACACATATCGCACTTGATCATGAAGAGGGTATTAACTTAAAATTAAAAAAAAATTCAGTAGAAGCAAGCCCCGGATCTCCATGTAGCAATATTTGCGACGCTTGGACCGCATATTGCCATGAGTGGCTCTTCTTGCAATTATTGCTTAAGGTGTTATGATACTTGCTATTTTTTGTATTGGATTTTGTTAGGATTGACTAAATGAAACAACAAATGCGAGAAACAACAAGAAATACAATTTGATAAACAAACCCTTTTTTCTGATTGACATTTCTCATGTTTATTTTTTTTCTTTGACTAAAACAAACAAAAAAAAAAAAATGGTAAAAGCTTGGGCAGATGAAACTATTTTGTTTTTGATAATTGAAATAAAGCAGGTGCCCTTCATATGGGATTTCAAATCATAAATTTTTAATTAAAGAAAATACCCCGATGTAATTCGTAGTATTTTCCATTATTTGCATTAAATTTTATTGTTTATTAAAAAAAAATTGTTTGTGATTCCAAAATAAAATGTAAACAAAACAAACAATACTGCCCACGTTTTTTGCCCACAAAAACCCGTCAAAAAAGCTTAAAATCGCAAAAAAAAAAAGTTAAAACCCGCTACTTTCGATCAAAAACTAAAAAAATTGGCAACAGTGCTAACAATTAATCTGGAAATGTCAATTTTAAGTTAAAAATTTTTGTATTTTTTTTGACAGTCTTAGATTATTTATCGATAACACATGTATATATGTTTGACATTTAAAGATTTTTTATGATATAATCATACTCTTTACACTTCGCCAGTTTTCCTATGCAAATATGTTTGCACTGTTCTCCAATATAGAAAAAATACAAACAATAGCAAGTATCATAACAC
Source organism: Pollenia angustigena (assembly GCA_930367215.1). Lineage (NCBI taxonomy): Eukaryota > Metazoa > Arthropoda > Insecta > Diptera > Polleniidae > Pollenia > Pollenia angustigena. The sequence goes on from OV884059.1 coordinate 74,429,703, forward strand.
TTTTAGCAATCTGCTTTTACATCAGTTGTCATTTATCTGAAAGCAAAGCAGTTTCACGTGTTCGACATCAATATTTTTTCATTTTTCTGCCGACGACGAAAAAATGGTACGTGGATACCCAGCGCTAAAATACACAAAATAGCACGATAATAAAATAAATTACATTAACACATGTATTCAAAACTTCGTAAAGTTTTACTCTGTTTAATTCTGTAACGGACTAAATTAAAAATTCTTTCGTAATAAACCCAAATCAATGGATCCTGAAATTAGTGGCAGTTTACTTACTTAACCTCAAAATATTTTCGAATTGTCTTTTTTGACTTGGCTCGCTTCAGCTCTGAGCCCTCCAACAGGTAGATGTGAATATTTCGTGTTGATTTTTTCCAAAGAGCAATAAATAAAAATTTTCAGATAATACCCTCTGTATGATCAAGTGCGATATGTACATATGTTAAAAATAAAAAATAACCTTTCTATTTCGTTTGCTTTTATTTTGTATTTTGTTTATTTATGTGTATTAAATTTTTTAGGTTTTTGTTTTGTTTTTTTTTTATATCAACTGTCCGTCCATCAGGTGTAGTTGTTGTGTTTAATTTTAAAATAATTCTAAGAATTTCTTATTAAATTTAATTTTATTGTTATTGTTGTACGAACCGTAATAACTATATGTTATTTTGATGATAAAAATAAAAAAAAATAAAAAATTACTTTATTCACACACAAATGTATGTATATGTTTACACGAATACATAATCATAACTTCATGGCTTGATCGATATCTTATTCATTCCAAAGTTGTTGGTTGGGTAATATTAAGTTATTTAGTAACAAACGACTAAAAGTATTTTTTAATTTGTAAAATTATCTCTAAATGTAAGCAATTTTTTTGAGTAATTGGCCTCAGATATCAGCTTTAATGGTCTGTAGGTTTTTTTTTTTTAGCAGAAATCACAATAAAACATTGAAAGTTTACTTAACTAAGACATAGAAGTAATGAAATCGAATGAATTGAAAAAATATTTTTAAGATTTTGATTTAAAAGAATCAATTGAAAATAGAAACAAATATTTGCAGAATACGTTAAAGATTTATTAAGTGAATTTATGTAACGGAGAGCTTATGCTTTCCAAGCTATTGTTGGCTTAAAAATGTTTGGTTGATTTTTTTTAAGTACTTGTTCCAGACTATGCGTCATTTAGATTAGGTTAGGTTAAGAAGGGTTATGCGCCCAAGGGCACACTTCCACTCCGAGACCAATATGGTCCATTGTGAATCCCTTCAATTAAAAGAAAAAAAGGAAAGACAGTCAAGACAAGAAGTATGAGATGGATAGAAACAAGAAAGATAGAAAGTTAGAAGATTTCGCGTAGAACTATTTCCCTCTCTACAGTCCCCTCAACAGAAACAGCCGCACTATTTCGCTGACAAGCCCCAGTAGATCAGCCGGACTACATCCAGCGATGCACCCCAGTGAAATATATCTCCTAGCCACTTCTGCCTGAGACCCTGCATCCTGGGACAATGGCACAGTACATGCTAGATCGCCACCAGCTCCTCTGAATCATCACACAATCTGCAGAAGTCCGGTATGGCGTTGCCCCATCTGCCCGCAAAAGCCCTAACAGGACAATGACCCGTCAAGAACCCTATAAGTATTCTAAGACTACCCCTATCCAATCCCAGTAGAACCCTGGTTGCCCTCGCGTCGAATCTGGGCCATAGTGCCCTGGACGCCCTGCAATCCGTTCTGTCCCTCCAGGATCGGTTAACGTCACCACGAAATTTCTCCCGTAGCACCCCATAGTAGTAACATAGGGGGGCTTAACCCCCATGTCCCTTACCGCTAAGTTCAGATTCGAACCCCCTCTCGCGAGTTCGTCAGCACCTCATTTCCATCAACCATGCAGTGTCCAGGTACCCAACACACGCACCGTATAATTTGTCAGTGTCATGCGACATTTAACAATATTTGTATTTTATATTGGTGTCCTTTTGAAAATTCGTTCACATTCAGACGTAAGGTTAAAAAAAAAAAACACAAGCTGCATTGTAAAGATGTTTAACTCTTATCTATGGATGTATATAATCTCGTTATTTGTTTGTTCCTCATTTTTTGTCTATCCAGAGCTTTTTTAAGCCCACTGATCGGCTAGAAAGCGAAAAATTGTCATGCACATTGTAAAACACCTAGGCCAAATCCTAACGTAGCCAGATTATTGACCTGTTTGCTATGATATTAAAGGAAAAAAAATTCATATTTTCCACAGTTTAGCATATATTAAAGCCCCCTAATGACATAGGGAGCTGAATTGCCTAGTATATAGTCTTAACAAAGGAGCGTCGCCTGAAGTAGTCGGATCTTAGGTTCTTGGACTACGGGCTGAGAATTGAGAGGAATTGAAGTAGTCGGATCTTAGGTTCTTGGACTACGAGCTGAGAATTGAGAGGATAAGAGGTACATATAGCTTAATTGTGTTTTATTACATTCCTGCTAATTTTGAAACCCTCTTATGACCAATAAAGCTAACTTCCAAGCATATGGTACTGAGATTGAGGATTACCTTAAAGTAGTTTTGTCTTCCTGCCTTGCTGGGACAGGCTTAACAGCTAGTATTTAAGTCAGTGTTCGAAAACAAACAGAAGATTATTTCGCGTTCGGCTCAGATACCCAGGAACGATATCAGGGCTTCCAGATAAATTTGTGAGGAAATCGTTGATTTCCTGGAAAAAAATAAAAAATCGTCTTTTACGTTTCGAAAATCGTCAAAAAAAAATCGGACAACTTAAAATTTAGTTTTTTTTTAAACAATTTTTGTTCGATTAAAAAAATAAAACATTATTACTTCATACCGAGCTAGCATTTTCAAGAGATACTGGGGGCCTCATGAAGAGCATCTTTGATCGTCGATGACCCCATTTTTTAATCGTAGAAGATTCCTTACACGGGATAAACTGTAACACGATTGAGATTCTTCCATAGCAAAGAGAAAGGAGCTTCTTCAGTCGTTTAAGACGTCGGTAAAGATTATCTTACGAGTCTTTATGTCAAGAATCGTATGAGACTCATGTAGATATAATTTTACTACCCGTGATCGCCGTATAATTGTTGAAAATATGATTTATACAGACAGTCGTTCATTCGATGATGGTTTGACGAAAGATAAACAAAGTGTAACATTGTTGTTCAGCGCTTTGTAATTGGAAATTAGTGAAGTTTGCCGCTATTGTCAGTTAATAATGGCAATTTAGCTATTTTTTGGGCAATTTAGCGTTTTTATCTCTGTTTTTATTTATAATCAATGGGTTTTATTAAACAAGAAAGCTATCACTACTGTACGTGACACAACGTTGACGCTACGGTATTCATTCGGTTAACCGTCAACCGGTTAACCGATTAATTACTACCCGATTAACTGATCGGTTAATTTCAAATTGGTTTTTTTCGATTAACGATTAAACCGGTTAATTTCAGTCGATTAACCGAAGTAACAAAATTTTCAATATTTTGTAGTATTATAACATATTTTTTTTGTGTTTTTATTTATTTGTGTCGTCTCATATACAAAATGTATTTGTTTAGTAAATATTTTTCATACAAACAAAGAAGGTGTTCAGTTATCTTAATTTTAACCCATTTTCCGCCGACCGATGACAAAAATTACAATGTTTTTTTATCTTCATCATCGATCAACAGGAATGTGGCGAAAAATGGGTTAAATATTTGATTGTTAACACCTTTTTTTGTTTCACGTACTTTTTATATGTATGTGTTTAGTTATTTGTGTCTTCTCATATCAGTCTTTTAACAGAATTAACCGAAACAATTAGAGGGTTAAAAATTTAAAACAACTTTAATGGCATAATGGAGTATTTTATATGTTAAGAGAAATCCTGGAAAAGGACTAAAAAATTAGAAGTTCATCTTCGATAAGTGAAATAATATTTTCCAAGTCAAATTTTGTTAAACTAATCCTAAACATTTAAAATAAATAACTTTTCTTAAAGATAATTTTATAAGATCTCCTTTAACGATTGAAATAACTAATAAAATTATCTCAGTTTATTTTTGAATAGATATGTAAATATTTAAGGGATTCACAAGGTAGTCATAAAGTCTTATGTCTTAAAATAATTACAGGAAATATATATCGTCGGTTTAATATGCCAACCGGCTAAATCCACTTTTTATGTAAATTGAGATTTTGATGCCGTGTGGTAGAGAAAAATGACAAACTTATGTATGGGGTTTTTGTCACGTTACGCCACCAGGCATTTTAAATTGTTTCTTAAAGAATAATTTATATATCGTCGACTTAATATGGGTATTTCCACAGAAAAGTCTACTTTTTGTCAACCATTTTTTATTTTTTCTCAAAGAATGATGACAACATTATTTACTTTTTTGCATTTTGGTATAAAGCGCAACTAACTTTACATTAAGTGAAAGAGAGGAAAAATTTTAACAACATGGTTCTTAACAAAGTATACTAAAGCCTATATTACACTATCTCACAAGTCTTACGTATTCCATAATACTTTGTGAGATAGAAATCTAATGAGTTTGGTTGCGACTGTCAAAAAATCTAATGTAACATGATAGTTTGTGTTCACACCATCACACAAAGTATAAACACTCACACATGAAAAAAAATGCAACCCTGATCCAATGAAAAGTATTATTGTTTAGAAATTTTTCAAAAAACGATGAAGTCGTATGGGATGTCAAACTTTTTTCATAATACTTGTCATTTTCGTGACACATTGCATTCAGACTATCACACTTTGTCATTTTACTTGAGATTTTGACATGTATTAATACAAAGTATAATAGTGTAATCTAGCCTTAAGTAACACGACTCTTTGGCAATCCCTCTCAGCAGGTACCTAGTAGTACATAACTCAAATATGTGTTAGTGAAAAGAAATGTACTTGTATTGATACATTTTTATTTTTCACCAGACATACAGGGTTTCATTAAATATGTTAAAATTTTATTTATTTTATTTGGTACTTTTTTTACAAAAATATTTTGAAATCGCAATGTTTAAGTTTGAAATATGTACGTATATGCATATTGATTTATATAAAACGCAGAAATTTAACATTTAACCGTATTTTAATGTATCATGTATACAAAAATCGTTTTAAAGTTAATTTTATTTAAAAAAAAGTACTTTAGTACTTTTTTAAAGTACTATATACACGGATATAACATTAACACTCAGGCAGTCAACTGGTTGAACGGACATGATTAGATAGAGTTATAGAAATGTTACTCTACAATTAAAGAAAATACTTTGCAATTCATGGCGATACAGAATCTGTTGAGTAATTAGGAAAAAGTAAAAAGGCTACTTACAATTCTACTGAAAGAATCAATGAATTTTACAAGTGAAGTCCCAAAATGAATGCATTAAAAAGTAAGTCATTAGTATACCCTTCACCACAGGTGGTGAAAAGGTGTATATGTATGTATTAAAGTTTGTCATTCAAAATTGATCTTAGACCCTATAAAGTATATACATATGTTCTGGGTCCTTATGATGAGCGGAGTTGATTTAACAATGTCCGTCTGTGTGTTTTTCTGAAATAAGAGTTATCTTAAAGTTACACATTCCAATAACCATAACTTTGTTTTTGAAATTATGTATGAAACAATGTTATTTAAACATTTAAAAGGTTTATGTAAACTTTGTCAACTTCTATTTTTATCCCTTTTTTCAACATATTAATAATTAAATTAGCAACTCTGATAAACTAATTTAAAATCTACCACAAAAAAAATTTTAAATCAAAAATTATATTTTTTATTTTTTTTATTTGTGCAATAAGAACTGATTTTATATGTTAAAATGTGAAAAATATTTATAAAAAATTAAAATAATTAGATGTGTTGTAATAAAAATCTGGAACAATCCCAATTTTTCAAAATATTTGATGCAAGAATTCGTGACATTTGTGTTGTTTTTGTTTCTCTCAAGTGTGTTGAATTCACACAGGATATGTACATGTGAGAGAATAAAAGTTAAAAAAAGAGTCGTGTTACTTATTATACTTTGGTTCTTAAATACAAGACTATTTGCTTGGTGTCGTAACGTGACGTATGCAAACCTGATTCGAGGGCCATTTTACTTTTAATTTTTAAGTCGATACTGAACGAATCGAAATAATTTTTTCAGTGTTGTAAAGCATTGGGTTTTCATAACAATGCAAAATTTATTTCGATTCGTTCAGTATCGACTGAAAGAATTGGAAAAAACTGCTTTCGAATCAAAAAGTATTCGATCACGACTTCGAGAATTAGCCCCCTGCTAAATCCACTTTTTAAGTATTTTGCGATTTTGATGGCTTTTGGTAGAGAAATTTACGTCTCGTCGACCAGCATGTATTTTTTCTTTAATTTGAGTCTGGAAGTGTGAAAAGTCAAAAATTTGAACAACGTGGATCTAAAATACAAGATTAATTACTTGGTGGCGTAACGTGACACTTTCGTGGAAGTGCCCATATATGCCTCCCACCTGTGTTGAAGTGTATAAAAATGGTTTATGTTTTTTTTAGTTTTGCTAAGGTAATAGATTTAAGCCAATTACATTTTTAATATTAACATGTTATGTCTTTTATTTTGAAGCGCTGAATTAGCTTTTCGATGTCCCTCGACCTTTCATTCCTTTTAAATTAATAACAATGATTTAAAATGAAATTCTCGGTTCTGTTACTCACGATCGTTCACACACAAGTATTTCTGGAGTAGGAAATAAATCTTGACATGGGAGCTATTTTTTCAAAGCTCCCATGTGCGAAATTCCTAAAATCCCTTTTATTGACGTAAGCCTTAGACAACTTTCCTTCCGTTGGCTTAGTTAAAACTAGTGTTCGAAAATAAACACTAAATATCCCTACTTAGTGTTCGGTTCGGTAGATTTATGGAAAACACAAACGCTAATAGTGTTTGTGTTGAAAATCAAAAAAAAAAAAATAACGTTTTCCTGTTAGTCATCTTTCGAACACAAAAATAATACTGTTCTTATTCAACTTAACAAAAAGATGAGAACATTTAAATCCGTTCGGTTTTTTTTAAAAAACTAAAAACTTCATTGTGTTCGGTTTATTAATGTTCGTCGCTTTTGGCTGGTAAAAAAACCAAAACTTTTTTACAAAAACAAAATACACATACGAAAAAAAAACAAAAAGCCAGCAAAACAATTTTTCACAAACAAAACATATACACAATACACACACAAGCTGTTCGTGCTTCGATCGTTCCTAGAGTTTTTTGTTTGTTCATTTCTTTATCAATGTAAAAAAGAAACATTAAAATATAGTGTTTCTATACAGTATCACTACAATTGTTCTGTTTTCAACGAAGAACAGAACACTATATAATGTTCGGCTCTTTCTTGAAAATAGTAACGAACGGTATTAAGGGTTGTGTTCGTCTACGCAATCACTAAAAAAATAGATATCGTTCTTGGGTGTGTGAGCTTAACGCTAAATAATGTATTGGTTTTACTTTCGAACTGTGTTAAAAATCTGTTTGCCAAAATTTGTCATACATACTAAATTTTTTTTGGCTCCAGAGGTCTATTTTATAAAACCTAAAAGCATTGTATTACAAAAACATTTGTAGAATTCAAAAATTATAGTTTATTTTGTAAACAAAATTTACTTGTAATACAACACTTGCAGGATTTACAAATGGACGCCAGTAATACAAATAAATCTGTAAAATTAAAACAGATTCTCAAATACAAAAACTAATTAATTTTTTAAAAATTCTTCCATAAATAAATAAAAAGTATTGATCAATGTTAAAAACTAAAACATGAATCAATACAACCATTAGAAATTGATTTGATTAATTTCAATTGTCATTTAACAAGAAACTAGATCAAAGTCTTAAATTTGTTTAAGTTGTCAATAGAGAAAAATAAATATGAGTTAAAGAAAAAAAATTTAAGAGACAATGATGCAAATCAATAAAACATTAGTTTTTAACACTTAAATAGACCACTTCCAAGTAGTCATCAATTAGAAGTTAAACAATAAAAGAACAAATTTATTCTAAAAAGGACATACACATACCTTAAGAAATACGAGGATATTAACGCTTCTCAGTTTTATTTAACAGTTGCACACAATAAAATAGCTAAAATGAGTTCGTTCAATAAAACCAGCAACAAGACAGATGTGATAATAATAAACTTTTGTGTACAGTGAGGCAAAACTCATCTTAAATTCTTCTTCTTGAAACTAATACTCGCACGAAAAATTCTACAGATTACATTATGAAAAAACAAAAATTAGTATTGTGATTATTTTGTTGAACTGTTTATGGGTTTTAATCCAAATTTTGATATTTTAATTAGGATAAAGTTCATCAAATTTAATTTTCATTAAATTATTTTTAGGAAGAAAGGAATTTTACAAAATGAAATTAATTGAAATTTAGGGATCATTTGTCATCCTTGACTGTTGAGGGAATCGAACAAATGCTTTCATTATACCATTAGGAGCTTATAGCAGCTTTAAATAAGATAAAAAATATTTATCTTAAATTTTAATGTCAAATATACTGAAAACTAAAAATGATAAATAAAACGGTGTAATTTTTAAAGTCTTTAAAGGCTGAACTCGGATTCCAAATTTCCAAACCGGTTAACGGTAGTCAAAAGAAATTATAATTTGAAATTTCAACGCGAAACATCAAAATAAATGATATTTATTTGTTTACATGTATGCACATTAGAGTGGCCATAGTGGAAATTTTTTTGAAAAGTTAAATTTTTCACACTGAAAAATATGAGGTTGGGGATAAAAATAATTATGCATATTTTAAATTTATTTTTTTTTAGTTCCGAGTACCTCCTTTTATTACATTACCCATTCATCACTATTTTTGTTCCTGTTTATATTTGAATAACAACAAATCTGACTGTATGTTCCCAACTGAATTTCTTGGATACCTATAATAATTACCTCTCCAAGGAGCCGCAATAGTCTGCAGATAAACTATGTGTAAACTTGCCCGGAATACCCTAAAACCAAAAGTCCAAAAACTAAGTGAATTTTTTATTTTTTTTATTGTTGATAATATAATGCTAATAAAGATTTTTGTGTAATGAAAAGTTTTTGCTGTAGTGCTCCACAACTTAAAGCAAATACTGCTTATCCTCTTCTTCGTATGTCAATGCCCGATTGAAATCTGTAATTAGTTTTATTGCTCTTTCTGCCGGGTCATTTACAACGGTTAAGTGTTGGCATATTCGTTATACGGTGCAGTTCTCTTCTTGATCCTTCCAAATTGATGGATCCAATTCAAAAAATGCCACATCGATTTGTAAACCATGGAAAAAACGCTTGGTGCGAGGAGTGACGAAAGAACTTACATCCTTATTATCAAACGATTTCACTTGGTCCAGCGTTAAGTTTAAATATTTATTAATATTTAATTATTAATGTTGTACCTTGAATTCATCTATGATCTGATTCGCCTGTCTGCGGCGATATTCTTTTCGCATTGTTTAATATTTAATTATTAATGTTGTACACTGAAAAAATTTTCTTCACAGATCCAATGAAATTTACATTAAAATTCAACCTATGTAACCTTTCATTGGATTAATGAAGGATTAATAAAATCAATGATAAAATTTTCATTGAGTTTATGAATCCTCATTGAAAAAATGTATAAAATAAACGTTTGTCATTAAACTAATGCAAAATTTTCATTGATTTTATAAAACATTTCATTAATCCAATGAAAGGTTACATAGGTTGAATTTTAATGTAAATTTCATTGGATCTGTGAAGAAATTTTTTTCAGTGTACCTTGAATTCATCTATGATCTGATTCGCCTGTCTGCGGCGATATTCTTTTCGCATTGTTTGAAACGATGTTCGGTTTAAGACGAAATCTTCCACTTGTATATCGTTCGAGTCAGATTTCATTTCCTGCAACTTCCGCAAGACGGAAGTAATTGTAGCAGATGGTAAATGCTTTGCAACGCGATCACTGATGCGGTCTTTATCCATGCTTGCTAACATTCGATCATCAACAACACTGATTTTTCCGCGAGATCCCTGGATTTCTTGATGCTGGTCCTTCAGACAATCAACTACCGGAGATGAATTGTCCACTTCTACGCCTTCGTATACATTACTTTCTGAGGTATCTGTATCAGACGCAGCCTCATCTTTGAACAAAAGGAATAATTAAAAATAACAATAAAAAAAGACATTATATTGACCAATACCTAGAACTTCTTGTAACTCTTCTTCATATTTTCGCTTGCGCTTTTCTGCTTCTTGCAGTAGCTTCGCTTTGCAGTCTGGTTTTCGTGACAACTTTAAATCCTGGCCTGACATTGCAACTGAAGGAAATCTTTGTCCTCTTCAATAGTCATCATTTCAAGTGGATCCGCAGCTGCGATATCAAATATATAATTTTTGATCTTTTCATAGAATTCTTTCTCATCGTTTCTAAATTTTTCATATTTGCCAAATCTGTTCTTGGACAAATTTTTCCATTCGGCATAAAGTTAGTTAAATTTGTTCATGCAGTTGATTTCGGTCATTGTTCGAATATTCGAAATTCAAGAGTAGAATGTATTGTATTTTTTATTCTTGCCTTTACAGGGAGCTTTTGCACTCGGGTTTTATAAAAAAATAATTAGGCAACTTTGCGCCTTTCAGTTCACTTTCGCATTTTCCCACCAAAAATATACCATTATCGTATCGTAGTTTCTTAGATGAGCTTGGCATTATAACTGTTTATTGTTTTATTTTATTTAATTTGACTTTACTTATTATTTATCTTCTAGAAATAAATTCTTAAAATACAGTACAAGAACAGAAATTAAGGTGCTGAGCTTTGTCAGGATGAGTTAGATGGTGACCTGACAACCGAAAAAACTCTTGATAGTAACACAACAACAGAACTAACCGAAAAATTAGAAGTGTTAAGCATTTAAAAAATTAAGCCAGGACTCTAATGGCATAATGTAAGATTAAAATGATTAAAGGAAAATTACTGAGAAATTAGATAATCCGATTTCTCCAACATCTTCGAAAAGTGAAAGAATTTCTTCCAAGTCAAGTTTTATCAAAACTAAAGAAAATAATCGCTTCAATAATTATAGTTAATTATTTTTATCCCCAACCTCATATTTTTCAGTGCGAAAACTTTTGGATTTAACATTTTTTAATTTTTCCATATAACGCTATGGCCAGTCTAATGTACATATATAAGATTTTATGTGTAGCAATCTTTTTTAATCCGACCCAAAGTATGAACGTGACATCGTTTTTAAATTTTTGTATACAAGGGGTACGTTACTTAAAGCTTTCCGGAGCCTTAATTATATCCACATATTTAAAAACCTCGAATGAATACCCAAATAAGACTTGGCCCTGTATACATGTGTTAAATTTTAATATTAGACCATCCCTTTAAAAACAGCAAATTTACTTACCCGTTTTTCCAAACACCATCTCTTATTATATCGAGCCCTAGCCGCCAAAATAACGTAAGCGACATCATATTCAATTTTTGTTTTTTTTTAATAAATTATTTTATTGGCAACATCTCCTAAATATGAAGAACAATTTTATTGTAAGCGACAAATTTCGTACAAGATTTATTGAAATAAAATTTTAAAAAAACTCTCATGTTAAATTTGATTTTTGGCGCTTACGTTATTTTCACGGTTAGGGCTTGATATATGTAAATCAAAATTTCTACTAATCTGTCCCACTGTACTGTGCCATATTTTCGGATATTTGATGGTGCTAATGCTATTAAGAATGCTATTTACTACATTGGAAGGACATATAATAGTGTGACAATTTATCACACACAACAGGGCATGAATAGGACTAGAGCTAATTTATGGGGTCAATCAATAACACACTAACCAACTCAATCTCATCTTCACTCTTTTTGTGACTGATGATGATGTCATGTAGATAATCAATTCTACCTGTTTTAATGTCATTTTATTGTACTCAATTTGAATGTGACAAATCTATAAGTCGTTCCAGTTGTCTTTAAATGGTTTAAGTGTTCGTATGAATAGCTGTGTGTGTGCGTATGTATATGAGTTTTAAGAGATTTGCTACTTTTTTCTGTACTAGAATATTAAAGTGTGAAAGACAAAAAGACCAGAAGTTAAAAGATTTAAAGACTGCTTTTGACACAAAAATAGTTGTAGTTGTAACACACTTTGTTTTACCCAGTTCCATGGAATAATCAGTGAGTAATTTGTTTGTCGACCTGTTTTAATACTCGTAGTTGTCGTTCGTTTTAAGCTAAAAATGTCATGTGAATTATCCCGATGTAATAATTCAAATGTCACACAGCATGATTTGTTAAGAATGTACTATATGAGTATAGAATTCACGTATACATGCAGAATCTGGTTGTCGTTTTTAAAGATGACACAAAGTACCTCTTAAGGATGGTACCCTTGAAGATAAATGTGGTGTTATTTGTCAAGATTGAATAAAGAAAATAATTTTGTGTATTTTTGCAAAAGCCATTTATTTCAAATCTTATTCTATTAATTTTGTTTTTTTATAAAAATGGGTGTTTCTAGAAAAAAATCAACAAATGGTGTTATTTGTAATTGGATAAGAGTTTTTTTATTTCCCAGGATTTCTCAACTAGAATTTCCCAGGAAATTTAAATGTCGGAAAAAAGCCAACAAATTGTAGGGGAATGTAAGAAAAGATAAACTCTCTGTTTATTGTTGGTGTTTTTGTTTAATCTTTGATATCGTTTTAAATAAGAATTGAGTTTTGTAATTCTCAATCACTCTGCTGTTTTATTTGCATAATATCTTTAGATTTTCTAAAATCTTTGGAAAGAGGTTTCCTGATTATCTTACCTAAGCAGCTTTCCCTTAACAATAAATTTCAGTGCATTTATCAAAAATTAAAATTGGGAATTTAGCAAGTCATAGAGAAATCTTATTAATATTAAATGTTTTAAATTAAAAAAAAAAAAAAATTAAAAAAAAAGTTTGAGGAGAACACTTGTTTGGGGGCCAGTTTATGGACGCATTTGGCTCATTTTAAATATTAAATAATCCATAATTAAATACATATCAAAAAAAATATTTTGGTTATTACACAACTAGTGCTCCACTTAGCTTATTTCAGGTGTGAGAACGGAGCAAAAACTACATGTTACCGAAAGAACGGCTTGCTATATAAAGACTTACTGCTTTGTTTGCCAAGTTTGATCACTCGATTACCAAACCCATTACATTTGATCATAAAAATACGAAGAAGTAAACGATTAATATAAGAATGTCTGAAAATATTTACTGTAATGGCCGATTTAACCAATTTTAAATACATCTAAATATAGTTTTTCAAATAGTTTTATTTTTATTTGACATGAAAAACCAATATTTAACATAAATTGATAATAAAATAAATTGGTGAAATCGGCCTTAAATGTAATTATTTGGTCAAAAAACCGTTACCTAGTGTTATTTTAGTCTCATGCTTTGTAAAAATAATTTTGCTTTTTTTTTTTTTTGTAAATCGATACTGATAGTTTTTTCTAGTTTTTAAATTAAAAAAAAAAATTTAGACCAAAATAAAACTATACGAAAATTATAATTTAATTTTGGCAATGAAACCAAATTCGGCAATAGCAGTTCGATTGCAACAAAATTCGGGTCATCGCCACCAGCATCAATACTTGCAACGCGAAATGAAATATCGGCCCGTAAAGTTTTTGAATTTTTTGAAAAGGCTTATGGTATACATAAGTCAAAAAAAAAATATACTTAATGTACGTCTGAGCTGAAATACTATTTCAGATGTCTTCAGTAGAATTTTATGGCGATTCTTTTCTAAGAATATTTATTTATTTTTTTTTTTTATTTTTTTTTGTTACTAAAGCGTCACTTTAGAGGGTTAAAATGTTCCACGAATATATTCTTCATTTAATTTTACTAGGGGTCTTCTAAGACCAAAATTTTGTGCAATGTATGTAAAAAGGAATTTCAAAATTTCTGGCATCAAAATGTTTGAGCTTCTTGAAAAGGTGTTTGGTTTGGCCTTGAAATTTTTGAATTTTTCGAAAATCCCTTTTACATACATTGCACGAACTTTTGGTCTTTGATGACCCCAAGTAAAATTTGATGGGTTTATATATTCTAAGAAAAGAATCGCCATGCAATTCTACTGAAGACATCTGAAATAGTATTTTAGCTAAGAAGTACATTTAGTATATTTCTTTTGACTTATACCAAACGCCTTTTCAAAAAATTCAACAACTTTAGAAGCCGATATTTCGGAAACCCGAGCTAACTTTTCAAAATCCTTTGGCAGATTTGCACTACCAATAGTCTAGTGTTATTTCGCGTTGCAAGTATTGAGGCTGGTTTTTTTGTTGCACAGTGTAATTAGAGATTTCTTCCAATATTTTTATATTTTTATATTTTTGTTAAAAAATTAATGAATTGCCAATCAACAACAGATGGGCAGTCTCAGATCTTCTTTGTGTGTTATTGAATTAAGTGCCATGGACGACGGGCGTGTTGTAAGACGTTTTATCATTCAAGGAGATGAGGTCTATATTTCCAACAGGGATTCTAAACGTTTTTATAGCTTTTGTTTGCAATCCAACAATAAAATACACAGAATTGCATTTGCGCAATACTAAAACTGTATTGCTTTTTCTGATACGTGTATTGAGTTTGTATCCCTGATACTAGAACAGCTAACATTTCGTCGGTTGATAATTTAATTGTCGTATGTGGATTCCGATAGTTTCAAGTAAATTGTGTTTGAAGTTTGAAAATTGCTTTAGCAAATACCACATACGACAAACTCAACTCTCCATATCTCGAAAATCATATGAGGTATCGAAAAACTGATTACGCCAAATGAAAGATCAGGTCGGAAAACCTAAGGAATCGATCTTAACCCAAACCGCAAAAAATCCACATACGACATTAAAATTATCAACCGACGATTTGTCAACAATAACTTATAGTCGCTAAACACGGTTTCGTGGCATTTTAAAACAATTTCAAACACCTTTTTGTAAATTTGGATTGAAAACTTGCTTAAAATACCGCTCACTAAAATGCATCAAACATTGAATACCGCTAATGTAAATTTTGTTTGCAATAGCTGCGTTCGTTTACCCCAAAATTTGTACAAATTTGTGCTTGATTTTACTGAAATGCGTTCGCGTACACATAAATTTGTGAAATTTTCATATTACTCACCTACTGGATTTTACTGGAAAAGTAAACGAACGCACATAATATTTATATAACCAAAAGCGGAATGTCCTCATAAGAGGAATTTGCTCTAAAATGAACCTAGTGCTTTCCGTTATAACGCTGCCGGGAGCTTGGATCAAATTCTTTCAGGGGCGTCTGCTTAAGGAAGATATCCGTTAAGGAAGATTACACTGTAAATATTTTTTTTGAATTATGTACAAATATTAAAAGTTTATTATTCTAATTGGAAGTAAGATATTCTAATCTGAGATTGCATATAGTGAGAGGGTTGGGGGTTCGATTCTTACCAGAAACTCTGGTGTGTTTCACTTCTTTGGGCCCAAGGACACCGTCCTATGGCGAAGTAAATTATGAAGGAATTTCATTTGTAATTGTGTTTGTGACATAATGAAAACCTAAAAAAATATTTGTGAAAATTAATGCAACTTTTTCGGGTAGGATAGCTTCCCTTTTTCATGGCATACCTTTTACTGTCTGGTTAACAGTAAGAACTCCACACATACCATACAATCAAACTCGATTAAAGGACTTTTTCGTGACAAGTACATTTATTTTAAGTTTTCTGAATTGTTTGAATTTCAACATGACTTGACGGTTTATTTACTTTATTTTCAAAAAAACCTTTAAAGAAATTACAATTGTCAAATGGTTTGCAAAGAGATTTTTGCCATAAAAATTTAATTTTTAATGAAACTACAAGTGCAATTTCAATTCCTGATTTTTAAAGAATTTCAAAGATTTATTTATAAACTTTCCCCCATATTCATAATAAAATGTTTGATGTATAAAAGGTTTACTGAACAACTTTTTATAGACAATTCATTTCGTTTTTTTAGGAATATAGGGGAAAGTGTTTAGTGAAAACAGGGGTCTAATTACCGCATACGATATCGAGCAAAATTAATCGAACATTTTTATTTTGGTATTATGACTCTCGATATCGAATGAAATGTATCGTAATTTGAGATGATAGCATTCGATATCGAGTAACCAAAGACATTACTTCCCCCTAGTTATCATTCGCTACGTCAGTGTCTATCGTATGCAGGAAAATACGATAGTTTACTCGATACGATAGCCCCAGGCCCCAGGATCAATAATTGTATCAAATGAAGCAATTAAATCATTATTAGTGAGAATAATTATGTTTAAAATATTAAATATTTTTATTTAAAAGATGTTGAATTTGTTTTGCAAGCATTTTTACTATATTTCTTTAAAAAAAAAACACTCTTCAATAACTTGCCTTGAATTCATATAGTTAAATATTTTAATAAAGTTCTGCAATTTATAGTTTTCTTTGCTTCTTGACAACAAAAAGAAACCTCTTCGTTAAAAATCAAATTATCTTTCATAACGCGTCATACGATTAATCATTCTGATTTGCTTAAACGAGAGAAAAGAATCTAAGTCGGTAAAAATTGTTGACAGCAAAAAAAGTGCTAAAAGAAAACCAACAGCAAACTCAAACTTATAAGAAAAGTTCCTTGATGGGATTCTTTTAATACGAGTCTGTTGTAAAAGTTTTATATTTTTTTTCAATTTAACTTTAAATTTGCATTTGAAGTTTTTAATAGAAAATAAGGAATAAAATTCAAATGGAAGAAAATAGCTTATTTGTATTAAATTTGCTTAAAAACCTAAATTTACGCAAATTTTATGGAAATTTTAGTCAGACGCACACCCTTGAATTTTTTTTTGGTCCGTTTTGTTTTATTTTTTCTAGTCAATTCCTTAATTTTTATAAATCCTGTTACTTAAGTTTTATTTAAGCCGAATACGTGTCCTTTGCTTTTACTCTAAAATATTTATTAAATATACGACCAGTAAAGTTGCATTTGGGATCCTTTTCAATCGATTGCTTTAGAAACATTCTCAGTGAATAGTAAACGAATTGTAACAAGTACATAAAATTGTATCCTTTAAGGAATAAATAAAAATGCAGCTGTAAATTCATGTGCTTTATTTTTTAGAATAATGATGTAGTGCAGGGTTTCTAGGAATCGCGAATTTCGCACAGAACTAAAAAATCAATTAATTAAGTTCGTTTCAAAAGTAAGAACTGGCTTGGTTATTTTGTACATATACAACATAAATAGTTATCGAGTTTTCGCTGTTTTTTTTTTATTGATTTTTTAAATGGTAAACATTTCTTAAGGCTCAATTAAAAATCAGTATTGCCCCGTACTGTGTGGTGGTTTATTATTTAGTGTGCAGGTTGTAGCTTCCCAATTTCTGCCAAAGACTCTGGTCTGTTTCTCTACAAAAGGCTGAACGTCACTATTGCTCGCACAGAAAAAACTATCTCAAGAAAATTTTAAACAACACAGTTTTTTGAAAGTAATATTTTAGGTCAACAAACTTTTTATTTGATTCAATGAAAAAATTTATCAAAATTGCGCTTTGCAAAATAGCCCTCAAAAAATCATCAATATATATCAAATTGTAACTTTACTGATTGATTCATCATCGCAAAGCCTAAAGCTAAAAACTTGAAATTTGGACCGGTGGTGGGTCTCTCCCCAAATCGATCCACTAAGACGGGATTTTTGGAAATTCGAATGTTTAGGGGGTAAATAAGGGTAAAAGCGGGTAACTTCGATAGCCTTATATCTCCAAAACTAAAAGAGATACAAAAAAACTGTAATACTTATTGTTGTTCTATAGAAAAATGAGCGGACAGGTGTCTGGTACTTTTTGGAAATTCGGTTTTTTTAGGGAGAAAACGGGTAAAACCTAAATGTTATTACTTTTTTGTCACCCCATCTATATTTTGAACCAAAACACCTAGAAACAAAGTTTATACCACATTCGAATACTTTTACAAAACATTTTTCTCCAATCATTAACATATTCGTACTAAATTATGGGCACCCACTACAATACTGCAATTTTTGATACCTTAATGGGCGGAAAAAATAGTACCAAAGGGGGAAATACGGGAAATTGTATATCTTTCTTCACCTTTTTGGTTCTACAACTGGTATTTTTTTAATTATCGTTAATATTGGACCTTAAAACATAAAATGAAACATGCAATGTCCTGAGTGAATAAGAATCTATAAGAGGAAAGTTTTTGGTACTTTTTTGTATATTAACTGGTACTTTTTGAATTTCCGTTAGTATTGGACCTAGAAATAAAAAATAAAGCATGCAAGATCTTGTGTGAATGAGAATCTGTTAGAGGGATCTTTCTGGTACTTTTTTATTTTTTAACTTGTACTTTTTGAATTTCCGTAGTTATTTTACTAAACTTTTAAACTTTTTAATCCAAATTTTTAATATTTTTAATTAGGCTTAAGTTCATTAAATTTAATTTTCATTAAATTATTTTTATGAAGAAAGGAATTTTACAACATGAAAATTAATTAAAATTTATTGATAATTTTTCATTCTTGACTCAATCTGGGCTCGAACCCAGGTGTTTACGGACAGGTTACCCTGACATGTTTCGATTGCAACCACTCAATCTCCTCAGAGGGCTTGCCGTTTAACACTCGCAGCAATCGACGACTGCTGACGTCATTAGTCAAACATCAATCCTTAAACCAAATTGTATTCAACCTTTGGTAGATCGAAATTTGCTTTGAATGATTATCTATTTTAATTCATTTTAACATGTTATTCCTTTACTTCTGTTTTTTCGTACTTTTGTCAAGAATTCTTCTTGAAGTTCAAAGTACATATTTTTTGTTTTTTCATTTTTTGTCTTTCTTATTCTTGTTGACCTTTTCAGCACAACTTGAAGGACAAATGCAAACATAGAGCTCGTGCCTTAGCTTTTAACAATTATTAGTATTGTGGTTATTTTATTGAACTATTTATGGTTTTTAATCCAAATTTTTAATATTTTTAATTAGGCTTAAGTTCATTAAATTTAATTTTCATTAAATTATTTTTATGAAGAAAGGAATTTTACAACATGAAAATTAATTAAAATTTATTGATAATTTTTCATTCTTGACTCAATCTGGGCTCGAACCCAGGTGTTTACGGACAGGTTACCCTGACATGTTTCGATTGCAACCACTCAATCTCCTCAGAGGGCTTGCCGTTTAACACTCGCAGCCATCGACGACTGCTGACGTCATTAGTCAAACATCATAGATCGAAATTTGCTTTGAATGATTATCTATTTTAATTCATTTTAACATGTTATTCCTTTACTTCTGTTTTTTCGTACTTTTGTCAAGAATTCTTCTTGAAGTTCAAAGTACATATTTTTTGTTTTTTCATTTTTTGTCTTTCTTATTCTTGTTGACCTTTTCAGCACAACTTGAAGGACAAATGCAAACATAGAGCTCGTGCCTTAGCTTTTAACAATTATTAGTATTGTGGTTATTTTATTGAACTATTTATGGTTTTTAATCCAAATTTTTAATATTTTTAATTAGGCTTAAGTTCATTAAATTTAATTTTCATTAAATTATTTTTATGAAGAAAGGAATTTTACAACATGAAAATTAATTAAAATTTATTGATAATTTTTCATTCTTGACTCAATCTGGGCTCGAACCCATTGTTAAAAGCTAAGGCACGAGCTCTATGTTTGCATTTGTCCTTCAAGTTGTGCTGAAAAGGTCAACAAGAATAAGAAAGACAAAAAATGAAAAAACAAAAAATATGTACTTTGAACTTCAAGAAGAATTCTTGACAAAAGTACGAAAAAACAGAAGTAAAGGAATAACATGTTAAAATGAATTAAAATAGATAATCATTCAAAGCAAATTTCGATCTACCAAAGGTTGAATACAATTTGGTTTAAGGATTGATGTTTGACTAATGACGTCAGCAGTCGTCGATGGCTGCGAGTGTTAAACGGCAAGCCCTCTGAGGAGATTGAGTGGTTGCAATCGAAACATGTCAGGGTAACCTGTCCGTAAACACCTGGGTTCGAGCCCATATTGAGTCAAGAATGAAAAATTATCAATAAATTTTAATTAATTTTCATGTTGTAAAATTCCTTTCTTCATAAAAATAATTTAATGAAAATTAAATTTAATGAACTTAAGCCTAATTAAAAATATTAAAAATTTGGATTAAAAACCATAAATAGTTCAATAAAATAACCACAATACTAATAATTGTTAAAAGCTAAGGCACGAGCTCTATGTTTGCATTTGTCATTCAAGTTGTGCTGAAAAGGTCAACAAGAATAAGAAAGACAAAAAATGAAAAAACAAAAAATATGTACTTTGAACTTCAAGAAGAATTCTTGACAAAAGTACGAAAAAACAGAAGTAAAGGAATAACATGTTAAAATGAATTAAAATAGATAATCATTCAAAGCAAATTTCGATCTACCAAAGGTTGAATACAATTTGGTTTAAGGATTGATGTTTGACTAATGACGTCAGCAGTCGTCGATGGCTGCGAGTGTTAAACGGCAAGCCCTCTGAGGAGATTGAGTGGTTGCAATCGAAACATGTCAGGGTAACCTGTCCGTAAACACCTGGGTTCGAGCCCAGATTGAGTCAAGAATGAAAAATTATCAATAAATTTTAATTAATTTTCATGTTGTAAAATTCCTTTCTTCATAAAAATAATTTAATGAAAATTAAATTTAATGAACTTAAGCCTAATTAAAAATATTAAAAATTTGGATTAAAAACCATAAATAGTTCAATAAAATAACCACAATACTAATAATTGTTAAAAGCTAAGGCACGAGCTCTATGTTTGCATTTGTCCTTCAAGTTGTGCTGAAAAGGTCAACAAGAATAAGAAAGACAAAAAATGAAAAAACAAAAAATATGTACTTTGAACTTCAAGAAGAATTCTTGACAAAAGTACGAAAAAACAGAAGTAAAGGAATAACATGTTAAAATGAATTAAAATAGATAATCATTCAAAGCAAATTTCGATCTACCAAAGGTTGAATACAATTTGGTTTAAGAATTGATGTTTGACTAATGACGTCAGCAGTCGTCGATGGCTGCGAGTGTAAGACGGCAAATCCATCTGAGGAGATCGAGTGGTTGCGATCGAAACATGTCATGGTAACCTGCCGGCCAGGGTTCGAGCCCGAGCCACGTCAAGAATGAAAGATTATCAATAACAATTTTAATTGATTTTCATGTTGTAAAATTCCTTTCTTCATAAAAATAATTTAATGAAAATTAAATTTAATGAACTTAAGCCTAATTAAAAATATTAAAAATTTGGATTAAAAACCATAAATAGTTCAATAAAATAACCACAATACTAATAACTTTTAAACTTTTATTAAACAAGCAAGTTCCTGAGTGAATGAGAATCTGTAAGAGGGATTTTTTGGTACTTTTTTGTTCTCTAGCTGGTACTTTTTTAAAATTAAATTGGTACCCTTTTCAATTTAATACTTATTTTTGTTCATTAAATAAAAAAAGCAAACATGTGGTCGGTACTTTTTTGAAATTTGGTCCTTTTGGAAAGTTAACGCGTTAAACCTGGAAATTTTTTTCACGCCATCTATCTTTTAAACAAAAAAATATTCTCCCCATTCACTGACATATACGTACTTAATTATGGGCTCCCACTAAAACATTGAAATTGTTGGCCATTTTTAAGGGAGAACAAAATATCAAAAAGGATAATATGGGAAATTAACTTTCTTTCATTTGCTTTTGTGTTTTACGAGTGGTACTTTTTGAATTTTTTATAATATTGAACATTTGAGATGAAAAATTTTGGAACTTTTTTTTTAAACTTAGGAAAATAAACTTTGGCATAAAAATATGTTCATGAAAGAAAAGGGCCGATTACAAAGTAGCGGGTTAAATGCTAGAATTTAAACAAGTTAAAACCTAGAAAAATAAACTTTGGCATACAGATATGTCCGCGAAGAAAAAGGAGACGCTAACGAAGAAGCGGGCTAAATGCTAGTATTTTATAATGAAATAATTAAATATTTCTTCATATTCAATAAAAAAATTTTTGAATCAAAGTAAAGACAGTATTTTTAAAATTTTTGTCCATTTTTTAATGGCTCATAATTCTAATTCGATTTACAGTTTTATTTGCATAATACCTTAAGTTTTTCCAAAGTCTTTGGAAAAAGGTTTCCTGATGATCTGGCCTAAGCAACCTGCGAAATGCGCATAGTAACTAGCTTATCCCCCCACAATAAATTTAAGTGTATTTATCAATACTTTATTCAACACTTCCAACAATTTATTTTAACAAATTACGTAAACATTTTGTTAGAAAAAATTATTTTGGGTAACAATTTTTTTTTATTGACTCAATAAACTTGGTTGCTGACTAAAAATTCAATAACTATACCTACAAACTTTTTTATCAATACCGCAAACGTCATCAACGCAGAAAATTTAAAAATTTTTTTAATTCAATATGCGATTTTCGTATTCAAATATGAAAATTATTTATTTCTGTGCGGTAAAGAAATTTTATTTTTCTAAAAAACTTAAATTTTCAAAAAAAAAAAGAGAATTTTTAAAGTGTTGCCAGCAATTTCATTCCAAAATACCTGGGGGCAAATTATGGCAGTCGCGATCGAATACTTTTTGGACTCGAAAGCAATTTTATTTCCAATTCCTTCTGCCCATACTGAACGGATCGAAGTTATTTTTAAGTGTTGTAAGCCATTTATTTGAGTTTATACAGCACTGAAAAAATAATTACGATTCGTTCAGTATCGACCGAAATGAAATTGCTTTCGAATCACGACTGCCATAATTTGCCCCCTGACTTTATTTGCTCGAAAAAGAAGGACCTTCATAACATTTCCTATGAAAAATTTAAGGTTTAAAAAATGTTTTAATATTCATCTAAGATCCCAAAAAGTTTATATATTTTCGGTCCTTGAGTTATTCTAAGTCGATTTAGCCATGACAGTCTGTTACAAAGCACTCACTTTCGAAACACTCAACAGAAAACAAATTTTTTCTGTACTGAAATTCTGTAACTTTTTAACGACAAAAAATTGTCGTTAGGTAGTCAAAATTCGTTAGCTAACGAAAATTGTCGTTAAGAGCTATTCTGTAATGAAATTTTAACAAGATTTATCGGCAAAAAATGTCGGTAGCTAACGACACAAAAAAAGTTCTTGTTAAATAATAACGACAACAAATGTGCTGTTAACAGATTAAAAATATAGATTAAAGTAGCCAATTTTTAACACAAAAAAAGTAAGAAAGTATAGTCGATCAAGTCCGTCTCTATATTGCAGTATATGGGCGATCATGTTTTCGCCAAAAAGAGTATGTTGTGAGGTTAATATTCACAAAAGACATTTTTGTGCCAATATTATCTAAGTATCTACTACCATTATTAGTGTATTCGTATGGGAGCTGGGTCAAATATGGACCGATTCTAAAAAAATTTGTTCTGGTGATTTATGAAGGTTGCGACAAAATATTTTTGGATCTTATTCAACTCAAATGTCTATAAAACAAAATGGCTATTAATAGGCACAAAACCCTATTCCGGAAAGAAGATTTCATGTGGGATATTAAAATTAAATAACTGCTTCTCACCATTACAAAAAGGCTTCGACCCTTTTTAAAATTGCGACATGTAATATGCGCACAAGGTTATCTTGGACAGACTACCAGCCATCCTGATAGAAGGACGGGCTTCGTTAAATGGATTCTGACATTGATTCTGAGTCAATCGGTACACTAAAAGGCAGGCCCAGAACCTTTATTTAAATGTGTTACACACATTCGTACAAACACGTAATATCCTCTTCACATACAGTAGTGTAGGTATAAAAAGTAAGAGCAGAAATGTTGTGCTAGAGTGGCTCAGTCACCTGGAAATTCTTCCCTATGTATAGAAAGATTTAAGACCAACATATTTGTTTAGAAGTATAATCAATATTTACGAGTTTTCATTCATGTTTTGTTAAAATAAATGCAATAAAGTAAATTTATTTTGTATTTTTTTTTATTAATTTTAAAAAATTTTCACTTTGACGTTCTTATATTTTTACCGATATTTGTCGTCAATATTTCTAAACAAAAATATTTGTTTATTTAAAATACAGAATAACAAATTCGTTAAAGTAACCAAGATTTCTCTGTAATTAACGATATCGGTAGTTAAATTAAAAAAGTTACAGAATTGAGGTACTGGTGTCAATCGTTTGGAACAACCTCCCTCAAAAATGGATATTTTTGTGACAACAACTAACATAAATTGGCGACAGAATGCACCGATTCTTATTAAACTTTGCACAAACTCAGTTTTTTGATTAGGAATCATACTACTTAGGCCCGTTTTCACAACTTACCGATAGCTTAAAGTAAACTTTAAATGGCCTTACAAAAAGTATTCCATTATTAAAACTTTACTTTAACTTAAAGAGAACGATAAAGTAGATTAAGGTAAATCCTACCTGGTAGGTTAAAGTAAAGTTCAACATTTTTCATTTTTCGAATTTATTCTATGAGCTAAATTTCAGTTATGTATTTTATAAAGCTTTTTTGTAATAGTTCTATTCCTACAATATTTCAGAAATGACTTTATACGCTACCAAACTATTATATTGTATCTGCTGGTGTCTAATAATTGTAAATTTTTCTGTACATTCAATATACCTCATTGCTTTCCAATGGAAGGCTAAGGTAAAATGTAAAAAGAAGATACAATATAATAGTCTGGTAGCGTATAAAGTCATTTCTGAAATATTGTAGGAATAGAACTATTACAAAAAAGCTTTATAAAATACATAACTGAAATTTAGCTCATAGAATAAATTCGAAAAATGAAAAATGTTGAATATAATATAAAGTTACCTTCGGAAGGAAATAATTCCCAGTTTCTATTAA
This sequence comes from Pollenia angustigena, assembly GCA_930367215.1. Classification (NCBI taxonomy): domain Eukaryota; kingdom Metazoa; phylum Arthropoda; class Insecta; order Diptera; family Polleniidae; genus Pollenia; species Pollenia angustigena. Next base: position 74,454,745 of record OV884059.1, read on the forward strand.
AGTAAAGTTGTAATAATGGAACACTTTTTTTACGGCCGATAAAATCTTACCTTTAGCTATCGGTAAGTTGTGAAAACGGGCCTTAATGTTATAAAGATCGTTTCATAGTTTACTTATGGCCCCATTTAAAGCCCATTATCGAAAAACACTTAATTACGTCTAAAACCACAAAAAATAATGCTTTTGTAGTTAAATTTGGCCTGACATGTTTTTATTAGATAATAAATCGCTTTGCCAAATTTTGTGATGAAAGTCCATGTTGTTAAAAATAATTTTTTTTTTAAATTTGTTTTCTTCAAAAACTATTCTTTATTTTGTCCAAAAGATATCTTGATAAAATAATTATTACGGTATGAGTAACCGAATATAAAATAAAATAAGTAAAAATTCGGCTTTAACGAATTTTAGATATCCCTAACCATGGGAGAGCTAATTGTTCGCCAGCTTATATGGTATGCGAGCCACCAATGCAAAGCCCTTATTTCTGGAGCATATTCGTATGGGCGCTAGGTGATTTTTATACTAAACCAATCTCATATACAGGGGTGTTCTGGAAATCGAAAACGCAAAACGCAAGAATTTGGAAGTTGTTTTTAATTAACTTTTTATAATTTTTGTTATAAGATTCTGTTTAACAGCGAAATATTTGTATAATATTTGTCATAAAATTCTTTTATTACAGAAATCTTATGAAAAAACGACGTTTAAAATTCTTGCGTTTTCGATTTTCAGAACACCCCTGATAGAGAATATTTAATAGGCCGTTTGCATTGCGCCGAAATCTTTAACTCGCCGTAAAACAATAAAATTTCGCTCGAAATCTCTTAAGTACTAGATTTCGGAGTAATGTAAACCTAGCTTTTTTTCTATGGACCTATCGTACTTAAACCCTCAATTTAGGAGGACACTTGTGTCAAATTTTGTAGTCCTTATATTTAAGAAATATCAGCCCCAAATTTGGCCCTCCTAACAAATTTTTTAGGGGAAAAATATTAGTTATTTGTCTAGAACTAGGTCACTAACGAACCGATTTTGTTTATTTCCGTCCCTAGTATTCTACTGAGTTTACTTCAGGTGAATGTGATAAAATTTTATTTATAGGTTATAAGTTTATGTTTATATCTTAGCGATTTGAGGACCGCTCTGGCTATATTTCGATAGAAATCTATTTCAGAATATATGTGATGTACATAAATATATTGCAAGTTTATCTCAACATAACTGCGGTATTCAAAAACCCATTTAAATATACACACATACAGACGGACATCGTTAAATGAATTTCGCTACTTATATGGACCCAGAGTATATACTTTATAAAGTCTAAGCTAAATATTGTCGAAATTGCAAACGGAATGAAAAACTTATTTTTCCACTTTCTAATTAGTCGTAAAGGGGGCCCCCAAAATTATTTTCCTTTTTACTAAAAAAAAACAAGCTAATTTGTGTTCATTTCTATTGTTAATGAGACGGAAAACGATTAAATTATTTCAAAATGTTCTAATAACAATAAATTTAAAATTAAAAAAACAACAAAACGCTTTAAGAAAAACAATAATAAGCTTAACAACTATTTGTGTGTAAAGAGGTGGTGTACATGGCTGTAAGAATATTAAGAAGAAAAAAAGAAACATTTTTGGCCAGTGACAAGTTTATGGGATATTTTGTCTTAAATTCACATACACAATTTTTTGAAAAATTCAGACACTAAAACACAATGAACAGTGGCATCGATGGGAAATGATATAAGAGTAGATATACATATGTAAAAAAATAACTTTTAAAATATTAATGGCCAATTTCACCAATTTATTTAAATATCAATTTATGTTTTAAATTCGTTTTTATGTCAAATAAAAATTAAATTATTTGAAAACTATGTATATATGTATGTATAATCTGTGACATTTTGACAAAACATCTTAAGTCAAATTTAAAAAGTTGAAAAAAATTTTGTTAATCGTACGAATTTTCATTCAAAACACATTTCTGCTTACGTTTTTAAAATTTTGTATTATTAACGAAATTTTTCTTTAATTTCGGTTTATTTAATTATTTGCTAAAAATTATTTTTTCACCGAGTTTTTTTTTAACTTTTTATCTCGACTTAAGATGTTTTGTCAAAATGCACAGATATATTCCTCTAACCCCCATTGGAGCATTGGGCGCCAAAAACTATGTATGTATGTACACTGATAGAAAAATGCATCCTTCATAACATCAGAGTTGTGACATCAATGTTACTACAAATGGCATCAATGATGCAAAAAGTATCATCAATCCAATGACTAACGTCTTCGTACAATTTTGTCTTTTTTTACGTTTCCTCTATTTTATGTCTATAGCGACATCAATTTGATGCCACATTTTGACCTCAAGAAATACGTTTAAAATAAATGGTTATATACTATATGATACCAAGGACCCTCGAGATAGAGCTTGTGGAGGTTCTGCCATTTTAATAAAAACCCGAGTGAAACACTACCTAATGTGTGATCATCGTGAAGATTATCTCCAAGCAACGAACATTTGCGTTGAGGAATTAAATCGAAACATAGTAATTTCTTCTTTATACTCTCCACCTAGATTTTCCATATCAGAAGGCCAATATTATAAATATTATAAATCATTAGGACCCTGTTTTCTGGCCGCTGGCGATTATAACGCTAAACATACCTTCTGGGGGTCGCGACTTATAACACCAAAGGGTCGTGTTTTATTTAACACAATTTCTAAAATGGATTTAAATGTGGTAGCGAGCGGACAACCAACATATTGGCCCACTGATCATCAAAAAATTCCAGATGTCATCGAATTCGGCGTGGTTAAAAACATACCCATAGAAACGATTCATGTTGAAGCCTCCCTAGATTTATCTTCCGACCACACACCTACAATTGTTACTATAATGAACCCCAATAGAATTGTACCTCCGACGACAGCTACGCAAATTAATTGGTTAAAATATAAAAAATATCTCAGTACCCATTGCACAGAAAATATTCCGCTCAGTACACCGGATTATGTAGATCGCTCTATTGACAATTTTGACAGTTTTCTGAAACTAGCTGTTCAACATTCCAATATTGTCCCCAAAAAAACAAAAACTATTAAAATATATTCCACAGATGTCGAGCATCTTTTGTCTGAAAAAAGGAGGGCTCGAAGAGATTGGCAATTGCACAGATCCCCTCAACTTAAGAACTTACTTAAAGAGTGTACAAAAAGACTTAGAAAGTTACTGCAGACTAAGAAAACGGCTTCTCTGGAAAAATATCTTGAGGAACTTGATGCAACCCCACAATCAAACTACTCATTATGGCGCGCAGCTAGAAATCTCAAAAGGCCAGTTGTCTCTAAACCACCATTAAGAAACTTGAATGGAAGTTGGGCAAGAAATGATGTTGAAAAAGGAAATCTGTATGTCAATCATTTAAAAAACGTATTTACCCCAAATATATCTCACGATATTGCGGTCGAGTTACCACCTGTTGCTGCTAGAGCAGCTGTTCCGCTAAGATTTGAGATAAGAGAAATCGAAAAGGCTATTTGTGATTTAAACCCCAAGAAGGCTCCTGGTTTTGATAAGATCAGCAACAAAATGCTTTTGGAGCTACCCAGCATAGCAAAGAAAATTATTCTTTTAATTTTTAATGCTATTTTACGCCTTGAATACTATCCTCAAAAGTGGAAGGTCTCCTTAGTCACCATGATACCTAAACCTGGAAAGGATCACACAAAAGTTGAGTCATATAGGCCTATAAGCTTACTTTCTAATATATCAAAGCTGTTTGAGAAGCTGTTAGCGTCAAAATTAACCCCAATTTTAAATGAAAATAGATGTATTCCTAACCACCAATTCGGCTTTAGAAGAGAACACAGCACAATTGAGCAAACCCATCGTATAGTAAACGCAATAAGAAAAGCCTTTGAAGAAAAAAAATATTGCTCCGCTCTCTTCATCGATGTTTCTCAAGCTTTTGATAAAGTCTGGCATGAAGGCTTATTACATAAATTGAAGCTCAACTTACCAGTAAACACACACAAGCTGTTAGAAAGCTACTTAGTCGGTCGAAAATTTATTATTAAAGAAGGTGATTATTTAAGCTCTCCTCAGCAAATTGACGCTGGAGTCCCTCAGGGAAGCATCCTGGGCCCACTTTTATACTTAATATATACCTCGGACATGCCAACAAACAACTACACACAAACTTCAACATTTGCTGATGATACAGCTTTTTTGAGCGTGCACGAAAACCGTCAAGAAGCATCTCGATACCTACAGGATCATATATTTCAACTCGAACTATGGTTAAAGCAATGGAGGATAGAGGTCAATGAGCAAAAATGCGTACATATAACATTCACCTTGCGTCGGGAATCATGCCCCCCTATTAAAATCAATAATCAAATAATACCTCAAAATTCGCATGTAAAATACCTCGGTATTCATCTAGATCGCCGTTTAACGTGGAAAAGCCATATAGAGGCAAAATTAACTCAAATGAAACTAAAAGCCATCCAAATTCATTGGCTTATTGGAAGAAACTCTGTCCTTAGTCTCGACTGCAAACTTCTTCTTTACAACTCCATCTTAAAGCCAATCTGGTGCTATGGTATTCAGTTATGGGGCACTGCCTCGGCCTCTAATATCGAAAAAATTCAAAGGCGCCAAAATAAACTACTTCGAATAATCACAGCTGCCCCTTGGTATGTTAAAAACTCAAATATTCACAAGGATCTTAATGTTCCATTAGTTAAAACTATGATTACGAAATATGCAGTAAAATACTTAAAAAGGCTCGAATCGCACCCAAACCCACTAGCACGAAATATTTTAAATGATAGCGGCCACACTCGCTTAAGAAGAAGAGACACTGCAGCACTTATCCAATTAGATGAGCGATAAACACTATAAAAGTGAACAGAACCCGCGATGAAGAAAATTTTTGTCTGGCACTGGCAGGACAAAAAATAACGTATTAGGTTAAGATTTGATTAATTATTGTTAGTTCATATTTAATATATGAAGATTCAATAAATAAATAATGAGAAAAAAAAAAAAAAAAAAAAAAAAAAAAAAACATTTTGTATATTATTAACATTATTTTCATAATTACAATGTATAATAAGAAGCAAAAATGCCTTTATTCTATTTTTTAAAATTATTTAGTTAAATACATCAAATTTTTAAAGTAGAATGATTATGAAAACCATATCGGGCATGGTGCTGTTGTCTTATTATTGAGAGTTCTGCTGTTAACAAAGGTCGTTCTTCAACAAACGTGAAACAAACATATCGAGCCCTTATAGCAAGAATGATGTAACCAACAAAAATAAAATTTTACAGGAGAAGGTTTTTTTTAAAATATTTTTGCTACAAGTCTAGGGGTTCGTTTGAAATTGCTTTTGCTCTTATTTCGTAACGGTACTTCCCAGAGATATGCGATTTTTAGGGATGATGCAAATGATCAACAATGATCGATTTTCATCAAAAAGAAAAATCTAAAATGTTGTTGGTTACATAATTTTTGCTGTTAGGTCTCGATATGTAACGGATTAGTAAATAATAATATTCTCTCACTCTGACTTAAGTCAATTCCAATGACTTTGACTAAATGACAAACTGTCATAAAATTGATGCTAATGTGTCCTTTCTCCGATGTTATTGCGTTATCGCACTGAGGACATGTTCGTCATTTATGTGATGCCGATGTGTCATCCCATTGATGACATAATTTAATTTTCACCCTGATTACACTTTGGCCAAGTGATGTTAAGGTTGACATCACCATGATGAAAAGTGTCATGGAGTCAAAAACGAAGACACTTGTCATAGTACTGATGTCAAAATACATCAGCGTTTTGACGCCTTTTCTATCAGTGTGTGTATATTAAAATATGAATTGGTATTTAAATACAATTGGTGAAATTGGCCACAAGAAAGTGAAATACAAGTAACAGTAATAAAAAAAACAATAAAAGGAGATATATGTACATTTATTTTCTATTTAAATATAATGTAGTTCATTCTTAATGCTTAAAACCTGGAAAGCCCTTAGGATTGTCTGCAATTGGAATGAATTTAAGCGAATAAACGATGATCAGAAAATTAATATGAAGCGTTTTTTTAATCTGAGCCAGCACTCCTACAAATGCGAAATCGGAACTAGGAAAAGTGGTTTTGAATAGTATATTTGAATTTATGTTAAAAGTGTCAGGAAATATGCATAAATGGCTGCAGATTATTTTACAAGCAAACGGTGCGGCTTTAAAATGTAAAAACGTCATTCTGTAATATATTTTGCGATTCACTGGACAATCAATCACAAATTAATGAGCACTAAAAGAAAAACGAGTTGTGCGCAAGAAAGATCGAGCTGTAGGTTCAAGATCCCTGTTTCCATCCAAGAAAATCCGTTAAAGTAACGGTAGAACAGGATAAAGCACCCCCAAATTTCGTTTATGCTCTAGTGTGTCAATAGAATTGAATACCCTTGAATCGCCGATGATGTTTTTTTTACTCTCTTGTTTTTTTAGGGGCATAGAATTAATTCAATCGTTAGATTCAATGTAATGAGCTAAAATGTTGGCTTTATTAGCACATGGCCTTCGCAACTGCGCCTTATGAAGGCTATCCTGTTGGTCCAATTTTGTACAACTTTTACGGGCATTATTCCTCAATAGTGCGTCGAATGTTGGTTTCTAAATGATCAATCGTTGCTGGTTTCTCAGCATAGTCTAGAGATTTGACGACCCCCACACAAAGAAGTCCAAAGGTGTTAATTCAGACGAATGATTTTTTTTTGCCAGAAATGAGCCAAATCCATTGATGTCCAGCCCGTACTACAATTGTGGAAGTAATTTACTCACATTCGCATTCTTACGCTCTTTCATTTAGCCAACGAGAGTACACAATTCTGTTGTCGACACTGTTGCCAACTTTTTTTGTTAACATGTTCCGCAAAATCGCTAGAAACCGCAAAATATTGAATTTAGTGGTATTTTTTTAAAACCGTACCATTTTTAAAAGTTTTATATAAATCTAGATATAAGCTGCTTTTTCAAAGGTAAATGACTCTCGAATACGTTACATACTAAAGTATCAAACTTCCCTAGCTATTTTATACCAAAAAAATATTAGTTAGAGTAATGAATTAGTCTGTGAGAAATCTTTGATACCCTCCACCAAGAGTTAGAATATTTCCGGAGTGGTCTTTATATGGGACCTATGATAAATTATGAGCAGATCTTCACAAAACTTGAACAAGTAATTAAGAGTCTTATATAACTATGATTGACTAAAGTTTATTATAATAGTACACAGATAGAGAGCGTTACGGTTACACGCGTACTAAAGTTTTTTCCGGGAGTAGGCTTTATATCGGGCCAATGGTAAGTAAGGACCGATCTGCACGAAAGTTGACAGTATAATTTCTAGAAAACTGTGACAGACCAAAATAAATAACAAAAGGATTATTTGTTTGTATTTGTATAGACCGATTTTATATCAACAAGTGCATTCCGCCACTAGTAATGCTAGTTTTTTTTTATAAAATGATAAATTTTTAGCGTGATTGTTCTACATTTTAACTCATAACTCTTTTATTACTAAACCAATTTTGCTGGATTTCAATCCCAAACTGCAAACAATTTGATACCAATATTTATCTTTTCTTTTGAGTCGTTTGAAAGTGAGAGTGATTTCAATGAACCCAGTTAAAACTTCGCCTACAAAATAATGTGTTGAGTAATCAGAAAAACATAAGAGCACTACTTACAATTCTACTGAAAGAACCAATGAATTCTATAAGGGATGTCCCAAAATGAACGCATTCAAAAGTAAGTCATTATTTCTTTACCTACATACATCCAGAAAAAAGTAGTTATAGAAGTTGTTATAGATGTGGTTATAGAACAAAAATACTAAATAATAAGTTTAATAAGCTATTCGTTTTGAAAAAGTAAGCGAAGTTTTTACTGGGTAAAAAAATAATGACTTACTTTTTAATGCGTTCATTTTGGGATATCGCTTGTAAAATTCATTCATGAATTATTATTTATTAGTCATTATTTTTTTTACCTGCATACATCCAGAAAAAAGTAGTTATAGAAGTTGTTATAGATGTAGTTATAGAAGAAAGCTACAAAATAATGAGTTAAAGAAGCTATTCATTTTGAAAAAGTAGGCGAAGTTTTTACTGGGATCCTAAGTTAACTAAAACTACAAAAGTAAGTAAAACCGTGAACATAACCAGAAAAAAAAATCTTAATAAGAAATAGTATAATGAGATTAGTTATAGTTTTGTGATATTAACATTAAGTTTGAGTTATTATTCGGTGTTTGTGTTGTATTTTATTTATTAATTACTAGCATACACCCGCTACTTCGTTAGCGTCTCCTTTTTCTTCGTGGACATATTCTAGCATTTAACCCGCTACTTTAGTAGAACTAAAAAGCTAAAGAAAAATGTCAAATTTCCCTTATTTCCTGTTTTGGGTACTATAGATTTCCCCCATTAAAGTATCAAAAATTTCAATATGTCAATGAATGGAAAAAAAGTACCAAAAATAGTTACGGTTTTCACCCCTGAAATGTTCGAATTTCGAAAAAGTACCAATTTATTATACGTATTTGAAGTTTCGAATGTGGTATAAACTTTGTTTCTATGTTTATTGGTTCAAAAGATTGCAAAAAAGTACTAAAAATCAGATTTTACCCGTTTACTCCCTAATAGGGCCGAATTTCAAAAAAGTACCAGACACCTGTCCGCTTATTTTTCTAAAGAACAACGATAAGTATTACCTTTATCTTGCATCTCTTTTAGTTTTGGAGATATAAGGTTACCGAATTTTTCCGTTTTTTCCCCCTAAACATTCGAATTTCGAAAAATCCCGTCTTAGTGGATCGATTTAGGGAGTGACCAATCGCTAGTCCAAATTGCAAGTTTATAGGGTCCAGTTTTTAATACTTAAAAGTTGAAAAGTGCAATACATATGTAGACTAGACTGGTCGCATCTTGTATGGGATTTTTTTTTTAAATTTAATTTTTTGCGCTGCTTAAAATATGAGGTTTGGTGTAAGAAATCATGATCTAATTTTTCAGGTCAATCCGACGGTGCCTAGCCGTGCCGGGTGCGGCCCAAAGTTCCCCATATTATAAAAAAAACATATTTTCTATCAGATCTTTATAGTTATACTAGTTGAAAAGCCGAAAATCAAAAATATGGCTTCGTTACGATCTTCCGCAGAGAAAGTACTTCAAGTGTGCTTCAGCTTCCTATGCCATCAGATGGCTTCAGAAAGTTGCGGAAACAATAGGACATACATGCAAACATCCTAACATACTAAGAGAATTATATATTGTATAGATAGATTAAAGAATTTGCTGTTTAATATTTTAGTATGATACGAACGAAAGATTTTTAACGAAAGATTTTCGGCTTTTCAACTAGTGTAACTATAAAGATCTGATAGAAAATAAGTTTTTTTTTTATAATATTGGGAACTTTGGGCCCCACCCGGCACGGCTAGGCACCGTCGGATTGACCTGAAAAAAAAGATCATTATTTCTTACACCAAACCTCATATTTTGAGCAGCGCAAACAATTAAATTTAAAAAAAAAATTGCGACCAGTCTAATGTAGACCCTAATTCATTATTATAGATATAAACAATTGATTTGAGAATGGAATAAATCGATTCAGTTCTAAAAAAATTTTTTTTCAGGCCCACAGTCCAGTATATTCGGTATGTATGTATGGTTTATTTAGTTATGTATATTGGCTAAATTATCTATCTTTGTCCAGTTTCGGTTTCTAGTTAAAACATTTTTCCTGATCCACAAAACGCCAAAAGAAATAATAATTCATACAAACAAATAAACATAAATTTATATTGAAACAAGAAGCTAAATCTTCAAGTATTGAATAGAATATAAAATTAGATGATTTTCCGTCTGTCAATCAGCCTTATGTACGTAAATTATTTTTTTCCTGTTGATAGTTTTACTTTTTTCTGTTATCGTGTTTTATAGCACGCAAATGTCAACATTTTAATTGAACTGTTTGCTGTGGGAGGTCTTTGTAGGGATGACCATAGAACACGACAAGAACGAAAAGAGAGAAAAAACACCCAACTCAGTTAAAAAAAAACGAACCTAATTCTATGATTGTGTAGTAAGTCCTAATTCACACGTTGCAAGTCTTATTGATCAGCTTGCGTATTTGTAGACGAAAGAGAGAGACAGCGAAACGTTTCTTTCATCAATAAGACTTGCAACGTGTGAATTGGGGCTAATAAATGTTTAACTTTGAGTTCATAACTTTGTTTTTAACTGCCATTGCCACAAAGCTCGGTTAAAATTAACTATTACTTAAACTTCCAGTTAACAACTTGGTGAAATTGGCCGTAATAAAGAGTTTTGTAATTTTTTGAGAAAGTTTCTACTCTAGTCGTTTCTCTATAGAGCTGGTCATAAATTTATTTGGAGAATGGGGAGAAAAAGAAGCAAGTCTAACCAATACATTTGCTTTAGTGAAAAGATTTTCTTTAAATATCTTTTGATTTTTTTATGTAGTTTATACAAATAAATGTGTCAAACGTTTTGAATGAATAAATAAATGTATCCCCTAGTCAATTATTTATTATTTTTCTAAAATTCTTTTATTAATTTCTGAAACGTAAATTATTTGATATAGAGAACTAACAGCAATTTTTATAAGATTTTGTTGTTAGACTTTCTTGTAGGGGCTTAGTAAAGGAAAACGAGATAGAGACAGGACAGGGATAAAGAAAGAAGTTACTGCCTCTTACTCCAAAACGTTTTAGTGCAGGTCAAATATCGATAAAAGACGAAAAGTAGTTTAGTGTGCCCATGTTCCCGCGTCGAGAAGCTCTTCGATTGAAATGTAAGAAATGCAACAAAAATGCTGTAACATTTTTGGCGTGTATTAGCTGTCAATTACCTTGCAGCCATACGTTCAAGTTGTTCTTGATAGTCTTTTACATATACTGCTTGTCAAAATTTACAGGCTACACTCAATTTGTAAGCAATTTACTTTCAAGATATCATCAAGAAAACAATTTATAAAGTCAAACATGAAATCATCTGTTAAATTTAAAGTAAAATTGCCCGACAAACGGAAAGGTGAAATTGAAAGCCATCTCGTGGTTAATTTAAAAAGTGTGAGTGTGTTAGGAAAAAAGTGAGAGTGTATAGCAAATTGAAAAGAATTGAAAGGCAAAACTTTATCGTGTGGCCTCCAAGTTAAGGAAATTACTCGCCAATATACAGAAAAAGTGTGTGTGTAAAATTTTTGTGTGAAAGTTCCCGCTTTGAATTATCAAATAGAGAAAAAAGCGGGATCAGAAAAAATTTTAACACAAAACAAGAATAAAAACTGGGAATTAAGCACGAATAACAAAATCTTTTGAAAATAAAATTTTGTATTCCCAAAAATTGAAATTACTTTTTGATAAAACAGGCAAGTGCACGGCCTAAAAAACACTTAATTGACAACATCTTTTGTAAGTTGTTGTTGTTTTTATTTTGTTTTTCTTAACCTACTTACAACTACAATTAATGTTGAGAGAATTTCAACTAATTGTAGTGGGGAATGTAAGATGTGATAAGCCCACTGTTGTTTATTGTTGATGTGTTTTGTTTAAGCTTTGATATTAGCTCAATTCACAATCTTGTGCAAATGGTCTTGCATCGTAGCAATTGCAAAATGGTATAGTAAATACTGTAGCATACTTTTGGGAGCATTTGCAAAATGGTATAGTATATTTTTACTCTACACCAACAAAATATACAGCAATGCACTTGCTACTCTTTTGCAAATATGCAACGCCTAAAACCAATAGTTTATATTTACTCGACTTTTGCAACACTTGATTGTAAATCGACAACTAACACTCTGTGAACCAAGCCAATCAAAAGTATACTACAGTATTTACTATACCATTTTGCAAATGCTACGATGCAAGACCATTTGCACAAGATTGTGAATTGGGCTATTGTTACAAGTAGAACTGTTGCTATAATTCTTATACGTTCAACAGTTTTATTTGGTTTAATACCTTCAGTTTTTCTAAAATCTTTATGGATGAAGTTTCCTGATGATCTGGCCTAAGCAACCAGTGAAATGCGCATAGGAATAGCTTATCCCATCAACAATAAATTTCAAGTGTTTTTGTCAAGAATAAAAACTGGGAATTAAGCACGAATAACAAAATCTTTTGAAAAAAAAAAAAAAAATATTTAAAAAATGCAATGAATAATAACTTTACATTGTTTGATATAGCCGACGGTTATATTTTCACCGCCGTTGCTGAAAAATTTTCAACCTTTCTTGGTTAATAAAACTTGGTTTTATTTTTCCTTATGAAAGCCTGACCCTTTTTTTACTTTGGAATGCCCTTTTTGTGACTCCTTTTTTAGAAAATCTTCTTTTTGTGACCCTTTTAGAAAATTTACAACGGCAACGCAAATGCTGAAATGAAATTTTTGCTGTTCCAAGGCTGTCAAATTGTATTCTTAAATTGTAAAGTTTTATCCCCCATCCTGAAAAAATTATTTTGTTTTCGTCCTGAAAAATCCCCACTAAATACTTTTAAATTTTGTCATAAAATATTTTATTTGCATTTAGAGTTTTTTATATGGGATTTCCCGGGACAAAAATCTCGGGATCCCGCTCATTTTCCGGACAAAAATCCAGGGAAATGTATGTGTGCCGGAATTCTTGGGATTTTTTTTTTTATTTAGTAATGCCAAATTTACTGCTGATATAATTGTATATAAGTTTTGTCAAGAAATAGATTTATGTGAACTCAAATTCGATAATTAAGGCAATGTTTGATGCTCTGAAATTGCAAAATATTGCAAAAGAAGAGGAGTAAAAAAAAAGGGAACAAAATATTGTAATTAAAAATTGAATTTTATTTACATTGAAGAAATTTAGGCCCTATTAGCTTGACAAAAATAATATTCAAAAATGTACACAATTTTTTAATTTTTTTAAAGACCCAGATTTATTTTATACTAGTCGTGACAGCGGCACTGGCCGCCTAGAGTTAATTTTTGACTAACTACAAAAGTAAAATTGAAAACAGGAAGGATTTTGCCAATATGTCCCTTCATATTCATATATAGCTATAGCTTAAAACAAAGCTTATTTTCGCAGATCTATCTGTGATTGAAATTTCATTAACATAGGTTAGATTTTTTTAAAGAAGCAGGAATTTTCCCTTTATCCCCCACTTGGTCCTAGATTAAAAAAATTAAAAAGTGTATTGCCAATTTCATCAAAATGGGTTCAGATATTTAGCCGATTAAGCGTAGAAAATGAAGATGTCACTTTCGCATTCGGTCAGGAGACAGTCGAGTGGGCAGAAAGACAGAATGGAGGGTGAACGGCGTACTCACGTTAAAATTGCTTTGTTTTATTTTGAAGGCGGAAAATAGATCTCGTATCATACGATAATTAATAATTTTTGAGAATAGGAGGTTAAGCTCTCCTGAACCCTATCCCAAGCACTTTAGTGAAACCCTATATAGCCTTTGTCCGTTTTGAGGTTCCATTCTTTCCAATTTTAAAAGCGGACCGGCAGTTCTGGGGATTAACTCTTACAAACATACAAACTTTTCAGCTTTATAATATTAAATTTTATAGTAACGAAATAAAGTTGTTGCCACTTGCTTAAAAAAATTTAAATCAACTTATAAATACGCCTGTGCTAAACAGTATGAAAATAAGGACCACATTTTGGTCCCATCGCTTACCTTCTGCGTTTTATTAGGTCTGAATAGACAAATTTTTGGAGATGGGAAATATATTTTATTTTTAAACGAACACTGTTCATCTAAAGTCTAAAAATAATTTAAGATTTATTAATATTAAACATTTTTTTTTAGAGATTTGGATCACACAAATTTTGGAAATTTCCCTTCTACAACTAAATACAGATCTTTAGAAAAATGAAAATAAACGGGAACCAAAAATCTAAATATAATTTTCTTTATTTCCATTTTATTTCGCTCAATATTTATTTTTTTTTTGCAGCGTTGGAGCATTTCAACACTTCAAATACAAATTTAAGTTTTTTTTGCCCTGATGCGTGATTGGATTTTTTTTCTAAACATTTTGTTCTGATGATTTTTTGCGAATTTTATTATTGTTTATATTTAAACATTTATTATATTTATTTTTTGTTTGTTTTTTTTTGCACAATCATTTGCTTTTGTTTGGCGTAGGTTTATTTAATTATTTGGTTCTTTTTCTTTCGCATTTTTAACTGGGTCAATTGGTTTTTAATGCCCTATTTGAAAAGTAACATAATTAACCAGCGCCGCGTGGACAAAAGAATTGCCTTGAAGTAAAAGCAAGCAACAACTATTTGCAAAACTTAAAAGAAAATATACATTCAACATAAAGTGTTATGCTTCACTACTTTTCAGATGTGACAAATTGAAAAAAATCGTTTTGGCGAAAGATTTTTTACTTAAATTCTAATACACTGTGAGAAAAGGTTTTATATTTTAGTATTTAAACTTTATTTTTATTAATGTTTGTTTTTTTTCACCATTTTTCCAATAGTTTTTAATATTATCAAGTTATTTTTGGGAATAAATAATTTTTCATTAATAAGATTTTGTTTGTTGTGCAAAATTTCCAATTTCTTATTTTTGATAAAAACACTGAAATGTTTTGTTGGAGGATAAGCTAGTTCCTATCTATGCGTATTTCACTGGTTGGTTAGGCCAGTTCATCAGGAAACCTTTTCCCAAAGACTTAAGGAAAGTTAAAGATATTGTGGAAATAAAACTGCTGAGTGAATGAGAATTACAAACTCTCAAGCCTTATTTGCAACGATATCAAAAATTAAACAAAATACCAACAATAAACAGTGAGTTTATCTTTTCTTACACTCCCCACTGCAATTGGTTAGAATTCTTCCAACATTAATTATAGTTGTAATTATTATTTTGTTGTTTTCACAAGAAAACTAAAATAAAGCAATTTGCCAGTTCAGTTTTTTATGCACGGGCACTTGCAAATTTATTATCAAAGTTATTTTTGGAAATACATTATTTTTCATTAATAGGGTTTCGTTTGTTCTGCTAAATTGCACAATTTTCATTCTCTATAAATACACTGAATGCGCATAGAAACTAGCTCATCCTCCATAAATTTCAGTGTATTTATCAAGAATGAAAATTGCGAATTTACCACAACAAGCAAAATCTTAGTTTTAAATAAATTTGTAATTTTGTTTGGTGTAGATTTTAAATAATGTGCTGGTTTGTGTAAGTTTAGCCAAAAGTTTCCATTTATACTTTGTCACTTAAAAAATAGGGCGAATATTTATCAAAAAAACTCATTTCGGATAAATAAATAGATCTTGTCAAATGTTTAAGGATAAACCTTTATTTTTAATAGGATCTTTCTTAGTAGAAAATAACAATAAGTAATAACAAATTTAAAAAACTATTTTTAATTTATGATTCTATTGCCGGTGCAATAGAAGACTATATTGAGAACATTTAAAAATATTTAAGCTTTGTGCTATGGCCAAGGTGTCCAGCCGTGAGTGGCCTCTAAACGAGAGTAGGTTCTGTGCTAGGGGATTAGGGTGAGATGCTAGTTTGGATATATATTTAGAACAATATTTTTCTATTTCATCGCGAACTGGCGGGATATTGAGGTCTTTATGTATATTGTCGGTACGTATGAACCAGGGGTCGCCTGTTATGTATCTTAATATTTTTGACTGTCTTCTTTGTAACTTTGCAATATTGGAAGTGGATGCTGTTCCCCAAAGTTGGATTCCATAGATCCATATTGGCTTGAGAATGGTTTTGTAGAGTAGAGATTTGCATTCTAAACTAAACGAAGATTAGGAGTTTAGAAGCCATCCGAGTTGGGCAGTTTTGAGTTTTAATTGCGTTGTTTTCAGGTCAATATGTTTGGACCATGTGAGACGGCGATAAAGGTATTTAATGTGGAGTTTTTCAGGTATTGTGGTGTTATTTATTGTAACTGTGGGGCA
Source organism: Pollenia angustigena (assembly GCA_930367215.1). Taxonomy (NCBI): domain Eukaryota; kingdom Metazoa; phylum Arthropoda; class Insecta; order Diptera; family Polleniidae; genus Pollenia; species Pollenia angustigena. The sequence continues at coordinate 74,470,799 of OV884059.1, forward strand.
GTTTTCTCTTCGCAGTGTAAAAGTCACAGTGCACACTTAGCTGGATTAACTTTTATCTACCATTTGTTAAGCCATGATTCCAGCTCATGTATATGAGACTGTAGGTTGGAGGAGGCAATTTTGGGATCTTTGTGAGTGCTCATAAATGCTGTATCGTCTGCAAAAGTTGAGGTATGAATTTGAGAATTTGTTGGCATATCTGCTGTATAAAGAATATACATCATGGGACCAAGTATACTGCCTTGAGGAACCCCAGCTGAGGTATTCCGAGTAGCTTTTATATTTGACTACAAATGATCTGTCTGTCAGGTAACTTTGGAGTAATCTATAGATATTTTGCGGTAAGGATTGAACTACTTTTTATATAAGCCCTTTGTGCCAGACTTTATCAAAGGCCTGTGAGATATCAATAAATAATGAAGAGCAGTAAAATTTTTCTTCAAATGTCTTTCTAATTTGAGTCACGATACGATGTACTTGTTCAATGGTGTTATGGTCCTTACGAAATCCGAACTGATGAGCGGGAATTTATTGTTGGTCATTGAGGTATGGTGTCAGTGCCTGCAGGAATACTTTTTCAAACAAATTTGATAGGATGGAAAGTAAGCTGATTGGTCTATATGAGGTGACCATACAAGGATCTTTTCCCGGTTTAGGAATCATTATAATTTCTGACGATTTCCAGGACGGAGGAAAAAAACCTATGCGTAGGTCTTAGCGCAGTGTATGGCAATTCGCAGATCATTTTAGATGTTATTGAGTCTATGCCAGGGTTTTTTTGGTGTTGAGATTTTTTACAATTGTTGTTATGTTAGAGAATCAAAGTTTCATGGGAGAAACTACTATGTCATTTATTTGAGGAATTTGTATGTCCGACATAGTGATGTTGGGTGTGAATACCTCTTCTAAATAATCGGCAAAAGCGTTGGCTCTATCGCAGTAACTTCTCGCCCAATTACCGTCACTAAGACGTAGAGGAGATTCGTAGGGTATGGGTCTTTTCAGTTGTTTTGTTGCTTTCCAAAGACTGTAATCCGTTTTGTCTGTTGGATCTAGGCCCTGTAAATAAAGATTCAGAGATGCGTTTTTATTTTCTTCGAGTGCTTTATGTAGGGCTTTTTTTTGGCAGATTTTAAGCTTGCTTTTCAGGATTGGAGAGCGGTGAAGTTGCCATTGTCTTCTAAGATGTCGTTTTTCTTGGACAAGATTTTGTATATTTGATGGGCACATGTACCCTTTATTTTTGGTGGGCTTTGGGGCTGGAGTAGATACTTTCACTGCAGCAGTTATTGTTTCTGAGAAGAGCAATATTGCTGACTGAATTTCTGCCTCAGTTTTTAGTGAGATGTTTTGAGATAAGTGTGAACTAACGTATTTTTTGTATTTTAACCAATTGGTGTTCTGTTTGTGATAAAACAATTTAAAATTAATAAAGGTTTACAAAACGAACTTTCTATGAAAATTTTCATTAATAGACAAACGTTTATTTAATTTAATAATCGTTTCAAACGTTTAAGTGTAAGAAAACCAAAATAAAAAAAAAAAACCAGTAAGAGTGCTGTATTCAGCTATGCCGAATTTCATTAACCCTTCACCATGGTGTGATAAGAACAGAAAGCTAAATAAATGTCGTTCTCTAGATATATATATATATAAATCGTTTTTGTGCCACGCCCACCTCTCTAATCCAACTCACATTTCGTCGGATGTTGTGTATTCGGCAACAAAAGACTTTTTTTAGAGAATGTTGTTGGGGTTAAAAGTGCAATATGTACTTTTGTACAGCAGCTGTGCATATTTCTGTTTTTTTACTCACGATCTTACTAGGGAAAGGAATGTAAAAATGCATGCTCAATCATGAGGAATTTTAAAATTCTCACAATCGTAGACGCTCACAAATTTCCATGTTGGATTATAGCAATTATATAAACAGGGGCAGGACGATAACTTCATGACTTTTTAAATGGATAAAAAATACTTTTTCTTTCAACTCTTTACACTTCGTTCAATGTTTCTCTAATATTTTTGTATCCCTTTCAAAAACATAAGATTTGTCAGGTCATAAGATTAGATATTTTTTGTGAGATTATTTCATCGTTGGTTTTAAATCTCTCTCCACCGAGATATTCACTCTTTTCGTGGTTGGCAAATTTAAAATACGTCTGCGACTGTTTGGTAATAGATTCAAGGAAATAAGTTAAAGTTATCTTTAGTCTATTACCAAACAGTCGCAGGAGTATTTTTAATTCGCCAACCACGATAAGGGTGGCCAATAGGGTGAACAAATTTTCATTTGGAGGAAGGATCCGAGATTGCATAAGTGACGCCCAGAGTTTGGTGTCGGATTGAAAAGTCACCGAAGGCAAAAATGAAGCCACTGTCAAGCCATGAACAACGATATGCGAAATGATAAGATCGAACTTTAAATGGCAGCGCTACATATAAAAAACCAAAAGTGCTGTATTTTGGGGCGTGGAAAAAAAATGTTTTTCCTGTTTTAGAAACTTCATTTTTTTTGTATGGAGCTCCAATGGATTTTTACCAAGGAAATTTACTCTTTTCTGTATTCTTATAAATGAAGAGGTAGTCTGCTATCAATAGCTGTCAAATACAAACATAATGTCGCAGCTTATTAGAAATTTGAAAGGAGTCAACCGACAGCTGCCTCTTTAGAATACCAGTTGTGCCTTTTCAGTTGATAGGCTTGAACTTTAAATAGTCACGTACTAATACTAATACGTACTCTTTGTTGTCTTGAATTGTTTTAATTTTTATACGCGTAAGTACTTCCTTGCAGTGTTGGGCAAAATACATGGTTTGCGGTATTTAAAATACAAAATACTTTCATGTTATGTATTTAAAATACAAAATACTTGCACTTCCATTTATTGTACGTATCTCAAAAACGAAGTACAAAATACTTCCACGTCATGTACATGTCTGTACTTAAAATACGAAATACACCATTTTTATTTAAACCAAAAAATACATAAGATAAAACTAATTAACAAAGCAATTGTTTCCTTTCATAAATATCAGATTTTTAAATGCAGCCAGCATCAGACAAACAGTTTTTTGTTGGAGAATAAATCAAACCTGCTGAAGAAAATAATCTTTCTACAGGTCCTGATGAGCACAAACTTGTATTTAATTCTATGAATACTCTTTTTATATTTGGATAGCTGTCAAGAGTGATAATGTCTTTGCTCTTGTCACTGAGGAAAGTGACAAATTCACACTCTAAATTTGCTGTCCTACTACTTACTGGTGCTTCTACTTCTGATATTTCTAGGTGTAATTTTATGTCTTTTGTAATTTTCCTCCAGAGTATAAATTGCAAGTTTTGGATTCTTTGCCTTTCTTCTTATGTATTTAAAATACAAAATACAAACTACCCTGCGGGAAATTTGTGTCAATTGGTTTTAAGGCACTTATTGTGATAGGTTAAAACAGAACATATCACTTAACTGGTGATAATGTGCTAAAAGAGTAGTTACTCCAGAAGGTAATTGACAAACAACTTGTCATGTGTGGGCAATGACTGATTGATTCTACATGGTTCTATTACTTTAAATGAAGGCGATTCACCCTAATAACATGGTTCATTTGGGACAATATTTGTGTCCATTTAGGTTGATTCTGTGACCTGTTATAAAGCGTCAAAAAGGTGAAAATTAACCCCCTCGTAGGACATCGCCATGTTAAAGTGACAAGTCCCCTTCATAAAAGTGTTAGAACTCCAACCGGTCCCTATCACTATAGAACTGTCACGTGACAAGTTAAGTGTTAGTTCCCTTTCCTCTAGGGTACTTCTATTTATTGTATGTATTTAATATACAAAATACTTGCTAGACATGTTTTTAAAATACAAAATACTTGCACGTCGTGTATTTAAAATACAAATACAAAATACATGTATTTCAAATACTGCTCAGCCCTGCTTCCTTGTATATCAATACTATCTTGTGTATTTGGCCCGAATTTATACTATTGACTTTGTCAAATCCATTGATTAGTAAAGCTTTTAAAATGAGCAATAATTTCACAGAGACTAATTGCAAAAAAATTTAAAAATAAATTTTATTTATTTAAGATGAATGTACATGAATCATAAAGTAGCTATGAACTACTGATTGCATTAGCAACAAAGTTACCAGGGAAAAAAAATAAAATTCTTCCAGAGTCTAAATTCCACGATCAACAACAGTTTAAAGTTCATATAAAATGATTACGATTATTAGGAAAATGTGAATAATTATTTTACACAGAATAACTGCGCAATAATTAAGAAAATATTTGTTAACAAAATTTGGAATAATAATGTTATAACTACAGGGTTGTCCAAATAAACGAAAAGGTGTAAAAAGTCTATGATTTTATTATTTTAATATTTTTTTCTTTAATTGCTTTTTAGATTCTTCTGAAGAATAAAAATGGAAATAAAATGATTGAAATTACTTGCAAGTAGTGTATACGTATTATCAACGAAAAATCGATGAAACTGCCGATTGGCTGAAAGTACAAAAATTGTGTGAATGTTAGTGCCGGTTCACACACGTCAAGTGATTCTTCAAGTCTTGAGCTTTTAGGAGAGAGGGGAAAATAAATGGCATTCTCTTTACCCTTCTCTCCTAACAGCTCAAGACTTGACGAGTCAAACTTGACGTGTGTGAACCGGCACTTAGTGAAAAAGTGTGAGTGCATTGAGTTTTTCGAACTTGCTCTTGCATGTGGCAACGGGAAGTAAATCTCGATCGCTCAAATGCCTAACAGAACAAAAAATTTAAACATTTTAGCGATGAAAAAGGTCAACAGAAAAGAAAAAGACAAAATGAAAAAACAAAAAATGTACTTGGACTTCAAGAAAAATTCTTGACGAAAGTACGAAAAAAAAAACAGAAGTAAGGAAAAAACATGTAAAATTAATTAAAATGGATAATCATTCAGGAAAGCAAATTTCATTCACCTTGTGATTAGTTATGTCAATTTAATTTATATAATTTGTTAATTAATTTAATTTTGTTAATCAATATTGTCCACTATTGCATTTTTCATTTTAAATAATTTTGACTTTTCTGATTCTAATACTGTAATTAATAAGATATATGTCTTGTTGTATTAGAAAATCAATCATAATAAATAAATAAAAAAAAAAAAAAAAAAAAAAAAAAAAAATTTCGATCTACCAAATGTTAGAATACAATTTGGTTTAAGGATTGATGTTTGACTATTGACGTCAGCAGTCGTCGATGGCTGCGAGTGTAAGACGGCAAATCCATCTGAGGAGATTGAGTGGTTGCAATCGAAACATGTCATGGTAACCTGCCGGCCGGGGTTCGAGCCCCAGCCACGTCAAGAATGAAAGATTATCAATAACAATTTTAATTAATTTTCATGTTGTAAAAATTCCTTTCTTCATAAAAATAATTTTATGAAAAATTAAATTTCGTGAACTTAAGCCTAATTAAAAATATTAAAAAAATTTGGATTAAAAACCATAAATAGTTCAACAAAATAACCACAATACTAATTGATGACATTTAAAGCTTAAATTGCGGCGAATTAAATTTTTATGGCATTGCCAAATTTAACAAATGCACGCTACAGTAGCATTCGTAGCCAAAAATCGCTAAATCAACTTTATAGATTTAAAGCGATGTGGTTCTTGTGTTTTTTTACACCAATTACAAAAAACGACAGTCGTTTACGACAACGACAACCGTAATAAGGCTGAATATCTTTATTATCAGCAACGGCAAATCTTTATGTATACTCTTAGGTGTACACTCTACACTTTGTGGTTGAATATTATCCGAAACTATTTTATTATTTTTTTCGTGCTGTGCAGAACTGCCTACAAATGTCGATGGCAAACAGTACAGCTATAGCGGGAATGAAATTTTACAAATATAATGAACCAATTTCTTTAACGCTACTAAATAGAGTTTCGTAATTTCGTTAAAATTTTTCATTAAATTAATGACAACTTAATATCCCTTTCAAAAGAAGAATTTAACTCATTGTTATACATATATAATTTCAATAGGTTTTTTAAGATTAAAATGAACTATAATTTAAAATATTTAAATATTGTTAAGTTAAGGAAAAAAAGCAATATTTTGTAACTTCATATTTTCCATGATAAATGTCACTAAATCAATGAAAAGAAGATACAATTCTTTAACTTCAAAATACTAATAACCAAAAAATGTTCTTCCTATAACTGTTGTAAAAAGGTTATTTAATTCAATTTTTAGCGGTAGACATGAAAATATATGAAAAAAATTGTAAATTTTAATGTTTCATAACATTAATGAAAAAATTCATTACGATAACAAAATACTGATTTTAGCTAAATGTAAGAAATATTTTGGTTCAAAAACATACAACGCGAAAGAGCAAACAATTCTCACAATCTTTTTTTTTATTGTTAAAAAAGGAAAGAAGCCAGATGAAGAACGTCGCGGGCTGGAAAATGAATTTAGTACAATTTACTTAAAGGTAAGCTTATGAAAGTAGAACATAACATGTTGTAAACTTGATGATTTGAAACAGGAATAAATAAAAAATAAAAAAATCACAACAACTCAAAACGCACATTGAAAAAATGGATAAAATAAATAAAAATTTCATTCAAATATAAAAACTTTTATATTGAAATAATAAAAAAAATTGCTTTGACATTAAAATACTGCAAAATTTTCATTGATTTTATGAAACATTTCATTAACGGGTGCTAGTGTAATATTCTTCATTAATCCAGTGAAGGGTTACATAGGTTGAATTTTGATGTAATTTTTCATTGGATTAATGTCAAAATCCATTGGATCTGTGAAGAAAATTCTCTCAGTGTATTATGGAAGTTCTTAATGAACGCATTTCATTAAGAGGCAACGATTTTAATAAGCCTGCCCGGCTTTGTTCGTGGGATTTAATCGCTACCGATTTTTTAATTTTGGGGGTATTTGAAAGAATGATTTAACATGACTACACTACACAGTAATTAAGAAATAATGTTAGAAAAGAAGTGGAGAATGTCTTATAAAGAGGGCGATTAAACGAAGACTAGAATGATCGGTAACGTTATTTTTTACGCCTCTCTTAATCTTTAATATAGTGTACTTCAAAATTGCCCTTGGATCACCCTGTACATGACGTGGCTGATGATGAATAAAAAACATTAAAAAAATTTGTTATAATTCTTATAACCAGCGGAAGTTTTCAATGCTTTTTGCTTGAAAAATACATTTTTGCATATTTGTCAAGAATTATGGAAAAATTCTTTTTTTTTTTTGCATATGGGCACTTCCACAGAAAAGCTCTCTTTTTGTCACGTCACGTCACCTAGCAATTGTTCTTGTATTTTAGAAGCACGTTGCTCAAATTTTTCCTCTCTTTCACTAAATGAAAACCTAATTGCGCTCTACACCCAAATGCAAAAAAGTAAATAATATTTTCACTATTCTTTGAGAAACAATTAAAAATGGTTGGTGACGTTACGTGACAAAAAGTAGACATTTCTGTGGAAATACCAATATGCATATGCATATTTTGGAATTTAGTTAACGAACTTTTTTAAAATGATATCCTAACAAATTTCCAGTTTTATTCTTCAAAAATATAAAACGAACATTTTCTAATGAGCAATATTTTCATCAATGCAACAGTTTTTTTTTAGAGATTTAAGCTGTTTTCAGATAACACGAAAAAGATATGTACTATTTGGATTTCGATTATAGTTATTATTATTAAAGTTTGCTTTGTTGGCATCTAAGCCAATCTTCATCATTTTGAAATAATTAGGATCGATGATGCCACCAGCATATAAACCGCACCCAACTGGAGTCTGTTGTGGAATGGTATCACTTCATGTACGGTAATTTGTTTAAACAACAAACTAAAAATGTGTTATGCGCCATACAAATTATGAACTTGTTTTTCAGCTGCGCGGATCGGTGACAGATTTTCAATGTTAGTGTGGATAATTTGGTAGCGCTGTTTAAGCGTGGATCTATAATGTCATAAGCTGAGCGCAGTTATTTCTTTCGTTAGTTCTATGGAGCATAAAATCCGCTCTTTAAAGCCCGATTTACAGAAAATAATGTTCTAGGATTGATGTTCCCATATGAGTTATTTGTAAAAAGTTTTGTCCCAGTGCAGGTTTTTTGTTAATAAAGTTATTCGACTTAAACACATTTTTGGGATGGGGGGAGCACAGGGAAACCCTAAAAAAATGGGATATCCCGATAATGACATGTAGACATTTTTAAGATACAATTATTCATATAAAAAATGTGTGTTTTTTTAGAATTAAGTTTGTAGACAATTTTCTTATAATAGTTTATAATTTTTACAAGGAGATTTAATATACTTTTTTTAAACTGGCAAAAGACGGTAGTATGCCGTTCAAAATTTATTTAAATCGTATTTGAAGGCCCGTTATTAAACCTTGCCGTTAAAGTTCTTGTTAGTAAAAGTTAAGCTTAGCTAAATTAAGGAATAAAGTGGCCTTTTTATGTTTTCATATATTATAACTTCCCTGTAAGATTAGTTTAAAATTGTTAAAAATATGGCAATTCCGAATACTTTTGACTTTGTTTAATTGTTTACATTCAGCACATTTTGGTGTTAATATGGCAACTCTAAATGGGTAATCCTTAGGTTAAGAATTAAAGTTTAGATGATCTACCCTTAAGCACAAAGAATACAGAGATGAAAAAAGTGACGTATGAAAAATGCCTTAAGGTGGAAGTACATAACACGCGTTAGTTCGTCGACAAGTATCGTGCGTTTATAAACTTTAGCGCGTCATAAACTGCAAGTTACACAACACGCGTTACAAAAGCCATTCCTGTCAGCTGTTTTTTATTTGTTTACTTCTTTGTGTATTAAAAACAGGCTCGAAAGTATATCAAGATTTTGTTATTTTATTAAATTTATTCTTTTTATATAAATATTGTATGTTTTTTAAGCTCTTCAATAAGTTTTTCTTTCATGATTCACAAATTTGTTAAATTATTATTTTTATTGTCAGCTGATTTCTTGTCAAAAACACACAACGCGTTAAAAAGTTCAAAGTTAACCAACTTTCTGGCGCAAACGCGTCAAAATATTTTGCATGTAGCTTGTTCTATGAAAACACACTATAGTGTGCTATAGCTATAGCTTAACTTTTTTTGACAGAAGACGACAGAGCGAGCGCGCGCTAACGCGTGTTATGTACTTCTACATTTAATCATTTTCGAGGGCAGCTTTCGAAGAAAGAGAAAGAAAACGTCTTTTGGAACTGAAGTGGCAATGTGTTAAAACAGGCCGCTTCTATCAACACAAATTGCGGAATCAAAACAAAAACTGCAAAAATGGCAGCTTTCGAAGAAAAAGACAGAAAAAATACAATATTTTCTGCCTCGTGACGCCTCTGTGTGCTCTGTGCCTTAAGCTGGAGGTCCACACCACGCGTTACACACATTTTCGCTGTCTACGCAGCTTTAAAAAAAGTAGAAGCTGTGTAGTTATATGTAACAAGTTACATTTACAAAAGCGTAGGATGTATTGAGGCGTTGAATGCGAAAAGTAGACTTACTTTCTACTTTTGTTAGCGTCACAAGCAGCTTTCGAACAAAACAGCTGGTTTTGGCAAATGAAATTTAATTTTTACTTGTGGTGATGCCGCATAAAGAGCGCTGCATGTAACTTGGAATATGGAAGGTTTAAAAATCATGCAATGCGTAGAGGCGAAAACGCGTGGTGTGGACCTCCAGCTTCAAGCTTATCGTTCGCTTTTAGCTTAAAGTAAAGTAATAACAAGAAAAAACGAATTATCTGCCCGACAAAATTCCCGAAGTTCCTATTTGGAACATAGGACCCCAACTAAATCGTTCCATCTTGATCTGTCCAACGCAATGTTGTTCACTTCGTTCCAACTGGTGTTTTAAGTTGTTGCTTCAGCTATGGTTTGCCTTTTCCAAGTGTGAGCTGGACGTCCCCTATTCCGACTGCCTTGTGGATTCCACTCTATGGTAGTTTGAGCAATGTCCGGATGCGGCTTTCGTAGAGTATGACCTATCTTGTTCCTTTCGTCTGCAAATTTCCACTGTTATAGGGGATTGCTTCATGTCAGAACTAAGTCTCTCATTTGAAATTTGTATGGCTCTTAATCTTATTTTACTGTAAGAAAACTTAATTTTTATATTAGTTTTTGTTTAAATGGTCACACTTAAAATCCCTTAATTTTTGGTTTTAAAGAATTTTAATTAAATATTATTTCATTTACGTACTCAAAACTAAGAACATGCAGTTGTATGTGGACTTATCGTCTGAACTCAACTAGAATTTATTAATAAAACCACAGAAAAATAAAATTATTTATTAAGTGCTGAAAAGTTGCTTTAGAAATATTGAGGGTTATTTTTAAAGCAGTCGTTCGGTTGTAATAAATATTTACGAGGGAAACTGTGGTTTTTCCTAAAACCTAGAAATTCTTGTTATAAAGTAATTAACATTTGATTGTAGACATGTACTTGTATAGTTACTTATTCACGCACATAATTATCGTGTTGCATGTAGCAACATTAATGGAGATTGCAATGCGGGTTTTAAAATTTATTGGAAATTTTGTTTTTTGGTTTGGTTAATATTGTTTTGATAACAATCTAATTCTGGTATAAAAATAAATATTAAAAAAATATATGTAAAGTGTGTATAACAAACAACAAGATGTACGTAAATTAAATAAGTCATTTTTTTAATGACAATTTAATAACTTTGTTTATTAGGCGTAAAAAGAAAACTAATTGATGTGGATGCGGAAGAGGAATAAAATTCTTTAAACTAAATAGGTATAGGAACTACCTATTGACTATAAATGAGGGTCTTTTTATTAGTTGTAGTTATCAAGGTTTTAAAAGATATTAATTATTCGTTTAAACCGTTAGGTTCTATGTAAGTAAAAATAAGGCTAATATTTTTAGAATAATGTGCCGAAAACACTGAACTAGTGAGCAATTAAAGGACGTTTTTTGTTTATTTCATATTGTCAAATTTTTTATTCCATCACAAACGTTTAAAGAAATGCTACAAGGGATCTCCACGAGCATTACTCCACTATCAAATTGTCTTGCCAACACCATATTTCCATGGGTAAACCGAAAAAAACATTTATGATCACTTAGATATATTGCGAAATAATTAATCAAAAATTTTGTGACAAAATAATGTTTGACGTAAACTGAAAAACTTAATTAGAGTACATCAATATTTGAATTTTACAATTAAGTTAATTTTTTCGATTGCTAAAATTTTATTGAAGTAATTTTTAAATTTAGTTGCGTTAGTTGAATTTTGTAAAGATACAGGAAGTTGATTCCAGAGACGTATTGAATATATAAAAAATTGTTTCTCAGACGCTGTATCGCGATGCCGAAGTTGGAATAGGCTGTTTACTCTCGAGGACCTCATGAATTGTAGACGGTCAAATAGATATTTTGGTTTCAATGTCATTATTAATTTGTGTAATAACAAATGGATTTGAATTTTAGATAGTCTTCGAAGATAACGTTGATCACACGACAGAAGTATTGAGAAACGTGATCATTTTAAGCCTCATCTCCGATACATAAAGAAGAGTAGGTAGAAGATAAGTTTTTGACAGCAAAAGTCTTACTTTGGGTGGTGTAAAGTTCTGCACAGTCCACAAATTCCGCAGTATACTGTACACTTTACCACATGCCTGGCTAATGTGGTCAGACCAGGTAAGAGTGCTGTTAAAGACAACTCCAAGATTTCTGACCGAGTTAACTACTTCAATTTTAGTATCTCCGTTACGTTACGTCAATTTCAACATCAATTTTAACAGATTTTTTGGTGATAATAACACATTTTGATTTTTCAGGATTGAGGCGTAATCCATTAGCCGATGCCCAATGAAAAATTTGGTTTAGATCGTAATTCAATTCATTTACTTTGGAGTTAATACAATACTTAGAACTTTTTAGGTGCATTTGAATATCATCCGCGTACGTTTGAACACTTGAAGTGGTCCAAGTATCGAGCCTTGAGGGACACCTCTGACAACTCGCAGGGGTTTCGAAATGCCACCTATTAGTTAAATTTGTATACATCAATTTCAAAGCCAATGAAGAAAATTTAAACATTTTAGCCAGTTTAAGGCAAAGTATATTATAGTCGACTGTATCAAACGCTTTAGAATGATCCAGTAAGACTAAAAACTATATATCTCCATTATCCAAATTACCTCTTATTTCCTCAACAACATCAGTAAGACCAGTGATACAGCTGTGCATTGGTCTAAACCTGATTGGCGTTCTGTCAATATATTATTTGACTTCAAGCAAAGACTATAAACATATAAAGATGTTGCACTTAGTACATTTAAAATTTTCAAAAATTTTGTGCTTCTTAATGATGAGGGGGGGAAGTAACAACCCAGCGGGAAAATGGAATGAATAGGAATCGAGAAAGTAATACATATCTTGTATGATATTTGATTCCAGAATTCATTATTCTTAACACAGGTCATGTCCTAGGATTGTAATAAATTATTTTAATGTATCCTACGAATGAATTAAATAATTCATTCTTTGAAATAAATTATATTATTCAAAAGTCTTATAATAAAAGTCTTCTCCAATGCCGTTTGGAATACATTTTTTAATACCTGTTTACTTTAAATAACTTTGACCCACAGACATATAATTTGTGCTTTGACCGTACGCATTCAAACACAAACTGCGACTAAAATAAAAATTATAAGTAGGCGACATAAAGGCAGCAAAAAATAACGGATTTTTATTAAGGAAATATGTATGTAAAGCAAAAACACGAATAATTGTCACTAACAGAAACAATACATTCCTTGTTCTGCAAATGTGGGAATATACGTGGTAATCAGTGCTTAAATTTTGTGTCTGCTGAAATTACCTTCTCGATTCCAATGAATGCATTATTATTCTTTCGAAAATAATGCATTATTTTTTTAATTATTTATGTAATCAATTCCTCATTTTCCCGCTAGGAAGAAAGCAAAAACTTCGTGCTCACATTCAGAGAACTAAAGAGAGCAAGAAACCACATGCATTAATACATACACATGTTTGCTGTTTTTGCCAGCCAAAGTGTGCGTGTGTTTGTGTTTTTTTTTCGTTGAAACCGGTTTTTGGTATTTTTTTTTAATTGATTTCGTTTTGTTTTCAAATAATTTATGTGCAAATAAATAACCTACGTAAGAGTGAATGCGACCAATTGCGTAATTGTAGGGCAACAGTATGTGTTTTATTTTTGTAAAAATTAAACTATATCGATTTGCACCGAATTATTATTCCATTTGTTAGATTATTTAATTACGTACTTACCATGTGTGTATGTATACATTAGGGCGGGTTGATTTGTATGGATGAAAAAAAAAATTAAAAATCGTATAGCAAAAACGTTATATACATAAAATTCTAAGAAAATTCTCCGAAGAAACCATGGGTCTAAAATAAAATCCTAATCCGCGCCTCTCGACTTGAACACTTTTTTACTTGGCTGAAAATTTTTTTTAATGTAAAAAAAATTTTGAGTGTAAAAAAATAAAAAGTGCAAAAGAACTACGTTACTAAACAATTTTATTAAAAAAATTCGATTTCTTTTTGGAAAAAACTATTTTTTAAAAAATTTTTTTTTTTTGCAAAGGCGGGCATATAATTTTCTTCGGAGAATTTTCTTAAAATTTTATGTAGATTACGTTTTTGCTATACGATTTAAAAAAAAAATCGACCCGCCCTTGTCTACATACATATATCAAACGAATTTAAAAATAAAAGGAGAGTTTTTTCTTACTATTTACTATGAGTATATATTAATTTTACGTATGAGCTCTTTACAAGTTTAATGGTTTAAAATTTTAACTTTTTCAGTACTTAATAATTTGTATTTGTAATAATAATTAGAACTAATGCTTCCGTAATAATAATTAGAACTAGTAAATTAAGCATCTCCATCCCGTGTTTATAACATACATACATACGTCATTCTCCTCAAACCAAAAAGCATAAATTGAATTTTTGGTACAACTCACGCATTGCTCAACAATAAATTTTTTTATGCCTTTCATTTCTTTATTTTGTAAAAATATTTTTTCAAAGACCTTTATGTATATGAATTTTACAAACTTCAAAAAATAAGTCAGAGGGGGCACACAAACCTCCAAAGTCTGATTATTTTTGATAATTTTTTGCATGAATAAACTTTTCTGAAGGATATGACAAAATTTGCGCTGGTTTTATTATATCCATACGACATTTAACTCATGATATTCGTTGTACTAAGTAACCAACAAAATATCGACTCGATGTTAATTCTATTGGCACATTGTTGGATGTAAAAGAATCAGCATCTTCATTAAAATATTCTTCATTTTCATTGTTTATACATATCTGCGATTTCTATTTAAGGGGTGTGAGTACTCTCTGATGTACTGCCAGTACTTTGAGTATCTTCTAAAAAAACTCGATAGCTACTTTGACTGTTTTAATAGTAAAAATTTCAATGATCCCAACCCGCTGAAGCGTGGGTTAAGGCTTAATAATAAAACTTGGGAAGTACTGCAAGAGCTAGTTTCGTACATACGGCAAGTTGAATATCTCGGTAACAATATATTCTGCATCAGTGGACTAATCGAAACCACCAGTGGTATATTATCGTTAACCGAGGAAATGTTACAAGAAAATTCTAATTTACTTACCATTTTAACCAGCCGTTTTAACCAAGACCCATTAGAAAACGTATTTTCATATGTAAGCGCCAAAGGTGGCCATTGCAAAAACCCTTCTGTTCACGAATTCAACATCGCAATGGCCAAGCTTTTATCTTTTAAAATAATGCAATTTAGTTCCTCAAATTGTGAAGAAGACTACGCAATATTCGGGGATAGTTGGTAGTGCTTCTTGCTTTATCTTGTAAAAACATTTTTGCAGACCTTTAAAAGAATTTTACAAACTTCAAAAAGTAAGACGGAAGGAGCACACAAACTTCCAAAGCCTGAATCAGTTGCATAATTTGTGATAATAATTTGTTGTAGTAATAAATAAAATTGGATTTTTCGGCGGAAACGATTTAATAATTTTTCAAATAATACAATTTTAATAAAAATAAAATTGAAAGAAATTACGTTCATACACATCAAACTGGTGGCAAATTTTTATGAAAATTAAAAGTATTTTGATTATCATCAAATTCACATTGAACCATACTTGTGAGTTTTTTATTACAAAATTGTGAGTTTGATGAGGCATGTTAATGTGTGGCCATGTCGCTTTAGAAAATATAAAATATCTTTTATGAACAAAGCAGTTTATTCTTTCAGAAAAATTATTTTTTATATGCCTACAATTGTTTAAATTTAGACAATAACAGCATTTGAACTTCGGTGCGAATCGATATAATTTCATCTGTACAACAATAAAACACATATTATTGCCCTACAATTAAAATCTGTCACATTTGGTTTAACGTAGGTTATTTGCACAGAAATGGAATGCAAACAAAACATTGTAGCGTCAATATTTTAAATGAGAACACAAGTTGTTATTTGGTTGACTGTTTATTATCGACTGTCCTGCTTCTTGCAGTGTCTTCTTTATTTATTATTGAAATTTATTAACATTACTTATTAACATAACTTAGGGTTAGCTTATAATTGACTTAACGAAGCAATGTTGCCAGAGTGGCACTATACCTCCCTTTTTACAAAAAGAAATTTATATATATAACAGTGTTGCCAGAGTGGCACTATACCTTCCTTTTTATAAAAAGAAATTTGTATATTAAAATTCGTATATTATAGTAATTTATTAAAAATTTAAAATTAAATGAGATTTTAATTTACTTTTACATTTTTTTTATTCTATTTTTGTGTACAGTTTTTTCCTTTTTTGATACATTGTTATAGATTGTTACATTTACTCCATCTATGTTTGTTATAATATAAGGACCATCATAAATACTTTTGAACTTGTCATAAGGTTCCTTTTGTAATAAAACGTTATCGTTAATTTGCAACTTTATTGGTTTTGAATGTAAATCATAGTAAGTTTTGTTTCTTGTTTTATGTTTTTCAATTAAATTCTTTGCTAATATATGAGTTTTCTGTAATCTGTATTTTATTTCTTTACTATAATTATCGATATTGTATATAGGATCTAAATTATTATTTGTGTCATTGAACATGGTTGCATTTTTACCAAAGATTAATTCGAAAGGTGTGAACTTGTTGTCAAAAACTGTATTTGTTGACGTGTTATGAAAAAATGTGAAGTATTTTAAATAGGTATCCCAATCAGATATGTTTTCGCCGATGTATGCTCGAATATATTCGTTGAAGACTCTGTGGTTCCGTTCGACTGTTCCTAACGTTTGATGGTGATAGCTAGTTGAAAATTTTATTTCAATTCTTAAAAATTTGCAAAGTTCTGTCATAATTTCATTCTTAAATTCCGTTCCTAAATCTGATTTTATTATCTTCATTCTTCCGTAAACTAGAATAAAATTTTCGAATATCGCACGAGCTACGGTTTCTGATGACTTGTCGGGTATGGATATTGTCACTAAATATTTAGAAAGGTCACACATTAGTGTTAATGCGTATTTGTTGCCATAGTTGGACTGGGGTAATGGACCTATAGTATCCAGTACAACTATATCAAAAGGTTTAGTGGGGGTTGGTGTCAATACAAGTTTTTCAATATTTCGAGGTCTAACTTTATTAAGAGTACTCTGAAAACAATTTCTAACAAATTTCGCTATATATTTAGTCATCCCTTTCCAATAATATTTTGTTCTTATCTTTGCATAAAGTTTCTTCTGTCCGCAATGTCCTCCACCGATAGGATCATTGTGATAAAGTTCCATTAATTTCTGTTTTTCAGACTCATCCGTTATTGTTTCAATTGGATCCGTAAGGATAATTTCAAGAGTTTTTAATATTTTCATACCATAATCTTTTAATTTTTGTATTGTACAAATTGTAAAGAACAAATCATTTTTAGGCCATTCTGCTCTATAGATTTTCAAACTGTTGGCTTCTGTCTGTAGCCTCGAAAGCATATAGTCTAAACTAAGAGTTTCGTTAGCAATTTCAAATTCGACAGATGTCAGTTTCCTAAATTTTTGATATATATTAATGCGAATTTTCCTCATATTATTATGTTCTCTTATCTGAGTTCTTATTTTCGCAATATTCTTGCTAAATTCGTGGGAAAATTTATCATATATCTTTAGTTCAGTATTGTTGTTACTGGGAATTCCGTTTCGGTTAGTTCTATTGTTACTCTTTCTGGTCATTGCCCGTGTTATGGCCAGTACTTGCCTGTTTTCGTCCATTAAGTCGTTTATTGAGATTCTGGATAACGCATCCGCTCCCACATTTAATTTTCCCTTAATATATTCAACCGTAAAGTTGTATTCAGACAGTTCGAGTCTTATCCTCGTCAATTTAGACGAGGGGTCCTTGATGTTGAAGAGGTAAACCAGTCGGTGATCCGATCTTACTATGAATTTAGTTCCATATACGTAGGGACGAAACTGTTTAATAGCAAAGTGTATGGCAAGCAATTCAAGTTCAATAATTGGTTTTTTCTGTTCAGCGTGGCTGAATGATTTTGAAGCATAACAGACTGGTAAGTCATTGCCATCGTGATTTTGGCTTAAAATTGCTCCACATCCTAGTTTAGATGCGTCTACTGTTATTAGAAATTGTTTCGAAAAATCAGGATATTGTAAAATTTTGGGCGATAGTAATGCAGATCTTAGTTTGTCAAAAGATTCCTGACATTGTTCATTCCAGTCAAAGTTAATATTTTTCCTTGTCATGTGGTTTAAAGGTGCTGCTAAGGTTGCAAAATTTGGGATAAAGCGCCTGTAGTAATTAACGAATGCCACAAAACGTCTAGTAGAGTCCTTATCGGAAGGTTTTGTATAATTTTGTATCGCATCAATTTTCGACTTGTCCGGTAAAAGGCCATTTGGCGTACATATATGTCCGAGAAAGGTAACTTCTGGACGAAAAAAGTTACATTTGTATGGGTTTATTTTTAAATTGTGATTTCTTAGAATGTCAAATACGTTTTTCAAGTTATTCAGATGATGTTGTTTACTACAACCGATAATAATGATGTCGTCGATATATAAAAAAGCTTTATTGGGCATGAGGCCAGAGAATGCGATAGACATCATTCTTGAAAAAGAATTAGGAGCTACGTTAAGGCCAAAAGGTAAAACCTTCCAACGAAATGATCCTTTATCTGTGCTAAAAGCAGTTATATCTCGTGAATCAGGATGTAGCGGAATTTGGTGAAATCCGGAAAATAAGTCAATAATTGAGAAATGTTTCGCACGACCTAAATTGTCTAGAATGTCATCAATGCGTGGTAATGGAAACTTATCCGCAATAAGTTTTTTGTTTACAGCGCGATAGTCTACACACATTCTGTAGGCTTTTTGATTATTAGTGCTTTTTTTTGGTACAAGAATTAATGGACTGTTATAATTCGAACTACTAGGTTCTATTAAGTTATTATCTAATAAGCTTTGGACCTGTCTATTTATTTCCTCCTTTTGTGTATGTGCGAGTCTGTAATTCTTTATATAAACTGGCGATGAATCAACCATTCTAAATTTTTGTTCGTAAAAGTTATTTGTTGTCATTTTGTCATCCCTCAAGGCAAAAATGTCGGAATAGGATTCACATATTGGCATTAGATCATCCCGAATGTCCCGTGGCATTTGATCCTCGAGTATACTATTAAGTTCCTTAATACGTCTATTATCATCTAATGGGCATGGATTAATTGAGTATATTTGAAAGTTTTGTAATTTTTCCACCTTTCCCTTTTTCACATAGTTTTATTTTTATAAGTTAAATCAAACCGAAGTTCGACTGTCACGGTCGCCATGTAGCGTCAATATTTTAAATGAGAACACAAGTTGTTATTTGGTTGACTGTTTATTATCGACTGTCCTGCTTCTTGCAGTGTCTTCTTTATTTATTATTGAAATTTATTAACATTACTTATTAACATAACTTAGGGTTAGCTTATAATTGACTTAACGAAGCAATGTTGCCAGAGTGGCACTATAACATCTTTTATTATTTAAATGTGTTTTCAACGAGAAAACCAGACTTCTTTTAGTTTGTTTTTATTTTTTTAATGCAATGTATACACATACAAACACACACACTCATGTGCACATACATATACGCTGATAAGTGAGAAAAGTTCTCTGAGAGTAATAATAAAGACTGTAATTTACTCTCACAAGTGGATTTAGCGGCTAAATCCACCAGAAAAATTAATATAGAGAGAAAAATTCATGAACTTTGTATGGTCGTGCAATATCTTTATAAATCTATAGTCTTTGCTTCAAGTATTCAAAAACTTGTTTCTTTATTAAGTGTTCAAAGACTTTGGAAATATATGGCACGATTGAGATAGGGCGATGTTCCTTATCTGTCTTCGGCACGGGAATGATTGTGGCTATTTTCCATTCATTTGGGAAAGTGCTTGTGCTAATAATTGAATTAAATAAATGTGTTATAAATTGTGTTATCCATGGAAGAATAAGTTTTATAGACCTAGGATTAATGTTATCC
This sequence comes from Pollenia angustigena, assembly GCA_930367215.1. NCBI lineage: Eukaryota > Metazoa > Arthropoda > Insecta > Diptera > Polleniidae > Pollenia > Pollenia angustigena. The sequence continues at coordinate 74,490,447 of OV884059.1, forward strand.
AAGCCATTCGCGTTAGATTTAACCGTTCTAAATCCTTTAGTAACGTCTAAGGGTGTAACACATCGAAAATTTAACTCTCCAGTAGGCATATTCATTGGTTGCAGATTGTCATAAAAAACGGCATTAGCTACGGGCATGGGTATATTTATGAAAGATTGATTAAGAATGTTAACATCAACATCAGATACACGTCTACTTGTAATGCGAGATTTTTTAAGAGCTATAGGAAAGTTATAAAAAAAAAACACATAAAATTCAGAAAAATTCATGAAATCTTTATTTGAATCGATAGTGCGGTCCATATAATTTAATGTTAGAAGATTATTTCATGCAAATGTTGACCGCGACTGCGCCTCAAATGGTCCATCTGCTTAGTCCAATTTTGGCATACTCTTTCCAACATTTCGGCCGGCATCTCATGAATAAATGCTTTAATGATGTCTTCCAATGCGTCAATAGACATGAGCTTTAACATAGCCCCACAAAAAATAGGCTAAAGGCGTTGAATCGCACGATCTAGGAGGCCAATTGACCGGTCCCGAACGTGAAATAAAATGTTCACCTCACTCGCCTCTCAATAAGTACATTGTTAAGCGTGTTGTGTGGCACCGTCTTGTTGAAACCACATGTCATACAAGTCAAGCTCTTGCATTTTGGGCAAAAAAAGTTGGATATCATCTCACGGTAACGCTCACCATTCACCGTTACGTTACAATTCGCATCATCTTTGAAGAAGTACGGTCCAATGGTCCACCAGCCCATAAACCACACCAAACTGTGACTTTTTCTGGATGCATTGGTAGCTCTTGCAATGCTTCTGGCTGATCTTCACTCCAAAATCGACAATTCTGCTTATTAACGTACCCATTGAGCCAAAAATGAGCTTCGTCTCTGAACACAAGAAGCGCGCGATGAACTTTCTTAACAGAGCACACATTTTGATAATAAAATTCGTGTGTAAGACGATTCTTGGTTAAATTATAGACCAAACTGAAGATGTTTGACAGTGAAACAAAACACGAAACGTGCGTCAGCTGTTTAAACCAGTGTTGCCAAAAAGATAATAGCTTAAAAATCACCCGACTTGTTTGCAGGAAAGCATGGTAGAAGTTAGACTACTCCATATATACTGTCACTTATCTCACTTGAGAACCATGTTTCAGAAACACATACTGCTTGAATACCAATCTTTTCAAACAGAAAACGAAATTCTTCCAATTTATATACTAAGCTTTGAGCATTGATATGACAGATATTGAAACCTTGATTTTGTTTGGCTAGTATCCGGATCATGTTAAAATTTCCATCCCTAGAACCAAATTATTCATACATAATATGTGTCATATTGGTACGTAACGCAACTAAATGTATGTTTGTTAGTATTACGCAATAAAAGATTAAACAAATTTATAGTCAAATTAAGCATTAAATTTATTATTAAACAAACATAACGTTTTTTTTAATAAAATAAAAAGTAAAATTAAGGTATATGCAAGAAGGTGATAATTAGAAGTTGGTATAAAATCAATAAAGTCGTTCATAAATGTAAATATGTAAATATGTTAAACATTAAATGTTTGATATTAATCACGAAAAAGTTGAGTTAATTGCTCGATAAATTCCATAAGAAGAGGTTCATTAGATTCCATTTTCCTTACGTATACAAGTCCTCGAAGTGTAAAAGTTGATTTGAATCTATTATTTTTCCTCAAGTTTAATGCAGCCTTAAATATTTCGTGGTTATGAGTCCCATTGCTGTCGAAACCTTTCCCTCCTTTTTGTAACCATAATAAATTCACAGCAATCCAGGAATATAAGAAACGTTACGAAAGGCGAATTCATTCCATCAAAGCTCCTTTTTTCGTTTTTATACCTACACATAAATAGTGGAGGTTATATTCAGCATTTGTGCTGATGTTTGTAACCTTAAAATATCGGTTCTTAAAGTATACCGAGAAAGTGATTCTGAGTCGATCTAACGATGTCCATCCGGCTGGCAGGCTGGCTGACAATGTAAACCTTGTGTGCAAAATACTGGTCCCTGTTTCTCAAAACTACAACTTACAAATCTACAAGTAAAATACATTTGAATAAAAATTTTAAAATTGTTGCAACAATTTATTTTTACTTGTAGTTTTGAGAAACAGGGGGAATTAAAAATTAAAGAAATAGGACTTACAAAAAAGCTTTATAAAATACATACATAAATGAAATTTAGCTCATTGAACCAATTCGAAAAATAAAAAAATATTGAATATAATAAAGTAACTTTTGAAAAGAAATAATTCCCAGATTCTTTTTGTTAAAATTGTTAAGTTAAATACATTCAATTTATAAAGTTTCAATATCCAGTGTGAAAGAATGCTGACGAAGGCCGTAGCGGGCCAGAAAATGCATTACATTCTGCTGGTGTCTAATAATAATAATACCTTTTAGTATAGCGATCAAATCCATAAATAAATCCATAAATCAAAATTGTTTTACCATTAGTTAGTCTGAGTTCATACGGCTCATGTCTTATTGACAAGATTGCTACTTTATAGGCGAGAGGGACAAGGGGAAAAGAAACGAGTACACAGATGCATGTACTGTCTTTACGTTTTGCTTTTTCATTGTTGTTTAATTTTGTTATTGATTTCAATATCAAAAAAGCCCATGTCGTCAACATGACATGAATCATTTGAACGCCAATTCATTTTCAAAGAAGAAAAAGGAAGAATCTTGTCAATACGACATGAGCCGTATGAACTCAGACTTACTAATAAATGTTGTATCGATATAAAAGTTGGCTACAAAAACTTTTATAACAGCTACTACTAGAAAGAAAGGAAGGTAGAAAGGCTGGTCCGACCCTTGTAATAATAGGTCTAGAATAGATTCATAAAAGATGAAATAATCTCATAGAGATGTTGAAATTAGGATAACATTCTTCATCAATAACTCGTATATGAATCTTACCCGCAAAACAGAATTTTACTCTGGTGGGCCCATGAGTCTCAAATAGGAAACATGCTGCAAATTTGTATAGAAATACTATGGCGTAGGATATCATTTGGCCTGGCTTAACCAACTACACTTTTTTATTTGTTTTAATATTATGCAGAGATTATTAAACTATTAGGTGTTTTGTTTTAAAATAAGCTTGTTGCCTTGTTTTATTTACACGAAAAAAACGGATTTTAAGTTCATACAGGGTCGCTTAGAATCAACTTTATGTTTTAAATTCTTTTTTAATTATTATTTTTCTTTTTTAGAGCATTTTTAGAACACGACTTGGGGACCTTGTTAAGAATAACTATACAATCGAAGAAAAATATTTGCACCCGAAGTTATGAAAAATATGTATGTTAAAAAGAGAAACTCACATCATTTACAGGATATCATTTTTCAAAGCTATTTGAAAAAAAAATCCCCAATAATATCCACGTAAAAAGTGGAGCTTACTAGTAAGCAGTTTTGTAAGGGAGAGAAGCACAATATCCCCTTACAAACCTGCTTATAAGATTTTTATATGGCGAATTCTAACTTGCAAGCACTACTCTTTTCCTCTCTGCTAAAATAAACAGTTTGATGACTGATTTCGTTGAAAAATAAAATGTTATTTCTATGTTCGGTAATATTTCGGGAATGATCGTAAACACATTTTAAAATCGTTGCAATACTATTCAAAAAATGTATTGTCGGCTTAATATGCAGACCAGCTAAATCCACTTTTTAAGTAAATTGAGATTTTGATGCCGTGTGGCAGAGAAAGATACGCCTTGTCGATGAGCATGTAGTTTTTCTTAAATTTGAGTCTTGAAATGTGTTAAACAGAAGCTTGAATGCGAACTAGGGTGTTATACATTTATGTCACATATGGGTAATTATGTAGGGTTGAACGTGACAGCCGTACGCATCAAAAATGCAATAACATTTTAAACAACAAATATTTTTACGTTCTTTTAACCCTTAAATTATACCCCGTAGAAAGCACTGTTATCTATATAAAAGTTGATGGAGGGCGCGATTCTAGGTCAAAGAAAAAGGCAAAAAAGTAGCGGTTCGCAGTTCGAACGTGAAGAATTTATTTTATTTTATTTTATAGTCAAACTACTTTCAGAATTTTACGTACATAACAATGTAATATTAAAATGTCTTTGGTTTGATTCCAAAATCTTCTGTACTTTTTTATTTTTAAGCCTAAATCTGGGTCGATGTCACGTATTCGAACGTAAAATTTTTTCCATAATAATTTAACAGAATAATGATTAAAACAAAATACAAATTTACCGTTAATCCGAATAACATAATTCTCTTCGAACTCTTCCTTAGATTACAGACCATGTAAGGAACTTTTTTGGAATAATTTATATCATATATCATCTCTTTTAAAGAAGATAATATTATAGAAAACGTTTATTACGTTTGTGCAACTTTGCAGTCTACTTGTTCGCTTAAGTCAATGATTTTTTGGGGGAATTTATAAAATTTATAAAATCTCAATATTTCTCTATAACAAAATCATAAAAATTATGCTTTTAATAACTTTAAAATTTTCGGTCACGGTGGACCTTTAGAAAGAAATGCCCATATACTCCGCTAAAGTTTGCTATTGAAAATTTAGCCAGATAGATGCATAAATGGCTTGGATATGAGCAACAAATCACGACTGCCTCTAATTATACCCATAAACCCTTTTTTATTGTTGTTATTTCTTTATCTGGTCATGAGCAAAAGTTTCCAAATTAGCCACAAGCATCTTGGTTATCAATACACAACAGCCGACAAAATGTGGGCGTTATTGTAGAAGTGGGCGTGGCAACATATGGTTTGATTTGTATCCAAAGATTTTTCTGCTTTTGTCGCACCACGGTGAAGGGTATATAATATTCGGCATAACCGAATATAGCACTATTACTTTTTTTTACATTTATGTTGTTTACAAAATTGTTATTACATATTTTATTTTTTTTTTGTACAATTAAATACATACATACATATATATGAACATCTACATATACATACTTATATGTACATTCTTACTTAATTTTTTTTGTGTTATATTATAGACATTATTTGCTTACAATAATTTTCCTACATTTTACGCATTCACTAATTATCATTTGTTTTTTCGTTCATTCATAAAAATATGATAGATAAAAATATACATATAAAATCTTTGATAAAGAAATAAACAAAGGAATGTTTACATACCCAATAAAAAATTTTATCATTTTGCGAAGCACTAATGTTACATTTAAAAAAATAAGCGCACAATTATGTGCTACGCAATAAGACATACAGAAATGCAGTAAAGTAAGTGAAAGAATTCTCAACAACTTTTATAAAAAAAAAAAAAACATTTCAAGTGCTACGGCATTCCCTTACTACGAAGCAGGTTTGTAAGGGAGAAAACTAAAAAATAACTGTATCAAAACATTCAGTGTGTAAGGCTGATCGTTACATATAACAATTTTTATGTGCGCTGAATAATGCGCTTTATGTGTCAAAAATGTATTGCTTCAAAGTGGGAACTCGCCATATAAAATTCATGTCTTCCGTAAGCGCAATGGTAAGCGAAACCCTTATGTTTCTCCCTTACAAACCTGCTTCGTTGGAAGCTCCATTTTTTATTGGGTACCTACACTTGCAATGTTTTTCCTTCTAGTTTCTCAGGGTGGTTTTACAGTTTGCACTTTTTTGTAAAAAAACACAATTTTCTTTAGCACAACTTGATTTAAATAATTTCAATGAAAATTTACTAAATTAACTAACTACATATACATATTTTATTTATTTTACCGTATTTTTTACTGCACATTTGTTTTTATTTTTTCGTTTTGCTGCACATTCACTGATGCACTGTATGCATTGATCCAGGTGAATACACAGCGGGTGAACTCGAGAGATCAGCTGACTATTTTTTGCTCCGTGAATTTTGGTCTAAATGAACACAACACCCTGCAAATTAAATTGGACCACCTGATCCATTTTGATAAAATGGACTACTCCATGGACTGGTCCGATGTAATGCAAGCATGGACCAAGTCATTGTTAAAAAGTGTTTGTAGTGAGACGACATGTCTTCGTTTTTTAACGACATGCTTTCGTTTTTTAACGATTTCAAAACTAATCCTCTTAAGTATACCATGGAGTAGTTTTAAAACTACTTCTTAGTGGTCCAAAGGTGGGTTATGCAATCCTCTCCTAGGACATCGTAATGTTAAATATACCAGGTTTTTTCCATACGTTTGAGTTACTTTTGGACTAGTCCTGGTCCCTTGTGGACTACTCTTTACTCGCGTGTTTGGACTGATCCTATTATTTGCAGGGCAACTACACAATATTATTGAAAAAACAAGTATATTGCGCAATTTATCATTCTTTATCAGTGTGACCTCAAAATAAATTTCAGTGTATTTATCAAATATGAAAAATTTGGGAATTTAGCACGTCATACAGAAATCTTATTAATAATTTACAATTTTTGTTTTTGTTTCAGATATATTTAACTTGTAAATTGTAACTTGTAAAAGTTTTAAAAATTTTTTACAGCAAGCATTTTTTAAATCAATATTTATTATTTAATTTCGATAAGAAAGATTCAATAATAAAAATATATAAAAAAAAAAAATATTTATTATAGTTAGGTTTAATCAATAAAACTATTCCTCCAAAGTTTTAAAATATTTAGCTTTATTGTAAAGTAATTACAAAATATTTACTTCAGAAAAGAACGGCAATGGAAAGTAAAAACTAATGAGACCTTAAATCGAAGAATAATATTTATAAATGGATTGGATCATGATACAAATACACAAGGTAGTTCCACTTCTCTCTCACAATATTTTTTCTGAAGTTTATCGGAATTATTTGAAATTAGTTTTTTTGTAAATATTAAAAAAGCGTTGCCACACATAAAATAAATACAATTAATTCCTTTCGGAAGTTATTAGTTAAAATGTGTAATTTGTCTAACAAATTATCAATATTTTATTTTGATATTAGTAAGAAAGTATTCTTGGCCATATGATATCAAGGCGAATTCTCTACCCGTGTTTTGATTTTAGAATGTTTTTTTTAGAAATGGTTCTCTTGGGCAATCATGGACCTTAAGAAATTAAATTATGTAAGATTCAGATAAGTGTTCTTTGTGCCGAATATTATCTAGGCATCTACATCAACATATATGAGATTTTTTCGTCATGAAGTGGTTTGATGAAGGGGTTTTTTATGGGGCCTATGTTTAATTCTAAGCATAACATTTACCATGACAGTGTAGCTTTTACAAAAGTTCTCGTGTCCAAATTATTTATCACTACCATTATAATACATTGGTAATACATTAATAAGAAAGCTATAGACTTAAAAGTCTATATATGTTCATGAGTTGTTTTTTGTGAAAGCTACGATCAAAATAGCACCGATTTGAATACGAATGTTATAGGAGGATTTAAAATCGGGTCGGTTCTGAAAATCGCGTGATTTCAAAATAACACGTGTGATTTTGCGGTGCTCTTGTGCTTTCGGTAATTAAAAATCACACCGAAACACACAAAAACGGAACACCAAAATATCGCACGTGTGATTTTCGCCACAAAGAGCAATACATTTTTGTGTTATCATCGCATGTCACCACTTTTGTTGAATATTCAATTTCGGCTTGACAGTCTCTTGATAATTCTTGATCCCCTTTAGCCCAATGGTCATCAATAGTAATGGCAGGACGGTTTTTTAATAATTTAATTTTATCAGGATGTAAATTATCTTTGGCCTCCGCCACAATAATTTCCTTTAACTTAATGTTGCCAGTAATGGTAATATTTAAAAGTAACTCGTCGTCGTCATTGGCTCCCGCCACATAATTTCCTTTAACTTGCCGGTAAAGGGAATATTGAAAAGAAACTCTTCATCGGCATTACTTTGAACAAACTCCGCTAAGTCCAAACGCTTTTCATTTGTTTCAAATAATTTACCACTACCTTCCGATTCTTCATTTAAACATTTCAGGTTTTCCACATCGATCTTTTGTTACAGACTATATTTTATGCCCATTTCTACGGCATGTTCATCATCGGTGGCCTCATGCCTACAATTTATTAATTCACATGAATATTAAAAGTTTTTTAATATAAATGTTCTACAATCTTTTGTAATTTAAAATTAAATTTTTCTAAACTTCAAAAAAAAAAAAAAAAAAAAATAAAACAAAAACAGAAAATTTGGATTACTTAATGAAATACCTATGGTAGCACAAATTCTGATAATTCCCATAAACGTCAGAACGTTAATATGGCGATAAAAAGAGAGAGTGGAACTACCTTCTGTATTTGTATCATGGATTGGATTATATTTGCCCTTATTGTGTAAGGCGATGTCGCTAACGAGTGAGTAGTTTTTTTGTAATATATTAATGAACACAGGTTGTGTGTAAGCCACAACATCTTACAACATTTAGGCTAAACATAATGAAAAAGGCCGATTATGACGGCATGAAATAACTGCTTAATGCTAGTTTACAAAATTGCCAAAAATCTTATCATGTAAAAGCATAAAGTATTGTGTAAGAGAGAATAAGAATTCAAAATCTGACAAGCGGTCGGTAAACGTTTTTTTCTAAACTATTTTACCCTGGGTCTCCACGTATGCGGCAAACGTCAAATTTGATTGCTTCACTAAATTTGCGACGTATAGGCTGCATATTGCCGTGAGTGGCAATCCATTGCGCAATGATTGCTGGAGCAATAATTGCTTAGCAATCTGCTGTAAAATAAGTTATCATTTATATGACATTTCATTTCTCTGTACGTTTGTTTATGCCAAAGCAATTTCATGTGTTCTCTATTGCATTCACACTATCACACTTTGTCATATTACTTGAGTTTTGGACATGTATTAATACAAAGTATAATAGTGTAACCCAGCGGTAAATATTGAAAGGACCGCAAGTGGCAGGCCTTTTTGAAGGCCTCTATACTCCTTTCTAAAAGATTCGCTTCGCATGATATCCTGCCTTCAGAAGTATGCCTTCTAGAAGGCATAAACTTCTTTTTAAAAGACCTTCTGAAATATTCAGTACACATTCGCTACTCCCTTCTTTGAGAAGGGAGAAAGGAAGGTGTTCAGTTTTATTTACTTTTTATTTTTTGTGACCTTCCTTACTCCCTTCTTTGGGAAGGGATCGAAGTTGTTTTTAAAGGAAGTGTGGAAGGCCTTGCGCCCAATGACAACCTGTGTAAAAAATAAATAAGTATGGAATGCGGCGAGAAGGGCTTCTGACTGCTTGTGACTGCTAAATAAGGCCTTCTATTAGGCCTCTTTACTCATTCTAGTTACCGCTGGGAATCTAGCCTTTAGCTCGTTTTCTTATCGGTACTCGATTAAATACTTTTTATAACACGAACATTTTTGGAAAATACAAACAAACTATTTTATGTAATCTTTCATATTTGTTTGTTTTTGACTAATTTGTAGCGGGTTAAATTATTCAAAAGAATCAAATTTCTTCTTTGATTTAATTTTCATTTCAACTTTTCCTTTACTTAACAATTTGATCACAATTTGTATGCTTTTTATTTGTTGCTTTTGTTACATATTTCTGCAGAAAAAAATTGTTAATACTGAGACAAGAACTGTCACTTTTCGCTCTCAATTTGTGTTCTCATTTACTGTATTTTTTGTCTCGAGCGAAATTTCGTAAAATGCAGTAAAGTTCAGTAAAAAATAGTACAAACTTTTGTGTTCTCGAACAGCTAATGAGAGCGGGTTCTATTTTGAACTGGCCATCCACCTGACGTCAGCTGTTTTGCAAGTCAATAGTTTGAGGCGGCAAAAACACATACATACATACATTAAAATCTATTTATTTACACATATGTATGTATTCATTAAAAAAACAACAATTTAAATTACTCAAATAAAGGGTGTTTTTAAAGAGTGACACATGTTTTAATCATAATAAATTTTTAATATCAATGAAATATATTTTTAATATCAATTAAACGGGCTTTATTGGAAAGAAGATTTTATGAAATTAATGTTGAAATATGACTTCTGCCATGTGACCGCCACGGCTGGCGCGTAGAAGGCGGAATCTGGAACACAAATTTTAAACAACTTTTCGCATTCTGACCGTCATCGTTTTTAAAGACATATGGGCCAATAACTCCGCCAGCCCGTAAAGCCCACCAAACAGTAATTTTCTGCAGCTGTAATGGTGTTTCGACAAAAGCTTGTGGATTCTCCTCACTCCAGATGCGACAATTCTGCTTATTAATGTACCAATTCAACCAGAAATGGGATTCATAAAAAAATAAAATTTTGAACGGAGATTTAAAATCAATATCACATACGTCAAATTATTTTGATTTAAAATTTCAACAATTTGCAATCGTTGCTCTGGTGAAAGTCGACTCATAATGAATTTCAAAGCTGTTAAATTGAAGTTTCTGTCATAAAATTTTCTACAAATATGTTTCATATGACTGCAAATTATACTGCCAACTTTTATGATAACCGCTTCACAATTTATCACAGTTCGCATATAAATCCCCTTCCCTAAAATCATTTGTGAGTAGAAATCACACTACAAAATTTAGTGCTGACCGGGCCCATTATAGATTCAATTAAGCTGCATGTACACGACTTGTTTTTTTTTTATTTGACTTGTCAAATTTTCCACTGCAAAATACAAACATGTTGTGTGTTACTTTTATAACATTGCTTCTGTTAAGTCAGATGCAAAGTCATCTGACAAAATTTCAATTAGATCGTGCTCTATTTTATTCTGACAAACCATCTGACATCAGAAATCTATGCCGGGGAGATACCGGCAGCGGCGGTTCACTATTGACGGAATCATAAGCCGGCTGAAGTTAATATTTTACACTATCGATCAACTCACTATTGGATAGAAATAAGGTAAATATATACATACATATATAAAAGAAGTTTCATTATAATATCCTTAATTGGTATTATTGAATTAAAAGAAAACAAATTTTAAGATGGCTAAATTATTTTACGGCGCAAATAAAAATTTTGTGGCGGCAGCAAGCTATTTTGAAACCGAGAACTACTTTGGTTTCTGCAATAGCTGTGCGAAAAAATCGAGACAATGTCAGAAGCAAATGACTTGAACGTTTGTGACTGAATATTATAAACCTTCTGTAAAACACAAATTTTGACAGACATGCACAATTACATGTGACATAAAAAGTTGACAAGCCAGATGTAAAAAACATGTAGTCTACATGCACCTTTAGACGAGCCATACCATAATGCCATAGCCGTAACAGCTATAATGACAATAAAACAAAATTCAACTGGTTTTTCGATTGGGCTTTAGTCCTCGCAGAATTCAAAAATGGAAAAGGAAGGTAGGTAATAGGAAAATATTTAAACTTTAACTACAAAAAATTTTTTATTTGAATTCATTAAACCGGTATTTTAATAAAATTTACCTTTAAATTTACCCGTTATCTTGCTTCAATATTCACTTTATCTAATCGTTGGATTTTTCAGCTGGTAATTTTCTGACGATATTTAATGTTATAGTGAATCAGTATAGAACTATTTAAAAAATTTAATTAAAACAAGTTAGAGTGCTATATTCGGCTGTGCCGAATCTTTGATACCCTCCACCGACACTTCGAATGTTTTAGGAGTAATATCTGTATGATGTCTATTTATTATTATAATCTTTGTAAAAACAGACATCTGCATTAAAATTTGTTGCGGTTTAGACCTATATACAATTATTGATCGACAATCAGAATCATAAAATCAGAATCAATTTTAAAAAGTTTGAGTAGAATATCAGTTTAAGCTGAACTAAAATGATTTTCAAGGGAACAAATTATATAAAAGCCATGGTAAGCTATGAACAAATCATCCCAAATTCTGCAGAACGATTTCTGGTATTAAAAAACATAAAATACAGCGGTGCAGTTAGTTTAAGCGTTTGCAGTGAATTTCAGAAGGCTGCTAAAATGGAATCTAAGGAAAATTATATACCGTATATCACAAAATTGCATAACATTTTTTCTGGCCATATGAAGCTAAACTGGAAGAAAGTTTATATGAGGCCTATGGTAAGTTATGCACCGATCTTCACCAAATTTCACAGTGTCATTTCTAGTTCTATAAAACTGTGATGTATCAAATTTTGTTATGATAGCGTTATTTTTTACGTTTTTAGGCGTACTAAGCTGTTTTCCGGGAGTAAGGTTTATATGGGCCTATGGTAAATGATGGACCGATCTTCACGAAATTTCACAGTCTTATTTTTAGTTCTAAAAAATTTTGATGTACCAAATTTTGTTATAATAGCATTATTTTTTACGGATTTAGGCGTACTAAACTCTTTTCTGGAAGTAGGTTTTATATGGGGCCTATGGTAAATTATGGACCGATGTTCACAAAACTTAATAGTTTAATTTCTAGTCCTATTTAACTGTGACGTGCCAAAATTTGTTATGATAGCATTGTTAGTTAGGGTTTTAGGCTTACTATACTGTTTTCCGCGAGTGGGGCTTATATGGGGCCTAGGGTAAATCATGGACGGATCTTCAAGAAATTTTACAGCGTGATTTCCAGTTAAATAAAACGAACTGTTGCGAAATCTTATATCATTCTGTGCATTTTTCCACCATTTATGTTAGTTTTTGTAACAAAATGATCAATTTTTTTTAGGTGGTGGTTCCACATTTTGATTCATAGCTCAGATCCTATTGAACCGATTTTGCTGGATTTCAATCCCAAACTGCTTAGGATAACTACAAGCAATTTGACACCAAGTTTGTTTATTTCTTTTGAGGTTTTCGAAAGTGAGCGTGTTTTCAACAGACGGACAGACGGACAGACAGACGGACATGGCTAAATCGACTTAAAATTACTCAAGGACCCAGAATATATATACTTTATAGGGTCTGAGATGAATAATAAAAAAGTTTCACACGGAATGACAAACTTAATATACCCTCTTCACAACTAATTGTGGTGGAGGGTATACAAATTTAATTGCGGATCTCGACGTAAGCAAGTCTCCTGGGCCGGATGGTATACCTGCACTGGTCTTGAAGTAGTGCTCTTCGACGCTAGCTCGTCCCTTAGCAAATCTTTTCAGCACTTTATACCGTGCCGCGGAATTTCCATTCTGCTGGAAAGTTGCTAATGTAACGCCAATTCCTAAAAAGGGAACCGCTAATAACCCTGAAAATTACCGCCCAATTGCAATTTGTTCGGCACTTTCCAAAGTTATGGAGAGTATGGTAAATTACCATCTTGTCAAATATTTAGAGTCAAACTACCTACTAAGCGACCGCCAGTATGGCTTTCGTAGAGGTCGCTCTACTGGAGACTTACTAGCTCTGTTATCGGAAAAATGGTGCCGTTCCATTCACCATTTTGGCGAAAGTAAGGTAATTGCTTTGGATATTTCCAAGGCGTTTGACAGAGTCTGGCATGGTGCACTCTTGTCAAAACTTGCTGCGTTTGGTGTCGGTGATAATTTCTCTCGATTTATATCGAGTTTTCTCAGAGATCGCACTATACGAGTTGTTATAGATGGGGTTTCGTCAAACGAGTTCAAGATTCATTCAGGTGTACCGTAAGGCTCTGTTCTTTCTCCTACTCTATTTCTTATCTTTCTACTCTTTTGCAGATGACAGCAACCTTTGCCATTCGTACTCATTCGAGTGCAGACCAAGCGTATCCGATGTCGTTGCTATGAGGCAGAATATGAATGATACGCTTGGCCGAGACCTTGACATAGTCTCGGAATGGGGTCGTGCAAATAGGGTCGATTTTAATGCCCGAAAAACCCAATGTTGCGTGCTGACGCATAATCGCGCGACAAACCAAGGTGCCTCATCTGTATATATGGGTGGTATAATTATTGTGGAATCAGAATCTCTTGATGTTCTGGGCATGAGGAAACAATGTGACGTCCGATGGACTGAACATATATTCAAGGTGTCGAAAGAAGCATTCAAGTGCCTCGGTTTTCTAAGACGGTGTAGGATATACTTCACTCCATCTGATCTCCTTACTATTTATAATACCTATATCCGACCGCGTATGGAATACAACTCTCATGTGCGGGCCGGTGCTTCAAAGTCTATTTTGGAGCTTCTCGGCCGCGTGCAGGAGAGGGCGAGGGTTCTCATTGGTGACAGTAGGGTAACCAATTCTATTGACTCCCTTGAGCACCGTCGCAATGTGGGTTATATTTGCCTGTTTTATCGTTACTACAATGGGATGTGTTCCGACGAAATCAGGGATCTGGTTCCCGAAACCCGTACATTTGTTCGTAATACACGTTTTTCCTCAAGAGCCCATCCTTATGTGGTCGATTGGCAGGTGAATCGTACAACGCATTACAGAGAGAATTCGTTTTTTTCCCGGACTGTTCGTATGTGGAATAACCTTCATGCAGAAGTCTTCCCTCTCACTTACAACATGATTAAGTTCAAATCGAATGTTCACAAACACTACTCCCTCTATCCTCCTTCCCATAACCTATTTTCCAAGTTCCAACACAATGCAATGCATTAGTAGGGGTCATCCCCTGAGTGCTGGTCCTAACAGTAAAAAAAAAAAAAAGTACTCGATCACGACTGCCAGAATTAGGCCCCAGGTTATTTCCTTTACCTTGCAGCCACACGTTCAAGTTGTTCTTGATAGTTTTTTCATATACTGCTTGTCAAAATTTACATAAATTGAAAGCTGTGACGTAGGCTGCACTCAATTTGTATGCAATTTACTTCCAAGATGTCAACAACAACACAATTTATAAAGACAAACTTGTACTCAGCTGTTAAATTGAAAGTAAAATTGCCAAACAAATGGAAAGGTGAAATTAAAAGCCATCTCGTGGTCAATTTAAAAAGTGTGAGTGTGCTAGTTAAAAAGTGAGAGTGTCCCTGAAAATAGTATTGGACCACCTGATCCATTTTGATAAAATGGACAACTCCATGGACTGGTCCGATGTAATGCAAGCTTGGAACTTCATTGTTAAAAAGTGTTTGTAGTGAGACGACATCTTTGTTTTTTAACGACATACTTTCGTTTTTAAACGATTTCAAAACTAATCCTCTTTGTAATCCAAAGCTGGGTTTTTTGGTCCTGCCCTAGGACATCGGCTACACTTTACACGCGTGGTTGGTCTGGTCCTATTATTTGCAGGGGTATTGCAAATTGAAAGGAATAGAAAGGCAAAACTTGATCGTGTAGATGCTATTTATGTAAATAAGAAATTCTAAGCAATTATTAAAATGTCTCAAATAAAAATATATTTAAGAAAGATTTTCTGTTAAAGTTAAAAATTAAAAACATAAAACTAATTTCAAGGTGTTAAACAACTTCATTTCTAAAGACATGTGTGCTAAGGCGATTTCTTTATAAACGTAGTGATTTATATGATATATTATTTTTTGAGAAACGTGTTTGTTAAAAAACCATATTAAATGTTAAGTTAATTCATGACGAATTCATTACACGTGCCGGCGAAAGCCTGCTGACTTTGACAGTTCGAATGAATTTGTTTTGGCTTTTACAATGCTTTGTTTAGAAATAGTTGGCGTTTCGAGCCGTAAACACTAACCCTAGGTCTCGACCAAAGACAATAATCTCAGCAGTTTGGCAATAACGTCGGCAGAATAATAGAGTAATATTTCTTATTGCTCAGCTTTTGTTAAACAGGCATGGGAAAAAGTATATATGTTAAAGGCTTAGTTAGTCGGAACAGTAACTTAACCATAACGTAAAAAAGTAAGACTAAGCTATTTCTTGTAGATTGAGACGTAACATCTTACTGCTTACTATAATCGTGCTAATTGCTTTACATGCAACAAAATGAAGCAGCTGATTTGCAACGTTACAGGTACTCCCGGCTTATTGAGCCTTAACTCATCATCTGAAAAACAGTCAAAGAAGAAGGTGCAGTTTAAAAACTGACGCTTTCTTGCAAAACTGATATTTAATAATAATAATTCTTTCTTATTTGACTTTATTATTTAAATGTATATTGAAGTATTTTTTTATATAAAAATATTAATTTTTGTTAAATTAATTTTTTTTTGTTAAAATAAAATTTAAATTTTTTATATAAAAAAGTACTCAAGCTTAAACAAATTAATATAAATTTAAATAATAAGATCGAATACGAAAAAATTATATTAATAAAAATAATTTTTGCAATTTTATTTTAGGGTTTATTTAATTCTTTAATTTAATTATTTTACTTCAATTATTACAATTTGCTTCTTTTATCAATTGACAGCAAAATTTGACGTTTTATGTTAGCAAAAGTTGTCAACGAACAACTATTGCAACATAAATTGCCGGCAATATATTTGTACAAAAAAGTGCTGTCTACATTTAAGATGACATGATTTTGACACTTACTACCAAGGCGGATTTAAAAAGGTAAAGCTGGAGGTTTATAACACGCGTTTTCGCCTACACGCAGCGCATGCGTTTATAACCTTACTTGCGTTCTACGTTTTAAGTTACATGCAACGCAGCAGCAGCACAAGTAAAAATAAAATTTAATTTGTCAAAATCAGCTGATTTGTTCGAACGCTGCTTGTGACGCTTACAAAAGTAGAAAGTAAACCTACTTTTCGCCTCAAGGTATCTACGCTTTTGTGCATGTAACTTACTACGTGTAACTACACAGATTCCACTTTTTTGACAGCTGCGTATGCTGCGAAAAAGCGAGTAACGCGTGGTGTGGACCTCCAGCTTAAGTGCAACTCGTCAGTCGTTTATCAGCTCTCTCCACGGCGAATTCAAAATATAATTCACAAACGTCAAAAAATACGTTTGCTTATCTTTTGCGCCATAATAAAAGAAAAATTTCTAAGAAAAATGTGATTCAAAAGTGTGAAAAAGAGTTTAATAATAAATGAAACATATAAAAATATTAAAGTGAAAGTATTAATTCCTTTTATAAAAAAGTTTAAATTTTAATTTTATATAAAAATGTGTTGGTGTTCAATTCGCTGTTTTTACAACAAGCAATTAAATTGCAAAAACAAATGGGGCAGTAGCATAGGCCTGCCATACGTCCTGGGTTTCCAGGATTGTCCTGGTTTTAGACTACTTGTCCTGGTGTCCTGGTCCACTATTAAATTGTCCTGGTTTTTTGAACAGGTCAAGACAAAAAATTAGTTTTTTGCTGGTTTTAGTTGTTAACAAAGTTTAAGATTTCTGTTATAAAACTGCTAACTTAAGGCAATTGTATAAAGAATTTTAATTAAATTCAACTTGTATGTGGTGTAAACGTCTAACTTAAGGCAATTGTATAAAGAATTTTAATTAAATTCAACTTGTATGTGGTGTAAACGTCGTTGAGACTCGAACCTCTTTCAAATGTTGTTTCAACTAGTTGCTGTAAAAAGTTATACCGTGTAAACAACTTTTATAAGTAATCGGAAACCGACAACAAATGGCTTTCTCTAAAGCAGCCCATAAACGTTTCAATTCAATTGTCAACTGCGTCGGTTGTTGTCCAAATCAAAGCGTGTATGGCTTTGTCAATTGATGAGTTTGACACTTGCCGAGTTGGTTGAAGAAAAATCAAATGATTTTGATTTTTTCAAGTTGAGTACTTAGTCCGCTCAATGGACTTAAGAAATAAACTCGTTAAAGACTGAAACACTGGAGAGTATTATTCAATGTAAGTTTTATTTTAATATGACATGCTGCCTGTTTTATAACTATATCAAAGACAGAAATTAAGTTCTAGAAAAAGTGCAATCTTCTGAACAGTATTTTAGTTTAGAACATTTTAAGCTCAACTTTTTATTATGTTTCATCATTTTTATGTACATGAAGTACACGTATTTTTTTTTTTGTATATGAGGCTATGAGATAATGAGGAGTTAACACTACTCTTGCACTGTTCTTGGTTTGCAACACAATTATGACAAGGTGTCATAAAGTCATAAGTCTTAAAATAATAACATGAAAAAACACGACTCTTGTGAACAACCCCTCATAAATTAGTGTGCTATTTTGAATTTAAGTCAGCTGATTTAAAACAAATATAAAAAAATAAATATTTGCGTAACATCATAATATTTTTTAATTCTAATCCATGAATAAATAAATTAAATTAGATCTTTCCTGACTATTTTCCATTTTTTAGACGCAAATCACAAATTAATTTTATTTTGTCTGTTTACCAAACATCAGAGTTCTCAGCCGATATAATTTGACGCCGCAAGTGTTTTGTTGCAAAAATTGCTGGCCGCAGGTCAAATTCGGATATTAGCCGGATAAAACTATATCAACGGCGACGGCTACAAAAACTAAAGCGGTTCGGCTCAGCCGCTCAGCGCAGGTCTCTTCTGATAAATTACGACAGCACAATAAACATAGCAAGCAAAGTTCTATTAATTTAAGACACTTTTTGTTTACAAAGCAACAACAATATTTTTAAACCATTGTAAAATGTTAAAACATTATGACAATATAGCATGATAGCACACCTTGTGAATACCCCAAATGTTTCTAGCGCCATCTGTTTCGGATACAAACAGTTGACTAACTCGACTATTGCACTGTAAAGAACATTTCTTACACCAGAACCGTAACCAAATTGCCTCATATATTTTTGGATTTAAAAATTAAAAATGGATGGTTTTTACATATACATACACATGTATTAAAAAAATTTTTTTGTTGGTGTAATTTTTTATCCATTTTTTCTATGTGTCCTGGTTGATAGGTTCAAACTTCTGGCAGCCCTACAGTAGCAGCACAATGCAAAAAAACTCTGGTTTTTGTCTTTGGTTTTCGAATTGTTGTAGCATTGCTGCTATCGTATGCATGAATTCGCCTTGAGTAAATTCAACGAAATCGGCGAGAATTGTTCGTTATAGATATACATACATATTTCGCTATTTTTGGTTTTTTTTTAAAGACGCGTTTGACTGTATATTCATACATAATTCTGCTTTTTAACGCATTTAAAAATGACATTGAAATTTGTTAGTGCGTCTTAGAAAATAAATTTTACTTGCAAAAATAAAAAGCAAACAACCAGAAAAGAACATAAAAAAACATTAGATAGAAAGAAAACTAAAATATGCGCGCCGTAAAATAACAATGATAAAAACAAAACCAAATAATAAAAAAAAACGAAAATAAAATTAAAATAATATTAAATAATTTTGGCAAGGTCGGTGATTAGCTGCGTCTTGCGTTTAATTATCAGCATTTGATAATATTCCGCATGTATGCAGAACAACAATTTTGATGGTGGCGACAAAGTGGTGGGAATGAAAGTGATGGCGGTAGTGTTGAGTATGTAGGAAAATTAACTTACTAGACGTGATAGTCAGGCCTGTCCCAGAAATCAATTGCGCTGATCGAAAGTGGAAGTGATTTATATTTTGCTTTATTTTATATACCTAAAACGAAATCACTTTTGATCGGAATTGATTTCTGTGACAGGCCTGAGTTTTTACAAACGTTAAAATATGTCTGCGATTATAAGAAAAGATTAAACATTCAGGGAATTAAATAATAAAAACAGTTTGATAAAATCAATGGAACTCGTAAATATTTGCATATTCTTATAGAACAAAAATTATTAGAAAATGTCTATAGTGTAGGTTATGGCATTGTTGGCAAACGGAACTTTTTGAGATAAAAGTCATAATCTGTCCTAAAATTATAGCTACATATGCAGCCAATGGAAGTAACCGAAATATGTGGATACTCTTATAAAACTCAGTTTTGGTTTATAATAATTTATTTCATATAAAGTCTACTCTTAAAAATTATTGATTTTAACTATTTTCGAATAAAAGTTGGTAATGATTTTCAATACAAATAAGATACTATGGGAACCAGGTTGTTAATAATTTGTATCGCACATAGTTTGGAATAGTTTACTTTTAATATACAGCTAGATCGTATCACAAATTTTTAGGTTCTTTATATTTTATCCTTCACCTGAAATAAGCCAAGTGAAAAATAAAAACAATCGGTTCATAAACGGCTTAATAAAGTCCACACCATATAAAAAGTGTTAGCAATATTGAAAAATAATCAAATAGGACAGTGATAACCACTCCATAGACTCGCGAGCCAGTCACATGTATATTACAACTTTGTTCGTTTCAAAACATCAGACTATCGTCAGTCTCTGCGACCGCACTCAAGCACATAATATCTTTGTGTGCGTGCGTTCGGGGCTTTCTTAGTTCGGGGCTTGGTTATCACTGAAATAGGGTATCATTTCACGCAGCCCCTGAACTGGTAAAGGGTATATAAGATTCGTCACAGCCGAATATTATACTCTACGTTTTTTTCATTTGGTATTTCGCAAGACCAAATACTGAACTCCGCTAATGAGGACGGTATGATGAGATTAAATTTATATGTATGTATGTTTTACAAGCACTTTAAAGCTTATCTTAATATAGAGACAAACCATTAAAAAAGGGTAGAGAATTGTGCTTGATGTCGAATAATGAAGTAATTTGATATCAAAGGTTCCCTCCGGATTAAAGTTCTACTATGTCTTCATAGATTTTGAGAAGGCTTTCGACATAATTGCCCACACTGCCATTTAGAGAGCACTCACCTGTAAAGGCGTATCGAGGAATATAAAAGAGATTATCCAGGAATTATGCAAATACACAAACTTTCGTATATTTCATCAAACCTGTTTAAGCAATAAGTTTTGCGTTAAAACAACAAGGTGATGGACGTTGCTATGGGAAAAGCAATGAACAACTGTAAAGGCATTTCGTGCGGGAGGACGACTAGCTGATCTAGATTATACCTCTTATTCACAACTACTTGGACATGATAGAAAGCCTTAAGATGGTAATGAATGAAGTTGAAAGGGCAGGTCTTAGGATAAATATTTCTAAGACAAAAGTAATGAAAATAAAACGCTATATGCAGCAGACCTTATCCAAGACAACAAACTCTAGGACGTGCACGCCTTTGGTACCTGGGTAGCACTATTACATCGAATGGTGGATGTTCTGTTGATGCTTTTGGAAAACTCAGAGGTGTGTGAATATCGTCATCAATCGCCACCTACACAAAAATTAAAATTCTAAATTCTTGTGTAGAATCTGTGCTACTCTATGGGTGCGAAACGAGGAACACGGCTACCAAATATCTGAACAACTTGCAAGTTTTTAGCAACAAATGCCTAAGAGGAATATTGAAAATTGTCTGGCCCAACAGGATATTAAACTCACAACTCTAGGCAACTCAATGAAGCCAAATACAAATGGAAACAATGAGAAGGAAATGGCGTTGGTTTGGTTACGCACCTGGCGATATAACCCGCAAGGGCTCAGAAGAAGGGGACAGTCTGTCCACACTTGGAAAAGACAAAAAGACTTCAAGATCAGGCAAAAGCTTGAACGAAATCAAAAACAATGGATCAAATTGGAAGAATTTTGTTGGGGACCTATGCTCCTAAAGTGGCTCATACACTTGCAATAAAAATGTTCAGTTTTACGTATTGTACAATTATATCGCCGATGTGTATGTGAAGGTGACACAATATATTGGCAACAATCAAAAGACTTTTGATTTTTATTACACAACGAAAAAAAAGTGAAATGTGTTGGCAACATTGTACAAAGCTGTTTATGTTATTCCTATAGGTTATGTTTAGTAATATGGCGAATATCATATACAATAATATTGCAAGTGTATGGGCCGCTTTATAAGAAATAAAGGAAAGAATATAAGATTGGAATAACATCAAAAATGTTTTCAATACTTTTTGCACAAAACTTAGTTTACAAGTACTTTTTCCAAACTAAAATTTCAAGGTTAATTTTTTTTTCTCTGGAATTTGTATTCAAATAAAACAACACCTTTTAGTAGAAATCATTAACCCATAAGTACTTTTTGTTGACAAGAAGAAGTACTTCCATTTATATGTTTTACCACTACCGCTACCTTAGTGAATGTGAAAGGTACGTATGTATATTTTTTTCCCCCTTCACCAATTATAAAAGGGCACATAAAAGTTTGTCATTCCGTTTGGAATTTCTACAATATTTGTCTATATTAGTACCGAAGTTGGTTTAACGATGTCCGTGGGTATGTTAAAATGGGGTTTTCGAAGACCTTAGAAATGATTATGACAATGTTGTTAAATATTTATGTCAAATAAACTTCGCAAAAGTTTCCTTTTGACATTCAGCCAGATCGGTACATAAACGACTGAGATATGAACAGAAACCGCTACTGCCTCTAATTTTTGTTGTTGTTGTTCTTAATTTCTTTTTTCTGCATAACTGGAGAACGACAACAGCCAAAGTCACCAAATTAGGTAAATAAAATCACATCGGTTATCAATACACAATATCTGACAAAGTGTGGGCAGGATTGTAGAAGTGGGCGTAGCACAAAATCGATTTAGCTATATCTAATGAAAGGTATTTACATATGTATATAAATTTCTGTTTTTATCGCACCATGGTGAAGGGAGTATATAAGATTAGGCATAGCCAAATATAGCACTCTTACTTTTTTTCGTATAATTTTAAATAAATTTATTTTAAATGGTTCTGGGTGTAGTTGTAATGTTAATTAAATGAAATAACAAACGGCAAGAACAAATACATAATTCTTCATTTTAACATGTTTTAATTTTAATATTAAACAATTGAATTTAGTTTCAATTTAGATATGGCTGGTTGTCGGAGTAGGGGTGGTGTTTGTTATCGGTAGAGGTGGTAGTTGTGGCATTGTACTATCGCAGGTGATAGTAGGGCCGGCAAGGTCTTTCTCTTTCACTACGTACAACAATTTGTTTAAAAACAAAAAAAAAAAAAAAAACTAAATTAATACGCAAAAATTAAGCATTTGTTGTACAAATGCGGCAGATTTAATGAATTTCTTAAAAGAATTTACGTATTTTGTCTGTGTGGTTTTCTTTCTTGAGTA
Source organism: Pollenia angustigena (assembly GCA_930367215.1). Classification (NCBI taxonomy): domain Eukaryota; kingdom Metazoa; phylum Arthropoda; class Insecta; order Diptera; family Polleniidae; genus Pollenia; species Pollenia angustigena. The sequence goes on from OV884059.1 coordinate 74,513,370, forward strand.
TAGAAGAAAGAACACAAAAACTACGAGAATAGAATAATATTTAGGGTGTGTGTGAAACGGTAGCAAAGTTCTATGGTGAAATGAAATTTGTTTGTGGTAGAAAATTTTCATATTTGTGCTGTGTGAAATTGTAACATTTTTGACAACGTAAAATTTTGACATAAAGTAAAAAACAATAACTAATAGTTTTGTGAAAATGAATAAATTAAACAAACGTTTAACAATAATCATTTCAATTCTGTTGGAAATGAGATCGTCCCAACTATTTGATGAATTCGTTCTGATATATTAACCATTTTTACAAAAAGTGTTGGGAAAAAAGCTTATACATATTTTAATACTTACATCTTGTATAATTCTTTTTAATTATACCCTTCACCGAAGGTAAAAAGGGTATATACATATAAGTTTGTCATTCCGTTTGTAATTTCTACAATATTGATCTAAGACCCTATAAAGTATATATATATTCTGGGTCCTTATGAGGAGCGCAGTTGATTTAACCATGTCCGTCTGACCGTTGAAATGGATTTTCCGAAGACCCCATATATGATGGGGGCCAGGTTATTATACATTTATGTCACATATGGTCCGGAATTGTTTGCTATTGAAATTCAGCAAGATCGGTCCACAAATGGCTGAGAAATGAGCAAAAAACCACGACTACCTCTATTTTTTTCCAAAAATCCCTTGTGGTTGTTGTATTTTTATTACTTTTTGCTGTATATCTGGGGAACGGCAAAAGCCAATGTTTTCAAAGTTGGTACACACATTTAGGTTGCCAATACACACCATCCTACAAAATGTGGGCGGGATTGGGCAAGTGGGCGTGGTACTTCCCGTACAAAAAAAATTAAAAATTGTATAAAAACCTAAAATTTTAGGGCTGCCATATGTCCTATGGATATGACTTATATACCAAAATATCGGAAATTTTTAGTAGAACATATTTTTTTTAAATACCCACTTTCGGGAACCATAGATCTCCCCGAGTCCAAGCTTTATAGCTCAAGTACATGGCAAATTTCTTCTTAAGCACGTCGGTATATAAATCTGTCAAACCGGTTAAAAAATGCCTGAGTTATAACCGAAATACTGAATTCCCAAAAATTAATCTTCTTATACCCTTCACCGAAGGTAAAAATGGTATATATAACTTTGCCATTCCGTTTGTAATTTCTACAATATTGATCCTTCACCCTATAAAGTATATATATTCTGGGTCCTTATGAAAAGCGAAGTTCAAAACCGGTTGTCTCTTATTCGGGACATATTTCATTTTAATGATGTTTAAACAACGTTCGTTTATGGTTCAGTCGTCTATGGGTTGAGTTTAGAAATTGTTAGTCCTCTGGTTCAAATCTTGGTTTTTCAAAGAGAATTTTTTTTTTAATTTGTATGTTCTAAAAACGATTTAAAAAAAATATTTACCAGTTTTATTTAGTTTTTGTCTAGTTGCTCTGTATTCTGCTAGCACAATGGTGAAGGGTATATAAGATTCGGCACAGCCAAATATAGCACTCTTACTTGTTTTTTTGCCGCTGGTCCTGCTTCCATATTATTTTTTATTTTGTTCAACATTTTTAATTTTTCGAATTTATTCTATGAGCTAAATTTCAGTTATGTATTTTATAAAGCTTTTTTGTAATAGTTCTATTCCTACAATTTTTCAGAAATGACTTTATACACTACCAGACTATTATATTGTATTTTCTTTTTACATTTTACCTTAGCCTTCCGTTGGAAAGCAATGAGGTATATTGAATGTACAGAAAAATTTACAATTATTAGACACCAGCAGAATGTAATGCATTTTCTGGCCCGCTACGGCCGTCGTCAGCATTCTTTGTGTCTCACTGGATAGTGTTACTTTATAAATTGAATGTATTTAACTCAACTATTTTAACAAATAGAAACTGGGAATTATTTCCTTCCGAAGGTAACTTTATATTATATTCAACATTTTTAATTTTTCGAATTTATTCTATGAGCTAAATTTCAGTTATGTATTTTATAAAGCTTTTTTGTAATAGTTCTATTCCTACAATTTTTCAGAAAAAAAGCTTTATAAAATACATAACTGAAATTTAGCTCATAGAATAAATTCGAAAAATTAAAAATGTTGAATATAATATAAAGTTACCTTCGGAAGGAAATAATTCCCAGTTTCTATTTTTTATTTTGTTTAAACAAATTTGATGAAAAAAAATCAAAAATTTCTACACTAATGTCAAAATTTATATTTTTATATTGAAATTTTATTCACCTCAATAGTGTCAAAATTTTACTTCCATTAGTGCTTTGCTACCGTTTCACACACACCCTTAATACTAAAATGAGAAATGAGTTTTATAGAAATTTTTTATGCTAAACTTTTTAAAGTAAAATGCCTTCAATCTTTTCGTCAAAACGCAATTATTTTTTCTTTAATTGGAACAGTAGATCTATATATTAATTGACAACTTAAAATCTTTAATGTACAATACAGTACTTTTCGCTTATAGTCACATCCTTTAGTTGCAACCATAACGTGGACTATATCGCTAATGTGACTATAACGCTAATTCACATATATGCCACTATGACGCATATAACCGAATTCGAATATAATCAAGCTATGTGAATAAAGGAAATTAAAAATGCATATAAATTACACCGACATCAGGCTTATGGTTTTACAATAGAGTTACATACTGTATAAAAAATAGTTAAAATAATAACAATATATTTCCTAACTGATACCAACGGCGAAAACTAATGTTTTACGACTAGAGAGTTGATGACAAAAATTAAATGATTTAATTCATTCTTTCTTTTGATAGATTTTTGATTAAAAAACTAAAAAGAACTTAGTAAATTTTGCTTATGTGACTATAACGCCATTAATTTGCTTTACTTATCCCTTTGATGGCTGTTGATGGATGGCATATATGGCAAATGTGCTTATATCGCTAAATGGACTTTATATTAAATTAACTTATAGCCGCAAAATAAACAGATGAAATGGACTATATTGCTAATGTGAATATAAGCGTTGTGACTATAAACGAAAAGTACTGTATTCGCAAATTGTTTTTAACGCTATTACTAATGAAAAATACTTTTTTAAACACACACTTAAAATTTAATTATTAATTTATTTAATAAGAGTTACAAATATAATTTCAAATTACATTCTAACTTAATTAGCCGAGCAATAGTAACGTAGGCCTTTAGCGCTTTGTAGTGAAACAGATTAGAGCCTCTGGCGGGAATCGAAACCGCTACCCTCGTACTGATAGACTAGCATAGTATCAACTAGCCTACCAGGACACTCATACACTTAAAATGTCTCGAATTTATATTTAAAGCTACTATTGAATAGCACAGCACATCTTAATGGAGCTTTTTTAAAGTTGCTTAAATAAAAGTTGCTGATCCTTGAGTAGTTATAAATTATTAAATATATCACGATATCTTACTGCGATTACAAGGGTGTTAACATTTTTGTGTTTTTGATTTAGTAGTTAAAAATTTCTTTATATAAACTTTGGTACTATTTAAGACATGCAAAAAATAGGATAAAGTGTAAAGTTGTTTTCTTAATATTTCAGGAACCTTTTAATGGATTTAACATTTTTTTTAAAATTAATTTCTAAGTTTTAAGGACCTAAAAATAAAAAATTTTGAACATCCTTGCATTAGAAGCCCGGTATCCTGATATACTTAACAATGTCACTCTACTCAAAGACATTTTTGTGTTGATTATTAATCCAGAAATTATTTTAATGTTTGTAGGGTCATTCGAGAAATATTAAGCGAATAACATAAACAATTGTGTATAAGATGCAAATATTAACTAGTTTCTAGTTCCGATGTGCGAAAGAATTCTTTCTTTCGAACAAAAACACACAAAACAAAATTTTTAGAAACTGTTTTTGTCTTAAATGTAATGGTTCGAAAAAAAGAATTCTTTCGCACATCGGAAATAGGCTATTAATTCACTATATCTTAAACACTTAAGCTGCTAGAAAAAAACGTATGGACTCTCAATTTAACCAAAAACAATGGACAGAAGTCAGGCAGCTTATGGTGCGTTGTCCTGTGTTATTAATACAAATTTCACCTGTGGTGAAGGGTATAAAAAGATACAAAATTTGGATCTGTTGCTTAGCAGGGACGAACGAGGGTGGGCCAATAAGACCGTGACATTTTAAATAAAACATAGACTTTTAGATGATAAATCGGTTTAAATGTGCAACGTTGTCGCCCTTGAGCTGGTATACACTTTTTCTAACATTCCTCCAATTTTTGTGTCTCTTCCAAAAATTAAGATTTGCCAGGTTATTTATTTTCATTATTTATTTATTGGATCTTATCTTAATTTCGAGTTTATGTCCCACTAGTGCCGGACGAAAACGTTTTCCATTACGGTTTCGGTTTACATATGTATGTGCTTAGCGATCTTCTATTCGGGTAAGTTCTGCAGCAGCTCTTCCTCTTAGGCGGGTGTGGCCACATTCATTTAAAATATTGCGAAATGGAGGATTTGGATGGAGTTCATGCTGTTTTAAATATATTATCGAATATTTCGCGATTATAGTTCTTACTAATGGTACACTGTAAAAAATAAATCAATCCATCTGTACTTAAATCAAGCCGAAGCGGTGTCAATAGTACGGTAAGCACGGATTTCCTTAAATCAAGTACGGAACGCTTGATTCAAGTACGGATTATTCAAAAGCGAAATACTTAACTCACCCAAATTCAATCCCGAATTCGTACTTAAAATAATTCGAAGACAGGACTGACTATATTAAAAGTGAGATTAACTTAATCTCAAACTGTGCTTGATTTAAGAATTTCTAAGACGGTTTAATCACGATTCGCACTTGAAATTAGATTGATTCTAACCTAAACACTTAACCCACGGAAGCAGAGAGAATATTATTATTTTAATTACCCGTTACACATGTCTATTTCACTTTTGTTGTCTTCCGCCCTTTATTTAAAAAAAAAAAATCTCAAATTATAAGACACCAGCAGCATGCCCAACATAAGTTCCGTAATCATTCTACTTTAAAAATTTGATGTATTTAACTAAATAATTTAAAAAAAGGAATATGGGAATTATATTAAATATATATATATATATTTTTCTTCTGGTAGTGTTGCTGTAGTTTGTAATCAGAATTAAGGACAGAATATCTTCCAACAAGCCAATTAATTTGAATTGCTTTAAGTTTCATTTAAGTAAATTTTGCCTCTTTATGGCATTTCCATGTTAAACATCGGTCACGATCAGTGTTGCCAAAACTTGGTTACCAAAAATGGCTAAATTTACGGGAAAATGGCGTAAAATTGGCTAAAAATTGAAATTCAATAACAAAACCAAATAATTCATTAAGAATTTGTTACAGTAAAATTGTAAATTGAGATCAATTTATTACATAAGAATAAACTTAAATGAAATATTTTAGCATATAAAAAATTAAAAAATTTAAATTATGCCTATTAGTTTTAAATATTTTGAAGGTAATTACTAATCATAACAACATTAACCCAACCTTTTGAGTCCAAATCTACAATAAATAAATGGTAAAAATATTTTCCATATTGATAAAACTGAACGGTTGCTAAAAGTAAGCTATTTCTTAAATTACTTTAAACGATGTTGTCTTGGCAAAACACCCTCTCTACTTCAGCATTAGACTATGAAAGTGAGAGCAACTTTATAGCAAATTCTAAAATATAAAAAAAAACTTCCGACCAGGCTTAATTTAATGGTTTAACTCATTTTTTAATGGCTAAACAAGGTAAAAAATGGTTAAATCTAGCCAATTAATGGCTAAATTGGCAATACTGGTCTAGATGTATGCCGATATATACATACATGTGAGTTTTGAGGAATTGTGGTTATCGATTTCAATAGGGGTATGATTCGCGGCGCAAAGTGGATGTTACGCATACACATTTTTGCTCATTGATCTTATTCTTCCATTTTTCTAACCACGTTTCCAATTGAAACATATGGTCCTGTAAGTAACGATATGCTTCATGAAGGTTTTCGTATCGCATAGAAATAGAAAATGTTTCATCTGCAAAAGTTAAAGTTTGGTTGTAGTTGCTTGTTGTAAGACCCCAGCTTCAATTGGCTGGGGAGAACTTAAACATGTACAAAAAAGCTTAGAAAGTTAGAAATCTCAAAAGGCCAGTTGTCTCTAAACCACCATTAAGAAACTTGAATGGAAGTTGGGCAAGAAATGATGTTGAAAAAGGAAATCAGTTTGTTAATCATTTAAAAAACGCATTTACCCCAAACATATCTCACGATATTGCAGCCGAGTTACCACCTGTTGTTGCTAGATCAGATGTTCCCCTAAGATTTAAGATAAGAGAAATCGAAAAGGCTATTTGTGATTTAAGCCCCAAGAAATCCTGGTTTTGATAAGATCAGCAACAAAATGCTTATGGAGCAACCCAGCATAGCAAAGAAAATGATTCTTTTAATGTTTAATGCCATTTTACGCCTTGAATACTACCCTCAAGAATGGAAGGTCTCCTTAGTAACGATGATACCAAAGCCAGGAAAAGGTCACACAAAAGTTGAGTCATATAGGCCTATCAGCTTATTATCTAATATATCAAAGTTGTTTGGTAAGCTCTTAGCATCAAAATTAAATCAAAATTAAAATGTCAGCCATTAATTCGGTTTCAGAAGAGAACATAGCACAATTGAACAAACTCTTCGGATAGTAAACGCCATAAGAAAAGCCTGTGAAGAAGGAAAATATTGCTCCGCTCTCTTCATCGATGTTTCTCAAGCTTTTGATAAAGTCTGGCATGTAGGCTTGTTACATAAAATGTAGCTTAACCTACCGGTTAACACACAAGCTGTTAGAAAGCTTCTTGGTCGGTCGAAAATTTATTATTAAAGAAGGTGATTTTTTAAGTTCTCCTCAGCCAATTGAAGCTGGAGTCCCTCAAGAAAGCATCCTGAGCCCACTTTTTTACCTCATATACACCTCGGACATGCCAACAAACAATTACACCCTAACCTCAACTTTTGCTGATGATACAGCTTTTCTAAGCGTACACGAGAACAGTCGTAAAGCATCTCGATACCTGCAGGATCATATATTTCAACTAGAACTATGGTTAAAGCAATGGAGAATAAAGGTCAATGAGCAAAAATGCGTACATATAACATTCACCTTGCGTCGGGAAACATGCCCCCCTATTAAAATCAATAATCAACTAGTGCCTCAACAATCGCATGTCAAATATCTCGGTATTCATCTAGATCGGCGTTTAGCATGGAACTGCCATATAGAAGCAAAATTAACCCAACTGAAACTAAAAGCAATTCAAATTAACTGGCTTATTGGAAGAAATTCTGTTCTTAGTCTCGATTGCAAACTACTTCTTTACAACTCTATTTTAAAGCCAATATGGTGCTACGGTATTCAACTGTGGGGTACTGCCTCGGCCTCAAATATCGAAAAAAAGCAAAGGCGTCAAAATAAACTTCTTCGTATGATCACAGCTGCCCCTTGGTATGTTAACAACTCAAATATCCACAAGGATCTCAATGTGCCACTGGTAAGGACTATTATTACGAAGTATGCGGTAAAATATTCAAAAATGCTAGAGTTGCACCCAAATTCACTAGCTCGAAATATTTTAAATGCTAGCGGCCACACTTAAGAAGAAGAGACACTGCAGCACTTACCCATTAAGATGAGCGACAAACACATACTTAAATGTGAACAGAACCCGTCATGAAGAAAATTTGTGTCTGGCACTGGCAGGACATAAAATAAAGAATAAACATAAGATTTGATTAATTATTGTTAGTTCATATTTAATGTATGAAGATTCAATAAATAAATAATGAAAAAAACCTTAATAATAAATTTTCGATCGACTTAGTAGCTTTTCAATAGTTTGTGTGTGTTAACTAGTAATTTTAGCTTCAATTTATGTGATAACGCTTTATCAAAAGCTTAAGAAACATCAATGGAGAGTACAGAACAATATTTTTTTCTTCAAAGGCTCTGTAAGATATTTTCATTGTTGGAGTCAAATCTTTTTTCGCTGAAAAATTTCTTTAGGTTTGGAAACTACAAAACGTCATTCGGAACTTAATCCGGTGAATGAGGAGGAACCAATAATTCATGGACTTTTGCCATTTAATGTTTAATGAGTATACGAAATTCAATTTGTTTTAAAATTTTCCCCTCAAATCACGAGGTAGTCTTACTAAAACGTTGACAGGAGCCAGTTTACAGATGCCTGTTGACTGAAGTAGTGTTTCCCTGTTGACTGAAGTAGTGTTTCCCTTTCAGTTAAGAGGCGGGGAATAAAAAAGTTAGGAACTTACTGCCCCGTCCTAGTACATACCCTGAGTCTTAAGAAGATTGTTGTTAAAAAAGGTTATGAATATGTAGTGTAAATTGTATCGATTCAAAAGTCTAACAGAAGATTTATATGTGCCTTACTGGCAACAAAAGTTACAAGCTGTTTTTCCCAATTCTTTGACATTTTTGTAACTATAATGCGAACCTTTCAAACAACCTGTTTCTTCCGACCCTGTAAACTTTTTTTTTACTTAATTGGCAAAATAAATAGGTTTCAGTTAAGCTATTTTACCACCACTTTGATCGTTTTAAAAAAGTTTTGAAGCGGGTTTTTAATGTCTAATACGATTATTAAATTTATTTTACAGAAGAAATATGTATATTTTTAAGAAATTTATTTTATTATCAGTTTACATACATACTTTATTCTAAATTAAATATTTAAAGAAGAAAATATTCAAAATTTTAAATCAATAAAAAAAAAAAAAACAAACACAGTTCAAATTTACAAAAAATTACAGTTTTAATAATTCAAGACCTGTTCATTCTACTCAAAAAATATACGATTCACGTATTTATTACCTTTAACTATAAAATGCGTTGTATCTTTTAAATTAAACAACAGCAAATTTACCATTTAATGGATACAAGTTAACACCACCATCAGGTAATAAAAGTCAGAGATAGAGTAATGAAAATTAAAGGTAAATGAACCCCAAATTAATAGAAAAATAAACACACTAACAAATAAACCAATACGAATAAAAAATAGTTGAGTATTAGCAAAAAATTGAAATACATAAATAAAACAAATAAGAAAGATTGTCGGTCAAGCCGACCACATGATAACTTACACGACAGTAATAACGGGCAAATATTTGAGAGAGTATCTTTAATGGGATCCATGGGCAGCAATTAATGCACCAGAACAAAATTATACTTTAATGTTAAGAGACTTACTTACCATCATACTGAACTTACCATTAAAATTTTTCCATTACATGGATGCAGCGTTGCCAATGGCTGTAGGAAAAATCGCCCAAAGAAAAATGGGCCAAAAAAAAAAAAAAAATTAAAAATCGCCCAAATGAAGAATCGCCCAAAACTACATGAAAAATGACCCAAAAAGTTAAATATGAAATTTTGACAAAAAAAAAAAAAAAAAAAAACGAAAAATTACCCAAAAAGCAAAAACGATTTTTTTAAAAAAAAAAAGTGTTTATTAATCATATAAATTTAGTTACATACAAATGTAAGTTTTATGTAAAAAATTGTATTGTATCTTCAACAGCTGCTCGGCAGTATGGACAGTAATACTTATTTGAGCCCTCCGCCAAACTTTGTGCAGTCCTCAATAGTTAAATATTAATTAATCACTGCATAGTTATAATCAATTACTCAAAACAGAATAAAGCTTTTTGCAAGGTGACATGTCATAAAGTCCAGTGTCGTAGTGTCCATGGACACTGTGACACTTTTGAAAATGTCATAATGTCCGTGGGCATTAAGACACGTTGCAAATGGACATTATGTCATTTTTATAAATTTCATAAGGTCCATAATTACTAAAGAAGTTAAATACAAAAAAAGATCTACAATCACGCAGAGAAAAACAGGTTTTATTATGGTCACAATCTACAAAACTATTTCTAAAGAAACTTATTTTACCATAATATGGTTGTCGGTGACAATGATTTGGTTAAATTAAACATAATATGGTCAACATTTTCTTAAAAATGGTTTTGTTGTTTTTTCTCTGGGTGCATATTTTAAACATATAATGAAAACACTTTTGGGCGCAAGGATTTTCTCCCCTATGGTATAACAAATACCGGCAGCGCTTACTTAAACTTCTATGCATAGCCGGTCTTCGGCCGTGCTCAAGGATTTTCTCCTCTATGGTATAACAAAGACCGGCTTCGCTAACTAAAGCTTCTCGCGCAGACGGCCTTTGGGCGGGCGCAAGGATTTTTTCCTTTATGGTATAACAAGTACCGGTTTCGCTAAGTAAAGCTTTTAAAATCTGCCTTGTTTCCGAACGAAGACCGACTTCGCAGATAAGGTTTAGTTAGCGAAGCCAGTATTTGTTATAATATAGAGGAGAAAATCCTTGCCCCCGGCCGAAGGCAGGCTGTGCTGAGAAGCTTTAGTTAGCGAAGCCGGTACTTGTTTTATCAAAGAGGAGAAAATCCTTGTGCCCGGCCAATGGCCGTCTATGCTTTCGAATTTGTAAGCTATGCTTTCGAGTTTGACCACGGACACTATGACACTGGACGTTATGACATGCCACCTTTTTGCAATATGTCCAGTTATTTTTATAAATAACATTTAGGAATTCGACGTATAGTAATAATGAATGATTTAGACAAATAGTATGTAAGATTTTGACGAAATTTAAAAAATGAAAAATGGGCCGAAAAAATGGGCTATTTTTCATATAATATTTAAAAAACGAAAAATCACCCAATAATAACGAAAAATAGCCCAAATATTTTGGGTCACTTTTCATATGAATTCAGGCCCAATTTTACATGGAACTTTTTTGGGCAATTTTTCATTTATTTTTTTGGGCCACTTTTCTTTGGGCGATTTTTCCTACAGCCGTTGCCAATGGATTTTTCGAAAAAATATGGGGGATTTCATGTTAAGTGACCCAACTTTTGTAATCGATGTCTTCCGATTTGGATGAAATTTGCGACAAGGTTAGTCCTATTGGAAAGTAGTTTTGATACATATTTTCAACAAGATCGTTCCAAAAGTTTCTAAGTGAGCGAGGGTTAAAGTTTGACATTTTGGGCAAACAGGAGTATGCACTTAAAAAAGATGAAAAAAAGTTTTAAATTTAAAATAAATTTTAAAATTTTATTTAAAAGCTATCTAAGATAATTGGGACCATTTTTGCTAAGACCAATAGGTAATAAATTACATGGATAATAAAGAACACCTGTACCCATGTTCTGTAACTTTAGTGAGAACTTCTCGCATCGAAAAGATGTGAAACAAAATTTTTTATCGTGAGAAAAAACTGTATCTGTAATTCTTATCGAAAACAGTCAAAAGAGATAACGTCGTTACGTTATAAATATCATAACATTGCACCCGAAGCCGATGTGACATTGCAGACGTTGAGAACGTTAGTAACACATATCGTTGACGGCGACCAAAATTTAATAAAATTGAAAAATTTTCAACGCCGGCGGCGAAAATACAACCGTCGGCTAAACCAAATAATGTAAAGTGCGACTTTAATGTGTTTTTTGCAAAAGAGCTTTGAAAACATTCGTATAATTTTATAAAAATGTTAAAAGCGAAATAATTAAAAATTGAAAAATGTACCAAGAACAACATGTTATTATTATTATTATTATTCTTTGCATTTTTAACTGTTTTTTAGTGTTAAAATTTTTTCTCGCCCCATTTTCATTCCTAAGTTTATTTGACCGTTCAAAGCGGGAACTTTCTCACAGAAACTTTACTGACACATTTTTCTGTTAATTAGCGATTAATTTCCTTACGTGACAGCTATTACTTCCCTACATATTGGATATTATAAAAATCTGTCCGATTTTCCCTACGCTTCTATTTTAGTATCAAAAATACCTAATACTTCTGGCAACACTGCATGGATGCTATGATAACAAGTTTCGTTTCCAAATTCTAAATGAATACCAACATTGATATTAAAAGCTCTTTGCGGTGGTGATATTTATATGGGTGTTATTGTCTGATATGAACCGAATCCAATAAAATTTGTTATTTATGGTTACAAACAACCTAATTCAGAAAGAATTTTGTTTGGAAACTAAGTGAAACTATAGGCCGATTGACCCAGTTTTCAAAAGGCTTCTTCCTTATGAAAATTAAAATATGTGTACCACATTTTATAAAATTACCTTCAAAATGGCGTACTTTGCGGCCAAGGATTACATGGACAGACAGCCAGCCAGACAACCGGGCGGATATCAAAATATCGATTCTAAGTAAAGCGGTATACTAAAATGTGGGTCTAGAACTAATATTTCTACGTGTTACATACATCAGCACAAACGTATGATACCCTCCTCAACGTAGTATAACAAGTAAATGGCTATAAAAAAATTAAAACAATATTGATTCTATTGAATTATATTTATATCCAAAAGAATGTGCGAAATTATAACAAATTTATAAGCTAAAATCTATAAGGCGTTTTTGTTGTGTCTCTTAGATACTCTAAGCTGAATTGATTTTCTGCCCTGTCAGTGTTTCTATGTTTTGATTGTAAATCTTAGTAAAATAACAAATAATGTGTGACAAATGTCCGCTTTTACTTGAAGAAATAATCCAAATTAAACAATACAAGTTTTATACTTCACAGAGCTCTACTTAATAATAAAACGCAAAAGTTCTATTAAAGAATTAAAACAAAAACTGTAAAAAGGTTTGTATTTTATTTCGCATAAAAATCTAAAACGGATGTGGTTTAATTTCAACTAAAAAAAAAAACTTTGGAAAAGATTTCAGACACCTTTGTTCATACGTACATTGCGAATCACTTAAATAAGGAATACAATTTTTCAAATTTTTAACGAATAAATGTACAGTTAAAGCTTTAGCTGGCGGACAACGACTGCCGGCGCAATTATGATTTTACTTAAGGAAGATGTTCGCCTATGGAGTTGTTGGTTTAAGGTTTCAAGAGGGAACTTAAAAAATCATGGGAAAATCCTCCGCCAATAGAAGATGTCTTGCTGGACGAGGTGGCCATGAGTGGAGCTTTCATTGTTTTTTGTAAACCAGACATCAGAGAATTCAAAAACTTTTCCGTTGTAAATGCTATATTCGGGCATTTAATTATGTCAGTACAACTCTGCGTGTATTACTACGAGGATTACAATCTAAAGCAGTTTTTGTTGTGTCGTCATGTGATCCACCAGCGCAATTTACGACCAAGAATCTCTGTGTGGATTGGGCTTTAGCGTTTTTGCTGCCATAGTTGCGTATTGGAAATGGTGTAAGACAAGAATATTCTTAATATCCTTCTAAACCAGCGGATAGTGTTAATGTCGTATTCCAGGATTCGAGGGAGCTATGGATAACAGATTTTACACAGTAATCAATAAGGCAGAACTTTCTCCTCATCGAGATGGCAGTTGGCTTCCGTATAGTTCGAGAGATACCAAACGCCTAATTGGCCTTTCAAATGTTGAGGGCTATATCTTTACTGGAACTGCCAGTTTTGTCAGTATACTAACTCGTCCATCTGCATTCAGAATTTGGTTATGTTCAGAGTGTTGCAGCGCATTACCTTACTCTTCTTCATGTTTATTTTCAAACCGGCTCTTCAGGTATTTGAGTTTAGCTGACATGTGGCGATAACTGAACTGTGAGACAGGAGGCAGTAACAACAGCATATTCCAGAATCTTTCTCTATTTGCCATAAAAAAAGGATTCAAAGTTTAGTTTAAATTGAAATGACAGTAAATATCAAAATTAAGTAATGCAAACTACCATTATTAGAAATTTTTTAAAAAAAAATACGTTGTCGTACAGCCTAACTGATCCTATTTAATCAAGTAAAATCTATTATGTCTTTTAAATACTTCTTCTTCTTCTTCCTAATCCCCAATTTCTGGTTGATAAATTTAAATTCCTTATTTAACTGATTTACAGTGTAGTTCTAGTCAGCGCTTGTTTTGTTTTATGAGAAAAATTTTTAAATTCAAATTATGATTGGAAGTATAAACTATTGTAAGTTTAGCTTATCATATCAAAATCATTAAGAAACATACAACTAATGAATTTTATTTAAATTAAATAGTTAACTTTTTAAACACTGTTCACAAAAACATCAAGTTTTTTTTTATAATTTAATAAAATAAAACACTCTTTCTATCGGGCAAGTTCTGACAATTGCAAAACGCTTAACATTTACGGTTCTGACTTGAAATCGTAAAATAGGTGTTCTGTAAATTGCAATCGCAAGAAGTTTGGCGACTTTGAATTGCAATAGTATGCTTAAGGAAACTAGAATATTTAGAGAAAAAAACTATGGCAGATCGAAAGCAACACGTACGAGTTTTAAAACACAGTAAAATAAATCTGGCGTTTTTCGATTTCAAATCCTGTGATTGTCAGAGCATGGCCGTATATTCTGTATTTCGATATGCTTGATTAGCTAATCACCAAATTCATAGAATCAAGCACACAATTTTTTGATTTTGTATCCATTACCAAAATGATTATATAGATTACAAAAAGTTTTTTTCAATAAATGATATTTTTAATTTTAATTAAAAAAATATCAAAAAACTTTGTCGTTTCAAAGAATACGTTAATTCATTTAATTAAATATAGTTTCGGCTTTGACAATTCCCAACAACAATTCGAAAAGCTTAAATTATTTTATTTTAAATGCAAAAATTAATATTTTTAAATAATTTTAAATTAAATCAATTAAAATAGATAATCATTCAAATCAAATTTCGATATAGATTCGTAATCAGCGACAAAAAAAAAACGCTGAGTACCGAATTCCAAGCAAATCCAATATTGTAACAAAAAAATGATCCGCCATTTCTAATACCAGATTCTTAATCAGCGACTTCGAAAACCCCCGGGTAATGAGTTATTAGCCATAAAAGTATTCTGTGTCCATGTTCTGTAACTCTCGCGTCGAGAAACTTTTCGATTGAAATGTTTGAAATGAAACAAAAATGCTCACTAAACTGAGTCTGTAAATTTTTTTGGCGAGTACTAGCTGCACGTAAGGAAATTGCTCGCCAATTTACAGTAAAAGTGTGTCTGTAACATTTTTGTGAGAAAAGTTCCCGCTTTGAACTGTCAAATAAACCCACGAATACAAATGGGGCGGGAAAAAGTTAAAGTTAAAAAACAATTAAAATACAAAGAATAATAATGACTATATTTTCCTGTTGGCACATTTTTTTATTGTTTAATGATTTTGCTTTTAACATATTTATAAAATATAGGAATGTTTTCAAAGCTCGTTTGCAAACAACAAACATCAAAGTCGCACTTTGCATTATTTGCTATAGCCGACTGTCGTATTTCCACCGCCGTCGTTGAAAAATTTTCAATTTTAGTAAATTTTGGTCGCCGTCAACGATAAGTGTTACTGGCGTTCTCAACGGCTGCAATGTCACATCGGCTTTGGGTGCAATGTTATGACATTTATAACTAGGGATTAGATTTTCATTAGGGTATTCATTCGGTTAACCGTCAACCGGTTAACCGATTAATTACTACTCGATTAACTGATCGGTTAATTTAAAATTGGCTTTTTTCGATTAACGATTAAACCGGTTAATTTCAGTCGATTAACCGATTAACCGAAGTAACGAAATTTTCAATATTTTGTAGTATTTATAACATATTTTTTTTTGTGTTTTTAATTATTTGTTTCGTCTCAAATACAAAATGTATTTGTTTAGAAAATATTTTTTCATACAAACAAAGAAGGTGTTCAGTGATCTTCATTTTGGCCCATTTTCCGCCAACCGATGACTAAAATTACATTGTTTTTCAATGTTTTTTATCTTCATCATCGATCAACAGGAATGTAGCGAAAATGAGTTAAATATATGATTGCCAACACCTTTTTTTGTTTCACGTACTTTTTATATGTTTGTGTTTAGTTATTTGTTTCTTATCATATCTTCTAATATCAGTCTTTTAACAAAATTAACCGAAACAATTAGAAGTGTTAAAAGTTTTTTAAAACTCTAATGGCTTAATGGAGTATTTTATATGTTTAGAGAAATCCTGAAAAAGTAATGAGAAATAAGATATTCATCTACGATAAGTGCAAGAACTTTTCTCCAAGTCAAGTTTTGTCAAAACCAAATTACTTTTCTAAAAGATTATTTTATAAGATGTCCTTCAACTATTGAAATAAATAATAAAATTATCTCAGTTTATTTTTGAATAAATATGTAAATATTTTGTGGATTCACAAGGTAGTCATAAAGTCTTATGTCTTAAAATAATTACAGGAAATATATATCGTCGGTTTGATATGCCAACCGGGTTAATCCACTTCTTATGTAAATTGAGATTTTGTGTGGTAGAGAAAAATACGCCTCGTCGACCAGCATGTAAAAAAAAAATTGAAGTGTGTAAAACTGACTGTAATTTTAATTTTCTATCAAGCTTCAAATACGAAAAATAAAAAGTTTTTTTTCTCTCCTGTAAAATGTGCTGAAAGTGAGTTAGCAGGTTTGCATATTAAGCATATTTAAGCTACCGCTTATAATTCTGTGGCATTTTGACAAAACATCTTAAGTCGAGATAAGATAGCAAAAAAGTTTTTTAAAAAAACTCGATGAAAAAATCATTTTTATTAAATAATAAAAATAAACCAAAATTAAAGAAAAATTTCGTTTATAATACAAAATTTTAAAAACTTAAGCAAAAATGTTTTTTGAATGAAAATTCGTATGATTAACAACATTTTTTTCCACTTTTTAAATTCGACTTAAGATGTTTTTTCAAAATGCCACAGAATTTAGATTTCTACTATACTGTTATGACGAATCAATGAACACAGCAATACAATTTTTATTTTGTTTGAAACACAACAATATTTATTTTAAACAATTTTAAATATTATTTAGGATATTATGACGATATGACTTGATACCACCAATTGAAAAATGCATATTACATATTTACATATGTAGTTCAAGAATTGTTATGTTTGTCTGGGTTCACACTACGAAAGTTTTCTTTCAGAAAGTCTCGGTTTATGGATGAGAGAGGCGAGAATAAATGCATGTTCTCTTCCCCTCTCACCAATTAACTCAGACTTACCGAAAGAATACTTTCATAGTGTGATCCCAGACTTTGGTATGTTATTGTTTTTTTTTTTACTTTTAAACTCCAAATAATAAGCAATCAATGCATTTTTATATATTGAAAGTATTTAATTTATATAAAAACTTTATTAATCGGTTAACCGATGAAAAACAAAATTAACCGATTATTAACCGATTAAACCAAAACTTCGGATAATTAATCGAGCGATTAACCGAATAAAGCAAAAGGTCGAATAAATGAATACCCTTATTTGCATGCACTAAAAAATCGAAAATATGCGCATAAAATATGCAGTAAAAACTCCAAAATATGCATTAAAAAAATAAAAAATATGCACTAAAAACTTGAATATTTTGAATAAAAAAGCGTTTGCTTTTTTCCATTGGTACTCATAGGTATACAATTTTTTAAAACTTATTTTAAATAACAACACCAACAACAAAATTTCAGTGGTTTTATCAAGAATAAAAATTGGGAATTAAACACGAATCATTTTAATTAAAATTTTGTACTCCCAAAAATTATTTTAATAATAACTACATCATTTTAATTTTTGTTTGCATAATCAAAAAAATATTTTTTTTATATCATCATTTTGTACATGGAAAATTATCTCTCAACGTCAACCGAAGTTGAAGCATACTTGAAGGATGCCATTTGGAGAATATTAATTTTCTAGTTCTGATCCCACATTTGATTCTAGCTAGATCTAGATATTTTTGCAAACCGTTTTGGATTTTTTTTTTTAATTTGTCGGGCTTTTCTTCCTTCCACATTGTTTTCCTTATGAAATCAATAAATCAATATTATCGAATTGGCTTCTAATTTCCTCTGCAACTCGATGTAACCCATGTGCCTAGCAAGTAACATGTATTTGGATAAATTGTTTAGGGCCCCTTGGCAGCCTTAACCATGCAAGGTGCTGCATGGGTAAAAAACTGAAGAAGCTTTGATCGAAATCTTGTATTTTAAGCAGAGCTCCAAAAAATATTATTTATTGATATAAAAAATTTTTATTTAGACAATTATTTTTATACAATTTTGAAATTTTTTGCACAATTTTTTTATAATATGGAAATTTAATTTAAATATGTCACTCGAAAATTTTCAAATATGCATTTAAAACCAAAATATGCAACATTATGCAAAAACATATCGATGCCATTTTAACGCAAATTCAATGATTCGGAAAGATAATTGGTCGACATCAATCTTAGACTATCAGCAAAAAACATGCATTTGCATGGAAATCGCGTCCCTACTTATAACGTAACGACGTAATCTATTCCGATAGTTTTCGACATGAGTTACAGACACACTTTTTTTTCTCATTTTTCGAGAAACGATGGAATATTTTGTTTCACATCCTTTCGATGCGAGAAGTTCTGACTAAAGTTACAGAACATGGGTACTGGTGCATTAAAATCAACTTGTTAACTTTAAAGTCGCTTTTCTGCCCAGTGCTCCCTTTTTGACTTTCCTTGTCACATATGTATATAAATTTGTCGATTAAACATTTTTTAACTTAAAACTTTTCCATTTATGGTTGGAAATTGCCTTACATATTACAAGGGATAATGAATTGAATTTAGCACTTGAAGTATTACAGCCGCATTCATATGAAAATTTGGCATAAAGTTAGCAAAAAGTTTATTCATAATACTCTAACCAAACTCTGGCTAACGATTTGCTAAACTCTTGTTAACGAGCTGCCAACTTGTGAAAAACAGCCGTTTAATGTCAAACAATTTTGTTGGTTTTTTTTTAAATAACTGTTGTTTTTTAATGTACTGTCTTTTCTTAATTTATTTTAATTTTAAAAACTTTTTAAAATTTTTATATGTGAAGGGAAAAAGAAAAAAATTACAAATTCAGCGATGATTAATGTTAAACGTGTTGCATTTTTGATTAATACAATGTGGCATCATAAAAATTCAGAGTTGATTTATTAAAAGTTGGCAGGTCGAGAAAAATTCGTTATAAATTAACTCTGTGCCAGAAAGCTGCTACGCTTAATCGCCATTCTAGTTAGCAGCTCGGTGTACGTAGTGTACAAACTATGGCTAACTTTTTGTTATGAATACGGCTGTTTATATTTAGAAATTAACGTATTGTGGGTTGTGGTCATACACTGAACTCTCAAGGAATTTAATGCAATTAAAAAAATAATGTTTACTTTATATCAAAATTTCCAATCATTTCTAATATTTACATTTGCAGCTTTTTTTCTGTATTAAGTCAATATTTTTAATAATCCATTTTTTTTATACATAAATGGCAATTTTCTGAAAAAATAAAAAATATTTTAAATTTTGACCCAATTGAAATTTGCAATCTGAATAGAAACCAATCATCCAGAAATCACAAGTTTCCGACATTTTTTGAAAATGTTATTGAACTCTTTTTCATAATCCTACAAATAACCAGTATTTTGTCTTAACATAAAATTCCAATGATGTCTTGTTTTTTATTTTAACTACTCCGAACAGAATTATTCATTTGTAAAAACAAAGATTAATCATTTTTAATACAAAATTCAAATACATTTAAGCATCTTGTATGTGTAAGAGTTTCTTAAATGTGTGCGAATTAGATTTTTGGCAATATTTTGGACATGCATAAATAATTTGAAAAATAACGATTTTAGCTGTTTTTTATAATGTTGCTAATTTTTTATTTCTCTTCTTTTTAAATTTTAGAAAGGTATTCCATTCATTTACATTCTTCCCAAAGAATGTAAGTAAAACCAAAGAATATACATACATACATACATACATACATCATTCTTTTTTGGTTATACGAAAAAAAGACCAGAACCAAAACGAATACAAAATCGCAAAAAAAAAAAATTTATAATGTTGTTCTTAAAAAAAAAAAAAATTATATATTGAAAATCGTACAGAACATTTTTTTCAGCGCGCGTAGTACATTGTTTCGCACAAATGTATGTACGACTCTGTCTTTAGATGTATGTATGTGAGAATATGCGTAAGTACTTTAGCTATAAATGTACATAATTATGTATAGAATGTATAATAAGTTTGTTATTTTTTTTGTTAAATTTTTTTTATTTTTTCGAGATATAAATCTTATGTAAACAGAAAAACTCAAAAACTATGAAGAAATAACTTTGGCTGTATCGAATCTTTAATACCACTTCATACGTTAATTAGTGCACCAAATTAAAAAACATTGCTTGAAGATATTGGACTAGGTGTGAGAAAGTAATCTACATATCGTTACCAAAAACGCAAAACGCCCTAACTAACAAAAAATTCAAAACCAGCTTTTTTATGATTTTTTGTTTTTTAAGGGGTTTTCGTTTAAGGTAACGATATGTAAGGGTCCAATTAGACGTGACATAACCATAATGCCACAGCCGTAACGATGACCGAAGAAACCAAAGTTGAATTGGTTTGTTATACAGTTTTGTTATGATTATGTCACGTCTAATTGGACTCCTTCTCGACAATACATCGATACAACATAATCGCTCAGGCTCTAGAAGGACGCCAAGTTAAGAGCTTAAGGACGCCAAGTTAAGAGCTTAAGGACGCCAAATTAAGTGTGTGTAACCTCAAATGACATGCAACAAAAGTCATGGCCTGTTCGTCGATTTCGAACGAAAACTTTGTTCGCTGAACTTACATGTAAAACAAAAACAATATTTAATAATATGTCTTCGTTCGAAATCGGAGAACAGGCCATAAGTTATTAACTTAAAACAGAAAAAACCTCATTTGATTCTATGACTCGTTACAATGTAGAAAGTCTATCACACATTTTTTAAGCCTGTTATTTTTTTTTTACATTCAGTGCATTTAATGCAAGTTTCGGAGTGACTTTTACATAAATTTATTACACGCTGTTCAATTGTTTGAATATTTTGTATTGACTAATAGAGCAATTTTGACTCATGTAAAAACAAGCGAAAAAGCCTTGAAATTAAATATTTTATATATATAAACATTAAAAAATTAAGGTTTTTTTTACTTATTTTTGAAACTACTAAATATTAATTTAATAAGATTAATTTTGAAAAGCATTGCATTTTATACGCGTGCATACGCATACAACAGCGCTACAAAAGTAGGTGTGTTGTGTAGGTACAACAACAGTACTACAAGAAGAAAGACAAACATTATTTTCATGTTCAAAAAATGAAATAAAAAGCTTAAATTCCCGAATTATATTTGTTAAAATAATTAAGTTATATTCGTAAAATTTTCAAAGAAGAATGAATACGAAAAACTTATCGGGCACGCTGCTGTAGTCTTATAATAGTGAGTTCTTCTATTCAATAATGGAGGGAATACAGCAAATGTGAAACAAGCATATCGAGCCTTTGGTGCAAGATCGTAGTAACTCAAAATTTGAATTTTTTGAGCTGGGTATGCAGAAATGATCTTTGGGAAAATATCTATCTAAAGAAAAAAAGATTATGGTTCTATCTCTAACTGTTCGGATTTTACAGCTAAAAATGTTTTTATTGCCTCTAGCTATTTTCAACCATATTTATATTAATATAAAAAAAAATATTTAATATTATTAATAATTTTTCACCTTTTTTTAATTACAAAACATTTCTTTTTATTAAAAAACTTGTAAAAAAATATCTTAAGTAAACGGAACTACTATTAAAAAGATGGCTGAAAACTTCAAATGCATTTTTCTCAGTTCACGATTTTTTGAATTACTACGGTATTGCACCAAAGGCTCGATATGTTTAAACGGGGTAAGTAAATACATAATAACATTTTCTCTCACTCTCTGATTCTTTGCGGTAAATGTATAGGTTAGAATTTGAATCTATCTCATTTTCGGATTAGTATTTTTATTGCGGTATGAACTAAGTCCCCAATGAACTAACTCCTCAAAAAAAAAACAACGATATTTGGGGACTTCGTTCACGTTTTTGGGGGCATCGTTCATTTTATTTTTTGGGGACTTAGTTAATTTCTTAAATGTTTTTAAATTTTGCAATGAGAAATAATTTTATTGCAAGGGACCGTTTTGAACAAAAAATTTGTGTACTAAACTTATATTGAGTGAACCGCGGGAGAGCGTCCGGCATAGCCGGCCCTCGTTAGGGCGCAAGGATTTTCTCCTCTATGGTATAACAAAGACCGGCTTCGCTAACTAAAGCTTATATGAATCGCCGGCCTTCGGCCGGGGGGTGGGGCCCAAAGTTCCCCATATTATAAAAAAAACATCTTTTCTATCAGATCTTTATAGTTATGCTAGTTGAAAAGCCGAAAATCAAAAATATGGCTTCGTTACGATTCCGCAGAAAAAGAACTTCAAGTGTGCCAAATTTCAGCTTCCTATGTCATCATATGGCTTCAGAAAGTTGCGGAAAGCATAGGACATACATGCAAACATCCTGACATACTAAGAAATTATATAATGTATAGATAGATTAAAGTATTTGCTGTTTAATGTTTTAGTATGATACGATGAAAGATTTTTAACCTAATTCGGGGTCGCTGAATCCAGTGGTGCTAGCCGTTTTTTTAGGTTAGCTTGGGTTTTCGAGATATACCGTTATTTCGAAAATTAAGGCTATTTCTGGAAAAAAAAATTATTTTTTTATTAAAATTTCGGAATTTTTGTTTTTAAAAATTCATAAAAAAATTGAAAAATGCAGCTATGCTTCATTTCTATATTTCTATATTTCTAAGTTCATTCCTGTTTATGGACTTGGTTCACCTGTTTGGGGGCTTAGTTCATATTGGCTTTTTCGGGGTTTTTCCATAAATGAACGACGTCCCTAAATTTAGGGGCTTAGTTCATTTTGGGTTTGGGGAGTTAGTTCATTGGGGACTTAGTTCATACCGCCTATTTTTTTAATTTTTTCCCGTTATTTAATTTTTTGGGAACATTGGGCTTTTGCAAGAGCTTTAAATATTGTTTTATTATTAAAAAATAAAGTTTCGTTATTCCAAGTCAGCTCTATCTCATATAGTTAAGCTTTTACTTGTCTCCGCCAGTCTTGAGGGTTCCATTCTAGTGCAGTCCTTGATATTGGCTTGTTTTAATCTAAAAATCCCACCCTTTTCAGGAGCAAAATTATTAAGAAACAGACATCAAATTGCATTTTTTTTATATAAAATGTCAAATTTTTGTTAGAAAAGAAAACAGCATTAGTGTATGGCCTTTACATCGCTATTTTGACGCCCTTCAATCTGACTACTAATAAGTCGGCGCTTCTCAATAAACCTCGGTTTGTGATTGTATTTGACCAAAAGATACGGCATTTCTTTATAAAGGTTTGTAATTTTTGTGTAAAGACTTAGTTGTCAACCATGTTTTGCTGTCAAATAATAGTGTGGATATGATACATGCATTGAAGATTCGGATTAATAAACATATTTTGTTTAGGCAGCCAAAGGCTGATCTTTCTATCCATAGTCCATAGTTTATGTCTTCTACCACTCCTCTATCTAAGACCATAAAACTTCCAAGATAACAAACTTTATCAACCTATTAAAATTATAACTTTTGGTGTTGATATTGATTCGCATTTAATATTTACTTCTAGTCCAATATTTCTAGGTAAAGCGACGAGTTTCCATTTTCTGTAACAAAATATTATTATTATTACATATTATTTTTTTTAGTTTTAAAATTTTTTTCTCGCGCCGTTGTTATTCGTGAGTGTATTTGACAGTTCAAAGCGGGAACTTTCTCACAGAAATTTTACAAACACACTTTTTCTGTAAATTGTCGAGTAATTTCCTTACGTAACAGCTATTACTCGCCGAAAATGTTACAGACGGAGTTAAGAGAGAGAGAGGAAAAGCTTATCCCACCAACAAGAAATTTCAATGCTTTTATCAAGCACGAATTACAAAATCTTTTAAAAGAGAGAGAGAAAGTATGTTTTATTTCAGACAGATGTCATCGGCAAAGTCCAAGTCCTTATCCTTCACCTTCTTTTAACATAATTCTCCCAAGACGTAGTCTTAAGCAACTACGAATAGTAGCAGTCATAATATGTAACCTCGTTTTACACCTGCATTAGTCCGTGACTTTCCGTTGTGACGAACTGCCATTATCGTACAATGCCTTAATAATATAAATCATTTTGAGAGGCAATCCCTTTTTGCTTTATGCTTTCCAAATGGCGCTGCGCTTCACTTAATCAAAGGTTTTTCTATGGTCCACAAAAACTATAAAAGAGAAGACCGAAACTCTACTCACTGCTCGATTATTATCCGAAGGGTGTTTACCTGGTCCACACAGCTATGATTTGGCCGAAAACCCGCTTGTTCGTCACATAGTGTCACTTTGGTCTATTGTTGATAATTACTGTGAAGATTTTATAAGAAGTGTGGCGAAGGGTGATACCTCTCCAGTTGTCACACTCTGTTAGGTCTTCCTTTTTCGGTAACTTTACGATTACTCCCTTTCGTCTAGTCATTTTATATGATTTCCTTCAGCCATGCCTTTACTATAAATAGATGCAAGATTTTGGATGACGCTGAAGCTTAAATTTGCATGACCTCGGCTGGAATACTTTCCTCACCTGGCGACTTATCCTCTTTAAGATTTTGTATATTCAATGACTTCGTCAAGGCAGGGGGATCCTAAGGTTGTAAACAAGACCTCATTGTCACCTATACTCTCAGCTGTTTTTAATTTTGTCGAACTGTTGTTTACAACCCTGAATTTGGGCAATTAGGTTTGTTTCTGTTGGTTCATTATGATCTTTTATGGCATAATGTTTTTTGTTGTTGTTGTAACAGCTCGATCTGAGAAACAAGTACGTATACAATTATTTTCTATTCTTCGCTCTGTTCATCCAACTTATTTAGATCAAGTCCCAGTAGCTGCGTTTTCTCACGCGGGCACTGTTTCTAGCTGGGTTGGGCTTTCAATGTAGTTGAATAGGTTTCGTACGTTGTGTGCGCCTATTCCACTTGCAGGGAAAATGGAAGTGTTATCTATGCTTTATAAGCTTAGACGGGTGCACTATCCTGACTTCAACTGTACCAATACCATTCTACGTTTGCACCAGGTGGTGGACGACTTCCTAAAACAATATTCTATCGGTGGCTATTCACAGCAATCTCCTCTGCCTATAAGTCGCAATGCCTCTGTAGGTAATAGCATGGTTGGCCCTATCGAAGGCCTTTGATAGGTCAAGAGCCCTGGGACCATTATTTCACATGGTCGCGCTTGTATAGGCAGTAACTGATCTGTGTGGAGTTGGCTGTAAGAGCAGTTGCTGTCCTATAGTGCTTGTGGAATCCATGCTGATGATTCGCCAGTTAGAGATGTTCCACTAGTTCCGGAAGGAGTAATGCCTCAAGTATGTTGGCGACTGGTGAGGGCAGGGAGATTGGTATGAATCTCCTTTGGTCACATTTTTCCCCGATTTTAGCAGGGGAACCATCCATAAGCATGGAACCAACAGCCTTGGATGATTTAGCAGTCCTAATGACCCTTGCAACCTTGCTCGAAGAAAAAGTGTCATTGACTCGAAGACCGTGTTCCTTCCTCACGATACTTATTTTTGCCTTATCTCTGACGGGTTGCTCTATAAGCACCGATATGGTATTGTCGTCAGAGTTAATCGAGACTCTGTCGTCACGCTATAACTTGCTGGCTCCAGAGGTTAGGTTGCACATATTAAATGATTTAGCCACTACTCCCGTCTATATTCGTTCCCCAGCTTGCTTATGTCCCTATTGAGTTGGCCGATTCGGGGATCACTATGGTTGGAGTTGCGAATTTTGTCTCTTATCTGTGAGTACCGCTGCTGACGCCGGGAAATTTGGTCTTAAGACCGGGATCCTTTCGGCAGGGATGAAGCTAGCGGCTGCTACGAGGATGATGTTACGGAACATTCTTTCTGCGCAGCACACGTCAGAAGGTGTTGGTTAATCATTAAACTTGTTGTTGATAAACTTTCTGAAGCCCGTCCAATCCGCCTTTTTCTGATTTATATAGGTTCGGCGTTTAGAGTCCACGAAGTCTGTCGGTTTGTTAAGCTTGACAATTATGCGTCAGTGGTCTTATGCCAGAAAAACTATGGGACATCAAGCTGTATAATTTATCAGATCTGCACCACAAATGGTAATGTCTGGCGAGCTAGTGCGATTACCAATTATTCTGGTGGGGGCATCATCGTTTACTGTGCAAAATGTGGAGTCGTCAATCTTATAATGAAGATAAATGAAACTGCGTAAAGGTTCCATGCTTTGTGCTTGGCAAATCATTAGAGCCGGTCTATTTTGAATAAAGCGGCAGAGCCGTTATTTGTAGATATTGCTTTAAAATTACAATCTGCCTAGTTACGTAAGGAGTTGTCGTTAACGAGTCAGTTGTTTTTTTGAAAAGAAAGTAACACACAATCTGTGTTCTTTAATCTATTACAAATAACTACTTAGGCGTTAACGACAACGCCTTACATAATAAGGCCGATTGTAATTTTAAAGCAATATCTACAAATAACGGCTCTGCCGCTTTATTCAAAATAGACCGGCTCTAATGATTTGCCAAGCACAAAGCATGGAACCTTTACGCCGCACAGTGGCGCCATTTGAGTTTTTTCGTTGCAAAAATCATATCTTTTGAACCGAATAAGATAATTGAACAGTTTAAACAGCATATGATAGATAACTGTTCAGCCTATGAAATGAGCGTTTGGAAAGGGTGCTACGCTCTGTAGGGGCCTAATTATGGGTTATCAAAGTTAAAATTAGTAGAAAAATCAATTTTATGGTAACTAAAAAAAATTATTTTTACATTTTTAGATTGTTTTTATTTTTTTTCTTTAGGTTTTTATGTTTTAAATTATTACCCAACAAATTAAAAAAAAAATTATTTTTTTTTAAATTTATTTTTTCAATTTTCTGTAAAATATTCATCACAGTTCGTAAGAGAAGGTATATCTAAAAGACTAACCATTTCTAAACTATAATTATTTTCTAACTCTATTCGTGACTTCACATGCCGCAGGGAAGATATAAGTGGATCGGAAGATGCTGCCAACATGTTGAAGAGGTCCTCATTTTGCCTTACCCTTGATGCTTTGAATGTGTTCTGCAATCTATATTTTTTATAAAATTTGTTAAGAGACTCCTGTGCTTCTTCAGAAAGCTCTCCAATTGGCAAAGACTGGTACTCAATTATATCTTTGCCATGCGCCAATATTTTATGGACGGTCGGGGTCAACTTCTTCTGTGGATACATTTCTGCTAAAAGAGATGCAGTTTTCGACGCATATTCTCCATATTTTGTAGAATTGACATTTTCTTTGCAGTTTAAAACATCCAAGATCGTTCCCAATCTTTTCACGATTTGATTGTCAATTCCAGTGATTCTAGTTACTGCCTCATCATTTTCAAAAAATCTCCTAGAAGTGTTTCCATCGTTTGAGTTACCGTATCCGTGCTTGGGACAGTCTACTTTTAGTCCAACTTGTTTAAAAAAAGCATCCTGTATTTGCTTCTTTCTGATCTTTTCCTTATCCTTTATTGATGTATTTTCATCGAAGTTTTCCTCCTCTTGTGGTAGGGTATACGCCAGTTTTAGCAAGAATTCCATACACCTTATCCTTGCGTGCAATGGTGACATTCCATATTCGTAATTCTCCTCATTTGTAGAATCGTTTAAATTACCAAAGTTCTTCTGACTCTTTTTGCAAATCGGGCATGACATTGTTGAGGTTGTTCCTGTCAGTTCGTTTACGACTTTTCCGTCAACCATGGTCAGATGGAACTCGTAATTGCATTCAATATATTTTCCTTCTCCAATTTGCAGCTTTGTAGGCTTAATCTTGCTTATTTGTTCTTCAATGTCCTTCACCGTGGTCCTTATGAGTTCTGCCGATTCCCTTGCAAACTGAAACATTATTGGTCGGCAATAATGCACTGATGACGGACGTGGATTTTTCCAGTGAAGGGAAACATCCGATTTAAGCCGCAAAGGAACAACAGATGCCATAAACATATTTCCGTCCGATATTGTAGCGTCATCGGAAGATATCCTTTGCTTATAAACGCTTTGTCCGGATGATCCATCGCAGCCCCATTTGCTGATCAATGTCAACTTCTCAGGAAGAATTTTCACCTCATTTTCAGGAAGACTCTCCAACAACCGTTTTGCTGTATGGCCCATGAGATCCTGCAGATTGGCTTTCGCAGAGACTTCCGTAAATTCCGTATGCAGTGGTCGTGAATTTATTTTGGCTTGCGTAATATGCTTGTATCCGGGTAAAACGTCAGCGCCGTGTCGCGTTAAAGATGCCCGTAGTTTCTCATATTTCTCTTTGGAAAGTTCTAAGTCCATAAACAAGGCCAAGGCTTCTTCGGAACCATACTTTTTAATGTGTGCGTTTGTGGGCGTGGGAATGCTTTCCTTAATCCTTTTTAGTCGCAGTGGGCTTGCATCAGCAACAGATTTGGTTATGTGCGACCTAACTCTTTCACTATCCTTTGTAAATTTAATAGACAGCGCTTCCGATAATTGCTTCGTGGTCAAGTCATTGGTGGCATCGGCAAGTTTCCTCTTTCTTGTGAAAATTGAACACTCCTCAATACTTTTTTTTGGCCTTCCTTTTGCTCCTCTGGTTGATGTGGTGGGTTTATCTACTGCCAATATATCCAGGATGGTATCTTCATTAAGCCAGTCCTCGTATTTGGAGTTGAAGTTCTGAATGGTTCGATTAGATTTCACCCATTTTGCCTTAATATTTGCATATATCAGATAAAAATTATTTTTTATAATTTCGCTTCTCTCAATATTTCCGTATAAGCTATCAAGTTCTTCTAAAGCAGCTTCCGTGAAAAAATTTGGTGTGGTTGACTTTCTAAACAGTTCAAATAATTTAAAATTGTTCAACGCCATGTTTTCAGTACTTAAATTGTTTAATGGTTTCAGTAATTGTTGCGCCAACTTTCAGTCGTAGACTAATCCAGGCATTATGCTTATTTTGCAATATATAGGCTTATGCTACCATGCCGAAAAATGTACCTGTTCCCTACATACATATGGATTTAGGCTGAATAATGCATTTTTATATTATGCACGTGTCCAAATAAGATTTGTGCCTACCTGTAGTCAATATTGTTCTTGACCATTTGCAATATATAGGCTTATGCTACCATGCCGAAAAATTTACCTGTTCCCTGCATACAAATGGAATTAGGCTGAATAATGCAATTTTGATATTATGCACGTGTCCAAATAAGATTTGTGCCTACCTGTAGTCAATATTGTTCTTGACCATTTGTACGCCAAAGTATTGTTTAAGTGAGGTACGTACCTGCTAATTTCAATGAGTAGTTTTTTTAGATTTTAGATCAAACTACTGTCATACAATTTCTGCAACCATGTCTTTTTAACCTTTTTTACCTCTAGAAGCCAAACGGGCACGTACGGGCAGATAAAATTTTTGAATTATGTAAAGAAATAATCAAAGAACAGATTTTGCAAATATGGCAAATATAGAAAAATATAGATTTTTGTTATTTTCCGTCAAAGTTGAAAAATAGTGAAAAAACGGATAGTTTTTAAATAGTGATTTACCAGGAGAAACACAAAGCAAACAGTTCATTTTTTTTTTATCATTACACATTTAATAAATGCATCAATCAATACAAACAAAAAATAAGGCGATTCGTTACCTATTTTTCGTGATATTACACCTGAAATCGCAACAAATTTACTAAAAATTGTGTGTTTTTTTGAAAACCGAAAGTCGGTCAACTTTGAACGGCTATATCTTCTAAACTAAAAATGTGATATTATTAAGAGTGGCAGATTTGAAATCGTTGAAAAGTTTCCTATAACATGAGTTTATTCAAAACTTCGTCGGTGCTCATGAAAATTTTGATTTTTGCAACCTCGTTTGCTCTACGGGCGCTACTGTGCGCCGAACCGAATATGTTGCAATGATAAGGATTTCGATTCTATTTTCTGTTTCGAAATATAAATTATCAGAAAAACCTTTTTACATACAAAAATCTCAAACATTTAAACCAGGGGAATAGTTACAAACTCACTGAAGAATTCAACATGCTCCTACTCCATTTCTTTAGTGTTGAATAGAAAAAAAAACGCAAAAAAACTTAACGCACACACAAAATTATAAAATTTTTGTACTACATACGTCAATCCAACTAAATGTCGCACAGTGTGACTTTTGTACTGTAAGGTGGTCAAAAGTAAATAAAAAAACAAGTTTCCCGATTTTGTTAATTTTTTGTTATGTGATACACTGGAGTACGGGTAATACAAAAATATGCTGATAGGATGAAAATAATACACCAAAGCCCCGATTTGCGTCGATCCTATAACTGTAGTTTCCATTTACGTTGCTTTTAAAAATGTGGTGCAATCCGCTTTGCGTTGTTTTAACTCATATTTGCGTTGTTTTTAAAATGTGGTTTAATGGAATATTACGACACACAAGTATCCGTTAATAATGCCCTTAAATGTTACAAGGAAAGCTATGCTCAAAGGGAATCTTTTACTATTCCGCAAACCAGAGACAGTTTTCAATTATATCGGCAAGATGATTGACTTAGATTCATCAGGTGAAGGAAGGAAGTTCAACTTAATTTTGTTTGTTTTTTCTTTAATGCTTATAAATTTAAAGTTCTTACGTAAATTTTTAATTTCTTTGTATACACAGAAAAAAATACCAATGTTAAAATAACACGGCGAAATGTTGATTGAGAATCATGGTAAATTTCTGCAAAAGTATGCCCTTTATTTAAATTCATCATTATTTCATATTAATTTTAAATGAAAAATATTAAAATAATCTTAAATCACGTTTATTTAATATTTTTCACTTTTAAAATAACATTGTTCAATATTGAATCCATAAAAACCT
Organism: Pollenia angustigena; assembly: GCA_930367215.1. Classification (NCBI taxonomy): domain Eukaryota; kingdom Metazoa; phylum Arthropoda; class Insecta; order Diptera; family Polleniidae; genus Pollenia; species Pollenia angustigena. The sequence continues at coordinate 74,544,375 of OV884059.1, forward strand.
GTTTTATATTAAAATCAAAAGTTTATCTTGTTAAATTAACATGCATACACTCTTAAGTATGTACATCTTTTTATTTTCATGTTTAAAATATGTTATAAAAAGAAGACAATTCCCGTATTCTTTTAATTAAAATTATTTAGTTAAATAACATTTTGCTCTAACTTTACTGCAATGTTAAATTAACATGAATTAAAGTTATTTTAAAAGAAAAAAATGTTGTTCGCAAGTTATTTTAAAATCATGCTAAATTAACATGAAACAACAATGAAGCAAAATCACTACTGAAAAATGTAAAATCAACCTTGTTTTGAACGAATTTACATTGATTTTATTCTGTGTGTAGTAAATGTAAACACTTGTTGAAATAAATATGAAGAAACGCATGTATCTAACTTTTTATGAAAAATTTAAATTATTTTACTAAATATTAAAGCTAACATTTACATAAAAAAGTGATTCAATTTGCGCCACAATTTCCCGGTCCCTATAACCGATGCAAATCGGGGCTTTGGTGTAATATGATACATAATTCAATGACCATTGTATTTTTGATATAATTTTTTTATATTTTAGTATTATTAACAACGTTTGTATAATTCAAACTCAAAGAAAATTTTTAAATTTTAATGAGCGATTAAGCGCATTTTCATTTCAATGGTTATGCAAATAAGCAAAATGTTAGAATCTGGGGCATTGAAAACCCAAGAGGTATTCAACAGCGTACTCTGCATCCACTTAGAGTCACAGTTTGGTGCGGAGTGCCAGCAGACAAAATCTACGGCCCGTTCTTGTTCCAAGATGAAGATGGTAATGCATTGACTGTAAATGGTAAGTTGTACAGGGCTAACAAAAAGACAACATAATAAATGAAATTATTGCGATTGGCTTCAGTTATGGACCAGGTACAGCAAAGAGCAGCAGGTTGCGAAGCGGCTGGTGGCAGACATCTAAACGAAAAGGTCAGGGAATTATGGCCCACCCTGTATATTATTTAGCCAAAAACTCTATGATGTAAAAATACATTTAAAGGAAGGAAGCAAAAAACGTACACACAATTTTAGTTGGAGTATAACTAAGTTGTTTCATCGAGTTTCCCTCGATTTTATGTTTTTTTCACAAATTGTGCAGACATGAACATAGATTCAGATTAAGCGCGTAGAAATACATATGGGCAGGTGGGTCTGGCCAAAATTTACAGCCCACTTTTTCACATTGAATAGGGGAGGGGCTTCCAATAAAATTGGCGCAGCACGCCCATTTTTTCATCTAAGTTTTACTTGTGTACACTCAAAAAAAAATTAATTCATCCGTACTCAAATCAATCCGAAGCAGTATTAATGGTACGGTGAGTACGGATTTTCTTGAATCAAGTACAGAAAGATTGCTTAAGTATGGACTTTCAATCGATAAATACTTAACATATCTATATTCGATCCCGAATTTGTACTTGAAATAATCCGAAAATGAGATTGATTTAAGTTAAACCAAGATTTAATCAATCTCAAAATCTGATTGAGTTAAGAATTATAAAGTTGCCGAATTCTTACTTGAAATAAACTAAAAGTAAAATTAGAAGGAGAATTTTATTATTCTTAACTTAAGTACCCGTTAATAAGTACCTTGAATAATTTCAATTATAAAACACCAACATCATTCATGTAACTGAAAATATAAACAAGTCTGAGTTCATACGGCTCATGTCTTATTGACAAGATTGCTACTTTATACGCGAGAGGGACGAGGGGAAAAGAAACGAGTACACAGATGCATGTACTGTCTTTACGTTTTGCTTTCTTATTCGTTGTTTAATTTTGTTTTCAATATCAAATAAAACAAAATAAAAAACATGTCGCAACATGACATGAATCATTTGATAGCCAATTCATGTTCAAAGAAGAAAAAGGAAGAATCTTATCAATAAGGCATGAGCCGTATGAACTCAGACTAAATGAGAATCAAGAGTTCTCGATTTTACTTATTAAACATGAAAATAGTGGGCTTTCGTCTTGTTCTATTATTTTTGTTGTTTCTACACACAACAAGCAAATTGTTTTTTGACTACTTGAGTGGTGTTATTGTAGCGTCTTCAACAAACTTTGATAAGTTAAATGAAATTAAAACGCTCACTTTGTAACTGGCACTACCAGCGAAAAGTTTAATTTTTTTTTACTTGGTTTAAGGTTTTTGTACTTATTTTAAGAAATTCCGGGATTGATTTTCGAAAGAAGTCCCATTAAGGATTGTTTTGAGAAAGTGTTATTCGCACTTGAATTTTTGAGTACGACTCGTACTTAAATTAAGCATACAAAACTTATTTTAGCCTGAGTGTTTTTCTTTTCATGTAATGACATTTTCCATACCAAATTTCATTTTGATATCTGCTCCGGAACAGCAGTTATTAATTTTGGCCACCTAAAATTTCAAAAAGTCATACTGTGTGTCGGTTTGTTGCCCTTTACCTGTTTATGGTGGGAACGGCGAAGAGGCGGAGGGTCTTTTTTATTTATTTTGTTTTTAGTGAAGTGTTGTTGTTGCTGTCTCATACATTTTTAGTTAGACATTCATTTGTTAAATAAGCGTATTTACACACATTTTTGGTTTTTTGCTAAGAGTGCGTCTTTTCATAAAAATGTAAGTAGAATATGTCTGTGCCTGTAAATGTTGTTGATAAAGAAGCAGCATTGTATTAATGTGTGTGCATGAGTATGTTTATTATTATGATTTTGTTGTTATCTGGGTTGTGATAGCTAAGCCATGGTGAGTTCGTTCTTTTAGTATGTGTATTTGTTTTTGCTGGTATAGCAGAAGTAGCAGTTGTATGCTTTGATATTTTGTTGTTGGTTCAATAACCGCCAAAAATTTTCAAGGCCAAAACAATACAAGATTTTTTTAATTTCATTTAGGCATATTTTTATTTCTTTGTATGTACTAAGCACTCTACCTTTGGTTTAAATGACGCATTATTACAAAAATTATTTTCTTCGGATGCCAGGCTCGCATCGCAAGAGAAGCATATTTGATTAAGTTTGCACCGATATTTATGTCTGGGCGCATTGGTATTTTATGGCTGTATAGAAAACATCGTTCAGCTCCAGTTCTGTTTCATCATTAAATCTTAAAAACGTAGTTTTTTAAACAGTGCGATTGTGCCGGTTCAAAAACATCAAGTTTGACTCGTCAAGTCTTTAGTTTTTAGGAGAAAGGGGGAAAGAAATGGCATTCTCTTTTCCCTTCTCTCCTAAAAAGTTTAAAAGGACACAATATGAGTTTTGTCATATCAAAACAAGAAATATGTGTTTAAAATAAGTTATATACCTAGTGCGATATTCCGATGTGCCGAATCTTTGAAACCCTTCACCGACAGTTCAATTATTTCAGTAGTGATATCTACATGATATTTATTATTAATTTATTTTATAAAAACAGACATCAGCATTAAAATTGGTTGCGGTTAAGACATACATACATATATTAAATTATTGACCGACAATCAGAAAGTTTTATGCTTTTTTTTTTAGCAATTTTAACTAGCATGATATGTAACAGTTTAAGCCGAACTTAAATGATTTTCTGGAGGGGAATTTATATTGGAGTTATGAAAACCAATCATCCTAAAATTCTGCAGAGTGATTTCTGGTATTAAAAACATAAATTTCAATTCAGCGATGAAATTAGTTTTAGCGTTTACAATGAATTTCAGAAGGCTGGTAAATAAATATGAGGTAAATTATTGACCGTAACCCACAAAAATACCATGACATTTTTTCTGACCATATAAAGCTTAGTTGGAAAAAATTTTACCGCAATATCTATATCTGCTACGGTTTTAGGCGTGTGACGACCAAAAGTCAGAGCCTTCGTTTTTGAGTCCAATGCCCTAGACTACACAACCACACCAGACCAATCCGGCCCAAGATGAATCATAATTATTTGAATTTATTATTATATTTTGTGTTACACCGTATTGCATAGCTTATATAATCCTTGAGTGAATGAATTCATATTACGTTTAACTTAATTGCAAGAGTGAATTCTATAATTTATATTATCTTCGTGCTTTAATTATTATTTGTATTAAATAAGAATTTTGAAATTAAAGGACCGATGGCTTCCGCCATCTGGTGGCGAGTAGAAAGGAGTAGGATCCGACAAAATACACTTATGAGCAACCATGATAAATAATTATATTAGTATGAGTGTGTAAATGTACACCGGCAAACAGTATAAAAGCGGAGTACGTACCATTAAACCGGGGAGTCAGTCGGCAGCCGGCAAACGGGCAAGGTCTTATTTAGCTGTGAGAGGTTACACTTTTACAGCTAACTAATATCTAGCGATCATTTGAAGAGAGGTTACACTTCTTTCATTTGATTCCACTCGTTGCTAGGAAAGATTGCAAGAGAAGAGCGTGTAGACTAAATTCACTTGGTTTGTTTTCTGACCTTTTTCCTGACTATCGTGAGACAGCGCTAGAGAGCAGGGTGATACTGCATCTCGAGATAACAGCGGTGTAGACTAAATTCTCTCGACGTGTAGTAGACCGCCCGGGAACGACTGCAAGGCAAGAGAACAGCGGTGTAGACTTAATTCTCTTCTCGCTAACCTCGTGTGTGTTGTCGGTTCCGTCATACGTGATATTTAATTTGGCAACTGTTGTAGTAACTTATGAAATTAAGAGAAATAAATAAACTGAGCGTACGGTTTATAACGTTTTGTGAAAAGAGCGAGTCCGGTGTTTCATTTCTCTGGTCATTAAATAAATTTTTGTAACGAACCCTGGGAGCCGCGAGCTCTACCCCAGCATAAGGTGGAAAACACGTCGTTACAGGCGTATTTAATTGATTTACCAGAGTGGGCTTTATATGGGGCCTATAGTTAATTATGGACCGATCATCACGAAATTCATTAGTGTGAGTATTGAAGTTTTCAATTTTATTCTGATAGCATTATTTATTACGGTTTAAGGCGTACTTAACTGTTTTCCGAGAGAAGGGTTTATATGGGGCCTGGGGTAAATTATTGGCCGGTCTTCCCGAAATTTCACAGTGTAATTTCTTGTCCTATAAAACTATGTCGTGCCAAATTGTTATGATAGCGTTATTTTTTACGGTTTTAGGTGAACTAAACTTTTTTCCTGGGGTAGTGTTTATATGGGGCTTAGGGTATATTATGGACCGATCTTCACTGTTATGTGTATGATTAATAGTCGAATAAAACAAACTTTTGTAAAATCGTATGTCATTCCGTGCATTGTTTAATGTAGGGGTTACACATTTTGATTCATAGCTCTGATCCTACTAAACCGATTTTGCTGGATTTTAATCCCAAACTGCCTAGGATAACTATAAGCAATTGACATTAAGTTTGTTCATTTCTTTTGAGTTTTTCGAAAGTGAGCGTGTTTTCAACAGACGGACATGGCTAAATCGACTTAAAATTACTCAAGGAGCCAGAATATATATAATTTATGGGGTCTGAGATTAATAATAAAAAGTTTCACATGGAATGACAGACTTAGTATACCCTCTTCACAACTAATTGTGGTGGAGGGTATAAAAAGAATACATTTTACTTTGTTAACCCTGCCTTTACGCACACAGAAAAAAATAAAAATTGATTTCAATTACAAAATTTGTGATATTAATTAAAAAATTAATTAAATTTGCACCAGTAAACAAATTAATAGTATCAATTAAATCAATGAATAGTATTAATTAAACGTTTAATTTTCTTGATTAAACGTTTAATTCACCTGATTAAATTTTTAATTAAAACTGATTTTATTTTTGATTAATGCTTTAATTGGTGAAAAATGTTGGAGAATTTTTTCTGTGCATGCAAGTAATTACTTGCAAGTAGCTTGAGAGTTAACACAGTAAGTTCATTTTTCAAAAGTTCTCGAAGCGAAAACATCCTCAAAAAAAACTTTGTTTTTCGGTTTAACAACATTACCATGTTAAAAATATTAACAAGTTATAACATAATAAATTTAATAATTCCTTCTTTATTTAATTGTCGGTCCATCTTGATGAAAAAATTATGTTTATTTTATAAAATATCTGACTCCAGTACTGTCGTAGTGGCGATTTCATAATATTACTGAGAAAATATTTTGATTATCAATTTTTTTTTCAAAATGCTTGAAATTTATGATCAAATTACCATTGAGATGGGTTGTTGTATAGTTGTTCTCTTTTTTACGTGTTATTTTTTATAAATACACAGAAAATCCGCTATAATCATAACTTTTATATTACTAAGTACTAGTAAATTGATACAAAAGTCATCAATGGTAACACTGTTTCTTCATTTGTCATTTTACTTGATGCAAGTGTCAAAAATTTAGTGCCGGTTCACACACGGCAAGTTTGACTCGTCAAGTCTTAAGCTTTTAGGAAAGAAGGGAAAAGAGAATGCCTTTTCTTTTCCCCTCTCTCCTAAAAACTCAAGACTTGAAGAGTCAAACTTGACGTGTGTGAACCGGCACTTACTTGCAAGCAAATTCGCTTGCAAGTTGGGTTGCAAGTACGAAAAATGTGATGGTGTTAGTAAAAATGTGTGAGTGTATGTATTGAGTTTTTCGAACTTGCACTTGCAAGTGTAAACCCCAGGTTACTCCTGCTAAAAAGGAATAAAGCTGCCATATTTTTCTCCGACATATATGCATGTACATATCGTCGTTCGTAAGTAATTGTGTTCTATAATATATGTAAAATATAACCATTTAGAACACAATAATTTACGAACGACGATATGCATATATTCATAAGTTTGTTTTGTATCGATCGAAACAAATAATAGTTAAAAAGAACAAAAAAAATTGGCCTTAAGGTTAATAAAATGTATACTTTGTTTCTTACTTTTAACCTAAAGAGCTTGGAAATAATGTTAAGAAATCATGCTATAAAATATCTTTCAAGACATTAACGTCAGCATTCCACGCCTAATACAAACACGATTTTTGTGTATATGATTATAGATGAATGGCTCATGAAGACGGGCTGTTAGAAAATTAAAATATGTATACAAATCTTTCCAAAATTTGGGTGTCTTGATAAATGTAGTAGAAATTACTTTCAAGTCATAAATCTGACCCTGTATGAAACTTCAGATTTATGTCCGATTTTACCAATTTATTTAAATATCAATTAATGTTTAAAATTTGTTTTTCATGTCAAATAAAAATAATATGTATGAAAAACTATATATAAAAACGAATGGATATTTAAATAAAATTGGTGAAATTGGCCATTACTGGGGCCTGATTCTGGCAGTCGTGATCGAGTACTTTCTCGATTCGAAAGCAATTTAATATCTAATTATTTCAGTCAATACTGAACGAATCGGAATTATTTTTTCAGTGTTGTAAAGCGTTAATTTAAGTTTCACAATACTGAAAAAATTATTTCGATTCGTTCAGTATCGACTGAAAGAATTATAAATAAAATGGCTTTCGAATCGAGAAAGTACTCGATCACGACTGCCAGAATTAGGCCCCTGATCTTTATTATCAATAGAATTTTTTTAGCTATTTAGTCTAGTTTAAACGCTTCAACTTTTGATGCCACAACTTTAGAATTTTTAGGAGATTGAAGAAAGAAGAAAGGGTGTTGGTACGTAGATCATTGTACTCGTAGGTAAAAAATGCACATAGACGGCTGCTTGTAATTTGTTTTCTTTTCGTTTTCTCTTTGATTTGTTGTGAATATAGGAAATTATTATTTTTACAACCGAAAAAAGTTGCAACAGATTGCTGCGTGTGACCATATTGGCACCTTTAAAGGAGAATTTAAAAAAATGAGATACATTGTTTTGTAAGCAAAACCCACATGTATTTTTCTAAAAGATACTTTTTTAAATAAAAAATGGTAGAAAAATTTGGATTTTTTTTAAAGTGGGTTTGGTTTTAATATGGTAAATTTCAAGGCCCATTGAAAAGGTCTGCGCAAGAAGCCTGATGATCATTGTTTTCGTTCTTTTGAGCTTTCAAAAGTTGTTTACATACACGTTTTTTCCTTTTGCTTTGTATAAGTGGTAGTAAGTCCCCTTTTAGACAGGCAAAGTTTACTTTGCAAAGTCTTGTGTAGTTCTCTTTTAAACTTTGTTTGGTGTTTAGACACACAAAGTTTAATTTGACAAATTTTTGTTTATTCGTTGTTGCGGCCTGCATACAGGGTTGATAAATGGCATTTTTTTAAATGTACTTAATACCGAAAAAAATTTACATTTTTTACCCTAATTGTACTTAATACCAAAAAAATATTTTTTAAAAGTTTTATTATTTGCATTACAAAAAATTTACATTGAAATGCACTTGTGCTATACATTTATATTTGAAATATACCTTTGGCAATTAACAAAAAGAAAAATTAAGTGAATAATAAGGAATTTAGACGAAGAATCTTAAGCTTGTTTTTTTAGATTTGAAAGTGGAACAGGTTAAAAAAATGTTTTACCTACCCAGTTAATACTTCGCCTGCAAAATAATGTGTTAAGTAATCAGGAAAATGTTAAAATACTACTTCCAATTCTTCTGAAAGAACCAATGAATTTTACAAGGGATGTCCCAAAATGAATGCATTTTTATGTAAGTCATTATTTTTTTCCTACATACATCTGAAAAATAAGTAGTTATAGAAGTAATTATAGTAGTTAGAAGAAAGCTACTTAATAATTAGTGCAAGAAGCTATTCATTTTAAAAAAGTGGGCGAAGTTTTTACAGGGTAGTAATGCCCGTAATTTCTACTAAAAGTATCTAGCTGTGTATAGATATCTATGGTGCAAGGAATTTTTCATAATTTTACCACATATGACTTGCTTACTGGTTAAAGTGTATTATATGTTCCACCATCGATAAAAATACAAATGTTGTCATATTTAAAAGAAAACTTAAAGGATAAAACTTATGTGTGCATTTCCTCAGAATGGTCTAGCAGGATGAAAAAATAAAATGTTGATTATCATCGTCTTTTATTGTTTATTATTTAAAAAAAAAAAATCTATGTTTTTTTAAAAGAATGGTTTCATAGCATATCTCAGCTATTAAACTTGAGGAAATTACCCTGAAAACTGGAACATTTTATATTTTCTAAGTATTTAAGCTACTTCTAAAGACATTTTTATATACTTATTTTACATGCAAAAAATATGTTATATATACACTCTTTCTTCACAATCACTCCATTACAATCAATTGTAAAAGGAGTATTAATATTTTTAATAAGGAAATTTGAAGATATTTTTGGTAAAATGCATGGTGATAATAAAAAAAAACATATGGAAAAATCATACGTTCGCGACCCGTACGTTCACGTCCGGTACATAAGCCAATTAAACAAAAACCAAGAGAAATATTTTATTTTGTATGGAGACCTACATTAATACACTCTTAAAATAAATTAATCACTTTTGAATATTCCGTTCCATTACGCAGATTTTTACATTTCAGTACTGTCAGCCAAAGTTGACTTCTATTTTGCGTACGTTCGTGACCACATGTTTATAACTATGTATCATTATAAAAAATTTAAACTCGATGAAATCCATCTTTTGCACTAAACTTAGAGCTACCCAAATGCTATCGAATCGCCAAAAAAAAAAAAAAAAATGATTGGAAAAGTTTTGTTTTCTATATTATTTGTAAATCAAAAGCGTGCGAACGTACGTTAGTGACCCCAGGAAATGCCCATATATAAAATATTTAATTAAAAAATTCCAACAATCAGATATAGTAAGGAACATAAAATTATTATTTTTAAAGAAGATGAAAGTTCGGTTGGTGTATTTAATTAGTTTTGTAACATATTTCTATACATATTTAATTTTTTTTTTATTTTAAACTATAGCAACAAGATTCATAACACTGTAGCAATAATTTGTTTGAATTAAATTCGATATAGTAGGTATTAACATAAAGGGGAAAAAGCGTTTGCAATTTTTAAATTGTACTAAATTTGCACTGGAGTACTATATTACTTTTGCACTGCTAATAGTAGTAAAAAAAGTATAATTGTACTACCAACTTTATCATCCCTGCTCAGAAATAAACTACGAACGAAAAACAAAAGGAATTTGCGAGTACAGCAAAGTTCGTACTCCCCCGCTATTCTCTTTTCCCCTCCCTTCCATAAACTCAAGACTTTGCAAAGTAAACTTTGCCTGTCTAAAAGGGGACTAAGTGTTTGACAGCTTAAAAGAAAAAGTTTTTTGTTTTTGTAAGCAGACCTGATAGATGGGCCTTGGTAAATTTGAATACTTTAAATTCATAATTATATTCTTATAACTATTAATGCATGTATTCATAAAAATATTTTAAATTAAATAAACACTTACAAAACAAATTTTGTATGAAAAGTTGACTTAATAAACGTTTGTTTAATTTAATAATCATTTATGAATACGGGGGTATATCTTTATAATTAAAATTATTATTTATAATTGGGATCAAGCCATCAGGCAACTTTGAATGGCACTTTTACAAAACCTAAAGAAGTGGATTGCTAATTCGTTGGGAATTGATAATTGTTCATATTGCAATTATAAGGGAAATCCGAAATATGCAATGGCATGTTTTTCCTTGTGCGGCCAATTAAGGCAGAAACAATAAAGTCATAAATTTCAGTGCTTTTTATGAATTTTGGCATCGATTTTTTACTGCATACTTTACGCTTCGCAGTATTTTTTGCATATTTAAATCAAAAAAGCATTTTTGCAGAATTTTTTCAAGTTTATAGTGCATATTCTACAATTTTGAAGACTTATTTTTTAATTGTTGATTTGTTTAAAATGCCTAAAGGTCTTTTACAGCGGAACAAAAATAAATTTTTATATACTTTTAAAAGATTTTGTTATTCGTGCTTAATTCCCAGTTTTTATTCTTGATAAAAACACTTGAAATTTATTGTTGATGGGATAAGCTATTCCTATGCGCATTTCACTGGTTGCTTAGGTCAGATCATCAGGAAACTTCATCCATAAAGATTTTAGAAAAACTAAAGATATTAAACCAAATAAAACTGTTAAACGTAAAATGCTGGGTACACACAGTGCAATCTTCATGCAATCTGTTTCAATGCAACCTCAGAATATCAAAGCGTTTTGATGTTGATGCAATCTGGAATGAATGAAAATGAATTTAATTCACAAGATTGTGTAAATGTGTTGCAAAGTGTGTACCCAGCATAAGACTTAGAGCAACAGTTCTACTTGTAATGCTGGGTACACACTATGCAACGCATTTACGCAATCTAGTGAATTAAATTCATTTTCATTCATTCCAGACTGCATCAACATCAAAACGCTTTGATATTTTGAGGTTGCATTGAAACAGATTGCATGTAGATTGCACTGTGTGTACCCAGCATAATAATATCAAAGTTTAAACAAAACACATCAACAATAAACAGTGGGTTTATCTCATCTTACATTCCCCACTACAATTAGTTGAAATTCTCTCAACATTAATTGTAGTTGTAAGTAGGTTAAGAATAACAAAATAAAAACAACAACAACTTACAAAAGATGTTGTCAATTAACTATTTTTTTTAGGCCGTGCACTTGCCTGTTTATTATCAAAAAGTAATTTCAATTTTTGGGAATACGAAATTTAATTTTAAAAGATTTTGTGATTTATATATATTTATATACCTAAACCATCATAGGTGGGGAGTGAATTATGCATTTATGATGATGTGTGTACCACCTAGAAATACTTTTAATATGAATTGAAAAGTTAAACCTTCATATTATATGCGCATTGAACACTTTGTTGAGCGCTTTTTCCGGTTTCCCTGATAATTACATATGTATGTATCAGGCGCGGATCCAGCTCGAGCCTTACGGGGGGGAAATTTTGTATGATACAAAAAAGTAAAAAATTTGTTTTTAAAAGTTTATTAAAAACAATATATGTATGTATTTATAATAATATAATATAAAATATAAGATCCGTTCAATATAAATTAAAATAAATTAATCTTTTTAATTAAGTAAATTGTGATTTCCTTGTGAGGCAAATTGAGATAGTACAGTCTATCTTCGGTCATTGTTGATCTGAGCCATGTTTTTATTCGACGAAAGGTAGGAAATGATCTCTCACTTGTAGCATTACTGACGAGCATTGACACGAAAATTTTAAATATTTTTCTTAGATTTGGGAAGATGTCTTCATCACAGTTTATTAAAGCATCTACAATGTTATCTGATAGATTTTCGGATATTTTCCATGTTTGTTGCCAATGCAACAGTTCAGGCTCAAGTTAAAATGTGTTAATCTCGTTTATCAAATATAATCAGCTCATCAGCTAGTTGTGGTTTTAAAATAAATGGTATATGGGCAAATCTCAAAAACAGTCAACAAACCAAAAATTGTTCATATTAATTTTTTTTAGATGTATAATTTTATTTTTATATTTAAAAATATGTATTTCGACGATCATTAATATAATAATTTTTACCAAATATAACCCCTTCCCTGATCTCTTGATGTTACACATGAATTTAACATTATTTTAGGTGCTTTTTGAGCTTAAAATAGCACTTACAGCCAGCAGACTCATCGCAATATAAATTTCGTTAAAAAAAGATTGTTATTCATTCATCCATTCATTAATGATCACAAAATTAGTTTAAATATATAATTTGTTTTGTTAAAATAAATAAAATTGTGTTTATTATATAGTACTAAAAAAACTGTAGCATGCGTTGTAAGGCGTGCGTCACAAAGGGTTCACGGATTTTATCAAAAAATTACAAAATTTTTAAGCGAATAAGTGATTTTAGAGTTCTCTTTTATTCATCTTTCTTTTAGGAATAAGACTTTGTATACCTTATGATGTAAAATTCGCTAAAAACTAGGAAAACACCCTTCAACTTTTAAAGCTGCTTCTAAGTTTTGTGGCGTGCGTATCAAAACTTTGTGATTAATTATTTCGCAACAAATGCTTGCTAAGAAATTATGATATATGCCATTCGTAAGTACATATTAATGTCACTAAATACTATATATAAGTTGAAGCTATCTCTTTTGAAAGGCCAAAAAATGGTTATATATCAATCAGAAAACACGAGCGAGTGTAGCGTTCGTTATGCAGGATTTGTCCATATGACTTGATTACACTTTGAGGTTGAAGTTTAGGTATGTTCAATACATTTAGAATATCTATTGGGAAAGATGTTTTGAGATCTTCTAAAGTAAATTCAATAAGAGGAATGTAACCTACAACTCGGTAGTAATCTTCAACATTTTGGAAGTGATTATTTCGTTCAAATTTTGTCTCGATTTGAACGCAAATAACTTTAACTTTTTCAAAAATCGCTTTAAATTGTTCTTCGGCTTTATTTCTTTTTTCTTCAAGGCACATGATAAAAATTTTGATAAGGCTTGATCCTTTTTGAAGATCTATATCTTGCTTTTGTAAAATGATACTAAGTGGCTGTGTTACAAAAGGTATCACACTTAATATGTATATTCCGCAAATAAATTTAAAACTACTAAGTGAGCTCCTTAATATAAAGATAGAGATACTACTTCCTTTCCACTCAGATATTTTTTCCAAAGGTTCTACTATATGATGTACACTAGTTGCAAAGACGCATAATGAAGAGAGTTTGGCTCCCAAATACTTTGCTTAAACTGTTTTTCGCTTGGGATGATTATATTTAAAAAATTTTGTCGTTTCTTAACAAATGATACAACTTTTTGTATTAATGGCACTTTATTGCTTTTAGAAATTGAGTTGTTCGATTTATGGGAATAGCAAGGAGTTTTTTTTCGCATTTGTCGCTTTTCCAGAAATTTTGAAAAGCTCCATTTTCCGCTGACATCAGAGGACACCCATCTGTTCCATCTCCTACACAATTTTTTAGGTCAAGACCAAAATTTGTCAAAACTTAAAGAACTATTGATGATAGCACTTCGCTTCAATTGACACATCAACGTCATCAATATCTTTTGAAGCCTCTTCAAATGCGTTTACAACAAAGCAAATAAATTCTTCCCTAAAAACTTTTTGTTGTATGTTCAAATATTCAAAAGATAAGGAAATCTGGCTTTTCCCCGACAAATCAGTGCTTTCGTCAAAAATTATCGAATAGAATTTTGATTCATATAACACATTTATACATAAATATTGCAAATACTAAGGCTTTTTAATAATTAAGCCGCACGCATTATCAAGTCAAACGTTTAGTCTTTGAATATAGATGGCACCTGCTGGGATTGAATGTAGAATAATAAGTAATTGAATACGGTAAACTAAATGTTTCTTTGGAAATATCTAATAAATAACTATTAGGATTAAGATGTGGATACTTATTGAAAATCGTTAGAGTTTCAATAAAAGAAAATAAAAAAATACTTATTGAAAATTTCGTTAGAGATTCCATAAAAAAAAAAAACCAATAAAACATAAAAAACAATAAAAACAAAAATTTTTTACATTAAAAAAATATTATTATGGGAATTCTTGTATTATCGAAATTAACCAAACATATTTTTATAATTTACGGGGGGGAAATTTCCTAATTCCCCCCCCCCCCCTGAATCCGCGCCTGGTATGTATGCATATATTATTTCTTTCATTATAATGTCTAACTCCGTTTATACGCACCACTTATTCGCAAATATATGTATACATTAGAGCAACTCACCAAAAAAAGTACTCGATGTACCCTCCTAAAAATGAACCTTGGACTTTTTTTAGAAGACATTTTAAATATTTCGGCTCCAGCTTTGTCCTCTCGTGAGCTAGACCAGTTTGAAAAGGGTTTATTTTTGCATGTTTTGTTAATTTGAGAATCTGTTTCCTTACCAACATGTACAATTCCAGAGCACGGTGTAAAATGCATCTAATTTGCAAAAATCTATATTTTTACATACAAAGATGTTGAACTTGGCAAAAGAAAGAGTTTGATACCCATATTGCCCTATTTAAAACGAAGGGTTACCACCCCATTGCATTTTTGTCAAAACGCGAACTTTCACGAATTTCAAAAAAAGCTGAGACACGTATTTAATTAAATCGACTAAAGATTAAAATATGTTAATTTGGCATTTTTATTACAAACAACCCCGAACAAAAAAATTAAAAAACCGTTTTTTTTTACAGAAAATCCTTAAAAAAGGAGATGGATGATCGTCGTTGGACAAATTGTATATACAGACGCGCCTTTAAAAAAAACCTTTCTTATGATACCCAATTGGTATATGTTGGTAAGGCAACAGATTCTCAAATAAACAAAACATGCAAAAATTTACCCTTTTTCAAACTGGTCCAGCTCATGAGAGGTCAAAGCTGGAGCCGAAATCAATAAAAATGTCATCTTAAAAAAGTCCTACGTTCATTTTTAGGAGGGTACATCGAGCGCGAATTTTGCTTCCATACAACTTGAGTCGCTCTAATATACATATATTGTAAGTAGAGTATATTGCCGCATAAATAGTGAAATAAATTTTTACTTGCGAATACCTATCTCATGAAAACAATTCCTGATTAACGACACTGTTTGCAAATAAGATTAAAAAAAAAAAAAAATTAAAAATAAATGAATAAATTTGCCATCTAGCATCACTTAAAAATAAATTTTTCATTTAGAAAATTGACATATTATTATTAACATGAAGATTTGAGATTTAGTCATCTTTAATATGTGTTTTTAGTTCTTAAGATGAGGATTAATTACTTTTATTTGCCAGTTTAAGCGGCCAATGTTAGTGGTTTAAACTTAATGAACAAATGTCAAGACATACACATGTATAACAAAAGCAGCTGTTAAAATACATAGAAAGAATGTACCTACATGAAAGAATTTTTTTTTTTTTTTTTTTAAAGGCTTAAAATTTCATCTTCTTCTGTATAAAATGCAAAGAGCACTGATTTGTTGTTATTCAGTATGGCAATGCTGTGAGGCTTATACCATGTTCACACGGACAGCAATATTCGTGTTTCGCTCTCTTATTTCTGTTTCGCGCTCCAAACATGATTGAAACGACTTGTTTCCTCGTACAAAATTTTGAGAGCGAAAAAGGTCGTTTCATTTTGAAACAGGCTGCGAAACAGGAAAAATGTACTATCATCTCCAATTTCGATAACATTTATCGTTATTTTATCTGAACTAGCTCTCAAAACAAAGAAAAAAACAAAATAAAAATTTATGTTTAATAAAATAAATTGATAAAATTAACATTATAATATTAATAAAAGTATTAAATTATATATTTTTAAGTTTTATTTACTTTTTTATCTTTAAAAAAAAAATCACCTAACAACACAAAAAATATGTCAAAATGAAACAAGAATGAATCGTATGAACAGCATGTTTGGCAATCTAGTTTCAGAGAGCGAAACCAGTGGTTTATATCGTCGTATGAACATAAGTTTCGTACAGACGATGGTCAGATCTTACAATGTTGTCATTAAAATTGCCTAAAAATGTCTTGCAACTGTCTGAACATTGTAAGCTCATTTTCATTTGGCAGATGTGTAAAATTAATGCATCTGACAATGGCACCATTGTCAGAAAAATGACAATATTGTAATATCTGACCATCGTCTGTACTAAGCTATAGCATTAAACTACTTCTTAAAAACGACAAACACAATTAGTACTCAATTAAATTTATGCTCAGATTAATTAATTGTAGTTTGCCGCTAAGATTAAACTCGATGTTAAAACCCCACTTTTAGTTAGTGAATCGCAAATAATTTTTATTCGCGAATAGGCTTTATATAAACGTAGTATCTATTGAATAGATTCTATTCGCTAAAATGTAGAGTGCTTAATATTTTTTGTTTTGTTTTGTAGTTCTTGTTGGTGTTGTATGATTTTTCGTTAATGTAATGGTATGAGTATGTTATGCCAATGGCATGACATGGTAATGGGAAAGAATTGCTTGCTTGCCTTGTCTACTTATTGCTTTCTACGAATTAAAAAAAAAGAATGATTCTTGTGCTTTTCTTGGTTAAGAAACCAAAACCAAAACAACTTTTTGTAGAGTCGGGGTTTTAACAATTTTGTTTGGATTTGTTTTCGCTCACTCCTCTAAATCTTCATTAAGACTTGGTGCCAAAGGGGTTTCGCTTATTTTTCGTTTACTTTAAAAGGGGGGTAATTAGAAGTGGAAATTTGTTTTTTATACTTTTGCTTTTTTCGTTGGGTATATTTTTACTTAAATATTTTTTTATTATTCACATCTACTACTAAGTAGCTAAACAAAATGATAAAAAGTGGAGTAAAATTATATTAATAGACCTATTGACGCGATATATGTACATATGTATGTACATATATTTTGGTTGACTGATTGGTTTACAATTGAGTAGTTGTTGGTTAAATTTAAATTTCGAGTATGAATCTAAATAGATAATGAACGACTTTTATTGTCTGTCTATGTTACGCATTTTATTTATTCTGTTAAATAGTTTTTTTTTATCACTTGAATTTATTTACAGTGGTAACGCATTTTACTTATTCTGTTTAATAGTTTTTTTTATCACTTGAATTTATTTACAGTGGTATGTATGTACATACATATTGACTTTTATTTATATGATTACCTGTTGTAATATAATTTGTTTTATTTTTATTCTTCTTTTTTATTGTAGTTTTACGGGAAATTCCCATATTTGCACTTTTTTTTTCTTAAGTAGGTACTTACTTGCATTCTGTACCTATATGATGTTGAGTTAGAGAGAACATAAATTTACATAGAGCTTTGAGACTTGTTAAATTAAATTTTGGTTACCGAGCTGTGGTTACACTGTGCTAGTTGAAAAAACAGACAAGCTGGGCACCTGGCGTTTTAACCTTTTTCTAATATGCACAGTCGTTTTAGAAACATAATTTTTTTTTTTTTGGAAAAAAATAATTATTTTATTGAAATTTCGAAATTTTTGTTTTTTAAAAATTCATAAGAAATTGGAAAATGGAAAATGCAGCTAGGCTTATAAGAAAATGATAAAAACCAAATAGCTTTTTCAATAAACTAAACCGTTTTTAAGTTACGCCAATATATTTTGTGCAACCTCCTCAATTTACGAAATAACGGTATATCTCGAAAACAAGACCTAACCCAAAAAAACGGTTAGTACCATTGGATTCAGCGTACCCGAATTATGTATGTTAAAACGCCAGGTGCCCGGCTTGTCTAAAAAAACTGTCAAGTTCTAGAACAGTGATATTTTTAGAAAGTTGATGGAGTTACAGAAAGTTTTGCTTGTTATATAAGTTTAGGTCCACAAAAAACCCGAAAAAAGCTTTAAACAATTTTGAACATAATTGAATTTAGAACAATCGGAGAATAGATTTGCTGTTTTTTAAGTGTAAAAACTGTTTTCCAAATTATAGGCTTTTTTAGGATAAGAAGACTATGGACCATTAGGGTGACCGTTAAAATCAAAAGTTGGATTTCTGTACGTCCCACCCGTAAATTTGGTGGGTATTGATAAAAACCAAAACCGCCAAAAAAAATTCTAAGACGATTGGCAAAGGCTAAGCCTTCCCTCACGCCGACCAGAGTTTGAAAAAAAATTATATTTTTACATGAAATCTGACTTTTATGTTTCATAACTTAGAAAATAATAATTTTGCAGAAAAGTTGTTAACAAGTTTTTCCTAAATCTCTTATTAAACAAAATATACTGAAAAATATCGAATAAGCCGCTAAAAAAATCAAATTTTTAATTTATTAAAGAAATGCATTTTCTAGAATCACGTATCCTTAATTTTGTTGAAAACCAGTTTTATATTTTATTTAAACAAAAAAAATCGACCAGCCGGGCACCAGGCGTTTTAACTTAATTCGGGTACGCTGAATCCGTTGGTGCTTACCGTTTTTTTAGGTTTGCTCTTGTGCTCGAGATATACCGTTCTTTCGAAAATGGTGGAGGTTGCACAACAAATATTAGCGTAAGTCAAACCAGGCTTAGCTTATATAAAAAACCGAAATTCCACAATAAAATTACCTTTAAGAAAGGTTAAAGCTTTTTCTAATATGCGCAATCGTTATAGAAACATAATTTTTTTTTGGCAAAAAAAAAACTATTTTTTAGCAAAATTTCAAAATGTTTGTTCTTTAAAATATCATTAAAAATTTAAAAATGCAGCTATACTAACTAGACCAAGTTGCAAACAAAAAAGCCATAAATAACTAAAATCTGTTGACAACTTTTGATTTTATTCCCAAAAGACGAATAATTTCCATTAAATTGAAGAGTTTCATAAAACGCAATATTTGTATTGGAGCCTCCCTAATAAAAGTGGTGATAAAGAGCAAGTATGTTTTAGGAAATTGTTAAAAACAAAACAAACTAATGGAGGTCGGTCATGCATGTTGTCCCCTTAGGGCCGTCGCGTTGGAAGTTATTTGGTTTTTTCTTCAATATATTCCTAGTCTGTATTGAAAAGTTGGGGATAAAAAATAGAGTGAGGTCGGTCATACCTCACCATCTCAGGGCATCCTAGGCGCTGCAGGGGCCAAATTTAAGAATTTTACTAAACCGCCGTATTTGTATGGGATCCCCCCTAAAGGGTGGAGATATGTGGCAAGTATGTTTTAAGAAAATGTTAAGCACCAAAAACTAATAGAGGTCCGTCATACATTTGAAATAAAAAAATAGGAAACAAATATGCTCCATACAGTTAACGAGCACCCTTATGGACCAATTTTTTTTATTTCTATTCACTTTGGCGGTAAAATACGCGTTTTGGCTATAAAAACTGTACTTGCAGCTAAAATTTTTTGAATAATTTTTTTCCTCATCAATAATACTTAATTGTTTTCACTCTTTCTTTTCCTTCAACATTCTTAGCAAATTTCGAAAATAAATTATTCTACTGCGTATTTTTTAAATTTGAATACCATTTAACAAAGAAAGAATTAATATTATATGGTCTTCTAGTAAATAATATATGTTGGGAAGGGTTGCCAGACGGGCTTGATTGCAAAGCTTTTTTAATGCGTGTCAAGTATAATATCGTTCACAGAGATGCAGTAAAGTAAGTGGACGAACTCTTAACAAGTTTTATATAAAACAAGTTAGACGGCTATATTCTGCTGTGCCGAATCTTTGATACCCTCCACCGACAGTTCGAATATTTCAGGCGTAATATCTATATGATGTCTACTTATTATTAATTTATCTTGGAGTTATGGTAAGTTATGAACCAATCATACCAAAATTCTGCAGAGTGATATCTGGTATTAAAAAACATAAATTTCAAAACAGCGGTAAAATTAGTTTTAGCATTTGCAGTGAATTTCACAAGTCTGCTAAATACGAGATCTAAGGTAAATTATTGACCGTAAACCACAAAATTGCATGACATTTTTTCTGGTCATATGAAGCTAAGTTGGAATAAATTTTACCGCAATATCTTAATCTGCTACGGTTTTAGGCGTATTTAATTGATTTACCAGAGTGGGATTTATATGGGGCCTATAGTAAATTATGGACCGATCATCACGAAATTTATTAGTGTGATTTCTATTCCTATAAAACTGTGAAGTATTCAATTTTATTCTGATATCATTATTTCTTACGGTCTTAGGCGCACTAAAGTGTTTTCCGGGAGAAGGGTTTATATAGGGCCTAGGGTAAATCATTGACCGATCTTCATGAAATTTGACAGTGTCATTTCCAGTCGAATAAAACGAATTTTTGCAAAATCTTATATCATTCCGTGCTTTAATGCTAGTTTTTGTAACAAAATTATAAATTTTTTGAGAAAAACTTTTTAAATAAAAAATAGCATAAAAATTTAAGCTAATCTTTCAAGAAGAGTATACAGTTAAAATATTTATGTTTCATGTCTATTTCTTTCTTTTGTTTTGATGAAATTTTTAAAAGAGATTTTTTCAGTTATTGTTGACGTTGGAGAGATTAAAAGTAAAGCGTTTTAACGCATAACCAATTTCTCTGTTCTTTTGAATTTTAATAGTCTAGTTAAGGTCTGGTAGAAGGTTGTTTTATGTATTTGTCTCAAAAAAATTATATTCTTCATCTGAATTATCGTGGTTAAAGTCTGTTCTAAATATTCTTAAAATAAAATTATTCCCAAACTCTTTGTTTTCATGTTTTGTATTATACCATATTTTAAAAAATTTTAAAAAACAATAAAAGGGTATTTAAAACGTATCGGTTTGCTTTTTTACATTAAAGAAAAAAACTAAAACTGTGAAAAAATTAAATAATCACCCATATTATGAAAGTCGACGGCACCTGAACAGTAATGGAGCCGTTATTGACAATAATCGATTACTATTGACAGCCAATTGATATTTTCGGAGGCGCTTTTAAGTCGATGTCGATTAGTATTGTCCCTGTTTTAGTCGAAAGGAATTTTACGACGACTTAAAGGAATTTTAAATGAAATTTAAACATATTTATTGAAAATAAGAAATGCAAATTTAAAAGAACCTATGGGAACAAATTTTATTAGTTAACTAGCTGACCCGACAGACGTTGTCCTGCCCAAATTATGAAAAATGTTTGCGTTCGATTTTTAAAATCCGTTAAAAAGATACGAACATTTGAAAGAAAAATTAATCAAATCGATGGAGCCGTTTTCTGATTTTAGGTTAATCGAAAAAAGTGGGCATTAAAGTTGGACCATGGCGATGATTTTAAAGAAAAAATCGCCCAAATCGGCTAAGCCCTTCTCAAGTTAGTCGCTTAATAGAAAAAGTGGGCGTAAAGTAGGTGTGGTACCTTTTTCTTTGGATGAAAACGTAAAATGGATTAATGCGAACATTTAAAAGAAAAATTAGTCAAATCGATGGAGTCTTTGATTTAAGGTAAATCGAAAAAAGGTGGGCGGAGCAAAATTTTCTTTTCGTAAAAACCTAAGTTTTTACTTTTTTAAAGAAAAAAATCGTCCAAATCGGTCAAGCCGTTCTCAAGTTATGCGCTTAATAGAAAAAGTGGGCGTAAAAGTAGGCGTGGTAAATTTTTATTTCGTTAAAACTTAAAATGGAATAATACGAACATTTGAAAGAAAAATTTGTCAAATCGATGCAGCCGTTTTCTGATTTTAGGTAATTTGAAAAAAGTGGGCGTAAAAGTAGGCGGGGCAAATTTTCTTTTCGTATAAATCTAAGTTGGACCATGGCGATAATTTTAAAGAAAAAATCGTCCAAATTATATAGATGTCATTGGTGATGCAATATGAAAATTGGATTTTGCCACGCCCCTCCACCCGCAGACCGAAAATCAAAAATCAGACTTCACAGTGACACCCGCCTTAATATTCTGAAGATTCTCTGAAAATTTCATCAAAATCGGCCCATCCGTTTTGAAGTCCATACGTTACAAACATACATACATTTGGACTCGACACGTCACCAAACTGTCCCTCTTGCGCAAACCAATTTGAGGATGCAGAACACGTTATGTTTTGGTGTCCAAGATTTGAAAACGAGCGTAGGCACGCAGAGGAGCTAATAGGACAGAGTATATATACTGAAAACATAATAGACGTGATGACAAGAAAGAAAGAGAACTGGGATGCGACCTGCTCTCAAGTCAAGGAAGTCCACAAAACGCTGAGGGTAGAAGTAGAGACTTATTAGGACTATCCGACCCTGCGAAGGAATATCATAACAGACAGTTCCGCAGGGCTGAAGGAAGAGAAAGGAGGTGTTTTTAGTCGGTAGGAATCCGACATAACCCAGGGGGTAAAAGACCTGGGTATCTGATGGAAGATTTTTCACCTACCTTCACACAAAAAAAAAAACAAAAAAAAAACATACATACATACATACATATATACATACATACATACATACATACATACATACATACATACATACATACATACATACATACATTCATACATACATACACACATCCTGTTTTATATATATAGATAGAAGATAGATAGATTGATTTAACACAAAAATTTCGAAAATTCGGAAAAGTTTGCAAAAATTGCGGAAATTCGCGAACATTTTTAATAAATCAAAAAAGCCATAAAACTGATTAAAAGACCCTTAAACTATAAGGAATAGCAAAACTTTGGTAAAATTTCAAAATGAGCGGAAATTCGCAAAAAATTGCTAACAGCGACATGATAGCAGTCTAATATTTATTAAAACTCGTTTAAGCTGTAAAGAATCAGAAAACTTTTAGGAAAAAATCGCTTCTATCGCGAACATGCCTAAAATTCGTGAAAAGTGCAAACTTGGAAACAAACCCTTAAATATATTTGGAATCGCTAAATCGGCTAAAAAAATAAATAAAATGTCGGCAAATAAAAAAAAAAAAAAATTTATGCAAATATAGTGAAAATTCGCGAAAATTTTTAATATTTCAAACAAGCAATAAAATTTATAAAAAGTCCATTCAACTATAAGGAATGGCAAAAATTCGGTGAAAATTTCTCAATTAACGGAAATTCACGAAAATTTGCTAACAGCGGCATGATTATTTCTTATACATATTTATTAATAAACGTTAAAGCTTCAAAGAATCAGAAAACTTGCAGTAAAAATATCTCTTATCGAAAACATGACAAAAAAATGTAAAATTGGAAACAAATTCTACACTTTGTTTAAAAACGCGAAATCTGTTAAAACAATATGTTGGAAAATAGCATAAATAGCGTTGAAAAGTGAATGAAGAGCAAAACCAATAAAAAATAATTGGAAATGGGATTTTTTTAGTCAAATTTTCGATAACTAGTCGACGTCGACACAACATTCTAATTAAATACCAAATTATCGTCGAAGTGATGTAGACGTCGACTTGATGTGACAACAATTTAAAATTAATCTCGACGTCGATGACGACTTACATAATAGGGGTGAATAATTAATCGACATAAATTATTTGAATTATTCGTTAATCGAAAATAAGCAATTTCAAGTTTTCTTCAAGTTCTCAGATTCAAAAGTGTCAATTGTATTAAGGCTGATTATCCGCAAAACTGTACATTTAATATTATGTTTTGTGTTTCCACTACAATAATCAATTGATTTACGCACGTAATAAAAACAGAAAACAGTCAAAAAAATCTTATTAGTATGCCAAGCGAATGTAAAATTAATCGAAGCCAAACATTTGCAAATAAATCTAGACAAAAGAATATGGGGCAAGAAAATATATTTGTGCAACAAAACTGTAGGAATACAATTTTCTATAATTTACCCAGTTGGCCACGTCTTCGACACATCTAAAAGGATGGATGGATGACAATTTAAAATTTAAAATAAAGGATAGCTAAACCAAATCGCCAACGACAATGTTTCAAACAAGTTTGGCAAATGTCGATAAACTTTTCTTCATAATAATAATTATTTTATGTATTTAAATAGTCAGACCCCTGAAGATGGTTAGCGACGCTAACCGAAATATTAATAATAAAAATATAAATACAAATATCAGGAGTTTTTAATTTTTATTTATTTACTTGGAGATGCAGCCAAACAAAAACAACTTTTATTAATTAAAAAACTATTTAAATTTGCACCAGTAAACAAATTAATAGTATCAATTAAACATTTTTGGATATTTACAACATTTTCTGCAGAACTGTTGTTGATATAAAATTCACTTGATTTAATTTTTAATTACAACTAAGTTTTTTTTTGATGAATGGTTGAAAAAAATTGGCCAGAATTTGACGCGAAAAACCAAAAAAAAAATGTTAAGCTCATTTTACATCGCGATTTTGCAATGTTCTTTTTAATTTCAGTTATTCTGGACTGATTCACTATTGATACATTCCCAGTACTAGTGAATTATATGTGTGTGAAGTTAAATTTCGAAATTTATTGCATAACAGAGTTCTGTTAAAGCGCTAACATAAAACTGTTAACCAAATAGAATTGTGATATATGTATTCAAATTGGAATTATACCTACATTTTTGGATCAAATGGACTGGAAAAAAATATAGGCTTAACGCATATCCCGCTTATCAAAAACTTTAATTATTTAAGGTATATAATAGGACTTTTCATGTTTTTTAAATATTTTATATTTACAATTTCTCTGAAAGATTTTCCCGAATTCCAGGAAAACGGGAGGAGATGGGCGGATGAAATTTGATGGAATTTGTGGACAAAGTAATCTTTTATAAAAATCAATTGTCAGAAGTTTAAAGGTCTTGCGTCTTTATAGGAATTTTTCAACTTGTCCATATTTTCAAATTTTGAAATTCACTGTTAGATGAATTTCAGGAAAACGGGAGGAGATGGGCGGATGAAATTTGATGGAATGTGACAATTGATTTTCATCAAAGACCACTTTGTCCACAAATTCCATCAAATTTCATCCGCCCATCTCCTCCCGTTTTCCTGGAATTCATCTTACAGTGAATTTCAAAATTTGAAAATATGGACAAGTTGAAAAATTCCTATAAAGACGCAAGACCTTTAAACTTCTGACAATTGATTTTTATAAAAGATTACTTTGTCCACAAATTCCATCAAATTTCATCCGCCCATCTCCTCCCGTTTTCCTGGAATTCATCTAACAGTGAATTTCAAAATTTGAAAATATGGACAAGTTGAAAAATTCCTATAAAGACGCAAGACCTTTAAACTTCTGACAATTGATTTTTATAAAAGATTACTTTGTCCACAAATTCCATCAAATTTCATCCGCCCATCTCCTCCCGTTTTCCTGGAATTCGGGAAAATCTTTCAGTGACATTTTTTCCAGTCCATTTTATCCAAAAATGTAGGTATAATTCCAATTTGAATACATATATAGACTTGTCGATTATTTCGATGTCATTAGAGTTAGTTGAAGTCATTATAGATGACCTCGTAGTGCAAACTGTTTTTGAAATATATTTTTTAGAGAACAAAAGTAATTAAATGTCACTTTTGTTGTCCTTACAATGTCTATAGAATAGAAAACAACCTAAAATACATGGTCATGTATTTTTATGACCATTTTTAAGGCAAAGCCTCTCGAGCGCCCCGGCAGGCTAGCTGGTAGCGAGCTAGTCTATCAGCGCAGGGGTTGCGGGTTCTGGTTTCTTTCCTGCGTCAAGCGTAGAGCTTCGCGGGATTAGCTTAGGAAATTAAAAGGCAAAATTAAGATTTTCTATAACATTTTTTTCATTTGTCACTCTTCTTGCCACCAAATAGACATTTTAGACAAAAGGTTCGAGAACTTGTCGCTCAGCTTATTGTCAATGAAAGTTTCGTTTACAATATCGTCTAAAAACACCAAACAATGAGTAACAAAACCAAAAATTTCCTGCATAATTTTGTCGACAACAATAAAGTCAATGGCAATTTGGCCAACTGGGTAACCAAAAAGGTCAGACACATGCACATATTATCACTCCAGCAAGAACAAAACCTATATTTTTTTGCTGCAAATTACAAATTTAACAAGATGCTTATTTAAACCAGAGTTTCCCAACGATTTAAGCTGCACGGATTCCTTACAAACGTTTGGCTTTATCCGCGTAAGGAAAAAACTTTTGCTAAAAAAACAAATTAACAAAAAAAAAAAAAATTAAAAAGGTTTATTTGCTTTTTACTGATGTTTATTTTATGATGATATTTTATAGATTACCCTGCAAATAAAATTGGACCACCTGATCCATTTTGATAAAATGGACTACTCCATGGACTGGTCCGATGTAATGCAAGCATGGACCATGTCATTGTTAAAAAGTGTTTGTAGTGAGACGACATGTCTTCGTTTTTTAACGACATGCTTTCGTTTTAAAACGACTTCAAAACTAATCCTCTTGAGTATACCATGGAGTAGGTTTAAAACTACTCCTTGGTGGTCCAAAGGTGGGTTATATGGTCCTCTCCTAGGACATCGTAATGTTAAATAGACCAGGTTTTTTCCATACGTTTGGGTTAGTTTTGGACTAGTCCTGGTCCCTTGTGGACTACTCTTTACACGCGTGTTTGGACTGGTCCTATTATTTGCAGGGTATCTTAAGGAAATTTCACCTTGTTACATCATCCGGGAAAATTAGGTGCGTTCAATACCTGGAATTCGTCAAAAGCCTTAAATTGACAAATCTCAACAGATCTGTACGTTCTCTTGCGAATGTGGCTGACCAGATGTCTTACTTGGTTCTACGGGATACGGTTGTCCCTGGTGACATAACACCAGAGAGACTATTGGTTGAGGCTTCCATTTGTATGCTTGTTGCGGAAAATGCTTTCTGTCTTTCAGAAAGATTGTCTTTTCGGGAATTTTGCTTTTTCGTTGAAAAGATACATTCGGACATCATGTGATGGTTGTGGTTTAAACTTAAGGTCACGGGAAGAGAGAGCCTCCCACTAAAGGGCTGATTTTTCATAACTAGTGGGAGAGTTCTGCCTGAGAAAGGATCATCTCTAGGTGCGGTTGTTACTCAACAGATGCTGCTAGCAAATCTTTAGGTCTTAAACAAGGGGCGAGTGTAGAATCTTCACGGATTATACACTAAAATTCTTACAGGCTTTGCTTGTTGCTCTCAAGCTCGGTGACGGTTGGTAAGCGCATTGTTTGTCAACCAGTAGTACAATATATTATGAAATAAGCCCATATGGCAGGTGCTCAGGTAATTATATTCCACATATGATGTATATTTGATCGATCTAAAATATAATATAAACACTAAACGTCTTTTAACCGCTGGTGTACTGTTGCCCAATTTGGAAACTGTTACTTTTAACGAATGGAAACAGGGTATATTTTTTAGTCTAACGGCAATACGACATGAGTGTGTTCTTTGTTGTTAAAACCCCAGTTGTAAAAAAAACAAAAATCCAAGAAAAGAGAATCTTTAATGGCTATATAGTACATATTTTGCAAACATGATTATTATAAAGACATTGTGGCATACCGCACACAATAAAACTTTTCCCTTTGGCGATTGCTTTAAGTTCGATGGTAGTTTGTGAGAGTTTAGTGGCATAATGGGAAGAAGTGCAGAGTTTAACAATATTTAAGGAAAATCTGTCTACGCAGTCAGACAAATTTCTCAAGCTTACAAAGATTTAGAGACTGAGATACACCAACGAAAAACTGAAAAAGAACACCAGACATTCAACAAAGAATGAAATAAATGATGAACCAAACAAAAAATAAAAAATAAAATAAACTCCTAACAACTTAAAAAACTTGTACTAGGAAGACAGCGGATTCAGACGATGAGACAGACATCTCAACAAACTTAAGGACAGACAGTTGATAAATAAAAAAAAAATTCGATTTTAACATGCGCCTTGCGTTTTGTCTTCGTTTTTGCTTTTACAATTTCTTCTTCTTATTTTCAATTTATATTCTACTTAAGGAAAAGAGAAATTTTTTAAAGACCAGAGATGGGTTATATTGTTTAAAAACTAAACCACCATTATAAAATGTATGTGCAAATAATTTTTTTGGAAAATTTATTTTTGCGTTGTAGTATTTTAAGATCTTTAAGCCGCACAGCGTTTAGTGCAGTAAAATTCGATTGAAGCAAAAGCAGCGAATAACGTTGTAGAAGACAAATTTTGCAAAATCTTTTTTTGCAGAAAACCGTTTACATTGCGCGTTTACCAACCGCCCTCGAATGTAAGAGCAAGATGCACACCCAGATAACAATTTAATGTAAAGTCCGTCAAGATTTTACACTTGCTCCTGGCTTTGGACCTAGAGCTAACTAACCTCCGCTGCGTTTAGAAATTTGCTAGCAGTATCTGTTGAGAAGCAACCGTTCCTAGTAATAGTCCTCCCTCAGGCTGAACTCTCCCACAAGTGGTGGAATTTTCCTTTCCGCGATTTTAGGTAGTAAACCACAAGCACCACGTGATCCTCGAATATATCCTTTCAATGGCAAGGAAAAACTTCCGAAATGAAAACCTTTCCGATAGACAGAAAGCATTTCCCACAAGAAGCATATTAACGGAGTTTTCAACCAATATTCAGTTCGATGCCGTTCCCCCAGGAGCTCCTGACTTCCGTGGTACCAGATAGAATCTGATGTAAGTCTCGATTGCCACGATCATGATAATCACCCTGGGGTTATTAAAAAAAATCTTGCTAAAGATGCGCAATCTGCTCCTAAAACAAATACATATATATAGGGACCTGTATAAGATCACCAGGAAGCTAACTAATGGTAAACCACTTACAGAAAGACCCCTCAAGAACACAAACGGAGAGATCACATCAAAAAACGAAAAAATGAACGTCTGGACAGTTCTACTCGGAAACGCTAAGGACCGCCAACATGTAAGTGCGGATCTCATAGTGTAAGACGAGATATTATTAAAGAAATACTATATATGGGTAAATCCAAAGTGTTGAGCGTGACAGTCGTACGCATCAAAAATGCAATAACATTTTAAACAACAAATATTTTTACGTTCGCGCGATTCTAGGTCAAAGATAATGGCAAAAGAAGTAGCGGTTCGAACGTGAAAAAAATTGATGTAGTTTTTGTGGCCATGTATAAAAAGGCGTAATTCAGCGAAACCTTTAGTCAAAGTACTTTCAGAGTTTTACGTAGCAATTTAACATTAAAATGTCTTTGGTTTGATTCTAAAATCTTCTGTATTTTTTTTTCTTTTAAGCCAAAATCTGGGTCGAGACGTAACATTTCGAACGTGAAATTTTTTCCATAATAATTTAACTGAATAATGATTAAAACAAAATAAAAATTTACCGTTAATCCGAATAACATATTTCTCTTTGAACTCTTCCTTAGATAACAGACCATGTAAGAACATTTTTTTGGAATAATTTTTATCAAATATCACCTCTCTTACGAAAGATAATATTTAAGAAAACATACAAAAAAACATTCTCACAAATAAGAATTTACGTTTGCACAATTTTGCAGTCTGAATTTTTCATCTAAGTGCACAAATTTATGGGTAAATTTATTAAATTAGAAAAATCTAAATATTTCTCTATTACTTTTAAATTTTTGGTCATGGTGGACCTTTTGACGGAAGTGCCCATATTATTATTCGATTAATCGGTATAAATTCTTCGATAGATTCTGTAGTCGAAATTAACAATTTTAAATTACTCGAATAATTAATCGTATAAAATAGTTCGATTAATCGAACAAGAATTAATCGACTAAACATCCTACATGTCACTGTAACTGTAGACTACCATTTAAAAAAAAAAAAAAAAACACATTTCTTAAACTTTCTTTTAATTTTGAATTTTCGTGCCATAGGTTGTCACAAACTTTCATTCTAACACATATTTTGTGTAAAAAAATATTAAAGTAAAAACCAATTTAATGCAGTCGTTGCCTTTAAGCTACGTCAATTTTCAAAAAGATGTGAGCAATATCTATATGGATGCATGTTCCTGTGTGTCAACAAAAGTTTTTAAACAAATTTGAAGTGTATGTATTTCAATTTGCCTCAACACAAACATATGCAAGAAAATGTCATCTCAATAGATTAACGCTGGCCACAAAATTAAAGAATTTTTAAATTTGGACTGAAAAACTTATTCCGTTTTCTTATGTAATGCAATCAAATACACCGCGATTAAACACTAATAAAAAGGGCTATCCAACCAGGAATTACTTATTTCAAATTATCATAAAAACTTAGAAATAATACTGAGCTTAAAAATTGGAAAGGTCTTAATTAATGCTCATTACTTTTTATGTTATTTTAAACACTAAGATAATTAACTCCCATACAGTTGCCTAAAAACAAAATGCCTTAGGAAGCCTCTGAGCACGCCCCTTTAATTATGATTATTTTTGTAGAATTAATGTATCATAATGAAAATCACATAAACGATTTTAAAATATCTATAGATTTTGAAATTGTTAGTGCGAGAGTGTTGTTCGCATATTTCTGTGGTCTTCTTAAGCCAGCTTTGCTAAATGGTATACATATTAAAATGTATTTAATTATTTTACCTTAAAACTTTTTAAAAATTTAAATTTGCTAGTTTTTATTACACATCTCACACTGTTAAAAACCTTCCAAGTTAATTGGTTCAACACTTGATTATTTTGTTCACACGCTTTAAAATGCTTGTGCAAATCGTCCGGCCGTGGCTGGCTTACACTAATTTTCGTTACGCATGTTTGATTTTTTGATTTGTTTTGTTACTTTTAAACCAAAATAAAAGATATGTTTTTTTGTTCCAGGAAACAATAATCGAATTAATCATTTTTTCCAATAATAATTTTTAATGATGGGTTAAATGCTGAATGTAGTTCAGAGTTCAAAGTTACAGCCCAAGTTTGTACACTCTTCAGTGTTTTAGGGGTCATTAATGTAATTAAGAAATATTTTTATAAATACAAGCTAATTAAATGCGTAAAACCAATTAAAAGTTTAAGTAACTCAATTTTATTTTACTAGATATTTTTATAAATTTAATTGCAACAATTAAAATCGTAAAAAAGGCAAGTATTAAAAATCGCATGAGCATGAGCGAATGACCGTCAATCGGGAGTTAATAAAATCCATAAAAATTTCCTACTTGGAATTTTTGATGGGGGCAGGAAACACATACAGGCTCTAAGTAGCCTAGACATTCTCAAAGTACAAATCGTAGGAAGACGTGGTTTAGGTCTAAGAAAATTGTCTTCGCTTAAAAACATTCAAAAGCAGACAGACTATCGATTCGAACTAAATCTTTTAGCGGCTTCTTCTTTCCACAAAAAATAAAACAAAAAATTAATGAAAAATTTAAAATTGTATGCAGAATATTAAATTTGATGATCGATCGCTCAAGATCAGGATATCGAATATGCAACTAAAAAAAGAAGAAGAATTTTAATTATGATTAGTTAAATATTTAAAAACTTGGTTGAAAATTCACATCAAAAGAACAAAGGTCATGCGAAATAATTCCGGAAATTCTAATCCAGTCCAGGGGTCTAATTGTTGCAGTCGTAATCGAATACTTTTTCGATTCGAAAAATATTTTATTTCTAATTCAGTGTTGTGAACACCCAAATAAATGCTTTACAACACCGACAAAATTATTTCGTTTCGTTCAGTCAGTATCGAATTAAAGCATAAAAAATAAACTTTTTTCGAATCGAAGACGTATTCGACTGCCAGAATTAGCAACCTGATAAATTATAAAATATTGGAAGAAGTTGAGACCTTCTGTTGTCTTGAAGCTATTGTAAACCGAATTGGTAGATCTAGTGAAGACATCCTAAGCCGAATTTAAAAAGACACACATTGTTCGATATGGTTAATTTCAACCAAACTATTGGCATGTTCAACAATCTCGACAGCAAATCAAAGCGATCGCCATCCAATCGCTCGATTTCGAATCAGATTGGGTTCAACAATTTTGACAACTTTCGATCGCTTGTTCTTACGAGTGTAAATATTTGTTACTTACGTATTAAAAAAATAAAGTATTGCCATATAAGGTTTTTCTATATTTTGTTGCTTTTTTGTTAAAAAAGTATCAAAAAAAAAACTATTTGGCTTGATAACAAATACAACCGCGTTTGAAATTTCATCAGCTGTATAAACATGTCAAAAAATAAAAAAAACTTTTTTGTTGAAACCAAAACTTAAGAAAAGTTTAAACAAAAGTTAAATTTAATTATAAACAAAATATCCAAGCAAAAAAAAATAATACAAACGTAAAAGAAAGTTAAATAAGTACCGAGGCAAAATGTATTTTGATAGCACCAGCTTGCTCCTTGACAGTTGTTGCATTTGTTTCATTTGACGACAAATTAACGACAGTTGTTCCTCAACTACCGTCTTCCTCTTTTTTTACCTGAAGAGCAGTTTGTATTTTATTCCTCACTATCGACCTCTATCCTTCTTCGTTTGGATGAAGTTTTAAAATTTTTGATTTTTTTCCTCCAAAATTTGTGGGGTTTCAAATAATATTTAGGGACCTGTCTCTTCAATATTGCTTTCTTGTGCAACTACCGTCGCAGATTTAGAAGCTCTTGGTGGTGATTCTGATATCTGCAGTCTGAGTTTCAGCACTTTTAACTCAACCCGCCAACACTCTACAACTAGGTGCTGCAGCCGAGGACCAAAGCAGCGTCCGATCAATTATATGGTTTAGTTATATGTTGTTTTCTGAATTTTTTTCTTGTCCTACATTAAAAATCTGCCCATGTCTGTAAATATATGTAAGCTATGGTTGTTTTCTGGCCTTAATTATAATATTGTTTACATATTCCCACTTTGCAATAGAACGCGTGGATGGACCAATGATTTTTAGTTTTAGGCCTATTATTTTCCAAAACTCGTCCATCGAAACACTGGTGCACTTCTCGCCAACTCAGGATTTTCCTCCATGTATTCGCCTAATGTAAGCAGTATAAGACACTTATTTATTTCTCTCAAGAAGCGTTAGATATTCGCGGAAATCATGTTATTCTGCAGTTATTTTAGCTAGTTGATGTGAAAAATCTCAAGAATTGTTGATCTGAATTGTAAAAACTATTGAATAAATATGTTTTCCCTCTTTCAGACCATATGTATACTGTGTTGATCGAAAAAAAAATTTACTTTAGATTTAAAACAAAAATTATTTTTTCAAGTTTTTCAATATTAAACGTTTTCAGTCTCTCCATTAGAGCATTTTTTTTCAAATTAAAGACATGTAATTCAGTAAATTTTTATCCGATCAACACACTATAAAGAAAGGAGGATAAACATATTTATTAGAATTTTTTTGAAATATATAATATAACTCCAGAAAACAGGATTTTCGCGAATATCTCGAAAACGCTTATTGAGAGAAATAAATGCGTGCCACATTCGTGCTAAGCCGCCCCAATTAAGCTTACATGAATATCATTGTTTAAGGTGTTATGATACTTGCTATTTTTTGTATTGGATTTTTTTAGGATTGACTGAATGAAACAACAAATGCGAGAAAGAACAAGAAATACAATTTGATAAAATGTAAACAAAACAAACAATACTGCCCACGTTTTTTCCCCACAAAAAACCGTCATAAAAGCTAAAAATCGCAAAAAAAAAAGTTAAAAACCGTTTCTTTCGATCAAAAACTAAAAAAATTGGCAACAGTGCTAACAATTAATCTGCAAATGTCAATTTTAAGTTAAAAAATTTTATATATTTTTTGACAGTCTTAGATTATTTATCGATAACACATGTATATTTGTTTGGCTTTTCAAGATTTTTTATGATATAATCATACTCTTTACACTTAGTCAGTTTTCCTATGCAAAAATATTTGTACTGCTCTCCAATATAGAAAAAATACAAAAAATAGCAAGTATCATAACAGCTTAAGGCTAAATTTTGAAGAGTATTGTAATCAATAACAGTTTTTTATTTTATATGATTACCATATGTTCTCCATTTTTATTTATAATTTATTTAAATTACTGTTAAATATTTCTTGTTTTTTCAGCCATGTCACAGAGTACAATTACGTTCGGAAACGGAATTCATGCCGTATTTTGGTGCTTCAGAAAATGACGAAAAAATGTTTCGGAATGAAACCATTTTTGTTTTCATCAACGGTATGGGAGTTGTCTGTATCTGAAAGGCCAGAAAACTATCAAAATACACTTTCCATCCACAAACAAATATGTTTTCTTCAATTCCGAACGGAATTGTACTCTGTGACATGGCCCTTTATATATTCCATGATTCGACAACAAAACAACAAGTGAGTGGTTTTGACATTTGTTTTCGTAATGTCGACAATACCTTCGATATTAATAAACCACTTTTTGTATGAAAGTACTTACGTTTTCTTTCGAGTTGTCGTCTAAACGAATGTTCGTATAGAATAAAGTTAGTTGAACCCAAAACAGTTTTCATTCGCTTAGAATGCGATCGAAGTCGTTCTTTCGAAATCGTTGAACAGGCCAATATGGGTTTTTAATGAAAAATGTTATAACACATTTAACACGCTTGGAAAAAACGCATGATATGGTCACCTTGCAATAAACAAGTTTTAACTCTTATACGATCTTGTGTTAATTTCCATCCATTATAAAATTTAAAACTGCATTTCTCGTAAACATTTTCTTGAATTAAAATTAGAACTTTTTCTAAATTTAAAAATTGATCTCTTACATGAAATAACGGTTAAGCTTCTTTTATATACCTAAACATTAAACAATTATTCGAGGAATTCCTTTAAGGTCCCCCGGGTGAAATTAAATCCTTTTTTTTTAAATCGCTCTTATTAGGCATTAACGTAATTAAGTTTAAATACTTTGTCAGAACAATTTCCAAAAAAAAAAAAAAAAATTATAATATGGTTGCTTTTGAACAATAACATGTGGATCTTGGAAAAGATAATGTTTTTGTTATTGGTCATTTAAAACCATGTAAATTATAAGTGGTAAGCAAATTATTGGTATTATTAACTATAACCTGGTCGGAGACAACCATAATACAATAATATGATTGCCGGTGGCAAAACTATGGTTAAAGTGACGATGATATGATGATTGCAAAACTGTTTTTAGTTTGGAATGTTGTTACCAATATTTAAAAAAGATTATTTAACTATTTTAGTATCCTAATAAACCAAGCAATATTGTAGCGATATCGAAACAATATCATACAGGTGATAAAAAGTATCACAAGTGATATCCGTTTATGAACCGAAAACTATACAGGTATGTAATGAAAATCGATCGATTTCAAGACGAACGTTTTTAAAAGGTATGATGAAATATAAAATTTAAAAGTATAAAGGCAGAAAATAAAAGGAATATGTATTTATATCGATTTTAAAAGATACTAACAACGATATTTTCGGTTTCAAATCGTTTCGTTTTTAAAATCGATTTCCATCACATACCTGATTGTTTTTTCGGAATAAATTGAACCTCTCCCTATTATATCTTTTTCCATTAAATTACGATATTATTTCGATATCATAGTTTCCAATAATAACGATAGTAAAATTACATTTTGAAAATTTCTAATATATGTACTTCAGTTTTTTGCGTTTTAACCCTGAAGGAAACCTGGGTGCAAGTGACTCCAAGTCATCAGTTTTGTCGACTATATTGGTGAAATTGTCAACGAAGTGTCTACACTACATTACATTTGTCACTATATTTGGCTTTAATACGAAAAAGATTTTATCAATAACAACTGAGAAGTACAATTCCTATAAAAGTTGAAGAAATAATTAAAAAGTATTGTTATGACTTCGTATTCTCGGGAATATGTATGCCAGCAAAGTTTCATCAATTTGCATTGAGTATAAGGCGGTTAAATTAACGTTACAAGATTTGATTTTCCGAAGTGAAGCTATAATTAATATTTTTAATTGATTGCAATACTGTAATTGCAATCAAAACCAATAAATGCAATAAAATTTAATGCAAATCTTCTAGACTTTAAGCTGCAGCATAACTCTGATATTTTTCATTTGCCAACCCAGTTTATTTTTATTTAAAACCGCTAGATTCCAAGAGTGTATTATTTCGCTGGACTTTCTCAACATGGTTGTGATTTCAGAAGAAGTAATTAAAATCGCATAATTTCAATTGAAATTTGATTGCAATCGAATTGTTTTGCAATCGTCGATTTCTTAAAAGAATGATTTTAAAAGGATTTCAACAACAAAATATTGCAATTATGACAAGATTACATTTTGAAATCTGAAATCAATTTTAAATTAAAGAATAAAATTATTTTGGTTGAAACCATTTTGTTTTGAATCCGAATTGATTGAAGTTTTTTTTATACCTTTGTAAGCGAATAGATACATCGAAATTATATTGGAGTTGTGTAGGGGGGACTTTGCAAACTTAATTTTAACTTATATACAGTCTCATGGAATGACTCTCTCTTGTCATTAGAACCCAGAACAGTAGGTTCTTAGAGTGTTTTCATACTAAGGGATTTTATACAAAATGGTTAAAAACCGGGTTTTAACTAAAAGTCTTTTTACACTGATCAACATCTAACATTTTCCATCCATTTGCGAGGATGTTAAAATCTTCCCATAAGCTATACATAGGGCAAAAAATCAACTTCTTTCAACATCTTAACAATATGTTCCTATCTCATTTTTTTCATTCTACATCTTTCGATTATTACAGTCCCTGCAGATAACGAGACTAGTCTATACATGCATGTAAAGAGTAGTCCATAAAGGAGTAGGAGTACTCCAAAACTACTCCAAATATATGGGTAAAATGTGGTCCATTTAACATTACGATGTCCTAGGAGGGGACCATATAACCCACCGAAGTAGTTCCTAAACTACTCCAAGGAGTACTAAAGTGGCTTAGATTTACTACAGTATGGAGTACAAGCGGCATTTTAAGCATTTTTCTTTTTAATTTTTTACTAATCGCCTTTTATGGTGTGTACTGTAGTCTATTATTGCTATTATTAAATATATTTACTTGATATTTTAATTTTATTGCCTTTTTTCCACAAATTTCTCCAACTTTCACTTTTAAATGAACAATTAACAATGGACACCATCAGGGCTACCAATGTGTAATACTGTAAACTATAGAAAAGTATACATCATGCAGTTGTTGGCAGCACTTATTATTCCAAATAGTGACATTTTTGTTTCATGGTAGATAATAGATGTGGCCAATGTTAACGAGTTTCACATTTTCTACATTTTGTTAGATGCAACATTTT
Source organism: Pollenia angustigena (assembly GCA_930367215.1). Taxonomy (NCBI): domain Eukaryota; kingdom Metazoa; phylum Arthropoda; class Insecta; order Diptera; family Polleniidae; genus Pollenia; species Pollenia angustigena. Next base: position 74,581,906 of record OV884059.1, read on the forward strand.
TCATTTTTCGAATTTATTCTATGAGCTAAATTTCAGTTATGTATATTATAAAGCTTTTTTGTAATAGTTCTATTCCTTCAATTTTTCAGAAATTACTTTATACACTACCAGACTATTATATTGTATTTTCTTTTTACATTTTACCTAAGCCTTCCTTTGGAAAGCAATGAGGTATATTGAATGTACAGAAAACTTACAATTATTAGACACCAGCAGAATGTAATGCATTTTCTGGCCCGCTACGGCCTTCGTCAGCATTGTTTGTGTCTCAGTGGATAGTGTTACTTTATAAATTGAATGCATTTAACTCAACTATTTTAACAAATAGAAACTGGGAATTATTTCCTTCCGAAGGTTACTTTATATTATATTCAACATTTTTCATTTTTCGAATTTATTCTATGATCTAAATTTCAGTTATGTATATTATAAAGCTTTTTTGTAATAATTCTATTCCTTCAATTTTTCAGAAATGACTTTATACACTACCAGACTATAATATTGTATTTTCTTTTTACATTTTACCTAAGCCTTCCTTTGGAAAGCAATGAGGTATATTGAATGTACAGAAAACTTACAATTATTACACAATATAATAGTCGGGTAGTGTATAAAGTAATTTCTGAAAAATTGAAGGAATAGAACTATTACAAAAAAGCTAATATACATAACTGAAATTTAGCTCATAGAATAAATTCGAAAAATGAAAAATGTTGAATATAATATAAAGTAACCTTCGGAAGGAAATAATTCCCAGTTTCTTTTTGTTAGATGTTAGAAAGCCTATTGTGTGAAAATTCTATAAGATTAATATTGTAGAGACTGAATGACAAACTCTATATACCATTTTTGCCTTCAGTGAAATTTAACATCCCCATCTCAATTTGTAGGGTTGCTATTGCGATCAAATCTTTATTGCTGTTGGACATTCATATTAAATGGTATATGAAGTCATTAACCGATTAAAGCACTAAAATAAATTCGCAATCCGAAACTTATTTAAACAAGTTTTATTTCTATAAATCCCCCTTTGGTGGGGTTTATTGTTCCTTCCACTCTTAATAAGAAAACCGAAATGTATTGGTTTTAATAAAGTCTTAGAAATGTTACAAGACAATCCTAAAATCATAAACAACTTGTTACTTCTGCCAAAATTAAAGAAGATAAAGACTCTCTCATCACAATACTGGTTTAGGTAGTACAAACTATTGACGATAAAAAAAACGAAAGTAATTCATAAAAGAAGAATAAATTGCGGCTTAAAAAAATGGGGTTTGTTTTACAATTTAAGAATTGCCATAAAAAAAATATATTCTAACATACAAACAAAACATAAAAAACGAAACTTAAAGAAGTCTCTTAAAAGAAATTAACAAAATTTGAAAGAAAAAACCTGCTAAATTTCTGCAAAAAAACAATAAAAAATACCAGCCAAATAAAAAATTTAATATCCGCGAGAACTTTGAATAGTTTTGATTTAAAGTTCTTTTAATTTCAAATATTGTAAGCCTTTTTCTTTATTTTGGTTGTTGAACTGAAGTACCATTCTATCTAACCATTTACCCATACAATATTTGAGATTTTATTGTTTGTCATTTCGTTCTTTTGAAAGAGTTTTTGAAAAAATCATTCTTTTCTAATTAAATATTCTTTTGTTAATTAAATAAGCAAAAAATAAATTCATTTGAAATATTTTATTGAGGATTTTGTAAAGCAGAAAGAATCGTTTTATATAACGAAATGTGTATATTTCATTTTGAAAGTGAACTTTGAATCTTACTCTCGAGATTGGTAAATTTAAAAATTAAAATCTAGCTTTAATTTTCTAAGGAATCTTATAGCAATTTGAGTTCAACCGTCAGGACCCTTGGCTATTTGATTAGAACAAAACATGAAATTACTGCAGTCTAAAGGCCTCGTTACTTTAACGTAAACGATGCGGATCAGCTGTTTCGTTTTCCAAGTTTGTTAAGCTTATCGTTGGTCGATTTATTTCGAAATTGAGTGTTTCAATGATTCTAAAGCATTTCCCACAAATACACCTTATCACAATAATAAAATACAATAGCATAAAATATATCAGTTTTACAAGCAATTGAAGAAGCCATTTTACATTTTGATACATACAGTTTCTATTATGTTTTTGCCTTCTCCTGTAAAGTTGCAATTATGTGAGTTAGGGACTTTCTACATGGGACCAACGTTACGTATGTTTTAATAAGTACTCTGTTTTAAACATACACAGAAAAAATTATTTTTCCAATTCAAACAAAAAATTTGTAGAATCAAACAATTTTTTGTCTAAAATCGGTCCTACAAACAAATTCGCATATTCAAACAATTTATTTGCATTTTGTTTATTGAAAAAAACGCCGATTTTTTCAAACAAATAATTTTACAGAATCAAACAAAAAGTTTACTGAAATTCATATAAATTTCAAACAAATAATTTGGCTGAATCAAACAAAAAAGTTTTGGCACAAGCAATGACGCGCACACAAGCAAGCACTGTTGGCGAAGATGAAGCAGAGCAGAGCGGCCGGCTGGCTTTGATACACATTTTTTTGTTGGAATAATTTTTGAACGAAGTCATATTTATTACTCACAGTGTTTTTCTTCATCACTCACTGTTGCTTTATCCTTTTCTTTGCTAATGAAGAAGAAATGTAACCAAAAACGGCGGCAGACCGACTCGATATGTTTTCCGCCATCATTCTATTTTTGTATTTGATGTATTTAAACAAACTATTTGAAAAAATTGAATACGGGATTTTGTTTTTTTTTTACCAACTTTGAAACCAACCAAAAATTTATTTTGTTTCTTATAATGTGTTTTTTCTGTTGTTTAAAAAAAATGAAACGTGTTTTTTACCTGCTATTGTTTTTGTTGTTTTTTTACTACAAACCTCGTCACGCTATGTTATCATTTTTCTTATTGCTGTACTTTTTTAAAGCGTCCAAAAATCATAGATGGGCATTTTGCAGTACCAGTACTTTTTCAGTATTTTCTTTTTTTACTGATTATTGAAAAAAAAAAAATCAGTATTCAGTAAAAAGTACTGATTACTGAAAAAAAAATCAATATTCAGTAAAAAGTACTGATTACTGAAAACAAAAATCAGTATTCAATAAAAAGTACTGATTACTGAAAATAAAAATCAGTATTCAGTAAAAAGTACTGATTACTGAAAACAAAAATCAGTAAAAAGTACTGATTACTGGAAACAAAAATCAGTATTCAGTAAAGAGTACTGATTACTGAAAAAAAAATCAGTATTCAGTAAATTTTACTGATTTGTGTAAAAAAATGCAGTAATCAGTAAATGATTGATAGTATATACCCTGTAGGAAGTCAAACACATTTATAACTAACGTCAAACTGGTTTTTTTATAACCACAACTACACACAGAAAAAAATCAAGTTAAAAACGTCGAAAACTATAATTCATGTTAATTTAACATTGCAGTAAAGTTAGAGCATAATGTAATTTATATTGAAATAACAATCGGAATCACGTTGAATGAAAGTTATTTCCAGTTGAAACAACGTGAATTTCATGTAGAATCAAATGGGTTTGAGTGTATTTTAACAGTGTGAAGAAGCTTCAGACAACATTTGCATTTATGTAAGAATAATTCAAAACCCTGTAACACATGTTTCACTTATTTTGTATTCTCCTTTGTTAACAGAAGCATCAGCAGAATCGCCCGATATGGTCATCATTCTACTTTGAAAACTTGATGTACTATTTAAATAAACAATTTTAATTAAAAGAATACGGGAATTGTCTTCTTTTTATAACATATTTTAAAAGTGAAAATAAAAAATGTACATAATTAAGTAGGTATGCATGTTAATTTAACAAGATAAACTTTTGATTTTAATACAAAACAGGTTTTTATGGGTTCAATATTGAATCCAGATTTATTTATATTTTAATATTTTTTATTTTTTATTTTTTTAACAGTGAATAATATTAAATAAACGTAATTTAAGGTTATTTTGATATTGTTTATTAAAAATTAATATGAAATAATGATAAATTTAAGTAAAGGGCATAATTTTTCTGAAATTTAACATGATTCTCAATCAACATTTTTCCATGTTAATTTTACATGGGTATTTTTTTCTGTGTGTAGTTGATTAAGTGACTTTTTTCCTTGTCGACGACTCACTATTTTAACAAAGGCATGTCATAGGCAGTAGTCAATTGGCCATCTTTGCATGACTTTTTAACTGACTACTAACTACTTATTTTTCAACCTACATATTTATAATTAATTAAAAGTATTGTCAGTTTATAATTAATTATTTAAATTTTAAATAATTTTTGTCAAAAAATATACATATGTACATATGAACATGCATACATACATATGTATGTACATCTTTATATATTTTGATATAGAAATAATTATTTATGAAAATTTTGCATTAAACTACCCAAAATGATGAAGTATAGTAGTCCTGAAATAAATACGCCACATAATTGCTAGTACATAAACAGATTTGTATTGATTTAATTTTTAATTATTTTAAAATGTTTGTATATATTTTTTCATTTGACTTCATGGCATGCTTGTTTTACTTATTTTGCTTTTATTTGTGTTTTACGTGTGCCTTTTTGGTTGATATCTGCATGACATTTAAACCAATTTGTAGTCATTTAAAAAAAAGTTAATTTAAAGTAAGTGTTTTTTGCAACTGACTATTTTATTTACTACAGGGTACCGTCTGCCTTAAAAATAAAACATACACATTGTATGAACAGTGGCGTGTTTTCAATTTTTTTAATTATTTAAAAAGGAAGGAAGGAAGGATGATGTACAGTCCAATTTAAGCGATGTGGGAAATTATCTCGAGGAAACAATTTTATATTTGGCCGACCGGGATACAACAACAAATTGCCTGCATAAGCACAATGCAATAAAAAACTACCCTCATCTGCACCTGTAGAACAACTGTTTTCTTTTGCTGGGATTGTGAATCGCTCTAGAAGACAAAAACTTAGCGACAAAAATTTTGAAATGCTTGTGCTTAGAAAAGCTAACAGCATATAGCACAGCATGTATTCACAAATACATCTAATTTTTTTTTTTTTTTCATTGTTAATTAAAATAACTCGTTGTTTTTACCATGTTAATAAATTTTTTTTACCCAATAACACATATCCTTTTTGAATTATTTAAAAAAGTGAAAACACGCCACAGTATATACTATCAATCATTTACTGATTACTGCATTTTTTTACTCAAATCAGTAAAATTTACTGAATACTGATTTTTTTTTCAGTAATCAGTACTTTTTACTGAATTACTGTTTTCAGTAATCAGTACTTTTTACTGAATACTGATTTTTGTTTTCAGTAATCAGTACTTTTTACTGAATACTGATTTTTGTTTTCAGTAATCAGTACTTTTTACTGAATACTGATTTTTGTTTTCAGTAATCAGTACTTTTTACTGAATACTGATTTTTTATTTCAGTAATCAGTAAAATTTACTGAATACTGATTTTTGTTTTCAGTAATCAGTACTTTTTACTGAATACTGATTTTTTTTTTCAATCACCAGTAAAATTTACTGAATACTGATTTTTTTTCTTCAGTAATCAGTACTTTTTACTGATTACTGAAACGTGTAATGCAGTATGCCCATGTATGCCAAAAATAGACTGCATGTGTTTTTTGTTGTAGTTCTTATATTTCACATAAAGAAGTGTTGCTTACAATCAATAAAAAAATGCAAAAAGACGACAACATTAAAGAGCGTTAAATATTTCATACAAAATTATAAAAACTTCAAACCAATAGCGCGCTTATTAAATTTTTGAAGAGTTGTCCACATTTTTGTTGGTTAAATAAAAATCAAACAAAAATATTGATTGAATCAGTAAAAAAATTTGTAGAAATCAAAAAAATAATTCGGCAATAATTTTTTCTGTGTAGCGTTGCGTTGCGGCTGAAACGGGTAAAACCTCGGTTTTAGCTTTTACTTTAACAATATATTTATGCTTGAAGAAATTGCAAATGATACATCATACTCGTACTTCATATAGAAAAACTTTATACATAACAGCCTTCAGCAATGACAAGGTATTTAAAAATTTTTAAAATTTAAAAAAGTACTAAGAAGAACAAATGTTACCTTTTTAACTCTTAAGTAGACACCGAATTGTGAGGCATAAACTGCCACCTGGGCCACTTGCATTTTGTATGGAGTTTCTAGTGGCTATAGAAAAAACTCACACTAACGAGCACCTGGGCAAGGCTGGGACTACTTTATAAGTATGGAGTTGTTGTGTTTGCTTTTATGTATGCAGTTGTGTATGCTTTTTAATACGTTTTATTTTAATTTTATTTACTGCAGTACATATATAATAAGAAAGGGCATGGCCAGGCCCAGGTGGATACAATATGCACAAAATTTTCATTTGGCCAATTGCGACGCCCGCGGTGTTTAAATTTAGACTTTTTTATTTCTCATTTTCTTGTAAAAAAAACTTTGATTGAGGAATACATAAAGTTTCGTTCTAATATACTTAATAATTATTTAAAAAAAAAACTGGAAAAAGTCAAAAAAATGCCTGGCCAAGCACAGGTATACACTTAAGGGTTAATAAAAGTACCTGAAATAAAACAAATAAAAAATTGTAGTACATACAAAAAATATGTATGTATGAAGTTTAACTTTGATATTTGACATTTTTACGGTTTTTAGCAAACTCTAGTAAAATCACATTTTGGAAGTTTTTAACACCCCGTCTTTTTTTTATGGGTCGATTACGGATGACGGCTATACTGAAGTTGAATTGACAGCAGCGAAATCAGGCAACGCAGCTCATGCAACTCAACTTCAGTTATGTTGATATCCGTAATCGACCCATTAATCTAAGACACATAAAAATGAATTTATTATCGCAATCGTAACTTATGTATCTAAAAAATACATATATAAATTTGGTACTTTTTCGAAATTCTAACGTTTAAGTGCTGTAAATATTTTTACATTTTACGTATTCAATTATGGGCTCTCACAACAATATTGACATTTTCGATACTTGAATGCGAAGAAAAAAAGTATCAAAAAGGGAAAACACAGGAAATTCTTTAAGTTTTTCGTTTCACATGTGGAACTTTTTGAATTTTCTATAATATTTAACTTAGAAGCATAAAAAACCTAGAAACATAAAAATCCAGTAAAAACTTCTCTTACTCGTTCAAAATGAATGGCTTCTTTAACTCATTATTTAGTAACTTTCTTATTTAACTACATCTAGTATAACAACTTCTATAAATTTTTTTTCTGGATGTATTTAAGTAAAATTGGGAATTCTGCAAAATAATAGAACTTCGTCTCTAAGTTTAGCATAAATTAAATTTTTTGGTAATAAATACACGAACAAAAAAATGTTAATTTTATTAACGTAAAAATCGGTTTATTAAATTATTTCTCGCTTATCGGATAATATTGATGTTCTGACCGAACTTATAAAAATAAAAGTAATTTTACCAAATTTTGTCTTTTGAAATCCCTTGTTATAACGGCAAACGTCGAATTTGGCATATTGCCATGAGTGGCAATCCATTGCGATATGATTACTCTTCTGATTGCTTGAGCAATTATTGCTTAGCAATCTGCTGTAAAATGAGTTGTCATTTACCTGACATTTCATTTCTCTGTACGTTTGTTTATGGCAAAGCAGTTTCACGTGTTCTCCAGCAATATAATCAGCAATTATTGCGCCATTGTACTGCCGACGTTTTTGCAAGAGTATCCGAACATTAATAAGTCTTTTGATCTTGATGTAAATACGTTTCATAACTGAACCGATCATTGATAGCAGTTAAAGGCCTAACTGGAATGTGAATAACGTGGATTAAGCAACTGAGCGAATAGCGAATACATGTAAATCATATGTGTAAAACCATGTTGAACTTAAGGGAACTTTTTGTTAAATTTTATGAAACTGTAAATTGCTAAGCAAAGTCCGAAACTAATCGCACATTCCGTACGGAATTAAATGTTTTTTATTTTGTTTTTTTTTAAATGTATTTGAGAGGCTTTTTCGTTTATTTTTGACAGTAGCTTAAGTTTGTTTATGCACATTCTGGTTGGGCCTTAAGTCTGTAAAAATATATTGAATAACTCAAAAAAATGTGTTTATCATTTTTAATTTTATGTCAGGTTTTTTAAATTCTCGTCTACGTTATTTTAAATCACTATCACTACGTGGTTTTCGGTAATTCAGCAGCAACATCCAGTTCAACCCCAAAAAAGTACTTCGAAGTTTCTTATTCCCACGGTATCATGTTTAACTGTGTTCCAAATCTATTAAAGTGCCGCTAATTTAAAGACAATGTACACGCATTCTTTCCATAAGCTGTTAAAGTAGGGTTGAAAATAAATGTCAGGTAAACAAAGCTGAAGTCGTCAACACCTCCGCCGTGATTATATAGGAGCATCCTCTGGGGAAATGAGGTGAAGCCCACACCGGGAATTCGTCAGAGTTAAAAATTTATAGATTTCTTGAGATCAGATCAGAACTGAATTCTTATCTGCTAATACTGCAGTAAGTAGCGCCTGGTGGCACGGCACCAGACCGGCTTTTGGCTGAGAGGGTTTCGGGGGTTACCTGGTAGTTTTGTTTTGGACCCAAAGTCGCAATAATAATGAAATATCCTGCCTGAAGGCTGATTTTTCATCACTTGACGGAAAGTTTGGCCTACGGGACGGATCATCCCTAGGTGCTATTGCCATATTAACAGATGCTGCAATCATATCTCAAAAACAGTGGAGGTTAGATAGCCCCAGGTCCTTAACAAGAGGCGAGAGCCGGATTACACATTTCAAATTGCAACCTGTTGATTGCGCTTACATACAGAGGTGATTGGTAAACGTATCGCTTGTTACATAGTGGTTTTCAACACCTAAAGATAAGGCAAACACGGCTGGTGCTCAATTAAATCTTTTCTACCCATTTTCCATCAATACTACGCCCAAGCATCACTAGCAATGGAAAATAAATTTAAGTTTTCAGTTCGTGTATGTATTTTAGCAGCACAATAAATTACAAAGGTGTAGCAACTGCGGATGTATTAAACAAAATCGAGAAAGGATGTGGTGATATTGGACCACTGGATAATATGTGGCGCTACTAGTTCATCTCAAGAAAGACAAAACTCGAACTTTAAGTATGTCATTCTTTACGACGGCTGTGAAGCATGGAACGTAGCGTTCACTAAAATAAAGGCACTGCAATTCGTCATAAGCAGGATCATGAGGATATTCAAACAAAATGTGATATTAAACCCAGCATTATGTAGCACAGCTTAACAGATTCAAGTGAGCCAGGAAAAACTAGAGCGTAAGTGCAAATGTGTGGGCCAAAACTTAAGAAATCTCAGAGAAGATTTTGCCATACAGGCATTGAAGTGGAACCTGCAAAGTCGTTTGGGCTGCAACCACCTGGAAAAGGTCACTGGAGGCGGAGGCAGCAAGTATGGATTAAAGCTGGAGTTAAATAAAGTAGTTAGCTCTAAATATTTATATAATGAATAAACAGGCACGTTCTGAAAATCACTTTTTCGTAAAGTGATTTGAAATCCCTGAAAAGGTGTTCTGTCCACAAAATTTTTTGAAATCTCTTGATTTTAAACCGATTAGCTTACAACATGCCGAGAACCTTTTTTTTGCTTAGCACTAAAAGTTTTTGGCGAACTATTTAAGTTATAATGCCAGGGTATCACACAATTTTTGGAGCTTCAACCGCAAAAACCTCGTTCGACCTAAACCTTCGTATAGGAAGGTGAGAGCTTCCAGAATCTGCTCCAAAGTATTTTGGTACTCCACCAGTAAAACGTCTGAGTTATATATGGTTCTCCACCAGTCACATTGAGTTTTTTCCTTTGGTTCTCCACCAGACAACACACTAAAACATTGAGGTTAAAAACGATTGCATGAAGTTAATGCAGAAACCGCAAAAACCGTAACTCGGTACAGTTATACGACGCCGAAACACTAACCAATGCTGCTTCTCCACTCAGAGCTGTTTTACGAGTGGAGAACCTTTTAATTTACTGTATTTTTTGCAGACGTTGTTTTAGTTTTGTTTACATTTTTCGTGATTTACTTTTTGTCTGTGGTTGCCAGAGCAAAGAAGTCTTAAAGTCGTGTAGCATATGACTAATTTCTTCAATTAAATTAAACATTAAAAATAAAAATTAAATTAATTTGTTAAAAAAAAACTAAAAGTATACGATAATTATGAAGTTTGATTGGTTAAATTTTAATATAAATGAAAATGGCAGCCATACGTACTAAATGAATGGCAACATTTTAAAAAGAAGCGCACAGTTGTTTTCTCGTTGTTTAGAACAATGAAAATCACGACTAAAAATTAAAAATATCGTGATTTTCAGAACACCAAAATATTTCTCGGGTGATTTCAAAATCGTTCGTGATTTAAAATCACCGTCATTTCGCAACATGCCTGATAATCTATTTATCTAACAAGCATCTCATGATTATAATTTCTATTTAAAAACTGAGTTTGTAAAGAAATAACAATAATAGTCTTGTTATAAAAACTTGCCCTGATTATTAATAATGAAGCTTAAAAAACTTAATAATTTTAATTACTTTCAAAGAAAAAACTAGTTTCTGCAATAACTTTTTATTAAGAAACCAAATTCATTTTAACTTTTTTAAAAAAAAGTGGCAAAAAATCTTTATCTAAATTTCTATTCATAAAATAAATTTAAGAAAAGACAAGATAGAGTGCTATATTCGGCAGTGCCGAATCTTTGATACCCTCCAGGCTTTATATGGTAAATTATGCACCGATCTTCACGAAATTTGATAATGTGATTTCTAGTCTAACAAAACAATGACTGACCAAATTTAAGTACAATAGAAGTATTCGTTACCGTTTTACGCGAACTAAACTGTTTTCCGGAGATTGGCATTATACGGGACCTATTTGGAAATTATGGACCAAAACCTTTACACAAAAACTTAAGCTTAAGCTAGAAATATTAGATACACACAGAAAACAAATTTGTTGGGAAACGGTTGCAGTAATAAAATATTGATCAAGTAACATGATTTTTTATTGCAACTATTAAAATTTTATAGTTCTAACTGATTTTTAATTCTCTTGATTATTAAAACGTTATTCTAACTGAAATATGATTTCTTCGACTCTTTTATTAGTTATGATAACTAATTTAATTTAGTTTTGAAAATTAGTACAAATGGTTAGAATCACAACCGAATTTAATATAGGGCAATACTGAATATTGGTCATTGCAATCAATAATTTGCTTTCGTCAATAAATTTTGTTATATAAATGTTTATTCATTTATTGCAGCTAATTATTGATTGTTGGAATAGATTCAATTCGAGTACAACAAATGAAAATATAATTATTCGGAATTTACAACCAAAATATAGTTAAAAGCCCCAATTGCTTACTAAATTTTCTGTCAAAACATTTGATAGATTAAATTAATTTTTAATATTATATTCAAAAATTATATTTGCGGTCGAAAATGGAAAATGTGAAAAACTTAATAAATAGGGGTAAGTAATTTAAAAACTGGGAATTATTTCTTATAGGTATGAACTTATACACGTACATACATATGTATGTCTTATTTTTTATACCCTGCAAATTATATTGGACTTCTTGATCCATATTGATCCTGGACTGGTCCAATGTAGTGCAAGTATAGACCATGTCATAATTTAAAAGAGTTTGCAGTGAAACGACATGTCTTCCTTATTAACGACATGTTTTCGTTTTGAAACGATTTCAAAGCTAATCCTCTGGAGTATACCATGGAGTAGTTTTAAGACTTCCCCTTTGTAATGCAAGTTGGGTTATATGGTCCTGCCCTAGAACATCGTACTGTAAAATTACCCATTTTTTCCATTCATTGAGATTACCTTTGGACAAGTCCTTGCCCCTTATGGGCTACATTTGACCGGTTAAAAAAAATATATTGATACCGACAATCAAATCTCTTTTTATGAACACCAATCATGTGTTAATTCAGTTGCACCTATCATTTATTCGGGTATAAGCACAATTTTGTTTCTAATAATCATACTTACAACTAACAATATCTGTTGTTATGACTGATAGTGTACTAAAATTCAAATGTTGCTATCAAACCTATTATGCTAAGCAATGAAATTTTCAGTAATTGTAACCGAATTGTGTGATAGTACATGAAACCGACGAAATTCGATTGGCGCCAAATTCGGTTGTGATCACGAATCTGTTTTCTCTGTGTATGCAAGCAAAACTGTAAAGTGAATGAAAATTGCCAAAACTCAAAATTTTTGTCTGCAACAAAGCTTAAAGAAAATACCAACAGTGAGTTCATATTTCCTTAAATTCTTTTTGATAATAAATTATCAATTTTTTTAAGGATGTTTGTACCACATTGATTCATAACTTGTATTTCACACAAGCGATTACTAGAAAGAATTTGAAACCAATATTTATGTATTTTAATATTTTGCGAAAGTGAGGGTGTTTTCAACAGACGGACAGACGGACAAATTCAAAATTACTCAAGGACCCAGCATATATATATACTTTGTGTGGACTTAGAAGAATTTTAAAAAAAGTTCCACACGAAATGACAAACTTAGTATACCCTCATTCACCACTAGTGGTGTGGGGTAAAAAACTTCAAATGTATTATTTGAAAGTTTAATTTCATTAATCTTTAACAAATGACATGAAATGTGATCTGGGGTTTTTTTTTATTTACATAAGTATGTAGATGCAAACGATCTGGGTATTAAGAGTCTTTTTTTTTTAATTATCAAGTGAATAGAAAGAAAAAACGGGAACTTGATTAAGATGCCTTGGGCATTATGAGTATGTTTGTGAGATTTTAAAAATAGCTTTAAAATTTCTATGTTGTATTTCGCTGGTCTCTTGTAGAAAGGCCCTAACTCGGTTTTTTCAGAATTGCGCTTTTTAGCGATTGCAGTACACTTAACACCCCAAAATTTAATGCAAAAGTATCAAAACTACATTTTGATTATCATTTTGCCTTTTCCTATAAAGCAGCAATTATGTGAGTTAGGGCTTTTATACATGTAACCAACGATTTGATAAAGTGATTTTTTACTATTTAACCGTTTTTTTTTGTTTTTGGTTTTATCTTTGAGGTTTGTTTACATTTTGCTTATAATTAAAGTTAAATTCTCAATGATCAATTAAAACGTGTGTGGCGTACATTTTTGTTTGAGTTCTTCATGATGAGTATTATTATTTTTAAATAATCATTTTGAAGTAGTTCTGTGTAATTTTTCTTGCTACATGCATAAATTACACTGTTTAATAATTTAAAATTTTTCCAAATTAACAGGGTTCTGACAGTAGTTCCTGCTAGAGAAGACAAAAGTAAATTAATCGTATATCGGAGTTTTGAAAGAACAGATCGACAGAATTTGATTTTTGACGGGGTTTAAGTTTCCCTCATTTCGGTATATAAAACTATGGGTTCTTTACAGCTGAGGTTTGAGGTATGTTCAGCAACTTGGTTAAAAATTTTGCGGCAAATATTTTTGTGGAACACCTTTCATAACGCAAATTGTTGGCCCTATTCTAACAAATTTTCTTTTTTGGCCTCCCCTCACTTGTCAGTACCACGTTAATTTTTTGTGTTATACAGTGTTATTTTTATGTTTAGAGTTTTTAGTACATTTAAGCAATGCTAATAGTACTGAAAAATGTACAATTGTACTAACTTAATTATCCCTGCTACATAATGGCCGTTTTTTTAAGAGCTATAGGAAAGTTTAAAAAAAACACATAAAATTCAGAAAAATGCATGAAATCTTTATTTGAATCGATTGTACGGTCCATATTATTTAATGTTTGAAGATTATTTCATGCAAATGTTGACAGTGACTGCGCCTCAAATGGTCCATCCGCTTAGTCCAATTTTGGCATACTCGTTCCAACATATCGGCCGGTATCTCATGAATAAATGCTTCAATGTTGTCTTCCAATGTGTCAATTGAAGCGGGCATGTGTGTATAGACATGAGCTTTAACTTAGCCCGACAAAAAATAGGCTAAAGGCGTTAAATCGCACGATCTAGGCGGCCAATTGAATAGTCCCGAACGTGAAATAAAATGTTCACCGAACTCGCCTCTCAATAAGTCCATTGTTAAGCGTGCTGTGTGGCACCGTCTTGTTGAAACCACGTGTCATGCAAGTCAAGCTCTTGCATTTTGGGCAAAAAAAAGTTGGATATCATCTCACGTAGTTGAGTAACAGAGGCCCAATTGCTGCGAACGGCGACAAATCGATAATTGATGGTAATCATTAACACTGGCCGATACAGCTGCGATATTTTCTTCACTTCACACTCTACGTAAGCGTGTTGGTGGTTTAATGTCCAACAATGTAAATTTGGTGCGAAATTTAGTCACAATAGCCCGAATAGCCGCTTCAGTGGGTCTATTAAACTGACCATAAAATGGAAGAAGCGCGCGATTAACTTTCTTAACAGAGCACGCATTTTGATAAAAAAATTCAATAATTTGGAAGCGTTGTTCGTTTGTAAGACGATTCCTGGTTAAATTATAGACCAAACTGAAGATGTTTGACAGTGAAACAAAACACGAAACGTGCGTCAGCTGTTTAAACCAGTGCTGCCAAGAAGATAATAGCTAAAAAATCACCCATTATAAAGAAATGTATTTTGTTTCTACGCCCTCTTCGCCAATCGCGCTCATTTTTGTTAGAGAGATTGTGTATTGATAATCCAGATATGGTATAGCAAATTTGAATAATTTTCCTCTTATTTCATTCTTTTAAAATTTATAAATGAATTTTTGGCCACGCCTACTTCTCCAATCCCGCCCATTTTTTGTTGGATGTTGTCTATTGGTAACCAACACGCTTGTTATTATTAAGAAACTTTAGTTCTTGCCGTTCTTCAGATATTCAGAAATCTATAATTTCCTTGTATGAGAAGTGCTATGCCCACCTCTCGAATCCCGGCCATTTTTTTTAAGAGAGGTTGGGTAATTGTGGTTCTTGCTGTTCTCCATATAACTTCTGAACCCTTTGGACCCTTACCGAAGTCTCTGATATTATTTCGTTACCCTTTACCAACATTTGCGGAAGAAACATTTTTTTCCACTTATTCGTTTGGTTTAAGTTTTTCACTTTGTATAAACTGCTATTAAAAATTGATGGAAATAAGAATTTATATAAAAAATTGTTTATCGGTTTATGGCTGGTCCAGAAGTTGCAATTGACCACAAACATGAGAGTCGCGTTGCAGAACTGCTAAATTCTCGGGACAACTCCCTGAAAATTTTTGTGAATTCACATCGTCTAAGAAGGAACTCATCAGCAAAGTGTTCCCTGGCATTGCACAAAATTACAAAAATCTCGATTGGATTCGTGAACGGGCATTACTAACAGTGAAGAATAAGGACGTCGATAGCTTAAACTTAATTATTCAAAGTCAAATCGCAGGACAACTGCATACGTACAAATCTGTTGACTGCGTGACCGACGAAAACGAACCGACCAGCTACCCGTCGGAATTTTTGAACTCGCTTGATGTACCAGGAACTCCGCCGCATAATTTACAGCTGAAGGTGGTATCGATCATAATCATGTTTCGGAATCTCAATCCTCCAAAAATGCGCAACGGTACGCGGTTGTCCGTCAAAAAGCTAATGAACAATGTGATTCAGGCGACAATCATCAAGGGCAAATTCAAAGGAGAGGAAGTCCTTATCCCACGAATTCCCATTATTCCAACTGACCTTCCATTCCAATTCAAGCGGATTCAGTTCCCCGTTCGATTGGCATTTGCAATGACAATCAATGAATCGCAAAGCCAATCACTAGAAGTCTGTGGGATTAATTTCGAATTTCCCTGTTTTCCGCACGGTCAGCTGTACGTTGCATGTTCGCGTGTTGGGAAACTGTCTTCGTTATCGAAAAACATTGTTCATCAAATCGCTGATTCAAACTGATTCCATTCAAATAAATAACATTGAAAATTTAAATATTTGTGTTGTATTATTACTCTAAAGTTTGTCTGAAGGCTTAAAATTGGGACGAGACGAAGTTTTCGGGTCCGCTAGTATAAATATAGAATCGCCTCTACACACATATACAAACTAAGAAAAAACTTTACTTGCCAGATTGAAGTGTTATAAAATTGATGCCAGATTAAAGTTTAAAATAAATTTATTGACGGGACTAAATCGTCAAAACCTAAGTGACTCTACATTAAAAATCTTCAATCGTCATTTTGGTAAATTCATCGAAAAAATCGTCAAAATGACGTAAAATCGTCACATCTAACATCCCTGGCTGGCTGCCCCGCTTGACGGTTTTTTCAACTAGCACAGTGTAATTAGGCGAAATTGGGCATTTTTATTTCGGTTTTCAGATTTTCTCCCAAGAACACAATGTAGACATTAATAGCAAAACACTATAGTTTCGCTGAGAGTTTGATTGCTTAATAGCAATATTTGCTTTCATACCTTGAACATAAGCAAAAACTTTTTTTAAGCAAAAGTTTTGAAAAACTTGCCTTGGTTAAGACTAATTATATCGATTTATATATAACAATAATCCTACAAAATTAATAAGTATAAAATCACATTTAAGGTATTATACTTACTTTTACATTATATTCGAATAATTTGAAACAAATCTTTTGATTCAATTCATGTTTCTCAGATTAAAAGCGAAGTGATGAAAGCATACTGCAATAAATGTTGTATATAATATTTTATTTTTAAGTAGATATCGAAAATCTTTAAAGTATCATTCGTACATATTCAAATAAATCTACATACGATGTAGAGAATGACATCACAACAAGCAGACAGGGATGTAAAATATTTGAAAACATGAAACAGTTTATTTTATTAACAAAAATTTCAACAATTGTTCATTAAAAGCCGCAATAACAACAGGTTTATATTCCTAATTACTTTTCCTTGAAATTCAACCAAAATCTAAACAAAAAAAAATTTTTATTGTGTATGTACATATATTAGAGACAACAAAAATGTAATAAATTTACATGACGAATACTTTTCTTTGAAATAGGGTATCCGTTGGTTTGTTGACAACTTACCAGACCGTACACTCAATTCACATGAGGGCTTTAACGACTTCGTTTTTTCTTGATTCCTTTTTGAAGCAACTTCCAAAATCCCTTTGCGTTCATTCGATGATTTTTGGTTGCATGTCTTTTTTTATTTACAGTAGGGCCTTGATTATCCGTAATTCGATTAATCGCTAGCATAAATTAACCGGAAAATAAAAACAAATTTTTTTGGATTGATTTAAAGTTTTTTTTTTGCAACGATTGCCGATTGTCCATTATCCGGCATTACCTCTGTTATCCGAAATTATAAGCAAATTATCCTATATTTTGAACAATCAAAAAAAAAAAAAATTAAACAAACGAAGAAAGAGAATTTCCCAACGTTCTGGAAGAATTTCTGTATGACGTGCTAAGTTCCCAATTTTTCATATTTGATAATTACACTGAGATTTATAGTTCTGCAAAAATTACGTTTTTTTCCACACATTTAAATATTTATTTAATAATACATTATATATTTGCATAAAAAAGGAATCACACAAAAAAAATTTATAATCAAGAATGCTGCCGATCCCGTCTGTTTTCGGTAATCGAGGTCTCACTGTGCATTTTCCACCTGACACTTCAAAATAAGAAAATGAATAAAACGTAACAAGAGGAAGTTAAAAGAGAAATATAAATACGACATGAAAAACACAAGCCGATTCTTTTCTCTACACCGTTCGTCAGAAAACAAAAAGAGATCTCGAAAAAGCGACGTCGTAAGTCCCCGTGTGAATTCAGGGTTAGATGATCGTTTTTGACATCATAGCTCCTACGAAAAGATTCGTTAGATAAACTATTTTAAAGAGGTAGTGGTTACTATTCTATTTTTAACACAAAACATAACAGCGATATCTTATTAGATAACAAAATCTCTAGCAGTTCTAGCAGTTTCTATGGTACAATTTCAACATTATAATACCCTTAATGCCCTAGCGATTGCTAATGACAGGTGGGATTGTTAATGACAGATGGGCCGCGGACACTGGATGCAGGCTGAAGGGAGTACCAGGCCTCTAATATTGATGACTGAAAGGGACCTATCACTTTTTGTATCTGTTACTACACTGAAAGAAAAATGCTTCATATATTTAATGAATCATTTTCATAAAAAAGTTTTCCTTGGGTAAATGAAAATTTTCATTGTCTAACTGGAATTTCATAGGTTTGATGAAGTATTTTCGTTAAAATCGCTTCATTAGATTTCGTAATTACGTTAAAAATTTTCATTGGATATATGAAAACTTAAGTTTGTCCAAGTTAAACAAAAAATTTTAATTGGGAACTTAAAAAAACAATATACAAACATAAATATATTCATAAATTAATACAAAATTATAGTTTCCTTAAAAAAATGTTTAATTGTTATTTAAAAAATGTAAGATTTAATAACTTCATACATCTAATGTTACATGTATGCCATTAAATTTATGAAATCAAAAAATTTTTTTATAAAAGCAACATATTTCAATAATTTCCTTCATAAATTTAAATTTTCATTATGACAATAAAAATGTCATTATAGTTATGAAACAAAAACTTTCAATCCACTTTCAATCAACGTTGTTATTGTTATTATGGACAATTTAATCTCATATTTACGCTCTTAATTGAGTAAAAAACATAGTTTTTTAATACAAAAACTACACTGCCCCGGTAGACTAGCTGGTAGTCCAGAAGAAAAAAAATAAAAAAAAATAAAAAATAAAAAAAAAAGTAAAATAAAAAAAATAATTAAAAAAAATAAAAAATAAAAATTAAAAAAAAAAAAAATTTTACTTTATTTAAAGTATTCATCCAATGAATAATATTCATAGATCTAATGTAATGTTTCATTAAATCCTTTTAATGAAACAGGTTTCATTGATCCAACGAAGCGCTGCATAGGTTCCTTTATAATGCAATTTTTCATGGGATTAATGTCAAAATTCGTTAGTATTGCGAAGAAAATTCTTTCAGTGTACGGGACATTATCTTATAGCGTCTGGAAGGCAGACACACTACTGCCGCAGCTGCGATGACGAACACGAGAAGGAGGACGTAGCACACCTACACTGTAACTGTCCTGTACTGACGAGAATGCAGCCGGTTGAAACGGAATTTGCCATCTTTGCCGGATTGTATGATAACTCTGGCAGTGAAAGGGCGTGCATTTTCAACTTTGGTAGCAGGTCGGATTGGTTCTATGGTTGAGGGTTCTCTTGAGTGGAACTCCATATTATCACTTTGGCTCATTAAGTCTAAGTATATCTGAAGAGTTCTGATAGTTATTTCTAACCTTATATAAAGCCGACCGAATAATACTTTCATGAAATTTGCCAAACATAAGTTATATATCGCTAGAATTTTTGATGTCCAATTTTATAATGATTTTTAGAAAATGTGCTATGGATTTCATATAAAGACTGCTTTTGGAAAATTGTTATTCTTAGTGGATGGTATCAAAGAGCCGGCGTAACACATTAACTCGTTGAAAATTTTTTTTTCTACTCATTTAAAAATCTTATGCTTCTACAAAAGAAACTAAGAATAATAAAATCATGTAAATTAATGGCTATAAAGCAGTCAGTTTATTGCAATCAAATTTCTAAAAAAAGACGAATAATAAATCGTTGTGTTAATAACTTCACTAATCCTTTGGTGTTTATTAAAACGATGTTTATTAAGAAAATAATGGAACAAACTTGTGGAAAATATTTCAATGAGAAAGAATATTTTTGCATTTATATTTAAAGGGTCATCCTTAATCTTGTTGCCCTACATCGATGTAAATTGACACTTTTCATTGTAGGTGTGTTCATTTACAGAAAGTTATTGCTAATTTTCAATAATTGTTACTAGTAAGTTTTCACGTAAAACTTGCAACGAGAGAGTGAAAAAAGAGCTTAACAATTTGAGAAACAAAATTTTTTTTTTTTAAATTTCAAAATTTGTAGGGGTCTTTACACAGTTGAAATGCTTGAAGTCAACGCGAATTCACTCGTGTACGTGTGCTGGACGTAATATTCGCCGTCATATATAAATTTTTTGATTTTCCATCCAGCATTGTCGGTGTCATACATACAAACACATTTTGACTTAAACTACCATAGCGCTTGATGAGAAATGCTTGACCGTGTACAGACAGACCCCTTTAAAATTGAGTACTTTTTTCTTAAATTGAAGAACAATATTCTTGCGCAAAAAGTTCAAAACAATTGAATTTATTAAGAAATATGCCCCACTTGCCAGTTTTTGCTGGTAAAGCGTGAATTAAAGCTTTTTATTTTTTTGAGTAATTGAGAGAAAAATTTTATAAAATTTACTCTCTCGTTTCAAGTTTCTGCTAGTAAAGCTAATGAACACACCTAGTATAAAAAGTGCAAAAATCAATTATATTTCAGACACGTTATAATTTTATGTGCAATTGCAAAACTTGATGTAATTTCTATTGAAAAAATTATTACAACAATTTGCAAAATAGTCTATGACTAATTTTAGTCGTACACAAAAGATTTGTTTTTTTTTTTTTTTTAAATAGTACATGAAGAAATAAACGCTCATACTCACAGACATACATATGTTTTGACGTATTTAATTATAAATGTAAATATTTCATTAGAATTGGTATGCAAATGTGAGTTTTTTTTCATCTAAAAATCATAAAGAAAAACCGCTAATGAACAAAATTTATCTTTGAAACTTTTTTTTTGCAAATTCATGTAGTCATACAGAAAAAAATCTTTATTGCCAACCAACATCATTATAGTAATTTTGTTTGTTTCTTGTTTTTCAAAGAAAACAATAAGCAAATGTCAAATATAAAATTGTTGTCATAAATTGTCAAAATTTTGTTAAAGATCAATGTCTTTAAGATGGCAATGCTGCAGTTAAGCTGAAGCTTGCCATGTCTGTCGCCTGTTGTCAAAAGCTTCGCAATATTGAAGTCAAGTACACAGACACATGAGTTCCAAATGTCGGCTGAGAACGATGGGAAAAATTAACTTAAATTAATTTTAAATTTAGTTTTTAACGTATAATAAAATTTGAGTGTCTGTTCTTTTGAACAAATATGGTTATTGATGTCAACGTAATGTAACGAAATGGAAACATATGTATGTTAAATAAGTACTTATTTTAACTGTAGGATCAGACTTGTCCAATCTCCAAAGAGTTTAAGTGCTTTCAATAAAAAGTTAAAAAAAAAACATGTAAAAGAAGATTTTATAATACAATTTTTTAAAGAGTAAGAAAATTTTAGATGCAACCAAGCATGAATTTGGATGGGGATTTGTTGTGAATTGGAAAATAAATCATCAGGTATCTAGGTTTACCCCAGTAGATGAAAGGCTGGCCATTATCCACATCAAGGCGAAATACAGGATTTTTACAAGTGCCTAGAAGAAGTGTACGATGGCTATTTTAACGACGACGTTTTAAATAATTCTAGGCGATTTTAACGCCAAATTGGGAAGGGAAAGTCAATTTGAGCCGACGAAGAGCAAGCGACAACGATGTGAGGCTGACGTCCTTCGCGGAGACGCAGAGCATGGAGATAATATTAAAACATCTTAATATCCAGTGTGCTGGAAGTGCGTAAGATACAAGGAGTTAAAATAGCCTCCGACCATAATCTTTTCGCAGCCAAGTTCAGATACACATAAGTGTAATTTGTAAGGCAGAAATCAAGACACAGAAAAGTTGGACGTCACATAGCTACTCCCAATTGCTTAGAGAGAGCACTTCTTTTCTCGACTACATTTTCGCACAATAGCAACAAGCTTCCCACTCCATAAATATTTCTGCCAAATTCGTACTTGGGTCTAAATGCCTTTCCAAAAAAACTCATGGTACGATGAGAAGTGCCGCAACGCCACCTCAGAGAAGAATTCAGCGTATTAGGCAATACTGGTCTTTTCCGACGTATACAGAAAGAAATGGAAAGGCGTGTGTGTGAGGAGGTTGAGATTTACAGGAGTCGATATAAAGCCCAAAAGCTTCACTAGAGGATTGTATCTCCTCCTGCAAGAACGAAGAAAGATATCTGGTCGCGGATACAGAAAATTGGGATTGTGGAAAGAGCACTTTTAAAAGATGCGTGCACCACCCACCCAATATGTGGTAAAGATGGCAATCGCCCGCTTCAAAAGTAACAAAGCTGAAGGGGCCGGCGTAGTTTTTCAATTTGATGCATGAACTTATTAGCGCAGTTTTATTGGAAGAACGCATGTCTGATGATTGAAACCTCAGCGTGTTATTTCCCGTGGGCAATCTGGAGATAAAACCATATGCGCAAATTAAAGAGTCATTAGTCTCCTTCCCATTTCATAAAAGATTCTATCAAGCGTATAATGTGAAAGTGGGGAACAGAATAGTCGCTGTAGTACAACGTAACGAATAGCGCTGCAAGCTGTTAACAGTTAAAACGGGGTTGAAGCGCAAAATTCGAAATTTTTATATTTGTTTTGCTACAGAGCATTCGTCAGCTTCAACTACTTTTACAACAACTTTTTTCTGTTCCAGGGCTTACATCAATGAAATTATTTGTTTTTACCAATGTGATATTCTTATAACGCCAAATCCTGGAGAAACCCCCAAAAATCTTATCGACACTTGTTCGATTAGAAAGCCACATTTGATAGTCCGAAACGTACGAAGGTGTCTGAGCTAGATGTCCCCGCGGAATTAATAAGACTATGCAAGATGACGTAAGCTGAAACAAAATCCTCAGCTAAAATTGACAAGAACATCTCTGAACCGTTTATCACCAAACGAGGATTCAGACAAGTCGAACGTTTATCGTGTTATCTTTTCAATATACTGCTGGAGAAAATAGTAACCAATGCTGCAGTTAATAATACATGCCCAATTTACAATAGAAAAAGCGAGCTACTCGCATTTGCTGACGACATCAATATTTGGGGACGCACAATGCAAGAGGCAACAAATATCGAAAAGGAATTCAAGAAATGGGTATGTGAGTTAATGAAGCAAAAACTAGCAACCAATCTACGAGAATTATAATTAGATTAGAAGTGAACATTGATAGCTGCTACTCCGGCAAACAAAACTAGCTAATAATATCAGTTTAGAGATAAACAAAGAATAATACTGGCTAAAAGATGTTCCTAAGCCCAGGGCAGAACTACTCTCCGTGCACTAGATTGGCAAATTTTAAGAGGTAACGTTTATATGTTTCCCATACAGGATCCATCTGATAAACTCTACTCTATTTCTTATTTTTTCAAAAGCACCTCATATTATTTTCTCCTAATTTTTTTCGTATTAAAGGCAAATATAAAAGTGTAGACACTTCATTGACAATGAAGTGATAGTCGACAAAACTGGTGACATGGAGACACTTTCATCAAAATTTCCTTCAGGGTATCTTCTCTTTTGCAGATGACAGCAACCTTTCCCATTCGAATTCATTTTATTAGACACCAAGCGTATCAGATGTTGGTGCTATGAGGTACAACCTGAATGGTCGAGACCTTGATATAATCACGGAATGGGGACGATTTAAACGCCCGAAAGAGCCAGTGTTGCGTGCTAACGCATAAATGCACGACGGATCAAGGTGTATATATAAGTGGTAAAATTATTGAGGAATCAGAATCTCTTGATTTTCTGGGCATGAGAAAACAATGTGATGTCCGTGTGGACGGCCGCGTCCATTATTAAGAAAGTCATGAACAAATAACTAAAAAAAGTGTCCATTGAAGGAGTAATAAAAACAATTTCAAAATTTACCAGGAAGTTACTTTTGCAGTGTATGAAAATATATCATAAAATTGGTGAAATATAAGCAATTATTTTAACCTTTCGCGTTGGCGTGGAATGCCCCATACAGTACATTTTATAAAAAAGAATATTTCTAATGGATAAAGAACAAGTTAACCGAATTTCGTATTATTCTGAATTTAAAGGATATCATGAGATACTTCTTCAATAGGTAAGCTAATAAATGAATATTTACCACTCCATTATACTGGCTTATCTGGGAAAATCCAAAAAAATAAGCAAAGACATTTAAAATTAGAGCCTCTTTATTTTCCTGCAACAAATATTACCCACTACTGAAATCACAAGACCTTCACATGATCATAATGTTAGAGAAAAAAATGCAAGCACACACATTTAGTATTGTAAAACACTTAGTAGACAAATCAGATGTTGTAGACGCCAACGTGAACAAGGAAAATGTCAATAACCAGCACTAATAGTTTCTTTGCGAAAAGCATGATTGTGTGCCTTGTACGTCATTTTGTGTTTGTGGTCTCTTTTGTGCTCCTTAAGTCTATTTATATTTGACCAATATTTTATATCGAACACATGATTAGTTTTGCAATTTTATTGCCAACAAAATCCGCAATACAACAAAAAAAAGTAAATGACGACATTCATCGTCATCGTGATCATCTAAAGCTAAAGGCCAAAATAATACTGTCGATTTTATTGTTGAGCATTTGAGTTGCAAGTACGTTTTGCACATGTCGTCTGTTCCAGTGCATTTGTAGGTCTAACACTTTTTTATATTTAAACGGAACTTGTAGCGTCATGCTCATCAGTTGCTGCAGCAAATGAAGCATCTTGTAGTTAAACACGTCGTAGCAATACTCAACTTGTAAACGGTGGCAACTTACATTTAGTGTTTACTCGTATATGACGTGTCTCTCTGTCTGTTTTTCAATTTATAGAAAAAAAGCTTTTCCAAATAGTCACAATTTTCCCACTGTCTTACCCAACACTTAGCAACCTACACTTTTGTAAATGCTTGTACAATGTACATACATGGATACAAAGATACAAGTATCTTTTTGGGTCTTAGAGCTGAAAGAAATAAAATTTTTGGCATCAGGCTAAAAAAATAAATAAAAAAGTATAAAATATTTCAGTATTTGTTTGCAGTGGAAAGTCATTGCAAATATTTGAGAGGTCTGGTTTTGAGTTTTATGCCTAAAAAAAAAAAATTTGCATGATTCATTTTCTATAAATTGGGTTTCTCGGAATAGATTTGCGCCAGATACTAAGAAAATGTTGAGTAGATTGTTAGAAAAAAACATTTAAGGTTTAGAGAGGAAACATGTAACTGATTTGTAAGATCTTAGGAATGCAAATGGAAAATTTATTTTGAAACCTTGTCAAGATTTTAATATGCCCAGTTAACAATATGAACCGTTCGTTCAGTTTTGGGTTATTTTGTACTTTTTAAAGTTTCCAGATTTTCAATACTTAACGTTCTTCCTTTGTATAGAAAATTACTAAATCAATTTTTAGTTTTGTACAGAATAGTGGATTGGCCACAATAGCTAAGTAAGGACGACAAAATTATACCTTAATATGATAATGTTTGGTTTTGCATTGAAAATATATCCAAACGGCACATTACTTAAACAAACCTCCATGCAGTTGCCCCCCGAATCGAAGTTTGGCACGTTATTGGCTGTAAGAGTAAAGCTGGCCTTAATAATTTTTTATAAACATAAATTATTTAGTAAGAAAGATCTGAAAACTCGATCCATTTTTTCACCTAGGTCCGAGTTTTTCCGAATTACCATCATCAATATAAATATATGCTCCCTTAGATTATATAGGGTGGCGCATAAGTAACATTATGATCTCCAAAAAAAAGAGCCGTAAGTAAACGGTAGGTAAATTTTAAGTGGCGATGTTGATTTTGAATAAAACTCAAATTATTTAGGAAATTATTGTCATTTCTTTTTATAATGGTTCAATTATGTAATTAACAAAATATCGGCCGCCGCCGCGGCACACCTCCATCCGATGGTCCAAATTTTCGATGAAGCTGAGGCATAATTGAGGTACTATGCCGTTAAATTGCCGAGCTAACCCTACACTGAAAAAAATTTCTTCACAGATCCAATGAAATTTACATTAAAATTCAACCTATGTAACCTTTCATTGGATTAATGAAATGTTTCATAAAATCAATGAAAATTTTGCATTAGTTTAATGACAAACGTTTATTTTATCCATTTTTTCAATGAGGATTCATAAAATCGATGAAAATTTTGTCATTGATTTTATTAATCCTTCATTAATCCAATGAAAGGTTACATAGGTTGAATTTTAATGTAAATTTCATTGGATCTGTGAAGAAAATTTTTTCAGTGTACAGAAAGAAGTCCAAAGGTCCCAAATCACATTATCTTGGCGGCTAATTGACATCACCACCACGTGAGATAACACAGCCATTGAATTTGTCGCGCAAAAGAGCAATTTTTTCGTTGAAACCACATTACGTCCACATCCATATCTTCCGATTCGGGCCATAAAAAGTTTGTTATCATCTCGGGATAGCGAACACCATTCACAGTAGCTGCCTGATCGGCCTCATTTTGTAAAAAATACGGCCCGATGATGCCGCCAGCCCATTCTGCTTATTGACATATCCACTGAGTTGAAAATGTGCCTCATCAATGAAGATGATTTTCTTCGAAAATTAATCATCCATTTCTTGCCACCATTCTGGCCATTGACGATGTGTGGAATGGTCAAGAAGCTTTAGTTTTTGAGACAAGTGCACCTTCTAAGCGTGTTAATGCAAGTCTTTATGCATATTGTTCATCAACGAAGAGCGTGAGAGGTGCAATTGTTGGACACGACGGCTCTTCAGCTACACAATCACGAACAGCAGCAATATTATCTGCAGAACGTGCACGCACTGGTGTTTTTACATCTCCTACAGACCCGGTTTGCTTAAATTTTCGCACGATTTTTCCGATTATACGCACATTTGGACGATTAAAATGACCGAAAAAAATCACGAAGTGCACGATATGCATTTTGATTTGAGCGCCCATTTTCATAATAAGCCTAAATAACTTTAACGCGTTGCTCAATGGAAAGATACACTCCATGGTTTCAATTAAGTTAGTCTGAAATGTGAAATTGAGAAATGTCAAATGAAATGCTGAAAAAAACTTGACTTTTAGGTGTCTTTCAGATTCAACATCGGACCTTATAATTAAAACCCTTTAAAAACCACCCTTTATTAGCTGTTGCTCTATATTGTTGGAACCACAAATTTTAATCACTGCCCGGTTTTAAATACCATTCAAATTAAATGCAACTTGTTTGTTTTCAATTACACTGCTTTACAACTTTTAAGTTTCGAAAAGTACCAAGAACGCCACATTCCTAGATAAGTTAATTAGGACCTCCTGAACACGAAAAATCGCTGTAAGTTTTTTTTCCTAAGTACCGTTTTTTAGATAATGGTACTTTTGTGTTTTTCGGTGTATGGTCTGGAGCCCAACCAAAAACTCTTTCAACTTACGCTTAAAATGTTGGTAATTAAATATACTATTTGGTTAAAAAATAAAACATTCCAGTTATTTAATATAACGTAGAAAAAAAAACGAAATTAAAATGAAAAATTTTGAAAAAACGTAAAAAATAGGCAAATTTTGAACTTTGAGGTGCCATTACTCAGCCATTTCTTATCAGATAGAAATTTTCAGCATATCGACAAAAAAAAGCATTAAATTAACTTTCCAACGATATGCCATCTGTTTCGATCGGAGTTTTTGGTTGGGCTCCAGAAGGGTTTGAGTGGGACCATACACCGAAAAACACAAAAGTACCGTTATCTAAAAAACGGTACTTAGGGAAAAAATTACAGCGTTTTTCGTGTTCAGGAGGTCTCAATTAATTTATCTAAGCATGTGACGTTCTTGGTATTTTTTGGCTGTAAACCAGTGTTATTATTCAATTATTCGATATGAACTTTGTGTCTGAATAATCGAATGATTAGGCGGCATGAAATAACCCCCCAAAATATAACCCCCAAAAAATAATGAAATTACCCCCCAAAGCGTGGGGCCTTATTTCATATGCCCCAATTTTGAAAGTTTGGTATACCATAGAGGAAAAAGACATTGCGCCCGGCCGAAGGCCGGCTATGCAAGACAGATTTATTTATCGAAGCCGGTGCACCGCGGTGTTCTGTATACCAAAGTGGATAAATCCTTGCGCCCAAAAACGATTTCATTATAAATTTAAAAATGAAATAATCCCCCAAAAAATATATTGGTGCTTTATTTCATAATGATTTTTTGGGGGATAATTTCATATGAAATAATACCCCAATTAAAAAAATTAAATAACACCCCAAACAAAATGAAATAACCCCCCAAAAATCGTTTTTGTTGTTCTCTGTACAAACTTTTGGGGGGTTATTTCATTATTTTTTTGGGGGGTTATTTCGGCGGCATGAAATAGCCCCCACGAAATAAGTCCCCAACAAAATTATGAAATAATTCCCCAATTTTTGGGGTCTTATTTCATATGAAATAAATCCCCAATTTAAGAATGAAATGAAACCCCAACGAAATGAAATAACTCCCCAAATCAAAATGAAATAAATTCCCAAAAATTGGGAAGTTATTTCATTGGAAATAAGTCCCCATTACCTGAAATGAAATAAGTCCCCAAAAAGTATTCAAAACATCCAATCAATTCAAAATAGGGGGGGGGGGTGCTTTTTAACCATTGGAGGTAAGGCCATGATGGCTTTATTGCTCAATTGAATGGGAGATAAAGCCGTAATGGTCTTATTGCCCAATCATTGAGAGGTAAGGTCATATGTAAAATTTTGCGAAGTGAGAGATATAGTCATATTTTTTTCCCCCAAATGAGAGGCAAAGCCATATTTTTCCAGAATATTGTTACGCATGGTGTAAACATTCTGTAAAAGGGAAAATCCTTAGTTATCATTGAAAACCATTTTTTTATTCTTGTGACGCACGCAGAAAAACTTTATTCAGCGAAGCCACCTGCCGCGTCCTACTGAAGGAAAAAACCCCTAAGCGCGGCCGCAGGAAAACTTTAGTATGCGAAGCCAGATTTCAATACTTAACTTTAGTAAAAGGAAAAATCATTAGCTCTTAATTATAAAAATAAGAAAACTATTAATCAATGTAAAATGGAAAAGTTTTTCAAAACTGAAATGAGAGATAAAGCCATTTCCTAATATTACTAATGTGTCCTAAGGCCATGATGGCTTTGCTTCCCATTGGAATGAAAACAAAAATAAAAGGCCTTATCTCTCTTTTG
This sequence comes from Pollenia angustigena, assembly GCA_930367215.1. NCBI lineage: Eukaryota > Metazoa > Arthropoda > Insecta > Diptera > Polleniidae > Pollenia > Pollenia angustigena. The sequence continues at coordinate 74,611,129 of OV884059.1, forward strand.
AATGGGAGACCTGGATTCATTGCATCCAGCAAAAATGAAATAAGTCCCCAAAAAAATGAAGTACATCCCCAAAAAACGTTGTTGTTGCCTCTCATATATTTTTTTGGGGAGTTATTTCATTTCCGTTTTGGGGACTTATTTCGTGGGGGGCTATTTCATGCCGCCGGTTATTTCATGCCGGCGAATGATTGCTTTCAGAATAAAATTAAACAACGTTGGGTAAGTTAATTCCGAAAAAAAAACGGAAGCACCAAATTTAATTAATTTTCAAATCACAACGTTCATTATGCTCCACACTGTTTAATTTATCCATTGCTTTATTCTTAATTTCACTCCAGCTTTTCCTCGTTTTTGCAACTTCTTTGCCGATCTGTCTCTTTCAGGTGTGAGTGCGGGTTCCTCTTTTGCGGCTACCTTGTGTATTCCATTCCACTGCTGTTCGGGATATGTATGCATAAAAATACAAAATTCTCGCCATTTTTGTTTCTAATTAAACCATTTATGAAAACTAATATCAGTTTTAATTAACAAATTAATCAATTGAATTCAACGTTTACTTATATAAACAACATTACTGCAGAAAATGTTGTAAATATCAAAAAATACTAAAATTAATTTATTTTTTAATTAATATCACAAATTTGTTAATTAAAATTTATTTTTATTTTTTTTTTCGTGTATGCCCAATCCAGTTCCAGTTGTCTTCTTATTTTACACGCAATAGGGTATTTTATGTGTTTGTGCCCACAGTGTACCCAACAAACCAAAACGATTTAGAAAGAACTTGTAGCAAGCTTACTAGCATAAGCCTTAAGCTTAGAAAAGTGTTGTGATTACTATTATAAAAGGCTTATAAACAATTATTGAATAATGAAAACTGATCCCTTGCGATAATATTAGTTGTATATAATAAATGTAAGCTAAGAAGTCGAATATTAGAATAAGCTTACAGAAAAATAATTTTCTAAACTTTAATAAGATTGATTACATTTTTTACGAGCATTCTGTTTGAATTTATATGGCTTATTTACTAAAGGTTTTTTACTTATATAATATTAAAGTCCTTTTTTACAATTGTGCACTGTTTAAAACAATTTAAAACACTTCACTCTTCGAACCACACACAAAGACTGAAAACTTTAACTAATTCAAAATTAAGGCACGCGTCAATAACGGGACCGCATCTCAAAAACACTTACAAAACTGTAGCGAGAATAAGTCATTTGCAATCATATTTATTGTCATGTTCTAGGCAATCTCTTATGATTAGCATGTTCTACAACTCATTTACATTTTTCTCTGTTTTAGTCTGTTGGGTAGGTTCTATTTAAGAACGTGTTGAGTTAGGATTCTCATCAAGCATCTACTGATAGAGACTTGAGCAGCCTTAAGGTGATGTGGTGCGGCGATCCAGGTCTCAACACCATATAATAGTATTGACTTAACATTTGACTTAAAGATCCTGATTTTTACATTCGTTTATAGTAAATTTGATTATCAAACATTCGTCAATCGTCCAACTACTTGCTTTACAGGCTTTATGCTGTTTACAACTTTTTTATAATGCACATACACAATTTCATAAGCCTCTGTTCGGAAATATTTTTGCAATGTTTTTAATTTAAATTTCCAAACTGCCAATTTATCGATGTTTGAAGAAAAGTTGTTTAAAACAAATGTTTGAATCAGAGAATATCAAATCAAACCCTGTGCTAAACTAAACATATCGTCATGCCAAAGTTATCTTTACGTATATCACAAACATTTTTGTGTTTTTTGTTGCAAATTGAGTCTTCACAGTAAAAACTTTTGCAAGGAAAGATAAATTTGAAACATCAACTTTGAGAAAACAAGCCACGAAGGGAGTTCCAGAAGGGAGTTCCATAGGGACCTGGGGATAACGCAGATCGATTGATCAGTTAAATTTACCACAGGAAACAGACTTATCTTATCTTATCTTATTTCTAGGCAACTTTATTGAAACGGAACAAATAATCACCCTTATTGTGTTTGGCGTATTTAAAATACGCCTACGACAGTTTGGTAATAGATTAAAGAGAACGTGGACTTTTTTCCTTTAATCTATTACCAAACAGTCGTAAGCGTATTTTAAATACGCCAAACACAATAAGGGTGAATGAGTTTGCGATCAGTCTTAAGAACTGTTAAAATATATATTTTTATCCAATTCCTTGCAAAATTTGCCTGTATCTCTTAATTCCCATCTAGAGCACATGTGTCAATTATTCTTACAACATTTTCGTTCATTGCTACGCGTAACAGAAAGCAAAAGTTCACATTCAATTGACTGACTGGATGACTCAATGAATGGCTGGCTGTGTGTGAGTATTGTGCGTTTGTTTGACTTATTTCTTTCCAACTAGATGCATTGTTTGTAACGTTTCACACCGCACACTGTTTTTGGTATGAATAATTGTTGACTTTTTGCATGATTAATCTTTTTTTACACGATCAATTCAGTGTATTCTAGTTGCTGTTAGTTGTGTTCTTTATTTTTTTTTTTTTTGTGAATGTAACATTTTACAATTTCGCAGATGTTGAGAATAAGATACAAAAAAATTTCATTCATAAAAAATTTACAAAACCTTGAAATGTTTTATTTGTAAAATGTGACAACAGAAAAAAAGCTACAATATATTACAATTAAGATTTATTACAAAATTGATCTCAAACAGAAGCTTATGTCCCAGACTTAAAGTAAATGTATGCAATAATAACGGCCCATTAACTTATTTAAGTACTGAATAAAAAATTTTCTTGTTTTGCAAAGTACTAATGGTACATTTTTAAAAGTAAGCACACATTTATGGCGCTACGCAATAAGACCACAGAAATGCAGAAAGTCAATTAAACGAACTCTTAAAAAACATCATAAAAAACATGAAAAAGTACCATATTTGTCTTAACCGAATTTTATCTACCCTTCACCATAGTATTAAAATTCGTACCAAGCCTTAAATTCGGGAGTACGCTTTTATAGGGACCAGATGAAGAAATATGCTGATTCGGATAATTTGCATTACTTAAGCCATTATGACACTACATTTTTAATGCATTGTTTAAGTTTTGGTGAACAGTGCAAACATAAAGTAATAGAAAAATTTACCAAGTGCGAAGGGTTCAGCTGTATTAAGATAAATGACAAACTGTCAAAAATTTTACTAAAGTTATCGATAAAAAATGAAGTTATGTCAAAAAAAATGTAAAGTTGTTCAACTTAAAATTGACATTTCAAGCTTGAAATATTAAAAGTGTTGCTGAATCAGCGATTTATGGGCAAATTCAGCGAGTTACCGCTTTTTGTTTTTAGTTTTCTCATAAACAAAAAGTTGGCAGCATTTAATAAAATTAACAGAACAGGGATGGCTAAGTTGTTTCAAATGTACTTTTTTGTTTATAAAACACTTTTGTGGTGTTTTTTAAGAACATAAATAAAATTAATTTCAACTAAAAAAATCTTTTAGTACAATTAGGGTAAAAAAGTACAATTTTTAAAAGTTGTTGATACAATTTTAAAAATTCTCAACGCCATCCCTGAAACAAAGCCATAACAAGAGAAAAAAAGCTAAAAAACTTTGTTTACATTTTTTATAGTTTGCTCTTTCTAGCACTTACTGTTTCTTTCTATCAATTAATGAATAAAAAATGTAGTGTCACAAGGGCTTAAATGCTCCTTATATACCAGAAATTTCTGAACCAGACTTAAGGTGGAAGTACATAACACGCGTTAGTTCGTCGATGAGTATCGTGCGTTTGAAAACTTAAGCGCGGAAAAAATTGCAAGTTACACAACACGCGTTACAAAAGCCATTCCTGTCAGCTGCTTTTTATTTGTTTACTTATTTGTGCATAAAAACTGGTTCGAAAGTATATCAAGATTTTGTTACTGTATTGAATTTATTATTTTTATATAAATATTGTATGTTTTTTAAACTCTTCAATAAGTTTTTCTTTCATGATTCACAAATTTGTTAAATTATTATTTTTTATTGTCAGCTGATTACTTGTCAAAAATACACAACGCGTTAAAAAGTTCAAAGTTAACCAACTTTCCGGCGCAAACGCGTCGAAATATTTAGCATGTAGCTTGTTCTATGAAAATACACTAGTTTAACTTTTTTTGACAGAAGACGACAGAGCGCGCGCGCACTAACGCGTGTTATGTACTTCTACCTTTAGTCCTCCTAATTCATATTGTATGGGCGCTATTTTTGCAAAACCATTATTTTGGGAAAAAGTTTGTCCAGAACTAGTTTTTTATGAACCGATTTTGTCAATTTTTACTGCTACTGGTTTTATTTAATGTAAAAGTGGGTAAAACAAAAAGTGGGTAAAAAAAAAATTGGTGGATAAAAATTAGTGGCAGTCGTGGCTTTTTGCGGACCGATAGGGTTGAATTTCAATAACAATCTATTCCGGACTATGTGTGATTTAAATATATATTAATCTAGTCCTAATATGACGGCGTTTTCTGATTTTATAGCAAAAACAATTTTATATTAAGCGACAACCTTCATACAAAATTTTTATGATATAAAATAAAAATAAACCTTCACCCGTAAAATTTTGTTTTTGTCGCTTAAGGCCAGTTTACACGGTAATACAATGTATTACGACTTTGTAGAATCAAAATATTATGAAATTCTCTCCGTGTTTAAAAGAAAAAAATAAAAATCTGTTGTAAGTATAATTTATGTTTACACGGATGGTATAAGTAAAATCAAAAATAATAACAACAAAACAGATGGTTGCAGTTTTAAATTTTTACAAAAACAACATAAAAATTTCCTGAGTTGATTTTAGTTGTTTTTGTAATTGTATAAAAATGCTACCACCTTCAATATCTCCGTTAAAATACACCTCTGGTGTGATGAAAACACATAAGTTTCTAAAATGGTTTAAAATGACCGCTTGTCAGATTTTGTATTCGTATTCTCTCTTACTCAATGCATTTTGCTTTTACATGATATGATTTCTCTCATTATACATTATGTCGTAATACCATGTATTACCGTGTAAACTGGCCTTTAAGCTTTTTTTGCGGTAAGGACTCAATATTATACAAGCATATTTGGACCCTGTACCAAATATTTTTATGTTTCTAAGATCATAAAAGTAGAACCGAAAGTAAAGAAAAATTAATTTAATTTCCCATATAACGCCATCTATGATACTTTTTTTTTTCTCCCCCTTGAAATATCAAAAAATTCGATATGTTAGTGGGAGCCCATAATTTAATACGTATATATGGCACTGAAGGGAGACAAATGTTTTGTAAAAAAGTACTAAAACAAGGTACGATTTTCACCACTTGAACGTTCAAATTTCAAAGTACCAAATTAATATTTTTATTTTTTTAGATAAGTTTATAAGATGATATAATTTTTATTTCTATGATTATTGCTTTAAAAAATAGATGGGGTGACAAAAAAGTTCCATACTAAAAGGTCCGAATTACCAAAAAGTACCAGACACTTGCACGCTTATTTTTTTAAAGAACAACGATAAGTGCATATAACGTTTTTGTATCTTTTTTAGTTAAGCAGATATGAGGTTAGCGAATTTACACGATTTTACCACCAAAACATTTGAATCTGCAAAAATCCTGTCTAAGTGCATGGATGGGCGTTTAATCTGTGCGATTACAATTTTATATATGATAAATATAAAATTAAAATAAAAACGAACTTACATATGAGGCCGTCAGAGCAAAAGTGGAGTAAGCCTCAATTTTTCATACTCTGACATATCTACGCCAAATTGATTAAAACTGCGAAAATAAGATAAGAAACAAGTTTATCTCTTGTTTTACCAATCATTAACAGAAAGCGTTGCAAAAGTTTGTGTTTAAACAAAAGAAGCCATAAGCCCCACAAATATGAAATAAATGTAATGTGGCTTACACCACATCAACTCAATTTACACAGAAAAAAATATTATAATTGTAGAATGGGCTCCTGAAACTATATACCTGATCCGCCCACTTTTACGCCCACCTGCCATAGAAAAAACATGAATACGTAATTTAAGCATATTCTTTATTAATTTTTTAACATTATTATCGTACTCCAATTTTTTGATTTGCAGCTTTAAGCGAAATCTATTTATAAATGGGTCTGAAGACAATAAATGATTATGCATTACGTCTACATTAGTGGCTATACGTCCAATTTTTCGCTATAGGTTCTATAATCTTTATTCCTCGCTTCCTGAGCTTCCTCGGACAGCATATCTGATACAAATAAATTCAAATTCAACAATGAAATATATGGGCGATTCTAATCTAGACTACTTTTAACATAAATTTTCAAATCACACTATTTGATACTTTTTTGATGCCAATTTAAAGTAAAATATCTATATTTTATAATAATGTAATTTTTTTAGACGTACCTAAGCTTAAATATAAATTTGTTGCGCACTTCGAAGCTTCAAGATTCATAGATTTGGCGCGAACAGAAAATTATTTGCATGTTGCACCCGTCATGGCTTAAAGAGCAAATTTCTTATTATTGGATTATATTTCTCTACGATATTTGATTTGATAATCATCGTCTGATATCTCATCTTTCACAATAAAAAAGAATAATACAATAAAAGTTTAAAAATAAATAGAATTTTGTGGTATGATCTTATGAAAGTTGGCCAATTTGGTTGCACCCGTCGTGCACTTTAAAGCTCTCTCGTGGCTATTTGATCGTTTCATATAAATTCTTGTAAATAGATAACAATAGTATATAAAAAAAATTTTACCCCTTCTAGAAATAACTTAATTGCAAATGTGTTTCTTTCTATTAGTAAAATACGTTTAAAGCGTCTAAATGTTGCACCCGTCAGATTAGAATCGCCCATATAACAATTAACACTGCCCTGCAAATAATAGGACCAGCCCAAACACGCGTGTAAAGAGTAGTCTACAAGGAACTAGGACTAGTCCAAAAGTAACCCAAACATATGAAAAAAACATGGTCTATTTAACATTACGATGTCCTAGGGGAGGACCATATAACCCACCTTTGGACTACTAAGGAGTAGTTTTAAAACTACTCCATGTTATACTCAAGAGGACTAGTTTTGAAGTCGTTAAAAAACGAAAGCATGTCGTTAAAAAACGAAGACATGTCGTCTCACTACAAACATTTTTTAACAATGACATGGTCCATGCTTGCATTACATCGGACCAGTCCATGGAGTAGTCCATTTTATCAAAATGGATTAGGTTGTCCAATTTTATTTGCAGGGTATTGACTAGTATGTTTATAACATTATGTAATAATTTTAACAGTCAAGTATTATGGCAACAACAACAAGCATGAACGAAAATTCATGTTTTGTTACTTTATCATTTTAATGTTTTTACTGTTTTTTTTTTTTTTTTTTTGGAAAGGACCAGGTAGGAGCAGCTGAAATCTTTCTTAACTTTTAGCTGAGACTTCAAGCTGTAATTTGACATCTTTCGTTAAACACAGCGCTAAAAAGATGCAGTCCACTGCAGTTGATGAACATTAAAATTTTGATGTTGCTTATATTTTGTTCTACGAAATTTTTATATGGCACTTTTTCCAACTTTTTTTTTAATGCAAATCTCATCTATGACAGAAGACGACAGAGCGCGCGCGCACTAACGCGTGTTATGTACTTCTACCTTTAGTCCTCCTAATTCATATTGTATGGGCGCTATTTTTGCAAAACCATTATTTTGGGAAAAAGTTTGTCCAGAACTAGTTTTTTATGAACCGATTTTGTCAATTTTTACTGCTACTGGTTTTATTTAATGTAAAAGTGGGTAAAACAAAAAGTGGGTAAAAAAAAAATTGGTGGATAAAAATTAGTGGCAGTCGTGGCTTTTTGCGGACCGATAGGGTTGAATTTCAATAACAATCTATTCCGGACTATGTGTGATTTAAATATATATTAATCTAGTCCTAATATGACGGCGTTTTCTGATTTTATAGCAAAAACAATTTTATATTAAGCGACAACCTTCATACAAAATTTTTATGATATAAAATAAAAATAAACCTTCACCCGTAAAATTTTGTTTTTGTCGCTTAAGGCCAGTTTACACGGTAATACAATGTATTACGACTTTGTAGAATCAAAATATTATGAAATTCTCTCCGTGTTTAAAAGAAAAAAATAAAAATCTGTTGTAAGTATAATTTATGTTTACACGGATGGTATAAGTAAAATCAAAAATAATAACAACAAAACAGATGGTTGCAGTTTTAAATTTTTACAAAAACAACATAAAAATTTCCTGAGTTGATTTTAGTTGTTTTTGTAATTGTATAAAAATGCTACCACCTTCAATATCTCCGTTAAAATACACCTCTGGTGTGATGAAAACACATAAGTTTCTAAAATGGTTTAAAATGACCGCTTGTCAGATTTTGTATTCGTATTCTCTCTTACTCAATGCATTTTGCTTTTACATGATATGATTTCTCTCATTATACATTATGTCGTAATACCATGTATTACCGTGTAAACTGGCCTTTAAGCTTTTTTTGCGGTAAGGACTCAATATTATACAAGCATATTTGGACCCTGTACCAAATATTTTTATGTTTCTAAGATCATAAAAGTAGAACCGAAAGTAAAGAAAAATTAATTTAATTTCCCATATAACGCCATCTATGATACTTTTTTTTTTCTCCCCCTTGAAATATCAAAAAATTCGATATGTTAGTGGGAGCCCATAATTTAATACGTATATATGGCACTGAAGGGAGACAAATGTTTTGTAAAAAAGTACTAAAACAAGGTACGATTTTCACCACTTGAACGTTCAAATTTCAAAGTACCAAATTAATATTTTTATTTTTTTAGATAAGTTTATAAGATGATATAATTTTTATTTCTATGATTATTGCTTTAAAAAATAGATGGGGTGACAAAAAAGTTCCATACTAAAAGGTCCGAATTACCAAAAAGTACCAGACACTTGCACGCTTATTTTTTTAAAGAACAACGATAAGTGCATATAACGTTTTTGTATCTTTTTTAGTTAAGCAGATATGAGGTTAGCGAATTTACACGATTTTACCACCAAAACATTTGAATCTGCAAAAATCCTGTCTAAGTGCATGGATGGGCGTTTAATCTGTGCGATTACAATTTTATATATGATAAATATAAAATTAAAATAAAAACGAACTTACATATGAGGCCGTCAGAGCAAAAGTGGAGTAAGCCTCAATTTTTCATACTCTGACATATCTACGCCAAATTGATTAAAACTGCGAAAATAAGATAAGAAACAAGTTTATCTCTTGTTTTACCAATCATTAACAGAAAGCGTTGCAAAAGTTTGTGTTTAAACAAAAGAAGCCATAAGCCCCACAAATATGAAATAAATGTAATGTGGCTTACACCACATCAACTCAATTTACACAGAAAAAAATATTATAATTGTAGAATGGGCTCCTGAAACTATATACCTGATCCGCCCACTTTTACGCCCACCTGCCATAGAAAAAACATGAATACGTAATTTAAGCATATTCTTTATTAATTTTTTAACATTATTATCGTACTCCAATTTTTTGATTTGCAGCTTTAAGCGAAATCTATTTATAAATGGGTCTGAAGACAATAAATGATTATGCATTACGTCTACATTAGTGGCTATACGTCCAATTTTTCGCTATAGGTTCTATAATCTTTATTCCTCGCTTCCTGAGCTTCCTCGGACAGCATATCTGATACAAATAAATTCAAATTCAACAATGAAATATATGGGCGATTCTAATCTAGACTACTTTTAACATAAATTTTCAAATCACACTATTTGATACTTTTTTGATGCCAATTTAAAGTAAAATATCTATATTTTATAATAATGTAATTTTTTTAGACGTACCTAAGCTTAAATATAAATTTGTTGCGCACTTCGAAGCTTCAAGATTCATAGATTTGGCGCGAACAGAAAATTATTTGCATGTTGCACCCGTCATGGCTTAAAGAGCAAATTTCTTATTATTGGATTATATTTCTCTACGATATTTGATTTGATAATCATCGTCTGATATCTCATCTTTCACAATAAAAAAGAATAATACAATAAAAGTTTAAAAATAAATAGAATTTTGTGGTATGATCTTATGAAAGTTGGCCAATTTGGTTGCACCCGTCGTGCACTTTAAAGCTCTCTCGTGGCTATTTGATCGTTTCATATAAATTCTTGTAAATAGATAACAATAGTATATAAAAAAAATTTTACCCCTTCTAGAAATAACTTAATTGCAAATGTGTTTCTTTCTATTAGTAAAATACGTTTAAAGCGTCTAAATGTTGCACCCGTCAGATTAGAATCGCCCATATAACAATTAACACTGCCCTGCAAATAATAGGACCAGCCCAAACACGCGTGTAAAGAGTAGTCTACAAGGAACTAGGACTAGTCCAAAAGTAACCCAAACATATGAAAAAAACATGGTCTATTTAACATTACGATGTCCTAGGGGAGGACCATATAACCCACCTTTGGACTACTAAGGAGTAGTTTTAAAACTACTCCATGTTATACTCAAGAGGACTAGTTTTGAAGTCGTTAAAAAACGAAAGCATGTCGTTAAAAAACGAAGACATGTCGTCTCACTACAAACATTTTTTAACAATGACATGGTCCATGCTTGCATTACATCGGACCAGTCCATGGAGTAGTCCATTTTATCAAAATGGATTAGGTTGTCCAATTTTATTTGCAGGGTATTGACTAGTATGTTTATAACATTATGTAATAATTTTAACAGTCAAGTATTATGGCAACAACAACAAGCATGAACGAAAATTCATGTTTTGTTACTTTATCATTTTAATGTTTTTACTGTTTTTTTTTTTTTTTTTTTGGAAAGGACCAGGTAGGAGCAGCTGAAATCTTTCTTAACTTTTAGCTGAGACTTCAAGCTGTAATTTGACATCTTTCGTTAAACACAGCGCTAAAAAGATGCAGTCCACTGCAGTTGATGAACATTAAAATTTTGATGTTGCTTATATTTTGTTCTACGAAATTTTTATATGGCACTTTTTCCAACTTTTTTTTTAATGCAAATCTCATCTATGACAATTGTTATTTACGAAAATATACAACAAAGTCAAAGGATAAGTTTACTGTGATTGTACCAAAAGATTGAATATACTGTAAATTTGCATGCCATTTTAGACAAGCGAACATATATGAACTTTGAGCGTGTCTGTCCAAACAAATAATAAATATATCAGGTTTATATTACGGAATCATAATATTCAGATATCTGACAACAAAAAACCAAAAAATTATCCAAATCGGCGAACATGAAAAAAAATGAATTAATGCCGCTCTTGAACCAATGTGCGCAATTCCCCTATTGTGATGCAGTTTTGTAAGGGATAATTTAAAAAAATTCAGTGTGAAAGTCTAATCGTTTACTCGCCAGTGTTTCAACGCATAATAAGGGCTTTTTTGTGTCAGAAATGCATGGCTCATAAATTCCTGCCTTCCGTAAGGAAGTTGGTAAGCGAAACTTTTAAATATCTTTTTTACAAACCTGCCTGCTACGTTCGAAGCTCAATTTTTTTACGAAGAAGTTTTTTTTATTAAGTTTCACTAGAAATTCATAAACATTCTCTAAATTAAATTGTTTTGGGTATTTTTGGAATTTTTTGTGGAAATTTTAAATTAAAAATTCGGAATTTGTTATTAAATCGTGAATTTTTAAAGAAGTCGACTTTTCTTTCACTTTATTGATTTGGGTGAATATTTTCTAATTTATTGATGGTGTAGAGCACACGCGATACACCAGCATTAAGAATTTCGATGCCTTCAAATTTGCGTTTTTGGGCGAAGGTTGTGATTCTTCTTTTCTATTGAATTAATCCGATTTAGGCAACTGTCTGAAATCTTTGAGTTTTGAAAGTATTGTATCAAGTTATAACAATCGCGTTAAAAATGTTTATACATTATAATCGTATAAGACATTAAAGAAGAAAAATCATACACACAGAAAAAATACCAATGTAAAATTAACATGGCGAAATGTTAATTGTGAATTATTTAAATTTATCATTATTTCATATTAATTTTAAATGAAAAATATTAAAATAACCTTAAATCACGTTTATTTAATATTATTCACTGTTAAAATAACATTGTTCAATATTGAATCCATAAAACCCAGTTTATATTAAACTCAAAAGTTCATCTTGTTAAATTAACATGAATACATACTTAAGTATGTACATTTTTGTATTTTCATGTTTAAAATAAGTTATAAAAAGAAGATAATTCCCGTATTCTTTTAATTAAAATTATTTAGTTAAATAGTTCATCAAGTTTTCAAAGTAGAATGATGACGAAAACCATATCGGGAGATTCTGCTGATGAGGAGAATACAAAATAAGTGAAAAATGTGTTACAGGGGTAAGTGTTTTGATTATTCTTAAATAAATGCAAATGTTGTCTCTAAAGCTGCGGTCATCACAAAGAGAGACGGTTAAAAATGTGTATGTTGTAGTGAGTGCAAAGAGAGGAAAATAAATTTACTCGTTTGAGACATTAACTATGTGTTTTGTTCTTGTTTTTTAAAATGATGGCTTTTTACAATTGTTTCGGTAACCTTCGTGTTGTGTGTGTGTGAAATTCACGAAAAGTGCTCGGCCCCCGGGGGCATAGCGTGATGATCGTTGCTCTAAAGCAGAGTCCGCCAAACACATACATTTACATTTCTTGTTTCTCTTGGTTGTTTATTTTTGAGCGTAATTGTTTTTGTTTGTTCAGTGTTTTCGAGTAAAAATACAAGTTATTTTCTCATGCTCTCTATATTTGTGTGAGAGCATTCGCACATGTGCGGTGTTTTGCAGATCTCTGCTCTAAAGCTTCTTCACACTGTTATATAACACTCAAACCAATTTGATTATACATGAAATTTATGTTGATTCAACGTAAAATAACTTTCATTCAACGTGATTCGAATTGTTATTTCAATAAAAATGACATTTTGCTCTTAATTTACTGCAATGTTAAATTAACATGAATTATAGTTATTTTAAAAGAGAAAAAAATGTTGTTCGCAAGTTATTGTAAAATTAGGTTGAATTAACATGAAAAACGTATGAAGCAAAATCATCACCGAAAAATTTTAAATCAACCTTGTTTTCGACGTTTTTAACTTGATTTTTTTCTGTGTGTAGACTTTGATTTAATGCCTGTTTAACGATATCGAACGTCATCGTTCGCATAGAAAATTACATTTAATACAAAAACAAAGTTCGGACATCGTTCGAAGATTGTTTTTGTTTTTAATGTAATTGTCTATGCGAACGATGACGTTCGAAATCCATGAACACGCTGTAACAGCGTTTATTCTTCATTCTTCGTTGGCCTTCCATACTATGATGCATTTGCTAAGAAACTTTTAAGTTTGAGGTGATGAGAGGGGAAAGATGAATGGAAAAGTGTACTTAAATTTGTGTACAAGCAATTTTTGTAAGTTTCTTATTAAGAGGAAGAAAAAGACAGAGATGAGTCATACAAAATACTAAAATGCTGCAAAACAAAAATTTAATTGTATGGACACGAATGCAGTTTCAAAAGATTATCGAAGAAAGCAGCAAATGTCTCCTAGTGTGAACGAGGACTTTATGAGTAAAAAAAATAATCTAAAAATAAGCACAAACTTTTTTAATTAAACATATGAATTTATGTACATATATTTCAAATTAGAAAATAATTTGGGTCACATATGTCACATATTAGGGTGTCCCAAAAATTTTTTTCTTTCTGATTTTCATAGGTGCTCAATTAAAATTTAAAAGCTTATAGGGTAAAGTATTTTTGGTTTTTTTTTAAGAATTTTCGGAATAGGTCGCGCAAATGGAGTTTTCATAAAAAAACGTAGTTTTGGGCCTTTTTTTAACTTTAAGCCTGGTACTCTGTTCAACATTTCACGTGAAATGCTGTCAAAACGCACATGGAAAAAACTTGTGCGGAATATCTACGAAATAATGTTGATAGAGTTGTACTCTGTTCATTTTGTGAAAAAGTTTCGAAATGTTTCTGGCAACATTATTTTACAACTGCGAAATAATGTAAGCTGCATTTATTTCACGTGAAATTTCAAGCCAAAAACAAAAAAAAAATTAACTGATTATTTAAAAAGAAATAAAAAATTAATATAACACAACCGGTAACAGTTTATTTTATCCATATTTACTTTTATTTATATTAAATTTTTTATTAAAAAAAATAAATTTTAATAAAATACATGCGGGGTTTGTTTACATTACGAAAAACAATGTCGAATACTTTACAGGAATAAAAACGTCAAATTGTATAAGCTCGCAAGATAGGTAACATTGATACATGTCAAAATTTTCGTGTGAAATAATAAATGTTGCTCAACATTTTTCACAAATTTGAACAGAGTACTAGGCTTTACTCATAACTTGGTTAATACCACGAGTTTCTTCACAGCTGCGGAAACAGTTTTAAAGAAAAATATCCAAGCTTTATTTCTGTGTGAAAAAATTATAAGTTTTGGTGATGAGTTTACTCATTTAGATACCCTTAATTACAATTTTTCGTAATTTTTTAAAAAAAATTTGTAATAACGCTTTACAACTTTTTAAGTTTAAATAAAAACGAAAAAAACTAATGATGCAGTTTAAAAGACAAATTAATTCTTATTAATATGAATAAACAATTTTTAAATTTGTTCTTGCTGTTCCACATAGGGGTTTTTTGCCAATCTAGCCGGACATTAAGCAACAATTAAGTACGCAGCTCGACAGACAACAAAGTTCTGCATAGTGAATTTTCAAGTCTTTTGCTTGAGATTTGTGGTTTTGGGACACTGTTAAAACCAGGAAGGTGTTCATTAACTTTTTACGGATAATACGGAATAAAGATTTTACATTGATTTTTTTTTCTGTGAAAGACTATATAAACAGCTAATTATGAAAATTTTTAGAAAAATTTTATTAGAAGTTTTTATGATAAAAAAATTAGTTCGAAATTAAAAAAAACGATTTTTTGTTCACTTTTTTGTAAAAAAAAAAAAATTTAAACGGTTTTCGAAGGTGAAGCCCGCTGAGTTCTTAAAAATGTTATACATCACGATAAAATTTGAAATCTCTACTTTTAAATTAAAAAAAAAGAACGTAACAACAAAAATAATATATAATAAAAATCAAATCTGGGCTCTAGGTACTTAGTTTTTTTTAATATATATTGTGGTTATAGCATAAAATTGTTATCAGAACCATTTTGAAGCTTTGAAAGTAAAATGGAAAAAGTGTATAATACATGGCGCAACTGTAATGAGTGTGACATTGTTGCCTATCGGGCTATTATCAGAAGAAGCGTCTGAGGCACGAAATAAACATTTTCGACTTTACAGGCAGAATTTTGCTAGAAAGTTTTCGAGGGTTCAGTGTAACAAAGATATTATGAATAGACTTTTGCTCAGTTGTGACCCACTGATTACTAGTATAAGACCAATTCCAACAAAAAGTCATTACCCTTTACGAAAGAAGCAATTTCTTTTATGCTTCCAACTGTACTTGGCTCTGAAGAGAATTCAGATTCAGAAGGGGATTTTGAAGAAGCAGACGAAGAAGAACCATGGCACTCATCATTATCTTAGTGCAAAAGAGAAGTTATTTTAAATAGAATTTGCTGTTACTATTATAAATAAGTTATAATTACGAATATATTAATTATTTTCAGATAAATTAAATACTATAAAATACATAAAAGTCAAAAGTAAATTAATATGTTTTGGAAATTAGCAAAAAAAATTTTTTTTACAGGGTCGTCCAGGGGGGGGGGGTTTGGAGGGATACCTCCCCCTACCCATAAAAGTTCAAAAATTTAATTTCTATATTATTAAGGCGTTAGTAATCTATTTCTTTTAATATTTACATTTTTTTTTAAATATTATTTTATGTAACCGCCCTCAAAAGGGGGCGGGGGCGAAAAGTGTAATTTTACGATCTCATGGGTCTAATTTTAGGTTTTTTAACTTTCGCCGACGTTAAAAGTTGCATTTGCCAAACAAAAGTATGGGAAAACTTTAAAAAAATTGCATTTTTCAGAGGTTGGATTAGTTTTTCTAGGGGGAACCTTTTCCTCCTTGGTCCGATTTTATTTATTTTTGAGGTTTACCTGTCTATGACAATATCACATATTTCTGCCAAGTTTCATCGATCTACGGGCCCTCAATAACTTTTAAGAAGCAATATAAGCTAAAACAAAAAGTAATGTCCGGCTAGATTGGCAAAAAACCCCTGTTTGCGTTCCTGAGTTATACTTGTTTTTTTCTTTATACCCAGTATTTGTTATTATAAGCTGTTTGCCAGTTTACCAATGTTACCCAATCAACAAAAAAAAAAACTTTTCTTTTGCTCTGTGAAAAATCATTTATTGCGGTTCTTGCGATGTAGTTATATACCTTTGCAATAAATTCTGGTAATCAGTTTTAGAAGTTGTGACATTAATATAAGTATTAGCCAAAGCCACACCTCGTTCTGCCACATCATTTACTACTTGTAATTGTTGAACTTTTTTCTTTGCCTCTTGAAATGACTTGTAGGCTTTCCAATTCTCTGGATTTATTTTTAAAAAATCGATTGAAATATTGCAAGCTTCAAAAAAAGTTAGACTGGCTTTTGAAATGAATTGTTGAATTTCTTTATTTCTAAAGTTTTCTTCTGTTAAAGTTGCATTTGCTACTTCATAATCGCTTCATGGAATATCTGCAAGTTTTTTTTGTCATTAAGTGCTAAGTTTTGGTGTCGAAACGTTCATCAAAAAACGCTTGGGCAGCCAATTTCGGAGTAAAGTACCACTGATGACCTAGAAAAGTTAAAGCGAGGCTCTTGCAACTGCTTTATTAATAATTTTATAACTATCCAATTCCGTTAATAGGCTCAGATCATTGAGAGTAGCGTATCGAGGGCACTGGCAGAGGTATCAATATTTGATATTTATTCTTAAAATAAATGAACTAAATTCAAGCAAGGCATCAACTGTTGATTTGTCTATATAGCAATGCAACTGGTTTCGGAAAATGCATATTTTCAAAGAATATATAATTTTCATTATCCAGCGAGCCCGATTGATAGCTCCTGGAGCACACATAAAATAGAAAGTGAAGATGACAGCGTGTAACGGTTTAGATCAATAAATGTCAGAAGTAAATGACAGTTAAAACCTAACTATAAAAATTGATAGAAATATACAATAATTATAACGAAAAAAGTATCACCATTTTTAAGGTACAAACTATAAAAATAGTGTAACTCGGAAACTGTAGGACAAAGTTCCATTTTTGTTTTTCTTAATTGTTAAGAACTTATCGGTATTCAAAGTCGCGTCACGAGTTTTAATACCTTTCATATAAATTTGAAAAGTAATAAACCGTTTTTTACAGAATTTGTTAAAAAATTACAAAAGAACTTAATATGTGGAATCGTAATGGACAAAAATATTGCCGGAACTTAAAGTTTTTGCATATGTAAATAAAGTTTGGGAAATTTTCTTTAGAAATATTCGGTCGAAAAATTAAATGAACGTGGTTATTGACAAAGTTATGAGTCAAGTTTGAAAAAAGTCCGAAAAACCAGATTTTTAACAAAGACTTGATTTGCGCGACCTCTAAACCTCTTCCTAAAAATCTAAAAAAAAAATTCAAAAATACTGGAACCTATAAGCTTTAAAATTATGCTTGAGCCTCTGGGACACCCTAATGTACATAAACACCTACATAATTTCTTTTTTTTACATTCCCAAAACAATTCAAAGAACCATAATATTTGATTAATTAGTAAGTCATGGCGCCAATTGGTTACTTTTTCTAAAACAAAAGTCAAACACTTTTTCTCTCTAATACTTCCTGCTGTAACTTCCTACTTAGTTTTAATAAAAGCAAATAAAAAAGCGGGAAAAAAACTTTATCTGTCTGTCTGTCTGTCTGTCATTTCCAACTTTTAACCAAAACTTTTTATTGCAGATTTTTTTGGTAGATAGCAGGGGCAACAGCAACCAAAATTGTTTGCAAATTTTTTTCTATATCACGATTTCATAAATCTTTTCGACAAGTCAAACTGACTGACAAATAACAATGAAATAAATTGAATTATAAAATGAAAAAAAAGTTTGACGCTAAAAAAATGTTCAAGTCAAAACAACGAAATACTTGTTAATTGTGAAACACAGCAGATTTAATGTTTTATTTTTTGAGTTTTATGCCATTTCAAGAGTGTGTAATACACGATACGCACCTAAAACTACAAGTATAACTCCAAATATGGTCTAAGAGGCCCGGCCAATAAATTTTTAAAGAAAAAACTGTGTGATAAAATAATTAAAAAAAAAAAAAAAATTTATATATTAGAATAATGGCGTTTAAAAGTCGTCTGTCAAAATATTGCTTGAATTTTTTTTTTTTTTTTTTTAATTTAAGGGATTTTGTTCTGTTTCGATTTTTAATATTGTCAGTCGGCCGCTAGAGCTCCCTCGTTAGACAACATAAATATCTTGCCAATGTTATACAAAAGTTTCAAGCACAGAAGAATGACTCGAATGAAAATAGTGAAAAAAACCTAAATCAGCTGGCCAAAAAAGTAAAAATGTGTTAACGTGTTAATGTTGTAACTTCACTCAAACGGAATTTTGATATCTAATACAGATTTAACTTTATTTTAAGGGAGTTTCCCTTCTAGTCAATATTCATTTGTTCGGAATTGTTAGATTTTTGTTTTATGCCAGTAATTGTTATTATTCTCGACTTTAAAAACACAAGTTGTCGCTGTTTCTCAACAATTTACAGTTTTGATTTTTTTTTTGTTATTGTTCAACATTTATAACTTTGACAGTGCATTAGTCATGGGCAATTGATTTTTGTTGTTGATTTTTAATAGGTGTTTAACATTTTTGTTAAAACAGCGAACCGTTTAACCACATCAACCAACAAACAAACCCAGCTCATTACGCACAACTAAAGGCGCCAGTACTTTGAAAACTTGAAAAAAACTGATACAAAAGTTTACGCATATTCTAACGCACTTTTGTCAGATGTGGCGATTTCTGGCCAGGTGTGAAAATGTTCAACATATTTTGTGATTTTTGTAACAGTTGACCATTTTTTGGCTTTATATAAAACGCATTTTACCTTCTTGCTTTCTTGTTTATACAGTAAAAGTTATTAAAACGGAAAAAGTTTTTTTTTTTTTGCAATACAATCTTTCAGATGCAGTGTTTCTAAAAGTAGGAAAAATATCCGTCTATGTTTTTTTAACCCTCCACCACTATTAATAAATGAGCGTATACTAAGTTTGTCATTTCGTTAGTATTCATCTTAAACTCCGTAAAGTAGAGGGTAGTTTTTAAGACATATAAAACTTTTGATTGGGATAACTGTAGAACAAGCTGTCAAACTTTCATTTTTTAGTATACTTTGGCAAATCGCCATGCAAAGACTTACACCAAAACAATGTTTACAAATCGTGGAAATTTATTTCCAAAATTTTTGCTCTGTTCGCTAAAATTATAGAGCACTAGCTGACCCGACAGACGTTGTCCTGTCCAAATAAGGAAAAATGTTTGCGTTCGATTTTTAAAATCCGTTAAAAAGATACGAACATTTATTAGAAAAATTAGTGAAATCGATGGAGCCGTTTTTTGATTTTAGGTAAATTGAAAAAAGTGGGCGTCAAAGTGGGCGGGGCAAAATTTTCTTTCCGTAAAAACCTAAGTTGGACCATGGCGATAATTTTAAAGAAAGAATCGTCCAAATTATATAGATGTCATTGGTGGTGCAATATGAAAATTGGATTTTGTCGTTCTCAAGTTATGCGCTTAATAGAAAAAGTAGGCGTAAAAGTAGGCGTGGTAAATTTGTCTTTCGATGAAAACTTAAAATGGATTAATACGAACATTTGAAAGAAATATTAGTCAAATCGATGGAGCCGTTTTCTGATTTTAGGTAATTCGAAAAAAGTGGGCGAAAACGTAGGCGGGGCAAAATTTTCTTTTCGTATAAATCTAAGTTGGACCATGGCGATCATTTTAAAGAAAAAATCGTCATTGGTGGTGCAATATGAAAATTGGATTTTGCCACGCCCCTCCGCGTTCAGACCGAAAATCAAAAATCAGACTTCACAGTGTCCTGAACTTCACCCGCCTGAATATTCTGAAGATTCCCTGAAAATTTCATCAAAATCGGCCCAGCCGTTTTGTTGTCCATACGTTACATACATACATGCATACATACATACATACATACATACACACATTCTGTTTTATATATATATAAATATCGTCACTTTTACGTGACGCATACTTGTTGATCTGAGCAGCTAATACGTAATACTATGGATCGATTCATGACCCCATTTACTCTTTTGGATAATATTCATCCAAATCGATCCCGTACCGTCTATACAGAAAAAGCCACCGCCGCTTTAGACGTGTGTGTGGCAAAGAACACGAATTTATAGATCATATGCCGTTTTCAGCAACCCGGTCTCTATCCGTTCACTACTTGGACAATTTTGAGGAAAGATCTCGGCCAAAAAAATTCTCCAAAATTGTTCACTTATTAAAGCATTAATCTAAAATAAAATCAGTTTTAATTAAAAAATTAATCAAGTGAATTAATCGTTTAATGAAGAGAATTAAATGTTTAATCAAATTAATTAAACTTTTAATTGTTACTATTTATTTGTTTACTGGTGAAAATTTAAGTAATTTTTCAATTAATAAAACAATTTTTTTAATTGAAATCAATTTTTATTTTTTTCTGTGTGCTGCAAGAATTAAAGCCCGTAAAGGACCTGATGGTCGTGTGTTTGTTAAATGGACAGAGAATCAACTGGAACTTGTAGCAGATTTTGATCGCCAAATCATCTTTAGCGATGAGGCTCATGTCTGGGAGGCTGCTCTCTATTGCGATGCGAAAGCTTACTGTCAACTTGGTACTCTGTATTATTTTCTCAAAATTTTTTGAAAATGAAAAAATACTGGCAATAAAAATTAAAGATGGCGCAGATCAACGTCAATGAAATGTCAAAATATTGAAAAAAATTTAAATTGGAAAATTTGAATAAAATTAATAGTGATGATTTGTGAAAAGAAAAAAATTAAAAGATGCGAAAGACAAATGCGCAAACGCATCAAAGAGTACCAATCACTAGATTTGCTACTATTTTCTTTCGCATCGCAATAGAGAGTAGCCCCCTTGGTTTACGGGTTATTGCCGTTTTTGGAGAAAGCACAATCTTCAGAAATAAGTCTCTTAGGACTCCAACATCCCGAAAAAAATCATTGTTTGGTGCAGTTTACATGCCGGAGGTGTCAGCGGCCCATTTGTATTAAAATCTAAAACGTAAGCGTGCATAGCGAATGCTAAAGACAAAATAATTCATGATTTTTGTATTGTTCATGTCATTGCAAACTATCAGCTTGTTGAGCCAAACGTTTGGTGACCGAATTAGCTGAAGAAAAATGTACCTTTTGAAATTAGCCACCTCGTTCGTGTGATTTGTCAAATTTGGACTACTTTTGCAGATAAAATAACAACGATTGATCATTTCGAAGCCAGCATTCGACGCACTATTGACTTAAAAAGAACGGGTATGCTGGAAAAAGTGGTGCAAACCGACAGGATGGCGTTCATAAGGCGAAGTCGAGGAGGCTATATGCAAGAGAGTTTTCTTAAACATGAAATGGCATAAAATTTGTGGGCTAATAAAGCCAAACATTTGGTCATTCCATTGAATTTGTTGTGTTTTCTTTTTCTAATGGTTCTAAAAAAAACAAACCGTATAAATATTCTGAGTTCCTGGAGTAATCCTAAGACAATTTAGTCATGTTCGTCTTTCTGTCTTTATGTCCGTCAGTTTAATTCACGCTTACTTACGAAGCCCTCAAAACAAAAGAACAATTTTGGTCTCAAATTGTTCCTAGTTCCGAAATATGAAATATCGTAATACCGAAATTCGGTTTAGTTGCCAACCTTGATAAATATACCTACACACAATTTAAATAAATTTTAAATCTGTCGACGTAATTGCTGAATACGTAATTGCTGAATATCTCACAAGTCTTACGTATTCCATCATACTTTGTGAGATAGAAACCTAATGAGTTTTGTTGCGACGGTCAAAAAATCGCATTTAACATAGCAGTTTGTGTTCACACCATCACACAAAGTATAAACACTCACACATGTGATAAAATGCAACCCTGATCCAATGAAAAGTATTATTGTTTAGAAATTTTTTAAAAAACGATGAAGTCGTATGGGATGTCATACTTTTTTTCATATTCGTGGCTATTCCAAAATCGCGTCGAAGAAGTGAACATTTACGTGAAAACAAAAACAAAACCAAATTGATAAAAATTGTTTTTGCTTATCATACAAAATTTACAGTTTTTAAAAGAGAAAAAATGCTTTTTAACGCTCGCGTTAATTTTATTTAAGAAGTGTATAAATAACAAAAACAATTTTCGTAAATTTTGTTTTTGTTTTAATTTAAACGCGTTCGACGCGTATTCCAGAATATCCACGAATACTTGTCATTTTCATCACACATGCATTCACACTGTCAGACTTTTACCCTTTTTCCCTGCAAGCAATTTCCCGCGAATCGCCGGCAAGTTGTCTAACATCGCTGCGATGCATCGCTTGGAAGCTAAATGCGATCCTCTGGCGAATCGCGAAAATTTGCGAGAACATCGCGTACCGCGATTCGCGTGAACATCGGGTTCCGCTGCACACGAATCGCGTGGTTGACACATGCGAACGTTTTCGCGATTCGCCAGAGGTTCGCATTTAGTTTCCACGCGATGCATCGCTGCGATGTTAGGCAATTTACCGGCGATTTGCGGGAGATGATTCGGCGATGAAAATTGCTTTCGGGGATATTTTAAATATTATTTAAATGAATTATAATAAGACACCTTTCACAAATCACTTGCTCAACTGGAATGTCAATTTTGCTAATTGCCCTCGAAACCAAATATTAATTTCCCCGTTACCTTAAAGAAACAACAAGAAAAAAAAAATATATTGACAGTAATAAAAAAACACGGATGATTGGCGCTACTTGTGTGCGCTCGCATATTCATCGCCTAGTTGTAAGGCATAGGCGATGGTTAGCGATTTGTATTCCCTAAATGGGATCGCGTAATTATCGCCAAACAAGCAATCGCCAAAAAATTTCAAAAATGTTTGGAGGGTTGAGTTTTTGACATGTATTTATTAATAAAATGTATAATAGTGTAAACTAGCCTTAAGCTGTACACATTTTTGGGTTATTGTTCGCACTTCAGGTGGTAAAACTTTTACAAAGTGTTTTTGTTCAAGTTTTATGATACACTGTATTTCTATTTAATTTATTTTTTTTGTACTTTGTTTAAATCTATCAAATCAAGCGACAATTGTTTATTGAGTTTTGTTGATACGGTTGTTGTTGTTGTTTTTGTTATATGCAGATATACTGTTGTAAATGTTGACTGTTTGCTAAACAATTTTGATTAATTGCCATTGTTGTGTCAGCATTTAATTGTTGAAATACGAAAAAAGGTTAAGGGGAGCAACAATTTTTAAGTGTAAAGTTTATTTTTTTTTTTTGTTTTTTGGCTGACAAAAATATTAAATAATGAAGGATTAAAATATTGCATGTTTGGACGTATTTTGGCCTTAATATTAGTTTAACGATTGGCTTACAGAAAAATATGACGGACAAGTATAAATAGAGACCGAAATAGTTTTAATCGGTTTTATTTGTTTTATTAGAAACTAGCTTGCGGAGGTATTAGAAATATGACAAAACCTGATTAAATGTTTAAAGATAAACGTTTTTTTTTTGTGGTAAGCCATAGTTGTTTGGCAGAAGTTTGAAGTAAAATTTTTATTGCCCTACCTTTGCTACCTTTTTTATGATTAAATTTTAAGCTCAATTAAATGACAACTCATAACCTGTTAATAGATTACCAATTTGGTTTAAGGGAAGGATGTGGTAAAGAGGAAGTTGTAGTTGATATTGTCAGTTTTATATGCAAAAGCCTGGATGATGGATTTACTTTAGTGTCAGGTATATTTTATGATTTTACCATGATTTAATTTGATATTTTAATAAAAAAAAATGTAATGGTATTTGTGATAGAGAAATATCTCTTTTAAAAAGTTTTATGATGAATCGGATACAATTTGTTCGGATAAATAGTCATACAATTTTAATTGGTGCAGTTGAACATCGTATTTAAAATCAAAATCTAAATTTTTTATCCCTGCATCTAACTCAATGTCACTTATGGCTAGGGTTGCCTGATAGCAAGAGTCAAATAACTGGGCAATAGAAAAAATTCACCTGGATTTTGAAAAAATAACTGGACAATTTTAAAATGCACTTAACTATAAGAAAAAGTAAAATTTTACAATAAAACAAGTAAGAATGCTATATTCGACTGTGCCGAATCTTTGATACCCTCCACCGACAGTTCGAATGTTTTAGGATAAATATCTGTATGATGTCTATTTATTATTATAATCTCTATAAAAACAGACATCTGCATTAAAATTGGTTGTGGTTTAAACCTATAGTAAATTATTGACCGATTCAATGTTTTTTTTTTTAGCATTTTTAACTAGCTTGAGTAAAATATCATGATTCGTAGCAGTTTAAGCCGAACTTAAATGATTTTCAGGAGGGCAATTTATATTAAACCCATGGTAAGCTATGAACCAATCATCCCAAATTCTGCAGAGTGATTTCTGGTATAAAAGAACATAAATTTCAATACAGCGGTACAATTAGTTTTCGCGTTTGCAGTGAATTTCAGAAGGCTGCTAAAATGGGATTTAAGGTAAATTATGGACCGTATATCACAAAATTGCATAACATTTTTTCTGGCCATATGAAGCTAAGTTGGAAGAAAGCTTACCGCAATATCTATATCTGCTACGGTTTTAGGCGTATTTAATTATTTTAACAGAGTGGGCTTTATATGGGGCCGGGGGTAAATTATTGACCGATCTTCTCGAAATTGCACAGTCTTATTTCTAGTCCTGTAAAACTTTTATGTTCCCAATTTTGTTATGATAGCATTATTTTTTACGGTTTTATGCGTACTAAACTGTTTTCCAGAAGAAGGGTTTATATGGGGCCTAAGGTAAATTATAGACCGATCTACACGAAACTTTACAGTGTAATTTCTAGTCCTATTAAACTGTGACCTGCCAAAATTTGTTATGATAGCATTGTTAGATAGGGTTTTAGGCGTACTATACTGTTTTCCGGGAGTAGGGCTTATATGGGGCCAGGGCAAATTATGGGCCGACCTTCACGAAATTTTACAGAGTGATTTCCAGTCGAATTTAGGTGGTGATTCCACATTTTGATTCATAGCTCTGATCCTTATGGAACCAATTTTGCTGGATTTCAATCCCAAGCTGCTTAGGATAGCTACAAGCAATTTGTTTATTTCTATTGAGTTTTTCGAAAGTGAGCGTATTTGCAGCAGACGGACAGACAGGCAGACAGACGGACATGGCTTAATCGACTTAGAATTACTCAAGGACCCAGAATACTTTATGGCGTCTGAGATGAATAATAAAAAAGTTTCACACGGAATGACAAACTTAGTATACCCTCTTCACAACTAATTGTGGTGGTGGGTATAACAAGAACATAAAGAGCAAGGAAACATTTCAAATTCAGTCGTCCTATGTTACATTACAAAATTGTATATACATATATCAGGGCCAATTCACTACAGGTGGCAGCGAAAATCCTGCTGACTTTGACAGTATAAGCCAATTTATTTTGGTTGCACAATGTTTTGTTTAGAAATGGTTTACATTTCGAGCCGTAAACGCTTACAATGCCATGTTTCTGTTGTTTTTGTATTGTTGTAGAATTGCTGTCACCGTATACATAAATTCGCATTGATTTATATTTATTTAAATCACATTAAAAAGTACATTTTCAGCTTTATTATGGAAATCGAACTTGAGTGAAATTGAAATCAATGGAGATTTCCCATTAAATTTTTTTGAAAATTAAGTAGTTTTTAGTTATTTTAAGATTAGTTCTAATTAAGATAATCTGTACTAATAGCATAAAGTATACTAAACGAAATAAGTTAATGAACCTTAAACACTGGTACGTTTTTAAGGTTCGATCACTTTTAATTTCACTCGGATTCGATTTCCAGAATATGGTTGATAACTATTTGTTAAGCCTCTTATACATATTTCGTATTGTTATTTGCAGAGTTTATTTAAACTACCCTGCAAATAATAGGACCAGTCCAAACACGCGTGTAAAGAGTAGCCCACAAGGGACCAGGACTAGTCCAAAAGTAACCCAAACGATGTTCTAGGGCAGGACCATATAACCCACCTTTGGACTACTAAGGAGTAGTTTTAAAACTACTCCGTGGTATACACAAGAGGACTAGTTTTGAAGTCGTTTAAAAACGAAAGCATGTCGTTAAAAAACGAAGACATGTCGTCTCACTACAAACATTTTTCAACAATGACATGGTCCATGCTTGCATTACATCGGACCAGTCCATGGAGTAGTCAATTTTATCAAAAGAGATTAGGTTGTCCAATTTTATTTGTAGGGTATTTATTACTTTAGTTGTAAGCAAAAATGTTTGAAACATTTTGCAGGTCTCATCACAATTTTGTCTTAAAAAATTGTAGTCTTTATTCGATCAAAGGAATGGTTTCTTGTGAGTGAAGATTATTAAAAATACCTTTACAAAAAGTAATTTTAATGGGCATGAATAACAAACGAGATAAGTTTTTATAGATTTGGTAAGTTAATTTTATCGCATTTTTATAAACTGGACTGTATCATGTTAATTGGAATGTCTTTAATAATTAATATTCCTTTCTTTACTATACGATTTTGTTCGGTACAAAATAATAATTTAATCATTGCAAAATATAAATAATAAGAAAGTAATTTTAAATATTCAAATAAATTTTTTACTGGATAGTTTGAGTTCATACGGCTCATGTCTTATCGACAAGATTCTTCCTTTTTCTTTTTTGAACATGAACTGGCGTTCAAATGATTCATGTCATGTTAACGACATGTGATTTTTTGATATTGAAAATTAAACAACGAATGAAAAAGCAAAACGTAAAGACAGTACATGCATCTGTGTACTCGTTTCTTTTCCCCTCGTCCCTCTCGCCTATAAAGTAGCAATCTTGTCAATAAGACATGAGCCGTATGAACTCAGACATAAATTGTATTTTGGCTAGTACCAGGACAAGACCCAAAAAAACTGGACAATCCAGGCCGTTTGGCAACCCTACTTATGGCCGATTTCACCAATTTACTTAAACATCCAATTTAAGTTTAAAATTAGTTTTTCATGTCAAATAAAAATAAAATGATATGAAAAACTATACATATTCAAATATGAATTGGTATTTAAATTGAATTGGTGAAATTGGCCATTATTATTTTTTGTTTTTTTATTTCTCTTTAAAATCGAGTAAGTGTTCTTGCAAATGTTATTTAAAAGTTGTTTATATGTATCACTTTCCTTATTTTTGGTTTCAACTGAACCGACAACGTGTTACAACTGACGTAATCAGAGCTGCCGTTTTTGGTTATTTCTAACCAAAATTGGTTATATTTTTTTTCAATGTGGAGATGTGAATATTTTTTTCATTTTGGTTACTTTTTTCTAAAATAATAATACGTACGAATATGTTTTCCTTGGTACAATTACACTGCTTTACAAATTTTTAATTTGGAAAAGTACCAAGAACGCCACATGCCTAGATAAGTTAATTGGGACCTCCTGAACACGAAAACCGCTGTATTTTTTTTCCTAAGTACCGTTTTTTAGATAACGGTACTTTTGTGTTTTTTGATATATGGTCTCACTCAAACCCTTGTGGAGAAATAAATGACACATCGTTGGAAAGGTAATTAAATGCCTTTTCCGTCGATATGCTACAAATTGCTATCTGATAAGAAATGGCTGAGTTATGGCACCTTCAAAATTTGCCTATTTTTTACATATTTTCAAAATTTTGATTTTTTTTTTTTTTTTTTTGTAGTTGAACTGTTAATTTTTAATTTTTTTTTTTTTGAATGCGAAAAAAACAGAGGAAAAAGAAAGCAAGATGTAATTTGAAATTTAAGTGATAATAACAGCAAATTTCGAACCACCAGTACTACTGGTTAAAGATTGATGTTTGACTGTTGGCTAACGGGCACCGCAGTGGTGCAGTGGGTAGAACTCAAAGATCTTCTGACGATAGAAAGTGGTGTTTCTTGAAACATGTAAAGATTAACCCGGGTTCAAATAACAGCTCAGCCAAGAAAAATTATCAATAAATTTTAATAAAAATTTCAAGTTGTAAAATTCCTTCCCTCAGTGAAAACAATTTAATGAAAATTAAATTTGATGAACTCAAGCCTAATTAAAGAATATCAAAAAAATTTTTCAAAATTTTTCAATTTTATTTCGTTTTTTTTTTCTACGGTACAGTAAATATCTGGAATCTTTTATTTTTAAGCCAAATAGTTTATTTAATTACCAACATTTTAATCGTGATTTGAAAAAAAATCAGATGAAAAGTGAAGTTTTTATTAGGATTTTGTGAAACGACAATATTTTCATCTCATATAAAATTCCGTTTTTTTAAATACTATAAAGTTTATGGGAATGAGGAGTTTGAATGATATGAATGATAGAAATTATTTCTCCTTACTCGAACTGTACAAAGACCTGTTAGAGTCCCAGAGCATACCTGCCTCCTGGTTTTTGTGTACAGTGAGTTTCTCAAAAATTAAAAATAAAAAAAAAAATAAACTTTTCCTTTTTTTTTTAAATTCCTTTTTTATTTTTGTGCAGTCTGCAATTAGCTGCTGGACCTTGCTCAAAATTGAATGCCCCTTTTCCAGTGCTAATGCTCTGCTTTTATATTTTTTTTATTTACTAAAATTAATAATTCTAAAACAATTTCTGAAATCAATAAACTCTTGAAAAATCATTTATGCTTTGCTTGCATTTTTTTTCTCAAGGCCATGCATTATACACATGACACCCAAAAAGAATAATAATAAAAAAAGGTATTTCATTTATGTTTTGTCGCTGAGTTTATTGCCCTTTATTTGTTTAGTAAGCATTATTCATAATTTATTTGTGTGCGGCGTGTGGCGGTGTTACACAGTGAAAAATTAATTGAAATATAAAAGTGACATTAAGTGTACACTTTACAATACGTTAAAACTGATGGACGCCGAATATAGCGTGTGAGCAATGAAGATAAAAATATTGTCGTTCCACAAAATCCTTAATAAAAACTTTCGATTGGACTTTTCGGTTGTGCTCCACAAGGGTTTGAGTGGTACCATACATCGAAAAACACAAAAGTACCGTTATCTAAAAAAAACGGAACTTAGAAAAAAACAGCGTTTTTCGTGTTCAGGAGGTCTTAATTAACTTATCTAGGCATGTGGTGTTCTTGGTATTTTTTGGCTGTAAACCAGTGTAATTTTCTCGTTATTTTTTTTAATATGTAAAAGAATTTTTATTTCTTGTTTTGTTTTCTTGACTTATAATTATTATTTCAATATAAAGTGCAAATATTTGCAACTTAAAATAAATTTTAATGATTTTCTCAATTAATTAAAAGGCATTTTAAATTTGGTTACATATTTTCACATTTGGTAACTTTTTCAAAAATTTTGGTTGTAAAAATTATATTGGTGTGGCAGCACTGGACGTAATTGACAAAAACTCGTGCTATTTCGTTGTACGAACAAGTGATTCAAATTTATCTTCTTACTAATTCCCAGTCATAAGATGGATAAGCTATTCGAATGCGCATTTCACTGGTTGCTTAGGCCAGATCGTCGGGAAATTTCATCCATAAAGATTTTAGACTAAAGATATTAAACCAAATTAAACTGTTAAACGTATAAGAATTATAAGCAACAGTTCTACTTGTAAAATATCAAAGTTTAAACAAAAACATCAACAATAAACAGTGAGTTTATCCCATCAACAATAAATTTCAATGTTTTTATCAATAATAAAAATTGGGAATTAAGCACGAATAACAAAATCTTTTTAAGTTAAAATTTTTTATTCCCAAAAATTATTTTTTTTGTGTTAAAGATTTAAAAAAATTACACTGTGCTAGTCGCAAACTTTAACAAGCAGGTCACCCCGACTTATATTCAATGGTGATAGCCATTTTTCAAAGTTAGCGCTCATATTCGCGATTAAAAATTTCAATAATAATCAAGCCCTAACCGCGAAAATAACGTCAGCGACATAATTTTCAATTTTCGTTTTTTTTTTTTAAAACTCGCATTTTCTCCTAAAATATCATGGTCACATAAGCTATCGCTACGATTTTATAGCAAGAACAATTTTATCGTAAGCAACGAATTTCATACAAAATTTATATGAAATTAAATAAAACAAACTCTCTCCTGTAAAATTTGATTTTTGGTGCTTACGTTATTTTCGCGGTTATGTCTCGTAATGTACCATAAAACGATATTTTTTGGGGATCATTGTTCTATTGAAATCAATTCAACTCGTTTAAATACAATTTTTCGTTATTTTTTTTCAAGCAAAAAATTTTTTTTGCGATTTAATTTCGTGCTATGATTTGTCTGCCAATTCACAAGCCATTACAAATAAGAGCAAAACAGGGCTGGGAATTGTGGTACATATTGTTACGTTTTTTCTTTAATAAACGCGTTCGGTTTACTCCCTTTGTAATAAACCGTTGAGTTCTTTTAATTGCAAATCCGAATAAATACACACACTTATTCAACTTAACAAACTTTATTGAAATTAATTATTTTGTTCACAATTATTAGTTACGAACAGAACCGTTTTCCAAAACAGACTAAACTTATTTTACATGAGTCACCCCTTTTTATATTTCATAATTATTTCTAGATTTTTCCTGAACCTTCCCGTAAAAACTATTTATTATGTTCTATAACCATTTCTAGAAATTACTGGGAAATTTATATAGGAATTATTTTTAAAATAACAGTTGTGTTGAAAATTATACATGACAATTTAAGTAACATAAAACTATAACTTACAAGATAACTTATAACTATAACTATAAATAATTCTTAGATAATTTAACTTTCGTAACACTGCCCTCCACTTAAGCCTGTTCGTCCCGAATAGGCTCAGATTCTCCTTTTCGATAATGGGCTAGTCTTGGGCTCTTATATTTCTGGATCCGATACACCACGTCATTCAATTTCTTTATTACTTTATATGGGCCATCCCAATGCGTCTGCAGCTTTGGAGATAGTCCTTTCTTTCGTTGCGGATTAAAAACTAAAACCAACTGGCCTTCTTTGAAGCCTTCCGAATTTGCCACTCCATTGTTTCTGGCTTTCATCTGGTCATTTGATGAATTAACACGCCTTCGTCTTAACTCGTTTTTCTGCTCTTGGGTAGAGTCATTATTATTCGCTGGTACGGATAGTTCACCAAAGTTGTACTGCTGGACCGGATTTCTACTTTCTCCAATTAGACCACTGTCTGCAACGCACTGTGGGCATGTAATTACGCAATCAATCACGGCTTGCTTGCAACCGATCCAATAGTAGCTTGCTTTTAACTTCTTTATGGTTTTCGTAACGCTTAGATGCCCACCACCAGTACCTTCGTGGAATTTCTTCACAACTTCACATACTTTAGAAGTCGGTACTACAATAAGGTTTTTAACCGTTTTGCCATCAGTACTTTCCCATGTACGGTATAGGCAACCATTTATCATCCGCAGACTACTCCACTGCGCCCAATACGCTTTCATTAGTGGACCGTTCAATTTAATTTCTTCACGAGTCGGCCTTTCACCTTCTTTTTTAGCCATCATAATTTGCGCTAATAAGGGGTCACTTTTCTGCGCCGTTGACCAGTCTTCGCTGGGTTCCACATCTAATAAGCGAATCTCATTTATGCGTTTCTTGTTTTTAGACTATATACCGTGCTTGCTTTTATGTTTACTGGGCCGTCTCGAATATGTGCTCGCTTTCCCACGTTTTTCATCGTTTCTTTGGGAGGACAATTTCTTATGATCACTAGTGACTAGCTGTCTTACAAGGGCTTCACTTCCATTCCCAACGTTAAGGGGTACTTCTAGACCATACCAATTCATAATTTGTCGTCCCATGTCTAGACTAATGCCTTGACGAATCATAAAATCTGCTCCAATTATGACCTCGTCCATAATTTCAGCCACAATAAACTCATCAAAAACTATCATATCGGCCATTCTTATTTCCACTCTTGCTTTGCCATAGACAATAAGAGGCTCTCCCGTAGCTGTTCGCAAGTTTACACCACTTAGCGGCTCGACAGCTCCCTTTATCAAATCAGCTCTTATAATGGAATGTCCTGCACCAGTGTCGATAGTCAAAATGCGGATTTCACCATTTATGTAACCACAGGTCGTAATATTTCTGTTACTCGTTTTCACTACTAAATTGATCGTAAGATCTTCAGTTTCCTCTGCACTGCTAGCTCTTCTCAGCTTTAGCGGTGGCTCCCGTGATGATTGTTGACTTGCTCTTCGTTTGTTCCTTTGCGGCGAAGCAGATCTCGATCGTTGTTTGGGTGCTTTGCAGTTTCGCTGAATGTGGCCAATCTTACCACAATTATAGCATTTTGCCTTGTTTTTACCTTGTTTCTCGCTCAAAGCTCGCAAAACTGCCTCCTTCATGCTTCTCATTTCCTTTAAAATATCTCTTCCTTCTTCAGCAGCAAAATCAAGTTTCCGCACCATATACGTTTGTGGCTTTGAAATTATCCTTGCGGTTTCTTGTGCTAGGGCAAATGATACCGTTTCTGCAAATGATGGCTTCTGTGATGCACATACCGCTAGTTTTACATCAGCATCCCGTATACCGTTTACAAATGCCTCGGTCTTAAAATGATCTAGCAATGGATGACTTTCACCTGGATAAGTAAGCTGCACCAAGCGCTCAATCTCTAATGCAAAATCCTGTAGCGTCTCGTTTGGCTTTTGTACTCTACCCCGTAATTCCATTCTGAATATTTCTTTTCTATGTTTACCACCATACTTGCGTTGCAGTGCTACCATAATGTCATCATAATTATTTCTGCAACTTACTGGTACACTTTCTAGAATTTCAGCCGCAGTTCCTTTTAAAGCCAGAATCAGCTCTATGGCTTTTTCTTCATTGTTCCAAGCATTTTTATTGGCGACTGTGTCAAACTGGAACTTAAACACATTCAATGGTGAGCTGCCGTCAAAACTTGGAGCTCTTATTCTATTCGAGACTTCTGGAAAAACTCGCACCACTCCCTCCTGGCACTGGAGACTATTTACTCTTTCTTCCAGATGATGAAGTTTTCCATCAAAAACCGTGACTTGTGTTTTAACATCAAACAGCTTCTGGTTGAATTCTATCTCCATATCGTCTACTCTTTCATTTATAGCAGTAGAAATCTCTTGAAGCTTCTCAAGTTTTTCATTTGTCAATCTGGAATTTTGTTGAATTTCGGCTAAAATGGTGTTTGAGTTTTCTTCCATTTTTCTAGAGGTTACAGCCGAATTTTTTTTTACCATTTCCTCCATTTTTCTAGAATTTTCTTCCATTTTTCTAGAATTTTCTTCCATTTTTCTAGAAGTTTCTGCCGACATTTTTTCCATTTTCTCCATCATAGCAGCAAACATTGTACCAAAATCCATGTTGCTTGTTACTGCACGGGTATCAACTTCTATTTCTTCTTTTTCTTCAAATTCATAAGTTGCGATGTCAATATTGCGTCGCTTAAATTCATCGATTAATCTTTTCTGCAGCTCAGCTTTATTTCCTGCAGTAGGCAGATCCAACTTGCCCAACTCTTTCTTGAGCTGTTCAACTTTTAGCTCCTCGAATTTCATTGTTGTTTGTATAGTTTTTTTTTTTTTTATTTTTTTATCCTTTTTTTTTATTTGTTTATTTTTTTTTTTTATTGCAATTTCACTTCTGACACCAATTGTTACGTTTTTCCTTTAATAAACGCGTTCGGTTTACTCCCTTTGTAATAAACCGTTGAGTTCTTTTAATTGCAAATCCGAATAAATACACACACTTATTCAACTTAACAAACTTTATTGAAATTAATTATTTTGTTCACAATTATTAGTTACGAACAGAACCGTTTTCCAAAACAGACTAAACTTATTTTACATGAGTCACCCCTTTTTATATTTCATAATTATTTCTAGATTTTTCCTGAACCTTCCCGTAAAAACTATTTATTATGTTCTATAACCATTTCTAGAAATTACTGGGAAATTTATATAGGAATTATTTTTAAAATAACAGTTGTGTTGAAAATTATACATGACAATTTTAAGTAACATAAAACTACAACTTACAAGATAACTTATAACTATAACTATAAATAATTCTTAGATAATTTAACTTTCGTAACAATATGTACTTTATTGTAGTATTTCTAATACTGTGTTGCGTAGCGTGGTCTTATATTTTTCACTACCATGGGCATCATGCATCCCAGGCGAAATTTAAAAATCGTCAAAAATATAATTTAAGCCCTATAAGTAAAAACAAATCTGGTGGTAGACTGAAGGAAGATGAAACCTCTGCGAAAATTAATTCAAGCGACTCTGATCTTGGAGATTTAAGTGCCTTTCTACACTCTACAGCATATAAAGATCCAAAAAAGTTTGATAATGTTACATTCGTGGTCTAAAAATAACACTTTACTTATTGGAATAAAGTCTGAAAACCCATTTTCCATCTCTGCATCGAAATAAGTTCTTCTCTGCTTAAAGAATTTTAATCTTTATAACAACAACGAAACTTGTTTTCCTGAAACACATTCATATTCTCTTCTGCGAATTTAGAATTATGCAAAATAAAAATATTTATTAAGAATTTTATTTAAATACCTGTTGTTTCAACTTCTAATCATAAAAAATCTAAACTTTTTTTGTGTTCAAAAGAATTTTAAATATTTTTCCTTCATTTATGAGTGCGAACGAAAGCCATAAATGGTTTTTATTATTATATGTGTAGTTTATTGGATGTCTAAAAATCAATTTAGCTTAAATGTTTATCACCCGTTGACTTCTTAATCTCCTGTTTAATTTCAAAACTTTCAGGTTTTTTTTTCCAAACTCTTTCCTGTTGCGTGTGATTTTTTTTTTACTATTCCCGATAAAAACAGTGTCAAATTAATAACTATAAAATAATCTTAATAACCAAAAAAAACGCGAAAAAAACACTTAAATCGCTTTTTTTTCTTTTCTTTCTTGCAATTAATAAAAAAGCATAAATTTTTTTTTTTGTAAATCAAGGTTTTCTTATGAAAAGCCCCAGCCAAAATAAAATCTCTTTAATTCCTTAATGAAATCGTTGTGGCAGTGACAAAAAAAGTTTTATGCCAGAAAAAAGTGCCGCCGGTTTTAAATTTATTTACTTTATGAGTGTGAACTTCATGCTCTTGGCGGCGCGTATTTCTTGAGGATGTGTATGCTGTCATCCCATTACCGAGCATCAAGTAGTGAAGCTAAAATTTCAAGGAGAAAAATATTAAGTCAGGAGAAAAGGTTCCCTTAATAGTGATACAGTTACGAAAAATTTGCAAAGGGAATATATAAACATAAACAGGGTGGTTCATTAAATAGTTGCTAAGAACATGTTCTATTTATCTTGGCACAACTCAGAATTTAGTTTTGGAAAAACATCAAGTAATCAATAATTCTTTAAAGTGTTTCTTTTTAATTAATCGATAAAAAGATCCTTCCATAGGTTAAATTCGCCCTTTGAAAACACAGAGCAACAAAATTCCGGTCATCGGGCAACGCAAAATAAAACTAGAGCAAATCTGTCAAAGGGTTTGAAAAGTAAGCTCGGGTTCCCGAAATATCGGCCCCTAAAGTTTTTGAATTTTTTGATAAGGCTTTTGGTATAAGTCAAAAAAAAAAAATATACTTAATGTACTTCTGAGCTAAAAGACTATTTCAGATGTCTTCAGTAAAATTGTATGGTGATTCTTTTCAAGAATAAATTAACCCTCTAACACTCAAATTTTACTAGGGGTCTTCTAAGACCCAAAAATCGTGCAATGTATGTAAAACGGGTTTTTCGAAAAATTTAAAAATTTCGAGGCCCTGAATTTCGAAAATCCGTTTTATATACATTGCACGATTTTTTGGTCTTAGTAAAATTTGATGCAGAAAGTATTCGTAGAATGTTTTTACCCTCTAAAGTGCCGTATATGGGGAATTTCATGTCAAGTGACTAAGCTTTTGAAATCGATGTCTTCCGATTTGCATGAAATTTTCACCAAGATAAGTCCTATTGGTTAGTAGTTAAGACACAAATTTTCAACAAGATCGGTCAAAAAGTTTCTGACATTTGACAAACAGGTGTTCTTATTTCCCTGCGGGAAATTTGTGTCGATTGTTCTTCATGTACCTATCCCGTGACCAGTGAACACAATATTGAAATAAAAAGGAACGAATTGTGATAGGTGAAAACAAGAAACATCATCTAACTGATGATAATGTGTTTAAAGAGTAGTTACTCTATAGGAAAGGTAATTGACACCAAACTAGTCATGTGACTGGATTTTGTGCGGGAAGTGGCTGATTCTATCTGGTTCTATAACTTTATATGAAGGGGACTATTCAGTGACCTGTCACGAAGTGTCAAAAAGGTGCAAATTAACACCCTCCTAGGACATCGCCATGTTAAAGTGACAAGTCCCCTTCATATAAAGTGTTAGAACTAGAACCGGCCCCTACCACTTTAGAACTGTCACGTGACAAGTTTGGTGTTAGTTCCTTTTCCTCTAGGGTTCCTATTGGTGTTAGCAAAATTTGTCAAAAACAAATTAGATAGCTTTTTCTTAAATTTTTTTTGTTTTTTTTTTGAAATTTTTTTTGAATCATAGGTTTGTGGTTATTTTGTTGATCTATTTATGGTTTTTAATCCAAACTTTAAATATTTTTAATTAGGCTTAAGTTTATCAAATTTAATTTACATTAAATTATTTTTATGAATAAAGGAATTTTACAACATGAAAATTAATTAAAATTGTTGAATTTTTTTGAATTTAGAACTTTTTTTTTTTTTTTTGCTCAAAACAAATCTTTTATCTTTTCCTTTAAGGTAGTTCTGGGCGGCGAGTGGCATATGTATAAAAAAAAATTCTAACTCAAGACGATGATTTTTAAATTTTTAGCACATGCACTATTTTGAACTTTTTCATATTTGTGCGTTAGTCTTTCTAAAACTTTAACAATAAAACTAATGCTGAGAAACAAGACAGTTTAACCTTTGCGACAGTATATAACATACCTAACTAGCATTTTATACCTTCGATACTGTCACTTGCCATGAAATCCCCCATATATATTATGGATCCTAAAATGAAGCAAATTTGATTTAACGCTCGCCATATGTCCGTGTGTTGGTTGGAATTGATTTTCAAAGACCTTAAATAGGATTAGTCTCAGGCTTATCTACATATATTTGTACCACAAATAGTCCGGTAACATTTGCTAATAAAATTCAGCCAGTTGTACGTGATGAGAACGCATCTATAACAACACGAATAGACCGGTCCTTGAGAATGCTCTTTAGTTCCAAACTAATGCATTTTTTTTCTTTGCACCCATTTTTCCACAGCACTGCTTATTAAGAACTTACTTACTAACTCGCAGCTGTGCTTAGCAAAACTTAATTTACAGAATAAAATGGGAATTCGTGATTTCACACGCAAAAAGAATATTCCTGACATGTGATTACGACGTCAATGAACACAAATTTAATCGTATGTAGCGACGCAAATCGACTCTTGGCCGATTTGTTTAAAGTTTTGGCAGTATATTACCGATGGTCTGAAAAGAACAGTAGGCGATATAATTTTTCGAAATTTTTAGTGGAAGTGCCACTTTCTATACAAAGTAAGCACTTATTTTTGTCAATTTTCAAAACTTTTTTAGCTTGAGCTTTCAACCTTTTTTTAAAGAGCTCTTACAAGTAAAACTTTTACTGCCGTATTCATAAAAAATTAAAATGGATTTGAAATGCATTTTATGAAAAATGTTTATGAAAATTTTGCCTTAAAACACATTTCAAACTTATTTTATTTTTTATGAATACGGCAGTTAAAGTCTTACTGTGCGTAAGGTATCACAGTACAAAATTATGCGCCAGATCTTCTTTAGTTACTAATGTTTAGTTAGTTAATAAAATAAACTCATTTCTTACTGACACACGATTCTTTTATATTCTTATTTTTCTATAGTCGTTCTTTTATGAGCCCTAAAATTTGCCCCCCATTAGAAATTGTGGATGCTGTTTAGAGTTTGTGTTAACTACAAAATCCAACCGTAAATCACAATCCGTTTAAAAAATTTCACAAATAATGATTAAGTTAATATTCGAAAAAAATCTGATTTAAAAATATTCGATCATGTTGCACCACCCTTTTTCATCAACAGAATAGAGTCAAAATCCAACTTTAAGATAAATTCTTATGAGCATAATAATCTGCGGGTATGAAGTTGCAAATTGTAATAGCAGCAAAAAGTAACAACACTGAAAGAATTTTCTTCGCAATACCAATGAATTTCGACATTAATCCCATGAAAAATTGCATTAAAAAGGAACCTATGCAGCGCTTCGTTGGATCGATGAAACCTGTTTCATTAAAAGGATTTAATGAAACATTACATTAGATCTATGAATATTATTCATTGGATGAATACTTTAAATAAAGTAAAATTTTTTTTTTATTTTTTTTTAATTATTTTTTTTATCTTTTCTTTTTTTTTATTTAACTTTTTATTTTTTTTTTTTATTTTTATTTTTTATTTATTTTTATTTTTTTTCTTCTGGACTACCAGCTAGTCTACCGGGGCAGTGTGGTTTTTGTATTAAAAAACTATGTTTTTTACTCAATTAAGAGCGTAAATATGAGATTAAATTGTCCATAATAACAATAACAACGTTGATTGAAAGTGGATTGAAAGTTTTTGTTTCATAACTATAATGACATTTTTATTGTCATAATGAAAATTTAAATTTATGAAGGCAATTATTGAAATATGTTGTTTTTATAAAAAATTTTTTTGATTTCATAAATTTAGTGGCATACATGTAACATTCGATGTATGAAATTATTAAATCTTTATATTTTTAATTAACAATTAAACATTTTTTTAAGGAAACTATAATTTTGTATTAATTGATGAATATAGTTATGTTTGTATATTGTTTTTTTATTAAAATTTTTTTTTTTAACTTGGACAAACTTAAGTTTTCATATATCCAATGAAAATTTTTAACGTAATTACGAAATCCAATGAAGCGATTTAAACGAAAATACTTCATTATAACTATGAAATTCCATTTAGACAATGAACGTTTTCATTTACCCAAGGAAAGTTTTTTTATGAAAATGATTCATTAAATATATGAAGCACTTTTCTTTCAGTGAACATTTAAAAAAAAAGCCAATGACTACAACAAAATTGGAGTTAACTAAGCGAAACTGAAAAGAAATTACCAACATTATGTTTTAAGTCGCCACGAGAGTGCTGGTCAACTCATTCACTCATTTATTAACTTTTTTTATATTGAAACAACTGTAAACCATTAGTTACTGGTTGCACAATGGGACCAAATACTTCTTTAATTGGCAATTTTTTAAGTTAAACTGCTGAGTTGTCTAAAGGATATGGTCGATTTTTAAAGATTAAAATGTTTTTTTTAATAAAGGGGAATTAACGTTTTTAGTTTGGTCAATTCGGGACAAAAATTATTTTTTATTTTTTTTTTTAAATATTTACAAAATTTTGATCACAGATTACAGCTAACACTCCAAAAAATAAAACTTTTTTCATATTTTGGCTCTTGAAAAACTATGTTACGGTAAAACTGAAGCAAAGTGGATAATGTTTCTCTTGTTAATTAAAGTTGATTTTTGTACTTTTAAATAAAAGTGAGCTATAATTTTTCCTTCAAAGTTTTCCTTGTAAATTTGCAGTTTATTTTTGAACCGTGTTTAGTAATTTATCATTTCATGTGATAAAACAAAATTTAAAAAGACCATAACAAAAAACTTTGGTCTAGGGGAGGTTAAGTGCGTATTGCATATACTACTGTTAAGTATAATGCAGTGATAACCACTCCATAGACTCGCGAGCCAGACAATAATCGTATTTTTCACACAGACACGGTCGGCAATTCACATGTATGTATATTACAACTTTGTTCGTTTCAAAACATTAGACTATCATCAGTCTCTGCGGCCGCACACAAGCACATAATATCTTTGTGTGCGTGCGTTCGGGGCTTTCTTAGTTCGGGGCTTGGTTATCACTGGTATAAAGAGTAAGTTTTATAAATTTAAGCTGCCACCATGTGCCACCCTAGTACCCAGAGCACTTTTAGTGACTTCATCTATTTATAAAAGATTAGTCCAACCCAAACAAAAATTTGTATGTAAAACTTACATTAATGAATCTTGTAGTTTTTTGAAATTCGTACATTTTGGGGACGAAAATGGTCAAAATATTATCTTGGTACTTTTTGGTAACCAATTTATCTTCTTAAGTAATAAAGATAGATATAAAATTTAAATTGTGACATCACCATCACACATACATACTTTATGATACAACCTTCCCAACAAACCAAAACGATTTGGAAAGAACTTGTAGCAAGTTTACTAGCATAAGCCTTAAGCTTAGAAAAGTGTTGTGATTACTATTATAAAAGGCTTATAAATAAATTTTTAATAATGAAAACTGATCACTTGCTATAATATTACTTGTATATTATATAAAGTAAGCTAAGAAGTCTAATATTAAAACAAGCTTACAGAAAAATACTTTTCTAAACTTTAATAAGTTCGATTACATACTTTGCGAGCATTCTGCTTAAATTTTTATGGCATAATTACAAAAAGTTTTTTACTTATGTAATTTTTAATTACTTTTTTTATAATTGTGCACTTATTTAAACAATTTAAAACACTTCACTCTTCGAACCAAACACAAAGCCTGAAAACTTTAACTAATTCAAAATTAAGGCACGCGTCAAATAACGGGATAGCATTCTCAAAAACACTTACAAAACTATAGCGAGAATAAGTAATTTGCAATCATATTTGTTGTCATGTTGTAGAAAATCTCTTATGATAAGCTTGTTCTACAACTCATTAACATTTTTCTCTATTTTGGTCTGTTGAGTTCTATTAGTTTTGTTTGTATAGTATTTTTTTTACTATTTTTAATTAACGATATTTTAACATTAGCCATCGCAAACTTGTAGATAGTTTAACCAACGTTAAAAAAATATTTTCTTTATACAAGAATGGTGAGTTTTATAAAATTATTTCAATTATAAATCAAAACGATTTTTTACAGATCAACCCGTTTTTGCTAAGCCAAGTTAAAAGTAGCCAAATTCGAGATACAAACTCTTATAAATCTGGTATATGTCGTCCGTCACGAAGTCATTGGTCCTCACCCCTACACATAATTAACAAAAACAACGGAGAGTGGAGACCGTTTGTCGCTTTCTGGCGGCTCAGAGAGTTAAAAGGAGCGCGACCGCTATCCCATTCGCCATATATATATATTTTTTTCCCATTTACATTTACCATTAACATTAAAAATGTCACCATTTCTGAAAAAAAAAACTTTTATTTTTTTAAATACTTTTTTTCTACAAAAGTACCAACATTTTAAGAGATAACACCAAAATGTATTCTAATTCATTTTGTTTAATAATTTAAGCAAAATTTGGCAAAATAAGGCTTGCAAAAAAGGAAAAACTTGAGAAATGGTAACGCTGCTTTCAAAGCAACTGCCATTTTGTCAGTGATGCCACAATAATAACAGAATTTATTGCCACTTTTCTAGTGATTACACTAAAAGAATCGAAAAATGTAAGAGGGAACAAAATGAGATAGTAACATTCTGTAAAAATGTTGATTTTTAGCCCTATGTATTTCTTATGGGAAAATTGCAACATTTTCGCAAATTGATGTTAAATGTTGACAAGTGTGAAAAGGCTATAAAGCATCTGAACACCAAGCCCTTTTGTGTAAATTTGCTAAGGACATTTAAAAACCCTAAGTCCGTAATTGCCTGGACTTATGAGACAATATGGGCATTTAAAAACTGCAAAGCTTCTCTTTGTGAGGCCACGTCAATAGTGTTCCCGAAACCCAATGCACCATTGGCCCTTACAGTAGATGCATCAGGTACCGCCAGCCCCTAGGTTTTATTTCTGATCGGTTAAGCCAAGCACAAAAAAGATATAGTATAGCGGGGGTGGGGGTTATAAAGCTATAAAATATTTTCTTCACATTGTGGAAAATAGAAATGTTTGTATTTCCATTAGAATCAAGTACAGAAATCTTGATGTACGGATTATTCAAGTCCCCCGTGCTTAAAATAGTCCACAAATGGGATTAAGTTTAGTAAAAGGTAGATACAAGTTAACAAAAACTGACGAAAATTTATGTACAACTTTTCGCTTTTTGAGTTGGTTTGACATCGACTGTTTACATTTAATAAATCAGAAGTAATTGGCCAAAGACAATTGAAGAAGTGGAAGAAATGGCTGATTCAAGAATTTTCAAGCTGGTTTAATCGGAAATTTGAACTTGAAATAATCCGAAAGTTAGAATAATTCTAACCAAAAAACTTACCACAGAGAACCAGATACACATACACCTATTTGTTTCACCTTTGTTGTATTCCTCCTTTTGTTTACAAAATAACTTACAACTATAAGACACCAGCAGCATGACCAATATGGCTTTCTAATTATTCTACTTTGGCATTGTATTTAACTAAATAATTTCAGTGTTTAAAAAACTGCAGTCGAACAAAAAACGAACATTTTGTGTACAACTTTTCGCTTTATGAGTTGGTTTGACAGCGACTGTTTACATTTAATGAATGAGAAGTGAAAGCAATAGTTTTTTTTGGCCAATGACAAATGAATAGGTAGAAGGAATGGCAGTTTTTCTACTTTGACTGCAGTTTTTTAAACGCTGAATAATTTTAGCAAATAGAAGCCGGGAATTTTTTTTTCTTATTTTACTTTTTAAACATGAACATAGTGTATGTTTTTCTCCTTGAAGTGTTGTTGTTATTTCTACACAAAATAAGCAACTAGGTTTTTACTTACTCTTTAAGTGTTGTTGTTCTACGTACAGTTCTACATATACATAGACTTATCAATAAAATTAGTAGAGGCAATGATTACATCAAAGGAGGCAATTAAGTACTTGCGAGTCATGATAGACGACCGGCTTAACTTTGCAAAACACATGGAATATGCATGTAAGAAGGCAACGGCTGTATCAAAAGCATTATCCAGATTGATGCCAAGCATTGGTGGACCATGACAAAGTCGTAGGGTATTAATCTCACGTGTTACCAATTCAGTACTCCTATATGGATCGCCAGTCTGGGAAAAAGTAATATGCAAATCTTCAAAAAAGAAGCAGTCTTAGAGTCTGTAATGCCTTGCGGACAGTGTCAGGAGAAGCAGCAAACGTGGTGTCGGGAATCGCCCCCATAGATATTACCGCGAAGGAGCTATCGAATACATTTAGAGCGATAAGTGAACATCCAGTGACCTGCAGGAAACAAATCCGGAAAATGGAAAAAGAGAAAACTATACAAAATTGGCTGAGGCGATGGGAGAACTCCCCTTAAGGCCGGTGGACGTTTAGACTTCGTAAGCATGGAGAGGTGAACTATTACCTAACACAATTTCTCACTGGACATGGAGCTTATAGGAGCTTTTTGCACCGATTCGGTTA
Source organism: Pollenia angustigena (assembly GCA_930367215.1). Taxonomy (NCBI): domain Eukaryota; kingdom Metazoa; phylum Arthropoda; class Insecta; order Diptera; family Polleniidae; genus Pollenia; species Pollenia angustigena. The sequence goes on from OV884059.1 coordinate 74,655,002, forward strand.
CGACAGTTCCCCAAGGTGTCCAGAGTTCATCGAAGAGGAAACAGCTGAACATGTCGTTTTTGCATGCCCACGACTTTCCAATGCCAGAAACAGGCTGGAAACCTTTCTGGATGAGCCTATTATGGTCAGCAGCATCATTGGCATAATGTTGAGGTCGGAGGATAATTGGAAAGCAGTGAACTCATTCATCATAACTGTCAACCAATCCTTACGCGTCGCGGAAGCGACACGCAGAGCAGCAGAAACTAGTTCGCTATCCATTGCGATTAACAGAGGATAGGCCCAGAGGGGCAAATCTACCCCGCGAAGTAATACCAATTGGCAGTCCCGTGGGGATCGGGGTCATAGGGGGGTGTGGTTTAGTACGTAGGCGCACAAGCGAATCGTGCATGTTTTTCAACACAGGTTGAATACATCTTTTGAAGATACTACACCTCCAACGCAAAAAAAAAAAAAACGTGTGCATAGACTTGAGAAATAAAATTCGGAAGAACACAGGTTCAGACGAAATTTTTTTTTAATTCCCTAAGCTAATCCCGCGAAGCTTTACGCTTGTCTGCAGGAACCAGAGTCTCTGGCGGGAATCGAATCCACAACCCCGGCCCTGATAGACTAGCTTACCGGGACACTATAAATGGAGTTATTTTAAGATATTGTTTTGTTCTTTCAGAACACCAGCTACTTTAAGTAACAATTTATTTTACAATGTACCAATGTTTTCATTCCATTAAGAAAAAGAGATTATCTTATTGTAACTAAAACGTCTGTTATTGTTGGAGTCTTTTATTAAGGCTGTCCAGTCGGTCCCATCACTTCCACTTTGTTAAAATTACTCCAGTGATGTTACAGAACATACTTCGTCTGTTATTGTTGTATGAAATATTTTGTGGTAATACGATTCCAGTCAAACTTAAAAGAAACTTGTTTCCTTTAAAGTTGCCCAAGTAAATTTTATTTTATTTATATCTGCCTTTTTCTGGTGGCTGATGTCCTCTGTCCTTAAAATATTCTTTTTTATGTTCGTTTTTCTTTAGTTTTGATAAAGATTTTGGCGTATTTCGCACATAAATAAATCTTGTTGTATGCGCCACACGGTTTTTAAGAAATCTTTGCTCAAATTTTTAGTTGAATGCAGGTTGTTTTTTTCTCCTTCAAGAAAAAAAAAAATTTGTTGTTTTTTTTTCATAAAACTTTTTAAGAGCTATCAGGAAAATATGGTAGTGTTGGTTCACCTAGAGATTTTAAGTTTTGTTTAGGTTCTATTGGCAGCCACAATCAAGCACAGCTTATATTGTTTCCATGTTTCACTGTTTTCTAGGGGTCCCATGTTACCTGGCTGCCGCCTTTTTTCCCTGCCAGCCTGTTGATTCAATGGAGAAATCCTATTCAAATCTATGTCAGAGAAAGAGGTTTTGGTCCTAACGGTTCTTCCACTCAACAGCTTCAATCTTAGGTCTTCGAATGAAGACAACATCAGAGAATTAATTCCGTTGATTCCTCTTCTTTCTCGCCGTCGCAACTTTTTCTCTGGTCATTGATAGGGAGCCCTTGCTCCCAATAGGCCAATTCGCAGCTATAATCGCAATTAGCTTCCAAAAGTAAAGTATGGCCAGCTTTAAGACCCGCTGAATCGTTTTCTATCATTATTGGGCAAGATTTTTCTGGATTCCCCACCAGACGTTTCATCAAAACATTTCTGACTAGCAATTTGACGAAATTTGTGTGCGATAAATTGCTTATTTTGCGACAGAAAAACACCTGTATCATGTGTTGAAACTTCCGATTCAAGGAGGTGGCTGCATGCGCCAATGAGTCAGTCTTACAATTTTCATGTATGACCCTGTCTTCAGGGTCCCATTTAAGGGTAACCATTGAATGACCCACTATCTCCTCCAGAGACATACGGCATTCTTAAACAATTTTTGATGTGATAAGCACATTATCCATAGATCTTATGGCCGTTTTACTATTGGTAATAATGTGGATATTCCTAGCAGATATCTAACCATTCTGAATGTGCCAGGCGGCAGTGAAGCTGACCATTATCCCAGCCTTTATAGTGCAATACTCCGACAGTCTCAGAGGAATGCTCTAGCACACCTGCTTGGAGTTAATGCCAGAACCGACACTATACTTTGCATCCGCGGGAATTCGTATGTTATAATTGTGAACTATGTTATCTTAAATGCTTACGTCGAAGCCAGGATCAAAGCTTGGCTCAGGCGTAATGTAATGCAAATTTATCTTATACAGGATTCTAGCATGTCCGATGTTGTAATCCATCCATTCCTTCAAGACTTTAAGTTATAATCCATAAACTTTTCTACCAAAAATACCGCCCATGACAAGTCATCATTGACTTTTCTAAGTATTAACGATTTAAGAAATCTCTTTTCCTTCTTGAACTTAGTACTTATTCGTATTTGAAGATAAACAATCTGTTTTTCTTTTTGCTTTTGTGAACCAATTTATGGTCTTTGCCACATTTTGTTGCTTGTTTATGGCAAAATGTAAACCACTCATTTTTAGGGTATGTATTTATTTTTTTTGTTAGTATAAGTAGGTAAGTATTTAAGTAATATAATATATACATACGTATATAAGTACGTTTACTTGTAGACCTTTTTGTAAAGTGCCCAATATAATTTTTAGTTGAGTTTTTCTTTTTTTTTCATTTGACCGGAATTGCGCCAGAAATGCTATCCTGATTATGTTTAACATTTTAAGTAGGGTAATGCTGAGATTCTCTTTCTTTCTTTCTTTTAACTTTGCTTACTTTTTTAATTCTCCTTTTTTTTTGTGTACCATAATTCAGTACAGTTTTAAAATTCTTTGAAAAGGACTACAAAATGCATTTTATGCCATATTTATTGTTTGGCTAATTGCGGTGGCAAGTGGATAGATAAACTTTTTTTTTAAATTATATAACAACCAAATTATTAATGATTGCCAAAAAATAGTTAAGAAAGCCATTTACTATTTAATTTGTTAGAGACTACAGTGAGGAACAAAATTAAGGATGCAATAATTCTATTATACTTTTTAGTACACAATTCGAATGACTATTAATTTTTAAATGTCAGTAGCAAATTTTGTAGGAACCAGTGTTCGAAAATAAACACTTAATATCGAACCTTAGTGTTCGGTTCGGAAGATTTGTGGAAAACACAAACGCTAATAGTTTTTGGGTAGAAAATCATTTGAAAAAATAACGTTTCCCTGTTAGTCATCTTTCGAACACAAAAATAATGCTGTTTTTATCAAACTCAACAAAAGATGACAACATTTAATTCCGTTCTGTTTTTTCTTTAAATCCACAAACTTCATTGTGTTCGGTTCGGCTCATTAATGTTCGTCCCTTTTGGCTGGTAAAAGAAACCAAACATTTTTTACAAAAACAAAATACGCATGCGAAAAAAAGCCAGCAAAATAATTTTACACAAACAAAACATATACGGAATCCAAACACAAGCTGTTCGTGGTGCGGTTGTTGCTAAAATTGTTTGTTTGTTTATTTCTTTATCAATGTAAAAAAGAAACATTATAGAACATTAAAATATAATGTTTGTCTACGGTTTCACTACAATTGTTTTGTTTGTTTAACGAAGAACAGAACACTATATAATGTTCGGCTCTTTCTTCAAATAGTAACGAAAGATATTAAGGGTTGTGTTCATCTACACAATAACTAAAAAAATAGATATCGTTCTTTAGTGTGTGATCCGAACGATAAATAATGTACTGTTTATTTTCAAACACTAGTAGGAACCATTCAACAAGATGTTATACCTACAAAGCTTTTATAATCCATTTCCAGAAAGTACTTTTGATAAATCTTTTACAAATAAATGTTATGTACTAGCGCATTTACACTACAACGAATCTAGTACTATTTTGGTGCTTTAGAAAATGACGAAAACATTTTTCGGAATGAAACCATTTTTGTTTTCATGAACGGAATGGGAATTTTCTGTATCTAAAATGGCAAAAAACTATCAAGCTACATTTTCTATCAATAAACAAAAATGTTTTTTTTCCGATTCCGTACGAAATTGTTCTCTGTGACATAGCTAATAGACATACATATATACCTAAGTTCGGTTTAGGGACTTTCTGTCGAGCATAACAAATTATGTCTAATTTATTCAAACTGATCAATACTTTTTGTCTAATTAGTGTCAAATTTACCTACATTACGAAGCCTCCGGTTTTGTTGCCTTATAAGCAGCGAAGTGGATTTAATGACGCCCGTCTGCATGATGGCGACACGGTTACTATTTATTTATGTCACATGTGCTTCTTTTAAATTTGCTATTCATTCAGATCGGTGCATTAATGACTCAGCAATGGGCAAAATACCACGACAGCCTCTGGTTTCTACCCATAAAAACTCATTAACTCAGGCTTTTGTTTATGTTTTAAGTTCAATATTATAGAAATTTCAAAAAGTACTACATGTAGAACAGAAAAGTAGAAGAAGGAATTTAGTTTTCCGAACGTCCCCTCTTTTGTACTTTCCCCCCCCCCCCACCCCCCTCCCATTAAAGTATCAAAAATTTAAATAATGTAGTGGGAGTCCATAATTAAATAAACAAATTTCGATGAATTGAGAAAAATGGTTTGTTAAAAAAGTACCAAATATAGGTAAAATTTTTACCCCTTAAATTTTCAAATTTCAAAAAGTACCAAATTTATATACATATGTATTTTTTAGATAAACTAGTTACGAATGTGATATTATTTGAATTTAAAAGACAAAAAAAGTTTCGAAATGCAGGTTTCCCAAGTTTGCTCCCCAAATTGGCCGAATTTCAAAAAGTACCCGACTCTTGTCCGCTTATTTTTCTTAAGACCAACGAAAAGATTTTAATTTTTGTGTCTATCTTTTAGTTTGGGAGATATGAAGCTAGCGAATTTACACGTTTTTACCCCCTAAACATTTGAAATTCCAAAAATTTGGAAGAGACCTACCAACCTCAGATCAAAATTAAAACTTTTTGGCTTCAGGCGCTTAGACTATGAGATGATGATAATTGCTCGTATAATTAACATTCGCAGTCACATTCTTGCAATGCGACAAAACTCGCCACACATGACTTCGCCAATTTCTACGTCATTCGATATCGATGGAAATTTCCATTTAAATGGTATTGTAATTTCTATCGCTACGCATGACGTAATTTGCCCTCTGGATTTTGATAAAGTAACTGGACAATTTAAATGTGTATTTATTGAACAGTAGTGTAAAGTAAATTTAATTTAAAAATTTTTTTGGTTTATTTTTGCATATTTTGAGCATATTTTATTAGTTTTTTTTTTTTTTTTTTTGTAAATTTCGTTGATCAAAAAAAACTTGCCCTGGCAATTAAAAATAAATATAAAATTATGAATTATTATATTTTAAATATTCAAGCTTTGACAACCATTATTTAGTAATTCCGGTTAAAAGAAGAAGATAATTTAAAAAAAGTCCACTATAATTTGTTTTAAAGCCTTCGGAAAACGCTTCAAGCCTAAATTTAAATGTTTTTTTATTTGAAATAAACAAAAACATAGAAATTGAAAGTTTTTTTCGCCTTTTTTTTTGACTGGCTGTTTTCTTTATTTAATTTTTTATTTCGTCTAAAACAACAAATAAACACTTAAATATTCTTGTTAACAAATGGAAGAACACAAAATTATACAAAAAAGCTCATATCGCACACTAAATCATAAACAGGCACAACTCAAAATGTATCAAAATCGTTCTGTTTTTCATCAACCAGTTTAAAAATCAAATGTTACGAAAATTTTGTTGGAGTCACTTCTATAACTTTTCTTTGTGAGACTCAATTAGATTAAAAAATTGCCACCGTGTTTTTAAGCCACTCTTCAATATTTTTGAGTTGTGCCTGTTCATGATTTAGTGTGCGATATATAAATAATTGTTTAACAATTATGGAATGTTTGGCAATAAATTAGCTTCGCATAAATTAGCAGAGCGCAAATATAAAAGCCTATTGAAAATAGAAGCACTTCAATTAAATAGAAATAAAAAAAATCAACCAAAATTTTATTCATATTTTGTTTGGTTTTTTCGCCGTCTTTCAAAAAAAAGCCTCTCAAGTTGGATGTTTTTAAAAACAAGCACGCACTTTTTTCGTTTATAATATCGACTATGGGCAATTTGTATTTGTTATAATGTTTGTTACATGTAAAAAATTAGATTTAAGAAAAGTAACATCTTTCCATATTTTGCATTCCCTATAGACTCCTAAACTATTTACCCGAATTCCCAGTACAGAATCCCTTAAGCAATCATCATCAACCTCTAATTTCTCTATTCTAAAATTTGGAAGTCTAATGGCCATTTTCTCATTACACGATTATCTTTTTCCCCAACGAAAAACTGCACATTAAAGAAATTTGTTTTTCTCAATGTCTCATTTGCTTCTATTCTGTCGCAAAGCTAACCAGTGCCCATGTTCTGTAACTCTCGCGTCGAGAAAGTTTTCGATTTAAATGTGTGAAATGAAACAAAAATGCCATAAATTGAAACAAACAGCTGTTTTTCTCACTTAACTGTGTCTGTAACTTTTTTTTGGCGAGTACAAGCTGTCACGTAAGGAAATTACTAGCCAATTTACAGAAAAAGTGTGTCTGTAACATTTTGGTGAGAAAAGTTCCCGCTTTGAACTGTCAAATAAACTCACGAATAAAAATGGGGCGAGAAAAAATTTGAACACTAAAAAACAATAAAAAATGCAAAGAATAATAATAATATTTTATTCTTGGCACATTTTTCATTGTTTTATTATTTTGCTTTTATCATTTTTATAAAATATACGAATGTCTTCAAAGCTCGTTTGCAAACAACAAACATTAAAGTCGCTCTTTACACAATTTGGCATAGCCGACGGTTGTGTTTTCGACGCCGTCGTTGAAAAATTTTCAATTTAAGTAAATTTTGATCGCCGTCAACGATATGTGTTACTGGCATTCTGAACGTCTGCAATGTCACATCGGCTTTGAGTGCAATATTATGACATTTATAACGTAACGACGTAATCTCTTTTGATAGTTTTCGACATGAGTTACAGACACACATTTTTCTCACTTTTCGAGAAACGATGGAATATTTTGTTTCACATCTTTTCGATGCAAGAAGTTCTCACTAAAGTTACAGAACATGGGTACAGAACTCATCTGCCAATTATTTATTTGAGGTGTTGCCAACTGATAACAATTTTATTTGAGAAAATGGTCATAAGTTTTTTATTGTACACTTTAGTGGTTTTTACCCTAAAGATAATATTGGACTACGTGGTCCATTGTGGCTTTAATGGACTACTTACAACATGGTCCAATGTACTGTAGTATGGACCATGTTATAAGAAATTAACATGCAATGCTGCCAACAACTGCATGATGGATACTTTTTTATAGATTACAGTATTACACATTGGTAGCCCTGATGGTGTCCATTATTAATTGTTTATTTAGTTTGTGAAATTTGTGGAAAAAAGGTAAAAAAAAATTAAAAATACCAAGTAAATATAATAGACTACAGTACACACCATAAAAGGCGATTAGTAAAAAATGAAAAAGAAAAATGCTTAAACTACCCGTTAAGTGTACTGTAGTAACATGGAGTACTTTTCAAACTAACCCACTTTAGTACTCCATGGAGTAGTTTAGGGACTACTTCGGTGGGTTATATGGTCCCCTCCTAGGACATCGTAATGTTAAATGGACCACCTTTTACCCATATATTTGGAGTAGTTTTGGAGTACTCCTACTCCTTTGTGGACTACTCTTTACATGCATGTATGGACTAGTCTCGTTATCTGCAGGGAAGTGAAAAACTCTGCTTTACTTAATACGATTTTATACTACAAAGTACTTTAACTAAATTAATAAGATTCGCAAGGTCTACAAGGGACTTTACTTTGAAGGGTGATAGTAAAATTAAATCTAAAAGCAAAGCATTCTTAAATTTCGCATGGTGTTGCCCCCTTAATATTTTTAATCAGGCTAAAGTTTATCAGATTAAATTTTCATTAAATTTGTTTTATGATAAGGAATTTTACAACATGAAATTAATTAAAATTTATTGATAATTAAAAATAAAAAGTTTTTTCGAGCTTGGCCTCGAGCTCGAAAAAACTTTTTATTTTTAATTAAAAAAAGGTCGAAGAAATAAAAATTTAATTTAATTTATTGATAATTTTTCCTTCTTGACTGAACTTTAATAGGCGGATATAATTCAAATTAGATAAAGTACGGTATACCATAAACGAACACTACCGAACTCTAACTCCTCTAGCGTATTATTTGTTAAAACAATGGTTCGTTGATTTTGCTAATCGTTCCTGGTTGTTGCATTTGTTGGTTTTTTCTTCATATTTTTTTTTTTTTTTAATTAATGAATGTCCACAGATTTTGGCAAACATCCATAAATAAATTTATTTAAATTAACAGTTTTACCTTTTAGGCCTCTGAGACTTTAATTAGCGAAAAAAACTTATGGAAAAACCTAATAAAAATTATTGTTATTATTGATTTTTAATGAATGAATGAATTTTATTTTTAACAAATAGTTTTTGAATGAATCTTAAATAAGCGAACATTTGTAATTTTTACTTCTTTTCACACATTCAAGCATATGTTTGTATGAATATCTCTATACACATGCTAAATTTTGAATGTTTAAATTTGGAAAATCGTTGATGAAATTCAGTATTTAATAGTTTTCGTTAAAAAATTGTTTTAATCATTAAAATTTAATGACATTGTTAAATTTTTTTACAAATTTCTAAATAAAATCACGCAATTATAAAAATTTATTTTTAATACATTTCAATATTGAACATGATTAAAACTGCGATAAGTGGGCTTAGCAATAAGGGAAACAGGAAAAAATCAAGAGTTTGTTAACATTGAATTTCAAAATTGACTAGTCTATACAAGTAAGAAAGAGCAGTAACGTCTATGCCGACCATTTGATACCCAACAACAAAGTATGTACATTAGGGCGGTTCGATTTTTTTAAAAAATCGTGTAGCAAAAACGTAATCTACATAAAATTCTCCGAAGAAACCATGGGTCTAAGATAAAATCCTAATCCGTGCCTCTCGGCTTGAAAATTTTTGTTCTTTTCTTTCGTTAAAATTATTTTCTTTTTTTTTTTGATATACAGGATAAGGTGAGACGAAAAAAAAATTGTGCCAGTCACCCCTGGAATAAAAGATATTTAATAAAGTTTCTAAAACAGGAAAAAAAATTTTGCCACGCCCCAAAATACAGCCCTATTGGTTTTTAGCTTGTAGCGCTGCCATTTAAAGTTCGATATCATCATATCGCATATCGTTGTTCATGGATTGACAATGGCTTTATTTTTGCCTTGGGTGACTTTTTAATCCGAGCTCGAATTCTGGGCGCCACTTTTGCCATCTCGGATCCATCCCCAAAATGTCATATTTTTTTCGTGCCAAGAAATCCCTTCTAAATCATGCTCACTTTTATGACACGCCTCCAAATTAAGCCCCTTTTCTCTTTTTAACATACAAATTAAAGCCAAAGAAGACTATACAAATCAAAAAATTTTCATCAGTCACGCCATAGAGTAAATGGGAATTAAGTTGGAAAAACTTTAAAAAAATTGGTTTTTGCCACGCCCTAAATAACAGTGCTTTTTGTTTTATCTTTAAAGCAACGCCATTTAAAGTTCAATTTCATCACACAGAAAAAAATCAAGTTAAAAATGTAGAAAACAAGGTTGATTTAAAATTTTTCGGTGGTGATTTTGCTTCATACGTTTTTCATGTTAATTCAACCTGATTTTACAATAACTACGAACAACATTTTTTTCTTTTGAAATAACTATAATTCATGTTAATTTAACATTGCAGTAAGGTTAGAGCAAAATGTAATTTAAATTGAAATAACAATCGGAATCACGTTGAATGAAAGTTATTTCAAGCTGAAACAACGTGAATTTCATGTAGAATCACATTGGTTTGAGTGTGTTTTAACAGTGTGAAGAAGCTTCAGAGACAACATATGCATTTATTTAAGAATAATTCAAAACACTTATCCCTGTAACACATGTTTCACTTATTTTGTATTCTCCTTTGTTAACAAAAGCATCAGCAGAATCGCCCGATATGGTTTTCGTCATCATTCTACTTTGAAAACTTGATGTACTATTTAACTAAATAATTTTAATTAAAAGAATACGGGAATTGTCTTCTTTTTATAACATATATTAAAAATGAAAATAAAGAATGTACATAATTAAGTATGTATGCATGTTAATTTAACAAGATAAACTTTTGATTTTAATATAAAACAGGTTTTTACGGGTTCAATATTGAATCCAGATTTATTTATATTTTAATATTTTTTTTTTATTTTTTTAACAGTGAATTTTATTAAATAAACGTAATTAAAGGTTATTTTAATATTTTTCATTTAAAATTAATATGAAATAATGATAAATTTAAGTAAAGGGCATACTTTTGCTGAAATTTACTATGATTCTCAATCAACATTTTTCCATGTTAATTTAACACTGGTATTTTTTTCTGTGTGATCGTATCGTATATCATTGTTAAGGGCTAGAAAATGGCTTAATTTCTGTATTTTATGATTTTTTAATGTAACTTCAAATTCTAGATGACATTTAAGAAATATCGGATCCTTCCCCTCTAATTACCAGTTTTTAATAACTAGAAAAGAATTCCTTCAGAATCATTATAAGTAAAGTTTTTTATATTCTCACTTTTTACTCATGCCCTAATATTATGCCCATTTTTTTATTTCATCATCAGGCCAAATGTTTATGGCATAGGCCATTTTTAACCATTTCTTCAATTATTATGTTGAAAAGCCATTTTTGTTCATACTTCCCAAAAAGCAGCCTAGAAGAACTTTTTAAATAAGCTTATCGATTTTGAGGCAGATTCTATTATATTATCATGTACATGAACGAGCATTTAAAACCTAAATAAACCTTAACCTTAATATTCAAAAATATGAATTTTCACGAAAATATGCAACAATATGCAAACACAAATCGATGTCATTTTCTCTAGAGCGTGACTGATGAAAATTTGTTTGATTTGTATAGGCTTCTTTCTACCTGGTTAAGGCCCGTTTTCACAACTTACCGATAGCTAACGGTAGGATTTTATCGGACGTATAAAACGTGTTCCATTATTGCAAATTTACTTTTACCTACCAGGACCTTAATTTACTTTATCGCTCACTTTTGGTTAAAGTAAAGTTTTAATAATGGAACAGTTTTTATAAGGGCGTTTAAAGTCTACTTTAAGCTATCGGTAAGTTGTGAAAACGGGCCTTAAAGAAAAAAGAGGCTTAATTTGGAGGCGTGTGATAAAAGTGAGCATGTTAAAAGCTATACATACTAAGTTTTAGAAGGGATTTTTTGGCACGTGAAAAAAATTTGACATTTTGGGGAAGGATCCGAGATGGCAAAAGTGTCGCCCAGAATTTGAGCTCGGATTAAAAAGTCACCCAAGGCAAAAATAAAGCCATTGTCAATCCATGAAGAACGATATGATGATATCGGACTTTAAAAGGCAGCGCTACAAATTAAAACCCAAAAGGGCTGTATTTTGGGGCGTGGAAAAAAAATTTTTTTTCCTGTTTTAGAAACTTCATTGACATATCTTTCATTCCAGGGGATGACTGGCACATCTTTTTTTTTTGACCCACCTTATCCTGTATATCAAAAAAAAGAAAAAAATTTTAACGAAAGAAGTGGAAAAAAATGTTCAAGTCGAGAGGCGCGGATTAGGATTTTAATTTAGACTCATGGTTTCTTCAGAGTATTTTCTTAGAATTTTATGTAGATTACGTTTTTGTTATACGATTTTTCATTTTTTTTTTTCATCCATACAAATCGACCCGCCCTAATGTACATATTTTGGGATTAAGTGTATTCTATTCTTTGCGCCGTGTTTAACCTAGAAATTTACATTTTAAAAGATATTTTCGTCTTAAAATCATTTAAGGGAGTGGGCTTGTATGAAATTTACTGTTTATTCTGGACCTACCAGCATAAAATATGACATGATTTAGTATTTATTGTAAACGTTATTGTTGGAAAATTTTATGTCAAGATGATTAAGATTGCAATAAAAAACCTTTAGACCAAATTTAATCTAAATACCAACTAATAAGAGGGTTTATGGGCACAAATGCGGAAGTAAGTTTTTATGTGGACTCTGTCAATTAATTGACTGATTGTTAACATTTTCAGTAAACTTCCTTCTTATAACAAATTAAAACCGAACTTCACCAAATAATCTCTAAGATTGAGACCCGAACGAAGCTTGTGCACAAAATTTGTATGGACAGCCGGATGGACGAACATCGATAAATCCATTTTGGGTAAGCGATGATGGTCTGGGCATAAAAAGGGAAAACACTGGAAATACATTTTTTATTCTCACACACTGCCACAGGTAGGGATGAAACGATACCTCTAAGGTATCGATACTTTTACTCGATCAGTCGTAAAGTATCGATACCTACTTAGTATCGGAAAAAAAGGATCGATACTTACTTGTATCGGTACTTGTATCGTTTGTATGATAAAATAATAGAAAGCAACATTTAAAAACTTTCTTATAAGTGTTTAAGTAATAACTATACAAGAAAATAAGAACTGCGACCTATTATAATTTTTGTGCAAAACGAAAAGTGTAAAGATTGAGACCACTTTTAGTTCCACCTAGTACCAATTTCCTATCGAAAAATCTTTTTTATCTTAGGAAACAAAATTTTATAGAACGCCAGGATAACAACCTTCATTCACCTTTTATTCCAGAAATCAACAATGTCACTATGTATTTATTTTAAATGTAAATATGTATTTTATTTTTAAATTGATTAATATATAAAAAAGGGTGGTAAAACAATATTCCACGATGTTAATTGTGAGTCCCACCTTAACGTCAAGTTTTTTGCGCAACTTAAATTTACCTTTCTTTGTTTTAGTATTTGACAACTTCTACCATTGAGAGGTACACAATTGAACAGCGCGTTAAGATTGTTAAAGCCTTTTACGAAAATGGGCTTTCAATCAAATTTTTCCACAATCGGGAGAACTGTGCGCAAATTTCAGCAAACCGGGTCTGTAGGAAATGTTAAAACATATGTGCATTAGGGGTATAACCAATTTTTTGGCATAGTACCATGAGGTCAACCATGTCCTAGTAACCACGAAAATCATAATCTTTTGTAATTTTTCTCAAAAAAGTTCACGCACCAATTGGTTTTTCTAAACCAATGCAATATTGACTATTCATAATTTTATACGGTGTTTTTTATTCTTTTTTAATTTTTTTTTTGTTAAGAAAGGTAAAAGATACTTTTTACTTTACGGAAAAATCTCTTATCATCTCTAAATATTAATGAAATTTCATACTTGAGCTATTTTTTGTTTTAAATAAATATATTATTAATTTTTCTTAACCAAAAAGGAAATTAAATGTTTTCAAAACTTCATCTAGGTTGGTGCGTCAACTTTTTTGACCTTAGCGAAAAAATAAATATACGTTCCCTTATAGTTGTTTATGCTCTATCGGACTGTGCTATGCCAATTTTGATATTTTAAAAAATTGTTAAAAAGTTATGTCCCTAATGTGCATGCTCCCCAGTTAGTTCTGCGGCTGGCGGCGTTATCGGGCCGTACTTCTTGGAAAATAAAGGTCGGCCAAGCAATTACCGTGAATGGTGTTCGCTATCGCGAGATGATAACGGGACCAGGATTTTTGAAAACCGGGATTCGGGATTTTTAATTAAAAAAAAAAAAAAACGGGATCCCGAGACGAATCGGGATTTCATACATAAAAGCCAATCTGTAAAATTCATATAATTATAATAGATTGTTTATGATAAAATATTAAACCAAATTAATTTATGAAGAAAATTAAACACATTACAAAATAAAACAGTTTAATGTAATATTTTAAAGTAATATAGAAGTTCATATTATGCATTAAAACTTATATTCTAAAAAGCTTCTAATGGCGTTTTAACAGTATTCGGGTACGCCGAATCCAGTGGTGCCTGCCGTTTTTTTAGATTGGCTCTTATTTTCAAGGAATACCGTTATTTCGAAAATGGAGGATGTTACACAATATATAATCGTGTAACTCAAAAGCTTATTGAAAAAAACTAATGGAGGTCGGTCAAACATTTTATCCCCCTAGGGGCGATTCCTTTGTAGTTATGGGGCTCTTTCTTCTATATATTTCTAATCTGTATTGCCTATTTTGTATGGGAGCCCCCTTGAGGACTAATGATAGCGGATAGGTATGTTAGAAATAAATGATTGAGATGAAAAAAAAGTTGGGTTGGTCATACATTTGATCCGTCTAGGGGCAACCTTAGCGCAGCAGGAGCCAAATTTAAGAATTTAACCATACATATTTATTTATATGGCAGTTTAATAAAATTCTTAAACATGGCGCCTACAGCGTCTATTATGCCCCTAGATGGGTCAAATGTATGACCAACAATTAGGTTAAAACGCCAGGTGCCCAGCTTGTCTCAAAAAAAAGTGTAAATTTCTTGCACAGTGAATTTGATGCCTTTTTTTTGCAAACATATGCTGCTGACGAAACCAATGTTCGCATTCAAAACTTCTGGGTATCGTAAATAAATAGCTACATGTATGCTTTATGACAATATTTTATTTGTTTTTATTTTAAATATATATGCAAGTATTAATTTAATAATATAAACTTAATCAAATATGTGTCCAAAGACCTTTGGTAGAACCCCCTTAAGTTTATAACACCTTTTTGCACAACTTGCATTTTGCGTGCGCAGTTCTATTATCGTTAACTAAGAAAAAAGACCACAAATTCTGATTTTGTTTTTGTGGTACAAAATGCATTGCATCTAACATTTATTCACTTGTGACTTTTTTGTAAATTAGGTTCATGGCCAGTATGATCTAATATTAAATTTTTGAATTTTTACTAAGCCCAAAATCTCGGGATTCGGGACTTAAATTTTCGGTATGCGGGGCCTGCATATCTAGTGTTTGCTGGTCAAACGGTTTCTTCATACCGTTACTGCTGCTCCAGCTTTGGTAAATAAACAAAAATTTAAGATTAATTTCAATACCAAAGTAAAACGATTACTTTTCACCGATACCGAGTATTTTTTTACCGATACTACTTGGTACTCGGTTGATAAGTATCGATTACAAAAATACCTGGTACTAATATAAAAGTATCGAATATGTACTTGTATTTACTCGTATCGTTTCATCCCTAGCCACAGGTGGAGGGAGCATTTGATGCATTTCTTCTAATGTGTTTAACATACCGATCGGCTCGGATTTACTTTTTGAATCGATCTAAGGGCATTCATATTACCGACTGGCTGGATGGCTGGCAACACAGAAAAAAATATCTCAAGAACATTTTTACAACACAGTTTGTTAAAAATAAAAAAATAGCACTCAAAAAAACATGTTTAATAATGAAATAATTAAATATTTCTTCATATTCAAGAAAAATATATTTGAATCAAAGTTAAGACAGTATTTTTAAAAATCTTGTCCCGTTTTTATTAGCTTATAATTCTCATTCGCTTAACAGTTAAAAATTGGGAATTAAGCACATTATAATCAACAGGGAAACCATAAATATGCAATTGCATGTTTTTCCTGCTGCGACCAACGAAGGCGAAAACTATATATTTATCCGTTTTAAAGCTATTTATGAATTTTGACATCGATTTGTTAGTGCATATTTTTGCATATTCTACCGTTTGCAGCATTTTTTTGCACAATTTAGTTAACAGAGCTTTTTTGCAGCATTTTTTAAGTTTATAGCGCATATTTTGTCTTTTTTAAGAATATTTTGATACATTTTAGATTTTTTTGGTACACGCAGAGAAAAAATATGGTTGGGCATGGTTACGGCAAACAACACTATGTTTAATGTAACAATATATTGTTGTCGTACACAAATAATTGCTATTTTTATTTAATATCAACAATATTATAGTTACTGTAAACATATCAATGTTTATCGCAATTATGAATTTGAGTATTGTTGACCGAAAAATAATTATTTTTCTAACAACTTTATTATGACATATTATATTTCTCACAACCATATCATGATATTTAATAGCCATAACATGATAACTTTCTATACATTTATCATATTATGTTAAAGTCGAATCAAACTATTTTTACTCTAATCATATTATGTTAGCGCCATTTGTAAAATTATTTTGAAGAAGTTGTGTCGTTTTTTTTATTTGCGAGCGGTTAAACAATTAAAAGATAAAATTCCATAAAAAAAAAGTTTAAAGAAATTAAAAAATTAAAATATTAGCGGAGTTCATTCAAGTATTAGTAATTTAATAGTGCAAATGCAAAATATCATAGTTTTTTTGTTAAATCCAACAACAAAACACACAGAGATTGCGTTATATTTTATAAAAGTGCTACGATATTTCATCAACATCTTAAAATCGAAAAAATGGACACACGCGGTTGCCCATGAAAACCACAGATTTTTCATTTGCTCTTTTGCAAGCCTTAAATTGAACTCCGCTATTTGATTAACATTAAGAAAAATTGTAAAAAGCCACAAAATAAAAAATCGATTCAAAAGTATTTAAATTTATTTTGTATTTTTATGACAGCTATGAAAGGTGCTGTATCATAATATGATTGCTTCTAAATATATTATGATTAACATGATGATAATATGATTACTTCTTAGCTTATTATGATTAACATGACAATAATTTATTTACTTCTTAACTTAGTATGATTAACAGAATAATAATATGATTAAGGGAAAAATAGTATGATGTAATAGTACGAGTATATTTAGTCATAATATGATTCAATAATAATCTTAATATGGTGACTACAACAATAATTCTTATCATAATATGTTGCTCTTAGAATATGTTTACCACAACCATGTTTTTTCTTTGCGTGTACCTACCAGAGCTTTCGCAATAAATAACAAAAAAAAAACAAAAAATTCTGTTTTAAATAAATATCTGTAACCCAACGTGTTGCTTCAATTTCTCCAACACTTTTTTAAGTGATCTAACGATGTCTATCCGTCCGTCTGGCTGGTTATCTGTCTATGTTTGTTTACCTTGCGCGCAAAGTACAAATTGCAATCTTGTAGAAAATTTGGTAAATAATTTTTAATTCTTCTACGGACGCAGTCTATGTAAATGGTGAGAATCGGTCTATAATTTCACATATTCCCCATAAAAACGTCTTTCCAAATAAGACTCTTTGTGTCGGTTACCCATCTTATTATGTTGGTATTAAGATTGAATTCGCCCTAATAATCTCGAAAATTCGTATGTAAATACTATGGTGTTCGGTCCTAACCGATTATAATTTTAGGATTGTTTTTAATAAATGGAACTGTCGATAAATGGTTGAATGTTTGGTTTTTAAATGATCTATTTTAAATTTTTTGGGGCATATTTTTAACAGTTTTCAGGGCATATTTTTAAGTTTTAACTGCATATTTAATGTGCAAAAAACGCTTTTTTAGAGCTTATTTCTGGTTTCCCTGATAATTAATTAACAAATAAATAAAGATTCAAAATATACAAACAAACAAAAATCTAATAGTGCATAGAAAAATATTCCTGAAAAATATTGATGGGCCTATTAAATTATTAGGCTTTGTGGATTGTAATTTGACTAAGAATACGCATTCGAATTAATATGAAAATTTATAATAAAAATTTTACTCACCATGAGAATTAAATTCCCACATCCTATTCAATAAATATTTTGTTTGATTTATTCAACACGTAAACATTTTGTTGGAAAAAATTGTTTTGAATAATCAGTATTGTGGTTATTTTGATGAACTTTTTATAGTTTTTAATCCAAATTTTTAATATTTTTATAATTAGGCTTAAGTTCATCAAATTTAATTTTCATTAAATTATTTTTATGAAGAAAGGAATTTTACAACATGAAAATTAATTAAAATTGTTATTGATAATCTTTCATTCTTGACGTGGCTGGGGCTGGAACCCTGGCCGGCAGGTTACCATGACATGTTTCGATCGCAACCACTCGATCTCCTCAGATTATTTTGGTCAACAACTTTTTTATTGGCTCAATAAACTTGGTTGTTGACTAAAAATTCAATAACTATACCTACAAACTTTTTTATCAACCAAAAAAATCGTCATCGCAGAAAATTAAAAAAAAAATTTTTTTATCAAATGTGCGATTTTCGTATTCAAATATGAAAATGATTTTTTTTTCTGTGAAACTGTACATGTAAACCTTATACTCGTAGGTATAGATCCCATAAAAATCCCCTTCCTAAGAACAACTTAAAATAAAAAAGCTTTAGCTAGCGAATCCGGTGTTTGTTATACCATAGAGGATAAAATTCTTGCGCCCGGCCGGAGGCCGTCTGTGCAGAGAAGCTTTAGTTAGCGAAGCCGGTACTTGTTTTATCAAAGAGGAAAAAATCCTTGCGCCTTGAGTTTGTAAGCATGTTGTGGACATTATGACACTCTACAAAGCGTCATAACGTCCACGGACTTTATGACACTGCTCCGATGGACATTATGACACTTTTAAAAGTGTCATAAAGTCCATGGCCACTGTGACACTTTTGGACGTTATGACATGCCGCCCAAAAAAAACATCTTTAACAGAGTGACAGGGTACCCGGGTACCACATACAATAAATAATTTTACATTATATTACAATATATGTAAGAAAATTCATTTAACAAAATGTAAAATATAAGTTTTTGCAATGTCTAGCTAACATAAACACGAATCGGGGTATTTCCCTTTGGCTTTGTGATTGATCGAAAAATCCATCTACTTGCTACTGCTTTCATACACGAATAAGTTCGGTGGGCGTAAGAAGAAGGTAAAGTGTAATACATTGGCTTCTTGTTCTAAACAAGCACGCTTATATTCCACCGATACAAATGAGAGGTGGCATGTCATAACGTCCAGTGTCTTAGTGTCCATGGACGTTATGACACTCCAAAAAGTGTAATAATGTCCATGGACACTATGTCACTTTTGAAAGTGTCATAACGTCCATGGACACTATGACACTTTGCAAATGGACATTATGACACTTTCAAAAGTTTTATTAGGTCCATAATTACTAAAGAAGTTAAATACAAAAAAATGATCTGCATACACGCAGAGAAAAACATGTTTCGTTATGGTCCCAACCAACAAAACTTTTTTTAAAGAAACTAATTTAACCATAATATGGTTGTCGGTGACAATGATTTGGTTAAATGAAACATAATATGGTAAAACATTTTTTTTAAATGGTTTTGCTGCTTTTTCTCTGGGTGTTTATATTAAATATATAACGAAAACACTTTTGGGCGCAGGGATTTTCTCCTCTATGGTATAACAAAGACCGGCTTCGCTAACCAAAGCTTTTTTATTTTAAGTTGTTCTTAGGAAGGGGATTTTTATGGGATCTATACCTACGAGTGCACAGGCGGCCTTCGGTCGAGCGCAAGGATTTTCTCCTCTACGGTATAACAAACACCGGCTTCGCTAACTAAAGCTTCTCTGCATAGTCGGCTTTTGTTCGGAAACAAGGCAGGTTTTAGAAGCTTTACTTAGCGAAGCCGGTGTTTGTTATACCATAGAGGAGAAAATCCTTCCTCCCGGCCGAAGGCCGGCTGTGCAGAGAAGCTTTAGTTAGCGAAGCCGGTGTTTGTTATACCACAGAGGAGGAAATCCTTGCGCCCGGCCGAAGGCCGGCTGTGCAGAGAAGCTTTAGTTAGCGAAGCCGGTATTTGTTATACCATAGAGGAGAAAATCCTTGCGCCCGGCCGAAGGCCGGCTGTGCAGAGAAGCTTTAGTTAGCGAAGCCGGTATTTTTATACCATAGAGAAGAAAGTCCTTGCGCCCGGTCGAAGGCCGGCTATAATCCCAAAGTTGTTTACATTTTAATATTTGTCATTATAAGTTAAGTTATGGACATTATGACACTTTGCAAAGTGTCATAACGTCCGCGGACGCTATGACATTTCTTTGATGGACGTTATGACACTTTCAAAAGTGTCATAATGTCCATGGACACTGTGACACTTTCAAAAGTGTCATAACGTCCATGGACACTATGACACTGGACGTTATGACATGCCACCAAATGAGATATAAAACGAATGTGAACATATTCTGAACATTTGCAATATAATATAAGAAGCATCCGATGCAGAACATATGTGATAAATAGAGGACAACGAGGATTCATATAATTCTGGCGAGAGTGAAGAAACAACTGAAGTCCAATGCAAGGATGCTTCGCATTGGCGTTTTGATCCCTATCCGGAATACCAATACATCAACCGAAATTACGACAACGCAGAGGTCCTGCTCCTGGCTTAAATATAGGAACACCTAAGGACATATTCAAAACTTTATTATCCAGTCTGTAATTTTGCGTGAAAGTAATAGTTATTTCAGAGTTGTCTGCAGTTGCCCTATGTGCAAAAAAAAAAATTAGAAAAACTCGGAGGGCGTGCGCAAGTTGTAACGAACATTCAATTCACCGTCCTCTGTGTGAATCCTTCTTCCAAGGATCTCAGTACACTATTTTTTGTTTGTTTTTCTGATTTGTTCTATAGTGAAGTGTATATAAATTCAATTTTTTTTTGTGCTTTCTTCAGTCTTTTGTTTGAATAAAAAATATAAACGAAATATACAAAATAACTAACACTGTCTTTTTATTTTAAAATTTTAAACTTTCATTCATGTGAAAAGCACAAGATATTCCAGTCTGTTCAATTCAACATGCTTTTAAGCTGATTTTCATTACAATTAATTAAAAAATACTAAAAAATAAATGTTATTTTAAAATATTTTCGTTAAGGTACCCGGGTAACCTTTCACCCCGTTAAGGGTGCACCCCGTTAAGGGTGCAAAATATAAATTGACCCACAGAACCCTCTCAAATTAAGAAACTAAGCTAATTTTTATTTAAATATATTTAAAACACAATAATAAGAATTCTCAAGAGGTTTCACTCCGTTAAGAAACTTTAAACAAATAAAAAATGAAATTAAAGTTTAACAAGTTACCCGGTTACCCTGTCACTCACATACGGGTTAATGGATCCAATGGATTTTGACATTAATACAATGAAAAATTATATTAAAAAACAACATATTTAAGGCTTCATTGGATTAATGAAGAATCTTTCATTAGCCCCTTGTAAATTAAATGTTTCAATGCAATAAATTTTATTAAAACTTTGACTATTTGTCTTTAAATTAATAAAACATTTCATTAAAATAATGAGAAAGAGTCAAAAGTTTAAAGAATATTTTATTTTGTTGATTTCTTGAAATTTTATTTGCATTAAAATTTTTTTACTGAAGGATGGAATTTTTACAACATGAAATTTTTTATTAAAATTGATTGATAATTTTCTTGGCCGAGCTGGTGCCCGAACCCGGGTTGAATTTACATGTTTCAAGAATCACCACATTCTTTCATCAGAATTCTTTGACGTTCTAACCTCTGCACCACTGCAGTGCCTGCCAGCGAACTGTCAAACATCAATCTTTAACCAGCGGTACTGGTGTTTCGAAATTAGCTGTAATTATAATTTTTCAATTTATTTACATGTTGCCTCCTTTTTCTTCTGTTATTTCGTATTCTTTCTGTCAAGACTGTCTTGAAAACCTGAATACATATGTTTATTATCGGGCATGTTCTGACAATCGCAAAACGTTTAAAATTGGCGATTCTGACTTAAAATTGCAAATTAGGTATTCTGTAAATCGCAAAAGCAGAAAGTCTGGCGACTTCAAATTGCAAAAGAGAACTAGAATATTTGTAAAAAACTATGGCGGATCGCAAGCTAAGCCACGAGTGAAAGAACACCATAAAATAAATCTGGCGTTTTGTGATTTCAAATCGTGCGATTGTCAGAACATGGCCATTTGTTTTTTGTCCAACTAAAAATATTAAAAAAAAAAATTGTAAATTAAAAGTTCAACTAAAAATCACGAATATTTTAATTTAATAAAAAGCTTTTTGTTTTTTAACAGCCTGTTCATGGATTTCAAACATTGTTCGAAGTTTGTTTTTGTTTTTAATGTTATTTTCTATGCGAACGATGACGTTCGATATCGTTAAACAGGCAGTAAAAGAAATTTTTAATTTGTTCGATGACACAAACTTCTGTTAATCATGTAATGTTCTACTTTCATAAGTTAAACATTTAAAATAATTGCATTTAATCAATTTTGCAGCCATCATTCTTTCCATTTTACTTGTACTACTACAGTGGTAATTCTGTGTATTGAAATGAAAGGAAAAAGAATGTGAGAATTTTTGCTCTTGTATTTCTCGTTGTTTGTTTTAGAACCTATTACTAACATTTATTTAAAATCGCTATTTCGTTATCGTAATGAATTTTTTGCCTTGAGGTATTTAGATTTACTGTCTTTCAACGATTTCAAACTTTAACGTTCGCTAAGAAAATTTGTATGATAAAAAGTTCGAAATTGTTGAAGAGGCAGTTAATTTGGTCCAAACTTATTTTATTGCAATCTGAAACATCCTACCAAATTTTATTTGAAGCGGTCCATAGCCTCCATACACATACTACACCCGAAAATAGCTTTTACTGCTCTTAATGTGAGTAATAATATGAAAATTGGCGACAATAACTTTTTCGATACCTGCTACGTCATGATAAACATTTGGGCTGGTAGTTCCAAAATTAACCATAGGTCCCATATACACCCCCTTCCTAAAATCACTTAAAGGCGAAAAAAAATCTCTTAATGAAGACATCTAAATAATCTTCGGCACAAGGAAATTTAAGACGAGTCTTTAACTTATGAAATAATTTTGTGTTGGCGGATCCATGGGTCCCGAAAAGGATGAACTCTTGAATATTTGTTTTTTTAATACTGTGGTGTAGGGTATCATATGGTCGGGCATGAACGACTATACGATTTTTTCTAGCCCGTTCCAGCAGATCGACCATATTTTTACTACTCTGCCGAAACAATTAGAAATGCTAATGAAAGTATGTTAAGTTTTTTCAAAATATTAAGATCTAAAACGATCTGATTTTTTAACTTTCATTTTCATACTGATAATCGTACTATTTATTATACCCATCGGTGGCTTAAATTACCTGTCTCGTCTTCCATCTGTAAAATTTATTCAAAAATTACAATTTTATTTTTTTTTACCTCCAAAAGCGTTTTATGGCTACAGATAGTTGATTTCGTTTACACAGATTTCTTGTTGTGGTATTTGGATTGACTTTAATGTGTTTATTTTTTATGATCTTTAAGAAGGTAATAAAATTGGCTATAAAATCTGTTCCCAGGCACTTAAAGATATTTGAATATGTTTTTACTTTATTGTTGAATTTTATAATCTTGTGATAAATATTAAAAACAAATGGATTTAATGATGTAACAAATAATAAAATATTAAAAATTAGTTTCCAATTGTGAAGATGGATGGTGACAAGTGTTATACGTGAATAGTTTAGTTTCAAAACAAATGTGTATACGGTTTATGTTTATGATACTGTCTATTTGGATTTTTTATTATAATTTTATTAAATATTAAAAGAGGCACTTAAATTAATTTCTATGTAAATTATCGATGCGAAGAAGAAAATTACGCTTTAAGACTTTTTCTATTGAAGAACTTTTTGTATTCACTTTTAAAACGCATTTAAAGCAATGACGTTTCAAATAAACAATGAGTAGTTGTGAATATAAATTATGTCAGTTAGACTTTAAAACCATTTTCGGTTTAATCTACTTAAAATCCCAAAAGTAGTGTTAAACAAAATACAATACCTTATTCAAATAATTGATACAGGGTAGCGCACAAATAGCGTTTTTTTTTTCTTCTTTTCCTTTGTAGGATTATTTTTGAAAACCGAAAACCGGCGAAATTCATTCAGGTGACCGCGTCATGAGATAGAGCTATGCTAGCTGTCCATTTCTTTTAAAAATACTATGTATTTTGTTTTTGTAAAAAGATAGAGCGAATGTCAAAATTATTTGTTGAAAATATAAAACAGGGGATTTTTTTGTTTATAAAATATGCACAATTGCTTTGGAAGGTAAATATTTTTCGTGAATTGCAAATTTATTGTGGCTCCACTAATTCCTTTATATTATTATTATTATGACATGTTCATATTTTATTTAATAAATTATAAACTTAGTCTATTTACAAAGGATTTCCATTCAGTTCTATATCTTGCTATATATCTTAACTGGTCTATTGATTTGTCAGTTTCAGAATTAATTGTCCTACGCCACGTATTTCTTGGTCTCCCTCTGGATCGGTGACCTTGTGGGTTCAATTGAAGAGCAGAGTGTGATATTTCGTTTACGTCCTTTCTTAGAGTATGCCCGAGCCAACCGTATTTTCTTTTGATGATCTCATTGTGTATACTTTTTTGATGAGTAATAGTCCATAATCTTTGATTGAAGATAGTACGTGGCCACCATATTTTTAGAATGGACCGTAGGCATCTATTAATAAAAGATTGCAGCTTATTAATTATGGCAACAGTCGTCAGCCATGTCTCCGACCCGCAGAGTAATACTGATTTGACACATGCGTTAAATATTTAAATTTTTGTTTGCAGAGCTATTGTTTCTGACATCCATATATTTCTAAGAGATCCATATGCCCTTTGTGCTTTCCTTATTCGATTGCATATATCTACATAGGCACCACCATCTGTCGTTAAAACACTACCCAGATACTCGAATTCTTCTACACAGAAAAAATTATTGCCGAATTATTTTCAAACAAACGCTTGTTTGAACATTTTTTTAATTTCTACAAATTTTTTTACTGATTCAATTAAAATTTTTGTTTGATTTTTATTTAACCAACAAAAATGTTGACAACCATTCAAAAATATAATACACGCGTTATTGGTTTCAAGTTTTCATAATTTTGTATGAAATATTTAAAGCTTTTTAATGTTGTCGTCTTTTTGCATTTTTTTATTTGATCGTAAGCAACACTTCCTAATGTGAAATATAAGAACTACAACAAAAAACACATACAGTCTATTTTTGGACACTTTAAAAAAGTACAACAGTAAGAAAGATGAAGAGGTTTGAAGTAAAAAAAAAAACAAAAAAATATCAGGTAAAAAAACGTTTCACTCTTTTTAAACAACAGAAACAACAACAACATTATAAGAAACAAAATAAATTTTTGGTTGGTTTCAGAGTTGGTTAAAAAAAAATCAAAATCCCGTATTAAATTTTTTCAAACTGTGTGCTTAAATACATCAAATACAAAAATATAATGATGACGAAAAACATATCGAGTCGGTCTGTCGCCGTTTTTGGGTTACATTTCTTCTTCATTAGCAAATGAAAGGATACAGCAACAGTGAGTGATGACGAAAAACATTGTGTGTATAAAAAAAGACTTCATTCAAAAATTATTCCAACAACAAAATGTGTCTCAAAGCCAGCCGGCCGCTCTGCTCTCTCTGCCATCATCTTCTAATACAGTGCCAGCTTGTATGCGCATCATTGCTTGTGCAAAAACCTTTTTTTTTTTATTTTGAAATTTAGTATATGAATTTCAGTAAACTTTTTGTTTGATTCAGTTAAATTATTTGTTTGAAAAAATCATTGTTTTTTCAATAAACAGAATGCAAATAAATTGTTTGAATATGCGAATTTGTTTATAGGACCGATTTCAGACAAAAAATTGTTTGATTCTACAAATTTTTTGTTCGAATTGGAAAAATAATTTTTTCTGTGTACATCAGCTATCTGTTGTCCACTAATAACAAAAGGCGTAGTATTGCTTGTATTAATGCTCATAGCCTTGGTTTTTCGGATGTTTATTTTTAAACCTTATTTAATGGATTCGCGTTCTAGTAAATCCATTTTGGATTGCATGTCTGAGTTAGTGTTGGTTAAAAGAACCGTGTCGTCAGCGTATTCAAGATCCCCGAGTCTATGATGAAGACCCCAGTTGATTCCAGTTAGATTTCTATCCAATGTTTCTAATACCATATCAAGCACAGTGATGAAGAGTAATGGTGATAGAGCACAACCTTGTTGCACTCCGCTTGTTGTAACAAACGGTTCGCTGACACATCCATCATGTAGTACTCTACAAGAAGTACCGTTTTAACTATTTTTTAGGATATCAACAATTTTCTCTGGTATACCCCTAGCGAAAAGTGCGAGCCATATATATTTTCGGTCGAGGGCGTCGAATGCTTTCTCGTAGTCGATGAATGTTAAATATAGAGTTGCGTTGTATTCGACAGACTGCTCAATTATAATTCGTGTTGTACATATATGGTCAATACATGAGTTACCGCTGCGAAATTCGGTTTGGTTTTTGCGTATAAGTCTGTTTAGAGGATCAGAAATTCTATTTAGTATTATTTTATTGAAAATTTGTGCAATAGATGGTAATATGGAGATACCTCTCCAGTTGTCACACTTTTTCTTGTCTCCTTTTTTCGGTAGTTTTACTATTATTGACTCTTTCCAATCATATGGAATATTTTCTTCTTCCCAGATTCTTTGAAATAAAGGGTATAATTTTTCAGAAAAGACTTCTATGAACGCTTTATAACATTCTGCTGGTATGCTATCATTCCCGGGTGCTTTCCCGCTTTTTAGACCATGTATTGCATCCATAATTTCTTGTAAGGATGGATTTTCGGTTGAGACGTGTATGTTTGTTTCGTGCCTTCTATTTATTTGAAAGTCTTCTTGATCCTCATGTATAATATTTAATGTTCTCTGGAAATGCTGTTTCCAAATCCTCAGTTGGTCTTCTTTAGAGGTAACGAGGGTACCGCATTCATCTTCAACTGGTATACCTGTAGTCGTGATTTTAGTTCCACTTAGGGATCTAATAATTTTGTATAATTCTTTGGAATCACCTATATCTGCTGCGACTTGCGCATTATTTCCCATTTTTTCATAATATTCGTTTTTATCCTTTTTTGTATTCTTTTTGATTTTCTTGCCCAAAAGTTTATGCTTATTTTTGTATTCGTTTTCTCTCAACATTTTTACTTTTATTGATTTTCTTTCTTCTATAAGTTCCCAGAAGCTTGTTGTTATCCACTCCTTACGCTGATTCTGTTTATTTCCCAGAATTGTTTTACAAATATCTTGTACTTCATTCTTAAACTTTTTCCAGTATTTTTCAGTTGATCCGCTGGAATGTATGTCGATATTTCCTATATTATTTGTAAACAATCGCTTTGTTGATTTGTTTTGTAATTTAGAAATGTCGAAACGTTTTGTCTGGGGAGGAATTCTCTTCTTGGAAAGTAATTTTAGCTTTATCTCGGCGATTATAAGATAATGGTCACTACCGATTTCTGCGCTCCTCTTGTTACGTACATCACATAGAATGTTGCACCATTTTCTAGAAACACATATGTGATCTATTTGGGTTTCAAAGTTTCCGGCGGTGACAACCATGACACCTTGTTGCTGCTTTTATGGGGAAACATGCATCCGCCTATTTTTAATTCATAATTTGTACATAGTTCAATCAGCAGTTCACCGTTTTCGTTGCGGCAGCCAATAGCGTGTTTACCAATAACATCTTCATACCTGTCGTTGTCAGGACCAATTTGTGCGTTAAAATCGCCAAGGAGTATGGTAATATCCTTACGGGGAACCTGTGCTAGAACACTGATCAGTTGGCTTTAGAAGCTCTCTTTATCATTTAACTCTTTATCCTCTGTAGGGGCATAGCACTGTATTAGGGTAATATTGTTGTACTTAGTTCTTAGTGTTGCAATGATAATTCTTTCTGAGACAGCTTCCCAATTTATTAATGCGCTGTACGCGGTTTTATTTAAGAATATTCCTACTCCTCTTGCATGTACATCATCCTCGTTTGGCATACCGGAATATATAAACACATCTCCTTTTCTGTTTCGCACCTCCCCACTTCCGTTCCATCTTACTTCGCTTAACCCGCAGATGCTGATGTTCAATCTTTCAATCTCTCTTGATAATTCTGCAAATTTACCAGCTTGATATAACGTCCTTACATTCCAATGTCCAATTCGTATCCGTTTAACATAGCTATTGTTCGTCATCAAGTGTTTCCGTTCATTATTTTTCCTTGTAAATACTCGAATCGATTTATATTCGGGGATCATGGTTGATTAGACCAGCGACACCTATTTCGGTGATAGGGCTGCTATCTTAGTAAATTTCCTTGCGTTTTCATAGGCCTCCGAACCTGCCCAATGTACGCTTGTGTCCCTAGATAATTCCTTCCAGGGACGGATGTTGTGGTTATACCGCCATTGATCGGTCGCCAGTGCCTCATCTGCCAAAAACAGGGCCTACCACTAGTCGGAGAGGGTGACATTAATGTAGGATAGGCTTTATGTTATCACATTCAAGATGTGTACGCATCACTACACCTTAGACCCCTAATTCCTTTGGCATTTTTAATTCCTTGTGTTTATTTTTTATATTTACTTTTTTTGTTTTATAAAATTTAAATCAGTTTTTTTGCAGGTATTTAGATTTTTAATGAATTTTTAGTGTTATTCTTTCACAAAATGAAAACAAAGCTTGACATTCAGCATACACACAAAACAATAAACAGATGACTCGAAAATGTCACCTGTATGAATTCGCCTTGCAATCGATTTTTTACCAACAATAATCATAATAAATAGAACAGAATATAAGGCAAAATCTAAAAATAATTGCAAATCATCAAATGCCCCAACCTAGATGCACATAATACATATCGCCACAAGACAACGTATCATCAAAAAATTCCAAATTGATTTTTTGATTGATTTTTGTTCGTGTTATTAAACTACATGTTCACAAAAAATGTTTAATTTTAAATTTAATAAAGAAATTTAATCGTCAAGTACAAATTGTTATTGATTTTGTAAACTTTCTTGCTTCTCCTGTAAACTTAAAAATTTTTGTTACGTTGTTTTGTATTTAAGGTGACGATATAGTCCTTTAGGTCCATGTGGAACACAGGTTCACGACAAAGGGGTTCCATTGTTCTTTATCAATCGCCATTAGTTACATCTCGTCCCAATGTCCCTCGTGTTCTTGCCATTCGACCTCTGTCTGGAGTCTCCACGTGATTAAATGCTTGTCTAGCAATACCGTCTGCAGACTTATTCGATTCCAAAGATCTTGATTTGAAATCGTGGTTGGATTGAATATTTTGAGTAGGCGCCTGAGGCAGTGATTTGCAAATGCTTGCATACTGCTCATTTCGCGAGTTGATATATTCCAAGTCTTACAACCAAAGAGAAGCATGGATTTAGTGTTGCTGCGATCTCCAGAAAATATTGAAAGTACCGTAACCCTATTTTACTTGCAAAGTCTGCGTGCTGCCTCAACTTTTGGATATGATACTTTCCAGATAGAAAAAGCTTTCAACGCTTTAATGGGTAGCCGTCCCAATGTCTGGAAATTCGTAGTGCCGGATGTGTTTAAGCCAGCGGTCATCACAAAGAGAGACAGTTAAAAATGTGTATGTAGTGGTGAGTGCAAAGAGAGGAGAATAAATTTACTCGTTTGAGACATTTACTATGTGTTTTGTTCTTGTTTTTTTAAATAATGGCTTTTTCCAATTGTTTCGTTATCCTTCGTATTGTGTGTGTGTGAAATTCACGAAAAGTGCTCGGCCCCTGGGGAATAGCGTGATGATCGTTGGTTTAAGCTCATTGACTTCGTTTAACCGATGTTATAATGATCAAAATGGATTGGGAAAACTTCGGAGGCGACGATCAAATTGCAGTTAATGTTGGCCAATGATTCAATGTTTTTTAAGGCCAGAGATGGAGTACGATAATTAATTGTGTTTCCAAAAAAAATGGAGCGACAGCTTACACTGGATCGCAACTAAAGTCTTCGTAACTCATACGTAGCGGACACGTAAGCGTTAACGTCGACTTCAATGGCTTGTACATAGTTACTGAAAATACGTTAACCTGTTCTATGGCGTTATTGTGTGTTTTAAAAAAACCAACAATTTTTAAAAATGTATGATGATGATTAAAAAAAAACGCGTAACATAAATTTCAGCTTTTTTTTATTTTTATTTTTATTTCAGCTTTTTTTAAGGGTTTGGTATAAATACATAAAAAAACGTCGTATACGTCGATGGTATGTTCGCTCTTTCAGTACACATAAACACAGATTTAATTCCTTAATTAAAATTTTATAAGGATTACACATAACGACATGTTAACGTAAGAATACCTTTTTATACACTAACGTATGCGGAATGAAATATGGACTGATGTTCAACCATAAGTGCAAAATTTAAAAAAAAGGTAATATAACAACAAAATATGGAAAATGCTAGAGATCAGTTCAATAAATTGATAATAAGTAAAAAAAATATTATCATATCATGGATGATGGGAGCTTCATTACAATGAACGATCATGAATGGACACCAATTCAAACTTTTTAGACGAATTTGAGAAGAAATTTCTATAAAAAGGGATAGAAACCAAGAAACCTAAACTGTTTTATCGCTCAATTTAAATGAATGTTATAGAAAATGCACACAAAGGTGATTCAAGAGTCTAACCGTAGGGCTCCTCAAAATATGGAAAATGCCCATGGATGTGCGTAGATATCTTTTTGTTAAATAAGTATAAGTTGTGTATTTAAACAATTGCATAATAACTTTGATTTTTTGAATACCTGATATACATTTTTATTGCTGCTAATGTGTCAGTCCATATTTTATTTCGCATACGTAAGCTTGGTAAGAGAATAGGAACTGCTGATGCTTAACGTTTAGTGCCGATTTGTTTTCTGAGAAACATGTGTTACATTATTAACATGTAACACTTTTAGTTTAACGATTGTCTTACATGTTGTACAACTTCAATCGAAGAAAATGTAATGCTTTGATTTATACAACTATTTATTACTTCTATTATTAATGTAGTTTGTAAGCTGTTTTTAAAGCTATTTGAGGGAGTTTTCAGCACTTTAATGGTTTGAAAACAAGCATTGACACCGCTACTAGCATGCAAAAAGTAATAATATAAATAATAATATTTACTCGCATTTTCATTTAAATATTTTATAAATTTTATATTTTGTTTTAATGCCATATTTTCTTGGAATGAAGTGCGGTATTTTCTGTTTGATCAAATTGGGACAAGTCATTTTCAGGTTAAGATAAAATGTATTAGCAGAACCGCCTTATTTCGGGCGAAATATAAGTCACGCCTATAAAAAAAACTAGACGTGATAGAAAAAACCTTTAAAACGGATTTGGATTCAGTCCGCTTAAGACAATTAAAATCACATAACAAAGTTCTTGCTTCCGGCTTTTTTTGTTTATCGCCGACCAGTGTATTCAAAATCCTCATAGAAATTATCCATTCCTAATGGCATAAGGCATTGAACTTCTGCCCCGTATAAATCGACAGTTTGATAGTGCCCTGTAAAATAGGTGACTTCGGCTTATATATGGCGCTATGTTTAAAATGTCGACGATTGCCTCAAAGAGCAACAAAGCTACGCAGAAATATATTTTTATACGAGAAATATATCAAATCTTAGGGTACCAAGGTGCCGATTGGAAAGAACTAAGCAACGTATAGATTATGAAGGTGGTAATCTTTATAATAACTTACCTGCTAATTTGAAATCTATTGAGCGAATATCAAGTTTTAAAAGAGAATGCAAAGAATACTAATGTTGCTTAATGGAAATGCTTCTTTTGTAAATATGTACATATGTAACTATAATTTAATTATATAATTGTAAGAAGATTTAATTACTTTTTATATTGTACAGCTAAGAAAATATTTGCCAACTTGCCTCAGAAATGCCGTTATGGCGCTGAGGCCCAAATTTTAAAATGTAAATATTTTGTACAATTATAATGTTAACAAATAAATATACATATTATTGAAAAAACAAAAAAAAAAAAATTTGGAAAAGTTTGCAAAAAATAGCGAATTTTTTTTTTTAAATTTCAAACAGGCCAATGAATTGATTGAAAGTCCCTAAAACTAAAAGGAATAGCAAAAATTCGGTTAAAAATTGCTAAATTAGCGGAAATTTCCAAAAATTTGGTGAAAGCAGTATGATAGCAAAGCCTAATTTTTATTTAAAATCTTTAAAGCTTTAAATAATTAGAAAATGTACAGGAAAAATTGCTTCTATCGCAAAATTGGAAACAAACCCTAACATTAATTTGAAATCGCTAAATCGGCACAAAAAATATCGGAAAATAGCATAAAAAGCATTAAAAAAATTTGCCTAAATGATGAAGAACAAACTTTTTGTCAGGGTATAATTTTCTGCTTAAAAAGTTCTTCTACAATTTCATTATTGACATAAACTTAAAACAAATATTGCTACTTTTCCTGAACTTTATGGTTTACCAAAAATTCACAAGGTCGATTTTCCTTTGAGACCAATATGTTCTTTTATAAACTCACCCTCTTATGAATTGTGTAGATATTTGACGAATATTTTAAAAAGAATTACTGAACATTCTATATATAATGTTAAAGATTCAGTGCAATTCAAAGAGAAGTTAAGTAATCATTGTATACAAAACAGTGAAAAATTAATTTCATTAGATGTGGTATCGCTATTTCCTAGTGTACCAGTCGATTTGGCACTTTAAATAATAGAGGAAAAAAGGAGCATAGTAGAGGAATATACGAAAATTGACAAGGGACTGTTTTTAAGAATTTTAAAATTTTGTATAGAGGACAACAGATATTTTGGTTGTAATGGGAAAGGATATACACAACTGAAAGGACTTCCAATGGGATCTCCTGCTTCTCCAATTGTAGCTGATATTGTAATGGAAAGGTTACTTGACACATCCATTGGAAAATTGAATATTAAACCTAAGATAATGATCAAATATGTTGACGACATTTTCTGCATTATTAATGAATGTGGGGTGAATAACTTGTTGGACACATTTAATGAGTTTAATAGTAATATTAAATTCACTTTGGAAATAGAAAGTAACTTAAAATTACCTTTCTCAGATACTTTAATAATAAGAAAGGGAAATAATTTATTAATAGATTGGTATCAAAAGCCAACAGCATCAGGCAGAATTTTGAATTATTATTCTGGACACAGTAGACGGATTATTATAAATACTGCTAGAAATTTAATTAATAGGGTACTAACAATTAGTGACAAGGTTTATCACAGAAAAAACACTGTTAGAATTAGAAATATATTAAGGGATAACAATTTGCCAAATAGTTTGAGTTATGGATTAATTAATCAATATAGAGATAGGAGTAATGGGAATGCTAGACTTATAAGTACAACAGAACCAATGATATACAAATCATTATCATACATATCAAATGTTTCGGAAAGGATAAAAGAATCAAGAATCTTTGACATTAATAAATATAAGATAGCATACAAAGCTTATAATACAATGAATGGTTTATTTAACAAGACAAAGAATAGAACTAGTAAATGGGATATGTCTAACATTGTCTACAAAATTCCTTGTAAAGGAAATGATAATGAAAGATGCAACCAGGTTTACATAGGTACAACGAAGAACAAATTAAGGACTAGAATTGCGGGACATAAATCCGATCAAAAATATTCATTAATTCTAAAAAGACAGCATTAAGTCATCATTGTCATCTATCTAATCACTATCCAAACTACAAACGCAGATATATATTAGAAATGTTACACATAATTAATACACCAATTGCACAGAGAATAAATTTTAAAGCAGACACAGAACATATAGCGAATAATTTTAGGAATTTAGTTATAAAGAGATAGAAGATTATATACATATAATATAAATATATCGTAGCCTTGGAACAAGAGGGTTTAATTTGCACCTAAATTGCACAAAAATTAGGACCTTCTTGTACTTAGGTCACGATATACGGATACATTTGTAAGAATAAAGATAAATTTAATTAAAAATGTTTCTATATGTATGTAAGATAAAAATAAGTTTAGTTTAAAATGTTTATATATTATAGGAATTTTCTTTAGTCAAAATGTTTTATATTATTGTATATATGGTTTTTGAATTAGATTTATAGATAAGGAAATTTTTTCGGTTTATAAGAATTCTTATACTTTAGTTATATTTAATTTTTTGTTATTATGGCTTTTGAAAATTTGTATGACAAATAGGTTTTTGAATTTGAAAAAAATTTTTTCCTAATTTTGTTATTGTTTTTTATTATTTTTATATAAAAATTTTGTTATTTCCCTGAAGATGCTAACCAAAGGTTAGCGAAATATTGAGATATAATTAAATATAATATCATTTTTTATAAAAAGACCTCAAGCTTAATCAATTTTGGATAATTATAATAAAAAGGTCAAGTAATACTAAATAACATTTAAAAATACTTTTGTTAACCAATAAAGCACTTTGTTTCAAAGGCGAACAAGCTTTTCCA
The DNA here is from genome assembly GCA_930367215.1 of Pollenia angustigena. Taxonomy (NCBI): domain Eukaryota; kingdom Metazoa; phylum Arthropoda; class Insecta; order Diptera; family Polleniidae; genus Pollenia; species Pollenia angustigena. Next base: position 74,689,486 of record OV884059.1, read on the forward strand.
ATTGTTGGCTTTCGACCTTTGACCCCTGTATAAAATCAAAAAAATATTAATAAAAGACAACCTTAAATACAACCAGAAGAAACAAAATTTATTTAATTAATATATCATAATGTTACTTATGCGCCACCCTGTGTATCAGTTGAATTCAATGAATAAAATATGAAATAAAATCTGTTTTTTCAATATTATAAAATTAAGCTCTTGATATGCATACAATTACAACGAAAAGTAGTTTGTTTTGAACGATAGTGAAGTCATAATATTTTCCAAATTAGAAGTTTTTTGTGACATTTTATTTACATTTACAAAATTTTAATCATTTTGATTAATCGGTAAATTGGATTTACCAATTTAAACAAAAAAGAACCTTGAAAGACGTTCAAAATAACTATTAAGATTTAATGAACTACGAATTTTACAACTATCGATTTGGTGTGAACTCATTTGTTATTTTTACGTATTAATAAAAAAATAAAAAAAAAAAAGTAAATATGTAGATTTAATTCTATTAAATGTGTACATACATATTTATTTTTAATTTTTTTTATACTCTTCACCACAGGTGGTGAATAGGGTATATATAAGTTTGTCATTCCGTTTGTAGTTTCTATAATATTGATCTTAGACCCTATAAAGTATATATATTCTGGGTCCTTATGAGGAGCGAAGTTGATTTAACGATGTCTGTCTATCCGTCTGTCCGTTGAAATGGGTTTTCCGAAGACCCCATACATGATGGGGGCCAGGTAATTATACATCTATAGCACATACATATGGCCCGGAATTGTTTGCTATTGAAATTCAGCAAGATCGGTCCACAAATGGCTGAGATATAAGTAAAAAACCACGACTGCCTCAATTTTTTTCCTTTAAAGGTCCAATTAGACGTGACATTACCACACCAACACTGTTTTACCAAAACGACATAAACATACCATACAAACCAATTCAATTTTGGTTTCTACGGTCATACAGTGGCTATGGTAATACAGTGTTGGTAATGTGGTTTTTTTTGTTGTTTTTTTATACCCTTCACTACAAGTGGTGAATTTTATTTGTAGTGTGTTTAGTTTTACGCATACACATACACATTAATGCATGAAAGTATGCCGCTCAAATTAAGAAACAAACCCATAGACTCAATATATTTTAATTTAACGCTTCTGCAATAAAAGCATTCGTAGCCGAGTTGTTAAGTTCTCTCCTGAGACTGATTTTTTTCATTTTTTTATTTAATTTTTTTATGTTCTAAAAAACGATTTTAAGATTATAAAACGAATTTCAAACATCAACTTTGGCAAAAAAGGAAACGGGCTTAGGTACATACATATATAAATTTTTTGTTTTTTATATTCTTCGGCATGCAAAAAGGAAAAGTTGGCGTATTATTAATATTTATTTATTTATGTATATAACTTGTTATTCTTATCTCATCATGGTGAAGGGTATATAAGATTCGGCATAGCCGAATATAGCACTCTTACTTGTTTTATATTATTTTTAAGCTGTTACATCAGCAATTATGCGTAAAAATTTTATAGGTACATATTTAAGTATTTATTTTTGTTTGTCCAGCACAACTGCCACCACCATCTCCTGTTCTAAACTTTATTTAAAATACAATAAATTCTATTAAGAACTAGATAATAGAATACAACAATAGATAAAATTAAAATTTTCATTCGATTATCAAAAGGTAATAGTCAAATTAAACGTAAAAAATAAAGAGTTCCATGAAATTTCACTGCAATATTTTCGTCTTAAATTTCACAAAAATTAAGGTACCAAAAAAAAGACTGCAGTTTAACATTCCATTTTGATGACCCATTGTTGTATGTGCACAATAACAAAATGTTGGCGGAATAATATTTTCATGTTCTTTGTTGTAGGGAAAACGTATTGCAATACTGCAGTGCTGTTTGACATCGTTGTGCGAACAAATGTTTAAGCAAAACATCGACAACAGCAATTCTTACGAGCCCAATTTATTTGCGCACAAGAAATTGTTAGTTGTTCGAACATAGCGATGGCTTGGAAAAGGCGCGTAAGAGCTGGTTCACACTCTTCAAGTTTTAGCCGTCAAATTTAGAGCTTTCAGGAGAGAAGGGAAAAAATAATGCTATTTTTTTCTCTCCTAAAAACTCAAGATCTGACGGCTAAAACTTGAAGACTGTGAAAAAGCACTAATTACAATCAAAATATGACAACAAAAACTAATGGAAGTAGTTCCACAATTGAACATAAATATCACCAATATGACGGTTAATATTGTAAACATTTCCTAAATGCTAACTTGTAGTTAATTTACACATTTTTGTTATGGACATTCCATATTTGACATAGTTATTATGCCTAATTCAGAAAATCACGCTAGTAATCATGCAAAAAGGCTTAAAATTTTAACAAGAATTTTAGATTTTTTTTAACCCTTCAATATTAAAAAGCTTTACGGGGTAATTGCTTCACATGGCAGCTGGCAAAGAAACAACCAAGCAACCAAGATATGTTTAGTTTTTTTCGAGAAAAATGTTACCCAAATCTTTAAGTTAATAATTTTAGAGATATGAAAAAGTTTGGTTTTCCTCTAAACTGCAAGTTTTCGTCTTGAATTACAGTGTGTTTGCCTTATCAGGTAAGTCAATAAAATAATTCTTAAAAATTGGAATTATTACAATTTGTTATAAATCTCCTCAAATCATCATTAGCGACACTGCTTTTTTCTACACACATAGACAATTTAAAAAAAATAGTAATCCACATTGTCATAAAGACATGCTGACGAATTTAGTCAGCAGGTTAAAACATCGCAAAAGAACATGAGCGCCAACATCGCCACAAACAATGAATTTGACGACTCTGTAGGAAAAATCAAATCCTTTTGGTGATAAACGAATGTTCCTCGTTACTATATAATTGCAAGTCTTTTTAATAAATTTATATCCAAAAGTTACCTGAAGACCGGGCCATAATGAAATGAATCGCCAACAGTGGAGGTTCATTGCAGGAAATTCACAATTTTCGATTTTGTCTTTTTTTAAGTTTTCCCTATTGGGTATCCATATGTTTCGTTTCCTAATTGATAACTATTCGAATTTATGAGTTTCATTTGTTTGTTTTTTTTTTTTATTTTATTGTCTGTTTTTTTTTATTTGATTTTTGTAATTTATTGCATAAATTAAAACATTTTTTATTATACCACACCACAATAGTGGAGAGGGTATTATGCGGTTGTGCTGATGTTTGTTACATCCTAAAATATAAATTTTACCCCCACCCTCGTATAGCCAGCGACTGAGATCACATTTTGAATCGATTTAACGATGTCGTTCCATCCATCCGGCTGGCTGGCCATCCATTTAAACCTTGTGCGCAAAGGGCTGGTCGCTTATTTAAAGATAGTTTGATTAAATTTTTACAAAGGTTCTAGTTGTCACAAGGACCAATGCTGTTGATAATGGTTAGCATTCTCCCATAATTTACAACGCCTCTATACAAGCTTATTTCTGGGGTAAAGTCTTTGTTCCCATAAGCCATCTTATTACGTTGGTATTTAGATAAAATTTGGTTCAAACTTAATTTATTGCCATCTAATCATCATAGTTAAATTCAAATCGATCCATATTTGGCAAAAACTTTCAAACTAGCAATAGGTCCAAAACTAAACATATGTTCTATTTAAACTCCCTTCCTTAAATAACTTAAAGGCAAATAATGCCATATAAACAACTATATCTAAAGAACTTCCACATAAATCTTAATGCCATAAGATAATTTTGTTCCAGCGCGTCCATGATTGGCCATGGGTCCCAAATTAAGTTATCTGACAAAAATTTTTTTTTAATTTTATGGTGTAGGGTATCTTATATTTGGGCTGGTCCGAAAATACTTTTATTACTTATTTTATTTGTATTTTATATTTTCAAACACTAAGACATACTTCGTTTCGTATTCACATTCGGTTTCGTATTCACATTTACGTTAATTTTTGCTATTTTCATATATACATATACATCTCTTATCATTCGCGTTTTCGAATGACTGTTAGGGTACAATCTAGTTCCTATGCGCATTTTACAGGTAACTAAGGCCAGATCATCAGGAAACCTATTTCCAAGGACTTTGTATAAGCTGAAGATGTTATACAAATAAAACTGTAAAGCAATTGAGAATTACAATACTCAAGTCTTTTCTTATTCTTAACAAGCCTTCACGCAGAGAAAAAACATGATTAATAAGTGGTCACTACGAACATTTTTATTCATATTTGCCTAATATGTTTACCCTAATAAGTTTATTATAGTCCTTATATAACTTGAAAATATATTTTTTGTCCTTAACATTTTTAAATTCACTATAATAATATTATATGGTGTTTAGCACCTTAAAAGTTAATCTGATCTAGCTAAACATATTAAATTATGTGAAATGTTTGCTACTATAATGTATATATTTTCAACTATACAATAAAAGCATAATATAAGTTGCGCACAAAAGGTATGTTTAGTGCCATAATTTTTGTTTGCTTTAAAACATATTCTCTAGTTGGCCAAACATTTATTGTCCAAACAAAAAATGTGTATTTATAAAGAAAACAAAAATTTCTTCAAGACATTAACGTCTGCAAGCATCAGTTAATCGGACAATTTGGATTATTACAAAATAATCAAATCTTTTTTCAGAGAGAAAAAGGAAATGCTGCCTTGCAAAACTTATAAGTTTATTAAAACAGGTAAGTAATTTAAATACATATAATTATAAAAATACATACATATATGTATAAACGTTGTCTTTCTTGCAGCCAAAAACACCTACAACATTGAAGAAAGTAAATAATTGGCAGATAAGTGCTGGTTAGCTTTGCGAAAGAATAGAAACAAATGAGACATAAAGAAAACCAAATTTCTTTAGTGTGCATTTAAAAGCATGTATTTAATTTTATTTTTTAATATATTCATTACTGTTTATTTAAAACAAAGTATTATATTTTTGGATATAATTTTGGAGAATAAATTTATTATCGTTTTTATTGTGAGAACCATATTACATGTTGAAGTAGACATTTTGCATGGTTTTGGGAAATATAGAAACATGGTCGGAAAGGTCGTTTTTCTGAACATAATAACATGTTTGAGACAACAATAATCTAAAACATTATGTCTAAACATATATTGTTACTAAAGACGTGTTTCACACAATCATAACCACAAACATTAATGATAGTTTGTGATTGTGATTACATCAACCATGTTTTTTCTTTGCGTGTTAAGGCCATGTCAGATAAAACGTTTGCTTCGCTTTGCGTTAGAGATTCGCTTTGACATCTAAGATAAAATATACATATTTATACGAAAGATGTCACAGTACTTTTAACGCAGAGCGAAGCGAAAAGTTAGGCAACTCTCATCTTTTTACATGCTTTGACAATGTATTAGTATAAAGGCATACACCTTTTGCGTTACGATTTTCAGTCAAAGTTCGAAACATCACGCAAAGCGATGAAGTTTTATTTGACATGGCCTTTAAGCCACGGTCACACTTGGCAAATATTGACAAAAAAAAAAAACGTAACCAACAGTGTAATAAGTAGTTATTAAGATTATTTATAGTTGACGACATTGTAATTAGCAATTAAGTGGCAACATTGTAATTTGTAATAGGAATTAAGATGACATTGCATTTTAATCAATTGAAGCGTTGAGAACCTTATAGACAATCAATAAAAGATAAACCTTTTAAATAAAAAACATAAAATTTTATTTGCTAATAAATAACATCAACCATTGATGTTATATGGTGTCAGAAGTGGGATTGTGTACGTTTCCACAAATAATAGATTATTATTATTATTAAACAAAATCGTGCGAAAGTATTTAAACATTACAAGTGAAAACGCATTCTTGTTGCTAAAGCTTAGCAGGTGGTTTTCAGGACAGAGCAACGTCTACATCGAATTGTCCTCAACTAACTAACACCAAGGTACTATTTGTCAGGGAGTTGTTCAAGTTTTCTTGGAATGGCAGCAGCTGATCGCTTACCACCGGAGTTAGATTGCTCCAATTTGGCCAATGAGTGGCCAAATTGGAAGCGTAGCTTCATGGTGTACATGATAGCTAGTGGTAAGTCAAAGGAGTCAGAAATGACAAAGATAGCAAACTTCATCTGGCTCATTGGCACAGGCGGTGCGAACATTTACAATTCACTATTTCCTAATGACGGTACGGAGAAGTCTCTGATGGGTACTACGACCGCAGGAGAGGCAGTAAAGCAACGCAAACTAGATGAGGTGTTGGCAAAGTTCGATGAACACTGCTTGCCACAACGTAACGTGGCAATGGAATCCTACAAGTTCAACATGATATCCCAGAAAGAACGTCAATCATTTGCTGAGTTTGAGACCGAGCTAAGAACGCAGATGCGGTACTGTGATTTTAAATGTAAATGTGGAGAGGTTTACGAGAACCGTATGCTGCGTGACCGGATTATCGTTGGAGTTTATGATAAGAAATTACAGCTGAAATTGTTAGACGGTCGTGACGAAGAATTAGCACGTGTTATTGAGATGTGCAAGACTTACGAAACAGCAAACGCCAACAAAGATATATTGGATGCGAAACTAACAATAAATGTCGTTAAAGCAGTTGAGAAGTCTGAACCAACAGCAAGGCCAATTAACAGATTCTGTTTTAACTGTGGTGGCCCATGGAAACTTGGTCATCAATCTGAGTGCAAGGCTAAGGACGTTATTTGCCATTCGTGCGAAAAAAAGGACATTTTAGAAAGATGTGCCGTAAACCCCGGGAGAAAGCATCTGATAGAAAGCAGTACACGGGAAATGACAACAAGCCTAGAGTAGCAGGAATAAATTGGAGTGAAACGGAAGGTAAACAAATTATTGGTAATATTAGCAATTTAAGTAGAATATTAAGTTGTAATCACATTCTTAGGGTAAATTCATTAGCACCGGAAAGCAAACGCTGGACAAAGAAGTATATTATAGGAGAAGAAAACGTAACATTTAAATTGGACACTGGGGCCGACGTGAACTGCATTCCACTGAAAATAGTAAAAAAAAATAGGTGTTAAGCTATATAATGAAAATTGTGAGCTACCAGTGTTTGATTATAATGACAATAAACTGCAAGTCTTTGGTACTTGTAAGCTAAAATTAAAGGATTTAGACACAAAGTTATTTAAATTAGCAGAGTTTGTTGTAGTTAATGATAAATGTGAACCAATACTCGGATTAGCAGCATGTGAGAGGTTGAAATTGATAAAACGGCTTGACGTGGATAGCATTACTGGTACAGTATCGAAAGCTTCATTCATGGATAAGTATGGTAGTGTTTTTCAAGGACTTGGAAAATTTCCAAGAACATTTTCAATATCATTAAAGGAGAATTCGAAGCCAGTGCTTCACTATAGAAAGCGAATTCCTAATTCGCTATTAGGGAAATTGAAACTAGAACTTGAAAAAATGGTCGAAGACGGAATTATATCACAAGTTGATTATCCCACGGATTGGGTCAATAACTTACAACTGGTAGAGAAGTCAAATGGTACAATTCGAATATGTCTAGACCCAAAAGCTTTGAATGAGTGTATAAAGCGAGAATATTTTTTGATTCCAACAATTGATGATCTTACTTCGAATCTCGCAGGTAAACAAATTTTCTCGGTATTAGATTTGAAAAGTGGTTTCTGGCATATGGAACTGGACAAAAGAAGTTCAGACCTGACAACATTTTTAACACCTTTTGGGAGGTTTAAATTTTTACGCGTGCCCTTTGGCCTAAATTGTGCCCCTGAAATGTTTCAGCAGGAAATGATTAGAATTTTTGGGGACATAAAAGGAGTGCTTGTTTATTTTGATGATTTAGCGATCTGCGCTGACAGTGAGGAAGAACATGATCGAATCATGAATTTAGTATGAATCGGGCCAAAGCGAACAATATTAAGTTTAATCCAGAAAAAATTCAATATCGTCAGAGGGAAGTTAAATTCATGGGAAATATTTTATCGGAAGGGAAAATCAAAGCGGACTTAAAATATGTTGAGGCAATTTTGGGAATGAAGAAACCTCGTAATAAATCTGATGTGTTAAGGTTTTTGGGACTTTTAAAATATTTGTCCAGATTTATTCCTAGCCTGTCAAGACGAACGGCTGAGTTACGTAATCTGACTCGAAATGATGTAGAATTTGAATGGACAGAAAAACATGATAAGGAATTTGAAAATTTACTTGGATTAGTGACAACGGGACCTGTTTTAGCTATTTATGACCCAAATTTACCAGTGGTCATACAAACTGATGCCTCTAAAGATGGGTTGGGTTGTGTCTTAACTCAGAATGGACATCCGGTTGTATTTGCTTCTCGCACACTCAGCAAGAGTGAACAGAAGTGGGCACAAATCGAGAAGGAACTATTAGCGATTGTTTTTTCCTGTCAAAGATTTCATTTCTTCTTGTACGGAAGGGAATTCACTGTAGAAAGTGATCACAAGCCCCTGGAAGCCCTTGTCAAACGGGATATCGATGATGTGACCATGCGTCTACAACGCATGTTCATGTTTCTTCTTAAGTATCCCCTTATGAAAGTGATTTATAAGCCAGGAAAAGACATGTTAGTAGCGGACTGTTTATCGAGGGCACAATTGTCTGAAGTTTCAGAAATAGAAGGATTATCGGGTGTTATTCATTCGGTGACGAAATCTGTTTGTCTCACTGAACAGAATTACAATTTTTATAGGAGCGTACTGGAAAATGATTCAGAATATTTACGTGTTCGTGGATACATTGAAAATGGTTGGCCGAGATTCCATCGTTTAGATCCGTTAAGTCAACAATTCTTTAAATTGAAGACTGAATTACATGTCTAGAATGGATTATTATTTGTAAATCATAGATTAGTAATTCCTTCGGGCATGCAACGTAGATTACTCAATTGGTTGCATTATCGCACCTTGGCATTGAGAAAACGCTTGCTCGTGCAAGAAAGTTATATTATTGGCCGGGAATGAATAAAGACATCAGGGATGTAGTGTCGTCATGTAGGATTTGTGAGAAATTTAAAAGGAACCAACGAAAAGAGCCTTTAGTGCAGGAGGAACCTCCGAGATATCCATTTCATATTGTTGGAATGGATATTTTTGAGTACGCAGGACGAGATTACATAGCACTATTTGACGCCTATTCAAATTTCCTCTTGTCAGCTAGAATACAGAATAAGACTTCTGGTCATGTCATCAATATAATTAGCCAAATATTTAATATTATAGGATACCCAACGATACTTAAATGTGACAACATTCCATTTAGTTCAGGGGAGTTCAAGCATTTCGCGGATGAGTATAACATACAGTTTAAATTTTCAAGTCCAGGGTACCCTCAAAGCAACGGGTTGGCTGAAAAGGGGGTAGCAATAGCAAAAAATATTATTAAACGCTGCTTTGAAATGAATGAAGCTGACCGTTTTCAATATCATCTACTAGATTATAACACCACTCCCTTGGCGGACATGCACGTCGCTCCGGCCGAATTATTTTTTGGGAGATTATTAAAAACAAAGTTACCAGTAAGTGATTCCTTGTTAACCAGGAATAGAATAGATGAACGGGAAATTTCAAACAGGCTGTATAAAAAAAAGGAAAGGCAAAAATATTATTATAATAGGAGCGCAAGATCGTTACCAGTATTAAAGGAGGGTGACCTAATAATGTTTAAAAAACAGGGGAAAAATTGGAATTATGGTCAAATTGTATCATCTTTTAATGGCAGATCATACATAATCAGGGACAGTTTTAACAATTATTTTAGGCGTAACAGACGTTTTATTGTTAAAACAAAGAACAATGACTTCAATGCTAGTGACCTTGCATTTGAGGAGGATTGTGGGGGTGACGGAAACAATATTGACGCAGGCCGCAGGGAAACACAGAGCCCAGCCTCTAATCGACATGGGTTAAATAATGATATTGTTACTGATGTGAGTTTTCCTGAGGTGAGGCGAAGAAGTATTGATCAAGATAATAGTAACGCAATTGAATCAGTCCCTTCGGTGAATGTGGAATCTCCTATGGGGATGACCTTGAACGAAAAAATTCCCGAAGCGAGTGAATCAAATGCTCCAGAGTCCGAAACTCTACAACTAAATGTTGGACATCCCCGAGTAACTAGGAGTGGGCGCGTGATAAAGCCTCCATCGCGTTATGGTAGGGATTATGCAGATTAAATGTGGCCGAAACGCTAGTCTGTTGAAAGGAATTTCTAAAATAAATTAAATACAAAAAATTAAAAAAAAGAAAGCATGTAATAAGTAGTTATTAAGATTATTTATAGTTGACGACATTGTAATTAGCAATTAAGTGGCAACATTGTAATTTGTAATAGGAATTAAGATGACATTGCATTTTAATCAATTGAAGCGTTGAGAACCTTATAGACAATCAATAAAAGATAAACCTTTTAAATAAAAAACATAACATTTTATTTGCTAATAAATAACATCAACCATTGATGTTATAAACAGGCGAGCTAAAATATAATTTTTTTTATTTTGCAATATTTATGTTGATTATAAAAATTCATCATAGAAAAAAGTTTTTTTCTGTGTCTGGCAGTATAATTAGTTTTATTACGTGATATAAAGACCATGTAAAATATAACTAAACTACTTACAAAAGTAGTGGTTATGTCTTGTTCAAATTTTTAGCAAGACAGCTAAAGATGTGTACATCTCTAATAGAAACAGATAAAACAACGACAACAACAACAGCAATACAAGTTTTAGCTGAAGTAAGTGCCCATTTAGACAGGGAAACATTTGGAAGGGAAACATTTTGTTTGTGATCAAATTACGGGTGAGGAAAAGAGAATGGGTTTTGTGTTCGGTACTCGGCGACACGCTTTGTTCTCATTTTCCTTGTCGCTTTGCTTGGCTTTTTGAGAAAAAAATAACAATATTAACAGAATGTTTCCGGCAACATGTTCGTCTGTGTGACCGCGAATGAAAAAACAAAAAACAATTCCAGATGTTTTCCTTCCAAATGTTCGCTCGTCTAAACTCGGACTAACCCATTAAACTGTATTGTATACAGCGTTACCGTTGGTGCCACTAAAGTGGCATTTTGCCACTTTTTCGATTGCTTGGATACTATTTGGCCACTTTTACAAAATGCAGGCAAATGTGGTACTTTTTGTGATTCTTACCACTTTTTTGATACTTTTTCCGTTAGGAAAAGATACTTTAATATAAGTAAAACTGTTTTAATATATTAATATCATGCGTGGTAAGCTGAAAATCGGTTGAATAAACTTTCTATTAACAGTTTTATTTATTATGAATAAGAGGGTAAAGATATCTCGCATATATAAATATATATATATTATTCGTGAAGCAGAAACCAAACTGTTGTGTACCGAAAACTTTTCTAAAATTTGTGTAATTGACATTAAAAGTAAAATCCAAGTTTTTACCAAAAATTGTGTAAAGAATTGATATAAAAAACAAAATGCTCAATATATTGAAGTATTTAGACCCATTATTTATAGTGTCTAATGAAGATATCGACCCCTAACCGCGAAAATAACGTAAGCGCCAAAAATCAAATTTTACAGGTGGGAGCTTTTTTATTTTATTTCATATAAATTTTGTATGAAATTTGTCGCCTACAATAAAATTGTTTTTGCTATAAAATCGTAACGGTTTCTTTTGTGACCATGACATTTTTGGAGATGATGCACGTGTTGCCAATAAAGTCATTTATTAAAAAAAAAACGAAAATTGAAAATCCTGTCGCTTACGTTATTTTCGCGGTTAGGGCTCGATATAAACTATTTCGAATTAGTTTCAGAGTTTAAAGATATTATAACTGACCCAGATGCATTTATACATGAATTTAAACTTCTAGAGATTAAATGACGCGAATTATGAACACTTATTTAAAGTTTCGAATGCTAAAAATTGTTGGCGTGAAATTGGAATATTGAAAAATAGATTTGATGAGTATACCTGTATATTAGGGTGGGTCGAAAATATTTTTTTTCTTTTATCGACTTCTAATAGCGTAAATATGTTGTATTTTTGTCTGCACTAGACCCCTGTAAAATTTTATTAATTTATTTTTAGTGTAACAGCCCGCGCTTTGACCTTCAATTTTGTTTAATTTTGAATATAACAACAAAAGCATTGTATTGCAGAAAAGCATACTACTGTATTTTATTGACTTGTAAGTTCGTGAAAATAGTATCAAAAGCATCCATGACTCTATGCAATAAAAAATTAAGAGAAGGTTTAACATAGACTAAACTTGAATCAAGACGATAGATGCCTAGATTTCACAGTAAAAAAGATTTTGCGACCAAAAATTATTTTTTTGTTTTCTGTTGTATAAGAACCAAAGTTTTATTTTTTTTTTTTTTAAGTTAAATTCAAAATATTTTCAGTTTTAATTAATAATAAGGAAAATCTAAAGATATTATTCAACTGAAACTGTAAAGTAAATGAGAATTATAAGCTAAAAAATGGACACAAGTTGTAAAAATACTCTCTTTACTTTGATTCAAATATTTTTTTTTTTTATTGAATATGAAGAAATATGTGATTATTTCATTGTTAAATATGTTTTATTGAGTACTATTTTGCAAAGTGTAATTTTGATAAATTTTTTCATTAAATCAAATAAATAGGCTGTTGACCTCAAATATTAGTTTTAACAAGCTGTGTTTTTAAAAATATTCTTGAGATATTTTTTTCTGTGTAATAAATAATAATAAAATATAAATATAATAAATAAGTATGTATATATACACTCATAAAATTATTACAGTAACTGATTGTAGGTTATTAAATTCGTTTTCGGTACTGTTAAAATTGAATAAAAATATAGTTATTTTACGAAAAATTTTTTTTTTAACATTTATGTTTGTTATTCAAAAACCAAACTACCAAAAAATAATGTTTTTCCGTATTTATTTTGTTAATTTGTTTGATTTTTATCGGTTAAAATATATTTTTTAAAAGTAAAAACTATTCAATTTTAACGAATATGATGTTCAATAAATAAAAAACTTAGAAATTACTGAAAAAATCATTTGTTTTAAATGAAATGTAAATGATCCGTTTTTTAAATGAATTTTAATTTGTTTCAAATGAATTTTCGTTTGAATTTAACTACATAATATTTTGAGTGTATACTTTTCCGCGCCATAAGACTATATTACCATCACCTATGTGCAATAACACCATAATCGCTTAGTAACCAAAGTGGAATTAACGCGATAACAGTGTAATTGTTATGGTTACAAATTGCCAAAAGAATGAGTTGCCATTGTCAAGTACAGTAGGTGGAAGGGGGAGGGGAGAGCGCGTCCGGCGGGCCCAACATGTTTACAAACTCCAAAGCATAGCCGGCCTTCGGCCGGGCGCAAGGATTTTCTCCTCTATGGAATAACAAATACCGGCTTCGCTAACTAAAGCTTCTCTGCGTAGTCGGCCTTCGTTCGGAATCAAGGCAGATTTTAGAAGCTTTAGTTAGCGAAGCCGTTATTTGTTACCATAGAGGAGAAAATCCTTGCGCCCGGCAGAAGGCCTGCTATGCAGCGAAGCTTTAGTCAGCGAAGCCGGTTTTTTTATATCATAGAGGAGAAAATCCTTGCGCCCAAAAGTGTTTTCGTTATATTTTGTATATATACACCCAGAGAAAAAACCACAAAACTGTTTTTAAATAAATTAGAATTATATTAAAAGAAAAAAATTTAAATGGGAAATAAGGCCATGTATGGCTTTATTTCCTATGGCTTTATTGCACGGTGTCCTTTTCCGTAATAGTGAAAGAAGAGTTACGGTCAATTCAGAGCGCTATGGTCGTATGATAACCGACTGTTCTTTGGCCTGCAAATTAAAATTATGAACTTGACGATATGTGGTTTCCACAAGACGGTGCTACGAGCCACCAACTTTAGCTTTATTGCTTGGAAAGATTCCAGAACGGATAATGTTTCATTGTCAATTGGCTATATTAGTGGAGCATTTAAAAACCAACTTTCGTCAAGTTATTGCGGAGATACCGCCCCAGATAAACAACTTTTTATTTTAATAAAAATTCTTGCTACTTAAACTAAAGCCTTAATGAGTTTCCATTACAGCAAATTTTTTTTTTCAAATAGTGCTTATTTAAATGTTTGAATTGATGAAACTTTAACAAAAATGGCTATTAAACATATAAGTATAATAAGTAAAATTAACATCTGCAAGATTAATGGCCATTTTCTCAATGTGTCCTGTTACTTAATGTCAACATAAATTGATTGGACCGATAAACGATTTTGAGTTTCACAATATACCGACAAAAAACATTGTTTTTAATTGGCAACACCACTCAAAATACATGTAAAAGTTGGGAGTCAGCTGATTGAATTTATCTGTACGGCAAATAAAAGGAAAATAAATAATTGGCGGATGAGTGCCGGTTAGCTTTGCGATAAAATCGAAGCAAATGAGACATTGAGAAAACCAAATTTCTTTAATGTGCAGTTTGTCGTTGGGAAAAAAGATAATCGCCTAATGAGAAAATGGCCATTAGATGTGGATTTTCAATAACATTGTCAAATAATGTCTAGTTATTACTTTAGCATGGTTTTCATAACTAACCGATAGCTAAAGGTAGGATTTTTTCGGCCGGATAAAAAGTGTTCCGTTATTACAACTTCACTTTAACCTAAAGTAAGCGATAAGTTAAAGGAAATTTCATTCTAACTGAGAGGTTTAATAACAGTTGTAATAATGGAACACTTTTTGTTCGGCAAAAAATAAAAATTCTTCATTCAGCTATCTGTAAGTTGTGAAAACGGGCTTTAGAGTTAAAGAAAACAGTTTTTTTGCTCTTCTGTAAACTTGTGATTTTGCAGATAGCACTTTTTGAATATAAGCCCTCGGTATATCTGGAACCGAATTTCTATGACAATTTGTTTATCAAAACTTTTTAAACCTAATTTTTTATATTTAATTATTATTAATAAGGGTATTCACTTCAATTTTTCTTGTTGGAAAAATGGAAAAAATAAAAATTACACTCTTATTGATGTGAACGGGGGGGGGGGGGGGGGGGGGGTTTTTTTTTTGTAAAAAGTACAAACTGTCAAAAAATGTTGTAACTATAAAAACTAATTTTAAAAATCAGAGTTGTACAATTCAAGAGTGTATAAAAAGAGATGCAATTTTTCGTACTTTGTATTAAAAATTAACAATTTTTTATGAATGGCAACATCATTTCGTTTGACGTTTAAAGCGGAAAACTACATATTTTTATCCTGGAGGCTTATTCTGAATTGCGATGCGAAAATCAATGCGATGCGAAAATGCATAAATTCGAACAATTGCTATTCTGTATTGCGATATTCGCAAAGTTTTTTTTTAATCGCATTTCAAATGCGAAAAGGTGACAAGTCGGTATTCTACATTGCGAAAACAAATGTCAAATTCGCAAAATTTATTCGACAACAAAATAGCATTTGCAAAGTACAAACATGTTAGTAAAAGATAATATTTTATTTATTTATTCATCATATATTTATTATTTAATTTAGGGAAGCAAGCAATAAGACCACCAATTTGAAATTATGATAGAATTTATGAATAAGCACCAAATGCACGCCAGTCGGCAAATACTTTGTGGCAAACGTTAACTGAAGAAATAAATATCAATGGACCACCTATTGGAGAAGCTGCAGGATGGAAAAAGTATCAAATATATAAACCAGTTAAAAAATATTTGACTTCAACTTTAATTTTAATAGGTTTGGGCCGATTTTAAAGCAGTGTTCGAAAATAAACAGTACATTATTTAACGTTCGGCTCACACACAAAGGAACGATATCTTTTTTTTAGTGATTGTGTAGACATACACAACCCTTAATACCGTTCGTAACTATTTTCAAGAAAGAACCGAACATTATATAATGTTCGGTTTTTCGTTAAAAAACAGAACAATTATAGTAATACTGTAGACAAACATTATATCTTAATGTTCTATAATGTTTTTTTCGTGTGTGTATTTTGTTTTTGTAAAAAATGTTTGGTTTTTTTACCAGCCAAAAGGGACGAACATTAACGATCCGAACCGAACACATTGAAGTTTGTGGATTTTCAAAAAAAACCGAACGGAATTAAATGTTCACATCTTTTGTTGAGTTTGATAAAAACAGTAATATTTTTGTCTTGGAAAGATGACTAACAGGGAAACGTTATTTTTTTAATAATTTTCTACACAAACACTATTAGTGTTTGTGTTTTCCAAAAATCTACCGAACCGAACATTAAGAAACGATATTTAGTTTTTATTTTCGAACACTGTTTTAAAGTACACACAAAACATTTTCATTTTCTTCGTCGTCGAACCACGTCGTGCCACAAAATCCATTTTTATTATATTTTTTTATTACAGAATGTCCTAAATATATTTTTTAAACAATTTTCACAGCCAAACACAAACAATTTATTTATTTTTAATTTGACGTTTATTGACACTGACGTATATTTGAGAAGCGTTGCCACGATTTGAAATAAATTGCGAATACGATTGCGAAAGTCTTACATAATACCAATTTTCTTTCGCATCGCATTTCATTTGCGCATCGCATTGATTTTCGCATCGCAATTCAGAATAAGCCTCCTGATTTTTTTACACTTGGTTATAGTTTGATAAAAATGTAACTTTTGGTGGAATTTTTTTTTCTTGTGGTTGTTGTAACAAAAATTACATTTGTCCACTTTTCTATTTTTCCAACAAATAAAAAAACTGAAATGAATACCCTTAATGTTTTATTCTTTTTTTTTGCCTTGTTTTCCGTAAATTTAAATTTCGCAAAAAATTGAATTTGATTATTCTCTTTCACATTCGCTTAACCTATTCGACGCACCCCTTATACATTCTACTAATAAAATAAATATTCCAATTTAATTTGAGGCATTTAAATATTAAATATTAAGAATAGTTCGATTTTATATCTTTGAATACAACACGCGCAGTTGATGCTTCTCACCTGTTGTGGGTTTTTTTCAAGTTTTAACATAAAAAAACTTTAAAGCTAAACCGAAATAAGAGAAATTATTAAAAGTGTTAAAACAAATCCAACAAAAGTTCAACTGCGAAACTTAAAAATTGCATAAATTCGGACAGGTTTCTTATTTAAATAATGCTCTGTAATTTCCAAAATCTCATGTTCTTTTTATTTGTAATCCCAACTCTTGTTTTATCTTAATGACTGTTGTTAAATTTATTTATCTACCTTTTTAATATTCATACATATTGTGTAACTTAGTAAGATTATAGAGCATGAAATTATATTTAAAATTAATTATGCAAATTTTTTTGTAAGTTTATTTAAATAAAAAAATAAAAAAAAAAACTCGAAGACACTTCGAGAACAAAAAAAAAAACAAATTAACACTTACAACATGTTCTCACATGCTAAACTTAATTTCAAAAAGAAAGTTTTTCAAAACAAGAAGAAACATTTTTACTCTGGCTTGGTTGACTGCATGCACACTATTTTGAAACTAGAATAATCCTGCTGGGTACAAAAGCTTTATTTTCATTACCGTAGTTATTTTCAAAAAAGTGGTGCAGCGGTAATGTATCGTTAAGGAATTGTTTACTAAAAAAAACTTCCTGGAACGAAGAAAATAAACTTTAATACATTTGACAGCGTTACATCAGGCAATAAGATTTTACATTAAAACAACAATAAAAAAAACTTAAATTTGTTTTTATCAAAGTTATTTTCGGGAATACAAAATTTATTATCAAGATTTTTATATGACGTGCTAAATTCCCAATTTTCCATATTTGATAAATACACCGGAATTTATTGTTGATGCGATAAGCTATTCCTATGCGCATTTCACTGATTGCTTAGGCCAGATCATCATGTTTTTGTTTTCAATATAAATTTTAAAATGAAAATTTTATCTTAATTTTCAAAACGGGCAGGTAAATTCATCAATTTTTTTGAACAATAAAATTGAGACCTAAATCAAGGTCTCAAATAAAGAGCCAGAAATCAAAAACAGTTCTCAAGGACGACAAGCCGTATGATGGATAACACAGGCCAACACTCAATTTGCTTCTTTGAATTTACCAACCGATTCTAGTTAATTTGGGTGCGCGGAATTCAAAACTGTAATGAGTTTGTCTCTATCAGCTCTAGTTTTCATGATATAACTTTTTATACCCTCCTCCACTTATGACCTCCAATTACACCAATTACCCAAATTTGTTTTCCAACATTTTTTTTTTATCAAAATTTTTTATTTACTGTTTTTTAAGTATTTAGAAAGTAAAACTTTTCCATAGGAATTTAAAAAAATTAAAAGAAGTAAAACTGTTTCATACAGATTTATTAAATTAAAAAAAAAAAAATACTTAAAAAAAATTTGGGTGTTTTTTTTTTTTTTGGGAATAACAGTAAATAAAAAATTTTGATAAAAAAAAAATGTTGGAAAACAAATTTGGGTAATTGGTGTAATTGGAGGTCATAAGTGGAGGGTATATAAAGTTATATCATGAAAACTAGAGCTAATAGAGACAAACTGATTACAGTTTTGAATTCAGCGCACCCAAATTTACTAGAATCAGTTGATAAATTCAAAGAAGCAAAAATCTTTTTTAATTTTGTCGGGCTGTGTAATCGTTCTAAATTTTTATTTTCACATAAACTCTCTCTGTCGCAATTTGCTTACTGCTTGTGTATGAAGCATATCCAAAAGTTCACATACCCATAAGACCTTAAATAACCTGAGTTAAGAATACGATTAAGCCAAACATTTCATTTCAACATGATTTTGGCCTTAGTCGCGGATCTTTTTATCTGAGAAAGGTGTGTGATTCTTGACCAAAACTTTACAAACACCCAATCTATTTTAAAGCTAAGATCCCACTATCGGCTCAAATAGCACAATCTGTGACGATTTTTATCGTGCTATATCGGCACACATTAAAAAACTTTGCACAATTTTTTCTTAGGTGGTCCCATTATCGTCGCACATTGTGACAATTTTTTTCGGTTCATATCGGCCAAAACTCAATTGCGACAATAATCGGTACAATGCGGTCACACTATCGTGCTATTTGGGCAAATTAAATCAAATGTTTTTGTTTATTTACTTGTTGGCAGACATAATTTTACTTTAGAAATCCGCAAAATTCTCTGTCCGAATATTAAATTATGTTTCCTAACAATTTTAAATAATATGTTAATATATGTATAATAAAAAATATATTCAATTTCATTCAAACTTACTGCACTTGTTCTTTTTGTTTTTGTAATTGTTGTTTTGTAAACAGATGTTTACAAACCAGGGATGGCAACATCGATACAACTGCAATGTTTTGGTTAAAGCGAATTGTTTTCTTTCATTTAGTAGTACAAATGTACTATTTAACGTTTCAATACATAAATAATAGATAAAACAAATGTAATTTTGGTACAATTAAGCTCAAAAAAGTAAAATTTTAGTAGCCAGTTTGTGCAATTTAAAAATTTCGTTTTGCCATCCCTTGTATCGGCGCTGATTGGCGACTGTGATCGGCACACAAGTGGCCGATAAAAATCGGTACATATTATACAATTTGATTGCTCCACATTGTGCAAAATAGTGTTCACATTATCGGCGCATCTAGGTTAATTTTGATTGTCCACAGTCAGCACAATTTCGGCACAGATTGTCGCATATTAAAACATTTTGACCGTTCACACTATCGGCACATGAAATACGCCAAAAATTGGTACATTGCGCCGATAGTGGGATCTTAGCTTAAGGCCTAACATTGGTCCCTGGATGATTGTTTCTCCAACTTAATGTTAACGTTCGAAATCGTTGAACAGGCTGTTAATGTCAATTCCACAATAGCCTTCTTACAGAAATATATTAAAACAAACGTTCGCTTTATTTCTTCGTTCTTTGTATTCGCAATATCAACCGCAAAAACAGAAGAAGATTGTGGTAATCGGCAACAGCAAAGAATGATTTACGGCCTTATGTAAAAAATTAACGCAAACTTGAAGGATTCGATAAACAAAAAATTTGTGTGTAAAACCAGTTCAAGTTCACATTCAGTGTTTGCATAAGGCCGTTAAGTTTTTAGAACCTTAAAACTTTCGTTCAGTTTTAATATGATTTCTCTTTACTATATTAAGAGAGCAGGTATCTTCTTGAATGTCGTAGGAACTTTATTTTATGGCGCTTTAATCACCATTTGAATCAGTCCAAATCATACATAAATAATAACGCCTTGCAAGGTCAAGGCACATTAAAAGAGGGAGAGCATTACAAAAAAACCCCGACTTGTCCAATTGTCTCCATATAACGCAAAAATAATTACATGCACATATTTTGGCTCATACAGACGAAATTTTACAATTTGTTATTATTGCTCTTCCTAACACAAATACCTTGTTAAGTGTGCCTTGACCTTGCTCATAAGCTTCCTCAGGTGTTTCTAGAGATCATATAAAGGATATTTCACCGTTTGGTGTTACTGGGGAAATAGGTGCAATCCATACCTGGCATTCGGCAATGTTAAATATTGACATATCTCTTGAGATCAAGGCTGAACAGAGATCCTATTCAGTGCCACGGGAATCAAAAGCCGTCGGTGAGAAGGAGGCACCAGATTGACTTTTGGTTGAGACTTCCGGAAGGATACTTTTTGTTAGAAAATGCTTTTCACCACGAAAAGATTGCTATTGCAAGAAGCGTAATTCTTTTGGAGAAGGATACTTTTTGAATAACAAGGAGTTGACTTTTAAAGAGGTGTCTTTGCAGAAAGGTAAATTTTTAGGAGGTGATTATTCCAGGTATCACGTATCGGTTGTGGTTTACATCCAAGGAACTTCTTAACTTAATTAAAAACAGCACCTTACGTTCATTTATTTGGTGTCACAGCAATCAGTTCCTGAAGGCTATTTCAATTTCGGGCAATCCTGATAAAGCTTCTGAGTTTAAAATTGTGAATTTAATAAGCTAGGGAATATGCAAGAAATAAATAAAAATAAATAAAGGCCTAGACTACCTTAACAGGGAGTATCACTGACGAACCCTATCGGATTTGCAGACACTTGAGTTGGTTAGAATAGAACAATAGAATATAAAAAACAAGTAAGAGTGCTACACAGAAAAATTTAAAAATTGATTTCAATGAATAATAAAAAAAAAACTAATTAAATTTGCGCCAGCAAACAAATAAATAGTGTCGCTTAAACGTTTAAGTCACTTGATTAGACGTTAAATTCACTTCATTAAAAGTTTAATTGACTTGATTAAATTTTTAATTAACTTGATTAAATTGTTTATTAAAATTGATTTTATTTTTAATAAATGGTTTATTTGGTGAAAAATTTTGGAGATTTTTTTGTGTATATTAGTGCGATAAAAATAGAAAGTTATATAAGTACCCTTCTTAAGATTTGAATAAACACACATTTTGTGCCAAGCCCACTTTTCTTCTCCCGCCCAGATTTTGTTGGATGTCGTCCATTGATAACCAAAATTTTTTTACCCAATTTTGAAATCTTTAATGTCTTTGTATGTGAAGTGCTACGCTTACTATTCCAATTCTGCTTAGACAGGTTGTGTATTGTTAACCAAGATGCTTGTTCGTATTTTGGAAACTTTGGCTCCATCCGTTTTCCAGAAATATAGAGAAAAACTATTTGTGAGTAAAATTAGAGTCAGTCGTGTTTTTTTTTTTTTTTGTTCACAGCTCAGCAATTTGTTGACCGATCTTGCTGGCTTTCAATAGCAAACTTTTCGGGAATATATGTGATATAAATATATATTAACCTAGTCCCCATCTTATCAAGAGCCTTCGGAAAATATATTTCAATGGATAGCCGGACATTGTAATCAGGTTCGCTACTCATTACGACCCAGAATATATATGTGGCAGTTTCAGTTCCTTTTAGCGTCCCAATAATAAATGGAGCATCCAACGAAGCAGGTTTGTAAGGAAGAAACATAAAAGTTTCGCTTACCATTGCGCTTACGGAAGTCATGAATTTTTTATGGCGAGTTCCCACCTTGAAGCAATACTTTTTTGACGCATTAAGCGCATATAAAAATTGTTGGATGTAACAATCAGCCATACATACTGAATGTTTTGATACAGTTATTTTAAGTATTCTCCTTTACAAACCTGCTTCGTAGTAAGGGAATGCAGTGGCACTTGAAATGTTTTTTTTTTTTATAAAAAATGTTGAGAGTTCTTTCACTTACTTTACTGCATTTCTGTATGTCTTATTGCGTAGCGCATAATTGTGCACTTATTTTTTTAAATGTACCATTAGTGCATCGCAAAATGATAAAATTTTTTATTGGGGTGTATGACTATTACAACCATGCTTGTTTTTGTTGTGACCATTTTTAAATCTTAAATTCAAAAATAATAATTTTTTATTTAAGGAGCAACTTGCTATATATTGGAATTTTTACCTTAAAAGTTCTTTAGTTATCCGTAACTAAAATGTTTATTTCCCTTGCATGTATGGGACATATTCAAATCCTCTGCGTAACTTCCAGTCGCTTAGAACCTGAGTAGGGTAATCAAAGCCATATTGCAGCAAATTAAATACATGTATTTATTTGTTCTTTTGCTAGAAGTCAGCAGCAAAATTAAAAACCTTTTAAATATGATGGTAAAGTGGAATAAGGGCCCCTTAATTTACAGTACAGTACAAGTAAAACAACAACGTTAATATGCTGCAAGAAAAAAAAATAAGAAAAACCTGAAGAATAAAATGGCAAGTGGCAAGAAATGAAGAGCCATAAACTAAATGATTAAAAAAAGGAGTCTTTAAAACAAAAGCTGAAGATGGGTGATGGTTTCATATCAAACAGCAACTCCAATCGATATACACACTCACAGGTACATTAGGAAAAAAAAACGAACATGCCGAAGAAAATTTTTTACACATCCATGCAACAGCAGAAAAAATTAACATGCAACAATGTTGCCTTAAATCATGCAGTTTTTAAGAGAATGTGTGTCTTTTACTTCTTTTATTTTATTTCGCTTTATTAAGTATGAGCAAGTATTTTAACAAGACGTTGCGAAAAAAGGGAATTCGTGACTTTGTGGCTTAATTTATGAATAATTTGTTTCTAAACGTCGTTCACATCCACATAATTTCTGGAGGAATAGAAATGTTTTTTTCAGACTGCTCGTCTGTATGTCGTACGTCTTTTACAGTTTATTAAAACATCCAACACCACGAGTAGCGCATGATGGCTTACTAAGTTTGTCATATTGTGTGTGACATCATAAAATGTGTATCTAAGATCACATTAAGTAGGTACATAATCTGGCTAATCTAAATACTTTTTTGCTTATGATAACTTAAAAACACAAATGCTGTACTAAGTACCCAAGTACTTTACACTTTTGCAACTTCAAAAAATTAGACTTATCTACCAAAAAGCATTTAAAATTTAATAGAGGGCAGTGGTGAAAAATTAAAAAATTCAGATGGTACGGATCTTCCAGAACAAGAGTACATTATTTAACATTTTGGTACTTTTTAAAAAACATATTTTTTTAATGAAAAATAATTAAAAAGAAAAACAACCACAACTAAAACCTTAATTAAATTAATTTTAATATAAATAAATAAATATATAAATTTTTGGTTAACAAACTAAAAACTAATTCATTTGGATATAAAAATATATCGAGCCTTATTTGCGATTATATCGTTAGTGACAATTTATCGAAATTAAGTGTTTTTCTTGCAAATATGTTATAAGTACTCGTTACAATGACGAACAAAATCATAGACTTTACAGTTGCGAAGAAAAAGCTTATCTCAATCCAAATCAGGTATTGCACTCACTGATGGTATTTGTGGTACAATTGTACCAAATTTGGTACAATCGAAACTTCATTGGCACAATGGTACAATTCATCCCTTTTTGGTACAATTTAAAAAAAATAACCACTAAGTTTTATCATTTCTTTGAGTTGGACTCACTTTTTTCAAAAATAAAGTTTTTAATAACAGCCGTGAACAGAACTACCAAAAACTTTATTATTGTTAATTAATGTTCGCATATTTTACTAAAATATAAAGTACATGCGTATATACGTACTCGTATCCATGTCTAAGACGGATTAAGAGCCTCAAAATCGCCACTTTACTCGATTGTTTTGATGACACTTTCAACCAAGTGTCTACATTTTTGACTGCTTTTTTTAATTTTTATACCCCAAGTATACTACAAAATAGTAGTTTTAACCTTGTGCTTAAAGTATAGGTCGCAATTTTAAGGGTAATTGGATCAGACTTATTTTATTATAATCCAAATCATCTTACCATTTTTTGCTGGAATCGATCCATATTTGACGATTACCTTTTACATTTTGGTATTGAAATAGAAATTGGCGACAATAACTGTTACGATAGCCAATTTGTCAAGACAAAATGTTGCGATGCTGAATCCAAAATAAACCATAGGTCCAATACCCTTCCTAAAATCACTTGAAGGCAAACAAATCTCATATGGATAAAGATATCTTTATAATAATCGACACAAAAACTTTTACATAAATCTTAACCTCATAACATAATTTTGTTCTGGTGGGTCCACGATTGCCCATTGGTCTCACTCTCGAAAATTTAACTGTATATACTTTGGAGAATCAAATGTTCGGTCTTGACAGACTATACTTTCTTACTTGCTTTGTTTTTGTTTTTACATATTAAGTAAACAAGTGTTATGAATTCTTACTATGTATGCTTTTTAATTTTATAGCGAAGTTTTGGTACAATTTATTTCAATTTGGTACAATCAAAGACTATGAATATATAAATCTATAGTCTTTGTTACAATTTTGCCATTGAGACGGTACAATTTAAGAATTGTCAGATCTCAACAGTGATTGCACTGCTTAAGAAAAACAATAATAAAAACCGTCCTCCTGTTAAATTTGCCTTTTGTTGCTTACGATATAATCGCAAATAGGGCTCGATATGTGAATTTACATGTTTATATTAGTGGTTTGAAGCAATAGATAATATGCGATAGTTTTCTTAAAACCATTGATAACAATCGATAGTTTCGATAGTCCTTAAAACTTGAAGAAAAATAAGAAACATTTCTATCAAAATCAATAATGCTATGTTCATACGACGATAAAGCACTCGTTTCGCTCTCTGAAACTAGATAGCCAAACATGCTGTTGATACGATTTATTCTTGTTTCATTTTGACATTTTTTTGTGTTGTTATTGTAATTTTATTACAAATAGTTTAAAAAAAAGTTAAGAATATTTATTAATATTATTATTTTATAATTATCACTTTATTTTATTTGACATCAATTTTAATTTTGTTCTTTTCTCTGTTTTGATTTTTTTTTGAGAGCTGGTTCAGATAAACTAACGATAATTGTTATCAAAATTTTGTATGGAAAAACATGTTGTTTCTTTCATGTTTGGGGCTCGAAACAGGAATGGGAGCGCGAAACACGAATATTGCTGTCCGTGTGAAAATGGTATAAGAGAATTTTAGCAATTAAAACTTTTTACCATAGAATTCGTAGAGTCCCAAGTAAATCGTCATAAGACGGAGACTAGTCTACAAAATTTTATGTTCCTTTTATTGGTTGTCATTTTTTTACTGGCGGAGCGAGAGTTGGGAATTCAAATTATGAATATCAACGTAATCTATGCTTAAAGCTACGTTCACAATCAAAAAAACAATTTCGTTTATTCTTCTATCTTTTTTCTTCCCAAAGTATTTCATATATTTTCCTTTCATTTTTAGAACAAAAATGTAACTAAAATTTTTTTAAAAATGTAACCAAAGTTGAGTCAACTAGAATTTCAGCAACAATTTGTATGAAATTGTTTCTGACGTTTAAAATAATTTTATTTAGTTTTGAATGAAAATTTTAACAAAATGTTTACAAAAATAAAAATAAATGCATAATATTGTTGTGGCTAAAATTTGCAAACGGTTTCTTGATGCAAAATGTCTGTACACGCAGAGAAAAAATATGGTTGGGCATGGTTACTGCAACAACACTATGTTTAATGTAACAATATATAGTTGTCGTACACAAATAATTGTTGTTTTTATTTAATATCAACAATATTATAGTTACTGTAAACATATCAATGTTTATCGCAATTATGAATTTGAGTATTGTTGACCGAAAAATAACAACTTAATTATGATAACTTTCTAAACATATTATATTTCTCACAACCACATAATGATATTTAATAGCCATAACATGATACCTTTCTATACAATCAAACTATTTTTACTCTAATCATATTATATTAGCGCCATTTGTAAAATAATTTTAAAGCAGTTGTGTGTTTTTTTTTTTATTTGTGAGCGGTTAAACAATTAAAAGATAAAATTCCATAAAAAAAATAAGTTTAAAGAAATTAAAAAATTAAAATATTAGCGGAGTTCATTCAAGTATTAGTGATTTTATAGAGGAAATGAAAAAAAATCGTAGTTTTTTTGTGAAATCCAACAACAAAACACACACAGATTTCTTTATATTTTATTAAAGTGCTACGATATTTCTGTGGTTTTCATGGGCAACCGCGTATGTCTTAAAACAAATTTTTCAGGAAAGCCGAAACCCCATTCCAGATCAAACTATGGGCTAGGTTTTGCACTTTTTAAACTTTTTTCAAAAAAATGTAAAGAGCGTTCAAAATTAAAATCGAAAAAATGGACACACGCGGTTGCCCATGAAAACCACAGATTTTTCATTTGCTCTTTTGCAAGCCTTAAATTGAACTCCGCTATTTGATTAACATTAAGAAAAATTGTAAAAAGCCACAAAATAAAAAATCGATTCAAAAATATTTTAATTTATTTTGTATTTTTATGACAGCTATGAAAGGTGCTGTATCATAATATGATTGCTTCTAAATTTATTATGATTAACATGATGATAATATGATTACTTCTTAGCTTATTATGATTAACATGACAATAATATGATTACTTCTTAGCTTATTATGATTAACATGACAATAATATGATAAATTTCTTAGCTTATTATGATTAACATGACAATAATTTGATTACTTCTTAACTTAGTATGATTAACAGAATAGTAATATGATTAAGGGAAAAATATTATGATGTAATATTTCGAGTATATTTAGTCATAATATGATTCAATAATAATCTTAATATGGTGACTACAATCATAATTCTTAGCATAATATGTTGCTCTTAGAATATGTTTACCACAACCATGTTTTTTCTTTGCGTGTAGTTACAAAAGAAATTGTTGCTCTATTATGAACACCAAGTGAAAATGTTATTTTGATTGTGAACGCAGCTTTAGTAATTTACAAAAAATAAAAACAAAAAGTTGCTGCCAAGTTGTGTTTCTATCAGAGAACTGCAAAATCACTATTTTTCTTGATTTACTCATACGCTAAAATTTACATTCACTCTTTGCATGCAAAACAAAGTTCAACGTTGGTAATTTTTACATCGTTTCGTACACATTTGATTTTTTCATGTATTCGTTTTTTATTGAAAGTGCTTTATTTGCATTTTTGTTGCGCACGCAATATAACACAAATGTGTACATTCAAAGGAACACATTCTTAAGGCCCAAATACACGGGTCAAATTCCCATCCAGCATTAAGGTTGTATTAGTGAAAATGAGTTTGTATGTGTGACACCGACGATGCTTGATGGAAAATCAAAAAATTTAGATATTTTGCATGCTTGACGAGTGATTTTGATGAATGTATTGGCGTTACTCTTCAAGCACCCACACGCTTTAAACGTGATTTCAAACCGAACAGACGCTAAAAATGTCGGATGAAAAGTTTTTTTGGAGGAAAAAAAATGTTATTTAATAATTTTCTCCTTCTTTTCTTCAATTTTTTTATATTTATTAAAAAGCAACACAGTTTAAAGTTTGTAATCACAATTAAGCACTTTTTATATATATTTTAATATTTTTTGCTCCTGTTATTGTCACTTCAAAATAAAATGCAAAATGAATGCTTGAACGATTGTATAAATAACAAAGAACGATGTGCATAATTTGAATGACTGCAAGCCAGCAGCGAATATTTGCGGTTGCACAAGTTTGATTGTATGACCGCAAGTGAGTGTATTTGTTGCTGTTCATTTAATGCGATTTTTTTACAATTGCACAAAGCCGTTCTCTGGTTGCTATCAAACGTTGCTATGCAATCTTTGCACAACAACTTTTTTTCGTAATTCACTCTCTCATACGAATTACATAATCCATCAAACAAAATGTTGCGAGCGCATTATCACATTTGCACGTAATTTATCTTGAATTATTTTCATCACTAATTGTTATCGAAGGCTGTAACAAAAACATTAAAAAAAAAAACTTAAAAATATAAAAAAATCGTTTTTATTTTTGTGAAATTTAAAAAAATGAGACATTCTAAATCGTCGCTCACTTTTGTATTCATTTTCAAAGCAATAAAATGTTCATAAATGTAAGAAGAAGAGTTGTTAAATAAAAAATATGCCGTATGAACAGTGTAATTCGCGTTCGTATGATGTAATTCAAAGCCCAAGCAACGCATATCAAAATGCCATGTAAAAATGCCAGAGTTTAAAACACTGCAGTCAAAGTAGAAAAACTGCAATTTCTTCAACTTCTTCATTTGTCATTGGCCAAAAAATAAAACAGTTGTTTTTACTTCTGATTCATTAAATGTAAACAGTCGCTTTCAAACCAACTCAAAAAAACGACAGTTTTTGGTTTCGACTGTAGTTAAACACTGAAAAATGGCATTAACGATAAAAGTTTATTATAAGAAAACAATTTGAGATAAATAAAAACTATCAAAAAAAAAAACGGACGCAGTTTAGTAAAATAGTAAAAAATTTTGGGTTCTCGAACGCACCTATTGTTACAACGAAATTTAGTCAGGCTTGTTTTATAAAACTAGAAATCACACTATTAAATTTAATGATGATCCGTTCGTAAAGCAGCTTAATACGCCTTAAGCTGTAATGAATAACACTGCAGTAAAAGAGTGCCCCGGTAGGCCAGCAGGTAGTGAGCTAGTCTAGCAGTGCCGGGCTCGCGGGTTTGATTCCCACCAGAGGCTTTGGCCTCCTGCAGACAAGCGTAGAGCTTCGCGGGACTAGTTTATGCTTTATGGATGCTTTATGATAAGAAATTCTGATGTCAGGTTTTATGATGACTGATTTATAATTTATTACAGATCTCAAAAGATATTAAATACTTGGTGGAGGGTATCAAAGATTCCTCACAGTCGAATAAAACGTTCTTACTTGTTTAATAATCATTTCAATTTGAATGTCTGTTTAAAAAAGGATTAACTTATTGCGACTAACAATGAAAGAAAAATGAAGTGTTGAAGGTTTTTTTTCCAAGGTGGAAAATATATAAATTACAACGATTTAACTAAAAGACAATAATGTGGCTTTTTTAAATTAAGCATAAATAAGGAAACTGGAGTTTATGTTTAATATTATGCAACGATTTACACAAGGGAACACACTTTTTGTTGCCCAAGAACTGAAAGTTTTTTTACGGTTAGTTGAAATGCTGAACTCGAATCTGGACTCCATTTATCTTAATAGGCTCTTCTTTATTTCTTAATTTATCTTGTTTATGTCTCAAATAAAGGCACTTGCACGCAGCGTTGCCAGAAGACTTGGAAGGAAAATCTTCTTTTGGCGAAAAAAAAAACGTATTTTGAAGAGAAAAATCTTGAAATTTTTTATAACAAAGGCAAAAAAGTAAAAATTATTAATTTTTTAAAAGAAACTACTTTTTATTATGGAAACTACATATTGAAATTAAAATACGTAATTGCGATATTTATTCAAAATTAAATTGTAGGTTTAAAATTGTGTTTTAGTTATATTTTCCAAAAAAATACATTTAAAATGCACTTAATTTATAATAAATTTATTATATATTTTTTTATTATTTTATTTTACATGCAAGTCATCGAATATGGGCAGTTCCAGCGAAAATACTTTAAATTATTTCTCAAAAAATTTTATGTTTATAGTTTACTTTTTTATATTGTGCTGTAAAGCGCAACTAGCTCTACATTTAGTAACAAAAGGAATAACGGTTAAACAACATGGTCCTCAAATACAACCTTAATTGCATTCTGGCGTTACATTAAACAAAGTAGACTCTTCGCTGAATATGCCCATTTGTACCTCAAAACGAGCAAAGATTTTTAAATTTGATAGCTTGAAAAATAAATCTATATAAGTCCATAGTTTACTAAAAAAGGTTTTATACAAAACATCTTGCTCAATTCGTAGTGTAATTAAGTTTTGTAATGCAAGTCAAAATCCACTTCCGTTTTTTAACGTCCCGCCAGCGCATATTTTTGCTTACTTCAATCGAATACAAATTAGTTTCATTCGATTCAGCACGTATCATTATAGAACTCACGCCCCTGTTTTTTGTTATATTCGAAAAATATTGCAAGGAAAACACAAATTTGGTCTGGCCCGAACAAGACGGTAATCCTAGGGTTTAGTTCCATTAGTTTTACCTTTTGGTACTAAGTCATAGTAACTAAATACATGAACTTTTTTGTTCTTTAATAAATTAATCTTTAAATATATACCATACATTTTTTCTTTTCACAAATAATTTTTTTATCAATATTCCCAAAATGAACAACCGCGAATCTATGATGCTTTTTTAATGTTTTGTATGCATGTTAGTACAAAAGTACAAAAGTGTGCAAAACCAATAGACAACAAGCTGATATAAAACCTCATTGTTTTAAAAATTTACTGTTTACAAAACTGTACAAGAAAATTATGTATGTTGTACAAACTTAAAGTTAAAAATCTTTATATCTAAAAATAAAAAATCTTAATTTGAGAAAAAAAATCTTTAAATCTTATTTTGTTCAAAAAATCTTGAAAAATAAGATAAAATCTTATGGCGATTTCTTTTCTGAAAAAAATATGTTACAGTATGTACATGTAACATTTTCTAATGTTACCTATAATCACTGGAAGTGTTACATGTTGTGCAATTTCAATAGAACTCAATTAGCTGCTTTTATTTACAACTATTACACTTTCATCATTAATGTACTTCATGAGCGATTTTTAAAGCTATTTAAGCGGTTTCTGCACGCAATTATGGCTTGGAAACAAATATTGACATCACTAATGGCTTAAAAAAATTTTAATGATTATCATATAAATAGACTTTTTTTTATTTTAGTGTGTAAGTATATTTATATTTTGTTTTAAAATAATTTTTTTACAAAATTATGAGCTGTATGAATTATGACAAACAAAATAAAACATTGGTTGTACAAACAAAGTAGTAAGTACCAAAATTGTAAGACAGGGCAGTATGAACACCTTAAGTAAAAGTAAGGGTAAGACATGCAACATGTTTTGCACGTTTTTTATCAACATATTCACAAAGTGCTGGTTCACACTGTTCAAGTTTTAGCCGTCAAGTCTTTAGCTTTTAGGAAAGAAGGGAAGAGAGAATGCCATTTCTTCTCCTCTCTCTCCTAAAAACTGAAGACTTGACGGTCCAAACTTGAAGAGTGTGAACCAGCACAAAAGAACTTTTTCCCACAGTTGTATTTTTTGTACAAACGAACACAAAAATATAGAACATGTAACATTAATGCAACATTTTTCTCAGAAAAGAAATCGCCATTAATTCTGGCAACGCTGCTTGCACGGCATAGATTTGCATGTCTTTAAAACGGTTTGCTATATTCAGTAAACAAAATTCGACAACAAAATTAGTTTAAAGCCGTGTTTACAACATTTTTAACAATGCTTAGCCGTTTCAGCGATATTGTTGAATTTTTGAAACAAAAAAACTCACAAGTTCGCATTATCGTCGTATTCGTTGTAAAATCGTCTTATTATACAATGTTGTATTTTTTGTTTGTAAAAGTGTTGTGTTATTATACGATACATTTTTCTATGTTTTGAAAAATCTTAAATATATACCAGGCCTGGAAATGTTCGATTTGTTTGGTGAATTTATAAAAATCATTTTAGAATGTGTTAACTAACACCAAAAATTAAATTATTCTTAATGATTAATATAAATTATTTGTTGGTTTTAGTTTCACTTTTCCTATTATTATTTGGTGAAAAAAATATGTTTATCTCTTAAATAGTTTACTCAAAGTTCTCTGCAGATAACGAAACTAGTCCATACATGCATGTAAAGAGTAGTCCATTAAGGAGTAGGAGTACTCCAAAACTACTCCAAATATATGGGTAAAAGGTGGTCCATTTAACATTACGATGTCCTAGGAGTGGATCATATAACCCACCGAAGTAGTCCCTCAACTACTCCATGGAGTACTAAAGTGGGTTAGTTTTAAAAGTACTCCAAGTTACTACAGTATGGAGTACACTTAAGGGGTAGTTTAAGCATTTTTCTTTTTCATTTTCTACTAATCGCCTGTTATGGTGTGTACTGTAGTCTATTATATTTACTTGGTATTTTTAATTTTTTTACTTTTTTTTCACAAATTTCACAAGCTTTCACTTTTAAATAAACAATTAATAATGGACACCATCAGGGATACCAATGTGCAATACTGTTAACTATAAAAAAGTATCCATCATGCAGTTGTTCGCAGCATTGCATGTTAATTTCTTATAACATGGTCCATACTACAGTACATTGGACCATGTTGTAAGTAGTTCATATAAGCCACAATGGACCACGTAGTCCAATATTATCTGTAGGGTTATCACTGAATTGGAATTTTCCATTTTTGACATTTAAATAGCACTACGATAAAGTAACGATACAACAAGTTTGTCAATTCACAAGATCTTATCCCAAAAATCTCACAAAAAAATATTTTTTTAAAGGAATTTTATAAGATTTTCTGAATATATCTTGTTTATGTTTTTTTTGTTACTGTTATGAAAGTGCTTTTAAAAATTGCACTCGAGAAGGAGTTTGCATTTAATGTGTTGCACTGTGTAATTGTATTTCGAAGTTTGAAAAATTTATGTATATTGTTATTAAAATTTTTAGAAGTCTTCATTGTTCTATTTTTGTCCAAAAATTTTGTATGAGAAAGTGTCTGTCTGCTTCATTTATCAAAATAATGGACCATTACCAATTCAATTTTTTTTTTATCTTTCAAATTTAAAATAAAACGATTTTCTTGGAATTTCGTTCAAAATTTTCAGACATCCTTATTTAAATGCCTCTCTTTCTCTTTCATTTGAAACAAAATTTAAAATGAAATTTAATATTTCATGCAAATAATCACCATTATTTTTAAGTAAATGCAAATTTTTACGTTTTTTTTTTTGTTTGTTTTATTGTTTTATTATTTGTAATGTTAATTCCTTAAGTTTTTTCAAACGTAATTTTATCATAAACAAAATAATACAGCAAAAAAAAAAACGCGACTATCAAAAAATTACCAAAATAATAATAAAAATTAAAAAAAAAAACAAACATCATCAAAAATAAAAGATTTCTTTTATAAAATACCTTCAAAATTCGAAATTAAACACGCGAAACACAGTCAGTCAGCAGTACATTGAACTTGCACAACTTCCTGTGTTCATTTTTTACCTACAGTCATGTATATATTCCTTTTTAATGTCTTAAAGGAGTACGAAAACGAAAAGAATTTAGTGGAACAATATCCTTACTCATGCTTATTTGCCTAAATAAAATACAACACGGACATTATTTGTTGTTTTCTATCAAAAAATAAAAAAAAAAAAGAAATAATAAACATTCATACAATTTTGTTTGTTTATCCATCTAAAAATTTAGGTAAAGGGTGACCCCTAAAGCTTATTATTTTCAAGAAATAAGATTTTAATATGATAAATTCAATACAATCGAATTCGAGCCTAATCAAATATGTATTCTTAGATCTTGCTATTAATTCGTATTACTTATTTTCACTTTTTTTAATTTTTCAACTTTAAAGGGATACCCTTTATTCTTACTTTAATATCCTTTAATATTAATTTTTAACTATAATGTGTGCCAGTACGTATAAGAGAGACAGTTATTTGTTTTTTTTGCCTCTTTTTTTAAATTTAAATTCAATTCTTGAACAATAAATTTGAAAGGCTTTCCAAAAAAAAAAAAAACCAAAAATATTTTACTCTTAGCTGGTGCTAATTTTTGACTGTTCGTTCAGCTTATTTAAAAAGTACAGTTTACGAGACTTTTGTATTTTATTGATGTATTTTAAAATATTTAAAGAAAATCTCAGCATGCAAGCAATTAGTTGGTAAAATTATCAATATAGTAGGCCCATATGTAAAAATGGCTGAATAAATCATTATACAAAATACCAGAAAATGTTCACAGCATATACATATGTATATGTATGTATGTACAATATTCATAGTATGTAAGTTGTTATATATAAAATTTGGGGTATTTACAAGATGTGCTATCATGTTATGTTGTCATAATGTTCTAACATTTTACAATGGTTTAAAAATATTGACTTTACTTTGTAAACAAAAAGTGCCTTAAATTAACAGGAGTCTACTTACCGCATACGATATCGAGCAAAATTTATCGAAATTTTTTATTTTGGTATTATGACTCTCGATATCGAATTAAATGTATCGTAATTTGAGAGGGTAGCATTCGATATCGAGTAACCAAAGACATTACATCTCTCTAGTTTTCGATACGATACATCAGTGTCTATCGTATGCAGATAAATACGATAGTTTACTCGATATGCGGAATGCGGAAATTAGGCCCCAGAACTTTGCTTGCTAGTTTTTGTGCTATCGTAATTAATTAGAAGAGACCTACGCTGAGCGGCTGAGCCGAGCCGAGCCGTATTAGTTTTTATAAGCCGTCGCCATTGATGGTATAATTTAATTCGGCTAGCATCCGAATTTAACCTGCGGCTAGCAATTTTTGCAACAAATCACTTGCGGCGTCAAATAAGATCGGCTTAGGACTCTGCTGTTTGGGAAACCAACAAAATAAAATTTATTTGTGATTTGCGTCTGAAAAATGGAACACATTCAGGTAAGATCTAATTAAATTTATTAATTCATGGATTAGAATTAAAAATATTTTTATTTTGGGTAAATATTTATTTATTATATTTGTTTAAAATTTGTTGATTTAAATTCAAAATAGCACACTGAATTATGAGGGGTTGTTCACAACAGTCGTATTTTTTCATGTTTTTATTTTAAGACAAACATATCGCTTTCAGTCTCTCTTGGCTATTGAAAGACAACAGACAAGATCGCGCATAAATTCTATATTAAAAAAAAAATTCTAGTTTTACAGTTAATTTTTACAATTAACAATAACAAAATTAATGCAAACTGCATTATTTGTTTTATTTTTTTTTATTTTCTTTCTGAGTTTGTTTTGTCAACATTTGGAGAGATTGCTGCAAACTAGTGAGCGAATGTAATACATTCTCTTATTCGAACATGAGTTCGTATAAGAGAAAAAGAGCAGATGATGGTATTGCTTCCACATCTAAAAATTCTAAAACAGCTGTAAACTCAAATTATTTTTATCCATTACAAACTTTAATGGATGACAAAGCAGACAATGATAATGTGGATAATTTATCTACTAAATTAAAGAAAATTATTATACCACCTATTACTTTAGTAAAATATGATATGGAAAAAATACACCAAATGTGCAAAAAGCTATCGATTGCGAGTTACTCAATCAGAAAAATGTCTATCGGCCACAAACTTTTCTGTGAGCTTCAATACGATTATGATTGTGCAGTAAAATATCTCAATGAAAACAAAGTTGAGTATTTTTCATATACTCCAAAAAATAATAGGCCATACAAAGTCGTTCTATCTGGTTTGGACAAAACCGACCCAATCCAACTAAAATCCATTCTTTTGAACCTTGGGTTGCAGTGCACTGATGTAAAGCTAGTTTATAGAAAAGCAGAAAACAATAAAGAAATTATCTTGTATATTGTTTACTTTAAAAAAGGTGCTATAACGCTAAAAAGAATTGCGTGAAAAGTACAAAAGTATTAATTATGTTAGGGTTAAATGGAGCTATCAAGCTAGGAAACCACATAAGCTTACTCAATGTTATAATTGCCAGATGTTTGGCCATGGTTCGGATAATTGCAAGGTAAATACTTTTTGCTCTAAATGCGCTGGCCCCCACAAAACAACGGAGTGTAAAACTGATATAGTCAAATGTGCTAACTGCCACGGGGATCATAAATCGACAGATAATTCCTGTCCAAGCAGATCAGCTTATATTGGATTGAGACAACGTGTTGCCAATAGGCAAAGCAGAAATGTTCAACAGATTTCCCATATTGAACGGCCAAATGGTATTGTTCAACAAAATGTAAATCTTTCACAACAAAATTATGGAAACAGAAGCTGGGCTAATGTTGTATCTTCTTCTAATACTAATAATAATGATTTGTTTTCTATCGAACAACTAAAATCTTTAACCTTTGATCTGATTAATAATTTGAAAAATTGTAAAAATAAATTAGAGCAGTTTGATGTTATAACTTCATTAGCATTTAAATTCTTGTTGTAAAAATGGCTAACAATATAAAAATAATTACTTGGAACGCTAGAGGTATTCGTAATAAATTCAATGAGTTTTTTGATTATCTAATTAGAGAAAACATAGATGTTGCATTATTATGTGAAACATGGCTAAACGATTAAATAATTATGAAACATCCGAACTATTTTTGTTACCGAGAGGATAGATCCAACTCAAAAAGGGGTGGTGGTGTTGCAATTGCAATACGAAAAAACTTAAAGCATGATCAAATTTACACATTGCAAACAAAACTAATAGAAAACATTGGAATCAAATTACATACTTCAAACAATCACTCTATTGACATTTACAGCTGTTATTTTCCTGGAGGGTCCGCAGGTCCCGACGATCTGAAGAAAAACTTATTCAAAGCTGATTTAAAAATGTTTTCGAGAATAAATGGTAATTTTATAATCGGTGGGGATTTTAATAGCCGACATCATAGCTGGGGTTGTTTAAGACTTAACTGTTGGGGATCGATAGTTCACGATTTAATAACAACCAATACTTTTAGCATAGCTTTCCCCCCAGATCCAACATTAGTTCCTACAAGTAGTACATCTCAGGCTTCAGTTCTTGATTTTTTCTTGACAAATATTCCTGAAAAAGTATCTGCGGCACAAACTTTCTACAGACTAAATTCTGATCATATGCCAGTACACATTTCTATAGACTTTTCATGTAATCGACTAATCTCTGAAAAACATAATTTCAAAAACGCTAACTGGAACATATTTTCTAACTATATAAATAATAATGTCGACTCGTTTTTGGAAATGGACATTAGTTCTACAAATGATATTGAGTACTTAATTGAAGGATTTACGAATGTTATAAAAGAAGCTATAGATGCTGGCGTACCTAAAATTTCAATTCCAAATATTTATGTGAAAAGATTGCCGGAATCGATTTTGAAAATTATTAAATTAAGGAACTGTGCGCGCAGGAAGTGGATAAGACTAAAAAACCCACTTTTTAAATCACAAATGAACTTCTTAAATAATGTCATTAAAAGCCAAATTTTGGAATTAAAAAATCAACGGTGGAATAACGTTCTGTCTAATCTACCCAAAGGTTCTTCAAAGTTTTGGAGGATATCTAAAGCTCTTAAGAAGAAAGCTAACTGTATACCTACACTAAAGCAAAATAATAGTTTATATGTAACTAATAACGAAAAAACTGAAATACTGGCTCAAAATTTCTTTTTGAATCATAATATTTCTTCAAATTTAAGTGATTCGGATACAGAAAGAGTGGTTAGCTGTACTTTAAGTACGATTGATAATGATCAAAACTTAAGTCATACAACTGTCAGTATCGATACTCTAAAAAATATTATCAAGAATTTAAAAAACAAAAAAGCGCCAGGTACTGATGGCATCTCAAATTTTTGTATGAAGAAAGTTCCATCTAAAGGTTTAAAAGTTTTGCGTCGTATTTACAACTCATGCTTAAGTTTTTGCTATTTCCCATTAATTTGGAAGAAATCAAAAACCATCGCGATTCCCAAACCTGGAAAAGACAGTAGCAATCCAAACTGCTATCGTCCAATAAGTTTATTAAACACAATGTCTAAAATTTTTGAAAAAATTATTAAGGAAAAACTAGTTTGTTTCATAGAAGAATCTAACATATTACCGCCACAACAGTTTGGATTCCGATCGGAACATAACACTATTCAGCCTCTTGTTAGAATTAGAAATATTGTCAAGAGCTCCTTTAATGAAGGAAAATCTACAGGAATGGTCCTAATGGACATAAAAGCGGCCTTTGACTCTGTTTGGCACGATGCCCTTGTTGAGTTTAAAATAACAAAATAAACTATTTACCCGCAACCGTTGCTCTACCTAGATTAATGTAATTATATTGTAAAAGGTATTAATTCTTTATTATTTAACTAGATTAATGTAACTATAATGTTAAGACTAAAAGATGTATACGTATAAAATATTAACGAGATAACAATTTGTTAAAAGACTACAATCTTTCAAGGCCGCCAGAATGTTGAGTTTGAAATAACATCTGGTGTACACACATCATAAACAGATTACAATCTTTCAAGGCCGCCAGAATGTTATTTTAAACTCAACACGTGGTACACACATATAATATGTAATACATACATGCATGTGAGCGATCCTTTATTTTCTAATAAACACTAATGCGTTTATAACGATCGTTTTATCTTTTGTTTATTTAGGGTGCATGTATGTATTATTGTAATTTATAAGATCTAGTAGGTAAGAATATTGTTACTGTTTTAGTGATAAGAATTTAGTATTTAAGTGAAATAATAATATGTAAATAAATGAGTTCTATTTTATACTTCAACGAAGAAGTGTTGTTTCAATTCATTCCTGCAAGAAGTTAACAGCCCTCATTCATAAACTTTATACAATTGGACTGGATCCTGCGCTTGTTAAATTAATAAGAAGTTTCTTATCAAACAGAACATTCAAAGTTCATATTGGAAATATTTGTTCCCAGAATTATGATATTCCTGCAGGATGTCCACAAGGATCATGTCTATCGCCAATTTTATACAATATATTTACGCATGACTTTCCTACTTTGCATGGATGTAATTCATCTATTTTTGCAGATGACACAGCAATACTTAGTTCAGAAATATTACCAGAAGATATCATACATAACTTGGAGGAATCAACTAAAATAGTTACTGACTATTTTAAGAAATGGAAAATAATGATCAACCCCGCAAAAACTCAATCTATTTTCTTTACTAGAAGAAGGAAAAGTTTATTTCTACCACAAACCAATGTTATTGTCGATACCGAATCCGTTCCCTGGGATGACAAAGTTAAATACCTTGGTGTTATGCTGGATAAAAAGCTTTTATTTAATGAACATATAAAATATATAGTTCACAAAATAAATACAACAATTAAAATAATGTATCCGTTGATAAACAGAAAGTCTGAACTAAATATCCACAACAAACTTCTTATATTAAAAACAATTTTCCATTCAATAATGTTATATGCGGCGCCTGCTTGGTATATCACGTCCGACTGTCATGTTAAAAAACTACAAATATGTCAGAATAAATTACTCAAAATGATATATAATTTGCCAATACATTTTTCAACACAAACATTGCACTCTATGTCTAACATAAAATTAGTTAAAAACAAACTTAATATATTGTCTCTAAACTTTAAAAATCGTTGTAGATACTCTAGCTATCCACACATCAATGCATTAGTTTGATAACATTCATCCTTCGTTTTTACCCTCTAACTTTATTGCTCTCCTTATGGGTTTTTTTTTGTTTCTTTTTCCCTAAATAAATACATGATACACTAATTAACTAATATTATAAAAAACCTCGTAGATAATTAAGAAGAAAAATTTATTATTAATTGATCTCTTAAAATTAAAATAAAAATATCAAATTATTGTGAAAATATAAATATTATTATAACAATAAAATTGGAAAAAAAAAAAAAAAAAAAAACATATCGCTTTATGACACCTTGTGAATCCCCCAATTGATGGAATATGTATATATCGAGGCATTACTGCAAAAAAAGCTTCAACAAAATCATTCTCAATTTTTTTTTTTTTTTTAATAAATGACTTTATTGGCAACACTTGCCTCAATCATTTCTAGGCTTGCCAACCGTACTTTATAATAAAGTATTGTACGCTATTTCGAAGAGTTGTACTCTATACTTTATGAGAATAATAAAATACCGGAAAATACTTTACTTCGCATGATTTGATTTATCTAGAATAGATTCAGATTATATTAGTCATAAAATTATAATACTTATGGCTAATAAATCACAGATGGCTTAAACGCTGGTTTAGTTGAACTAAACTTGAATTAATACGTAGTTTAAACTCAACAACTATAAATCAGTCTCCCATGCATTATATGTTGTTACAAAAATAACATGTGGCAGCACTACGATAAATCTTATCAAATTTATATGGTCTGTATTGGCAGTTTAACGCCCAATTTTATGCGTTTAAAGATAGTTTATATTTTTAGTGATATATAGATTTGTTGGTTTAAAAACATTTTAAGCTAAAAATAGAGCTTAACTTGCTCTGATTTTTTAGCCCTTATTGACTAATTAATATTAGTCAGGGCCATTTGTTGATTTTTTTGTATTGGCAGGAAGATTTTTCGAAAAAAAAATAATCTGACAGCACTATTCCACTTGTTTGTTTTCTTTGAGTACAATAACTGCCTGTTTTTAAAACACAAGTGCAAAACTCTTTCAAATTACTGCCTGCCTTTAGATCGCGAGCACAAAAGTGACTCGTTTAACTAACATTTAAAACAAAATTTCCATTCCTTAAGGGGGCTCCCATACAAAATGTTAAATACAGACTTCAAATATATTGAAGAAACGTACCATAACAGCCAATGAGTAGCCATTAACTATTTCTCGAGACTTACTTGCCCCTTATCACCACTTCTTAAGGGGGCTCCCATACAAATATTGCGTTTTATGATATTTTTAAATAAATTAAAATTTTTCGACTTTTGTGAATAAAGTCAAAAGTTGTTAACAGCTTTTAATCATTTATAGCTTGTTTTGTATAAAGCTTTGTTTTTTACATGTCTAGAAGAAGCATAGCTGCAATTTTTTATAGATTTTTAA
The DNA here is from genome assembly GCA_930367215.1 of Pollenia angustigena. Classification (NCBI taxonomy): domain Eukaryota; kingdom Metazoa; phylum Arthropoda; class Insecta; order Diptera; family Polleniidae; genus Pollenia; species Pollenia angustigena. Next base: position 74,730,723 of record OV884059.1, read on the forward strand.
CAAACAAAAATTTCGAAATGTTGCTAAAAAATTATTTTTGTTGCCAAAAAAAAAAAAAAATTATATTTCTAAAACGACTGCGCATGTTAGAAAAAAATTTAACGTTTAAAGGAAATTTTATTCCGGATTTTCGTTATTTTTAGTAATTTCAATAAACTGAACCCTTTTTGAACTGGTATTGGATTCAGCGTACCCGAATTAGGTTAAAGCGCCAGTTGCCCGGTTTGTCTCAAAAAAAAAAGTGTCAAATTCTAGCACAGTGTACCACCACTATTATGGATAACAATCTTGAAGCGATGTGGTGGCTTACGTCTTGGCTGTGGTTCGTGTCTTGATCCGGGCATTTTGCCAGCATCTGGTGATTCCCGAGATGAGGGCAGTGAACTTAAAGGCCTTGGCAACGAAAGGTTATCCATCCCCTAAACCGAGGTGTTATGCGACCCGTGCCTATCGGTTGGTTTGCAGTCAGGGGTTACCGACTGTATTATCACGGAGCTTTGCTGATACCTGGGCACCTCAGCAAATAGACTACGCCCTTACCGCGTTATCGGGGGCTATGACGTGGCGGACCTCCAGATCCCCTACACTCGTGGGACCAAAAACAAAATGACAACTCCTTTTAAAACAAATCAAAAACAAAACAAACAACAAACTAACAATGGCACGGAACAGGACACGAAAAGGACCAGTGATAAGGACAATGAGACGAAGACGATCCCGTCGGTGGCTGTATCAGCCTCGACACCTAACAGCGGCGATGTACCTCTGTCTTTCGCGCCAAGTACATCAAAAGCCGCATCAGCCCTTTCCGCCAGAGCGGATAAAGCCCATGCTTCGGGTACTGCAAAGTTGGAAATGACAAAGTCGTCCAACAAAGCAGCCTCCCATATGCCTATTGTGCAAAGAGGGACGGAGATGATTACATCCTGTCCCACTTCTGCACCTCCCCCCGCCAAGTCCGGCGTCACTAAGAAGACACCTCGGCATAAAAATCCTTCCAAGAGGGCATCTAACTCAAGGCGTGCTGCCTTGCGTGTTATCGAGCTATTCGGCTCCAAAGATGCCAATGAGCTTTCTGCAGAACAGGAAGCTTCATTGGCATGGGCTAAGGCCCTTACTGCTGGGCTTCAAAGCGTTTCACCTCCCGCCCCTGCAAAGGCAATGCCTAAACGGCAACGTTCGGAGGAAGAAGCGACAGCCGTTAGACAGCAACCAGGGACAAAACGTCCCAAGTACGCACCAAAGTCGACTAATAGGTCCTACAGCGAGGTGGCGAAAGACCATCTTGTTAGGGCTATTATAGACAGAAGTGCTGCTGGTGGATCCATCTCCCACTCTAGGTGGGACTTGGTGAAGCAGCAAATGATGGGTGTCTTTTGGAAGATCCTTAGTGAGAATCCAGGAGCACCCCCGCAATGCGACGATGCTGGCTGGTACCAGGGTCACGTTAAGCTGATGGCGTGTGTGGACGAGCGCTCTGCACTTCTGCTGAAGCTTGCCATTGGAGCGATTGGCGAAATATGGGAAGGTGCTAGGCTCGACGTGGTTTTGATGAGTGAGATACCACGGAGACCTAGATCCATCGTCACCATCCCAGCGGAACCCTCTGCACCGGAGGAAATCTTGAAGATTATTCAGTGCTGCAACCCCCAACTTCCCACTCATAACTGGAAAGTTGTCAAGGTTTCAGCAGCTGAAGGATCCTCAAGAACGGCGATCGTAGTCCTGAATCAGGACTCCTTGAAGCCACTGAGGGAGAAACAGGGCAAGATTTACTATGGTTTCAGTACCATCTTGCTCCGTGTCTACCGAGGTGATGACAAGGGCGATCCCGCTCCGAAGGTTGTGGAGCCTACGCAGTCTGCGGACTGCACGAATGACGCTTCCGTTCATTCATGTGACAAAGAAGACACCCCGTCCGTCTCTGACATGCTGGGTGACCTCTTTGAACGCATGGGTGAATTGGCTGATGAGGACGCCCTCCTGGAATCAGATCAGGAGGACGCCAATGTCACGGTCGTTAATACTGGACATGGTGAAGGTGACACAGATAAACCTTCACCACTCTAAGGCAGCATCCGCTGCACTGCTCCTCCGGGTGGTAGAGAGAGAGGAGGAGCTAATAATGATCCAAGAGCCATGGATCCACAAGGATCGGGTTTGCGGATTAAACCTCAAGGGCTATAAGCTCCTATATGCCAAAGCAACAGGTAAAATTAGATCTTGTATTTTGGCTAAAAACACGCTGGATATCTTCATTCTTTCTGATTTCAGTGATGAAGACACAACTTCAGCGGCCCTAGAGATGGGCGACATGCCGATCTGGATCGTCTCGGGCTATATGGCGCATGACCAGGACAATGGGCCACCTAATGGGCTTGTTCGTGGCTTGGTAGCCAAAGCCGGCTCCATGGGTACCCCGGTGGTTATCTGTGCTGACGCTAATGCGCACCACATCACGTGGGGCAGCACCAACACCAACTCTAGAGGTGAGTCGCTATTTTCTTTTATCTGTAGCAGTAATTTGGAAATAGCAAACATAGGCGCGGAACCTACGTTCATTGTAGCTAATAGGCAGGAGGTTCTTGATGTGACATTAGTCAGCTCGGAACACTCCGACTTAATAAGTAACTGGGCGGTCTCAAATGACTGTTCTTTTTCGGACCACAGGTATGTTGAGTTTCAATTAGGTCCACCCCCCTTGGGGGTGTGTACTTTTGTGAATAGGAGGAGAACGAGGTGGGACTATCAGGCTAGTCTACTCGCTGATTCTCTGGGCTCAGTCCCTGTCATTAGTGGCATTACGGAGACTGAAATGGCAGTGGAATTCCTATCGGGGGCACTGCGTCAGGCAACGGCACTGGCCTGTAGGCCAGTGGTTAGGAAAAAGGGGGGCAAGCCACCATGGTGGAGCCCTGAGATTGCACAGTCTCGCAGAGACTGTCGTAGGTTATTCAATATGGCTAAACGACTGGGAAACTGGGCGGATTATAAGTCGGCATTGAATAGGTTCAAGAATTTGGTTAGATCGGCGAAACGGAATGCCTGGAGGAACTTCTGCAGCGGCGTGGAAGGCTCCTCTGAGACAAACCGGTTGCGCAAAATAATGGCTTCTTGCCCGACTGTCCCTAGCTACATTCAGAAAGCTGATGGTAGCTGGACTACGAATAGTCAGGAGACGCTGGAGGTGTTAATTGACACGCACTTTCCTGGCAATTCCCTTCCAACACCACGGAAGATCAACTGCCTATCAGAGCCTGGACCCGTGTCCATTTCTCTGTGCTATGATAGGCTCAATTGGGCGATAAGGAGCTTCGACTCCTTTAAGGCTCCTGGTCCGGACGGTATTATTCCGGCCGACCTTCAAAAGAACGCGGGGCTTCTGGTTCCTTGGCTGTCCGCTATTTATACGGAATGTATTAGATTCTCGTACGTTCCCATCCGATGGACTAGATGTAGGGTTGTTTTCATCCCAAAGGGAGGTAAAGCATCCCACACCAGACCTAAGGACTACAGGCCAATTAGCCTGTCGTCATTTCTTCTCAAGACCCTTGAAAGGGTCATTGATATTCATCTGAGGATGTCTATTCCTAGACATTTGCTCTCTTCATCGCAGCATGCCTACACCAAGGGCAAGTCTGTAGAGACGGCGCTCCACTCACTGGTCGGCTACATTGAGAAATCCCTTGAATTTCGGGAATACTCACTTGTGGCCTTTCTGGACATTGAGGGAGCTTTCAATAATGTCAAACCCAACTCCATCTTGGAGTCGATGAGGGAGGTTGGGGTTGACGATGTAATTTGTAGATTTATTGGTAATCTACTCGATAATAGGATCATTGAATCCACAATGGGTGCTACTAATGTTTGCAGATTTGTGCACAGGGGCACCCCGCAAGGTGGGGTTCTCTCCCCTCTACTGTGGAACCTGACGGTGAACACTTTGCTGGGTCGGTTCGACAGATTAGGGATAAAAACCGTCGCGTATGCGGATGACGTGGCGGTGGCGGTCGCGGGTAAACACCTGGACACACTGTCCCATTGTATGGAATCTGCATTGCAGATTCTAAGCTCTTGGAGCATTTCCTGTGGACTTGGTGTCAATCCACAGAAAACTGAGTTGGTACTCTTTACCAGGAAGTACAAGGTTGGCAACTTTAGGCTTCCTAGGCTAAACGGCACGGAGCTGAGGCTCTCGAACAGTGCCAAATATTTGGGCGTAATTCTCGATAGCAAACTATCATGGGAACTCAACGTTCGGACGAGGGTTGATAGGGCTATTGTGGCCTTATACACCTGCAAGAGATCCTTGGGCAGGAGCTGGGGCCTGGGCCCCAGGGGTGTCGAATGGATCTTTGAAGCGGTGGTAAAACCGATTCTCTTCTATGGGGTCATAGTGTGGTGGCCTGCCGTGGAAAGGGGACGGTACTGCAGGATGCTTGAGAAAGTATATAGGTTGGCTGCGCTGATGATCACGGGATCACTCCGCTCGACACCGACGAAGGCACTGTTTACTATGCTAGACTGGTTGCCGATTGATATCATGGCCGAACAACAGGCCTTGACTTCCGCTATGAGACTGGGGGCGGTGGGCCTGTGGTCTACGCGGAACTATGGTCATGCCAGGGTCACGCTTCACGCATCATACGACCTGGCGGGGCTGGACTATTGCACTCCGGAACCCTTTTTCGGTGCTTTGTTCACGGTTCATCATGGTAGCTATGATGAGCTGCTCGATAATACGCGATCTCTGGAGCCGACCCTGCGGGTCTACACCGATGGTTCCAGGATGGGCGACAGAGTGGGTGGAGGTTTCTTCATCGAAGAATTGGACATCAGGGTCTCTTTTAGGCTGCCAGATGGCAGTAGTGTGCTGCAGGCGGAAATCTCTGCCATAAAGCGGGCGGCAAACTGGCTGAAGTACTATCGTATATCGAGGGATATATGTATATTTACGGACAGCAAGGCTGCCATTGCAGCTCTGGCTGGTGTCTTTACGACATCTATGTTGACAGTGGAATGCCGGATGTCTCTAAATGAGATCGCGAAACATTCCAGTGTAACGCTGACATGGGTACCAGGACACAGTGGGCTCCTGGGCAACCATACTGCGGACAGTCTGGCCAAACAAGGCTGTCTCTTGGACGACATGTTCGTCGACGGCCTAATTGGCACTTCAATGGCCCGCTGCAGGACTCTCATCAGACGGGAGTCGTACAGAAGGGCTCAGGGGAGATGGCAGGGCGAGCATACCTGTTTGATGGCCAGGACTCTATGGCCTGGCTATGACGCGGCGAAAACGCGCGTACTACTCGGTCTCGGCAGGGACCGGATAAGGACAGTGATATCGGTTATCACGGGTCACTGGGTGATAGGGACTCATGCTAGGAGGATGGGTCTTGAGTATAATGACTACTGCAGGAGTTGTCATGATGAGGAGGAGGAGGAGACGGTGTTTCACTTCCTCTGTCAATGCCCCGGTCTGGCGGGCGTTAGGTTGAGGCATTTTGGGAGACCGGAATTGCCATGTCTGGACGATTTGTCCAATGCGGGACTGAAATCGATCTCCCTGTTCTGCAGGGAATCGGGGTGGTTCGAGACTGCGGTGACCTCTGGGGAATAGTCTGGTGGATACTGGCTGGCCCTTGTCACTGGCTAGGGGTATCACAAAGGGACCGCTATAAGGACCCAAGTGAGTCGTCTTCGTGACGGCTACCCATTTAACCTAACCTAACCTAGCACAGTGTAATTGTTTGATAAAACTTGCGAAAAGCAATAAGAAAAAAACGTTTTTAAATATAACAATAAAAATAAATTAATTGTACTTTATATTCATATTGCGTACTTTTCTTTCTTAACCTTTAATAATCAATGTACTTTAATTGCAACAAAAAAAGTTAAGAACCCTAATCATCTCCTTAAATGTCATGGTCACATAAGGTACCGTTACGGAAGAAAGGCCAAAAAGGCCATACCCGCAACTTTTACTCCCATGCCGCAACCAATTATAATATACTTATGTATGTACATACATACATATGTGAGTATGTTTGTATTTTATGAGATTATGTCGCCTTATCAAATGCGCGTGTTTATTGTTTATCTGACTGTGTTTGTTAAATTGTTTTGTATAGAAAACAGGATCAAAACAAAATCATCATCAAAATAAACAAATTTTATTATTTTTTCTTATGTTGTAAAAATACATGCTCTATAATACAAACCCTTACACACATACATATGTATGTATACACAAACACGCCTAAAGCAATCGCCTTATAAAAAAAGGTAAATAAATCGTTAACTTAACCAAGGTTAATTTACTTTTACTAATTCTATTTATGTATGTTCTTACATTTAATTTTTTATTTGTGTAGAATTTATTACGCTTTTTCTCAGGCACATTTTTTTGTGAGTTCATATTGTTACGATTATATTTTATTTGTCTTTCTGTATGTTAGCCAACGTTGCCATTATTGGTCTTTTCCGGCCAAATATCGTCACATTTTACTCGTTTGTTCGGGTGGTGGGCTAAATCTTCTACTATATTTATTTTAGTAAATTCAAAACACTGCTCGTAAAGAAGGGCAACGAAAATCTTTTTCAAAAAGTAATTTAAATTTTTGGGAATACTAAATTTTAATTTCAAAACGTTTTGTTATTCGTGCTTAATTCCCAGTTTTTATTCTTGATAAAAACACTTGAAATTTTTTGTTGATGGGATAAGCTATTCCTATGCGCATTTCACTGGTTGCCTAGGCCAGATCATCAGGAAACTTCATCCATAAAGATTTTAGAAAAACTAAAGATATTAAATCACATAAATTTTTAAACGTATAAGACTTATATCAACAGTTCTACTTGTAATAATATCAAAGTTTAAACAAAACACATCAACAATAAACAGTGGGTTTATCTCATCTTACATTCCCCACTACAATTAGTTGAAATTCTCTCAACATTAATTGAAGTTGTAAGTAGGTTAATAAAAACAACAACAACTTACAAAAGCATGTTGTCAATTAAGTGCTTTTTTAGGCCGTGCACTTGCCTGTTTATTATCAAAAAGTGATTTCAATTTTTGGGAATACAAAATTTTAATTTCAAAACGTTTTGTTATTCGTGCTTAATTCCCAGTTTTTATTCTTGATAAAAACACTTGAAATTTATTGTTGATGGGATAAGCTATTCCTATGCGCATTTCTTCTTTTTCTATTTAACAAAACAGATTAATGATTAAATTACGGATGTGATAAAATACGGATAGATTTTTCACCTTATGCAAGCCAAACAAGTCAAATTGCAATTCTTTTAAAAAACTTTTTATCAACAATATTAGACGCGTCTGTCGGTTTATCTGTTTCCGAACAAAGACTTCGTTCGCTTAACTTATGGTGTTTCAAATGTGACATTTTATTTAAAAAAATGCAATTTCTTTAAAAGGGGAGATTGTTTTATTCCAAGAAATTCACCCTTACTAATGGCATTAGGCATTGCAAAAATTAAAGTCGCACTTACATTATTTGGTATAAATAGTTAAAATTTTTTAAAATTTTGGTAAAATTTGGTCGCAGTCAACGATATGTGTGACTGGCGTTCTCAACGCCTACCGATGTGACGGGCTTTGAGTACAATGTTATGACATTTATAACGTAATGACGTTATCTCTTTTTATAGTTTTCGACATGAGGTACAGATGCACTTTTTGCTCACTTTTCGAGAAACGATGGAATATATTGTTTCACATATTTTCGATGATAGAATTTCTCACTATAGTAACAGAACATGGGTACTGGCAAAGGTATTTTCTTGGGTTTAAATCAGTGATGCTCATTCAGGCAAACAATTGTTTAGAAGCCCCACTCCTTTGTTTTTTACGCTCATTAATTTAGTTGCACATGTACGGAAGATGAGTTGATCTTGTTTCAAATACAGTGTATAGGATAAGTAATAAACTTTAAAAAAATTTGTTAATGCTTTTACGAAACTTTCATAAAAGCATAAATTTACAAGATTTTAGTGCAGTTTTTTTAGATATAATTCTTACTTTTAATATACAAACATGCTCGCAGTTCACACTAAATGTTTTTGTATAGTAACATTGGAAGACTTCCAATTCTTAGGGCCATTATTATAGCTTGGCGTTAGCTGTTATCCGACAGTTAACAGACGCTTTTTGACAGACAACACATTATTATCTGCCAATTTAATCTTAACTTTAGCTAACTTCAAGTTGTAATAATGGCCCTTACTGTTTTTTAAAATTTTTAAAAAGTTACAATTTTAAAAGCCAAAAACAAATTAGAAAATTTAGTTTTGACTGCATTATTATAAATGTTTTACAACCAACACAATTTCTTTCTATTAAATTTAAATAAATCTGGTGCGCATAGTTTTGCTTATCTCTGTATTTTAAGATTCTCTCTCAATACGTATGCAAAAAATTTTTGAGCACCAATGGTTTAAATCTATCTATATATATAAAACAGGATTTGTGTATGTATGCATGTATGTATTTATGTGTGTATGTATGTATGTTAGTGTGTCCCAAAAAAAAAATTTTTACGATTTTTATAGGTACCCCAGCTTTTTTTGAAAGCTTATAGAGTAAAGTATTTTTGTGATTTTTTTCAGATTTTTAGGAAGAGGTTTAGAGGTCGCTAAAATCGAATTTAACCCAAAAATCTAGTTTTCTCGACTTTTTTGAATTTTTGTTATTACTCGGCCCATTACCACGATTTTCTTTGTTACTAAGTCAATTTTTTAAAAGAGAACTTCTCCAACTTTACTTCTTTGTGCAGATATTATAAGGTTCGGTTATTTTTTTGATCATTTCTGTTTCAGAGGTTGTTAGATTAATGTAAGTATTAGCCAAGGCTACGCCGCGTTCTGCGACATCATTTACGACGCACACTGGGGATTTCGCGGAAAAAAGTCAAATTGTCAACATAGTCTTCAAGCAATATGCAGTGATATGTTGCAATTTTAGACTAAATGGTACAATCAAATCAAACAGATTTACTCCGATCTGACTGCCAGTTTTTTTTTATATCCGTCTCAAACTCAGAACTTGTGTGTTTTACCGAACCAACTTAATTTAAACCTAAGAATTTAAATACGAATATTATTTTACTATGTGAGCTAACGTTTTTCTTTTTTTTTTCTATTTAAAGTAGTATATTTCAGTATACTAAAATTGAAAAAAAAAATCTGCAGAGACTTAAGTTTTTTTTTTTTTTGTATTTTTATGGACATATAACAAAAATCCCATTTTTCTCCAAACATTTGGACCTGGAATTTTTTCTTTACTTTTCCTCAGTTTGAAATCACACCGAATACATTGTCTTATATCTGTTTTAACATTATTAATCAATTTCAAGTGCCACCAGGTGCCACCTCTCAAGTTTTTGCATTACACAGTACAACATTTTTCAGCTGATTGATTCGGGACTCAATTCTGATAAGGCTCTTTTGTTTAACATAACTCGAGAACCACTAGTCGGATTTTGCTGAAAAAAATTTAGAAAAATCAAGAATTACAATTACTTTCATCTGTTTATATAACATTTTGCTACATAAGCAACAGTTTCGCAGTTATAAATAAATGTATGAAGAAAAAAAATATTTTTTGCCCAAAAAATTTAAATTTTTTATTTTTAATTCATAAAAAATCCAAAACAGTAAAAAAAAGTTTCAAGTTTTATTACTTTCACGTAAAGTCGCATAACCTATGAAAAAAATGAGACATAAATCATGAAAATCGATGAACGCGTTTCGCTTTTATTCACAATTAAGTGAAGGTATGCATTTCAAAAATTTGCTCGAGATATGCACAAAATTCTTTGCAAAAACATTTATGACTTTTTTTTATGATTCTCAGAATTAAAAAAAAAAAAAGCAATAAACAAAAGGTTATTTGATTTTTATGATTGCGGTAGCAAAGTAATAAGCGGTAATAAATGTGCGTGGAAAATTGAAAGGAAAAAAGGTAAGTGCACTTTTTTAATTATTTGGGTTTTTTTCGTTGGCTACCTGCATGATTTTTTTACACAAATTGCACCCACATTTATGAGTGGTCATGTTTTAGAACGTTTCGAAAAATTTTAAACGCACACGAAACAGGTATATAGACTCCCTTAAAAGATGTGCGAATTCATAAGTACCTTTCAGTAAAATGTTGAAACTTACGTAGTATTTATAGGTGTTCACTGATCGATTTTTGTCATTCAACAAGTGCTGGCGAACGCGAAATTATTTAATTATAACTGAAACTAAGGACCAAGAGTTTTACGGCAATGGAAAGTTTTTCTATTTCTCATGGGGTTTTATGCTCGAAGCTTCTGGAATTTGACAAAACCAATACAAAATTAAAACAGTTTTTGCAACAATTGCACGTTGGCTTAAACGATACTAGAGCATGTGAAATTTTGGATACAATATATAAACACTTTTACTATAACTTCAAACAAAGATGGCAGGATTCTAACCGTACGAAGTCGCGATTTGAAAAAAAGAATGTAAATTGGCTTGAAGGCACATTTACAATTAAGTTTACTGAGGCTGAATGTTCTACCAGTTCTGCACTTGGTCGGCCCCGCAAATCGTTTGAGGAGTGCTGTGATCGCGCCAAACGATACAAAAGGGATGAAGTACGTTCTATGTTTCCTCAAGAAGTAATTGATTTTTCTTCTAATATTTCAAAAACCAACCACAAAATTTGTACATTAAAAACTTTGGGGATGTTTACAAAGCTTGAACTTACAAAAGAAAAATACGAGTATCTAATGCATTGGTTACAAACTCACGAAAGAAAAAACTAACAGTTATCCTCTAGAAATTTCTATCACTGAAAGTTCAGGCAGTGTACCTCTGCAAAATCTGTTGGATCATACTGCTAAAAGAGTCCTAGAGACCAAATCAGTAAAGGAAATAAATAATATTGAAAGCGGAAATCTAACAATGTACTATAAATGGGGATGTGATGGGGCATCTGGTCAAAGCGAATACCAACAGAGGTTTTCAGATGATCAAATTTCTGACTCTCATTTATATATGACATCAGTTGTACCACTAAAATTATCATTGAGTGATGACATAAATAAATTAGTATGGAACAACAATAAACCTTCTTCCACACAATATTGTAGAAAACTACAGTTTGCGTACGTTAAAGAGACACCTCAAGTTATACGAGAAGAAAAGAGAAGAGTCGATGAGGAGATATCTCAACTAAAAGAATTTGAGTTAACAGTAAATAATCGTAACTTTAAAGTTAAACATGAATTATATTTTACAATGATTGACGGCAAGACAGCACAATCAGTAACAGAGACACCAGCAGCATCTTCTTGTTTTATTTGTGGAGCAACAACATCCAAGATGAATAAAATCGAAGAAGTTCAAGCTATGCCCGTAAATGAACAAGCACTGTAATTTGGTATGTCACCACTTCATGCGCGTATTAAGCTGATGGAGTGTCTTTTGCATGTAGCTTACAATCTTGAATTTAAACGTGGAAGAGTCGACTCAAATACTAGTCCGATAAGAGAAGCCCGAAAATGTTTGATAAAGCGTGAAATTAAAGAGAAAATTGGAATACAGGTTGATACTGTTAAACAAGGCTCTGGTACGACAAATTCAGGAAATACGTCACGAAGATTCTTTGCTAATCCTGCTTTAATTTCCGAAATCACGGGTCTAGATGAAGACATAATCAAGAGGTTTTCAACAACTCTCGAAGCTATAACCATTACCGAGGCACTAGATCCGAAAAAATTTGGTGATTTTTGTCTGGAGACGGCAAAAAAGTTTGTTGCACTGTACGAGTGGTACAATATGCCACCAACACTCCACAAAATTCTGATTCATGGAAAATATATAATTGAAAAGTGTATTTTTCCTGTAGGCTTATTATCCGAAGAGGCTCAGGAAAGTCGTAACAAAGACTATAAAAAATATCGCCTTAGACACTCCAGAAAATGCAGTCGAATTGCCACGAACGAAGATATTATGCACCAAATGATGTGGTAACATCAGATCCCATGATCTCACACTTGACTCCTTCATTTAGCCAGAAAAAGCATAGTGATATAAGCGACGAAGTTAAGGCTCTTTTAGAATAATAAATTAAAAAGTAGATTTAAAATAAATAATAAATTAAAAATTAAAAAAATCATTTAAATTTTTTGTTAGTTAGGGCTTTTTACATTGTAGGTAACGATATACATTTGTCTAGCTTTCTTTATTTTGATTACTTTTGTATATAACTATATAAATAAAACTAAGTTTGTGATGAAATTAAAAATAGATTTAAAATAAATAATGAATTAAAAAAATCATTTACATTTTTTTTGTTAGTTAGGGCTTTTTACATTGTAGGTAACGATATATATTTCTCTAACTTTCTTTATTTTGATTACTTTTGTGTATTACTATATAAATAAAACTAAATTTGTAATGAAATCATTATATTTTTTGAAAAATATACTTTTTTCCTCACCTCCATACAAAAATCCCCAGTGTGCGACGTGCAATTGCTGAACTTTGTTCTTTGCTTCATTAAATGATTTGTTTGTATGCCATTTTTCTGGAACTGGAGCCTGGAGCCATCAATCGGGCACGCTGGATGATAAAAAATGATGTCGCAGAACGCGGCGTAGCCTTGGCTAATACTTACATTAATCTAACAACCTCTGAAACAGACTTTCACAATTTATTGCAGAGCATAGAGCTTCATCGTAAAAGCTGTAATAAATAATTGAAAGCTAAAAAAAAATAGTTTTTTAATTTTTTTTTTTGGGTATTTTTATTTTCACAAAATGGGTACAAAACTTAAAAAGGGTATAACTTTGGAACAGTAAGAGCAAATTCAATTATTTTTTTTTTTAAATGAATCAAAATTTATCTATATTTTCTACTGAATAACTACTTTTTTTAACTTCAATATAAATTTTAAAAGTTAAGAAGCATTATTTTTCAAATTTATGCTAAATTTACAAAAAAAAATGTTACTAAGCGGACCCAATTGAGCAAGAAAATAAGCGAACCTTATAATATCTGCACAGAGAATTAAAGTTTGAGAAGTTTTCATTAAAAAAATTGACTTAGTAACAAAGAAAATCGTGCTAATGGGCCGAGTAATGACAAAAATTCAAAGAAAGTCCAGAAAACTCGATTTTTGGGTTAAATTCGATTTTAGCGACCTCTAAAGCTAAAAGCTTTCAAAAAACGGTGGGGCATAACATAATATTTTTTTTTTGGGGCACACTAATGTATGTATGTAACGTATGGACTCCAAAACGGCTGGGCCGATTGTGATGAAATTTTTAGGGAATCTTCAGAATATTCAGGCGGGTGCCACTGTGAAGTCTGATTTTCTTTCTGCGGGCGGAGGTGCGTGGTAAAATCCAATTTTCATATTGCACCACCAATGACGCCTACTTTTACACCCACTATTTCTATTAAGCGCATAACTTGAGAACGACTTGACCGATTTGGACGATTTTTTCTTTAAAATGATCGCCATGGTCCAACTTAGGTTTTTACGGAAAGAAAATTTTGCCCCGCCTACTTTTTTCGATTTACATAAAATCAAAAACGGCTCCATCGATTTGACAAATTTTTGTAATAAATGTTCGTATTAACCCATTTTACGTTTTCATCGAGAGAAAAGTGTACCATGCCTACTTTTACGCCCACTATTTCTATTAAGCGTGTAACTTGAGAACGGCTTGATCGATTTTTTTTAAATCGCCATGGTCCCACTTAGGCTCACTTTTTTCGATTAACCTAAAATCAGAAAACGTCTCCATCGATTTTACTAATTTTTCTTTCAAATGTTCCTATCTTTTTCTCGGATTTTAAAAATCGAACGCAAAGATTTTTCCTAATTTGGACAGGGCAACGTCTGTCGGGTCAGCTAGTATTTTACATAAGAAACTAAACTAAAGATTTTTTTAAACATTTTAAGAAAAAAAGTAAAAATATGAATATTACCGCAGCCATTTTTATATTTTGAAGAACAAATTTTTTTGTCAGCTGTTAAAAACAAGGCATTCCACATTTTCATAACTTGTGTTTTGTTCTCGTCAAATAACAAATTGCCTTTTTAATAAGGTGGTATTTTTTATGTAGAAATGAAAACACCATAACATTTAAAACAAAAACAAATTTTAAAATTTTAATTTAGTTTTACATGTTAGTTAAGCCAACAAAATCTTCTTTCGCAATCGATGAACAGGCCATTAACGCTTTGAAATATTAAAAAATATTTTCCGGTTTCAATGAATTTTTGTAGGTTTTGTTGACAATTTTGGTCGGATAGAAACATTTTCAGTGGCAACGCTGACCTTTTATGGCTGTCATGTGTTTGTGAGAATCTTTCGGTGTGAGTAAAAATAGTTAAAGGATAATAAAATTATATATGTATTTGATTTAAATGTACGTAAACGTGCTCTCACTTCCATTTCAAATAAATAAACATATTGTTATTACGGTAGGGAATAAACGTTTAAGGGAGACCTGACGTTTAATCGATTAAGGTTTTATTCGAGATTAGCATAATAATTTATATATTTTTATTTTAATTTAAGTAAAATTTCTGGAGTAAATCGTTAAGCTCATATTGTACTTAAAATTCGTTTAAAGCCGGTTTGTTTCTTTTAGATTTTTTTTTATATACTAGCAGCAGTATTCAACTAGAATGCCGATTAAGCTTAGCAGCTTGTTGACACAGAGTTAATTCACAACGAACTTTTCTCCAACTGCCAACTTTTAATAAATCAACTCTGAATTTTTATGATGCCACATTGTATTAATCAAAATGCAACACGTTTGGCATTAATCATCGCTGAATTTGTCATTTTTTCCTTTTTTTTGTTTTTCCCTTCACATATAAAAATTTTTAAAATTAAATAAATTAAGTAAAAGACATTAAATTAAAAAAAAAACAATTAATTACAAAACGAACAAAATTGTTTGACATTAAACGGGTGTTTTTCACAAGTTGGTAAACGTTTGGCAGCTCGTAAACAAGAGTTTAGCAAAATGTTGGCTAGAGTTTGGTTAGTGTATTATGAATAAACTTTTTGCTAACTTTGTGCCAAATTTTCATTATGAATAAGGCTGTAGGTTTTTTTGATAAATTACATTAGAAGTTTAATTTATAACACAAATTTCATGCCAGTGCCCTACAGTCTTTTAAGTTGTCATACCCAAATGCTCAGAAAGTTCCGAGGCAAATTAACAGCGTTGCTACTGGGCTGCTCTTATCACGCTGAAGATTCTGCTTATTTACCAATTACCATTCGATGTCCTTTTTGGAAGTATAAAAAAAACTTCGGTTTTAATATAAACACACAGGTGAATGCGTGTTAATAGAAGGACATTGGTGCATAAGGATTTAAAATACTTATATTTAAAGTCATTAAGAAAATATAGCAAGAACATTTCTAAAATGCCAGTACATTGGCCCCCATTTATTAGACTTGCAAGATGTATACTGTGTTCAATAGTTTTAAGAAATACAATAAGCATTTAAAATCATTTGTAGAAAAACCTCTTTATAAAATAGATTTATGAATTTTTGCTCAAAGAATAGTTTCTGTTCAGATTTTTTATTAAAGTTTTCATCAAAGTTTATAAAAACCTAATTTTTGTTTTCTACTTGGCAAGTTATGTCGTAACTTTTATCATCATAGAAAGCAATAACATCTTTAAATAAATACAGTTTAGTTCTTATGATAAAACTAAGTTTATGGCTATCAGTCTTTACAATTTCAATGTCATATCCATATCAAAAAATCATCACAGTTTAAGGGCGTTTCATTTCTAGGCCTTTGATTCTAATTGGCTTTAGCATTACAAAATCGCAGCTTATTACAATTTTAAATGCCACCACGGGAATGAGTCTGCTTCCGAATCTTTATATATCCTGGATAGAAAGATAGATCCACAATTGATCACGGCTTTCATAATGTGTCTTAATTCGCGAAAATAGCTTTAAAACATATAAGTTTTAGAAAAGTATAAATATCTTCACCAAACCGTTCATAATTGGCCGCAGTTTCAATTTTTCAGAAAGCCGATTTACATCGCCCAAATCTTTACAAAACGTTAGTAACGAGAAAAAATCGGCACGTGTGACTTTTATGTAAATCCCCAATATCAGTAATAAAATTTCCGCCGAAATTTGTTGCCTTTTCCCAAACAAATGTATGGCGAAAAAGGGAAAAACTGTTTCCCTCTTGTTTACAATATGGGAGAAATATAAATAAATCCAGCAAATTTCATTCGAAGATTTCAAAACTGGGTTTTAGAACGATTTCCGAAAATCCCTCCGAACACGGAAAAATTAATAAAAAATTTTCAACACTCCACAACAACGCTGCGAAATATGGCCCCAAAAAAAAATTTACCCCAAATTTGGGGCGATTTTTCATAATGCAATATGGCCCCATTTTCTTCTCTTTGGTATAACGAACACTGGCTTCGCACACTAAAGCTTCACTACATAGCCGGACTTCGGCCGGGCGCAAGGATTTTCTTTTCTATGGTATAACGAACACTGGCATTGCTCAGTAAAGCTTCTCTTAACAGCCGGCCTTCGGCCGGTCGCAAGGATTTTTTCATCTATGGTATAACAAACACCGGCTTCGCTTACTGAAGCATCTCTGTATAACCGGCAAGGATTTTTTCTACTTTGGGCTTGTTATACTATCCCTAGAGACTTTTACAAAGAATTTTATAAAATTTTTGAAAAAATTTTTGGGGTGATTTTTCATTTCATAAAATTTGCATTATTTTTTAGTAAAAATTGTGATTTTATTTGGGGCCATTTTTCATTCCACTTAAAATGCAAAAAAACCCTAACGAAAAAATGAAAAATAACCCCAAACAGGCAAAAAATTGCCCCAAAATTGTGTGTTGTTGTGTCTCATGTAAAATTTTGGGGCCGTTTTTAATTTTCCTATTGCGGCCATATTTCCTGGGGTCATTTTGCGCACAGCCTCCACAACTTGTTGTAAAGAGAGTACACTAAGTTTGGCATTCCGTGTGAAACTTCTTTCAAATTCATCTAATTATATACATATATTCTGCGTTCATAAAAAAATTTAATTCAATTTAGCCATGTCCGTCTGTCTGTCCTTCTGTTGAAAACGCTCATTTTCGAAAAACTCAAACGAATAGAACAATGTTGCTGTCGAATAGTTTCTAGTTATCTGGAAAAGTTTGGGATTGAAATCCATCAAGGAGGATCAGAGTTATGAATCCAAATACAAAACCACCACCCTAAAATATTGATAATTTTGTTACAATAAATAACATAAATGGTTGCGGAATGCACATAATGATATAAGATTTTTATAAGACGAGAAATCATGCCACGAAATTTAATGCGGTTTCAAGTCAGAATCGCCAATGTTTAGCACTTTGCGATTGTCAGAACAAGATTTTAGTAGTTTAATCGGGCACCATTTAGCGAGTTAATTTCACGAAAAGGTTTATCTATTAAACTTTAAGCTCTTTTATGCAACAAAAAAGTACCATGTGTTACAAATTGTACAATTGTAATTTGTGCGTATGATGTATTCATGACGATTTTTTTCTTTAAATATTCTTTTATTTTATTGCTTCTTTTATTATTGTACAACCTTTTGTCCTGACGGTGTTGTAGTTTTTATCATCCTTGACAAAGAATTTATTTGCTTTGTTGTTTTTTGTTTTGTTCGCTTTTCCTTATAAATCAGAGAAATCCTTGAATAATTTCTTGCTGTTTTCTGTTCATGAATCTTATAAGAATCTGGGGATGAAATATTTTTGCAAACTTGTATAATTTAAAATGAACTTAGTTTGAGGTTAATAAAAACAAAAGAATCCGCCAAGTACAGTCTGAACCAATTTCGTAAATAAGAAATTAAAAATGTGTGTTGCTTTTACAATTTCTTAAGTTTAAGCATTTAAGTAAAATTTTTGCAATTGAACTCAAGCTTGCTCCCAGTAAAAAAATTTCGGTTTTTTGAAGCACTTAAGAGAAAAAGCGCATAATCGAGCGCTTCAATAAGAGAGCTTTTGAACAGCAGTAAATGATAAAGAATGAAATATACTAAAAAGCTGATATTTTAGTGCTGACAACGAAGAAGGGTTTAGCGGAAAAAATAAAAATATATTATGGTTTACGAAAATGATTGAAAAAAAGGCATTTAAACAAGTAAAAGCAAAATATTAATGAATATGTTAATATAGTTAGCCCTTAAAAAAGCACTTTAGGAGTGCTTTGTTTACATGTTAAAAAAAGCGCTTATTGTCAGCAGAATATAGTCCTACAAACCGGGAACATCCCATACAAAAATCAGGCATCTTATCAGCAGGTTTGAAGCTATTTGAGGTATGAATTCATATACAAAACATGCTCCTTTTGGAGCACATTTTTAACTGGGTTTTGTTGTTCAAAGATCGTATATTTGAATAAAAAAAGAGAAATTTTATTTGATTTATAAAAAACAAGAAATTAAGAATTCTGTACCCATGCTCAGTAAGTTTAGTGAGAACTTCTCGCATCGACAAGATGTGAAACGAAATATTCAATCCAAGGCGAATTGACTCGAAGGTGAGGTCAACTCTACAACTACAATGCTTCTGTGGTCGGGTTGTCAAAAATATTGCTAGTAAAAAAACAGGTTTGTTTACATAAAAAACAAGTTTGTATACAAACTATGATAAGTCGACCACCGAAAAAAACACCATATGTTGACTTGACCCCACCTTCTAGTCAATCCGCCTTGATTCCATCGGTTCTCGAAAAGTGAGAAAAAGTGTGTCTGTAACTCATGTCGAAAACTATCAAAAGAGATTACGTCGTTACATTATAAATGTCATAATATTCTACTTGAAGCCGATGTTACATTGCAGACGTTGTGAACGCCAGTCACATGTGTAGTTGACGGCGACCAAAATTTGCTAAAATTAAAATATTTTAAACAACGGCGGCGAAAAAACAACCGTCGGCTACACCAAATAATGTAAAGTGTAACTTTAATGTTTGTTGTTTACTAACGAGCTTTGAAAACATGAGTATATTTTTAAAAAGTGCTAAAAGCAGAATTAATAAATAAAAAAATGAGCCAAGAACAAAATATTATTATTCTTTGTATTTTGCATTTTTGATTGTTTTTAGTGTTAAAATTGTTTCTCGCCCAATTTTTATTCGTGAGTTTATTTGACAGTTTAAAGCGGGAACTTTTCTCACAAAAATGTTACAGAGACAATCTTTCCGTAAATTAGCGAGTAATTTCACAGCTAGTACTCGCCACAAAAAGTTACAGACACAGTTTAGTGAGAATATTTTTCGGGGTCGAGCTGTTAAAAGGGTTCTTGCGGATCTCGAGATAAAAAAGTCTCCTGGGCCGGATAGTATACCTGCACTGGTCTTTAAGCAGTGCTCTTCGAAGCTAGCTCGTCCCTAAGCAAATCATTTCAGCACTTTATACCGTGCCGCGGAATTTCCGGTCTGCTGGAAGGTTGCTAACGTAACGCCAATTCCAAAAAAAGGAATGGCTAATAACCCTGAAAATTACCGCCCAACTGCAATTTGTTCGGCACTTTCCAAAGTTATGGAGGGTATGGTAAATTACCATCTTGTCAAATATTTAGAGTCAAACTACCTACTAAGCGACCGCCAGTATGGCTTTCGTAGAGGTCGCTCTACTGGAGACTTACTAGCTCTGTTATCGGAAAAATGGTGCAGTTCCATTTACCATTTTGGCGAAAGTAAGGTAATTGCTTCAGATATTCCCAAGGCGTTTGACAAAGGGTGTCATGGTGCACTCTTGTCAAAACTTGCTGCATTTGGTGTCGGTGATAATTTCTCTCGATTTATATCGAGTTTTCTCAGAGATCGCACTATACGAGTTGTTATAGATGGGGTTTCGTCAAACGAGTTCAAGATTCATTCAGGGGTGCCGCAAGGCTCCGTTCTTTCTCCTACTCAATTTCTAATCATTCTAAATTACCTCCTTTGTCAAACTTCCAACCCTATCTACTCTTTTGCAGATGACAGCAATGGGGTCGTGCGAATAGGGTCGATTTTAATGCCTGAAAACCCCAATGTTGCGATCTGACGCATAAACGCGCGACAAAACGGAGTGCCTCATCTGTATGTATGGGTGGTATAATTATTTTGGAATCAGAATCTCTTGATGTTCTGGGCATGAGGATAAAATGTGATGTCCGATGGACAGAACATATATTCAAGGTGTCGAAAGAAGCATTCAAGTGCCTCGGTTTTCTAAGACGGTGTAAGATATACTTCACTCCATCTGATCTCCTTACTATTTGTACCACCTATATCTGTCCGCGTATGGAATACAACTCTCATGTGTGGGCGGTGCTTCAAAGATATATTTGGAGCTTATCGACCGCGTGCAGGAGAGGGCGAAGGTTCTCATTGGTGACAATAGGGTATCCAATTCTATAGATTCCCTTGAGCACCGTCGCAATGTGGGTTGTATTTGCCTGTTTTACCGTTACTACAATGGGGTGTGTTCCGACGAAATTAGGGATCTGGTTCCCGAAACCCGTACGTTTGTTCGTAATACACGAGCCCATCCTTATGTGGTCGCTTGGCAGGTGAATCGTACAACGTATTACAGAGAAAATTCGTTTTTTCCCCGGACTGTTCGTATGTGGAATGACCTTCCTGCAGAAGTCTTCCCTCTCACTTACAACATGATTTACTTCAAATCGAATGTTCACAAACACTACTCCCTCTTCCCTCCTTCCCACAACCTATTTCCTAGTTCCAACAAAATGCAATGCATTAGTAGGGGTCATCCCCTGTGTGCTGGTCCTAACAGTAACAAAAACCGTTGTTTGTTTCAATATATGGCATTTTTTCTTGACGCGAGAGGTACAGAACATGGGAACTGGATTGTTTTAAATTTTCGTTGTATCGGCCATGCCTTACTTGGGGAACCTACGTCTATAGGCCCAAAATCCTAGGAACACAATTGAACCGTATGATTGTAGTAGCGTACGACGTAGATACGTTGTCAAACTAAAACGAATAATATTTTATAAAAAGACACACAATAGATGGTGTAAACGTAAAAGCGTATCTACGTCGTACGTCGACTAAGGTCTTATTCTTATCGTACGCCGGCTACGAACGTATTGTCATAGAAAAAGAAAAATTAAAAATGTAAAATGAAATTATTTTTGTGTTTTCAAATTGAATATTTAATAACAAAATAAAAGGAAAGAAAAATAAACCGTAATTTGAATTTATTTGAAATTATTTTAATAGTATCTTCAAAAGAAAATAAAATGCGTTTACGACGGCATTGGGGGGAAGTGCAGCGTGTTTCTAAAAATTTACGGCGTTACGTCCTACGTTCATACGACGTACGACTCAATTGTGTTCCTAGCATTATATATTTTCAGTGTTGCCACTTTGTGGGTAATTACCCGAATTTGGTATAATTTTTACGGTCGTGGGTAGAGCGTGGGTAATTTTGAAATTTTTACTTCAGATGCCCAAATAAAATCAAGATTCGGTTTCAGTGATGACATTTATTTCTTTTTAAATATTGTTGCTAAGAAATGCACATCCTTCTGAACCAAAGACTTGGTTTCTTTTCAAGAAACGACTTCAATTATTAAACATACATATATTTGCAAATGTTTTGTAATGAATGTCGCAAGATGGACCCTTAGATTTGGATTAAGATGCCTATCATAGTGATTTAGAACCTGAAGTTTATTGAAAAAACTTATTCAAACTAAAAACTTGCCTGGGGGAAGATATGTTTCCAATATTGCAACATATAATTAATTTTATTAGTTTAAAGGGTATTTTTTAAGACCATGAAACTTAAAATGGTAAACAACACAAAAAAAAAAAATAATTTTAATCGCAGACTGATACACGGCATCACCATTTGAAACTGATTTAAAACAAATAGACAGCGCGCCTGTCCTTGACAAAACGCATTGCAGACGTCCAATTTTGTTTCTCTTTTTCGAATAAAATGAACAATGTTGACCTCCAAGACACCGATTGTTGCTGGTTTATGAGCATTAACCACTGACTTCACAACCCTACGGAAAACAATCAATAAGTGCCACATCGCACGGCCTTGAAGTCTAATTGACAGTTTATTTTCTTTAAATCAACACATCGGCTTCATTTGTGAAAAAACTTGCGTCTTTTAAGTCATGAATTCACCTTTAAGTTGCGAAAATCGATGGCTGATTTTCAAAGTATATTTGGATAATTTGGTGGCGTTGTTCAAGCATGAATCTATTCATGATGATGTGCCTGATCAAAAAGTGAAAATAGTATGACAGTTCGTAAGCTCTATGGGGCTAAAAAGCATCCATTTTAAAGCAATAACAAGGAACATTTTAAACCTTCCCAAGGTATATCAACCAAATGTGGAAGTTAAACTCATTGTTTTTGCAGTTTTATTTTATATTTTATTAATTTTTTTAAGTCTTTAATGTTCTTTTTTGTTAATTTAAATAAAATTAACAGTTTGACTAATATTGATCTTGTTTTAATGAGTTTGTTGTGTTGTTGCTTCTTTGTAAATGTATTTTTATTAAATAAAACTTAAATTTTATATCAGGTGTAATTTCATTTAAATCGGGTAATTTTGCTTCATCTCAAGTGTAATCTCAACTGTATATTTTACATTATGAGCAATTTTGTCAATTAGAAAACTTAAATGGGTTCATTAAATTTATTTTTTAATCATATTTTTATACCCTCCACCACAATTAGTTGTTTATTATTCATCTCAGACCCCATAAAGTATATATATTTTGGGTCCTTGAGTAATTCTAAGTCGATTTAGACATGTCCATTACTTGTACTTATCCTAAGCAGTTTGGGATTGAAATCCAGCAAAATCGGTTAAGTAGAATCAAAACGTGGAACCACCACCTAAAAATAATTGATAATTTTGTAACAAAAACTAACATAAATGGTGATAATTAACATAATGATACAAGATTTTGCAAAAATTCCTTTAATGGAACTAGAAATGACATTGTGAAATTTCGAGAAGATCGGTCTATAATTTACCCTAGGCACCATATAAACCCTCCTCCCAGACAGTTTAATACGCATATTACCGTAAAAAATAAGCTATTATAACAAAATTTAGTACGTCACAGTTTTAAAAGACTTGAAATGATACTCGGAAATTTCGTGAAGATCGGTCTATAATTTATCCTAGGCCCCATATAAACCCTACTCCCGGAAAACAGTTTAGTACGACTAAAACCGTATAAAATAATGCTATCATAACAAAATTTGGCACATCCCAGTATTTTAGAACTAGAAATGACGCTGTGAAATTTCGTGAAGATCGGTCCTTAATTAACCCTAGGCCCGATATAAAACCTACTTCCGGAAAACAGTTTAGCACGCAGAAAACCGTAAAAAATAATGCTATCACACCAAAATTTGGTTCGTCACAGTTGTATAAGACTAGAAATAATACTGTGAAATTTCGGGAAGATCCGTCCATAATTTATCCTAGGCCCTATATAAACCCTACTCCCGGAAAACAGTTTATTACGCCTAAAGCCATAATTAATAAGCTATTATAACAAATTTTGGCACGTCCAAGTTTTATAGGACTAGAAATGACACTGTGTAATTTCGCGAAGATCGGTTCATAATTTACCCTAGGCCCCATATAAACCCTACTCCCGGAAACAGTTTGGTACACCTAAAACCGTAAAAAATAATGCTTTCATAACAAATGTTGGCTCGTCACAGTTTAATAGAACTGGAAATGACACTGTGAAATTTCGTGAAGATCGGTCCATAATTTACCCTTAGCCCCGTATAAAGCCCACTCTGGTAAAATAATTAAATACTCCTAAAACCGTAGCAGATATAGATATTGCTGTAAACTTTCTTCCAGCTAAGCTTCATATGGCCAACAAAAAATGTTTTGCATTTTTGTGATATACGTTCCATAATTTACCTTAGATCCGATTTTAGCAGCCTTCTGAAATTTACTGCAAACGCAAATCTAATTGCTCCGCTGTATTGAAAGTTATGTTTTTTAATACCAGAAATCACTCTGCAGAATTTGGGATGATTGGTTCATAGCTTACCATGGCTCCAATATAAATTGCTCTCCTGAAAATCATTTAAGTCAGCTTAAACTGTTACGAATCGTGATACTTTACTCAAGCTATTTAAAATTGTTAAAAGCGTACAACTTTCTGATTGTCGGTCAATAATTTAGTATGGGTTTAAACCGCAACCCATTTTAATGCAGATGTCTGTTTTTATAAAGATTATAATAATAAATAGACATCATACAGATATTAGTCCTAAATAGGTATGCAACATCGTTCTAAAAAACATAGATGTTTCCACGATAAGCATCGAGACAAAAAAACATCGGTAAAAAACACGATACATCGATGTTTCAACATAGATGTTATAATCTTCTTTGCAGTTATGCTTACGGATTGCTTCATTTCTTCTTTGCTACTGCAAATCTAAAGGCACAACTATAATATGCATAATCTAACTTAAGCTTCTGCTTAAAATTAACAAAAAAAACCTTTAAAATGCATTTAAAAACACAAAAACAAAATAAAAAAAACATTTGATTCCGTACAGAATGTGCAATCAATTTCAGACTTTGCTTAAGCAAATGACAGGTTCATAAAATGTAACAAAAAGTTTTCTTAAGTACAATATGATTTGACACATACGATTTACATGTATGTATATTACAGTGGCTTAATAAAGCCAACTTAAGAATATTATAGTTGGGCCTTCACACTTCAGATTATAAAAGGGGTTACCACTTACATATAGTTATGCAATGCATGTATGTACACAAGTACGTACCTACTTTGTACTGCTATGCTTTGAAATACACTTTATAAACTTTAAAAATAAGGGTTTAGTTAAAAAAATTTAAATTAAAAAATATTAAATGGACGATGTCGATGTTTTTTAGTTTTGACGCCGATGTATCGCCGATATATCGCCCATCAAAACATCGAAGTTAATGAAGTTTGCAGAACTTGTCCTAGAACATTCGAACTGTCGGTGGAGGGTATCAAAGATTCGGCACAGCTGAATATAGCGCTCTAACTTGTTTTAAAATAAAATTTCACTTTTTTTGTAGAAAGGAAAACACCATAAGACTTGTATTTTAAGGTGTTAAATATGTACATCAGCACAAACTCATAATACCTACTCTACTATAGTGGTGTGGGTATATTTACCAGTTTCATAACTTTCGTTATAATCTTTAAGTTAGATCGAAAAGTTTAATAAAAACTAGAACACTTTCTGATATTTAAAAAAAAAATTTTTTTCTAATGACTGAGTTTTAAACAGTTTTTCAAACCAATTCAAAGGCTTTTTTCTTTCATGATTTTAGGAGTTTATGTTATTTATTTTATTTCATTATACATTTTGTATGAAGTTTTACATTTTAAGTGTTGCCAATAAAGTCGTTAATTAAAAAAAAAACGGAAATTGAAAATTATTATATTTTTTCATTAAATACAACTGTGTGACAAAATAAAAAATATGTAAAGAAAAGTTTTTTATTTACATTAAATAATATAGGCCTAATTAGCTGACTTGGTAAAATTCAAACATAAAATATTGTTTACATAACATTTAATGTGTATCACATCGGATGTTGAGCTAGAAGAAGTCAAGTCGTTTTGCTATCTTGGTAGCATTTTAACACATACTGGCGGCTGCAGCAATGATGTGGCCTATCGAATGTCAAAGGCCAAGCCATCATTTGGCATGTTGCGCCCTGTATGGAAATCTGCCTCTATTTCGGAACACACTAAGATTAGCATATTTAATTCTTGCGTCAAATCGGTGCTTCTTTACGCCTGTGAATCATGGAACACGACATCACGAGAAATAAACGCCATTCAGGTGTTTGTTAATCGCTGCCTGCGTAGGATCCTCAAGATATTCTGGCCAAACACCATATCCAACACTAACCTTTGGCAACGGACAAACCAATGGCCAATTAACATCGAGATCCTTAATCGAAAATGGCGCTGGATAGGTCACTCGCTCCGTAGACCACATGGCGACCCTACTAAATCTGCGATTGACTGGAACCCGCATGGTAATACAAGAAGAGTTGGCCGTCCGACGCACACCTGGAGACGTCAACTTGAATCGGAAGTAAACCAAAGTGGGCTAAGCTGGAGGGAAATTAAACATCTAGCATCAAACCGGATCGAATGGAAAGAGTCCGTTGCGGCCCTTTGTTCCTACTAGGAACCACAGGACATAATATATATATATATATATATATATTAGCGTGGCCGTTAGTTGTATGGAGAACTTTTTTTTTTTGATTTCTTATATTCTCCCCCCCCAAATCGGTTCAGTTTTATGTAAACAAAAATACAAAAAAATTTCGTAGCGATAAGTTGTGTTTTAGGGGGGGCGTCGGCCCCTCAAAGTTTGCCATCAAGCCATTTATTCAAATGTAATTTGTTTGCATATGACTATCTCTAAAAAACAACATTTTACAAGAACATGGTATATGGCAATATTTTAGCTCTTCTAGTCAACAACATTAGCCTCGAAGAAAGTTTTTTGCTAAAATTAATATTTAAGAAAATAATTAAGAAAATAACAACAAAATTCCAAACATTTTATATACGTTTTATATATATAAAAGAGGGATTTAATGTCAAGTGAACTAATTTTGAAATCGAAATCTTTCGATTTGGATGAAATTTGCACCACCGTTAGTCCCATTGAATAGTAGTTCAGACACAAATTTTCAACAAGATCGGTCAAAAAGTTTCTGAGTTTGGGAGGGTCAAAGTTTGAAATTTTGGCCATACAGGTGTTCTTTCACATCCATGTAACTTATTACCAATTGGAGTTAGCAAAATTTGTCTCAAGCAGCTTAGATAGCTATTTAATCAATCTTTTTAAAAAAAATTTTTTGGTTTTTTTAAAAAATTTTTTAACATATTTTTTTTATATTTAAAACTTTTTTTTTTTTTTTTTTGCCAAGTTGTAAATTTAAAAAAAAAATTTTTAAAAATTCAAAAAAAAACAACAAATTTCATCCAAATCGAAAGACATCGATTTCAAAATTAGTTCACTTGACATTAAATCCCTCTTTTATATATATAAAACGTATATAAAATGTTTGGAATTTTGTTGTTATTTTCTTAATTATTTTCTTAAATATTAATTTTAGCAAAAAACTTTCTTCGAGGCTAATGTTGTTGACTAGAAGAGCTAAAATATTGCCATATACCATGTTCTTGTAAAATGTTGTTTTTAAGAGATAGTCATATGCAAACAAATTACATTTGAATAAATGGCTTGATGGCAAACTTTGAGGGGCCGACGCCCCCCCTAAAACACAACTTATCGCTACGAAATTTTTTTGTATTTTTTTTTACATAAAACTGAACCGATTTGGGGGGGGAGAATATAAGAAATCAAAAAAAAGAAAATAACGGCCACCCTAATATATATACATCGGTGACTTAAGTTTCACTTAAGTTTTTTAGTGAAGAAGAGAATTTTGTATTTAAAACGATTTTAAAAATAAATTTGTTTTAATATCAATCCTGAATATTGGCCATAAGTATTTTGACAAAATTGCTTTCCTGATCTAATTGTTATTTGAAAATGTTTAAAAAACAATAACAAATAATCCTCGATATACATAAGTATGTACTTAAGACTTGCTTTATCGTGAAAAACTGCTGTTAATTGTTAAGTTAGGCCTACAGAATACGATAATAAACTTAAATGTTTTGTAACACGTCATGTTTTAAAGTTATGCAAATTTTTAAATTGTGTTAAAATAAACGAATTTACATGGCTGTTTAAATTATAATTAAAATTGCAAATGATATTAGGATAAAAAATCTCTGCAATCAAAGTGAATTTTTTCAACAAAATTAAAATAAAAAATAGATTGAATATTAAAAGTTAAATAAAACATGAAAAAAAGTTTCGAAAAAAATTATTAAAATGCGAATTTAATTTCTAGTTTAAAATACGATTTAGATTTGATTTTTTTTTTATCTCTAGAAAAAGAAATGTCTCATGGTAACAACAAGTTCCAACCACTTAGCAAAAGTTTAGCAAGTTGCAAATCCATGAAACACTAAATTATGTAAATTTGCTTGGTTCGTCGTAAAAGCATCGCCTTAAATTCGAAACTATAAAATTATTTAACGCAGGTTACAGATATATTTAATATAAAAACTTACCTATAAATACACTGAAAGAAATAATATTTTATTTAATTTAAATTTTTTTTTTTAATAAAATTAAAAAATTTTTTTTTAATAAAATTTAAAAAATTTTTTTTAATAAAATTTAACATTTTTTTTTTTTAATAAAATTTAACATTTTTTTTTAATTTTCGGCTTCGCTTAGTTCGAAATTTTCCAATTTTTGTAAGGGTTTTTTCAGTTTGTTGATAATAAATGTCGGATAGAATTCGTGATTTTAGAACAGAAGAAGAGCTTTGGGAGTTTGTCAATTCAGTTGCGTGGTCGGACAGTGAACATAATGGTAATTTTTCTTCTGAAGACAGTGATTAGGACCCAGATTTCGATTTTGATGCTGCTTTCCGAAATTAAAATTTTGAAGATGACGAGCAAATAGGCCATTTATATGAGGAAAACGAAGCGATGGAAGTTGCAGGTGTTCAGAACAATGCAGCAGTCGATTAAGGCTTGTACGCAATGCAACAAAACGTTGAAAAACCACTGAATACTACACCAGATGAAATCAAACGATTCCTGGGAATCAATTACTACATGTTGGTATTAAAATATGCGAGCGATCGATCATATTGGAGTAACTTATAATGAGCTAAATGACACGAAATCGTCATGACAAGATTCGCCAATTCTTGCCTTTCAAAAGCAACCAGACAATGCCCCACCGTCACTCACAATTGTGTGTGAGTTGCGCATTGGTATCAACTAGAGTTAGTTGGAGAATTTCTGGATCTTGGTATTCTACTTGATCCTAAGCTAGATTTCTTCAAACATATTACAATGACGCTTAATAAAGCTCGTGGTGTGCTTGCTTATATAAAACGATGGTCTAATGAGTTTACAGATCCTATGTAACGAAACAACTATACACATCTTCTCCGACTTCCTTCTTCGTAACATAAATTTTAATATTCCACGACGTTTTACCCGACACCTAATACATCTGCACCTTCCTGTTGTTCAAACAAATTATGCTGATGCTGATCCTTTGAGGAGAATATGCAAAAATTTCAATGAATTGAATAGCTTAATCGATTTTTCTATTAATATAAATGTAATTAAACGCAATATTATCGTGTTTTTAAATACTTAATATGTGTTAACAAAATTTTTTCGTTAATAATACCATATCCATAGATTTAATCAAATAAATAAATAAAAAAAAATAAATTGCTTGACAATATCTGGCACTGAAATGAGTGTGGGAAAGGTTGACGAAGTAATCTCGAAGTTGATATTGTTGCGAAACATCATCATATGTCCATGTTTTACATGCATATCTGCACTATGACTTAATTGCATGGTGGGTTTTAGCCACATAGTTTTTTACATTTTACTCTAAATGTCGATAGTACAGAGATTTGACATAGTCTCGCATATCTTGCAATATGTTAACAGTTGGCGGAACTGAAAACATTCAAACTCCTTGCTAGGAAGTTCGAGCTATCTAATCTCTTGCTGCGTGTTTTCTGTCAACAGCTCCTGTTAAATAGTAACAGGACACAGATGTCTCCTCCTCGCAACCGAGCCACTCCACTTGCTCCAGTTGCAATTTGGAAAACATCTACCCGCGTTAGTTTGGGTACCACCATCAGCCACCTCGTGTAATCAGATTTACCGACGTCATTGTAAGAAAAGCATTCTGAACCAGAAAGCCTAGTCTTTGTTCGGTAACACTAATTATTTGTGAGGAAGCTCGCTACAAACCAAGATCTTAACAGGTTTATACCCATGCAGAGTACAACCAATTGTATGAATTTTCACACCCTCTACCTGAACACAAAAGTGAACGAGCTCTTTCAAGAGACCTGCTACTGGTCCATACATATGATGCACTCCACATGTGCAGTGCACTTCCAAAGCTAGAAGACAAGCAGACCCTCGATCGCTGGCCTGAGAAGGCTTACTTATCAACTCACTATGGTCGTGCACTGCAAATCATCTCACACTTCTTGTCGTACCTGCGAAGAGTCACAACCGAGACATAGGAAATTTTCACACTCCACCTGAAGCTGATGACATTCAAGGGAGGCTACTGATTCATATATAACGGAAGCTCACTACGCCACCAAACATCCGTCCCAGCAATACCGAGTCAGTCCAAACATCCATCAACACCCATCAACATCCTTCACATCCTCTTCCTCCACAAATAGTGTTACTTGGCAAAAATTTCGGCTTTCTGTCACAGATCCCTTGACATTACAAGAGTCTCCATTGCAAATGGTAGGTAAAAATGATTCCTCACCAATGATCAGCACAGGTGGTGCTAAACACCTGCGGGCCTTCATTGAATAAATTCAAGGACGCTAGACTTTTGGAAATTCACTCCGCCATTCCTAGCCAGCCTCGGCTAGAGCCTTGTATTGTTAGCCATCTCGAGAGATGTTTCCAGAAGATACCACTTGGAGGTAATACATCGGCTTTTGTTGCATATTGAAGGTATACCACTAGGGCCGTCCTTCTGAACATGCAACTCCTATCTTCTGCGAAACATCATCACCCAATGTCTGCTCCGATGCCGCCGCATGACATTCGCCTTAATAACATTAGGCATTTAGCAGAATATGTCAAGGTAGGGAAACCGCGATGCAAAAATCCGAAATGTACATCCCGAACAAAAGATAGATGGAACACATTTGTATTTTTCGACTAAAAGCACTGGTTTGCTGTGTTTCAACAAAACTAATGCAATTGCTGATATTTTAATGTTAATAATTCCTTATTTTTCTGTTATTTTTGCATTACCCAAATAAAATATGTTGTTTTTTGTTGAAACAAATGTCTGCATGGTCCATCCTTGCATTACATCGGACCAGTCCATGGAGTAGTCCATTTTATCAAAATGGATCAGGTGGTCCAATTTTATTTGCAGGGATATTATAAACCTTTAAAATTTTTTATCTCCGGGTGCCTAGTGGCTCCGCAAAGAAACAACCAGGTTTTTCTTTCCTACACCCAGAGAAAAAACATGTTTAAATATGGTCACCTCCAACAATTCTATGTTTAAAGAGAATTTAAACCATAATATGTTAAATTTAACCATATTATTGTCAACGACAACCATATTATGGTTAAAATAGTCCTCCATCAAGAAGCCACAACTATATTATGGTTGCCTCCGAACATATTATGGTTAATAATAACTAAAATATGTTTAAAACTTATAATAGCATGGTTGGTTTTCAACCACAACATGTTGCTCTTGAAAAAGAGAAAAATACTATTTTTAATTTAAAATCATATAATTGTCATATCTAAACATAACATGTTTAGAGGCAACCATAATATAGTTGTGGCTTCTGGATAGGCGACTAATTTAACCATAATATGGTTGTCGGTGACACAAATATGGTTGAATTAAACATTATATGGTGAACATTTTCCTTAAACATAGTATTGTTGGAGGTGACCATATTTAAACATATTTTTTCTCTGCGTGTAGCTCAGGTAAATAAAACCTATGCACAAAGTCGTGGAACAAAACTTGTTTAGAAACGCAAGTTTTAAAACATTATTTTTTTCTGCTCAAAAAAATAAATCAGGATATTTAAGGTTAAGTTTATCTATCAAGCATTTAAAGATATACACCCTTCTTTTGCTTTTATAATTTTTCTTTAAGTGTAACTCATCTTCTGAATAGTTGCTAAAGTGTTTGTTAATAAAATATTGTGTTTTTTTTTTATTAAAAACCACTTAAAATGTCAACTTAATTTTACTAAAAACGAAATGAAATTTATCACCTCAAACCAGACATAATTCTTAAAAGTTGTAACAGGTTGAATCGATACAGGTAGAATGTAATCCCAATTAAGAATTTAGATTAAAATTTGAAATAATTAGTCCCTTTTTTGGTGAGATCAGAAAGTTTCGAAGAACATTGGCTTTTATTAGATTATTTAAAATTCTGATTTAAGATAAGACAATCGACTGATTTAAGATAAGTGCTTTTCAGTGAATATTTAAAAAAAAAAAATATTTGTTTTGGAATATGTAAATATTTGTGAAATTAAGCAATGTTTTATTTTCAGCAAAAATCACAGCAAAGCCTAAGATAAGTCATGGCAGACAGACATAAACCCCAATTATCAAATTTCGTATGTACGAGCCAAAATTAAGTGCATGTATGCGATAAATTGTTTTTTTTTTTATATGGAGACAATTTTTACAAGTCGGGTATTTTTGTAATGCTGTACCAAATGAGACTAACTTCTGTAAATGTACCTTGTATCTTACCAAGTAACGTATATTGTAATGACCTGCAAAAGTCATTATTTCAACGCATTTCTATTTTATGTCAATGAAACGGAAAAAACATTTTAATTTTACTAGGATCATCCGCAGCTCTACGTCATGTTTACGAGGGAGTACCTATTAATACAGAAGCTACACAAAGTAAACGGAAGAGCTGATCTGCAAAGTTCAAGTTTACGTTAGATTAGTGAAGTCTTTATTAGTCTTGAATTTAACTTTCTACTCCCCGTTCGTAGTGTTTAATTAATAGTTAACAAAATATTTTTACATACAAGCACAAATTAAAATATGTGTAATAAAATTTACTACCTGAGTTAAGATTTGAACTTGGGTCTTTCCTTATCCGTTTATTTGTTAAGGGTTCGCTTCACTTCCTTCATCTACGCACCTGTCCCAAAAGCTGAAACTTATAAATTTGGACAAATTTTCTTTCAACACGTTTACGTATATTAAGTAGCTACTAGAGTTCTTAACCGTTTAAGAATAATTCGATTAATCGATCAAACAAAAACAAACTCTTGTTCGACTAATTTTAAAATAGATATTTTCGAATAACGAATAAATCGATTAATTAATGTCGATTAATCGAATAATATTTTTTATACCAAATTTTTATAATTAGGCTTAAGTTCATCAAATTTAATTTTCATTAAATTATTTTTATGAAGAAAGGAATTTTACAAACATGAAAATTAATTAAAATTGTTATTGATAATCTTTCATTCTTGACGTGGCTGGGGCTCGAACCCCGGCCGGCAGGTTTCCATGATATGTTTCGATCGCAACCACTCGATCTCCTCAGATGGATTTGCCGTCTTACACTCGCAGCCATCGACGACCGCTGTCGTCAATAGTCAAACATCAAACATTTGATGAACTTAAGCCTAATTATAAAAATTTGGATTAAAAACCATAAATCAAGGGCCGATGTTGATTTTGAATAAAACACAAACTATTTAGGAAATTATTGTAATTTTATTTTATTATGATATATTGGTATTACTCAATTATGTATGGAACAAAATATCGGCCAAATGGGCGCCGCGACCACGGCGGCACACCTCCATCCGATGGTCCAAATTTTCGATGACCCTGAGGCATAATGGAGGTTCTATGCCGTTAATGTGCCGAATTATCTCATCCTTTAGCTCTTGAATTGTTGCTGGCTTATCGACGTACACCTTTTCTTTCAAATAATCCCAAAGAAAAAAGTCCAACGGTGTCAAATCACATGATCTTGGCGGCCAATTGACATCGCCATTACGTGAGATAACTCGGCCATTGAATTTGTTGCGCAAAAGAGCCATTGTTTCGTTAGCTGTGTGGCAAGTGGCACCGTCCTGCTGAAACCACATATCGTCCACATCCATATCTTCCAATTCGGGCCATAAAAAGTTCGTTATCATCTCACGATAGCGAACACCATTCACAGTAACTGCCTGACCGGCCTCATTTTGGAAAAAATACGGCCCGATGATGCCGCCAGCCCATAAACCGCACCAAACAGTCACTCTTTGTGGGTGCATTGGTTTTTCAACAATCACTCTTGGATTCTCATTCGCCCAAATGCGGCAATTCTGTTTATTGACGAATCCACTGAGGTGAAAATGTGCCTCATCACTGAAGATGATTTTCTTCGAAAATTTATCATCCACTGTTGCCATTTCTTGCCACCATTCTGCCCATTAACGACGTTTGGAATGGTCAAGAGGCTTTAGTTCTTGAGCCAATTGCACCTTGTAAGCGTGTAAATGCAAGTCTTTATGCATAATGTTCATCAACGACGAGCGTGAGAGGTGCAATTGTTGGGCACGACGACGAGTTGAGGTGGACGGCTCTTCAGCCACACTATCGCGAACAGCAGCAATATTTTCTGCAGTACGAGCTGTACGAGCATGCACTGGTGTTCTCACATCTTCTACAGACCCGGTTTGCTCGAATTTTCCCACGATTTTTGCGATTGTACGCACATTAGGACGATCAAATTGACCAAAAAAATCACGAAGTGCACGATATGCATTTTGATTTGAAAGCCCATTTTCATAATAAGTCTGGATAACTTTAACACGTTGTTGGATTGTGTATCTCTCCATGGTTCAAATTGAGTAAGTCTGAAATAGAGAAATGTCAAATAAAATTCGGAAAAAGCTTGGCGTTTAGGTGTGGTTCACATTCAACATCGGCCCTTACAATTTAACCACCCTTTAGTTCAACAAAATAACCACAATACTGATTATTGTTAAAGCTAAGGCACGAGCTCTATGTATTCATTTGTCCTTCAAGTTGTGCTGACAAAAGGTCAACAGAAAAAAGAACGACAAAAATGAAAAAACAAAACAAATGTACTTTCGACTTCAAGAAGAATTCTTGACAAAAGTACGAGAAAACAGAAGTAAAGGAAAATAAACACGTAAAATAAATTAAAAATGGATAATCATTCAGAAAAGCAAATTTCGATCTACCAAAGGTTAAAATACAATTTGGTTTAAGGATTGATGTTTGACTATTGACGACAGCGGTCGTCGATGGCTGCGAGTGTAAGACGGCAAATCCATCTGAGGAGATCGAGTGGTTGCGATCGAAACATGTCATGGTAACCTGCCGGCCGGGGTTCGAGCCCCAGCCACGTCAAGAATGAAAGATTGTCAATAACAATTTTAATTAATTTTCATGTTTGTAAAATTCCTTTCTTCATAAAAATAATTTAATGAAAATTAAATTTGATGAACTTAAGCCTAATTATAAAAATTTGGATTAAAACCATAAATAGTTCAACAAAATAACCACAATACTGATTAATATTTTTTATAAATTAATGGCCTGTTCGTCGATTTCGAACGAAGATTTCGTTCGCTTAACTAACATGTAAAACAAAAACAATATTTTTTAATATATTTTTGCTTTAAATGTAAGTTAAGCGAACAAAGTCTTCGTTCGAAATCGACGAGCAGCCCATAAATAAAAGCTTAGAATTTGATTAATTCTCATACGTGTTAAAGTGATTTTATACAAAATGTAGGAAAAAATATTGTTGCCATAGACCTGATTGTAATAAATCTCAATGTTTAGTAAGCAAAACCCGTGCTAAGTACTTATTGTATTTCCAAAATGTATTTTATGTTTTATTAAAAAAATCTTTGAAAAACAATTATAACAGCTGGGGCCTAATTCTGGCAGTTCGAAAACAATTTTAGGGGATCTTGCATTCTCGGGTGAAAAACTTAGAAATAAACAAAAAGACAAAAAATAAAGAATTGATTTCTATATGTATATCATATCATGAAAGTATAAAATGTTGTTATTGTATTATAATGGGTGGTTAAATTTTAAGGGCCGATGTTGAATGTGAACCACACCTAAACGCCAAGTTTCTTTCCGAATTTTATTTGACATTTCTCTATTTCAGACTTACTCAATTTGAACCATGGAGATATACACAATCCAACAACGTGTTAAAGTTATCCGGACTTATTATGAAAATGGGCGTTCAAATCAAAATGCATATCGTGCACTTCGTGAGGCACATTTTCACCTCAGTGGATTCGTCAATAAGCAAAATTTACGCATTTGGGCAAATGATAATCCAAGAGTGATTGTCGAAAAACCAATGCACCCACAAAGAGTGACTGTTTGGTGTGGTTTATGGGCTGGCGGCATCATCGGGCCGTATTTTTTCCAAAATGAGGCCGGTCAGGCAGTTACAGATAACGAACTTTTTATGGCCCGAATTGGAAGATATGGATGTGGACGATATGTGGTTTCAGCAGGACGGTGCCACTTGCCACACAGCTAACGAAACAATGGCTCTTTTGCGCAACAAATTCAATGGCCGTGTTATCTTACGTAATGGCGATGTCAATTGGCCGCCAAGATCATGTGATTTGACACCGTTCAACTTTTTTCTTTGGGGTTATTTGAAAGAAAAGGTGTACGTCGATAAGCCAGCAACAATTCAAGAGCTAAAGGATGAGATAATTCGGCACATTAACGGCATAGAACCTCCATTATGCCTCAGGGTCATCGAAAATTTGGACCATCTGATGGAGGTGTGCCGCCGTGGTCGCGGCGCCCATTTGGCCGATATTTTGTTCCATACATAATTGAGTAATACCAATATATCATAATAAAATAAAATTACAATAATTTCCTAAATAGTTTGTGTTTTATTCAAAATCAACATCGGCCCTTGAAATTTAACCACCCTTTATATATGTATTTTTTAAATTATATATATCTTTATATATATCTTTGCGAAAGTGTCACAATATTACCATTGAAAACGATGTAGTGGAAGATAATCCAACGAAAACAAAAAATGCTTCAATGGAAAAATGCATAAAGAGAGACAGCAGTTGTTCTATAGAAGAAATTGTAGGCTGAAGATGTAAGGTCTGCAAACACCTTTCGAAAATCCAAATAAGTATCAGGATACTTAAGAATTAAGGGTTTTACGATTCCTTTAAGAAATACAACCACATGGAGTTAAGATGAAAAGTTTTGCGCATAGAGGATTTGAGATAAAATAAAGAAGCATTTGGACGATTTTACATAGTTGTAGATGAATGGAAGGATGTATCCTATTTAAAATATGTAATTTGTTTGTAAAAATAATTTTATTTATTCGTTATTTTCATCGATTAATCGAATAATTTTTTTAGATTTACAGCCAATCCCACGATGTTACACGTTAACGTTCGCAAAGAAAATAACATTTAAAACAAAAACAATTTCTAACTGGGTGTTAGTCGTTTGCTTGAACGAGCAAAAACAATTATTTGAATTATTCAAACCAAAGTTGAAAGGCGAATAATTGACAACTCTAGTAGCTACCAACCATTGAAGTCGACTACAACGTAGGCGTATACGCAATATCAACGCACGATAAATGAAGCCTAATTTTTGCGATTTGGCCAACTCAGCTTCGCAAATTTCCAAATGACCGTGTAAATTACACAGAAAAAATTGTCCAAACTTCTTCACTAATTAAAGCATTATTCAAATATAAAATCAGTTTCAATTAAAAATTTAGTCAAATGAATTAAACGTTTAATCAAGTGAATTAAACGTTTAATGAAGTGAATTAAACGTTTAATTAAAAGTATTTATTTGTCTACTGGTGCAAGTTTTATTAATTTTTAATTAATATTACAAAATTTTTTATTGAAAACAATTTTTTTTATTTTTTTTTTGTTGTATGAGAAAGTACTTTAATAATAATTACACTTTGCTAGTTGAAAAAACAGACAAGCCGATGGTGCTAACCGTTTTTTTTAGGTTTGCTCTTGTTTTCCAGATATGCAGTTATTTCGAAAATGGAGGAGGTTGCACAACATATGTATCGGGTGATTTTTTAGCTATTATCTTTTTGGCAACACTGGTTTAAACAGCTGACGCACGTTTCGTGTTTTGTTTTACTGTCAAACATCTTTAGTTTGGTCTATAATATGTGCTCTGTTAAGAAAGTTCTTCGCGCGGCCTTCTTCCATTTTATGGTCAGTTTAATCGACCCACTGAAGCGGCTATTCGGTACGTTAATAAGCAGATTTGTCGATTTTGGAGTGAAGATCAGCCAGAAGCATTGCAAGAGCTACCAATGCATCCAGAAAAAGCCACTGTTTGGTGCGGTTTATGGGCTGGTGGCATCATTGGACCGTACATCTTCAAAGATGATGCGAATCGTAACGTAACTGTGAATGGTGAGCGCTACCGTGAGATGATATCCAACTTTTTTTTGCCCAAAATTCAAGAGCTTGACTTGCATGACATGTGGTTTCAACAAGACGGTGCCACATGCCACACAGCACGCTTAACAATGGACTTATTGAGAGGCGAGTTCGGTGAACATTTTATTTCCCGTTCGGCACCGGTCAATTGGCCGCCTAGATCGTGCGATTTAACGCCTTTAGACTATTTTTTGTGGGGCTATGTTAAAGCTCATGTCTATACACAAATGCCCGCTTCAATTGACGCATTGGAAGACAACATTGAAGCATTTATTCATGAGATACCGGCCGAAATGTTGGAAAGAGTATGCCAAAATTGGACTAAGCGGATGGACCATTTGAGGCGAAGTCACGGTCAACATTTGCATGAAATAACATTCAAACATTAAATTATATGGACCGTACGTAAATGATAAAAATCCGTTAAAAACTTTTGATTTTTTTCACTAAAGTCGGCATCTTAGGAGCTGCAGGGGAAAAATTTAAGAATTTTAATAAACCGCAATATTTGTGTGGTGGAAATTCTTAAATTTGGCTGCTGCACTACCTAGGATGCCCCTAGATGGGTTAAATGTATGACACACCCCACTTTATTTTTCATCTTAATCATTTATTTCTAGCAAAGCGACCCGGTATCTCCATTCCTTAAGGAAACTCCCATACAAAATGTTCAATACGGACTAGAAATATATTGAAGAAAAAGTCTCATAAATGCCCAGGAGTCAGTCGCCCCTAGGTGGATAAAATCTATGACCGACCTCCATTAGTTTTGTGTACTAAACATTCTCTTAAAACATACTTGCCCCTTATCACCACTTTTTTGGGGAGCTCCCATACAAATATTGCTTTTTATGAAATTCTTAAATTTTAATGTTCGACTTTTGTGAATAAAATCAAAAGTTGCTAATAGATTTTAATCATTTATCACTTGTTCGTTTTTTATATGTCTGCAAGAAATTAGAAGCATAGCTGCATTTTCCAATCATCATATATATTATTTCTAAAGCACTTTTTTTTGTCGGTTGCAAATATCTCCCATACCACCGCATCAAATTCAATGAATGATATATCATTTTAAAGCTTATTTCTAACACTAATGACGAAAAATAATTAGAAATTAAAAAATTAATATTTTCATTGATAAAAATTACGGTGCGAAATATTCGCACGGGTCATCTAGTATATATTATTTCTAAAGCACTTTTTTTTGTCGGTTACAAATATCTCCCATACCACCGCATCAAATTTAATGAATGATATCTCATTTTAAAGCTTATTTCTAACACTAACGACGAAAAATAATTAGAAATTGAAAAATTAATATTTTCATTGATAAAATTATATTTTAAAATGTATTAAAGTTACTAAAATTTCTATTAACTATTTTCATTTTATGTTACAAAAATGACAACTAACGGTGCGAAATATTCGCACGGGTCATCTAGTTGTTTATGAATTTTCAAAAAACAAAAATTTCGAAATTTTGATTAAAAATTATTTTTTTCCAAAAAAAATAATGTTTCTAAAACGAATGCGCATTTCGGTTTTTTAGTTTTTCAATAAGTTTAACTGTCTTTATGTTACGCGAACATAAATTGTGCAACCTCCTCCATTTTCGAAATAACGGTATATCTCGAAAACAAGACCAAAAAAAACGGATACCCGTCTTAAAAAAATGTTTAAATTTCGAGCACAGTGTAAATATTGGTAAAATGTAAGTGAAATTTATTTCTGGGATATGATTTCAACGACTTAAATATGGTATAAAGAGCAATCTCTTATAATAAAAATGCTTTTGCTTCTCTATAATTTTCTTTGTTTATGGCTTCGTTATACTTCATGGTGTTGAACACAAGTTTTGAAACTGTATCTATTAAATACGTCAACCACAGTAGTAAATTTCTAATTCGCCCTATTTTTTTCCTTACTTTTTACTCAACAAAGGAACACTCTCGTAAAATTATCATAATTTCATTGTTCTCCTCTTCGAGTTTTCGGAATTGTGTGCAGATTTAAAATGCCATAAAAAAATTAAGGCATTAATACAAATACATATTCATAATATTTATGTGAGTAAGAAATTGTGTGTTAGCATCGATCGATTTAAGGTTGAAAAATAAACCTGAAGTGATTTAAATTTCATTAATTAGTTTTTATCACATTTTTTAAGATGTCAGACTTTAAGTTGCGATGCCTTTGCTGATATCTTTTAGCTCGTGCTATCAGGTTTTCTAGTAATTTTTTTTTTTTTTTTTGCCTTTTCGAAATACATTTTTTATTTGATAAATTTAAGCTTAAAGAGGGTTTCCAATACAGACATCGATAATGCCGAAATCGTTGAAGTTGATTATTTTTTATAATTTTAAAATATCGAGTTGTGCACAATTTCGATTTTGGTTTTACATACATACTAATTTTTTTATTCATTAAAACTTTCTCATAAAGTGTGATGTGTGACTTAATCGGAAAAGTTAATTTTGTCCATTTATAATCTTACTATATATACTCTATAAATGAATATTAACTTCGAGACATTGTAAAATGAGATTGGGAGCAAAAGGCAGAATATGAATGACACTCTTAATCAGGATCTCTGAGTGGGGTCAAGCGAATAGGGTCGAATTTAATGCACGCAAGACCCAATGTTGTATGATGACCCACAGACGGACCGTGGGACCATTTATGTCATCTGTATTAATGGGTGGCATTGATATTGAGGAATCGGATACTCTTGATGTTCTGGGCATGAGAATACATTGCGATGTCCGCTGGAATAAACACGTTTTTAAAGTGTCGAAAGAGGCATTCAACTGTTTAGGTTTTTTAAAACGGTGCAAGACTTACTTCACTTCATCCGATCTCCTTACTATCTATACCACCTATATCCGACCGAAGATGGAATACAACTCCCATATATGGGCAGGGGCTTCAAAGTCTATTTTGAACCTTCTGAACCGTGTACAAAGGAGGGCGGTGAAGCTCATCAATGACAGTAGGGTATCCAACTCTATTGACTCATTCGAGCATCGTCGGAATGTGGGTTGTGTGACACTTTTCTATCGATATTACCATGGGAAGTGTTCCACTTAGATAAGTGAACTTATTCCACCCGCCCGAGTATTTCTTCGTAATACTCGCTCATCCAGTGGATCACATCCGTTTGTAGTCGATTGTCCTGTGTCTCTCACAACGCATTATAGAGAAAATTCGTTTTTCAGTCGAACTATCCGTATGTGGAATAAACTTCCCGCAGAGGTCTTCCCCGGTACTTATAATTTATTAAGATTCAAGTCAAATGTCCACAAACACTATTCCCTCTTTCATACTTCCCAAACCTTATTTTCCCGATCAACATAATGCACTGCATATATAGGGGGCATCCCCTGAGTGTTGGTTTATCATTAAAAAAAAAAAAAAAAGTGTTGTCACTTCAGGGGTAATAACCCGAATTAAGTGCAATTATAACTAACGTGAGTAGAGCGTGGGAAATTTCTTTTAGGTCTTAATCAGGTGTATTTTAAATTCTTTCTTTATATACATATGCACACAGAAAAAACTCAATGTAAATTCGTTCAAAAAAAGGTTGATTTTACATTTTTCAGTAGTGATTTTGCTTCATTCTTGTTTCATTTTTTTCATGTTTTTACAATAACTTGCGAACAACATTTTTATCTTTTAAAATAACTATAATTCATGTTAATTTAAAATTGCAGTAAATGTCATTTATATTGAAATAACAATCTGAATAACGTTGAATGAAAGTTATTTCAAGTTGAAACATCGTGAATTTCATGTAGAATCAAATTGGTTGGAGTGTAATGACAACATATGCATTTATTTAAGAATAATTCAAAATACTTACCCCTGTAACACATGTTTCACTTATTTTGTATCTCCTTTGTTAACAGAAGCAACAACAGAATGGCCCGATATGGTTTTCTTCATCATTTTACTTTGAAAACTCGATGTACAATTAAACTAAATAATTTTAATAAAAAGAATACGGGAATTGTCTTTTCTTTTTATAACACATTTTAAACACGAAAAAAATGTACAGACTTAGGTATGTATGCATGTTAATTTAACAAGATAAACTTTTGATTTTAATATAAAACAGGTTTTTATGGATTCAATATTGAACAATGTTATTTTAACAGAGAATAATATTAAATAAACGTGATTTAAGGTTATTTTAATATTTTTCATTTGAAATTAATATGAAATAATGATAAATTTAAATAAAGGGCATACTTTTGCAGAAATTTATCAATCAACATTTCGCCATGTTATTTTAACATTGGTATTTTTTTCTGTGTGTAGATTAGACTGGTCGCATCTTGAATGGGATTTTTTTTTTAATTTAATTGCTTGCGCTGCTTAAAATATGAGGTTTGGTGTAAGAAATCATGATCTAATTTTGCAGGTCAATCCGACGGTGACTAGCCGTGCCAAGTGGGGCCCAAAGTTCCCCATATTATAAAAAAAAAACATCTTTTCGATCTTTATAGTTATACTAGTTGAAAAGCGGTTTAATAAAATTCTTAAATTAATTAAAATTTTTCGTCTTTTGTGAATATATAAAATCAAAAAAAAATGCGACCAATCTAGTGTTTATATTGTTATTTTTGCATATGAGCCTGTGTCATTTTGTTCCGATATCGAAAGGACAATTATAATGGGCGATTTTTTAAGAGCTATAGGAAAGTTAAAAAAAACATATAAAATTCAGATAAATGCATGAA
Organism: Pollenia angustigena; assembly: GCA_930367215.1. Lineage (NCBI taxonomy): Eukaryota > Metazoa > Arthropoda > Insecta > Diptera > Polleniidae > Pollenia > Pollenia angustigena. The sequence goes on from OV884059.1 coordinate 74,773,726, forward strand.
ATCTTTATTTGAATCGATAGTACGGTTCATATAATTTAATGCGTGAAGATTATTTCATGCAAATGTTGACCGTGACTGCGCTTCAAATGGTCCATCTGCTTAGTCCAATTTTGGCATACTCTTTCCAACATTTCGGCCGGTATCTCATGAATAAATGCTTCAATGTTGTCTTCCAATGCGTTAATTGAAGCGGGCATATGTGTATAGACATGAGCTTTAACATAGCCCCACAAAAAATAGTCTAAAGGCGTTAAATCGCACGATCTAGGCGGCCACTTGACCGGTCCCGAACGTGAAATAAAATGTTACCGAACTCGCCTCTTAATAAGTCCATCGTTAAGCGTGCTGTGTGGCATGTGGCACTGTCTTGTTGAAACCACATGTCATGCAAGTCAAGCTCTTGAATTGTGGGCAAAAAAAAGTCGGATATCATCTCACGGTAGCGCTCACAATTTACAGTTACGTTACGATTCGCATCATCTTTGAAGAAGTACGGTCCAATGATACCACCAGCTCATAAACCGCACCAAACTGTGACTTTTTCTGGATGCATTGGTAGCTCTTGCAATGCTTCTTACTGATCTTCACTCCAAAATCGACAATTCTGCTTATTAACGTAACCATTGAGCCAAAAATGAGCTTCGTCGCTGAACACAAGAAGCGCGCGATGAACTTTCGCATTTTGATAATAAAATTCGATAATTTGCAAGCGTTGTTCGTTTGTAAGACGATTCATGGTTAAATTATAGACCAAACTGAAAATGTTTGACAGTGAAACAAAACACGAAACGTCCGTCAGCTGTCTAAACCAGTGTTGCCAAAAAGATAATAGCTAAAAAATCACCCGATACATTAAATGTGTGTAGGGAATTTTATATAAAAGAAGTTACTTAAATAAAATCAGCATTTGACTTCAAAAATGAAATTTATACCATTTTAGACAGTGTTTTCAACCAAAGTCACGGTTTATTTTAAATATTGGTTTGCCAAAGCTTAATAAGAAATGGCACCAACATGGAAATTAATATTTCAATAAATATTATCTGCACAATGATTTAGAATAAGAAGTTTAATGGGAAATGTTATTCAAACTAAAAAATAACCTTAAGGAAAATGTAACAAACTTGCATCCTAATCTATTCTCTTTTCTTCTCTCATCGAAAAATTCAAAGCAAGTCAAGTTCGATATGAGTGAAACGGCCCTAAGGAACTCAAATTACATTAAAATTTTAACAAAAAAGCACTGTTTTCAAAATTCATTCATAATAGGGAGATGTTCATTATTGATTTTTGGTTAATTAGGGCCTTTTGTGTTTTAGGTAACGATATATGTACGCCTCACCATAGTATTAAAATCGTACCAAAACCTTAAGTTCGGGAGTACAGGGACTAGGCGAAAAAATGAACCGACTTGGCTCATTTTGGTCCTTCTATCTCATATTATGTGGGGGCCATCGTGCCAAAACCATTATTTCAGGAAAAAAAAGCTAGTTATCTGGCTATAACTCGGTCAATAAAACCAGAAGTATTCTGCTTAGATTTCTTCGGGTAAAAAAAGTTTAAAGATTATAAGAAGACTAGCTGACCCGACGGACGTTGTCCTGTCCAAATTAGGAGAAATGTTTGCGTTCGAATTTTAAAATCCGTTAAAAAGATACGAACATTTGAAAGAAAAATTATTAAAATCGATTGAGCCGTTTTCTGATTTTATGTAAATCGATAAAGTGGGCGTTAATGTAGGTGGGACAAAATTTTCTTTTCGTAAAAACCTAAGTTGGACCACGGCGGTGATTTTAAAGAAAAAATCGTCCAAATCGGTCAAGCCGTTCTCAAGTTATGCGCTTAATAGCAAAAGTTGGCGTAAGAGTAGGCGTGGTACATTTTTCTTTCGATGAAAACGTAAAATGGATTAATACGAACATTTGAAAGAAAAATTTGTCAAATCGAAGGAGCCGTTTTTTGATTTAAGCTAAATCGAAAAAGTGGGCGGGGCAAAATTTTATTTCCATAAAAACCTAAGTTGGACCATGGCGATGATTTTAAAGAAAAAATCGTCCAAATCGGTCAAGCCGTTCTCAAGTTAAGCGCTTAATAGAAAAAGTAGGCGTGGTAAATTTTTCTTTCGATAAAAACTTAAAATGGGTTAATACGAACATTTGAAAGAAAAATTTGTCAAATCGATGGAGCCGTTTTCTGATTTTAGGTTATTCGAAAAAAGTGGGCGTAAAAGTGGGCGGGGCGAAATTTGCTTTTCGTATAAATCTAAGTTGGACCATGACGATCATTTTAAAGAAAAAATCGTCCAAATTATATAGATGTCATTGGTGGTGCAGTATGAAAATTGGATTTTGCCACGCTCCTTCGCCCGCAGACCTGAGTATTCTGAAGATTCCCTGAAAATTTTATCAAAATCGGCCGAGCCGTTTTGGAGTCCATACGTTACATACACACATCCTGTTTTATATATATAGACTTAAAAAATAAGGGTTCATGATGGGTAAAAATAGAGGCAGTTGTGGTTCGATGCTCATACCTCAGCCATTTCTGAACCGTTCTACATGTGATATAAATATAAATCACCCTAGTCCTCATCTAATCTGGGGTCTCGGAAGAACCCATTTCATCATACATATGGAAAGACAAACTAACGGAAGGACAGATGGACAACGTTTAATTAACTGTTTCGACCCGGACGGTACATATGTGTGCCACTGAAAGTTTAAACATCCCTAACAGCTTAAAGTTTAATGGTGCTGGGTTGCGAAATGAACCTTATAATCTTTAAAGTCTTCTGTGAACATTCTAATAAGTTTCGTTGTGTTTTTTTGTTGTTTAGATTAACGGCACCGTTTTTGTAAGTTACAACGCTACCAAACTGAAGTGAAAAGCATGGTCTTTGCATAACATAATGCGCGAATGTTAATTTTACCGGACGGTTGGTACTTATTTGCACCACATCCCGAATGGTACAACGATGTACCACAACTCCCACAGCCCGACTTTATTGTTTTTCCGATTTTCTTTCACCTATAAGTTATATATTACTTAAATATTCGGTTCCAATCAAAAATTTTGTTTTACCATTGATATTCGAAAGTCGCTAGTAATAGGGATCCATAATATCCTTACTTAATAGAGTCTAACAAACTTTTATAGAAACGAACTGTGGTGAAGTGCTAAGTTTTATTAAGCAATTGATTTTCGGTGATTTTCGGTAGCGATTTTTTTGTCGAATTTAAAAATGATTCTAACTTTTATATAAGAAATATTTTTTTACATAAATTAGTTTTGGGAATAAGATTTACATGGCACCTGATGCAAATTTGAGATCGATTTCATAATTTGTCTTTATATTTTAAAATGTATAAGCCCAACGTACATGCCGAAGAACTATATTGATTGCTACTTAGGGGACTAGAAAAAGTAATGAAACGATTGTAATATTTTCAATACTTTTCCACATGTCTTTGGGCAATTCCTGCAAAATATTTTCATTGTAAACTATGGAGCACCCTTTATATCTGTATAAACATTACCACAAACTGGTTTATTTAGATAGATAATAGAACATTAGAAATAGCTAAACATTTTAAAAGTACTTTCATTAACTCTTTTAAGTCTCTGTATTTTCATTAGCCAATTTTATTTTTTTCTTTAATGGAATTTCTTATTGATAAAAAAAAAATGTCAATAATATTCAACGGTAACTTATCACTGTCAAAAGATTAAAATCAATTTATTCAATGAAATAAATGGAATAACAATTAATTTTCTAAGATTTTTGGTCAAGATTTAATTTATTTATTCAACAATCATCTAATTAGTTATTTTGTTTGCTAAAGTAAACAAATTTTAAAAAGTACTTGTCAATGGGGAAACAAATACTTTGCAAGAAGATTATGGTAACTTGTTCTAAGAAAAAGTTTTGATACACATATACGACACCAATTTTAGGGATTTTATTTAAAATAATAATATTTATTTAATTTATTTTTACTCATAAATAAAATTTTAGGATGTGAAAATATATTTACATACATGCATACAATTCTATAAGCCGTTTAACTTTAAAACGACAAAAAGCATAGTCAATTTAACAAAAGTCTACATACTGACCTTTATCGTATGTAGATTTTTGGTACATACTGTATGTTGCCTTTATTCCGCTTTGTGCCCCTCTTTGGGTTTTTTCTTGGAAAATGTTAAGCGTCTCATACTAGTGCTGGGAAACTATCGATAGACTATCGATATTATCGATAGTCTGAAAATATCGATAGGAAAAATATAAATATCGATATTTTTAGTATTTAAAATACAGATATGTAGACATCTAACAGCAGCTATACACACACAGTTTTTTGCCGAAAATTTTTACTTGCTATTATTAATTCGCGCTGAATTACAGCAATGAATACAAACAACAAGAAAAGCTGCATGATAAAGCGAAGATGATGACGGTCAAGGAACCAAACATAATGCTGACAAAGCAGTTCCTTCTGGGCTGTCATCGGAGGGGACATCCGAACCACTGTCTGATGGAGTCAGACCCCCCCGATACATATCAGAAAATATCTTCGCTGGTATGAGAGTGAAGTCCAACAACACCAGGGGGCAAATTATGGCAGTCGTGATCGAATACTTTTTCGATTCGAAAGCAATTTTATTTCTAATTCTCTCTGTCTATACTGAACGGATCAAAATAATTTTTTTTAGTATTGTAAGCATTTATTTTAGTTTTCACAACACTGAAAAAATAATAACGATTCGTTCAGTATCAACTGAAATAACATTGCCTTCGAATCTAAAAAGTATTCGATAACGACTGCCATAATTTGCCCCCTGGACTCTATGACAGACCACACCTCATACAGGGCAGCTCTGAATGCAGTTCACAGGGAGTCGGTGGAGAGTGCAATGAACAGCCACCGGGACAACATCATATTAGGGGGTCGTCCACCACCGGTTGCAAACAAAGAGCGGGACTTACCACGACGGACGAGGGTGACATTGGCACAATTAATATCAGGATGGTGCGCACGTCTTAACTCGTACTGGTCGAGAATAAATAGCACCATCCCTGACCTATGCCCTGCATATGGAATAGGCCCACACGACGTACGACACCTATTCAACTGCAGTGCAAACCCAACCCAGCTAGAAGCAGTGTCCTTATGGACCCGCCCACGTAAGGTAGCACAGCTACTGGGCCTTGATTTAGCTGAGTTGGAAGGCCAGAGTGAAGAAGAAGAAGGAGAAGAATAGAAAAGTAAATTTTATACATGCTTGTTTTTCAGGTCGATCTGTTACAACAACAACAAGAATGGCAAGTGGTATGGATTGCTTAGCAGTGCTTTTTACTGTTAATTAAAGGCCTTTAAGTCGAAATTTGTACATGTTTATGTAGGGACTGAAATGTCAAATATTTTTGTAATGTTGTAAAAAAAATGCAAATCCAAATGCAATTGCAAGCATAGGACAAAACAATAAATGACCATTAGAGGATAAGTCCGCTAGATTGATTACCTTTTTGGGTTTAGAATTAAGAAAATTTTTTTAAAGTTGCAATGGAATATCTTATAGTCCCTGTTACTTCGGGTCCTTTAGAAAGGTACTTATCAATTTTAAAAAAACTGCCATCTAAAATAACGTGCGTATATACATACATACGTCTTATACATTCAATAAAGAGATGAAAACAACGGACTGCAGCCTTATAAAAAAATAATTAAAGTATTCCTGCACAAGTACAAACATTCAGTCGACAGTAATATCGATATATCGATAGTGAAATCTGAACTATCGATAAATATCGATAGTGGAAAATATCGATAGTATCCCAGCACTATCTCATACACTTGCAATAAAATTTTTCAATTTTACGTATTGTACAATTATATAGCCAATGTGTATGTGTTGCTTATGGTGGCAGGTGGCACAATATATAGGAAACAATAATATGGCTTTTGATTTTTATTGCACAATAAAAAGAAAGTGAAATGTGTTCGCAACATCGTACAATGCTGTTTATGTTATTTCTATAGGTTATGTTCACCTTTTTATTGAATGAACGAAACCATATTGAATGAATTGTTGTAGTTGTTTCTTTGGCCAGAGTGATTAATTTATGAATGTTATTTTTGTCAAGCTAATAGGGCCTAAATTTCTTCAATGTAAATGCAATTCAATTTTTAATTACAATATTTTCCGACGTTTTGTCGATATTACATGAAACTTATTGCATGATATATGATAAAATGGAAATAGTAAGACTAATATCATATACAGTATTTTTCGTTTAGCTGCATTTCACTTAACTGCATTTTTTGCCTATCTGCACGAAATACAAATAATTGTGTATGAAGGCTTAATATTGTTAGAAAAAAAATCTTTTACGTGCATTTTGCTTAAGTGCATATTTTGGATAACAGCATTCGATTTGTGGTGAACAATTTTTATTTTTAATACAAAATATCACTTTTAAGTGCCTCATAAAATAATTTTTTTAAGTGACTCATAAAAACAAAAAAACATTATTTTATCAATCGCTATTTTATGAAAAAGAAAGGCAAACAAATTAAGTTTGCTGATATGGTAACACAAATGGCTGAATTAAAAATTCATTTGATCTAGCAGCTGTGATTGTGTGTGCACATATAAACATTTAAAACACACATGTTCTGCTAAAAGCAGAACCACTAGTGGCGAATGAGGGTAAACTAAGTTTGTCATTCCGTGTGAAAATTTTTTATTATACATCTAAGGCCCTATAAAGTACATATATTCTGGCTCCTTGAGTTATTCTAAGGCCCGTTTTCACAACTTACTGATAGATAAACGTAGGATTTTATCAGCCGTATAAAATTGCTCAATTATTACAACTTTACTTTAACCAACCAGGTAGGGTGAACCTTAATTTACTTTATCGCTCACTTAAGGTAAAGTTTTTCAATCAGTTAAGATTATTTGTTATTTAAATTATATTTTAATTAAAAATTTATTTCCAAGCAACTAAAATGTCAATTAAATCAAAATTATATTTTGAATTTTCTTTCAACATAAAAATAAATTAATTCAATTATCATATTAATTAAATTTAAATACATTTTAAACCATTTTTTTTAATTGATTAAAAAAACTACTGATATGTTTTTCTGTGTAATCAGTGTGGGATTGAAATCCAGAAAAATCGGTTCAGTAGGATCAGAGCTGTGAATCACAATGTGAAACCACCATCCTTAAAATGTGATAATTTTGTTAGAAAAACTAACATAAATGGTGGAATAATGCATGGAATAATATAAGATCTTGCACAAATTCATTTTATACGACTGGAAATTTTGCTGTTAAATTTTGGGAAGATCGGTCCATAATTTACAATAGGCCGCATATAAAGCCTACTCTGGGAAATTCATTAAATGCGTCTAAAACTGTAGCAGATATAGACATTGCGGTAAAATTTGTTTCAACTTAGCTTAATATCGCCTTTAAAATGTCATGCAATTTTGTGGTATATGGTCCATAATTTACTTTAGATCTCATACTAAGTAGCCCTCTGAAATTCACTGTAAGCTCGAAAACTAATTTCACTGCTGTATTGAAATTTATTCTAATTTAAGTTTTTTATCCCCAGAAATCACACTACAGAATTTTGGGATGATTGGTTCATAATTTATATGCTGATGTCGTTATTTTTTTTAAATTAAATTAAATTTTTTAATTAATAATATCTAGATATCATATAGCACGAACTCCTGAAATATTAGAACTGTCGGTGGTTTTGATTTGATTTAGCACTTTAAATTGTTTTTAAATGCATTGTTTTATATTCATATAGGCATTACCTTCATTTAAATTGTATTAAAATCTATTTTTGTATTTACATAAGGGCACATTTATTCAGGTACGTGAATTCTCTTAGCAGCATTGTTTATGCTGCTAAGTGAATACTGCGTAACAGAACATTTGGCGTACCTGCACGAATTTTCGTGCAAAATTGAATGTGCAGCTAAACGAAAAATACTGTACCAATATATTGCAAGTGTATCGGCCGCCTCATACTGTATGGGCACAACGTGATCTGTTCTAATAATGCTGCCCAAGAAAACTCAAAATATGCTACACGTTTCACCCCCAAGTTATTGAAAGAGCTAGAAATGCAGCATTATTAAAATAGCTGTTCTTGTTTTGTTTTTTTTTTTTTTTTTTGAAAATTTCGTTTGTGAAACATTTGCTGCGAAACATTTAAGTTTGTTGATGAAAGGAGAAAGACGAATGGAAAAGTGTTATTTTTTTCAGGTACAAGTTATTAAAAGAAAGAGAGAAGGCATAGAAAATGACTCAGTGCTGTAAAACAAAATTTTTATACTATGGATACGAATGCAGTTTCAAAAGAGAATTGAAGAAAGTTTTTGCAGCAAATGTTCATAATATGGATGAGGGACTAACATACCAAATACATACATACCGTTAACTAAAACTCAAAAGGCACTAACTACCCAAAAATTAAAAATTGATTTAGTGTTCTTTTGGAATCTTTCGACCAAAATTAGCTATTTTATTAACAAAAAACAAACGGACCGATCTTCAAAATAAAGGACCTAACAAAATTGTCAAAACAACTGGTAGATTTTAACAAAAAAATATAAGAAAAATAAATTATTAAGATATTAAGGTAATTTACCATTTTAAATCATTTTTGCTTCTGTTTACAGAAAGAAAAAACTCGTAATAAATTTAAGTTTTTTCTTCTTATACCGTGTTCAGATATGCACCATAATTGAGTTTTTCGCAATAAATGCCATTATTGAGCTCAATTATCCATACAAAATTGCAATTTAGTTATTGCTCAATTAAATATGCAACACTGCAGTGCACTCTCACAAGTGTGCTTAGTGAGTAAAACCCAACTCACTAAACAAAGTGTTTTGACATTTTTGCCAACAACAAAACAACAAAAACGAAGGTCCATTCATTAGGTCTGCGCAAAAATCAGATGTTTATTTTGTTTTTTCTTTAAAGATGTCAAATGTTGTGAACAATTTGCTAATTGAGTAAGCTAAATTGTGTATGTGTGAACAGAAAGATTATTATGTCAATAAACCGAATATTGACTCAATAAAAAAGGTATATCTGAACACGGTATTACCTTAGTACGAGTCGTACTCAAAACTTTAATGAAAGACACAACAACAACACTATAAGAAGAAAAATATAGATTATTTTCATGTTTAAAAAGTAAAATAAGAAGCAATAATTCCCATATTATTTTTTTTAAATTTTTTAGTTAAACATATCAAACTTTTAAAGTAGAATGATTACGGAAACCATATTGGGCATGCTGCTGGTGTCTTATAATTGAGAATTCTTCTGTAAACAAATGGCGGAATACAACAAAAGTGAAATAAACATTTGCAACAAGTAAGTAAAATAATTGTATTCTCTCTGGTTCTGTGGGGTTAGTGTTTAGGTTAGAATCAAGCTAGTCTCACTTTAGGATTATTTCAAGTACAAATGGAGATTTAAAAGTTTTAAAACTCTCGCATCACGCACAGTTTGAGATAAATTGTATCTCACTTTTAATTTAGTCAACCCTGTTTTCAGTTAGTTTTAAGTACGAACTCGAGATTAAATATGGATGAGTTAAGTATGTCGCACTTGAAGCAAGCGTTTTGTACTTGATTAAAGGAAATAAGTTCTTACTAGGGAGATCGATCAAATAGTATTCGACCGGCTTAAACCGGTTATTTTGGTTTTGCCGAAGTCGAATATCTTAAAATGTCCATTTTTCGAATATCGAATAGACCGGCTATTTTTGGTAAAATAACCCAGTCATTTTTGTAATGTGTAATTTATATACATTTTCCTTTCTTTTGTTATAAATGTTCCCGTAATTAAAGTACTTTTTTAATTGAATATTGGGCAAACTTAAACTTTTCAGCTTAAAAAGTAATTAGCAATTGGAAAGTATTCTAAATATTATATATGTAAGTATATCTTTATATCTTTATAAAGATGTCATCTCTGGTGATATTTCTAAATGATTTAAAAGACAATGGTGCGGAAAGGGCCCTAAAATGATTAGTTGCAAAGGTTCTTCAACGTCTCGACTTAGTAGTCCCCTTTAATAAGTCCACAAGCTTGACATTTATATACGCCAAGTTTAACTTGACTCTGTTCCAAGGAGTTCTTAAGAGACTGCAAATTTTTTACTTAAATACGTTGCCAAAAATTAATGAAATACTCTAAAATAGTTCTAGCATATCTTCATGCTTAAAACTACAACATACCGGCGGAATCAACGATATGGGAAAATTCATCAGTTTTATTTATTAAAACACAAAGAACTTTAAACAAAATTTGAGGAATCAAACAATGTTAATGCCAGTTCACACACGTCAAGTTGGACTTGTCAAGTCTTGAGTTTTTAGGGGAGAAGGGAAAAGAGAATACAAAAATTGCCATGCCCATACAATTTGAATGAATATATATATATATATATATATATTCCTCTAACTCCCACGGGAGCATAGGGCGCCAAAAAATTTGAATAAAGCAATCCTAAAAAGCGTGGCGTCAACGGTTTTTGCAATTAGAAAAACCGATTTTGACAGTGCGTTTAATAGAAAAGTTGGCCGTTATTGTTAATAAATAATGGCAATTGAGCTATTTTTTGGTAAATCTAGCGGTTTTATCTCCATTTTTTATTACTTTTTTTATACCGATTGGGAATTTATATTGAAACAACAATAAAAAAAACTCAAATTTGTTTTAGTTTTCAATATAAATTGCTTAAAGAAAATGGTAAGGCCAAACTTTAATATGTATAAGCTTGCATAATCTACTGTCAAAAATTAACAAAAAGGCTGTCAAATGCATTTAAATACACAAAAAACACATTTGATTCCGTACGGAAAGTGCGATCAGTTTCGCACTTTGCTTAAGCAAACAAAGCTTAAAAAAAGTTGCTTTAAGTAGAATATGGTTTGACAGATATGATAACATGTATTCGCACAGTTGCTTCAAACAACCGAAGCATATTATGTTTGAAAGATAGGCAGTATGATTTTACTGCATTTTAAAATAAAAATGTTTATTAAAATTTTTCTTAAAACACATTTACAATTCAAATAAAAGGTTAGTGAATACTGCTGTTAATGTTTTAATTAAAAACCTTTGCGTACGGTAATTTCTTCTTAGTCTGAGTTCATACGGCTTAAGTCTTATTGACAAGATTCTTCCTTTTTCTTCTTTGAACATGAAGTGGCGTTCAAATGAATCATGTCATGTTCACGACATGTTTTTTATTTTGTTTTATTCGATATTGAAAACAAAAACAAAATTAAACAACGAATAAGAAAGCTAAACGTAAAGACAGTACATGCGTCTGTGTACTCGTTTCTTTTCCCCTCGTCCCTCTTGCTTATAAAGTAAGCAATCATATCAATAAGACATGAGCCGTATGAACAAAGACTTAAAAAGGGTAATCTTAAGAGGGCCGTACGGTAATAAAAAATATAAAAGTTTACATCACTGATTTGGTGCGAAATGAGTAAAATAACGTTTTTTAATCAAGGCGAATTCATACAGGGTCGTCTTATTTTGAAAACGTTTACAACGCTGTAAAACATTTTAACGTTGTCAAAAAAAAAATATAAAACCCCTACGTCTATACGCACAATTTGTATTTGAAAACATAAGCAATAGCGTCGGCAGAATGACGCCACAGAAATGTTCTATGTTTAACATTTTTTTTTTTTCAGAGTGGAGTAAACGTACTTATGTCTAAACACAAAACATGAATTTGTATGTAAATAAATACTTACATTTTCTTTGGCAACCAATTTATTTTTAATTATTTTTTTATTATTAATTTGTAAAGTTTGTATTTAAAGTTTAAAATTTTTCCTTTTTTGTAACTGATAATTGATTTTGACAGCTTGTGTCAAAAGATAATTGCTCAGCAATAAATTATAATATTTTTGGCTGAACAGTGGCCGTATTCTGTAATTCGCTAAAGCTAAATTTCTATCGCTAAAAATCTATAAAGTGGATTTAGCGATTTTTGGCTACGAATGCAATACTGTAAAGTGCATTGCTAAATTTGGCAATGACATAACAATTTAATTCTCCGCAATTGTAGCTTTTATTGTCATCACTAGACGAATTACGGAATACGGGTGCAGGTGTTTAAATACATATTTATGCAGTCCACACGTTAATATCTAGTGTTGGCAATAGAATTGGGTAGTTGCTGCGGCAATAATTGCCAAACAAATTGCTCGTCTAGACTCAGGGTTACAATGTTGTTAACAATTCAAACAAATATTTAATTTTGTTTTTAATTTTAAATTGTGTGTTTTGAAATTAATAATTAAAAAAATATTTTAAGATTCCCCAGTACCTGGTTTACCGTTTTGACTCATGGTTACTTATCAGCTGTTTCTTACGTAGCAAGATAATTTCACCTGGTTTAAATATTCCTTTTTTTTAGCTTTAGCCTAGTACTCTGTTTAAATTTGTGAAAAATGTTGAGCAACTTTGATTATTTCACACGAAAATTTTAATATCTATCAATGTTGGATTTGTTAGATTCAAAGATGTTGGTGGACTATAAATTAATAAGGAAAGTATAATATTGGATTTATTATAAGGGCTTAAATATCTAAGTACAAAAAATTAAAAGCCCAACGATAAAGTTCATAAGCTGACTTAAGCAACTGGGCGAATACATTTTAATCCTGGTGTTGAACCATATTGAACTTAAGGAACCTTTTGGTTAAGTGCGAAATTAATCGCACATTCCTTTCGGAATCAAATGTTTTTTGATTTTATTTTTTAAATGCATTTGAGAGACTTTTTGTTAATTTTTGACAGAACCTTGAGCACGCTCATTCGTATTATAGTTGGGCTCAAAAGAGTTTGAAATTTGTAATTTAAAAAGATTCCGAGAAAAAAGTTGCAATTTTTGCCAAATAGATATAAAAGGCGAACTCCACAAAGTACCTCCTTCCTTTAAAACCGTGTAAAAAAATTGCCATATCAATTACATTTAAATTTTATTCATTTTAACTCTTTCTATATTTTTTTTTCATAAAAAATCCATTTAGAATCCCAGTTGACAAGTGTATTGAATAAATGAATTAAAGCAACAATCCATGAATTTTTAACAACAGCTTACTAAAATGAAAGAAGATTTGAAAACGAAGAATAATGGAAAATTTGGTAATTTATATGTTTTCAATGCTGCGTATAGATGAGCGAATTATAAAAAAAAAGTTTAAACAAAATTTAATTGCGATCACACGCCGTAACACTTGAGTGATTAAATAGAAGGGGTTCTTTAGGTTTTTCAATTCTAAGTGACTTCTTGTTACCTTTTCGAAAAAATAGTCGTAACAAGAATTGAGCTAAAGAGTGCACACGAAATAATGTGAACGGACAATAGGTACATAAAATTAATAAATATATGAAAGAAAGTTTGAACAAGAAAGAATGCTATAGCAGTATTTCAAGTACTTGAAATACAAATAAGTATTTTCTATTTAAAATACCTTCCCAAAATGTATTTTGTATTTTAAATACCTGTCGCTCAAGTATTTTGTATTTCAAATACTTTTGGCCTCAAAATACATTTTCACAAAATACAGCTCGTCGGCTTAATATGCAAACCTGCTAAATCCACTATTTAAGTAAATTGAGATTTAAGTGGCGTGTTGTAGAGAACGATACGCCTCGTCGACTAGCATATAGTTTTTCTACAATTTATGTCTTGAAGTGCTTAAAACCAACAATAGTTTTGTTTTTTCTCCCACCAAGATGCACACACATTTGAAATATAAAATGTTTTTTATCTCTCCTGTAAAATTTACTGAAAGGGAGTAAGCAGGTTTGCATATTACGCCGACGAAATGCTTTTAGTTAATAAAAAATAGTTTGCAGTTATCTTCACAACTGTCTCTGCGGAAGTTTCGCTTTTCCGTTGAAAATGTTTTTTCAGGGATCACGTGGTGATTGTAGTTTACTACGCAAGGTCGTGGGAAGGGATATCCTGAAAATCCCACTAAAGGGCGGATTTTTTACCACTTGTGCGTGGATTCGGCCTGGGGGGAGGATCATCCTTAGGTGCTGTTGCTACTCAATAGATGCTGCTAGCATTTTTCCGAAAGCGGCGGGAGTAAGATTGCTCCAGCTTGCCGGAATATGTACCAAAATTGCTACCTATGTGTGTGTCTTGGTTGCGCTCACACTCGAGGAGGTTGGTAAACGCTATTGTTTAAGATACATCATGGAGTAGGTCCTAGCACAGGTATCGATATAAATATTTACAACAGCTTTGCCTTTCACTATTAAAACAATAGATTTTTTTTATAGGCAAGCTGCAATCCTGATAGAAGGGCAACGACTCTAAAGTCCCCACAAATTTGGCATATCCCGTAAGAAGCCGCACGCATCTAGCACAACATATGTGAGGAATCCACACTTTGGCTTGTTGGCCAACAGGAAAACCGAAGTTACATTCATACGCTTTGTTTCTAATCATGTTAAATTCCCAAAGTTATTTTTTTCTGGAATATAACTATTTTTTATTCATTTATTATACGTGCTGAATTCCCAATATTCATTGATAAATGCACTAATATTTATTGTTGGGGGATATGCTAGTTGCTATGCGCATTTAACTGGTTTCTTAAGGTCCAACTAAAATATGCATAAGCTTGTTTAAATTTCTGTCAAAAATTAAAAAAAAAAAACTCTTAAATGCATTTAAGCAAATGACATATTCAAAAAACTTAACAAAAATGTTCCTTAAGTTCAATATGGTTTGACACATATGATTGACATGTATTCACCATGTAAGCCGACTTAAGCATATCATAGTTGGGCCTATAGGCCAGATCATCAGGAAACATTTTTCCAAAGGCATTGGAAAAGCTAAAGATGTCATACAAATAAAACTTTAAAGCGAATGAGAATTACAAACACTCAAGTTTTACTTGCAACGATATCAGAGCGATAGCTTAGACAAAACACCAACAATAAACAGTGAGTTCATAATTTTTACACTTTCTTGTCTTCGTTTAGTAATCACTTCACTCAGTAAGCAAGACAAATTTTTGTTGGCCATATAGTTGATTTGTTTTTAATCATAAAAGTTATTTTGTGCGCTGTCTTCTTAAATATTTTTTTCAATGCGTAATGATTATTCTTATGCAAATGTTTGTATGAAGTGTGTAGTTTTTTAGGGTGCAGACCAACATGATTAGTATTCGATTCAACAGTGTAAAAGAGGAGGCAACAAACCAACGCCACAACCTTTTTTTTGTTTTTTGCTTAAAGTTAACATCAGTTAAATTAATTATAATTAAAATTTAACTAACAAAAGCTGAAATAAAGAACTAAAAGCCTACTAGAGAATAAACTACCAAAAAAAGAAACGAAAAAATATTCAAAATAGGTGCCAAGTATTTAGCACCCAATTGTTCAGCAAAAGTGAATGGTTTAAATAACAACAATTTCACAAAATAATAACAATAACATTCCCAAAAAAAAATGTTAAATAAAAAAAAAAAAAACATTTCTTCAGATATTTTTTTCACGTAATGTCAAGAACATAAAAGTTAACAATTAAATAGTTTTTTTTTTTTAAGAACAAAACGTATTCGCACTCACGCATAATTTATCTAACGAATGTAAGCGTACAACTATTTTACAAGTGTATTCACGCTACGTTACGCATTATTATCGAAAGCGTTTTATTTATTCTAGTTTTTTTTCTATCGAAATTCCTTTGTGAAATCCATAAACTTTTAGAAAATATAAGTTGAATGTGGATGGTGCGTAAAAACACCGTCTAATTGCAGTTGCCTGTTGTCGTTATCGCATAATGGTCGCTTTTAGGTCTTTAAGTGTTTCTAGATATTTTGTGTCTGATTGTAGAGGAATGTGTTGGAATTGCTCCTCTTAACTCTTAGTATTTTATGTAGCTCCTGGTATATACAAGAACATGAACATAGAAATGCTTCAATACAAACACAATTACAATTACAGGCGCAAAAAAAGCAATTCAATTTAAACTTAGATATAAATTTAATCGTAATTACTTAGCAGAATCGTAAATAAGTCAATTCTTCGGGGAATTAAAAAAATTTCTAGTTAAAAGATAAAAACCGATTTACCCCCAATTTCACCAAGTTCAGTTTAAACAAACTATTACTTTAACTTCCAGTTAACAATATTTTTTGACAGCTGTAACTGAAAGTTTATTATAACTGTACTTGGTGAAATAACATATTTTAAGGGTTACGTTAAGAATTTTCGCCTTTAAAGAAATATGCCTTCCTGATTATTTGTTTGTATAGGGCCTAGGAAAACCCATTTTACCTTCAATATATTTCGTCCTTATGTCAAATAAATCTGACGTATTAAATTTCATTGAATTAAACACAAAATTGCTGTCTGCATACAGAGCAGTTTGACGATAAAAAATTGTCAATCAAATTTTCAACATGTTAACAAAGTGTTGTCAATATTTCGACAACATCTGTTGTCAAATCATTAACGAAATGTTGTCAAATTCGAACCAAAGATGTAAAAAATACCATTGATGTCAAATTGGCGACACCAGGTTGTCAGAAAGATAACGATCCGTTACATTATTATTCGTAATTTATTTACAAAAAAAGTGTAAATTTGTATACGTGATTTTAAATAAGTTGCTAAAAATAAGATACGAACAGTGAAAAAAATATCAATAACAGTGACGACCACGTGTTATTATTACGAAGGAGATTTTCTCTTTGAAGAAAATATAAAATTCGATGTTAAAACAAATCAATGCCATATCGACGACCACGATAATAATTATTATAATTATTATAATAATTATTATAATTTGTAATTTTGGTTTTGTTGTTTAAAAAATGTAAAATAAATATATACATTTTCTATGTTTTTATTTGCTTGCGTTTAAAATGGGCGATTCTTTACTGCATTTAGAACAATGTGTTGTCGAAATGACAATTTAATGTTGTCAAAATACCAACGATGTGTTGTTAAAAATTTAAACAACATTTTACAGGAATGACACCATTATGGTGATAAAAAAGTAAAATTTTTTTGTAAAAATTAAACCAAATGGTGACGAAATGACAGCGTGGTGAACACAAACGAATTTTGTTCTTCTATGGACCTGTGTACAATAACTGCATGATTACGGAGAAGGTTGTCATTAAGTTGGCTTAGATTGCGATGATGGTTATAAAGGACGTTAAAGAAATCTATTGATATTTAAGGTGCTTTTACACGATCTGTATTTAGGAATGTCGTGTAAACGCAAAAAAAAAATTGCTTCTGTAAATGTCAGATGGAATTAGCAGTGTAAAACTTTTCAATAAGAGCGCGTTCTATTTTGATCTGACAAACCATCTAACATCAGCTGTTTTGCAAGTAATTTTTTGTGGCGGCATATAACTTATTTATTTACACTTAAATTCATAAAAAAAACAACACTTTTAAAAAACTGAAATAAATTAAAAGAGAATAAAAATATAAATATGTAAAGAATTTGCTGTTATGAACGATTTTAGATTATATCAGATGAAACCAAAAACGAACCTGTGAAAGCAAAAATTACAAACCTTCTGTACTTGTAAATTTTGACAAATAAGTGTAATTTCATTTGGATTTTACAGCACACAAGCCCACTGCAAAATACAAATCGTGTAAAAGCACCTTTTGCTGCGTTCGCATACGCGTATTGCCGATTTCTATAATTTTATATAAAACCTGTAGATGTTGTTTGTCAGAAAACGGTAAATTTTGTGATTATCGATATATACTTTTCTTTCAGCTATCCAGAGTCACAGACTGCCGATTTAACCAATTGGCTTAAATCGGACAAAAAAAAAGCTAAGTATTTGTTATTAATTGTGGTACAAATATCTGTCGAAATGACAATAATTGGTAAAAAAAAAAAAAAACGTTTACATCTGGTTCCCGATGACTGCACTGGATTCGTCTCCATACAACCTACCTTTTGTTTGATCGGTTTTTAAACTATGAAAGTTTTCCTTCTCAGTTTATTGGTGAAAGGGAAGGCAAGAAAAGCATAGGGAACATTACGTACTTCCAAATTCCCTCTTGTTTTTAATTCGTATATATCAAACTGAAGTTGGATGAGCTTTTCACACGACTTCTGTTATATTTCATAAAATTTTTATAAAATGTTTGCTAACCCACTGTATTATAAGCACACTACAATAGTGGAAAGGATTCTAATGCTGGGTACACACAGTGCAATCTACATGCAATCTGTTTCAATGCAACCTCAAAATATCAAAGCGTTTTGATATTGATGCAATCTGGAATGAATGAAAATGAATTTAATTCACTAGATTGCGTAAATGTGTTGCATAGTGTGTACCCAGCATTGGCGTTTGTGCGTTTCTGACATCTTAAAATATTAGTGCTAGGTCTTATATTTCATAAACATGTTAATGTAATAAATATAAAATCTTTTTATCTATTTTTAGAATTCTATTTTGCTTTTTTATTATTCCTACTTTTCAATATTTCAGAAAGCCGTAATTATAGTTGTAGCAACAAAATCGGTAGAAATTGTAGCATTATTAACACTGTTTATATGTAAGCATTACATATTCATAAATTGTTTTCAAACTTTAAGCTTCTGCATTAAGATTGTCTTAAAAGTTTTCACGTACTTGTTAGTTACGGATAAAGTATTACTTTGATTATGGTTTTTAGGTGTGTTCCAATGTCTCAGCGAATTTATCAAAGAATGTTCGAGTTTGTTTGAGTGTTGTTTTCCTAAGTTCATAAATTATTCCAAAGAAATTGCGTAATTGTTACACGAAAATATTCTGGACAGAAATCCACATTTTTGTGGATTAAATTTTTGTGTTGTTACCATTGGGAATAAATGGTAAACAATTTATGTCAGATATAGAACATAATTTGCATAACAACAACAACAAAATGTATCTTTGTTAAGGCCAGTTTACACGGTAATATAATGTATTACGACATGTCGAAAGATTATGTAGAATGAGAAAAATCTTATCATGTAAAAGCAAAATGTATTGAGTAAGAGAGAATACGGATACAAAATCTGACAAGCGGTCGGTAAATGGTTTTTTTCTAAACCATTTTAGAAACTTATGTATTCTCATCACACCAGAGGTGTATTTTAACGGAGTACATTAAAGGTGATAACATTTTTTTACAATTACAAAAACAACTAAAATCTACTCAGGAAATTTTCATGTTGTTTTTGTAAATATTTAAAACTGCAACCATCTGCTTTTTTGTTATTATTTTTTATTTTACTTATACCATCCGTGTAAACATGAATTATACTTACAAAAGATTTTTATTTTTTTCTTTTAAACACGGAGAGAATTTCATAATATTTTGATTCTACAAAGTCGTAATACATTGTATTACCGTGTAAACTGGCCTTTATTGATATGTAAGTAATCAAGAATTGAATAATTGTGTTACGTATTGTTTACAAAAAAGTAATTAATGAGTAATTTGCTTATTGGTGGAAGGAACAGTTGTTGTTTTTAAGTGACATTCATTTGGAATTTCAAGGTTGAAAAATTTGTTTTTTGTTCTGTGTGTGAAAAATTTACTATCAGATTAAAAATTATAAATGTTATACAAAAGTAGAAAGAGGGCATTTCTAAAACTTAAGAGTCCCTTAACCCAGATGCCTCAATTTCAGAGTATTTTTATTTACAACGTTTACCTTTGGTAAGGTTTTCCTTAAACGGAAACTTGATGAACTTTTAAAAAAAAACAAATCTTTTTATTTTACAGATATATTCTACCTACTAACGCCTCAAGCAAGGCGAATTAAGTAGAAGATGGGGTCAACTCTACAACAACACTGCTTCTGTGGTTGGATTGTCAAAAAAATTGCTTGTAAAAAAGTTTTGCGTACATAAAAAATTAATTTGTATTCAAACTTTGGCAAGTCGACCACCGAAAAAACACCATATGTTGACTTGACCCCACCTTCTAGTCAATTCGCCTTGGCCTCAAGGAAATCTGCTTAAAGTTTAAGTTAGTCATGATAAGAATACGAATATCTGCGCCAATGTTCGCCGCATACGAATACATAAACTGCAATTTTAGCGCCACTCGATATTGAAATTTCAATTTTAATAATCTCCCTATTTCGTTGATAACAATAAATTGTAAAAAAATAACACACCACTAAATGTATTAAACATAATTTTGACATTTCGATGACTAAATTTGAAATTATGAGCTTCGCACCTGAATGGCGCTACATACTGAACTTATTTCAATTTTTATATGTAGTAACATTATTATTAATAATTGAGGGCCAAAGACACGGCTACCTAAATAAGCTTTTGTGCGGCCCAAGTGCTCACTGATGTCGATTAAGGCTACAAAAGAGCCAACTGTTCTACAAGGTGAGACAGTATACTAGGGTGATCGATTATTCGACTTTTTTCAATAACCGGTTTTCGAATATTCCGAATAGTTGCTATTTTTAAAAAACCGGGTTTCGGTTAATCATTTTAAAAATAACCGGTTAACCGGTTTTAATTCGAATACATAAAAATACAAAAATCAAATTATTTTTTGTAATAAAAAGTTAATTTGAATAAAAACAAAACAATTCACGAATGTAAGGAACCTTCAAAATACATAGATATGACTTAAGGTATGTTCAGACTTAACAAATATTTGACGATAAAACAAAAACAAGCGCGACCAGTAAATTGATTAAACTTAGGCTTTATTTTTAACAATTTCTATTTATTTGCTAAACTTTATGTCAAATATAATAATTGTACTTATGTACATATAATGTAGTTAAGAAACCGTTTAATAATGTTTGCTCTAGCCAAACGTTTTGCAAAAGCAAACAATTCTTTAAGAAAATTAGTGGTTACGTGTAGGACATCAACTATTTAATAGGTGTGAACATAGTTGTATAAATTTTGAAAAACTTTGGTTTTAGAAAATTATAGGAATTTAATAAATTTATTATTTGAGATATTCACAGAAATTTATTTTAAATGTCTATACGAATCAGTAAACTTGAGCCATATTTTTGAAAAGTTGCAAACAAAACCTCTTATCCAGGATTATATTTTTCAATGTTTTTTTTTTTTTTTTTTGTTTCAGCATTATAGAAACGAATAGTAATATGAACATGCTTTTTGTATGACATATCTGTCAATTCGTCGATCACTATTTAAACCCTTCCTTGAGATTGTTTGATTCCTTCAATTTTTTTTTAAGTTCTTGGTAATTGAATAAATAAAACTGAAGAATTTTTCCATATCGATGATTTCGCCGGTATGGTGTAGTTTTAAGCATGAAGATATGCTTGAACTACTGAAAAGTTTTTCATTCATTATTGGCAGCATATTTTAGTAAAGTATTATTTCCAGTCTCATAAAAACTACTTGGAACAGAGTCATGTTTTACTTGGCATATATTAATGTCAAGATTGTAGACTAATTAAAAGTGATTAATAAGTCATTACGCGATTTGTATTTACATTGCTCATAATGTTTTGTTACATTTTGTATTGACATTCTTTATTAAAAGTTTAAGTTTGCCAAATATTCAATTAGAAAAATACTTCAATTACGGGTACATTTATAACAAAAGTAAGGAAAACTTATATAAATTCTACATTACTAAAATAACCGGTTTATTTTACTAAAATAACCGGTTTATTCGATATTCGAAAAATGGACTTTTTAAAATATTCGACTTGGGCAAAACTAAAATAACCGGTTAAAACCGGTCGAATACTATTCGATCGATCACCCTACAGTATACACCACACTCTTGCCCATGCTCTGTAGCTCCCACGACGATAAACTTTTCGATTGGAATGTGAGAAATGAAACAAAAATACCATAAATTGAAACAAACAACTGTTTCTTAACTGCGTCTGTAACTTATTTTGTCATTAAATGAAATTACTAGCCAATTTACAGAATAAGGCCCAACTATAATGTGCATTAGCTGGCTTAAGCTACTGTCAAAAATTAATAAAAAAAAATTAAAAAGCAAAAATAAAATCAAAAAATATTTTACTCCGTACGGAAAGTTCGATCGGTTTCGAACCTTGCTAAAGCAACTGCCAGTTTCATAAAATGAACCAGAAAGTTAAGTTCAATATGGTTCGACACATATGAAGCACATGTATTTGCACAATTGCTTAAATCAACTTAAGCATATTATAGATGGGCCTAAAGTGTATCTTGAGTGCTCCGGTAGGCTAGCTGGTAGTGAGCTAGTCTACCAGCACCGGGGTCGCGGGTTCGAATCCCGCCAGAGACTCTGGTTTTTTTCCTGCAGACAAGCGTAGAGCTTCGCGGGATTGGCTTAGGGAGTTTAAAAAAAAATGTAAGTTCTTGTGAGAAAGTTCCCGCTTTGAACTGGCAAATAAAATCACGAATAAAAACGGGCTGAGAAAAAATTTGAACACTAAAAATATGTTAAAAATGCAAAATGCGATGAATAGTAACTCGAAAGAGGTAGGTATTTAGTTCTTGGCAAATTTTTAATTGTTAATTATTTTGCTTTTAACAACAAACATTAAAGACGCAATTTACTTTATTCGGTATAGCCGATTCGCCGTCGTCGTTAAAAATGTTTAAGTTTTAGTAAATTTTGGTCGCCGTCATTGACATGTGTGACAGGCGTTCTCAACCTCTGCCATGTTATATCAGTTTTGAGTGGAATATCATGATATATATAACGTAACGACATGAGTTACAGACACACTTTTTGCTCACTTTTCGAGAAACGATGGAATATTGTGTTTCACATTTGTTCGATAAGATAACTCGAAGGAACTTGTTCTGCTGACATAATTATACTAAAATACTTTTAGATCTCGGTGGTTTTTCACATCATATTAAATTTAAGGTTTTTGATTTTGCATAACTTTGTTTTTTCTAACTTTTTAGCTAAATTAAAGGTGCGTAATTATTGTATATCAACCCTGTGCAAAATTTTCGAATCATCGAGGGCAAACTTCTTCTCGTGTGGAATTTTTCGATGTACTTATCGAAACTAACAAAACCATATGATTTTGATAAATTAATTTTTTTGCATTTTCATACATTTTTCGAATTTTCGATTTAAAATACAGCAAGAAATGTGAAAAAAGCATTTCTAGCATTATGATAATCTGAAGTGTTATGAACTTTATTATTAGGAATATATTTTCTGTTGATTACTTTACTTAACTTTGCACGGTTTGTCAGTTATGGGCCGAAAATGGTGGAAAACTGGCACTAGATGCAGTTTTTTCCGATTAATTTGTTTTACTCTTTTTTTCTCGCTGTCTGCACCTGAAAATGCGCCGAAGACAGGTTTCCTCGATATAAAATCGTGATTTCAAGTTCTTCGCAATATCAAGTTTTAGCCAAAATATACAAGAGACCATAAAAACCGAACAGCAGGTTAACCAAGCAAGACCCTAAGGGAGTTTTAGCGGGAGTTTTCATTTAATGTGTTGCACTGTGTTAGCAGAATGAAAAGATCCTCTCCGAGTTTTTTTAAATGTCTCATGCATTTCGGTTATATTTTCCTATTTATTGCCAATAGATCAAGGCAAATTAATTTTTAAGGTATCGTTTTCTCTTACTTAAGCCTGGTACTCTGCTCAACATTTCACGTGAAATCATGTCAAAACGCATATGAAAAAAACTTGTATGGAATATCTATGAATTAATGTTGATAGAGTTGTACTCTGTTCATTTTGTGAAAAAGTTCCGAAATGTTGCTGGCAACATTTTTTTACAACTGCGAAATAATGTAAGCTGCACTTATTTCACGTGGAATTTTAAGCAAAAGCAAAACAATATGAACTGATTATTTAAAAAGAAATAAAAAATTAAAATAGCACAACCGGTAACAGTTTTTTTATTAAATTGTTTGTTAAAAAAAAAATTTTGTAAAATACATGTGGGGTTTGTTTACATGTGCAAAACATAACGCATACTTTACAGGAATAAAACGTCAAGTTGTACAAACTCGCAAGATAGGTAACATTGATACATGTCAAAATGTTCATGTGAAATAATAAAAGTTGCTCAACATTTTTCACGAATTTGAACAGAGTACTAGGCTTTAGAAAGAGGAATGTCAAAAGTTGCTTGTGTTCTTGACATATCGACCAACGAAAACAACAAATATAATGTTGAGTTTTTAGTGTTGTACTTGTACTTCAATCCACCGCAGAGAACGCATTTAAAATTTCTGAAATCGGATATGAATTATCTTGATATTTAATTCACCAATTCCAGTTGTCGATAATTTTCTTTCAATAAGTAAACGATTGCTTCAAATGATAGTGTATATCTAGGAATGCTTAACATCTACTTGAGTAATTTTCATAAATTCTTTTTGTGGGGGCACAATACTTATAATGTTTGTTGGTTTTTACTTTAATCAAAGGAGACTACTATTTTGCTTTAAAGACAAAGGTTTTTTTTAATAAAACTTATGGAAAAAAGCGGATATGCGCAGGGGGGAAAACACCTCCCATAGGATGCATATATTAAATATCGCTCAACTGAAGAACTATTAAAGGGAGAGTCTTCAAACGTGGTTAAAGCTACTATTATGATAAACTATAAATTTCAATATAAAAATGGGCGGGGTAGACAGAGGAGGAGCAGTACTCCTCATAGATAAAAATATTAATAAGAGCCGCTGCACGCATTTTGTTGAACTTTTGGTAGTAGGATATTCTGAGCCCCAAAATTGAAATAATATAGCAGCGGGGGAAGTGGTACCCCCATAGAACGGCAATGTTTAATATCGCATATCTTAAGAATTGTTATAGTAAGAATGTTCAAACTTTGTAGATAATAAAAATAAAGCGGGCAGGCGCAGGGGGGGAAATACCTCCCATAGGATTCATATATTAAATATTTCTCAACTGAAAAACTACTAAAGGGAGAGTCTTCAAACGTGGTTAAAACAGTGTATCGAAGCTCACCGGGTTAAGCTAGTAAATATCATAAAAAAGCAGTGTTCGAAAATAAACAGAACATTATTTAGCGTTCGGCTCACACACCCGAGAACGACATCTATTTTTTTAGTGTTTGTGTAGACGAACACAACCCTAAATACCGTTCGTAACTATTTTCAAGAAAGAGCCGAACATTATATAGTGTTCTGTTCTTCGCTAAAAAACAGAACAATTGTAGTGATACTGTAGACAAACATTTTATTTGAATGTTTTATAATGTTTCTTCTTTACATTGAAAAAGAAATTAACAAACAAAAAATTTAAGCAACAACCACACCACGAACAGCTTGTGTGTGTTTTGTGTATATGTTTCGTATGTGTAAAATTATTTTGCTAGCTTTTTAGTTTTTTTCTCATGTATATTTTGTTCTTGTAAAAAATTTTTGGTTTTTTTTACCAGCCAAAAGGGACGAACATTAATGAGCCGAACCGAACACAATGACGTTTGTGGATATTTAAAAAACCGAACGGAAATGTGCTCATCTTTTGTTGAGTTTAATAAAAACAGTATTATTTTTGTGTTCGAAAGATGACAAAAAGGGAAACGTTATTTTTGTAATGATTTTTTACATAAAAACTATTAACGTTTGTGTTTTCCATAAATCTACCGCACCGAACACTAAGGAGCGATATTTAGGCCCTAATCATGTTAAACGCAACGCAACGCCAAAGAAGTAAATTGAAAGCAAAAACAAAACAAAAACATTTTGTAATTTTGTTGTTGCTTTTTACAGAAATTCACATTGCGTTTTAAAATTTCAAATGTTGCGTTGCTTGTGGCGTTGTAAATATTAAAACGATACATAAATTTCTTTAGAAAGCAACAACAACACAAGCGTTAATGACTTTGTTTTTGGTTTTAATATAATTCTTTGGCGTTGCGTTTTTCATGATTAGGGCCTTAGTGTTTATTTTCGAACACTGTAAAAAAGTGTATTTATTTACAAGGTGTTCTCAAAAAAATCAGCTTTATGTTATTGCTTTGCCTGTTGTTGTTGTATTGTTGTTACATTAGGGCCACCTTGCTAGGTTATTGCAATGGAAACTTAGTTGAATTTGAATGTACCAGATTGTTGTATTAACTTGAGGGTTGCACGATCAAGCTTTGCCTATCAAGTTTTAATACACTCACACTTTTTTACCAATACACTCATACTTTTAAAAATTGATACGAACTTGCCTTTAAATTTTAAAGTTTAAAATTCTCTTGCCAGTGAGTGTTTTAATTTACGTTCAAGAAAACAGCTGATTTCAAGGTTAGTGAGCAAATTTTTCGTTTCTCTTTATAAATTTTTTTTTGATGGCATCTTGAAAGTAAATTGCTCAAAAATTTAATGAAGCCTACGTACAACTATAAATTTTTGGAAATTTTGACAAACAGTATATGCAAAAGACTATCAAGAACAACTTGAACGTGTGGCTGCAAGGTAAGTAACATTTAAGTGCTTAGAGAAGAACAGAATTTTGTCCTAAAACGATTTTAAATATAAATGTGTTATAATTTCAAACCTTAAAATTGGCCGTAAGTATTAAATACAAATTTAACACTAAAATTCAAAAATGTTTACTTAACATACTAAAGAGGAACATGAAATTGTTGCTGAATTTTACATTTCGCTAGACATTGTTTATTCTGCAAGCGTCTCTACACCCTTTTTCATCAGTCTTCTGTTTCACGAAATTTTTTATGCGACATGTCGAATGGTCTGAATCAGGGTCTTGTTTGAAACTCCCTGGCAACACTGCCACCAACCCCTTCATTTCTTTATAAAACGTTTGAAGTACTTAAAAAAAAACTTTTGTTTTCTACCATAGTGTTGCTAATAATACTACTTTAAACACCTTTTATGATTATGAGAAAACTCCTTATTTTAGATAGAAATTTCAAATGATTTTTTAAACTTGTTATCCCATAAATTTATAAAGGATTAAACATACTTTAAAATTAGAAATTTTGAGAGCATAAACAATTCTTTAGAAAAAAGTAAAGTAGCAGGTGTGAAATTTCATAAGATTTGATTGATTGAAACAAAAAAAGAAACCCAAATATAAAATGAAACATAATATTTGATTAAATAATTAATATGACGAACCCAAATAACGAAAGAAATGTTCAGCCTTGTCGAAGAATCTATAACGCATTAATTTTTTTTTATTAATTTTTTCATAGAATTCTCACTCCCTTTTCTTTTGTAGGAACACCGAAATAATAATAAAAATCTTTTTAATTTGTTATTGAATAGTTTTTAATTAGAGCGCGGATTCCTTTTGTAATTGATCCCTGTTTTTTTTCTCAGGTATGTACCTTTTATTAGTATTATGACGCTTTAGGTTCTTCTTTCTAAAGGCAGTCTTTGTAAAGAACACCGTGAAAGGATCATGTTTATCTATGTATGTATCTGCCTATCGGTCTTTGTCAATCAAAGAAAAAAGCGCAATTGTTGTTTTATTTGTTTTGTAATTTTAACATCCCCTGTTTACATAAATTTTTTGTTAAATTGCTTTTGAATATCTAAACCCAATTGCGATCTTTTTTTTTTTTTTTTGTTTCTTTCAAAATCTGTTACAGTTTCCAAGTTGATTTTCTTTTAAATAGTTTTTCCTGAGGATAAGCGGTAAAAAGGGTTGTTTTATTAAATGCATATACTTTTTTAAATGACTGCATAGTTGATCTGGTTTAATAAAGTTGACAATTTTATAAATAATTTTGGAATTTGAAAATTTCATTTAGTATTCTTCAATACTAAGATTAAATCCCATGCATTGTTCTACGCATGCTTCCTGAAACCCGTAAAATTAGAACCAACTATTGGCAACCCTGATCATTTCGTAAATACGCAATTGTCAAGGGTTCACTTACCACTTTGAAACTATCAAATGGCTTCTTTTCAGGATGTTTTTTGTAATAAATTTTGAATATTCTGTGTTTTATTTGTCCATGTCTCATTAACATGATAATTAACATCAATGTTTAATCAACAAATCGTAAAAACGTTACATCATTCATAGCAATAGGTATCTGTTGAACAACAATTATGTCATATTTAATTGAAAGAAATTGAAAAACAACATTACAATTTTACAAATACATACATACAAAATAAATTAAGAACACTTCAGTTAATCTAGGGATGAACAGAAAGTTTATTTTAGTTTTTAGTGAGAGTATAAAGTAGATCCCGCTTTTTTTAGCAATAATTATCTCAATCAAGTTATTAATAACTACGACATTCATAATAGTGGCTATTGAGAGCCGTTACAAAAGAGACTTTTATTTCTTGAGGCCAGAAACTAATCAATCCAATTGTTTATATTTCCGGCTGAAATTACGCTCTACTTTCTTGCGAAGTTATACTTATTCGACTAAAAAAAATTGAACTTCGAAAGCTCAAGATCTGCGTTTGATAGAATACAATTTTAAAATTATATCATCATGATGAAATTATAGGTTAGAGTCTGCGGTCATAATATTCATGTTTTGCCTTATTTCCTTTCTTTGAAGGGATTAATTGCTATGTATCTGTTAAGGCCATGTTATTCTTACGTATACGTATACGTTGGGGTTAAGCTGAACTGTTTTTCTTACCAATTTTGCGATGCTTAAATTAAAATTTTTTTCATTTTTACGTTTCAGATAATAAAGAATTTTACGTTTACTTATTTCGATTGTTAAAACGAACATTCCATCGACGTACGCGATGTTTTCGACAGTTTTATTTTAAACATATGTACATTAGGGGTATAACCAATTTTTTGGCATAGTACCATGAGGTCAACCATGTCCTATTAACCACGAAAATCATAATATTTTGTAATTTTTCTCAAAAAAGTTCACGCACCAATTGGTTTTTCTAAACCAGTTCAATATTGAATATCCATAATTTTATATGGTGTTTTTTATTCATTTTTAATTTTGTTTCGTTAAAAAAGGTTAAAGAGACGTTTTGGTTTGCGGAAAAATCTCTTACCATCTCTAAATATTAATGAAATTTCATACTTGAGCTATTTTTTGTTTTAAATAAACATATTATTAATTTTTCCTTACCAAAAAGAAAATTAAAAACTTCATCGCAGTTGGTGCGTGAACTTTTTTGACCTTAGCGAAAAAATAAATATACATTCCCTTATAGTTTATGCTCTATCGGACTGTGCTATGCCAATTTTGATTTTTTAAAAAATTGTTAAAAAGTTATATCCCTAATGTACATACATACATATGTATAACAAAAGCTCAAATTATTAAATTTTCTGTTCTCTTTTTAAAACATTTCACTATTTTTACAACAATTGAAAAATTAAGTATAATAACGCCTATTATAATTTTAAAAAGTGATCATTTTTATTTGGATATTTCCAACTATACTTTTTTAGTGAAGTATACCCCTACATACTAATATACCTACGTCTGGCAACAATGATAACTTCCCAACAAACCAAAACGATTTAGAAATAACATCTAGTAAGCTTACTTACATTAGCCTTAATCTACGGTCACTTTTATTCAACATTTGATCAAATAAGCATTAGACTAGTCGCTGTTGCTGTTTAATATTTTAGTATGATACGAACGAATCGCTGAATCCAGTGGTGCTAGCCGTTTTTTTATGTTAGCTTTGGTTTTCGAGATATACCGTTATTTCGAAAATTAAGGAGGTTGCACAGGCTCCACGAAAAGCCCCCAATGAAATAACGCCCAGGAAATAGCCCCCAATGAAATAATCCCCAAAAAATAGGAAATAACACCCAAAAGCAGTGAATGAAATAACATCGAAAAATAAATAAAATAAACCCCAAAACGAAAACGAAACAACCCCCAATATTTTGATGTTATTTCATATGAAATAACACCCAATGATGAAAATGAAATAACCCCCAATGAAATTAACCCCATCAGCAACAAAAATGAAATTATGCCCAAAATTCATAAAAGAGTCAGTTTCACCAAGGATTTCATGAAGTCAATATGGACCAACAGCAAAGTCGCAAAATTATTGAAATGAATCGTGTGGAGGCCCGCAGGCGTCTTCTTAATAATAAGGATATATCCGGTCCTAAATATTGCAGTAGTTATTTTTCCCGCCCGTAGATCCTTGTAGCCCTGCTATATTTTTGCAGTTCGGAAGACAATTTGCCTTCTACGTTTGGCCTTTACAAATGCTTTTTAACCATGGAAGGTAAGGCCATAATGGCTTTATTGCTCAATTGAATGGGAGATAAAGCCCTTATGGTCTTATCGCCCAATCAGTGAGAGGTAAGGTCATATTTAAAATTTTGCGAAATAGCCATATTTTTTTTCACAAATGAGAGACAAAGCCATACTTTTCCAGAATAGTGTTACGCATGGTGTCAACATTCTGTAAAAGGGAAAATCCTTAGTTATCATTGAAAAACATTTTTTTATTTTTGTGACGCACGCAGGAAAACTTCATTCAGCGAAGCCACCTGCCGCGTCCTACTGGAGGAAAAAATCCCTAATCACGGCCGCAGGCCGTCACGCAGAAAAACTTTAGTATGCGAAGCCAGATTTCAATACTTAACTTAAGTGTTAAAAATGAAATAACCTCCGAATTAAAAATGAAATAACAACCAAATTAAACACGCTATGAAACAAGCCCCGAATTTTAAAAATTTGTTGGGTGTTATTTCATTGGAGATTATTTCATAATTTGAAAACCCCAAATGAAGAATGAAATAATTCCCAAAAAAAATGAAAAGCGGCCCAAATTGGGAGTTTTTTCATATGAAATAACACCCAAAAATGTATGAAGAAAAAATTGGGGAATATTTCATTTCTCGTTTGGGCGTTATTTCATTGGGGGGCTTTTCGTGGAGCCGGTTGCACAACATATGTTCGCGCAACTCAAAAACGCAATAAAATTTACGAAATTCCGCAATAAAATTTACTTTAAGAAAGGTAAAACGTTTTTCTGATATGCGCAGTCGTTTTAGAAACATAATTTTTTTTTTCTGGAAAAAAAATAATTTTTTTATTAAAATTTCGGAATTTTTGTTTTTAAAAATTCATAAAAAAATTGAAAAATGCAGCTATGCTTCTAATTTTATGCAGTCATATAAAAAACAACATTTCAAACAAAACAAGCTATAAACGAATAAAATCTGTAAACAACTTTTGATTTTATGTATTCACAAAAGACGAAAAATTTTAATTAATTTAAGAATTTTATTAAACCGCCATATTTGTATGAGAGCCTCCCTAAAAAGTAAAGGTAAAGGGCAAGTATGTCTCGAGAAAATGTTAAGGACAAAAAACTAATTGAGGTCGGTCATACATTTTATTCCCCTAGGGCTGACTCCTTGACTGTTATGGAGCTTTTTCTTCAATATATTGCTAGTTTGTAGTTAAAATTTTGAATAAGAGCCCCTTAATGAATGGAGATAGCAGGTAAGTATTTTAGAAATAAATGATGGAGATGAAAAATTAAGTGGAGTTGGTCATACATTTGACCCTTCTTGAGGCATCATAGGCACTACACGGGCCAAATATAAGAATTTCAATTATACAAATATGGCTGGCGGTTAATAAAATTCTTAAATTAATTACATATAAGATGCGATCAGTCTAATAAGCATAACCACTACTTTTATTTATAGTAAATGAGTTAGTAAATGTAATAGTAAATGACAGTCTTAAAATCACAAAATAAAACTAATTATGGGTACTTTTAAACATAGCAAAAAACTGTTTTATATAAGATGTGGTATTATATCCAAAATAAATATTGGAATTAAAGAAAATTATATCTTAGTTTGCCTGTTGGTCACGTTTATTTCGCCCAATATTTGACAAGTGTTACCGTAGCTTTGCGCTTAGCAGAGTGTTGTGATAACTGCTATAAAAGGCTTATTGAAAATAATTTAATAATGAAAACTGATCCCGTGCGATAATATTACTTGTCTTTAATATAATGTTAGCTAAGAAGTCTAATTATATAATAAGCTTACAGAAAAATACTTTTCTTATCTACAATAAGATTACAAGCTTTACGAGCACTCTCTTTAGATTTATATGGCATATTTTTCAGTGTTTAAAAAACTGCAGTTGAAATATTAAAAGTCATAAGATTTGCTGCAACTTCGACTTTTCCAGTTTTCATGGGACAAAAATAAACTGTTGCTTTTACTTTTGATTTATTCAATGGAAACAGTTGTACTCAGCAAAAAACTTGGGCGGACGACATGTTCGGAAGTTTTCAACTTTTAATAAATGCCGAAGTTTACGCAGATGGGATGTTGTGTGTGCTTTTTTTTGTTATTGATTTTTTTTTTTGCACTTTGAACTGGAGGAAAGAAATTTTTCATTCTTGACTGCCGCGGGAATCGAACGCAGGCTTTTACGGACAGGTTACCCTTAAGCTGGAGGTCCACACCACGCGTTTTCGCCTCTACGCATTGCATAATTTGTATACCTTCCATGCGTTATATAATTCAAGTTACATGCAAAGCTTTTTATGCGGCATCACCACAAGTAAAAATTAAATTTCATTGTCAAAACCAGCTGATTTGTTTGAACGCTGCTTGTGACGCTTACAAAAGTAGAAAGTAAACCTACTTTTCGCATTCAACGCCTCAATAAATCCTACGCTTTTGTGCATGTAACTTGCTACATATAACTACATAGATTCTACTTTTTTGACAGCTGCATAGACAGCGAAAATGCGTATACCGCGTGGTGTGGACCTCCAGCTTTACATGTTTCAATTGCCGCTTAAAACTCACCACCATTGTCGACGGCTGGCAGTCAATAGTCAAACTTCAATCTTTAAGCCAAATTGTATTTCAACCTTTGGTAGATCGAAATTTGCTTTGAATGATTATCTGTATCAATTAATTTCCATGTTTTTCTTCTGGTTTTTCATACTTTTTGTCAAGAATTTTTCCTAAAGTCCAAACTACATTTTCTTCGGTTTCTCATTTTTTTTGTCTTTCAGTTTTCCTGTTGACCTTTTTCAGCACAACTTGAAGGAAAAATATAAACAAAGAGCTCGTGCCCTAGCTTGTAACAATAATTAGAATTGTTGGTATATTGTTGAACTGTTTATGGTTTTTAATTCAGGCTTTGATATTTTAATTATTTTAATAATTGAATGAAAATTGAATTTAATGATGTTAATTTAACATTGCAGTAAAAGTTAGAGCAAAATGTAATTTATATTGAAGTAACAATCCGAACCACGTTGTATGAAAGTTATTTCAAGTTAAAACAAAGTGAATTTCATGTAGAATCAAGTTGGTTTGAGTGAGAAATAACATTGAGAACAATCTTCAGAGACAACAAATGCGTTTATTTAAGAATAATTCAAAACACTACCCCGCGAAGCCAGAGAAAGAGAGGATATAATTATTTATTTTCCTGTAACACATGTTTTACTTTTTTTTGTATTCCCCTTTGTTAGCAGAATGGCCCGATATAGGTTTCATCACCATTCAAATTTGAAAATTTGATGTACTATTTAACTAAATAATTTTTACAAAAAGAATACGGGAATTTTTTTTCTCTTTTTAGATTATTTTAAACATGAAAATAAAAAATATAAAACAAGTAAAGCATGTTTTTATGATTATAATATTAAACAATTTTATTTTAACATTTTTCATTTAAAATAAACATGAAAGCAAGATAATTTCGAATAAAACCCAACCTTTTGCAGAAATTTACTGTGATGAACATTGCGCCATGTTAATTTAACATTGAAATTTTTTCCTGTGTGTAGATGACTACTATAAAAGCTTCACACGGAATGACAAACCTAAAGGCAGAGTTAGCCGAACGTTCACGTCCCCTAATGGAACGTCTGGTTCGTTTTGTCATTTGCAAACAATGCAAATGCTTACTGAATTTAAATGTCACGTTGACGGAACGTCTCGATCTGTATTAAACAGATTTGTATGCCGTTGTTACGTGACAGTTGTAAAGCAGTTATGGGCTGCTTGTATGTTAAATTGAATGCGGGTATTTTTGCTCGTTTTTGGTACTTTTTTCAGTTAAGCTATGGAATTGAGACAAAACAACTTAATATACAACATATTTCCATATACACAAATATATTTATGTTTAGATGTACAATACATATAAACAAATGCATATACACATACAATGGAAATGTGAAAAGAATAAAAGGCTTTAAATGGTAGCAAAACCTTGTTTGGTGCATACACCACAATACAATATACATATCTATTGTTATAATATATATGCTAAAATACAAATTTGTTTATTGAAAATCTATAATATAAACATTAAACTATTAACGTTTTTTACATACACAAAATACTTTTTTAATACCATTTAAATCACTTGGTACTTTTTAAAACATTTTTGATTCCCATCACTGTGTGATTTGCTTTATGTATTCTATTGTTTTTTGTTTATGTATAGAAAAAACATAAACCACGTTTTTAAATGTTCTATAAGTGCACCAACGTGCTTACAGTACGGTGCGGTACATTACGGGTACAGCAACGTTCGCCTAACTAGGCCTTAACACAAGTGGTGGAGGTTAAAATATACACAACAATTGTGTATTAATTCAAAAGAAAATTAAAATTTACTTCCTTTTAAGAAACACAAAATAGAAACATGCTGAAACATGCACGACTATAATAATACAAAATTAACCAAACTGTAAAGCCATATACATACATACATATGAATGTATGACCCTTTTGTCTTAAACATGTTAATGCTTTACAAAAAAAGGGTGCTGTAATTTAAAAGTTGTGTGTGTAGCTTTTTTGTAGAGTTACTATACATTCAAGGTTTCAAGGTGCTACATATTACGTATTAAAGGTCAATTCCAGCATCTAAGGACTGAGGTCAGAATATAAAAAACAATTAAAATTTCAATTGTATTATAGGGAGTCTACAATAGACATGAAATGCTTAACACTTACACTAATAGGAATAATGTTAGTGCTAGACTAGGGCTGCCAGAAGTTTGAAGCTATCAACCAGGACACATGGAAAAAATGGATACAAAATTACACCAACAGAAAAGTTTTTTTTAATACATATATGTATGTAGTATATCGCAGCCTAAATACTATAGGGTCACAGCTCAAAATGACTTTTTTCATTAATTAATTCTCATTTCAAATCTCTAGCTACTTACAAAATTTAAAAAGGCGTAGCAAAACTTTCTTCAAATTGGACTTTTTTCATAAGGGAACTAATTTTTTTTAAATATTAACTTCATTTTTACATAAACAGTTTTTTGGCTCTCTTGAAAATTTAAGAATTTTTATTTTTAAATCCAACAATATATATAAAAAAAATTAACGTGTACTCATATACATAGAAATTATGAAAAATAATAAAAAGTTGAGCTTCAAATGTTCTAAACTAAAATAATTTTTAGAAGATTGCACTTTTTCTAGAACTTCATTTTGGTCTTTGATATATGTAGTTATAAAACAGGCAGCATGTCATATTAAAGTCAAACTTACATTGAATAATACTCTCCAGTGCTTCAGTCTTTAATGGGTTTCTTTCTTTAGTCCATTGTGCAGACTAAGTACCCAACTTGAAAAAAATCAAAATCTTTTGAATTT
Organism: Pollenia angustigena; assembly: GCA_930367215.1. Taxonomy (NCBI): domain Eukaryota; kingdom Metazoa; phylum Arthropoda; class Insecta; order Diptera; family Polleniidae; genus Pollenia; species Pollenia angustigena. The sequence goes on from OV884059.1 coordinate 74,809,358, forward strand.
TCTGTTGTCGAGTTGGATAACTGTCAAACTAATCAATTTACAAAGCCAAACACGCTTTGATTTGGACAACAACCGACTCAGTGACAATTGAATTGAAACGTGTATGGGCTGCCTTAAAGAAAGCAATTTGTTGTCGGTTTTCGATTACTTATAAAAGTTGTTTACACGGTATAACTTTTTACAGCAACTAGTTGAAACAAAATTTGAAAGAGGGTTGACTATCATCTAACATTATTGAAAGCTTTTACCAGCTTTACACCAGACAACGGTTGAATTTAATTAAAGTTGTTTATACAATTACCTTATGTTAGCAGTGTTAAAACAGAAATCTTAACCTTTGTTAACAACTAAAATTATTAACAATTTAATATTGGACCAGGGCACCAGGACAAGTAGTCTAAAACCAGGACAATCCTGGAAAACCAGGACGTATGGCAGCCCTATGCTAGACTCATCATGTTAGAGTTTTGCTCATGTCATAACACTGTTGTTAATGTATGTCATGCACTACATACCACGCTGTTATAACAACATATTATAAGAGCCGGTTAACACACGTCAAGTTTATCTCGTCAAGTCTTGAGTTTTTAGGAGAGAGTGGAAAAGAAATGGCATTCTCTTTTCCCTTCTCTTCAAACTTGATGTGTGTGAACCAGGACTAACACCATATCATGTCTGTTGTAGACGGGGAGTTAGGTATTTAAATACTAGGGATGCGATTTCCATGCAAATGCATGTTTTTTGTCGATAGTCTAAGAACGATGTCGACCAATTATCTTTCCGAATCATTCATTAAATTTGCGTTAAAATGACATCGATTTGTTTTGCATATTGTTGCATTTTTTGGTGAAAATGCATATTTTTGCATATTTAGGTTTTAAATGCATATTTTGACATTTTTGAGTGATTTTTTTTTTAATTCCTTTTTTTATAAAAAACTTCTTAAAAAAAATTTAAATACACAAAAAAAAATTTTAAATCAATAAATAAATACTTTTAGAGCTTTGCTTTTAATAAAAGATTACGACAAAAGATCCTTCTATTTTAAACCCATGCAGCTTCTTATGGCTATAATGGGCTTGAAATATTTTATCCAAAACTGTGGCAAGCTACTTGCTCGAAACATCGGTTATACCGCGTTGCAGATTAAACTAGAAGCCAATTCGATAATATTGCAATTTTTAATGAAATGTATCGCTTGATACCCCTTCCACCCCAGCCTGTTGGCGTAGCTAGATGCTTCAGAATTCTATTCAAAAAGTAATTTAAGAATGTTAGAAGAGCTTGTCGATATCGATTATTATCCAATTAAAAAAGTAAAACAATATGAAATTTTTATAACATCAAAAGTCAATTAGCATTCCGTTGGTCTCATGTAGAAAGGCCCTAACTCACATAAATGCAACTTTACAGGAGAAGGCAAACACATAATAGAAACTGTATGTATCATAATGTAAAATGGCTTCTTCAATTGCTTGTTAAACTGATATTTTTGATGCTATTGTATTAAATTTTTGTGACAAGGTGTACTTGTGGGAAATGTATTGGAATCACTAAAAAACTCAATTTCGAAAAAAATCGAGTTAGGGCATTTCTACATGAGACCGACGATTTGTATTTTCCAATTAAAAAAGTGAAATAAGCCATGTGGAAGGAAGAATAGCCCGACAAAATAAAAAAAATCCAAAACGTTTTGCAAAAAATTATGGATTTCAAAAGATAAAATTCCAAATATGTATTTTTGTGATCCGGAATCAAAGTGGAATCTGCAAATAAAATTTTTTCAATATGCATTCCCATTCTTCAAGTACAAGACAAAGTTTTACTTTTAATAAAACAGTACTTATTTATTTAAAAAAAAAAAAGTTTAAATTAGTTATTTAAGTTTTTTAAAGATATTTGAATAACAATAAACTGCATTTTTTTATTTTTGTTTATAGTAAAATTAAAAAATTATTTTTTGTAAAAATTTTTAAGTTTTTAGAGTACATTTTTTATTTTTTTTGTGCATATTTTCAATTTTTTAGTGCATATTTTAAGCGTATATTTTTAGTGCATGAAAATCTCATCCCTATTAATTACATATCGCACACAAAAGGACAAAATAAACCACACAAAATGCTTGGCAAACACCAAGCAAATTTAAAAAGGTAAGTGCAACTCTACAACTACAAAAAGCCCCATGTATTTTTTTTTGCAATTTAATAGGCGGCTGTCAAAAATGCTGACAAGGCAAAAATTGATTGAAAAATAAAATAAAAATTTTGTTTGGGTTATAAAAGAAATTATTAAATTCACTTTAATTATTCACAGTTTTGAAATAGTTTTAATATTTTATTTTGGCGCAAAACATAAACAAAATTATATTTTGACGTTTCCCTATTTTTTTTAATTCGCCGTGGAGACAGCTGATGAACGGCTGACGAGTTGAGTTTACCTTCTTAAATTCGCCTTGGCAAACACATACTTTGTTTCCGTTTTGTGTTTGCCAATAAACAACACAAACATATTTCGTACATTTTCATTTCTATTTTGTTTTCAATGAATGCAGACTCCGATAGTGCTGCGGCAATTTTCTTACTTTTTGCATAAACCGGTAAAGAAATATAAAATAAAGACAAAGAAACTATAGTAAAAAGTGATTTAATCAACAAGTGGTTTTTGGCTAGCAAAACTGCCAAAAAAAATTTGATTTTACTAATGAAAATGATTTTAATGCTTCTAATTGAATATCTTTGCAAAGTTTTTGATGAAATAAGTATATTTAGCATTACACGCCACAAAAAGTTTGACATCTTCATATATTAAATATGAACTAACAATAATTAATCAAATCTAATCTAATTACTTAGGTTTATTTCCTACCAGTGCACTTGAATAGAATAAATTCGAAAAATGAAAAATTTTTGTTTGTTTGTATGTTGGCTTATAGACTCCTAAACTACTGAACCGATTTTCCTGAACTTTTTACAGTAAAATCACGTGAGCCCTAAAAATAAAATAGGCTACTTATTTTTTCGATAGGAACAGGGGAATTGGTACCCCCCATTGGCTGCCAATATTAAATATCGCATATCTTAAGAGCGGCTACACGCATTTAGTTGAACTTTTGTAGTAGGATCTTCTGAGCGCCAAAATTTAAATAAAATAGCAGCGGGGGAAGTGGTTCCCCCCATAGGACGCCAATGTTTAATATCGCATATATTAAATATCGCTCAACTGAAGAACTATTAAAGGGAGAGTCTTCAAACGGGGTTAAAGCTACTATTGTGGTAAACTATAAATATCACTATAAAAATGGGCGGGCTTGACAGAGGAGGAGCAGTACCCCTCATAGATAGAAATATTAATGAGCCGCTGCACGCATTTTGTTGAACTTTTCGTAGTAGGATCTTCTGAGCCTCAAAATTTAAATAATGTTTAATATCGCATATGTAAAGAACGGTTTTATTGAGAATGTTCAAACTTTGTAGAAGTCACTCTTATGGTGTATTACACTTTTGAAAATAAAAATAAAACGGTTAGGCGCAGGGGGAAAATACCTCCCATAGGATGCAAATATTAAATATCTCTCAACAGAAGAAGTGGTTAAAGCAGTGTAGCGAAGCGCACCGTTTTAAGCTAGTATGCCATATAAATTTAAACAGAGTGTTCGTAAAGAATGTAATCTTATTATAAATTAGAAAAGTATTTTTCTGTAAGTTTATTCTATAATTAGACTTTTAAGCTTACATTTTGTTTTAGACAATATTGGCATCGGTATTCTTACCTCCCTAAGTTTCTTTGGTTTTAAATTTTCTTCATAGGTACAAAATTTTAGTAAAGTAGGTCGTTTCGTTTTATAAAATCAACTATGTACCTTCTATTTACCTATTTACTTTCTTAAATTTAAACTACAATAGTCTAAGTTACAAATTTAATGACATTATATTAGTAAATTTTTAATTTATTTTAACACGTGTATTTTGTTAAATGTATAATTTCTTAAGTCATTGCCTTTTTAAATTTATGCAAAATGCTGTACGAAAACTAAAAATTGATGTACCTACATACATGTGATTGAAATTAAGTTGTTGAATTTGAATGGATAAATATTCCAAATTCAATGTCAATGGTTGTCATCGAACCCACTGTACTACGCATTAGACATTTTGATTTGGGTGACCATCCTTAAACCACCTCTTAACAATAAAACTAGTGTTTAATGTGTGTTCATATGTATCAGTGCTACCATTTAAGCATATTTTTTTGTTAGATTTAGCAGATTGAGTTGGGAAACTGCTTTCTACCATATTTTCTTGTCCAAAAGTAGATTTTTTTTAGCATATTTTTAAGTTTAGAAAAGCAGAAGTTTTTAGCAAATTTGTTTCAAACAGACTTACTATACATGAGGAGGTCCATAACAAAACCCAATAATTACACCATAACATTTTATTGGATAAACGACAAAATGAAATTTAAGTAAGTAGCACGTAATTTTTTTAAAAAGCAATTGAAGCACAGCTGCGAATAACGTTTTAAGTTACAAATAATAATAATAATTTTTTTTGTAAATTATTAAAAGTAATGATAATAAAAATTGTTATGCAAAATATCAACAAATTTAAAATTTAAATTACATGCAAATTTACAGTTTATAACTTTTTTTTAGTGGAAAAACGTTTCATATCCACAATCACGATGTCATTTAAAACGTTCTTCCACTACGCAAAGCATCATGACTGGTGGCTTTTAAAACGTTTTTCCACGTTTCAACACCATTTACTTAATATCATTTGTAAGTAACTAAAAACGTTCTTCCACTAGCTGACTCTTTGTTTGTAATTTTTAAGGGCTTTAAGGTGCATAATTTTGGTTGATTTAAGGTTTAAACAGTGTACGAGAATTATGTTAACGGTTATCTGCAAAAAAAAACAGTTTTTGCAAAAAGTGGCTTTTACAACGTTATTCGCGGCTGTGCTTCAATTATTGAGGTATTATTGCCTATAAAAAATTAATCACAATATTATTATTTTATCTGACAGTTTGTTTTAAAGTTATTTAGATAACAAATTTGGAATTATTGCGTTTTGGTCCGAATCCATAGTATTTATTTCATTTTGCTTTAAACTGTATGAAAATATTATTCACAATCAACTTAACAAAGGCAAAAGGTATTAACTCAACAAAAATTCCTTACATTTTACAGTAAAGTAAGAGTTACCACACGATCATAATTTATTTATAACGTTGACTTTTTCTAAATTTCTTGTAGCGATTTATTGCAAAGCTGTGCAATTATTGCATTTTGCTCTGAACCATAATATTTGATATTGAATTGCAGTGTAGTTATCGAGTTTTGGAATGCTTTGTAATAAAGGTAATATAGATTTCAATGTGTAGAATACGATTCAATCAAAAACTTGAAAAATGTAATTACAGTGGTATCCCGGTTTAACGTATACTCAGTTTAACGAATTCGCGATTTAACGTACGGTCATATTTTTTCCATTGAGTACCTTATATTACGAACAAACATCAAATTTTTGTACTCTATTTAACGAATTTTTACCAAAAAATTGTAAAAGCAAAATAGAATGAATGAAAACATATTTGCATCCATTCTCTTTTGTTTTTGTATACATTTTTACCATATTTTTAAAGCGATTTAACTGAAAACAACGAGTTAAGAGAAGTATTTTATTTTCTTACACAGAAAGCAAAGAAAATACTTGCTCTCCAAAATAAAAATTTGTGCGTTACAAAGTAATTTTTTACTTTTGCTTACAAAACAAATGTTTGTTTTCTGTGTCGAATTTTACTTCAGTTTTGTGAAGTTTTTTTAAAGTTGACATCAAAATGCCCAAAAGAAAACGTTAAATTCTATAAGAAAAATTAAACATTTTTGACTACTATGAAAAGGGCCTGCGACTAAGTGCTTTATCTAATAAATATCAGCTGCTAAAGTCAACAATATGCGAAATTATAAAATCAAAACGGAAACTTTTGAGCGAAATGGAAAAGACTAAATTCGGAATATTCCTATTATTGGTCATATATTAAAAGCAAAAGCCCTAGATCTAACAAAGAGTTAGTGCAGCCGTTTATATCTACATATGTACTTATTTAATTGAAAATGATATGAAGTATTTATTTTTTGTTTGTGTTATGTATGGAAATAAACGAATTTACTTTGTTTTATTCAAATATTGTTGTTTTATTAATAAAAATGTATTAAAAAAAACTTCGGGATTTAACGAATTTTCCGATATAACGAAAGGGCCTGACAATATATAATATGTTAAACCGAGATACCACTGTATTGCGTTTTGTTATGTTTGAATTGTAATATTAATTCAAATGTGTTTTCCAAGTCAAATTACAATCCATAAAGCCTTCGTACTTTAATAGGCCCATTCCAGCAATATTTTTCTGGAATATTTTGCTATGAAGAATCAGAATTTTTTATTTGTATATTTCTATTTTTAACAAATACGATCTGGGAATTTATTTCTCATGGTGGGTGATAGTGCATAAAAAATATTCCTGAAAAATATTGATAGAATGGGCCTATTAAAGTATGAAGGCTTTATGATTGTAATTTGACGTAGAATACACATTCGAATTGATATGAAAATTTATAATAAAAATGTTACTCACCATGAGAATAAAATTCCCAGATCCTATTTTTAGAAAATTTAATATATTATTATGTTTTAATGTTAGCAGCAGTGTTCGAAAATAAACAGTACATTATTAAACGTTCGGTTCACACATCCAGGAACGATATCTATTTTTTTAAGTGATTGTATAGACATACACAACCCTTAATACCGTTCGTTACTATTTTCAAGAACGAACCGAAATAAGTCATGTTTTTGTTAACAAAACAGCCATAAATAATTTAAATCCATACACATGTGTATGTCTTTTAATTTTACGTTGTTTTCTTCAAATATGTACCCCTGGCCACCCCAATCAATTCTCTTGCTTATTCTCACACTAAAACAGCTGTTTTTGTTTACATTCTCTTTTAATCTTTTGCTTTAGTTCTCTTCGCGTAGGTACCGAAACACAATGTGTTGCTGTAAAAACGCGTGTTAAAAATAAAATAAATTGTTTAAATTAAATAATTGTATTGTGCAAAAAAGAAAAAAGTGAATAAACATTAAAAATGTTGCGTAAAGTGCCGTTAATTGTTATACTTGGTTCAACAGGTACGGGTAAAACGAAATTATCATTGGAATTGGCAGAACGTTTTGCTGGCGAAATAATCAGCGCCGATTCAATGCAAGTAAGTAACCCAATAAACAAAACAAAACAACTTTGAACAATAAAGATTTTTTCAACCGATAAGCAAGTGTCATATAAAACATTTCCTCGTATATTATTGAAAAATTAAGAAAAAATGTAGCATTCTTTTGAGATTGTTGTTGTTCTACGAGCATAATAAAAGTTTTAATTTTAATTACTTTACTGCCTGCTTTTAGAAAAATAAAATAAGTGAGTGAGTGAGAAATTATATTGAGAACAAAAACAAATTTTCGTTTTTTTTTTGTTGTTTTTTTTTAATTATAAAATCTCACTCGCTCACTTGTTTTCATTTCCTAAAAACAGTTAATTTCAATATCAAGCATGTATGTTGACTGGGTAAAAATAATAACAAAAACTGATGGCTGGGTTTTGTTTGAGGAAAGAGAGTAAAAATGTAGAAATAAAGAAACAGTGTTGCTAATAAGAACATATTTCTGATTTGCAAACTTATTATTAAATTAAAAAATTAAAAATTTTAAAATTTTGATTACGTGTTGTTCAATTTCTTCTTAGTTATAGCGTTTTTGAATTAGAGATATAAAAATAAATCTTGAAATTTTTAACATTTAAGACAGTGAGCCACAGCTAATGTTTTAATAATTTTGTTCAGTTTAAGAGCTAGAGTTTAAAGTTTTTCATTTGCTGTACAGTAGATGCTCCTTTCAGACATTTTTCATAAAAAATATTTTTTATATATAAAACGTTTATTTAAAAAATTGTCATAGAAAATTTGTTATATAAAACCTAAATGATTTTTTTTATGAATAAGGCCTTTAATATTTATATTTTAATAGCTACGGAAAACGTAAATAATTTAATAAAGAGAAGCCTTTTAGCGCTTTTTACTGATATCGTTTTATTTGAATTACGATAACCTTAAAACTAATATTACACATTTTATTACACAAAGACAAAGTAAGAGTTTGTGTGAATTTTGAAGTATATGCTTAAATTGCTAACTTTGATGAACATTAATTTTGTTTGAACATTTTACACACTTATATGAAAGAAGTGAATAAAGTTGTTTTGTTATTTTTAAGGTTAAATTCACTTTTATTTTTAAGAAATTTTCGGATATTCGAATTACTTAAAAACGAAAGTGTTTCTAAATTACGAGCGTCACCTTAAAAACAACTTCAAAATCACAAATGCTTCTATTTCTGTAATAAAAATTTGCCTTTGTCCGAATATTATATATGATTATAATATGTTTTTTTTTGTCGATGATGTCCTTAATTAAATTACTTCATATAAAGTAGCATTCATTTACTTATTTAATTGGACTTGGTGTTCTGTACCTCCCATGATGGTATTGGTACTACTTTTTCCAAAAAATACTACAAGTAACAAGAATTATACAAATTATTCAACTAACAACTGAAGGCGCATCTTCATGTTTAAATAAAAATATATTTAATATTCCTGAGAACAATTAACAAAGTTGGTCCAAATAGTTGACTAAATAAATAAAATAAAACCAAAATTTATCTATATTAAAAACAAGACCTCAATTTAAAAAAAGACTCTTGATGTTCTTTGCCTCTAAGCACATTAGCCTTATTGTCTACAAATTAAGTGGTAAGCAACACTTAGTATACTTGATGCTCTTTACGTCTAAACAAGTTGGACTTGGTGTTGTATTCAACTTTTCCATCCCGAAAACTACATTAGATAGACTTATCGGAATTCACACTTCGATAGAGGAAAATTCGGCAAAAGTGCACTTTACGGGGCGTACGAAAAAAAAATAAAAAAAATATGCTACCCGATTCAGAATAAAAAAAGAAAAAAACCATAATTAAAATTTAAGGGGGCTGAGGCCCGTGGGGCCCTCTGGACCCAAAAAACCGCCCCGCCCACTTAGTGGAATGTGTGGGTACTCAAATTAAAGGTAATTGTACAAGAAAAACGAAAATAATAAAATTTAGGGCGGGCGGGACTTTTGGGGCCCTCTGGAGCCCTCTGGGTAAAAAAAAGTGCCCTCATCCACTCACATCTATGTGTAGGTACTCAAATTAAAGGTAGTTTGCTCACGATTGTAAATATTTTGTATTTTTTAATGTTTTATGTTCGATTTAAAAAAAAAAAATTTTTTATTTTTTTTGTAACTAATAGCCTATTTCCGATGTGCTAAAGAATTCTTTTCTGCGTAGCCGGCCTTCGGCCGGGCGCATGAATTTTCTCCTCTATGGAATAAAAAACCGGCTTCGCTAACTAAAGCTTCTCTACATAACCGGCCTTTGGCCGGCCGCAAGGATTTTCTGCTCTATGGTATAACAAAGACCGGCTTCGCTAACTAAAGCTTCTCTGCATAGCCGGCCTTCGGCCGGGCGCAAGGATTTTCTCCTCTATGGTATAACAAATACCGGCTTCGCTAACTAAAGCTTCTCTGCATAGCCGGCCTTCGGCCAGGCGCAAGGATTTTCTCCTCTATGGTATAAAAAAAACCGGCTTCGCTAACTAAAGCTTTTCTACACCTAAAAGTTACTTAAATTAACCTAGAGAGGAAAATAGTATTCGAACACAAAAACAAAATACATATTTGCAATCTTGAGCAAATTACCTTTAATTTGAGTACCCACACATATCACAAAGTGGGCGGGGCAGTTTTTTGGGTCCAGAGGGCACCACGGGCCTCAGCCCCCTTACATTTTAATTATGGTTTTTTTCTTTTTTTATTCTGAATCGGGTAGCTTATTTTTTTTATTTTTTTTTTTCGTATGCCCCGTAAAGTGCACTTCAGCCAAAAATTCTGATTCCAACAGTATGAAAAGCGTATTTTAAAAAACAAGTGAATTGGTGTTTTTGATCTATCCGCTATAGAACTATTGTTAAATTTTTAAGGCACTGTTTGTATAACTTTAATAAATTAATAAAACTTTCAAAATATACTAAAGTTCAATGATTAATTTTCCTGGTGGGCTATAGTGGGTTGCAAAACTACACCATTTTTCATTTAAAATGAGAAAATTCAAGATGAAATTGAGAAAATTCCAAATGAAATTGAGAATTTCAATTTGATAATGAGAAAATTCCAATATAAAATGAGAAATTCAATTTGATATTGAGAAAATTGCAAATGAAATTGAGAATTTAAATTTGAAATTGAGAAAATTCCAAATAAAATTGGGAAATTTTAATTTGAAATTGAGAAAATTCCAAATGAAATTGAGAAAATTCCAAATGAAATTGAGAAATTTTAATTTTTCATTGATAAAATTGAATTATCTATATCTATATTATCTCCAGTAGTTATACATGTCTTAGAAGCATTAATCATCTGTTCCAAAAAGACAAGCCTCTGTTCTCCTTTATGGGTGGGAATTACGTTCGGTACATTCATCGTTGTTGTTACCGTACTTTTTATTTTTGACCAAATAATTTCAATGGGGTTAAGCATCGGTGAATAGAAGCTCAATCGAAGGAGCGTAGCTGGAGAGTTGTCAGAAATAATTTGTAGCCGACTGTGGCATTGAGCATTGTAACATACCAATACGAGGATCTGGATGCCTGTTGGTCAATAATACTGCGATTTTTATTTAGTATAATTTTTTTCGATCCTTGTTAGTTATGTATGTTTGTTATTGTAATTATATAGATAATTCAATTTTATCAAGGAAAAATTAAAATTTCTCAATTTCATTTGGAATTTTTTCAATTTCAAATTTAAACTTCCCAATTTCATTTGGAATTTTCTCAATTTCAAATTGAAATTCTCAATTTCATTTGGAATTTTCTCAATTTCAAATTGATATTCTCAATTTTAAATTCATATTCTCAATTTCAATTGGAATTTTCTCAATTTCAAATTGAAATTCTCAATTTCATTTGGAATTTTCTCAATTTCAAATTGAAATTCTCATTTTCATTTGGAATTTTCTCATTTTCAATGAAAAATGGTGTAGTTCGATTCCATACGGTTTGTAGCAAAACTCGTTTTCTTTTTTTGAAAATTCATAGCAAAACTCGTTAGTTCTAAGATAAAAGCTTTTATTTTTCAGTTGGTTTAAATGACTGAACTGTTAAGTTAAAAAAAAAAAAATTTTCGACAAAAACTCTTCTAAAAACAAAAAAAAAACACCATCGTACAATTTTACCTTTAATAGGACATATTTAAACAATTTGAAATCGGCGATGTTTTTACATACCTACTAAAAAAAACTTAAAACACATACTCGTCTAAAACCTCAAGAAAAACATTTTGTAATTAAAAGTTATAAAATTTTATGTTCAATTTAAAATCCGCGCTTTGTTTAACTGACAAAATTAGCAACACTTAACGTTAAACGAGTTGTCATTCAGAAACAGTGGGCTAGAGAGAAACTTAGTGGTAAAAATTTGAGAGACAAAAAATTTTTTGAAAATTTCTGCTAGTACAATTTTAACTATGTCGCAATAAATATTCAACCACCTGTTTCATGTTTTTGTTACAAAACAAAAATAATATAATTATAACTTTTATAAGTTTTAAATTAAGGGTATATTTCACCAATTCTATTTGAATATCAATTCATATTTAAATAGAGTTTTTCATAAGTATATGTTGGTAATTTTATTTTTATTTGACATAAAAGACGAATTTTATACGCCTAATTTCCTAGTTTTGCTGGTAAAGCGTTCATTTACTTTTTTTATTTTTTTTGGATTAATTGGGACAAACATTTGGTAAGATTTAAATTTATTCTCTCGTTGCAGGTTTCTGCTAATAAAGTTAAAACGAGGGCTCGTCTTAATTAATAAATTGGGTTTTTCGATTGTTACGTATTTTTTTTTTTATCTAATACCTACATATGTATCTTATAGGTAGGTACCAGTTTATTAAACCAAGTCTATCCAGAAAACTTCCATTGTAAAAATCAGCCTCAAATTAGGTATTTACCTATTATTATTTGTTTTTATTTTACTACTGACTTTGTTATAAAATATTTCTGGTATGTACTATTGTTTAATATTTGTGAGCATACATACATACATATAAAAAATTTAGAAAAAAAATAGTGGGTATGTAAGTCTAAATCGTTTAAATTATTTTAAAATTAATGTGCGCGTTTTACAATCAGTGATGCCAGAAGCGCAGATTTATCTGCATTTTGCAGATTTTATACTCTCAAATTTACAAAATGCTGATTTAAAGATTTTTGGCTTAAAAAATGCAGATTTTTAAGCCTTTACACTTTGTTACTAATGTTTGTATTATTTCCACTTCTTGCATTGAAAAGCCAAAAATATTAACCATTAATGGAAGAAAGCACAAAAAAAAAATCAATAGAAAAATTAGTGTTTGCTAATGGCGATTTCTTTTCTGAGAAATATGTTGCATTAATGTTACATGTTCTACAATTTTGTGTTCGTTTGTACAAAAAATACAACTGTGGAAAAAATTTTCAATTTCTTTTGTGAATATGTTGATGAAAAACATGCAAGACATGTTGGATATTTTACCCTTACTTTAACTTAAGGTGTTCAAACTGCCCTGTTTTACAACTTTGGTACGTAATTTTTTATTTGTATAACCAATGTTATATTTTGTTTGTCATAATTCATACCGCTCATAATATTGTAAAAAACAAAATATAAAAAGGTATATTTACACATTAAAATAAAAAAATTCAATTTGTTTTATAATCGTTTTTATTTTGCTAAGCCATTAGTGATGTCAATATTTGTTCCCAAGCCATAATAGCGTGCAGAAACCGCTCAAATAGCTTTAAAAATCGCTCATGAAGTACATTAATGATGAAAGTGTAACAGTTGTTAATAAAAGCAGCTAATTGTGTTCTATTGAAATTGCACATTATGTAACACTTCCAGTGATTATAGGTAACATTAGAAAATGTTACATGTATATACTGTAACATATTTTTCTCAGAAAAGAAATCGCCATAAGTGTTGACATTTTTGGTAATAACGGAGATTTTTACACTTTATTACACAAAAAAAAAAAATATTTTTTCCAATTCAAACAAAAAATTTGTAGAATCAAACAATTTTTTGTCTGTCGCAAACAATTTATTTGCATTTTGTTTATTGAAAAAAACACCGATTTTTTCAAACAAAGAATTTAACTGAATCAAACAAAAAGTTTACTGAAATTCATATAAATTTCAAACAAATAATTTTGCTGAATCAAACAAAAAAGTTTTTGCACAAGCAATGACGCGCACACACGCAAGCACTGTTGGAGAAGATGAAGCAGAGCGGCCGGCTGGCTTTGAGACACATTTTTTTGTTGGAATAATTTTTGAACGAAGTCTTATTTATACACAAAATTTTTTTTTTTCATCACTCACTGTTGCTGCATCCTCTCCTTTGCTAATGAAGAAAAAATGTAACCAAAAACGGCGGCAGACAGGGTTGTTAGGCGTTTTTCTTTAAAAATCGTCAAAAGTTTTAACAAAATTCGTCAAAATCGTCATGAACAGTTAACAAAATCGTCAACAAATCGTCAAATATTTAAATTTTACAAATTTGAGACAATTTATAGCCTTGAGTGGTTCAAAAATATAAATTTTTAGCAAGAAATTATATTTATGAAAAAAGTGATATTGTAAAGTTTTATTCTATTTATTTCAGCAAGTGGGCTGAAATATATTTATCATTTGAAAAGAAATACATAAGAAAAAATATATTTTCATAAAAACATAACAAACATTTATTTATTTCATTTATCTATATTCACAAAAAGATTAAATAAAAAATAAAATAGCATTTGCAATTTTAGTTCCAAACTAGTGCATTTTCTTCACTTTGCACTAATTTTTCTACACAACTTATTATTAAGAACTCACTTCTTACTTCCTAACACTCAACTGTACTTAGAATAACTTACCTAACAGAATTAAATGGGAATTCGGCTTTTTACACGCAAATAGAAAAATCCTTCACATATGATTATAACTTCAGCGAAAAAATGAAATCGTATGTAGCAGCGCAAATCGAAATCATTAAAACGCAAAGCGGATTTAACCAATTTTTAAAAAGCGGACCAAATAGGACCGACGCAAATCGGGGCTCTAGTGTACATTTTTTTGCCGTATCGATGGCATTCATTGAATTGTAGAATTCGAATTAATAGTGCTTCTAATGAAAACCACCTGGTTCACAGAAAAAAATATCTCAAGAAAATTTTTAACAACAGAGTTTGTTGAAAATTAAATTTTAGGTCAATAAACTTTTTGTTTGATTCAATGAAAAAATTTATCAAATTTACACTTTGCAAAATAGCATTCAATAAAACATATTTAATATTTAAATATTTCTACATATTCAATAAAAAAATATTTGAATCAAAGTAAATACAGTATTTTTACAACTCTTTTCCATTTGTAAAGTCTCATTCGCTTTAGTTTTATTTGTAAAATATATTTAGTTTTGCCAATGTCTTTGGAAAAAGGTTTCCTGATGATCTGGCCTAAGCAACCAGAGAAATGCACATAGGAACTAGCTTATCCCCCCATAATAAACTTTAGCGTATTTATTTAAAAAGAAAAAAAATTGGGAATTAAGCACATCATCATTAATAAATAAATAAATAAAGATTCGATAAACATTTTGTTTGATTTATTAACAATTTTCAACAATTTATTTTAACAAATCACGTAAACATTTTGTTGAAAAAAATTATTTTGGGCAACAACTTTTTTTATTGACTCAATAAACTTGGTTGTTGACTAAAAATTCAATAACTATACCTACAATTTCTTTCATCAATACCGAAAAATTGTCATCGCAGAAAATTTAAAAATATTTTTTTTTATCAAATATGCGATTTTCGTATTCAAATATGAAATTTTTTTTTCTGTGGTTGTGATGAGGGAAGAACTTTTTTTGTTTAATTTCTAATAATTTTTGTATTTCGAAAAATGATTTTTAAGTTTTGAACTGTTCCCCCAATATAATTGTTAATATTTCTTGTAAGTGTTTTATTGATGCCAGAAAATCGTCATAACACTATTACTTTTAGTTTAAAATCGTCAATCGTCATTTTACTGTATTTTCACAAAAAAATCGTCAAAATGGCGAAAAATCGTCACATCTAACAACCCTGGCGGCAGACCGACTCGATATAATTTTCGTCATCATTCTATTTTTGTATTTGATGTATTTAAATAAACAGTTTGAAAAAATTGAATACGGGATTTTGTTTTTTTTACCAACTTTGAAACCAACCAAAAATTTATTTTGTTTCTTATAAGTTTGTTGTTATTTCAAAAGAGTGAACCGTTTTTTTACCTGCTATTGTTTTTTGTGCTACAATCCTCGTCACGCTATTTTATCATCTTTCTTATTGTTGTACGTTTTTAAAGCGTCCAAAAATAGACTGCATGTGTTTTTTGTTGTAGTTCATATATTTCACATAAAGAAGTGTTGCTTACGATCAAATAAAAAATGCAAAAAACGACAACATTAAGGAGCGTTAAATGTTTCATAAAAAATTATGAAAGCTTGAAACATTTTTGTTGGTTAAATAAAAATCAAACAAAAATATTAATTGAATCAGTAAAAAATTTGTAGAAATCAAAAAATTTTCAAACAAGGGTTTGTTTGAAAATAATTCGGCAATAATATTTTCTGTGTACGCGAACTAATTTTGCACAAGAAAAGTGTAAGGAAAGACATACATACATAAGTAAATAAATAGTTCAAATATCACGTCGAACAGTTTAGAAATTGATTCATTAGTAGGAATTTTATTCACAAAATATTACTAAAAAATTAAAAATTCGCATTGTTTTGACACATAAATATTGCCGGACTTATGTCCAGTCGTAGTTTTATTTCTTGTTTTAACTAAATATGGGGTCCGAAAACAGTATAATTTTTGAAATTTGTAAACACTATTACTTCTCGTATTTCATATACCTAAATACTTATTTCAATAAAGTTAAATATGATAAGCAAGGAGAAAAGGCAGAGATTTACGTATTCTAAAGGTTGGATATCTATTCTAGGTGGCAGCCAGAAAATCAGCGTTCCACGTTCTACTTTATAGGACAGAATACAAGGCCACGTTGCAGAAGGTCCTAGGAAAACAGGTCCGAAAAATTGATGACTTGCTGAACACAGTATAAGCGAATAAAAGGGAATACGTACGCACCATCTTTAGCACAACACCATTTTAAAACGATTGTCCTGGAAGAATATGATAGAAAACATTTTTGGACAAGCATTTATGCTTAGCTGTTAAGAAAGCAGAGGAAATTATTAAAGACGAGCTATAATCACTGAAGAAGGCATCAGTAAATGTTTCACTGACTTAAAAACCATCTCATCAAACAAAATGCTGTTGATATTTTAGATGATCCGTCCAGAATATTTAATGGCGATAAGACAAGTCCCAATCGTTGAATTTACACATGTGACAGCGCATAGAGAAAGGGACCAGTAACGTAAAGGGAAAAGTAAAAACCAACTACACAAAACAAGATGTAGGGACGACCTACGCTCGTTTTCAAGGTTGACCAACAAGGTTGAGATGTGTCGCTTTACAATGAGACCAATACCAACACGCTCTGTGATAGAACACCAAAGATAAAATGGCTCTCCTGAACAAAACCCTTTCTATTTTTCGCGTTACATATGTAAGATTTTAGTTTGAAATCAAACAATCAACTTCCCGATTTTGAATGCAACAAATTTTTGAATTCAATTTAAATATGTATATTTATTGATTCCAATTCAAATTCAGTAATTGTAATAAAAATTAAATCATCTTCAAAATTTTCGTTTCCTAAAAATGAAACTCCTTCTTCTAGAAATAAACCTGACTGATAATGCAATCTTACAAATCTGAATTTGTAACTGCAATCTTACAAATCGATATCATAAAAGAAAGAAATCAGATTGGTTGTAATCATTTTGATTGCAGTTTATTTACAGTTCTGCCTCCAACAGAACCAATTTTAACGAAAAACCAAGTTCAACAATAATTTTCCATCAAGAAGCCACAACCACATTATGATTGCCTTCGAACTTGTTTTGAGTAATAATTGCTCTTGAAAAGGAGGAAAATACTATTGTTAATTTATAATCAAACGATTCTTAGTGGTAAAGAAATTATTGTCATATACAATTAAAAAATTGAGTTGTTGCGTTTTGTTTTGTACTCCCCGGAAATCTACTGCCAATTTTCAGCTTTCTAGCCCATTTAAAAAGCTCTGGATAGGCAAACAAATAAAAATAGGAACACACAAATAAGGAAATTAT
Organism: Pollenia angustigena; assembly: GCA_930367215.1. Taxonomy (NCBI): domain Eukaryota; kingdom Metazoa; phylum Arthropoda; class Insecta; order Diptera; family Polleniidae; genus Pollenia; species Pollenia angustigena. Next base: position 74,826,857 of record OV884059.1, read on the forward strand.
ATATGTATGTAGATTTTATACAACCAAGTATGAATAAAGAATTTCCGAAAGTTTGTTCCATTACAATTGAATTTAAAAACCGAAAAATGGAAAAAGTGATAAAACTACCGCAGAATTTTTATTTTTAATTTGTTTATTTAATTGGGTTAATAACACTATGTCACAAATTTTCAACACAGTCATAACCAGGGAAACCAGAAATATGCAATTGCATGTTTTTCCTTGTGCGACTAATGAAGTCAGAAACAATATATTTATCCGGTTTAGAGCTTTTTATGAATTTTGGCATCGATTTGTTAGTGCATATTTTTGCATATTTTACCATTTGCAGCATATTTTAGTTAAAATAGCCTTTTTGCAGCATTTTTTAGGTTTTTAGCGCATATTTTGCCTTTTTAATGCATATATTGATACATATTCAATTTTTTTTAGATGCCTACAATAACTTTCGCAGCAAATAAAAACAATTTTTGTTTTTCGAAAATCTGTTACTTTAATTTCGACATCTACATTTAATTTTTACTCTTAAATTGTAAGACAAAGCAGGTTGTCATTAAGAATAAATGTTATGCGATTTGTATCTAGACCAACCTTTTAGTATTCCGATTGACTCAGAAGCACTTTTTAAAGTGATCTAACGTGTCCATCCATCCGCCTGGCTGGTTGTCTGTCCAGGTTTGTAGATAATTTGATCAAATATGGACGAAGTCTATTCAAATGGTGAGAATATCGGTCTATAATTTCACATCCAAATTAGACTCTTTGTGTCCGCAAGCTATCTAATTAGGATGGTATTTAAATTAAATTCGTGCTAAAAATATTTTACTTCAAATTAAATTATTTTTGAATCGGTTCACATTTGCTCAAAGCTCCCGTCCTTAACTAGCTTTAAATTCCTTTTAAATGTTAACATTTGTTAACAATTTAGCGACCGTACCTAAAATCCCTTTAAGACAAAAACCCATATGGATGTTAATATCTAGATAATATTCGGCGCAAACATCTTATATGAATATTAACCTTTTTTAGGTTTTTTTTTTAGATTTTGTTAATAAATTGTTGAATATTGTGTCTTCAAATGAGCAATTTTGATTTTTAGGGCATATTTTTAGCTTTTTTCAGGGCATATTTTCCAGTTTTGACTGCATATTTAATGCGCATTAAACGTGTTTTTTAGAGCATATTTCTGGTTTCCCTGGTCATAACCAATTGAATCTGACACCTAATAAAATGTCAAATTGTCCGCTGAATCCGAATATGAGGTCGGAATGGTCAAAAGTAGAACAGTTTTTATATTTTTTAAAAAGACGATGTCATTTTAATAAAAATATTTTCGAAAATATGCAATGGATTTTGTATTTATTTTTATTTAAAGATAAAAGTATAACTAAAACAAGCACGGGTCGTTTGCAATTATTGTTTAAGAAATGACTGAGTTACAGGGGAGCAAAGTTAAAATTTCACAGAAATTTTAATGATTCTATACAATTTTGATTTTTTTAACTTATTTTTTTTTTAAAAACAAACAATAAAATTTTTATAACTTATGACTTTTTACATACGAGTTTTTTGAACCCAATAGGATCTAGATCAGTGAAAAATTATTAAAAAACAAGTAAGAGTGCTACATTCGGCTCTGCCGAATCTTATATACCCTTCACCATTGTACGAGCAGAATACAGAGCAACTAAATAATTTGTACATGTACATACATATTTACAATACTTAAAACTTCATTATAACTGAAATTTAAAAAGCGAAAACTGGTAAATATTTTTTTAAAATCGTTTTTAGAACATAAAAATATTAAAAAAAATTTATTTTAAAAAACAGTTTCTAACTTAACACACCCCCTAGACAACTGAACCATGAAGGAACGTTGTTTAAATATCATTAAAATTAAATATGGGCCGTTTACTGTTCACAACCCACACGACAACCGGATTTGAACTTCGCTTTTCATAAGGACCCGGAATATATATACTTTATAGGGTGTAGGATAAATATTGTAGAAATTACAAACGGAATGACAAAGTTAAATATACCCTTTTACCTTCGGTGAAGGGTATAAAATAACAAACTTAATTATAAATGGAGGGCTCAGAGCTGAAGCGAACCAAGTCAAATATGAAAATTCGATAATATTTTGAGTTTGTGTAAGTGAATTTCCATTAATTTCTGGAGCCGTTGACATGGCTTTATTACCGTTACATTTGGAACGAAAAACTTTTTGATTTTTTCCGTTACAGAACTCGATAGAGTTAAACTTTGCGAAGAATTTCACACCAGTTTTGAAATACATATATGCATTTTATTTTATGACTCGGTTCGGTTCAGCTTTGAACCCTCCAAATAATAAAAAAAATAATTCTTTGGATTTCAGTATTTTGGTCATAACTCAGCTATTTCTTAACCGATTTGACAGATTTATATACCGATGTGTTAAAAAAGAAATTTGCTAAGAAGAAATATGGCTCCCGAAAATGGGTATTTTTCAAAAAAAAATTTATATTTTGGTCATTACTTTTTCGTATCTGAACCGATTTTCCCGAGTTTTTCAGAAAATATTTTCTACAAATTTCCGATCTTTTGATATATAAGGCGTAACCATAGGTCATATTACAGTCAAAAAATTCAGGTTTTTATACAATTTTTGATATTTTTTGTATGGGAGGTACCACGCCCACTTCTCCAATCTCGCCCACATTTTGTGGGATGGTGTGTGTTTAAAGTAATAAAAATACAACAACAAGGGATTTTCGGAAAAAAATGGAGGTAGTCGTGGTTTTTTGCCAAATCTCACCCATTTGTGGACCGATCTTGCTGAATTTCAATAGCAAGAAATGGACGACTATATGTGACAACCTAGTCGCTATCATGTCTGGAGTCTCCGGAAAACACATATCAAACGTAAGACAGACGGATGGACAGATGGACATCGTTAAATCAACTTCTCTCCTCGTAAGAACCCAGAATATATATACTTTATAAGATCAATATTATAGAAACTACAAACGGAATGACAAACTTATATATACCGTTTTCCACCTGTGGTGAAGGGTATAAAAAACACAACAAGCAAATATACAAAGCTCAATGTTAGTAACAATAAATATTAAAATTGACTTTAAACTGTTGAATTGCTTTACCTATTGTGATTACTTTCTCCTCTCGCACAAGGAACCAACAAAAGTCGTCCACAACGCCTCATCACACGCCTCTTGACACCGACGTTCAATTAAGTGTGACCATATTAGCTTTTGTCGAGCTAAATTTAGGTTTATTTTCAGGCTTAGCTTGAAATATTTAATTAAGCTTTAAGCCTCTTTTTAGCTTTTTTAAACAAAAATTAAGCTTTTTCTAGCTTTTTTCTTTAATATACATTTCGTGTAATAAATTAATATTTTAAAACAAATAAGACAGTTTATCTAAAAATATTTATGTGTGGTAACCGCACAAAGTTCTTTTAATATAATAGGCAGGCAGCGCAGAAACAATCGCTGTTGAAGATTTGATCTGCATACCAGTGTCGCAGGCAGCGTTACCGTTGTGATACTAAAGTATCAATTTGACCCTTTTTCGACGGTGTTGATACCTTTTATGACCCTTTTTATAAATTATACTTTTGTATCATTATCACCTATTTTGTGACACTTTTTGACCCTTTTTTGGAAATATATCCCACATTTTGTTGTTTGTCAACACTGCGGAACAGAAGTGCTAAACAAATGTTTTCGAAATAAGCATTGCTTGATATGGAACAGACTCAAAGTATAAACTTACAATTCCATGCTTTCTTCTCCTTGATTTTTGATAGTATAGTACAATTTCCCTATAAGCAAACATAACTCATATAAATATTTGTTATTTTTTACGGTGGTTTCTTTTTAAAACAAAAATTTGACATTTTATTAAAAAAATGCAATTTGGTGTTTTGCTCTCTTAAACAGTAGCATGTTTTATTCAAAAAAATTCGCCCTTAATAATGGCAAAAGGTGTTGAACTTTTCGCCCCCTTTTGAATGTACAGTGTTGAGAGTGCCCTAACAGGAATGAAAACAAAAGAGATAAAAATTGCTCAATTAGCGGAAATTCCCAAATATTTGGTAAAAGCGGTATGAAAGCAAAGCCTTATATTTATTAAAAATCGTAAAAGCTTTAAAAAATCTGACACTTACAGGAAAATATCGCATTAATCGAGAAAATGTTTACAATTCACGAACTATAGCAAAATTTAAAACAAACACTAAAGTATGAAAAAATTAGCTATAATAATAAAGAATAAACTTTTTGTCAGGTGTTTAAAACAGGACAGAGCATTCCATAAAAAAATCAAGTTTTTTGAGCTCTTTCTACCTAAAATATTATTTTTTGTTTGCTTATAAAAAAAACTTGGTCTTATTATGTTCATTAAAATGGGAAATACTGCTTATAAAAAACTTGACCCTTTTTTTATTGAAATACCCTTTTTTTGACCACTTTTCTCTGGAAAATCCCCTTTTTGTGACCCTTTTCGAAAATTTCCAACGGTAACCCTGGTCGCAGGGGGAAGAATAATAAATATTTATGCTCTTCTGTCAAAAAAGTATTTAAGTTTTCTTTTTTTTTTATTTAAATAAACCAAAAATATATTTTTATATAGTAACAAAATTTAACCCGCTACTTCGTAAGCGTCTCCCTTTCTTTCTAGGTTTAAAAAAAGTACCAAATCTTTTTATCTTATAGAATCTTATTCACTCCGGATCCCGCACCTTTAATTGTATGTTTCTAAGTTCAATATAAAAGAAAATTCATGAAGTTCCACATGTAGAACGAAAAAGTTAATGGATGCAATTAAATTTTTCGTATTTCTCCTTTTTGATACTTTTTTTCTCCCCATTGAAGGCTCAAAAATTGTTATATTAAAGTGGGAGTCCGAAATTTAATACGTATGTACATGTCAAAGAATAGGGAGAAATATTTTGTAAAAAAAGTACAAAAAATGGGTACGGTTTTCACCGTTTAAACGCTCGAATTTCGAAAAAGTAGCTAATTTATATCTGTATTGTTTAGATAAGTTACGAATGTGATATAATTTTTAGTTCTATGTTTATTGTTTTAAAAGATAGATGAGGTGACAAAAAAGTCCCCATATACAGGTTTTACCCGTTACTCCCCAAAAGGGACGAATTTCCAAAAAGTACCAGACACCTGTCCGCTTATTTTTTTAATGACCAACGATAGCATAATTTTTTTGTTAAGGTGAAATCAGGTAAGCGGATTTACATGTTTTTAGCCTTTTCTTATCCCGTTAACATTCAAATTTCCAAAAGTCCCGTATAACTGGATCGATTTGGCCAGAGAACTACCTCCGGTCCAAATTTTAAATTTTAGGCTTAGCGATAATGGGTCAGTCAGTCAGTCAGTAACGTTACAATTTTATATGTATAGATATACCAAACTATATAAACACTTTTAAGTCTATGAAAAATATCGAAATAATTAATAGTTACTATAAGAAAGATATAAAAACATTTAAGTTTATTTTTGGCTTTAAATATTCGTCTTTAGCTCCATTTCAAGCATGATTTAGCTTTATATAATTTTAAAATCTGGTCACTCTGTACTGTAATATGGACCATGTTATAAGAAATTAACATGCAGTGCTGCCAACAACTGCATGATGTATACTTTTCTAAAGTTTACAGTATTGTTTATTTAAAAGTGAAAGATTGTGAAATTTGTGGAAAAAGGTTAAAAAATTAAAAATACCAAGTAAATATATTTAATAATAGCAATAATAGACTACAGTACACACCATAAAAGGCGATTCGTAAAAAATGAAAATGCTTAAACTACCCCTTAAGTGTACTTCATACTGTAGTAACATGGAGTACTTTTCAAACCAACCCACTTTAGTACTCCATGGAGTAGTTTAGGGACTACTTCGGTGGGTTATATGGTTCCCTCCTAGGACATCGTAATCTTAAATGGACCACCTTTTACCCATATATTTGGAGTAGTTTTGGAGTACTCCTGCACCTTTATGGACTACTCTTTACATGCATGTATGTACTAGTCTCGTTATCTGCAAGGAACGCTCACCATGCTCGTCACTTTCATCGTCAAGGTTATTTTGGAAAGAAATTAAACTGAGAAGGCAAAAGGGGTATTTTTAAAGATATATTAACTCCTTTTTCAAGTTAGATATAAAAATTAATGTTTATTTAAAAAAATAAATCATAAAAATAATTAAAATTATTTGTTCATTAATATTATAAATTTGAAGAAAAAACTTATAAAATACATGAATGCAAAGTTTGGATCGGCGTTTATTTAAAAAAATTTTAGATTTACTTTTTTCTCTGTGCAGCGAACATACGTATATTTTTTATTTGGTTTTAATATGAACAAAATGCAGTTTTTTATTTAAAAAAAAAATATAAAATTTACATAGTCGCTTAATAAAAATTCGAGTAAAAAACGACAGGTTTAACTTTTTTCTATTTTTAACTATAAAAATGCAAATTTCCATTTTAACAAAATTGTATTATGAATTAGAAATTTATGTAAATTGTTTTTAATGGTGATGCTTTCTTTGTGTGTATTTTGTAAAATCATTTGATTTTCTTATTAATAAAATGTTAAAGTGTTAACAGGTGCTTTCTAGTTTATTTTTTTTTATCTCCTATTTTTGTTCTTGTAGTTTATTATAAATTAAATTAAATCCGTCAAATTTACCGCTGCTGGTCTAGTTGTTATAATTTTTCTTGTCGCTGTAAAAATAAGTTTGAATATATTGACACCATTAAGAATTTTCGTACTGTACCCAGCTGGCATTTTCAATCGTGTAAGAGTCTAATGGGAGTCTCAAAAATAGCGTAGAAGATTCCACGCACGGGAGAAACTGTTACACGAGCTGATTCCTCTATAAGATTCTTCAATAACACATGTGCCTAAGCAAAAGACGGAAAGCATGTCAAGAATCCAGTGATGCCAACTTAGCTATTATGGGGCTAGATTTAGCTCTTTTTAATTACTTCTGGCTCGTAATTTTTCCCGTTAGCTGTTTTTTTAGAAACTAACACGGGCTCTTTTCAAACGTAATATTGGAACGTTTGACACTTTTAACATCTTTCAGTAAATACTATGGTATTCATTTAATCGACCTTCTGCTTTAATCGGTTAATCGCTCGAGTATTTAACCGAGGTTTTGGTTTAATAGGTTAATAATCGGTTAATTTTGTTTTTGATCGGTTAACCGATTAATAAAGTTTTTTTTATAAATTAAGTAATTTTTATATATAAAAACGCATTAAGGCCCGTTTTCACAACTTACCGATAGCTAAAGGTAGGATTTTATCGGCCGTATAAAAAGTGTTCCATTATTACAATTTTACTCTTACCTTCCTGGTAGGATGAACCTTAAATTACATTATCGCTCACTTTAGGTTAAAGCAAAGTTTAAATAATAGAATACTTTTTATGAGGCCGGTTAAAGTTTACTTTTAGCTATCGGTAAGTTGTGAAAACGGGTCTAAATGTTTATTTTTTTTAGTTTATTAGTAAAAAAAAAACCAATAATATACCAAACATAACAATTCTTGAACTTAAATGAGCAAACAAAAAAAAAAATTCATAAATATTTAATATGTATTTTTCAATTAATACACAAGGTGTGCTATCAAGTCATATCGTCATAATATCCTAAATAATAAATTTAATAATTTTAATTTCATGATACCAAAATAAGTAATATCGATAAATTTTGCTCGTTATCGTATGCGGTGATTAGACCCCTGTGTTCATTGATTCTTCATAACTGTACAGTAAAAAACTAAATTATAAGCGATAACCCACAACAATCATATCGTCGGCTTAATATGCAAACCTGCTAACTCACGTTCAGCCAATTTAACAGGAGAGCCAAAAAACTTTTTATTTTTCCTATTTGCAGCTTGATAGAAAGGTGTACCTTTCTCTACCACACGGCATCAAAATCTCAATTTACATAATATATGGATTTAGCCGGATTGCATATTAAGCCGACGATATATATTTCTTGTAATTATTTTAAGACATGACTTTATGACTGAGATAATTTCATAAGTTATTTCAATAGTTAAAGAAGATCTTATAAAATAATCTTTTAAAAAAGTAATTTGGTATAAATGTTTAGGATTAAAGCGCTTTTTCTGTAGTTTTGCCAAAACTTGACTTGAAAAGAATTCTTTTACTTATCGTAGATGAATATCTAATTTCTCAGTCATTTTCCGGGATTTCTCTAAACATATAAAATACTCCATTGTGTCATTAGAGTTTTTTAAAATTTTCAACACTTCCAATTGTTTCGGTTAATTCTGTTAAAAGACTGATATGAGAAGATATAAGAAGAAACAAATAACTTAACACATACATATAAAAAGTACGTGAAACAGAAAAAAGGTGTTGGCAATCAAAAATGTAACCCATTTTTCACCACATTCATGTTGATCGATGATGAAGATAAAAAAACATTGTAAAAAAATATTTTTTTTCAATTAAAATTTTACTTGATTTTAAGCTTAATTTTAATTATAAGTTTAATTGAATCAATCAACTCGGTTGTTTGAATTGAACACTTTGTTGCTTTCTCCTTGTTGCTTTCCTCCCTCATCAACAGTTTGCGAAAAATCTTACAAGTGCAACCAACATCTTTATAAATCTATTGTCTTTGCCCTTACATGTACATACACACATGTTTTTGTCATCAAAAAGAACAATAACCGTCGCGTGCAAAAAAAAAACTATCAACAAGTAAAAAATGAACTGAAATTTGTTATAGACGAATTACAATTATGACCACCAACAATGTCAATAATGAGCCTACATACATTTGTATATTATGCGTAAAATAAAAAATCGCCTTGTGGCTGACCACAGTGTTGGCTGACGGTGGTTATGGTCGCAATCGAAATTTGGTGTTTATTTTCTTTGTTTGTTAATTCTTGAATTATTTTTGGCGTCATTTCATGTTGTGCGTTTAAAGTGAATAGGTGAAAAAAGTACAGCCAAACAACACAACAAAAACAGTTTTTTGTTTTCAATCTTGAATACCCTGAAGAATCAGAGTTATTCTACAATTTTATACAAAGTTGTATGTTTGAAATTCCTCTGTCAAAAAAATCTTCCAAAATTTGTACAATTAAGCATGAGCTATTATAATTAAGCAAATAAAACAAGTTATTTTTTAACCATATTTAAATAAAACATATATTTTAAATATTATTATTTTGCTTCATTTAACCATCAACTAAATTGATTTAACAAACTTATTCAATTAACAATTTGTTTGATTGAATAATTTGCGTAATTGAATTTAGAGTGTATTTAATGCAAATATTCAATCACTCTTGTAATCAATACAATTGAAGCACAGCCGCGAATAACGTTTTAAGTTACAAAATAATAACTTTTCAGGAGAGCAAAAAAACGTTTTTTGACAGGCAGCATTATTTGTTTTAAAAATTGTTTTTTTCTATTATTAAAAATAATGACAATAGAAACTTTTATGCAAAATGCTTTTAAAACATTATCCCACACTGCAAAACCATTTCGATTTCATCATATTGTTAGTAACTTGCAATGTTCTTCCACTGGCTGACACTTTGCATGCCATTTTGAAGGCGTTAAGATGCATAGTTTTGGTTGATTTGATGTTTAAACTGTGTAAGAGATTAAGGCCAACGGTTATCCGCAAAAAACCAGTTTTTGCAAAATATGGCGTTTACAACGTTATTCGCGGCTGTGCTTCAATTATTAAAATAATTAATTTTCTGTATTGTAATCAATTACGTTAGTAATTCATTCAATCAAAATATTGATTTTTTTTTAAATTAATTTGTTAATTCATTCAATTAAAATATTGTTTAATATCAATAATTTTTTCAATTATTTTTGTAATTAAAATGTAAAAACTTTTTAATTGGAAAAAAATCCTTGTTTTGCAATTTTTGCAAATTTGAGTAATTGGTATAATCATTTCGGTGATAGGGGCAAAATTAAACAATTTTTTGCTTGTTTCAATTATTTTGGTGATCAAAACCGTTTTTTACTTTTTTCTGTGTAGCCATAATTTTCGAAAATTTGTTTTTAAGTATTGTGGTGTAGGGTATCATATGGTCGGTCTTGACCGACTATACTTTCTAACTTGTTTAAATTCCATTTACGGCCATTTTCACCAAGTTCGGTTAAAACTAACTTTCAATTAAAGTTCCGGTTACCAATCTGCCTTATTCCGGTTGTCGTTGTCGTAATCGCTCAAGTCGTTTTTTGTAAGAGATTAAAGTAACACAAAACTAGGAATAAGGCTGAATATGTTTTGACAGCTATAACCGATAGTTTATTGTAACCGAACTTGGTGAAAATGGCCGTTATTGAAATGTAACATATTGTAAGGTTAATTTTTAAGTAGTTTTTTTATTTTTTAATATATGTAAATGAGTTTGAAGAACAAAACTGAATAATAAATGGATTTAAAACAGAACTATCTTTGATTTTTAAATTTAGCACATTTTAGATCTTTTTGACGGCTCCTTAAAAAATAAATATAAAAAAACGCAACAAACAGTCAACTCTTATCGATGTAATGGTGACTCAGTAACGGCTTGAGGATTTTTTTGCTTCGCACCAAATACGGCAATTTTGTTTATTTACGTAGCCACTTATGCAGAAATGAGATTCGTAAAATGGACAAATTGCTCTATGAACTTCGCGAACAGATTTATTATTCAAAATAAATTACCACATTTTGGAAGCGTTTTTCTATTGTTAAACGATTTAAGATGATTTGCTAAATCTTACTGAACAGAAGTGTCAACACAGTTTAACATCCCAGTAAAAAATTTTATCATTTTGCGAAGCACTAAAAGTACATTTAAAAAAATAAGCGCACAAATATGCGCTACGCAGTAAGACATACAGAAATGCAGTTAAGTAAGTGAAAGAACTCTCAACAACTTTTATTAAAAAAAAATAACATTTCAAGTGCTACGGCATTCCCTTACCACGAAGCATCTAACAATTTTTATGTGCGCTGAATAGTGCGCTTTATGTGTCAAAAATGTATTGCTTCAAAGTGGGAACTCGCCATATAAAATTCATGTCTTCCGTAAGCGCAATGGTAAGCGAAACTTTTATGTTTCTCCCTTACAAACCTGCTTCGTTGGAAGCTCCATTTTATATTGGGATAATCAGCTGTCACACCATAGTGATCGACTTTTAAAGTGCTCAACGAGCTAAAAAAAACAAGAAATTTTAACAAAATTTGTTAGGGGGACTCTTATGGTGTTTTCTTTTCTGACAAAAATGTTCCATGTATGCTACCATTCGCGCGGGTTTTTGTTCTGTCCTAAAAATATGTGCAACAATGTGAAAGGTTGTCGTTTTCCTTTCTAAATATGTTGCAACAACAAATGGCAAATTTGTTCCATTTCTTACCCGCAGTTATAACTGAGTGTGAGATAATACCCTTTTTTGAATCTGCGTAAAGTACCTTTTTATGCAAGCAAGTATTTTTTTTATTAAGCTGTTACCACGCGTTACTCGCTTTTTCGCAGCATACGCAGCTGTCAAAAAAGTAGAATCTGTGTAGTTATACGTAGTAAGTTACATGCACAAAAGCGCAGATGCCTTGAGGCGAAAAGTAGGTTTACTTTCTACTTTTGTAAGCGTCACAAGCAGCGTTCGAACAAATCAGCTGATTTTGACAAATTAAATTTTATTTTTACTTGTGCTGCTGCTGCATAAAAAGCGTTGCATGTAACTTGAAACGTAGAACGCAAGTAAGGTTATAAACGCATGCGCTGCGTGGAAGCGAAAACGCGTGTTATGGACTTCCAGCTTTAAGGTTTTTCTTGTGTTTGCGTACATTTGCGTTTTATTGTGATTTTTAGTTATATTGTCACACTCGTAAAACTGCTCTAAGTGGAGAAGCAGCTCGCGCTTTTTGTCATTATTTCTTAAGGGCAAACAGGTCGTTTTTGTCTGTCTGCTTTTGTTGCGTTTTGCGGTGTCACCCCGCATTGGTTAGTGTTTCGGCGTCGTATAACTGTACCGAGTTACAGTTTTTGCGGTATCTGCATTAACTATATGCAATCGTTTTTAACCTCAATTTGAGGTTTTGTCTGGTGGAGAACCATTTATAACTCAATGTGACTGGTGGAGAACCAAAATAACTCAGACGTTTTACTGGTGGAGTACCAAGGAAATAACTCGAAAGATTACTGGTGGAGACCAATATACTCTGGAGCGGATTCTGGAAGCTCTAGCCTTCCTATACGAAGGTTTAGGTCGAACGAGGACTTTGCGGTTGAGGCTCCTAAAATTTGTGTGATACCCTGGCAATATAACTATAATTAGTTCACCAAAAAATTTTAAATTTTAAGAAAGCCAAAAAAAAAATAAATTGTTATATTGTAATGGATATAAAAACTTTTTTTTTCGTATGTGTTACTTTTATTTAATAATTATATTTTTTTGTCGCAAAATTTTTAACAACAGCTGCCATTAATTATTGAAAATCAGTGCTGTTAACGCTTATGGAATTCAAAGAAAATTTAATGTTGAAAATTGCTACAAGCGTGGTGAATATCGCTTTTAGTACAAACTTTGCATTCAATATTTAACACGCTAAGTACACATTAGTGTTGAGTGTAAAACGTAGCTATTATTTTGTTCCATTATAATTAAGAAAAATATATCACTTTGTATTTTATATGGGGTTACGCTTATTTATGCGTTTGTGCAAACTTGGAAGATGTGCCCTAGTTTTTTACCCACTCTAACAGTTATGCCATTTCCCTTCAAAACAATATTTGTTTTGCTATAATGAACATTTGTAGTTTATTTGATTTATTAATAATTTGATTGGACTTAACTTAATATGTAGAAGAAAAAAATCAGTGACTGCTAATTAATAACATTTATTTAGACTGACGCAAACACCTGTTAAGTCTTCAGACATATCGGCATCTACTGTTTTCGAACTTTTAGCAATACAGGTGGTTCCGGCACTGATCTACGCAAAAAAAAAAAAAATTAAACTCCTACGCAAAATGCAACATTTAAATTTAGATTATGAATTAAAAATCAAACCTCAAACGAAAGTTGTGTGGTGACATTTTGAAGATTTCTATAAAAAAAAAATCGATTCGAGGCCATTATGGACACATGTTGAATTTTGTTGTTGCTACGAGCTATTTAAGCAAAAATCAAACAAAAAATCTTTAATATTTTAAAGCAATATGCACAAACAATTTTTTTTTAAACATTAAAACCATGAAAAAAAGAAAAGGAATTTATTAAACATTTTTTTTTTTTATTTATTGTAGTCATTAAACATTTAAAGAAATAATAAAATTTAAATAAACATTTGTATCGAAATGCTTAAATAAGCAAAATTAATTTCTTTATCGCATTTTTTTTTTCTTAAGCAGGAAGTTTATCACTCACAATATCTGATAACTGGATATTAGAGCGAAAAAATATTAAAATTTAATTAATCTTCGTTTTATATTCATGAATTCTTTAAAGCGAATGACATTTTAAAAGCCAAAACTATTGAGATCTCGTGTCTTAGATAAAAATGCAAATGTTTACCATTAAACTGAATTGATAGAAATAACCGGAGTTACTTTAAAGTTTGCTAAAACTTGACCCAGTTTAATCGCAAATTTTAATTTAAATGACACATGTCAGGTGCGAAAATGAACAAAGCAACTATTTAAAAAGTTACTTTAGAGTATTGAATGAATAAGTTATCGTTAACAAAAGTGTTAAAATTACCTTTAGAAAATTATAGTCGTAGCGTAGATTTGAAAGCAGCTTTAAAGCCAAACATTAAACAGATAAAATGTAATAAATTAGAAAAAAAAAAACAAAAAATTGGGCCAAGATAAATCTATTGCTTTCCACAGCACGTTCCTCAACACTACAGTAACAACTTCTACACGGGTTTTCAACCGTTTAAAGTTGTAAGCAAGAGCTGCGATTAATTGATTCTTTACTAGAGATGGGTTATAAGACCTACTGAATAATTCTGATTTTGAAGGTTTATTTATGCACTTGTCTGTTGCTTCCCAACAGACCAAAACAAAGCAAAATTTAAATGAGTTGTAGAATAAGCTTATCATAAGAGACATGACAACCATAATGATTGCAAATGACTTATTCTCGCTATAGTTTTGTAAGTGTTTCTGAGAATGATGTCCCGTTATTTGATGTGTGCATAAATTTCGTATAATAAGTTAAAGTTTTCAGTCTTTGTGTTTTGTTTAAAGAGTAAAGTGCCTTAAAGTGTTTTAAACATTGCCCAATTTAAAAATAGAAGTAAAGTATTTCATATATTGTATGCATTAACATATTCATTAACTTTTTCATTTGTTCATTTGTAAAAAGCACAAAATCTTTCTTTCAGTTTGCCAAAAACAGACAAGGGTCCCGCAAGAAATATGTGGGTAAACAAATAAAAACAATAATTAAATATATTTTGTAAAATAATAAAGCAACTATGTATAATTTTAATAAATCAAATCACTACTGTAGTTCAGTGTGCAAATATTATTTGGTTATATTTTTAATAATTGTTAACATGATTAGAAAAATATTTTTCTGTAAGCTTATTCTATAATTAGAATTCTTAGCTTACATTATATTATAGGCAAGTAATATTATCGCAAGGGTTCAGTTTTCATTATTAAACAATTGTTAATAAGCCTTTTATAATAGTAATCACAACACTTTTCTAAGCTTAAGGCTTATGTTAGTAAGCTTGCTACAAGTTCTTTCTATATCGTTTTGGTTTGTTGGGTTGTTATGCAGGCAAATTCACTCGTTTACCTGTGCTAGATGAATATTCTCCACCATATCTAAATTTGTTGAGTTTCCATCCACCATCGTCGGTGTCACACATTCAAACACATTTTCACTAAATTCTACCACAATGCTTTATGAGTATTTTGACAAGTGTATCTGGGCCTTTAGGTAACCGGTAACCGAAAACTTGTTATCCTCGAGTATGGAGTTTTTTTGTTGCACGGTCTGACAAGATGTTTATTCAGTATTTTATGTGTTTTTAGGAATTTTGTGATTTTTGCTAAATGAAGTTTTTAAAACTTTTTTAAATGGCCTATAACTTCGGCCAAACCAAACCAATGCTTTTGGAGCTAATGGCAAAGCAAAAAAAAATAATTCTTGTTTTTAACGCTTTCAATACTGCCCTCTAGAATAGAAGAAGGTTTCGTTAGTTAACATGATGCTAAAGCCAGAAAAAGATCACACAAATGTTGAATCGTATAGGCCAATTCGCTTATTCTCAAATATGTCGAAGCTCGTTAAGAAATTATTAGTTCCAAACCAAACTACTTCATATTCTAAATGAAATAATCCCAAAGCATAAATTTGGATCTTGACGAAAACATAGCATAATAGAACAAACGCATGGTAAACGTAAATAGAAGAGCCTGTGAAGAAAACAAAAAAATATTGCTCTGTATTCTTCACTTGTTTCACAAGCTTTTACTAAAATCTAATTTGAAGGCTTAATAGATAAATTGAAGCGAAATTTAAACACACACAAGCTGTTAATTATTAAAGATAGAGATTTTTTAGGTTTTCCTCAGCCAATTGATGCTGGAATCCCACAAGTACGCATCCAGGGCCCTCTTTTATTCTTAATATATTAAAAGTCTCAATTTTCAGACATAGTGCACAAAATATTTGGAAACTTTATCAACAGTCGCATACCACAACTCCTACGAATGATGATGACTTCAGATCTCGTTACATGAAATGTGAAAATAGAGGCAAATTAAAATGACATTTTATTGTATTAACAACAAATTTTTGTCTGGCACTGGCTTAGCTTAATGATTCAGTATTAGCAGGGACCGAAAATAGCAGCGACATATTATAAATTATAAAACAAAATAAATTAGAGTGCTATATTCGGCTGTGCCGAATCTTTGATACCCTCCACCGACAGTTCGAATGTTTTTAGAGTAATATGATGATTATTTATTATTCATTTATCTTTAAAAAAAACAGACATCTGCATTGAAATTGGTTGAGGTTTAGACCTATATTAAATTATTGACCGACAATCAGAAAGTGTAATGCTTTTTTTTTTATCAATTTTAACTAGCTTGAGTAAAATATCATGATTCGTAACAGTATAAGCTGAACTTAAATGATTTTCAGGAGGGAAATTTATATTGGAGCCATGGTAAGCTATGAAACCAATCATCTCAAAATTTTACAGAGTGATTTCCGGTATTAAAAAACATAACTTTCAATACAGCGGAGCAATTAGATTTGCGTTTGCAGTGAATTTCATAAGGCTGCTTTAAATGGATCTAAGGGTTGTTATGGACCGTATATCACAAAATCAAATCATTGTTTCTGTCCATATGAAGCTTAGTTGGAAGAAAGTTTACCGCAATATCTATATCTACCACGGTTTAAGGCGTATTTAATTATTTTACCAGAGTGGGCTTTATATGAGCCCTCTGGTAAATTTTGGACCGATCATCACGAAATTTATTAGAGTGATTTTTAGTAATATTAAACTGTGATGTACCAAATTTTATTAATTCTGATTTTAGGCGTACTAAACTGTTTTCCGGTAGTGGGGTTTATATGGGGCCTAGGGTAAGTTATTGCTTAGGATAACTGCAAGCAATTTGACACTAAGTTTGTGTATTTCTTTTGAGTTTTTCGAAAGTGAGCGTGTTTTCAACAGACGGACATGGCTAAATCGACTTAGAATTACTCAAGGACCCCGAATATATCGTCTATAATTTTTTTGGGGTTTTGAGAAAATCGTGTTTAAAGTTTTTGTCAAATCGGATGTCTATTAAAACCTCATTATCGCGGTAAATAAAAATTCTTCATATTGGATTTTTCGACGATTACATAATACCGTTTCTTGTCTTTAAATTGACCAATTTTTTTTATTCTACGCATCCTTTAAGACCATAATTATGTCATTGAAAGTGCAAGTCCTCCATATAGGCTATTTTATTTTTTAAGGAATTCGTATGATGTATCTGATACACTATTTTATTTTGTATGGTATACGCTGTTTTATTCAATAATTTTACGATATTTTTATTATTCCTTATGTGTGTGGACAGGTACCTGTGTACCTATTGCGTTTTCAAATCGAAATTTTTTATATAAGATTTTAGTCTACAATTCTACAATTTCATGAGAACTCCTAACTTTTTGTTATTATTATATTTTCATAGGTGTTTATATACAATATGAGTTTGGGGGGGCGTGGCATACCAATTTGCTTTTTGCACCCTTAATAGGGTGAATAGGTACCTGGGTACCTGTATACGTTTTATATTACAAATTTTTTTTTTTGGGTGTAGGATTTTAAAAAATATATGAAAAGGAGAAAACAAGAGTAAAATTCTAATATTATTTCATTAACCATCGATTGTTTGTACAATACAAGACAAAAAATTAGATTTCTCATACAATTTGCATGAAGGTACCCAGGTACCTATCCACCCTATAGAAGGTGTTTTTTTTTTCCACACACATAAGGGTTAAAATATTTGATCTCAAAAATATCAATTTGTAACATTATAAAACAGCGATTAATTCATAGTTTTGTTAATTCAGTGGCACATATTCATTACTTTCCAATTTGGGTTATTATAAACAAAAAATTATGACAAATTAAGGTATACATTGCGTAAATCTAAAATAACTAGAAGTTCATTCGTCTTCTTTCTCTTCCTCTGCTACATCTGGCACATCTAAACGATTTTGCTACTTTCCGCTTTGTAAGTTAAAAAAAATTACTGCGAGCCACGAGGAATTACATTCTTCTTTGGAGATCATGCAGCTTTCGATGGTCGGAATGAAACTATTTCTCAAACAATAGTGTATATTATTATAAGCTATTTTATGAGTTAAAGTTTTCATAAATTGTATTTTGTTTCTACAGGCTAAAATGGAGTATAATGCGTATACACTATTATTCTTTTAACAACTTTGGAGTGGAAATTTCAAGTAAAATAGCGCATATGAGCTTACACACTTATTGAAGGAAAATTTTGAACAAGAAATTATACACTTTTTTTCCAACTACATTTTGACCCACTTTTTGGAAGTAGAATTTGACGAAATTTCGACCAGACAAAAAATCAAGGAGGGAGATTCTAAATGTGCAATAAAAAGATAATAGCGTATGAGCACATAAGCTATTGTTATATTAAGGGGACGATATATACTTTATGGGGTCTGAGATGAATAATAAAAAAGTTTCACACGGAATGACAAACTTAGTATACCCTCTTCACAACTAATTGGGGTGGAGGGTATAAAGAAACATGTAGAAGTAAATTGATCCTTATGAAAATGATATGATGCAAATTTAAGAACGATATGTTTTCCAAATAACAACAGTATGATGTCGAAATGAGAATAATGTGTTGTCAATTTTATAATGGCTTGTTGTCAAAGCGAATAACAACTGTGCAGAAATTGTATACCATCCTTTGTCAAATTGATTATAAACGTGGTAATTTTTGGCAGCGTATAATGTGAATTTCAATATTTTCCTTTGGGATTTTTTTCCTTTGTGCATTGACAACAATTATTCAATTTCAAAAGGGTCTATTCAAACGTCCATACCCAAATACAAGTTTTACTAACCTGCACTGCAATTAAAGGGATCATGAACAGAATTTGAATCGTTTTAGGCGTCAAAACAAGTTTTTTTATTAGCAAAACCCACTTATTACCAAAACAACTTTTCTGTGCTGCTAATAGGACAACGTCATATCTTTAATGTTAAAATAACGGCAACGGGAAAACTTCGTACTCAAAAACCAAACTGTCTGGAAATTACGTTTTTTGAACACTTGTTTGTTGAAATAACTGCAGCTCAACTAAAATTGATTTAAATTTTAAAACTTAATTTCATTAAAATAAAAAACATATGAGCAACTTCAAAAATTTACGACACATGGACCATATTTACATTATGCAATTAATGCCGCAACTTTCGCATGCAACTTTTTGTTTGTTAGCAAGAGGTGTAGGGAAGAAAACGGGGTTGAAAAAGTTGAAAAAATGCATGAAAAAAATGTAAATGTAAATGTGAAAAGAGTTTCGTAGCAACTTCTTTAAAAGAAAATAGAAAAAAAACTCGGCGATAATTGCATAGTCTAAATGCGGTCCTAGACATTTTTTTTTAATTTTTTTTTTTTGTCTGACATCAATGTTGATTTGCGTGTGTATAAACCGATATTTGAGCATGTGAAATCCGTTCGCGTTAATCATTTTTATTACACGGCGCAAATTTTACTGCGGTTTAAAGTTAAAAATGAAAAAAAATATAAAAATTACAGTTTTTGTTAAAATTGAAAAAGGATAACGCGAGTGGATAATACCCCTTAAGGGCTTTCTTAGCACACTAAAATATTTGTAAAAGCTTGAATACTTACAAAATTACGGCTAGTATAAGACATAATTTGCAATATTTTGGGAAAAAAACTATTTGGCTATCGCTAATGGCTTAAGAGATATAACCATTTAAACTTTACCACTCATGATTTTTTTACCAAATTATATATTTAGATCAGTAATACTCAAATATTTATTCTTAGAAGCACTCAGCAAAAGCTACTATGATCATAATTTGTTTCGCTTCTCAGTTTTTTTTTAACGAATTTTAGAAATTTTAAAATGTATATTCTGAAACCAAATCAAATATTTAATACAAGGATGCTTTTTGAGGTTAGAAACATTTTGTTTCTCCATAAAATTTTAAATCCTTAAAATTTTTTGGTGCGTTTTCAATTTTAGTATCAAGCTCAGTAAAGTCTTCTATTCGATGTACGTTTGAGCGGAATTGATACAGCGCTTCAGTTGTCACAAAGCGAAATGTGTTTGGAAAAAACTGCCGCTGCACGCGCCAGGGTTGAAAAAAATTATTTTTTTTTGCACTTTATCAGTTTAGTCCGTCGCGAAGAATCTATTTAGATACCTTAACATGTGCCCATGACATGTTTTGATATAAAAAAAGCTTAAAAATAAATTGTTTTTTTCTAAAAATTTTCAAAAGTTCATAAAATTTTTGCGTTTAAAAATTTTAAAGTGCGTTTTCGCCTCGGATGTGCCCTTTACGAAGTTACTCACATCACGCAATACACTAGCCAACTTAAAAGGCAATTCAGATTGTCAGACGCAAAAAAGATACATTTTTAAAAAATTTACGCTAATTTCTTTTAAGTTTGTGATGTCCGTGATACGTTATTGGTGCGCTGACACCAACTTGATACACCTCAAACTTTATAAAATTACGCAGTTTTTTTAATTCTGCGCTTAAGACTCATTTTTATTAAACGGCGCAAAAACTCTATGCAAAATCTTCAAAAATTTCTAAATTCGGAAAATTTTGGTTTCACTTTAAAACACCATGCAACTTTTCACGCAGCAGCGATATCAACAAATTTTTTTTAGTGGATATATCCTCCAAGTCTAGTGACTAAATTTTGTATGGGTTTGGATCTAAAAGCTTAAAACTATTACAAAGAAAACGGAATGAATGAAAAAACTCTTGGAAGTTTCAAGTCGTTTTTAATTTTTCGAATTTTAGATGACCACCAATTCTTAAGGTGAGGACTTTTCAACGTAAAACTTTGCACGTCATATCCTTCAAGTATAGTCATCCAAACCCTGTACAACATTTTTTTCAATTCATAATACTTAACGAAATAAGAGCCATAGTATGTCGGTTTCAGCAGGTGCTCATAACATTTTATAAAAACCGTATATAGAAACAACAAAAAAGAAAAACAAAAAAAAACTATCACAATAAAAATTTCAAAATTTAATAAAAAAAAACTTTTTAGTTTTTATTCATGATTTAAGAAACAATCTGCTCTTGGAAACAAGTCCGACAAACTTTTTAGCTAAATATTTATACACTAATAGAAAGAAAAATGTAAAAATCAAAGTCGTTGAACTTATTTTAAATAGCTGAAAAATAGTTATTAATTATTTTTAAAAGAAATATTTACCATAAAAAACCAATAACTTTAACCTTTAGTATACACATATCATCTCACACACAGTTTAGTGGAGATAATAAAATATGTAAATTTAATTATTAAAAGCAACAACAATTATTGAAGTTTTTATACCCACATCATAACAGTGCAGAGGGTATTATTACCTTTTACGTTACCAATAGACTTAGAATCACCCTAATCTTGAATTGATCTAGTGATGTAAGTCCGGCTGGCTGGCTGGCTGATTGGCCATGTAAACCTTGTACAGATCGCAATGTTGGAGATAATTTGATGAAGTTTGGTACATTGTTTCACAAGCGTTATTGAAAATGGTGAAATTGGTCCATAATAATTTGACATAGCCACCATAAAAACGTCTTTCCGGAATAGAGTCTTTGTGCCGATAAACCAAGTATAATAGTGTAAACTAACCCTTACTTGAGTCGTAATACAAAGTGCCTGTATAATAGTCAAAACTACCCTTTAAAGGCACTTAAAACTCATCTAGATGAAAATATCTTAATAATATTTGCCAAATTTTTACATAAGTCTTTACCTCATAACTTTATTTGGATCTAGCGGGTCTATGATTGCCCATGCATGGGGCACACTCTCGAAAATTCGTTTATAAATACTGTGGTGTAGTGTTTCATATGGTCGGGCTTTACCGACTGCACCTTCTTACTTGTTTCGTTTGTCTTTTGGCAAACAGAAAGATTTTTTTTACAAAGACCATATGAGTAAAACAAAAGCTTTTAAGTATGTAAATTAAGAGAAATGAAATTTTGTTAACTATATTCTCGTTAAGATTTTCTTTCACTTTAAGATACAAATAAATCACTAACAAATTAACACTTTACATGTTAACTTATTTATATTAGTGGTATTCACACCGAGCTTGTTAGTTTGTTAGTCGTTAATCGTTACTTTTTTTAACGCTTTTTGTTTTTGTATATTTAACGCGCTACCGGATTAACATTTAACAAATTAACGACACGGCACCCCTGATAAAATAGTTGTTAGTTGGTAACTCACAATAAGCTGTTGCAGTTTCTAAATAAATATAATAAAAAAAGTCATTTGTGATACATTTCTAAAAAAATATTCGTGTTTTGGCAATTTTCGTGTACATTGAGAGTGAGTATGTTAATTAAAAGATTTTTTTATTTTAAAGTTACCAGACTAAGAAAGTTTTAAAAAGAGGGTCGTTCACAGTTGGTCACTTTAACATATTAACAAACTACCGAGTAAAAAATTAACGAGTTCGGTGTGAATACCGCTATTGTAACTCTGGTTTTATTTTTGTTAATAATCTGTATTTTTTTATTTTATTTTGCTTGTAGGTTTATGCTAATTTAGACATTGCAACTGCCAAAGCCACCAAAGAAGAACAATCAAGAGCCAAACATCATCTATTAGATGTGGCAACGCCGAATAAACCATTTACAGTGGTGCATTTTCGAAACAAAGCGTTGCCAATTGTATCCTTTTTTGAGCGTTTAAAATTAATTATTTTCCTTGTAATGGAACGCAGTAAGTTTTAATTAAAATCTAGCAGTGTTTATTTATAATGCAACGGTTGTAAGCTTTTTCGTGTGGAATTAACTTTAAGACAAAAATCACTTCCAGTCCACAAAAAACACTACGATTCTATGGGGTACATGTAAAAGAGGAAGATATAATAGAAAATAATATACCTACAATGAGTGCTGGTTCGCAATCTTCAAGTTTAAGCCTTCAAGTCTTGATCTTTAAGGAAGGAAGAGAAAAGAGAATGCCATTTATTTTCCTCTCCCTCCTAAAAACGCAAGACTTGACGGCTTAAACTTGAAGAGTGTGAAGCAGCAGACATATTAATACGTTCCTACTCACATAGAATTTCCATTTCACATTAAATCATTATTATTTTCTTGCTAAACTTTCTGACTATTCGGAAAGCAAATTTTTGCACCAATATTTAACATAAGAACGTCGCTTAAAATTACCTCAAAAGCATTTTGTCAATGAAATTTCTAGACCCTCGACTTGAAGCTTTATATGGGATCTAAACTATGAACACTAGTATTAAAGTTTGTCTTAGTCGTATTTAGTTTGATTCCGAAAGTTGGCTTGATATGGGACCAATGTTATAACTTAATTAAGTTATAGGCTGATTATTACAAAGTTTAATAATTTTATTTCTAGTCATATACAACTTTTGGCTCCCTATGCTCCAGTTAAAGGAATATATAAAACTTTACTGGATCTAATTTAAACAAAATAATATGTTTCGTTTTGATTTTAAGCGTATTTAACTATGGTAATTTTGGACCGATCATCATAGTGTGATTTCTAGCCTTAAAAAACTAAATTAGACAACATTTTCCTTAAAAAGCAGTATTCGGTACTGTTTAAAGCGTACTAAGTTGTTTGAAGAGGATTGGATTAATATGGACCCATGTTCACGAAATTTGGCGGCATGATAATATCGAAATTAAGCGACAAGCGGCGCATTCCGCCACTTACTTATGCTGAAATTTTTAACAAGGTTGTTTTTCATTGGGTTTCATAATTCTTTTCCTACTGAACCGCTTGTGCTGCATTTTGATCCCAAACTGCTTAGGAAAACTAGGAAATATTTAACACAAAAGTAGATCTCTTTTATTGAGTCATTCGGAAGTGAGCGGGATTTCAACAGACGGACATGGCTAAATCGACTTAACATTACTTAAGAGCCAATAATGTATTCATTTAATGGGGTCTAACATAAAAGTTTCACATGGAATGACAAACTAAGAACACACTCAGTCACTGTTAGTGGTTAAGGGAATAGAAAGCAAACACAACATTAAATACTTTCGTTATCAAAACTTTTCTGCTGTTTTGACTTCCTTTAACGGAAACTATATGATTGACATTTCTGGGAGGGGGTCGGTTGTGTGATTCCCTTACCCCACAAACAATTTAAATTCAGTCACTCAAACATTCATTCATTCATTTGTACGCTTTCAAAGCCATGCATGCCAATTGAGGATTTGTAAATATACATACGTACAAATGCAAGCATTGGTGTATGGTTGACATCCTTTGGATGTGTGTGTGCTTGTGACTGACTGACTAAAAGCTCCATATGACATTCATTTTATTTATTTACTACTCATAATTCTCATAAACTACCACAAGAATGCAAATAAACATTCAGGGTCTTACATACACAAAAGTATTCATGGATGTCTGTCTCTGAGGCCATCCATATTTTTGTTTTGGAGCAATTGTCGGTCTGTAAGTTCGTCCGTAGGAATCTTTCTTTGTTTTCCCTATGCGTCACTGTGTCTGTCTGTCTGTTCAGTTCATATGAAACATAAACATGATTGACATATGCAAATAACAAATAATAGCAAACAACAATAAACAAAAAAAAAAGCAAAAAAAAAACAGCAAAAATAATCATAATGATAAACATAATAAATACCAGTACACACTTGTACTTACTTTACTCGTATTTTATTTGTATACAAAATCCATACGAGTGTCGCAAAATATATGAAAATATGTTAAAATAAACAAATATTCATTCATAAAATGTACATTTGTTCTCACAAACTAAAAGGAAGAAGACAACACGGCCATCCAAAAGGCCCCCATTTTGCACCAGAGTGATACACACTTAAAGCAAAGCACAGTGATTTGGTGAGAAAATGTATTTTAGTTTTTTTTCGTTTTAATTAAAATTTTAATTCCATGAAAATTTTCCAATCAGGGCTTAATTGCTTAAACAAATATCTTGGTAGAATTGAATATTTGAATCCCAGTAAAAAAAATTTGGGTTCTTTGAAGTACTTAGAAAAAAAGCGAATAATCATCGAGCGCTTCAATAGGGATCTCTTATACAGCAGTAAAAAAGTTGCTATTTTAGTGCTGACAATGAAGAAGGTTTTAAAGCGAAAAAAAATAAATATATATCATGGCTTACGAAAATTATTAAAAAAGAAGTGCTTTGTTTGCAAGTTAAAAGAAGCGCTTCAGCAGAAAATAGTCCTCCAAACCGAGAACACCCCTTACAAATATCAGACATCCCATCAACAGGTTTAAAGCGATTTGAGGTATGAATTCATACATAAAACCTGAATTTTTTAGGACCTCATCTTTTCATATGCGGGCGGGGCAGCACGTTCTTTATTATGAATTGCGAAGCAGCTTTTAATTCAATTCTTTAGTCCAAAGTCTTAGAAATCCTAAATAACATTGCCGTCGGGTAAAATCAAATGGTTTTTCTTATCACATAAGAAACGTTTCTAACTTCCAGTACTCTTCTAAAGGGTGGATCAATTTTAAGGGCCAATGTTGATTTTGCATAAAACACAAATTATTTAGGAAATTATTGTTTTTTTCTTTTTATTATGATAATATTGGTATGGTTCAATTATGTATAGAACAAAATATCGACCTAATGGCCGTCGCGACCTCCGCGGCACACCTACATCCAACGGTCCAAATTTTTGATGACGCTGAGGCATAATTGAAGTTCTATTAATGTGCCGAATTATCTCATCCTTTAGCTCTTGAATTGTTGCTGGCTTATCGAAGTACACCTTTTCTTACAAATAACCCCAAAGAAAGAAGTTTAACGGTGTCAAATCACATGATCTTGGCGGCCAATTGACATCGCCACCACTTGAGATAACACGGCCATTGAATTTGTCGCGCAAAAGAGCCATTGTTTCGTTAGCTGTGTGGCACCGTCCTGTTGAAACCACATATCGTCCACATCCATATCTTCCAATTCGGGCTATAAAATATCATTCGCCCAAATGCGGCAGTGCTGCTTATTGACGAATCCACTGAGGTGAAAATGTTGCTCATCACTGAAAATGGTTTTCTTCGAAAATTGATCATACACTGTTGCCATTTCTTGCCACCATTCTGACCATTGACGACGTTTGGAATGGCCAAGAGGCTTTAGTTCTTGAGTCAATTGCACCTTGTAAGCGTGTAAATGCAAGTCTTTATGCATAATGTTCATCAACGATGAGCGTGTGAGAGGTGCAATTGTTGGACACGACAACGAGTA
Organism: Pollenia angustigena; assembly: GCA_930367215.1. Taxonomy (NCBI): domain Eukaryota; kingdom Metazoa; phylum Arthropoda; class Insecta; order Diptera; family Polleniidae; genus Pollenia; species Pollenia angustigena. Next base: position 74,852,956 of record OV884059.1, read on the forward strand.
GAGGTGGACGGCTCTTCAGCTACACTATCGCGAACAGCAGTAATATTTTCTGCAGTATTTTTCCGATTGTACGCACGAAGCACGATATGCATTTTGATTTGAAAGCTCATTTTCATAATAAGCCTGAATAACTTTAACGCGTTGCTCGATTGTGTATTTTTCAATGGTTCATATTGAGTTAGTCTAAAATTGAGAAAGGTGGGGTTCACAGTCAACAGCGGCCTTTAAAATTTAACCATTTACATTCCCTGGAATTCCTGAAAAAAATAATGTGAAAAAGTTTAAACGATTTGTTCAAGAATTTATAAATAATGATAATTTGTTAGAATAAAATCAGAAAAATACTTAGTGGCTTATAATATTTAGACCCAATTTACACTATTGACATTTCTTGCCTCACAGACGAAGTTTGTTGGTAAGTGGATGACGCTGTATGCAAGACACACTTAACTTTTTGCCTCTCTCGCCCGCAAACTTCGTCGGCTAGCCGCATTGTCCACCAATGAGAACCTTCAATTAAATATTGTTTAATAAAATTTTCGGCAGTGATGTTGTTGATATTAGTCTTGGGCTTAATCGTTCATTTAAGTGACGTTTCAATAGAGTTCATTTAAAAAAAGTGAACTAGTTCGTTCTTCCAGTTCAGTAGTTCACTTTTAGTCAGTCAGTCTTTTGAGCCAGCTGTATATTTCGTCAGTCAGTTCATTTAAGTCAGTTCATGTATGTAGTTTAAAGGTTCATTTACTTCAGTTGCTTGTTTTGATTTCTTATTCTGTTGTTGTTTATTTTTGTGTGTGTCAAGCTTTGAAAAAATTAATAAAAATTTAAATACTTAAAAAAACTTATTTAAATTTTTAATAAATATTTAAATATAATAAATATAATGTAATAAATATAAATTTTTAATAAAGTTCAAAAACACAATTGTGTATTTTTTATAAAATTTCCTTTTCTTTGTTTTTCAACAAATAAATTTGGCATTCACTCATTTTACAAAAACAAAATGCATAGTATTTTTCATGTTCTTTACCGAATTGATTGAAAAGAGACAACAATATTATTAGTTTCTATATGTTATAATATACTTGTTTCTTTTACTCATTGCCAGATTACTAAAACATGTTCATAATATAATCAGGGCTGCCATATTAAGAGATGTCTCGCCATATGTTGCAATTTTCAAACATTTTGACTACACTGCGATTTTTTTCGGCGATTTATAAAATATATGGCGATTTTTTTATTATTAAAAAGATTTCCGTACGACGTGCTAAATTTCCAATTATTATTTTTGATAAATACACTGAAATTAGATAAGCTATTAATTTATTTTGAGACTCTAATACTATGTTTCCACTATCAGCTTGTTGTCAACTTGTTTTGAGCAAAACGTGTCAGAGTGCTTCCATTATGTAAAACTGGTTTTGGTTTTCGAAATCAATTTGGCATTAATGTTGTTTACAAACATGAAAGCAAAAAATATTTTTGTAAAATAATAAATATTTTCTTATATGTTTTTTAATACACATTATACATATAATTTAATAAGTCTTGTTATTTTGGTAAATCTGTAATTTTTTTCGAAATTGTTAATCACCAATAATAAAACTCTAAGTTGTTTCATGGTTTTCGACATTTTTTGGAGCAAAACTAGTATTTATTTGAGTTTTTCGAACATGAAAAATGTATGGGAAAACAAGTAGCAAGTAGCAGAACACCTGTTTTGCTGCAAATGTAGTTTTGTGGCCCAAAACATGTAAAGCGGCCCATACACTTGCAATATTATTGTATATGATATTCGCCATATCATTTCCATTTTGTCCTATATTTTACAATAAGTCGCACAATAGTTTCATTCAATAAAAAGGCGAACATAACCTATAGGAATAATATAAACAGCATTGTACAATGTTGCCAACACACTTCTCTTTCTTTTCGTTGTGCAATAAAAATCAAGTCTTTTGATTGTTGCCAATATATTGTTCCACCTTCGAATATCACATACACATTGGCGGTATAATTGTACTATACGTAAAATTGAACAATTTTATTCTAAGTGTATGAGCCGCTTAAGTGAAATACTATTACATAATGGAAACACTCTGAGTCGTTTTGCTCAAAATAAGCACCCCTACCTCAAACAACTACTCCCATGAAAATATTCCTATATTTTTTTTATTTGTGTGTTTTTTTTTTTTGTATTGTGAATGATTCCTATAACAAATTTTATGGGAACGAATTCCCAAACTAAAAACATGTAGGGAACATGTAAGTTTTAATTTTTATTTTAAGGTAGGGCTCAATTAAATTACTTTTTTCTTTTATTGAAGGAGTATTAATAAGAAAAATTAAGATAAACATTATTCATTATTTATTTTATCATATAATTATTAGTGTTTTATTTTGTATATTTTTCTTTCAGAATACAAGCACTGACAATTTATTCACAATAGAGACATTTGTTTATAAAGCACTGACAAATAATGCACAATATAAATTTTTACTCCCAAAATATTTGCGTTGACAAATTCATGACTTATCTTACAAACCGTCTTCACCTGACAAATTGTTGTCATTCCAAACGTCAAACTTCATATTAAAAAAAACGCTGACAGAAAGTTTCGAGTTTTTTTTATATAGAGTTTGACATTTGGTATGACAAAAAATTTTCAGTTGAAAACGCTATGTTAATGCCGACAAAATTACCTCAACAATAAATTTCAGCATGTCCTACGGAAATCTTAAGAGGCCTATAGACACATACTGTTGACAACTACTGCCGATGAATCCTTCGTATACGTGTGTGATTGATATTTTACTACACACCTATCAATCATCATTTTAAAATAAATGTCATTTCGTGAAATTCAAGAGAACCCCTACTTTCTTCACACGTTTTTTCTCAGAAACTATTTTAAATTTGTTTTAATTTAAATTGAAAGAAAAATATATCATAAAATTAATAATTTATTTTATTGTTCATTGAACAACTGTCAGCAGTATGAGTTCATTTTGAAATCAAACCTATTTTGGTTTTTCATACTGCATTCTCTGTGTGACGCATACATATATAAAAATTTCAAATTTACAAACACATGCTGATTGCATGAGCATGATAAGTATGTGTCTATGTGACCCTTTATTAATAATAAAAAATATTTTATAAATTGCCGAAAAAATCGCAGCTAGACATCTCTAAGTATGGCAGCCTTGATTTTATTATGAAAATGTTTAAAGTTATCTGGCAATGAGTAAAAGAAACAATATAATGTTAAACATAGAGACACTAATACTATTGTTGTTTCTTTTCAATCAGTGCGGTAAAGAATAAGAAATCAAGTGGACAAGCAACTGAAGTAAATGAACCTGTGAACTAAATGAATTGAACTAAATGAATTGAACTAAATGAACCCTATCAAAAGACTGCTGACGCAAAAGACAAAGTGACGAAAAGTGAACTGTTGAACTAAAAGGAACTGTCAGACTGAATGACAGTACAACGTTCATCTGACTGACTAGTTCAATTGAACTAGTTCGTTCATGAACTACCCAACTCTAGTTGATATAACTAAACTTCTAATTTACTTGATTAAATTTTTAGTTAAAACTGATTTTATTTTTGATTAATGGTTTAATTGAAAAAAAAAGAATTTTTTCTTGACGGTCAAAATTCCTGAAGAATGCTGTTCTAACTACTGTTTCTTGGCCAGTTGTTAGTTTATGTTGTTAAGTATTCTATAGGGTATACTCAATAATATCATGCGCAAATATCTCATTTTATAGCATAACAACTCCACCAAAACTTTTTTTATAGTTACCGAGGAGAGAAAAAAAAGAACAAACTAAATAAAAACTTATCTATATGCAAGAGTTGTTATCAGTCAATGTTGACAATTTGTTTTGAACGCTGTGGTTTTTATACCCTCCACCACAATTAGTTGTGAAGAGGGTATATTAAGTTTGTCATTCCGTGTGAAACTTTTTTATTATTCATCTCAGACCCTATAAAGTATATATATTCTGGGTCCTTGAGTAATTCTAAGTCGATTTAGCCATGTCTGTCTGTCTGTTCGTCCTTCCGTCTGTTGAAAACACGTTCACTTTCGAACAACTCAAAAGAAATGAACAAACTTGGTGCCAAAGTGCTTGTAGTTATCCTAAGCAGTTTGGGATTGAAATCCAGCAAAATCGGTTCAGTAGGACCAGAGCTATGAATCAAAATCTGGAACCACCACCTAAAAAAATTGATAATTTTGTTACAAAAAATAACATAAATGCTGGAACAAGGCACGGAATGAGATAAGATTTTGGAAAAATTTCTTTTATTTGACTAGAAATAACACTGTGAAATTTCGTGACGATCGGTCCGTAATTTACCTTAGGCCCCATATAAACCCTACTACCGGAAAACAGTTTAGTATGCCTAAAACCGTAAAAAATAATGCAATCATAAGAAATTTTGGCTCGTCACAGTTTTATAGGACTATAAATGATACTGTGAAATTTCGTAAAGATCGGTACATAATTTACCCTAGGCCCCATACCCTACTCCCGGGAAACAGTTACGTACACCTAAAACCATAATTAATAACAAATCGTCACAGTTTAAGATAATAATAACATCATACTAATATCTGTATCTGTATTTAAACATTCGAACTGTCGGTGGAGGGTATCAAAGATTCGGCACAGCCGAATAAAGCACTCTAACTTGTTTTTAATGATTCTCATCTACCATCATCATCGTTATCGAAGTCATGATAAAAAAATCATTTCAATAATGATCATTATAAGGTGAAACACTAACAAAGGGTAAGTTCGTGTAGAAGAGCCAACTGACTGAATCGGTGGTTAAATTATAGTGAAGAATCATAACATTTGACAACATTGTAAAACAAAATGCTTAAATGTTTTTTTTTTTTTTGTTAATTCAGGCTAAAACATAAAAACGTAAATTGCAGTTGAAATTAACAAAAAAAAAAAAAAAAAAAAAAAAGAAGCCGGGCCAAAGTTATTATGAAATTCTGGTTAACCATTTGCTGTCTTTGATTTGGTTTGTGATTGTTGCAAAAGTTTTTTCTGAGCTCTTTTATTACTTGGCCATAATTGCTTTTAAACGCAAAAAAGCTGTTTTTTTTCATAAGTAGTGGGTCTTTAAATTGATTTTTTTCGCACTTGGTACCACTTCCTTTTCTCTGCTTTTTATCGTTAGCGTTTTTTGTGTGCACTTTTTTGCTTTATTGATTTTATTTCACGCCTTTAATGATTTTATCACGGAGTTTTGTGTATTTAAATCAAAGCATCAATATTTATTTTAAAAGTTTTTAAATAAATATCAATAAAAAAAATAATGTCCAAATATTATTTTTGGCAAATTATTTGCCTTTAATATTAAAAATCTTTAGTTTAAAACCTGGGCCCTGTTTCTCAAAACTTCAAGTTACAAATCTACAAGGAAAATACATAAAAAAAAACCAACAATTTTACAATTTTTGTTTTTGATTTTGATTCAAGCCTATTTTACTTGTAGATTTGTAACTTGTAGTTTTGAGAAACAGGGCCCAGGTGTTCCCAACGATTTTCCCCTTCGAAGCCTTTGAGGCATGTTTTTCTTAAAAGCTTCAGACCAGGAGTTATCAACGAGTTTTACCCTACAAAGCCTTTGGGCACATACTTTTTGCGGACCTTGAAAAGTAATTTGGTTACATATTCGTCAAAATAAATGTAACCACTCCTTTCAGCCATTGTTTTCTTGTTTTGATCAGGCTTTAAAAGGATTTAATGATACAAATTTTAGAAAACTAAGAAAAAATTTAAAGATTCCACCAGCATTTGGTTTTGATTGTATTTAACTCCTGAATAAAAATTACAATTAAAACGTTAATAATTTGGATTGATAACGCTAACAAACTAGTGGTTTCGTCAGTTTGTACCCTTAAGTGCAGTTCAAGGTATCGGTTTTACAGTCCCACTGGAAAATTAAAAATGTATCCCTTGTCTTTTATAAAGCTGCTCTTTAAAAGATAATTTTGAATTATAATTAGGCAATTCACAAACAGCCGTACCTAAACATGAGCGGGAGGCGGAACGTTTTCTTCCGCTAAGCTTTTACGCAGATATGCCATAGCTAAACAAGAGCGTAAACGTTGTGTCACAAACAGTATTGTTAACTTTCTTGTTTTATAAAACCCACATTATAAAATTAAAAAGAAGAGAAAAATCGCTAGATTTCCAATTGCACAGTTATAAATTATAGCATATACAACTAATATGACACAATAGTACACCTTGTGAGTAGCCTAAATGTGATTTATACACTTTTTTTGGTAGTTAAGACGTTGTCTTTAAGGAATATTAACATTAACATTTTTAAACACTCTAGACTCGATAAGTTATCAGGAGCTACATCGATAACACAGCTAAGTTTATATCATTTAATAATTTATAAAAGTTCCTTATTCGTTCTTCATAAATTCTTTAAAGCCTATGCCGATAAGTAGGTTTGTGCTCAAAAGTTCCCTTTTAAATGGTCCCTTTTGGGAAACGGTCTCACAAAGTTTTATTGATAATAGTTACTGTAAGTCTCTTATTACCCACTTAAGCCTTAAAGTAGTCTATAAGCCCTGTTAACAGGTATTTTCAGAGATTTTAAAATGAATTAAATTTCTGTCAAAATCAAACAATAGACTTACATTTTCAATTTTATCGATGTAAGTTTGTGGCAGCTACTTTAATCTTAATTCAAAACTTCTATCGTAGCAAGGAGTCATAGATTTTGTCAGATAATCACTGCAAATTTGCAGTGAATTTCTGCATTTGCAGAAATTGTCGTAAGTATAGAACTTGAAAGCAATTCGTTTTAGCATTTACCTAACAACGGGTGTAAACAATGCGTCTACTAACGGTCCTGAATTTGGATAAGCAATAAACTGGTGGCACTTTTAGTACATAGTTGCCTGCTCTATGCTCATAGCCCTATGCTTATGAGCTGGAGCTATTTAACCTCTATTGCAAAGATGGATCCCCCTTAGCAATGGCGAAAATCAATCCTTCACAGAGCATTTACTAAGATCTTCCTTCCTGCGATTTGGGATAAAACCACAGCCAAAGCGTAATCCTTAAAGAGGCCTTACCAACAACCAGTTCTGTTTTGCACCAGATAGGGCTCTGGTCAGCCGTGATCTTAGGAGATCTGCCAATTACAAGCCATATACAAGTGAAGAGGGGGGTGAATATCCATGACACATCTATGAACATACCACAGCGAAACATTAACATGACAGCTATGGAAAAGATTTACATGGAAACCTGCCTACTCCATGGTGCATAAAAATGAATGGGTGACAAACAATGCGCTTACCAACCGCCCCCGAGTATGGGCATAATCAACACACCCAGGGGGCAATTTGAGGGCATAGACCGGCAAGACTATACACTTGAAATTTGCTTAGGAGCTGGAGCTATCTAACCTCCGCTGCTTTTGGGAAAATGCTAGCAGCATATGTTGAATAGCAACAGCACCTAGGGATAGTCCTCCTGCATACCGAACTCTCCCACAAGTGTTGAAAAAACAGCCCCTTACTGGGATTTTCAAAGACTTAGGGTACTAAATCACAACCATCTCGGGATCCCCGGAAGCATCTTTTTTATTGGAAAAGCGAAACTTCCATAAAGACAATCTTTCTGAAAAACAGGAAGCATTTCTTGCACGAAGCATACTTAACCGATAGTCACTCCGGTGCCGTACCACCGGTGGATTCTGACTCCCGTGGTACCAGATATGATCTCTGGTCAGCCACGAACACAAGAGATCGTCACGATCTCTTGTGATCTGTCAATTTTGGATTTTTGATGAATTCCAGCTATTGTCTGTATCTGATTATGTCCCGAAAAATATAACACAAATTGGTGAAATATCCTTAAGATGATCCCTACAATCGCCAAGGGGGAGTCCTTTGGGCTGCTGGTTCCCGTTGCACTAGATACGACTCTGATTAGCCGTGATTTAAGAGGAACTGCCCCAGACGAGTGCAACACCAAGAGGTGGGTAGATATCAGAGAAAGCCAAAAAGTTATATTTTTAATACTTATTACCTTTTCATACGCCACCGAGCACGAGTACAGGCAGGTATGACTACCAATAAGTATGAGCATGAATAAGTTTGTATATCGACCGGTATAAGTATGAACAAACACGCATGCTTATGGGTAATCCTTTGAATGCGTATGAGTAAAGGCATGTATCGTAAGTATCGACAAGTAACTTCAACATTTTGTAGGGTTATTTTAAAGCAAGCAGTGTTGCCACGACCTAAAAATTTATGTTAAAGTTATATTAAACATAAATATTTGCTATCAAATTAAAATAATGCTTCTAAAGCTATAATAAATTATAATCTAGGAGGCTATCAACTATTTTGGGATCTTTTCTGTTTCGTTTTTTATGTTTCCAGCTAAAGAGAAATCTTAATCTAATACTGCGCTGCAGGCAGGAAATTTCATAAAATTATTGATTCTTATTAAGACAACCGTGGAAACCTTGTGGAGTTGTTTTTCCACCATAGCATGATGTCGAAGTCTTCTTTAAGGCTAAAATTTTCGTTGGCATACTGATTGACTTCAGCAATTAAATTTTAAACCATTTTTTAACGTCTTAAAAATGTAACTGGCAACAGATAAACTACTCAAACTCATAATATGTATGAATGTTACCTATATATCTCATTTCTCAACTGCGAATATGAATATTCGATTTTTTTTTTTTTTGGATTACGGTAACTTTTTCTGTTTTTATAAAGAACGATTAAAATAACACGACGTATTTTAATTTGCATCCATTTAGTAATTTTTTTAGATTTTCTTAAATATGAACGCAAATCTTTATATTACAGACATTTTTTTAAAGTCAACAATCGTTTTCCAATAAAATTTTGTTGAATTGTACTCAAACGATTTTGAAAAAACGTATTTATTTGTGATTCAGCAATTTGGAAAAGAAAAATTCTGGCAACCTTTATGAAAAAATTTAACAAAAAAAAAATTGTTTGAAGTCAATGCTATAACTACCCAGCGGGAAAACTCAGAAGACCTTCTTACTTCAGGCCTTTTTAAAGGCCTGCTTAAAAAATGTTTGGATTTAATTCATATTCTTACGTAACTGCTAAAGAATGCCTCATAGAAGGCCTCGGCTCTTTGGTATGAGAAGCGAGAAAAGAAGGAGTAACATTTTTGTTTTGTTTTTTTTGCACAAGCAAAAGCAAAAGAATTCAGATCCCTTTACAAAAACAAAGTAAAATATGCTGTAAATCATTTTAGTTGAAGTGGAAAAGAGAAAGAGTAAAATTTTTTGTTTTGTTTTTCTCAGATCCCGTTATAAAAACAAAGTAACAAAGTAGGTGCATATTAAAATACAAAATAAAAACAATAATGTAAATCATTTTAGTTGAGTTTTGTCCATTAAGGAAGATAGGTACTTGTGCTTAAAAGTTTTTTTTTAATTATAGGTATACTTTTATTTACAATGTTTAGCAAATTTGATTATTTCAATAAAAAAATAGGTATCACATGTGTTATTAAACCACAATAAGTTTAATAAAATATATAAACATACGTTACATGAAGCCTATTCAGTCTTCTAATTTCATTGGTAAGGAAATATTCCTTAATGTTTTAGACTGATAGCCCTTCAATATGACCTTTAATGCATTTGTAGAAGGATGGTCTGAAAGGCCTTTTAAGAGCCAGTAATTGAAAGGCCTTTTAACATACCTTTCTTAATCATTTCTGGAAGGCCTCCGTACTCCTTCTTTTTCCCGCTGGGTATGGGTGAACCTGAATATGTGCGAGTATGAAACACATTAAGTATGATACCATACATGAATGAAATCAAATGCGCATGGATATACACAAGTATGAGAATAAACAGATACGAGTACGCACACGTATTGAAAATTGTCGATATGTGCTAGAGTACTTTAATTTTTTTTATACCCATTGGCTTTCTCTGGTAGATATCCTTAACACATCTATTCACATACCCCAGTCGAAGTGTTGCCAATTTAACCATTTAGTGGCTAGATTTAGCAATTTTCCACCTTTTTAAAATAATAATTTTTATTTTCTTTTAAAAATGTATAAAGTTGCCTGCCGAAAGTAAAAGAAACATATTTAACAATTACAACGCATTTTATTTAAATTACAACTTTTACAAATATGAAAATCGCTCTAAACGATGATGATGAAACATCTGTAATGTAGATTTCGACTTAAAAGTTTGGGTAAATGTTGTCATGTTTATGATTTACCTTCAAATATTTAAGCATAATGGGCACAAGTTATTTCTATGCAATGAACAATAACGACATCGAATTATCGATGATTACATTTTTTAAAGGCTAAAATAATTTATTTACGTTTTTTCCTATGTAACAAATTAATCTTAATTTACAATTTCATTGTAAGAAATTTTTAATGAATTTATTTTTTTTGTTATTCAATTTGAATGTGTTTTTATTTAAAAGAGGTTTTACCCATTTTTCCGTAAATTTAGCCATTTTTGGTCATAAAGTTTTGGAAACACTGCCAAGCGGACGTTAACAAGACAGCCGTATAGCAGAGTTACCAACTGTATTTAAACTTATTGGAATTCGTGTTCTATTTACCTGGTGTAAAGAGGATCCCAATTCTAAGCCGTAATGCAAGGTATCAACCAGAATCTTTAATAAAACTGCAAGTCTAAGTTCCATCATTCACTTTTTTCCAAGAAATCATTTCAATACATGTATATAAAGTAAAACAGTCACTTTAACTTCCTGCTTTATATAATTCCATTAAAATATTAATATATTTTAAACTTACATTTGTGGTCAAAATTAAATTAGTTTTTAACTTTAAACGACAGATTTTTACGACTACAGTCCATATATTTTTTATTTTTTTATTAAAAAAAAGAATATTTTTTTTTATTATTCGTTAAGGAAAAAAATTAATAACGATAAAGAATCTTCCACAAAATCCGTAAAATATGGGGACAAAAGGGAAAAGATGTTGCATATTTGCGAAATTAAATGATGATTTTGTTTTTATTGGCGTTCTTTTTGACGTTGTATTTCGTTTTTTAATGAAGTGTTGAATACGTGAGTGTTTCGTAAAAATGATTTAATTGTTTGCTTCAATAAAACTTCAATAAAAAAATCACTAAAATTGTGATGACGGTTTGAGAAACATAATTTTATTTCAATACATGTGTTCGTTTTGTAAATAGTAAATGGAAGTGTTTCCATTTTAAAAAATATTTCTGTTTTTTGCGTGTGCTGATTAAAATCAGTAGTTAAATTGCCATTGATTGCAAATGGTGTTATGGAAATAAATTTTAATTTTATTATTCTGTTTGATATCGTAAAAGTCCTAAAATATATTTTGTAACGCCGCACAGTGGGAGATTTTGGGGGAAAAATGGAAATAGTTCTGGATTTTATGAACTGCTAGGCAGATTGGAATAAAGTTTCAGGTGGCAATTAAAAACTTGCTCCCGAGATTAAGCTTATGATTAGGATTCTATAGACAGTTCAGGAGGGCCTCCAAAGGTTCCCAATGTGGAGCACTATTGGTATTACAAAAACTAAAAACGATCCAGAGTTCTTTATTTCAGCCCGATTTGAAAAAATTGTTATCAGTGAAATTAACTTGTCGAGTTCTACGAAAAAGTTGGAGACTTGCATATTTTGCCTCTTACAGCTTAGGAAATATCCGAATTTGACAATTCAAATTCGCTATTTTTGATCTACCTTGGTCTAGTATCTTGCAAATGTAATCAGTAGGGATGAGACTTTCATGCACTAAAGAATCGAAAATATGCGCATAAAATATGCACTAAAAACTTCAAAATATGCATTAAAAAAATAAAAAGTATGTACTTAAAACTTTTCCATTTTCAATAAAAAAGCGTTTGTTTTTTTTTATTTTATTTAAAACAAAACAAAATAAAAAATTCTATTGTTGTTTTTACTCTATTGTTACTCAAAGGTATAATATTTTTTCAAACTTAATTTAACATTTAAATTTTTGTTTGCATAATAAAATAAACTAGTGTTCGCCTAATGGTCAAAATTCGACCATAATTTTTTTTTTAAATATGAAGAAAACATAATTCATCTAAGTCTATATGAATTTATTTATTTCGAGCATTTATTTTTTTCCTTCCAAGTGGATCGATTTGGCGAGGGACCAACCGCCGGTTCATATTTTATCTTCTACTTGAGTTAATTTACTTTTGTAAGTTCAGTATAAACAATACCAATTGAAAAACAAAAAAGTATCAAAAAGTCTCCTTTATATATTGTCATCCACTTAGGACGTTGCACGTTTAATTTTATGTTTTTATGTCTAATTTTAACGAAAATTAATCAAAGTACCAGCTTTTGAACGAAAAAGTACCAAAAAGCTCCCCTTACATGTTCTTATTCACCCAGTTTAATGTATAATTTAACTTTATAGGTCGAATATTAACGAAAATTCAAAAAGTTCCAGATGAAGAACAAAAAATACCAGCATTTTTTATCTTATAGGTTATCACTCACTCAGGACCCTACACCTATAATATTATGTTTCTAAGTTCAATAATATAGAAAATTTTAAAATGATCGCATGAAGCACAGAAAAGTAAAAAAAGATATTTAGTTTCCCGTATTTCCCCTTTTTTTGTCCCCAAAGGAAAAAAGCGTTCTTAACTGTTTTGCCTGGTCTGATTTATACATAAGATTTATGTAGTCGAAATATTCGAAAACCGGTTTCTGAATAATTTCGAATAATCGATCATCCTAATTGTTTATTATTTGATAATTGAAAATAAATTTTTATTTATTTATTTTGCATCTGTGTTAGTAGCAATTTTGAACGCTTATAATTCTGAAATTATTGAACAGATTTTAATAAAATATACATTGTGCACTTCGTTGAGTAAATACCTCTCAAATGGTGTATATTTTGTTCAAATCGGTTGACATACAGAGGAGGAAACTGTTCTTAACTGTTTTGCCTTAGCCGATTTATACATATATAGATAAATAAAATCCTGTGTTTTCTTTGCAACACGTTTTGGATATTTTTTTGATTTGTCGGTCTATTTTTCCTTCCACATGTTAATTTTACTTTCTGCCATAACAATTAATTTGAGTTGACTATTAAGTGAACTAAATCCTTCCAATTAACTTATTATTTCACCGATATATCCGAAGCTGGAAAATACAAATGGTAATTGACTTTTGATGTCACTTAAATTTAATATTTCTTTTACACTTTTTATTGCATAATCATCGGTAGCAAAAAGTTCTGCAGTAAAATTCTTAAATTGCTCAAAGTTTTTTGAATAGAATTCTGAAGCATTTATCCAGGTTCCCCTTCCTGTGATTACTGGCTGCGGTGGTGACCGTACCAAGAGATACATTTCATTAAAAATTGCAACTCGTGAAGGAGCCTTTAAAAATATTTTTTCCAGTAGGAAACCATTAAATCAATATTATCTAATTGGCTTCTTATTTCCTCTGCAACTCAGTGTAACCCATGTGCCAAGCAAGTAACATGTAACAGTTTTGGATAAATTGTTTTAGGACAATTGGCAGCCTAAACGATGTAAGGTGCAGCATCGGTTAAAAATTTAAGGATCTTTTGTCGAAATCTTGTATTTTAAGCGGAGCTCAAACAAATTAATTCATTGATTTAAAAAAAAAATTTTTTGAAGGGCTTTATTTTGCATACACTCCGGAAATTTTTTGAAGAACTTTTTTTTAATATGGAAATTTCAAAAAATATATCACTCAAAAATGTTAAAATATGCAAAAATATGCATTTAAAACCAAAATATGCAAAAATATGCATTTCCACCAAAATATGCAAAAACAAATCGATGCCATTTTAACGCAAATTTAATGATTCGGAGAGATAATTGGTCGACATCGATTTTAGACTAAAGACAAAAAACATGCATTTGCATGGAAATCGCATCCCTAGTAATCAGTGTTCGGTTCGGTAGATTTGTGGATAACACAAACGCTAATAGTGTTTGTGTAGGAAATCATTAAAAAAATAATGTTTCGAACACAAAAATAATACTGTTTTTATCAAACTCAACAAAAGATGAAAACATTTAACACCGTTCGGTTTTTTTTCAAATCCACAAACTTCATTGTGTTCGGTTCGGCTAAAAAATGTTCTTCCCTTTTGGCTGGTAAAAAAAAACCATGAAGCGGACATACCAAAAAAATAATTTCCACAAATTTCTTTATATTTGGCATAACTTTAGTTCTGGTAGATATGGGTAATTCAATAGTGTTGAACGTGACAGTCGTACGCATTAAAAATGCAATAACATTTTAAACAACACATATTTTAACGTTCTTTAAACCCTTAAATTAAAGCACTAAGAAAGCACTGTTATCTATGCTAAGGTTTATGGAGGTCGCGATTCTAGGTCAAAGATCATGGTAAAAAAGTAGCGGTTCGAACGTGAAAAAAATAGAAGTAATTTTAGTGGCCATGTATAAAAAGGAGTAATTCAGCGAAACCTGGCACAATCAAACTACTTTCAGAATTTTTCGTACAAAACAATGTAACATTAAAAAATCCTTAGTTTCCCAGTAAAAACTTTGCCTACAAAATAATGTGTTGAGTAATCAGAAAAACATTAAAGCACTACTTACAATTCTACTGAAAGAACCAATGAATGTTACAAGGGATGTCCCAAAATGAACGCATTCAAAAGTAAGTCATTATTTTTTTACTAAAATGTATCCAGAAAAAAAAAACAGTTAAAGAAGGTGTTAAAGATGTAGTTATTGAAAAAAGCTACTAAATAATGAGTTAAAGAAGCTATTCATTTTGAAAAAGTAAGCGAAGTTTTTACTGGGTTAATTACAAAATCTTGTGTATTTTTTTAAGCCGAAATCTGTGTCGATACGTGACATCCCAGTAAAAGTGGAGCTGCCAACGAATCAGGTTTGTAAGGGAGAAACATAAAAGTTTCGCTAACCATTGCGCTTAGGGAAGACATGAATTTTATATGGCAAGTTCCCACTTTGAAGCACTAAATTTTTGACACATAAAGCTCATTATTCAGCGTATAAAAAAATTGTTGGATGTTAAGATAAGCTTTACACACTGAATGTTTTGATACAGTTATTTTTTAGTATTCTCCCTTACAAACCTCGTTCGCAGTAAAGGGAATGCCGTAGCACTTGAAATTTTATTTTTTTTTTTTATAAAATTTGTTGAGAGTTCATTCACTTACTTTTCTGCATTTCTGTATGTCTTAGCGCGTAGCGCATAATTGTGCGCTTATTTTTTTAAATGTACCATAAAGGTCCCATTAGCCGACCGTAAATGTATAAATGTAAATGTAATGTAAACAGCTGATCGTTTCTGTTGTATGGAAAGCAATACAAATGCTTAACTGACTGTAATGTCACTTAACCGTAACGTGCCAACCTGTAGAAAATAGAATTTCATTACGAGGTTACGTGACAGTTGTAGATAGTGATGGGCTGTTTATATTTTGAATGCAATGCGGGTAAAATCACTCTTTTGGTTTGGTACTTTTTCATTTATAATATCTGTGGACTTTTCACAAAATAAGTAACAATCCATACATATTTTCATTTATACAAATATATGCTTAGATGCATAAAATTAACAAATGTATACATATTCGTCTGGTTTTTAATGGTATCAAAACCTTGTTTAGGTGTATGCACATTTTGAAATTAATGTAAGAACATGTGTACGAATATGATATAATACATATTTGTTTTTTGTAAATCTGTAATATTAATATCAAATATTAAATTATTTATACATGCAAGACATACAGTTTTAATACTATTTAAATCACTTGGTACTTTTTCTGCAAAGCGGTCACTATTTCAACATTTTTAATTCTCATCACTGTGTGTGTTGTTTTATGTATACTAATGCTTTTTTGTTTTTGGTTGTGAAAAACAGCTGACACGTTCTTAAGGCCATAACAAACCACACAAAATGCTTGACAAACACACACATTGTTTCCGTTTGGAGTTTGCCAATAAACAACACAAATATTCTCCGTACAAGCAAAAATTTTCATTTTTGTTTTGTTTTCAATGAATTCAGATGCCAATAGTGCTGCGGCAATTTTGTTGAATTTTGCCTAAAACGGAGAAGAAATTATAAAATAAAGGCAAAAAATTTAAAGTAAAAAGTGATTTAAATAACGAGCTGTTTTGTGGCAATCAATACTTCTAAGAAAATTTAATTTAATATTCAAAATTAATTGAATTGAATACATTTAGCATTAGACGCCACAAAAAGTTTGCCAAATATCCAACATGTCTGCCAAATATTAAAATTTTTTAATATTTCTGCAAACATTGCTTCAAATGTTTGTCCAAAGAGCAAACACCCCAATTAACAACACAAAATGTTTGTACAAACGTAAAATTTTGACATGTTTGCCAAGCCATTTGTGAGGTTTATTATGCCCTTTACATGTTCTATAAGTGCACAAACGAGCTTACAGTACGTTATGGTACTTTACATTGCATTTAATTACATTTACGGTCGGCTAAAGCGGCCTTAAACGTTTTGATTTTTCATTCGTTGTTAAAGTGTGTTTTTGTTTTCAATATCAAAAAAGCACATGTCGTCAAGATGACATGAATCATATGAACGCCAATTCATGTTCAAAGAAGAAAAAGGAAGAATCTTTTCAATAAGACATGAGCCGTATGAACTCAGACTTAGGTTACAGACCATGTAAGAACATTTTTGTTGAATAATTTTAATCAATGATCTCCTCTTTAAAGGAAGATAATATTAAAGAAATGATACAATAAAACATTCTCACAAATAAGAAATTACGTTTGTACAACTGTGCAGTCTGCTTGTTCGTCTCAGTGTACGAATTTATGGGGGAATTTATAAAATTTGTAAAATCAAAATATTTCTATATAACAAAATCATAAAAGAATAATAACTTTAAAGAATTAATAACTTTTAAATTTTCGGTCACGGTGAACCTTTAGAAAGAAATGTCCGTATGAATGTGTGTGCTAAATATTTTATTTATGATGTTTATTTGTCGACTTATAGGGTGCTAAAGTATTTCCGTTTTAAAAAAATGTTTGCTATAAATTGTCGTTTCGAACTAGAAAAAAATTTAACAAAAAAATTAAGATAATTTTGAAAAAAAATTAAAGAAAAAAATTCATCTGCAAAACCGGAAATGAACAATTTAAATTAAAATTATTCGAACTTGGATACTTTTTAAAATTTTTTTTTTACCAAAGTAAGCCTAAGTTGTCCTTATTATATTATAAGGGGTGGAAATACGAGGCAAGTATGTTTGAGAAAATATTTACGACGAATGGAATGGCTTACGGCTAATGAAGGTTGGTCATACATACATTTTACCCGCTAGGAAGGAGTCCTATGCAATAATGGGCTTACTTTGGTAAGAAAATAAAAAAATGTATTCAAGTTTGAAAAATTTTAATTTAATTGGTCATTTCCGGTTTTGCAGATGAAATTTTTATTTTTTGAAAAGTTGAACCGATTTCCTATAAGAATAGAATCACTTATCTTAATTTTTTGTTTTATTTTTTCTTAAGTTTTTCAGATTTTTTTTTTGGTCGGACTCTTGGTTTGTGAAATAACATTCCTGCTAAAGTCTTTCCTCTTACATTCAACATGAATAAGTTCAAGTCTACAAGTACTACTTCCTTTATCCTCCTTCCCATAACCTGTTTTTCCTAGTTCCAACACAATGCAATGCATTAGTAGATGTCATTCCCTGTGTGCTGGTCTCAACATAAAACAAGCACGAGTGCTTTATTCGGCTATGCCAAATCTTATATACCCTTCACCACTTCAGATAAGAACAACTTTTCATTTCGTCAGGCCGAAGAATATAAAAAAACAAAAAATTTATATATGTACCTAAGCCCGTTTCCTCTTTTGCCAAAGTTGATGTTTGAAATTCGTTTTATACTCTTAAAATCGTTTTTTAAAACATAAAAAAAATTAAATAAAAAAAAAACCTTTTAGGGATTCGATCTGGCAATATCATCAGTCTCAGGAGAGAACTTAACAACTCGGCTACGAATGCTTTTACTGAAGAAGCGTTAAATTAAAATATATTGAGTCTATGAGTTTGTATCTTTTTTTGAGCGGCATATCATATACATTCATTAATGTGTATGTGTATGCGTATGCGTAAAATTAGACACATTACAAATAAAATCCACCACTTGTAGTGAAGGGTATAAACCAGTGATGCCATCTTTTTGAGAGCAAAAAGCACTTTAAAATTTAAAAAAGCACTAAAAAGCACTATTTCGAACAACAAAAAAGCGTAAAAAAGCACTAAGCCATTTTTACAATTTAATTAAACACAAAATAAGTTGCATTCGGCTGTGCCGAATATTATATACCTCCAATATTGAAAAAAAAGGCGACGGCGTTGATGTGGGACCATTTTCATTTAAAATTAAATAATAAATATATTAACATTTGTATATAAACATTGTTAAATGTATACATTGAAGATACTTATAATAAAATATTATTATCTTCAAAAAAATAATATCATCCAAATCATTTGGATCATCATCAGCTGAGTTTGAATTGGGACATAAAACAGTTTTAAAGTAATATTTATTTTGATTTTTTCTATGGTTCATTGGAAGAAAGATCTCTACAGACATTAGATGGTTGAGTGTAATCATTACAGCATGAATAATGTCGACGAAGTCCACATATAACGTGAAGAATTGAATTAACAGAGTTTAAGGATAATCGGTTTCCGATTTTGGATTTACTGTAGTTCATCGAACTAAATGTTCTTTCAACGCCCGCGTCAGAGTATGGAAAACTTGAAATTCTTAATACAAAATTGGACAATTAAAATCGTTGACTTCTATCCAAAAAAGATATGTTCGTTGCTTATTTTTCCATTCACAATTCCTAATATTTTCCAAGCCATTTTCTATTTTTTTAACATTGTCAAAATCTTTAAATAAAAAGTTTACCTAAAACAAATACATCGTTTTTACTACGGTTACTTAATATGTTGTCAACCCTTAATAGTGCAACGTTTTGTAAAATTTTCTAGCTCTAACTTCGTAAATAAAATTATTGGTAAAACGAGTACAACTTTTTTTATCATTTGAAATCTTATAATCTTTACAGGCCTTCTCAAAATTGTACTCAAATAGCAAGTCTCATCGAAATCATCCTCTATATAATTGTAAAAAATTGTAGAAAAACAATAAAAATTGTAAAAAGCACTAAAGGCACTAACAAAAAATTTAAAAAGTACCAAGTTAGTGCTTTTTCTTAGTTTGGCACTAAGGATAAAATTTTGGCGTTTTGAGGCATCAAAAAGCACCATAAATAGTCCTAAAAGCACTAAGTTGGCATCGCTGGTAGATTACTTAAAAGGCACTTAAAAGCACTGTGAGAAATTGTTAAAAGCACTATAAATACCCGCTTTTCAAAAACGGGTTTTTAACAAAATTTCGGGTATTGCATAAGCAAAATAGCACCAAAAAATACCCGAAAGGCACCAAAATGGCAACGCTGGTATAAACAAACAACAAAAAACAAGTAAGAAAGTATAGTCGGTCAAGCCCGACCATATGATACCCTACACCACAGTATTTAAAAACACATCATGCTTATGTGTCCATGTAAATATGGATTTATCTATGTTTATAAACTTCATGAAAACCGGTTTGAAAGTTTGTGAGAGGCAGAAGTTGCCCCCTGCCTCCCCTTGTGGTCCTATTTTTTAAAAACCGTATAGCTAAAGTGTCCCTATAGATATGGATCTATCTATGTTTTATATTTCATTAAAATCGGTTTGAGAGGCAGAAATTGCCACTATCTCCCCTCGTGGTCCGATTTTTTTTAAAAATTTATACATTTTGTGTCCATGTGTGTCCATGGTTCTATCTATGTTTTAAATTTCATTAAAATCGGTTTGATAGTTTCTGAGAGGAAGAAATTTCCCCCTATCTTCCCTCGTGGTCCTACGATTCGGCCCATTTGCAATAGGCTTGGTCCTTGTGCCAATAAGAACCTATGACCCAAATTTTATCAAATTATCTCCAAAATTGCGACCTATACTTTGCGCACAAGGTTATATGGACAGCCAGCCAGCCAGCCTGCCAGCCAGCCGGACGGACATCGTTAGTTCGACTCAGAAAGTGATTCTGAGTAGATCGGTATACTTTAAGGTGGGTCTAGGACCACTATTTTAAGGCGTTACACACATCAGCACAAATGCATAATACCCTCTCCACTATTGTGGTGTGGGTATAAAAAACCACATTACCAACACTGTATTACCATAGCCACTGTATGACCGTAGAAAAAAAAATTGAATTGGTTTCTATGGTATGTTTATTTCGTTTTGGTAATACAGTGTTGTTATTGTAATGTCACGTCTAATTGGACCTTTAAAGGAAAAAAATTGAGGCAACGTGGTTTTTTACTCATATCTCAGTCATTTGTGGACCGGTCTTGCTGAATTTCTATAGCAAACAATTCCGGACCATATGTGACATAAATGTATAATAACCTGGCCCCCATCATATATGGGGTCTTCGGAAAACCCATTTCAACGGACATCGTTAAATAAACTTCGCTCCTCATAAGGACCCGGAATATGTATACTTTATAGGGTCTAACATCAATATTATAGAAATTACAAACAGAATGACAAACTTATATATACCCTTTTCACCACCTGTGGTGAAGGGTATAAAAAGAAAATTTGAAATTTAAACCAAAAATTCTTATCGAACATCACTGCTGGTTAAACGTTATAAAATTTAAAAAAACACAACAACAGCAAAAATGACCGCAAATGGAAAATAGGCATATTTTTTCTTAATTTGATTCCTTTAAGTTTACAAATCCATAAAGTTTATTTTTTAACGGTTCGTTTTAGTGGTTATTGAATTTTGTTTTGAATTTTTTTTTCGCTATAAAATTTTGCCAATACAAGCAAAAAAATTTATTTCTATTTTTTTTGTCTTTAAATTTTTTGTGGTAAATTTTTCATAAATGCTTAAAAATCGCTTCAATAAAAGTCATTTAAGGAATTTAAAATAAAATCGAAAGCATTTTTTTTTTGTTTTTTAATTTTGGCTTGCATTTTTTTTTTGGTTTTAGTTTTTATTTTTTTTTACAGTAACAAATATTTGCTTCAGTCAACGATATTTTCTTGTATTTTGTCATTTAAATATGTTGTGAATATTATTATAGAAATAACAATGTAAATGTGGCTAATATTGTTCACACACTTTTTGCTTTAGGGGTGCCAAATATAATTTTAAAACACGAAATATAAGAATTTTTCAAATATGGATATTTCTGTTATAAAAAGTTTTCTCAGTTCTTGGAAACAGAAAAGGGACACCTTTTTTTGTATTATTTTGCATTTTTTGTAAACTTAATTAAAACATTTTTTTTTTTATTATTTACGGTCAATTTTACCAAGTTTGGCTATAATTAACTACATACCAGTTACAACTGTCAAAACATACAGTTAACTGAAAGTTAAATTAATAGTAAAAGTAATAGGTAGTTTTAATTGAACTTGGTGAAATTGGCCGTTAAAAGATGAATAGGTATATGGCATTCAAATTTGGAAATTATCTTGGGCATATGGTCACCGCCACTGTAATCGAAGATCCACTTTTCTTCATGTTTGAAGCAACAAGGGCTGGCGATGTCTTCAGCGTGTAAACCGCACCAAGCGATGCATTTTTCTGTATGTAATGGAGCCTGTAGCGTCTATTGTGGATTGGTCTGACTCCACATGCCCACACATGGATGATTTGTGCTTTTGATTTGTTCGCATACAATTTCTCCACACAATAAACGATGCAATTGCAGTTTTGATAAATTACACTGGTTCACAAATTTCCAACAAAGACGTGAACCAAAAAAATCTTAAACACATCTTTATGTAAAATTGTCCGCTGAATCCGAATATGAAGTCAGAATTGTCAAAAGTAGAACAGTTTTTGAGAAGTTCTAACCGTTATTTCTGTTTTAAAAAAGATGATGTGACTTAAATGCAAATATCTTAAAAAATTTTAAACGGATTCATTTCAGTCAGATTCATTTGGTCAATAAACTGTCAAGTAGTGTTATTCGTGTACACAACACAAAAATAAGCAAATGGACGAATTACTGGTTTCAAGGAAGAAATAGGCGTTCGCATATAGTTTTATTAAAAAATATGGAAATTACATCTCCAAATTAGATACAATATGACGTTTCGTTGTGCACTAAAATGAAAAAAATTATAAAATGTTGGCGTACAAGCCCACTTACACATCGAACAAATCACAAGAAATTTAAAATTTCCAATTACTTGCGATTTGTGCACTCACAGCCCCATTGACATGTAACAAGACGTCGGGCACGAACAAATCACAAGCACAAATCACTATTGTGTGGGCAGCTTAACAAACCCATTGAGGCCGTGCGCTATAAAAATAACGAAATCGTCTATAAGTTGCATGAATCGATCACTGATTTTCCAAATAAATTTGAACTTTTTGACAGCGATTTTTAAGCGTGACAGTTTGCTTGACAGCTTACGCTAACGTAAGTGTTATCGGACTTTTAAAAACACCTTTTACTTATATATTCTTTAGAATTAAATCGTCTATAAGTACCTACCACAAATCGATTACTGATTTTCAAAATAAATTTGGGCTTTTTGACAGCGTTTTTTAAGCATGCATCTTTTCAGACCATTCAGATCAAAAAGTGAGCGCAGTGTGACAGTTCGTTTGACAGCTAGCCCTTTCGTAAGTGTTATCGGACTTTACTGATATATTTTTTACAACTGATTTGATATTTCTTTAATTTAAATATACTGCGAATATTTTTTTGATTTTGATTCAAACTATCATTGGCAACTCTTAAACATTCACTAAACTGAATACAACTTGCGTCTTTTTGTCTCTACTCTTAGAATAGAAGGTATGTCTAGCTTTATTGTGCATTTTGTTGCTTTAGAAATTAGAAGAACAACATTCGAATTAGGAGAATGATTTAGTTGCTGAATCAATGGTAATGGTTTATTGATCTACATGTATGTAAGTTTTAAAACTAAAAATACCCTTTCTATCTATTAAATAAAAAGTCCCAAGATATTTTACGTTCTAAAAAATAAAAAGTTCCAAGATATTTTACGTTCTAAAAGGTTACACAATTGTAACATGGTAACGAAGTCTATAAAAACTTGAAATTTGAAAACAAGTCATGTTCGACTTGGCAGACTCAATGATGATCCGTTTCGTATGAATTTTTCGTTAATATTTAAAAATTTCGCTTGAGCCCGACAGATTAAAGTCTGAATTAATATAATAAAATCCAGAGCATCCAAAGAATTTACATAAGTAATGCTAACCATAAGCATCTATTATATTTCCTAAAAATATAATAGTGTTTTGAATATTAATCGTGGAGACGCATCTATCTAATGCAATATACGAGTATGAAGTCAAGATATATTTATAGGTTAGGTCTATCCTCTGTTGTGGCCCTATGTTCCACAGGGAATCAAAGGATTACATATATATCTCTCAATATTATCCACTATTTTCCTTAATCTTGAATTTTGATTAATCTTAGTGTCAGTTCGGGAAAAACATAGATCTGAGAATATTGGAATTGTATAATCTCTATTTTTCACTTTTCGCAATTAAGTTTCGCTTTGACGTGGAGAAAATCTATATTTCATATCCGATGGAACAATTTATAATCTTGAAAACATTGTCGCTCATAATATTCTGGTTTACAAATCCTAACTAACATATATGAGACTTTAAAAACAAAAAAAAAAGGAATTGAGAAAATAGAGCCTACCCCTGGACTACAAAGGATTACCTCGAACAAAGTTCCAAGTATTGGAAACTTTTTAGTTTAAGTTAAGGCCGTGTTCTCCAATACTTTTGCAGGTCAAATACATTAAATCTGCTAAAAATTATAGAAATTTAGCGGGTTATCGATTTTTCGGTTTCAAAAGTAAATTTTAATAAAACATTTATAAAGCTAAGATTTCTTGAAAGATTTGTTTCATTAAAATGCTTGGACCTTTGCTATTAAGTACGAAAAACAATGTCATTAAAATAACCGCCTCAGGATTCGTTGCAGCAGCCGATCCTTTTGAGGTAGTTTTCGACCATTTTTGGGCGGAATCTCGACGATAACTTTACGAATGTTGGATTTATGCGTAGACATGGTTTTTTACGTAGCCGCACAAAAACAGACAAACGGCGTCAAATCGCATGATCTTGGAGGCCAATTGACGACGGCTAAACGTAGTAAGTTTTAACTATTTTACACGTTCTTCGGTTGTTAAACGATCCATATTCATAAATGGCAAACTTAATAAATGATACATCAGATGACTTATATTTTACAGCTGACAGCGTTGCCAGACCGGGGGTTTTGCTAGCACTAAATGGATAACACTGTCAGTATGTTCAACGATTTCGAACGTTAACGTTCGCATAGAATATTACATTTAAAACAAAAACAAATTTTCGAATTTTGTTTTTGTTTTAAATATAATTTTCTAAGCGAACGATGACGTTCGACATCGTTTAACCGGCAGTGTATTATGACAAACATGCTTATACATACCTACTCTAATCTGGCTAAATTTTGCAAACTATAATATGGTTGTGGCTTCTTGTTGGCGGACTTATTTAATCATTATATGGTTGCCGGTGACAAAAAACAATGGTTAAATTAACCATAATATGTTTGCAAATGTTCGCTAAAAATAGTCAAAAAATAGTTTTTCTCTGTGTGCACACAAGTACATATAACGGTGACACGATAATTTTATGTCGTTACAAACATATGCATCAATCCGAAATACCGTTTCCACCAATAAATAAATAGTCATCATAATCATTGTCGTCTTCATAATCGCTATGCGTTCGTAATGCAGTTTTTCTTTTGCATGTGCGGTTTCCTTTTAGCGCTAAACACTTCAGCTAAAGCAACAACAACCCTGCACAAGTTGTAAAAACACAACAACATCGGTACCAAAGGACGGACAAAAACAAAACAAATAATAAATACTATAATAAAAACACACGCGAGAAAACGTTTATAAACATTCAAAAAGCCGGCTAGTAAATAGTACAACAACACCAATAATAATAACAAGAACACGCTCTTCAAATGCAACAACAAATTGTTAATAGCAACAACATTGATAACTGACAGTTTATATAAAAAAACAACAGTTTTTAAGAATGCACGCTGCTTGCTGATCGTTGATGTTGTTGTTGGTGCAAAAGCTCACATGCTGTTCGTAGTTTTTGTTTTGCTTTGCACATTTCTTAATTTTGTTGCTGCTGATGATGTGATTTTTGTTGTTGGAGCTACGCTTTTATATTTTGTGTTTTTTTTTTTATTTGCTCGACTGCTTGCGAGACACAGTGGGGTCGGTTTGGGCAATGAGTGGAAGAAAGCAATTAAGTAGATTTGTACGTGATGAAGACTGTTATATTCCACGACGATCGTTTTTAAAAGGTTTGATAAATTTCGAGCGATTTGTGTTTTCGTCTTGTTCTGTTGTTTCTACACAACAACAAGTAAAGCGTTTTTTAACTACTTGTGTTGTGTTGTTGTAGTGTCTTCAATAAACTTTGATAAGTTAAATAAGATTAAATCGCTAACTTCGTAATTTTACTCTCAGAGTGGCACTACCAACGAAAAGTTTAATCTTTTTTTTACTTGGTTTAAGAATTTTGTACTTTTTTAAGTAATTCCGGGATTGATTTTCGAAAGAAATCCCATTTAGAACTGTTTAAAGAACGTTTTAGTGTTATTCGTACTTGAATTTTTGAGTACGACTCGTACTTAGGGTTTGTAAAAAAAACTTGATTTATCCGGAGTTTTTTTCTTTCTGTGTACTGAAAACGATATTATCAGTTTTAAATCGATTCTTTATCAAAATCGATTTTCATCACATTCCTGACAGATATAGATTCAAACCAAAGAAAATTCCTTTGAATACATTTTGAACACGTTGCATTGTTCGGATGGCTTTGCATAAAACTGAAGATCGAATATTTTTGGACGGTCGTACGATGATGAATAATTGCAATTGAGGCTGTTTATTGGAATAGATCTGATCAGTTCAAAAAGCAAAGGTGATAATTTGTGCTCATGATTTTCTGGACAATGTACTTACAAGCTGTCTGATCTCTAAATCAAAAGTAGAAAACCATCATACAAAAACTTTGCCGTTTAGTCGATTATGTTGAATTCTAATTTTGGCGGATGCTGCGTAACTCGTACGTCAGTTATTGGGAGCTAGAACAAATTGGAGGATTTTGACAAAAATAGTTTACTATGTTGAAAATTGGAACTCTATTTAAACCAGTAAACATGTATTTTACTTAAAAAAGTTTTACCAACTGCATATGCTGCTTAATCGTGTAAATTGTGTTCGAGGTTTGACATCGTTATTTACCAATCGTGATTTAAGCGCCAATTACACTACGGTTACATAAACATATTAAAAAAAAGTCTGTAGTATGTTTGTGTGAAAATTCAAAATTTTGAATATTTGCACAAATGTTGTTGTGGTTGTTGTTAAATTGATTCTGTCGTTTATTTGGCCCTTAATAGTGCATTTACACCTACGCCATAAACAGGTTATAAGTTGTTTATGATGATAAACTAGTTTGAGAAACTTGTTTATCCATACAAATTATAAACACGTTTGTAACTAGCTTTTGAGATAAACTAGTTACAAACAACCAGTTTTTGTTAATGCAACTCTGTTTTTCAAATTTTGTTCTGGCAATGCTAGTGATATTTGACATTTCATCAAAAATAAAAAAAATCAAGTGAAAAAAAATTTACTTTTATCTGTAAAAAAAAAGCAAAAACAATTGTAAGAAAAATAAAATAAACAAAGAAAATGTTTAAAAAATTACAAATTTACATATTTTCTTTTAGATGGAAATAAAAGGTTTGTTTATATGTTCGTATGTATGTGCATCAACGTTTTTTTTTTATTATTGGGGATAAGAACTTGTCAAAGATAAACAAATTAAATGTCAAAAATGCTTATGTAAACGGTATAGTTTATGAAAGTAGTTTACGATCGTAAACTAGTTTGAAAATTACAAGTGTAAATGCACTATAAGATTTAATAAAACTCAAAAGTATTGTTCCAGGGACAAATTATTGGTGGTTACAAATGGGGCCTAGTATTGTTTTGTGCTGGTATTTGTTTTAAAATTCTTATAGAATTGGGACATGTGAACTTTCTAATAATTTGGTTTGACAAATACACCACACAAACGGTTATACAACCATATGAAAAAGTTTGTAGCATGTTTGTGTGAAAATAAAACATTTTTATATTTAATAATATTGGAAATACCGAATGCTTATTTTTTTGCTTAATGGTATTCCCGGTCGCTTCTTAAAATCTTAGAAAACAATCCTTGCACCGCTTTTTTAAGTTGTTTTTCAATCTAAATTTAACCCACTGTGCAGCATCTCGTGTGTTTATGCCTTTTGTTGTACCTATGTATTTAAGTTTAAAATTTTAACCGCCAAAATAATATAACAATCATTATGCATACGGCAGCGGCAAAAGCAACAACAAATATCTCACTTTTTACTCGTCGATATTTGTTGGACTCTGGCTAAGCGGTCGGCTTGCTCTAACTGCTTGACTAGTTGTTGGTTACCACAACAACAACTACCTACTATGCACAATAATACTGTTGTTATAGTTGTTATTGTTGCATTTAAGTTTTGTTGGTATTTTGTTGTTTGATGTTGATTCACAGGTTTGTTGAACTTGCACAAGGTTTGTGTGTACGAGGCGATGTGTTGATGACGATAATAATAATAATAATGTGGTAGGTAGTTGTGCTTTTGCTTTGGTTGCTTGCATTTTTGCTGTGTACTTTGTATTTTCTTTTTTTTTATTATTCAAACCACCCATACGATACAATACAACAACTAAAATTATAACAGAAAAAAGATACAATTCAATGAAAGATAGAGATACATTTATATTTGTAGATTTTAACTTCTCACATTTTACTATATTCACTACATATTCATTCAGTTGCTATTGGCGGTGTGTAAAATGAATTTACTTGTTGTGAATTGTTTTACTTCCTTTCAAGACAAAGTTATAGTTTCAAATAATTTAGGGGTTTATTGGCTTAAATCGATCACCAAAACGAAATACATACCTATTGCTTACCAAATCATTTAAATAAATCTGTGGTCACAAGTCATAACAGCCTAAGTCTGTTTTTCAATATTTTCAGAACAGCAGTTTTAAGTTTGGGATCTTCACTAAAAATCAGGAGACGCCTTTTTTTGGAAAACTTTGCTACAGATTCTGAAGAAACGAATTTTTTTATTTAGTTGTTAAAAAAATAGTTGTTTATTCTCGTAGTCAAAAGATATTACCGAAAAAGGCACTTAGGCACTTATGAATTGTTGAACGAAAGAAAGTCAAAAAAGTTATGCCAAAACAGTCGTTTAGAAAAATCACTTTAGCTCATATGTTTTTTAGGGTTAATTTCCTTCCTATTACAGGCTCAAAAAAATTTATAGCAAATAGATTATTAAGGCACGCCGAATACGATGGTACTAATAACTAAATTGTGTCCTAACTCGAGTTAAGCTGTTATGGGTTGTGACCACAGAAATATCGTCTGTTTAAATGACAGACGTGTTTAACCCAATGCAAGGATCATTGGAAAATTATTTATGCGTTGAATCCTGCAGACAACTTGCAACTTTAGTAAATTACTGTTTGGAGCTATTTCACACTGAAAGATCCGACAGCCATGCAAAGTCAGCACTACATGCCAATAATCTCCCCAAGGCATGTTTGCGTATATTGGAGCGCCCAACCTTCAGCATACCACCATAAATCTATTTTGCGAAACAACGAGCTAAAATATAAAAGCCGTTCCTTTTTCCGTTCAAATAAAATTATTTAAATTTACGAAACTACTTTGTTCCTACCCAATAAATCGCCCGTCAATTGTTGTTTGTTTAATGAGCAAATGTTTGTGTTTTAATGCATGTCTGGATTTTGTTAAAAAAAAATTAACTGACTGAAGGCTTCCATGGATGAATATGTCTGGCTGGCTGGCTGGATGTCTGTCCGTTTTTTGCATGTACAAACATACTTATACATTTAGCCAAGTATGTATGCATGTATGTGTGTTTGAAGGTCTGTGCCTGGGTTCTTTTAATAAGCAAAGTACGGCAAGCAAATTTTTGAGTACATACATGCATACATAGAACTCATTCCATTTAATTTTATTTTACGTTACGATACTTACGTCACTATTCATCTCATTTGTAGTAGTTGAACGTAGTTTATTTTTAGTGTTGTTGCTATTTTACTATGAGATTCCCTTTTGGCTTTTTAGAAACGAGGACAGGTTGAGAATTTTTTTGGAATTGTTATTAATTTCTCATAGGTATGTATGTATGTATTTTCTCAATAGAATACACAACTTATACAACTCATTGTACTGATTGTGCAGTCATTTAGTTGTGCCAAAACCGGCGGTCTAGCAAGGCTGTCAGCTGTTAAATATCTGTGATCCGAAGTGTCATTAATTCAGTGAAACCCTTCACATATACGAAAATGGATTGTTTGCCAACCGAGGAACGCGTAAAAATAGTTAAAAGTTACCAATATTGGGTGTTATGGTAGCCATAATTAACCTACTGTACAAGGAATTGGCGCAACTATAAAGAATCTTGAAGAGGCTGGAAGCGTTATAACTGTCTTCAGGGCCTGTGCATCATCACAATCGACGAACAGCCGAATGTCAATTTAAAACGCTACGGCAATTAAAGATTATGAACTGAAAGGTATGTGGTTTCAACAAGACAGTTCTTCGACCGATTTTGGCTTCCAGAACGCGCAATTTCTGTTTTTGGCGACGTCAGTTGGCTAGCAAGATCTTGCGATTTGAAGCCGTTAGACTTTTTTGTGGGGCTAGACCCAAAACCTTGACCGCGCGTATAATTCTATAACTTTGGAGCATTACTAACTAATATCCTTCAAGAGATCGTGGAGGCACCGCCCGAAATGTGAGACAAAGTGTTTGAAAACTACAAACCGTTCAAAACTTTAAACACTTTGTATTTTTGAATATTAATAAAAACCTCATGTTCGATATTTAAACAACCAACAATGACAGATAGAAGAAACGTTCAAAGCAGTGCCATTATCCGTTAAAGTTGACATTGGTATGCACTTTGTGAAAGCATCGTCTAGTGCAGTCAATATCTCAAGCTTAAAGTTTAAAGATCTCTACCAAATCATTGCAGACTATATGCTACTGCGGAACTCAGTTGGCCAGGCCTTTTGAATTGAAAAATGTTAGGTTAGGGCTTATAAACGAAATGTTCATGAAATTTGGTGGGGCTTAGAAACTAAAAACTGACTGATTGGTACTGATTGACAAAGTTCGGCCTGCAGATGGGTCTGTCTCTCAGTGTTTCTTTTTCCACCGATCTTCATTTGCAGGCTCTTAGGTAATGAGTAGGGTTCGTATATGAGAACATTTTTGCGGGACTTTTCGATAAAAATACTGTTGAAAGCCCCGCAAAATACATATATGAATTGTAATTTATTTATGTTTAAGAAATTTTGGGGGAAATTACATATTTTATACTGTCTTGAAAACGAAAAAAGTTTGAGAAATAAGGACCTAGTATAGGGCTGCCAGATGTTTGAAAAAATGGATAAAAAAATTACACCAACAGAAAAGTTTTTTTTAATACATATGGGCATTTCCTGGGGTCACGAACGTCCGTTCATACGCTTTTGATGTACAAATAATATAGAAAACAAAACTCTTCCTAGCATTTTTTTTCGATTCGATAGCATTTGGGTAGCTCTATGTTTAGTGCAAAAGATGGATTTAATCGAGTTTAAGTTTTCATAATAAGAGTTATAAACGT
Organism: Pollenia angustigena; assembly: GCA_930367215.1. Lineage (NCBI taxonomy): Eukaryota > Metazoa > Arthropoda > Insecta > Diptera > Polleniidae > Pollenia > Pollenia angustigena. The sequence continues at coordinate 74,884,003 of OV884059.1, forward strand.
GTGGTCACAACTTTGGCTGACAGTTGTGAAATGTAAAAATCTGCGCAATGGAACGGAATATACAAAAGTGATTAATTTATTTTAAAAGTGTATTAACGTATGTCTCCATCCAGTATTTACAAAATAAAATATCTCTCTTGGTTTTTGTTTAATTGGCTTTTTTACCGGTCGCGAACGTAAATGTCTTAAAATTTCCTTAACAAAAACCGTAATACTCCTTTTACAATTGATTGTAATGGAGAGATTATGAAAAAAGAGAATAAACATAACATATTTTTTGCATGTAAAATAAGTATATAAAAATGTTTTTAGAAGTAGAAAATACAGGAAATTATTCAATTATTCAATTTTCCACTTTCCAGCGCAATTTCCTCAAGTAAAACAGCTGCGATATGCTATGAAACCATTCTTTTATAAGAACAAAGACTTTTTTTTGTAATAAAAAGCAATAAAAGACGATGATAATCAACTTTTTATTTTTTCATCCTGGTAGACCATTCTGGGGAAATGCCCATATGTGTGAAGTATATCGCACCCTAAATAAATAAATTCTCAAAATGCATAGGCAAACTTTCTTCAAATTGGACTTTTTTAATAAGGCGACAAATTTTTTTTTTTTTTTTTTAAATATTATCACCATTTCTACATAAACTGTTTTTTGGCTCTCCTGAAAATTTAAGAATTTTGAGTTGTTACAGTTTAGTATTTAGGGAGCGATATGTAAAAACCATCCAGTTTTTATTTTTAAAACTTCGCTTACTTTTTCAAAATGAATAGCTTCTTTAACTCATTATTTTATACATAAAAACGGTGAAAAATATTAAAAAGTTGAGCTTAAAATGTTCTAAACTTAAATAATTTTCAGAAGATTGCACTTTTTCTAGAACTTCATTTCGGTCTTTGATATATGTAGTTATAAAACAGGCAGCATGTCATATTAAAGTCAAACTTACATTGAATAATACTCTCCAGTGTTTCAGTCTTTAACGAGTTTCTTTCTTTAGTCCATTGAGCAGACTAAGTACTCAACTTGAAAAAAAATCAAACTCTTTTGATTATTCTTCAACCAACTCGACAACTGTCAAACTAATTAATTGACTAAGAGCTAAAAAATCAGAGCAAGTTAAACTCTCTTTTTGGTTTAAAATGTGTTTAAACCAACAAATCTATAAATCACTAAACATATAAACCATCTTTAAACGCATAAAATTGGGCGTTTAAACTACCAATACAGACCATATGAATTTGATAAGATTTATCGTAGTGCTGCCACATGTTATTTTTTTAACCACATATAATACATGGGACACTGATTTACAGTTGTTGAGTTTAAACTATATATAAATTCAAATTTAGTTCAACTAAACCAGCGTTTAAACCATCTGTGATTTTTTAGCCATACGCCATACACGCTTTGATATGGACAACGACCGACTCAGTTTACAATTGAATTGAAACGTGTATGGGCTGCCTTAGAGAAAGCAATTTGTTATCGGTTTTTGATTACTTATAAAAGTTGTTTACACGGTTACCCTTTTTACAGCCACTAGTTGAAACAAAATTTGAAAGTGGTTTGACTATCATCTAATATTATTGAAAGCTTTTACCAGCTTTAATTAAAGTTCTTAATATAATTACCTTATGTTAGCAGTGTTATAACAGAAATCTTAACCTTTGTTAACAATTTAAACCAGAAAAAAAAAACAAATTAGTTTGTCTTGACCTGTACAAAAAACCAGGACAATTTAATAGTGGACCAGAACACCAGGACAAGTAGTCTAAAACCAGGATAATCCTGGAAAACCAGGACGTATGGCAGGCCTAACCTAGTAGAATGTCATCTTGTCATATAAATGTTTATTTTCCACCCATATGTCTGTCTTAAAAGTAGAATTAAACCTTCATTACTAAAATAAGCAATTGATTTGATGTATTAAAAGTCAACATTATTAAGAAGCTCGGTTTGAGTCATTGCTGACGACTTCCAATGATTGATCTTTAAAAGATTTATAAAGCATTTCCAATTCGCCCTCGTATCGCGTGCATTCCTTGGTTTGCTGTGAGTCTGCCTTGTTAAGCTTTTCGAAATGTATTTTGCGGAAAGCAATCTTAGTTTTGTTTATGTTTTGATTTAATGTTGTTGTATTTTTTCATTTCTTTTTTTATATAATTTCTGTTATTTTTTAAAAATTTTTTTTTGCATTTTGATTTTTTTTTTGTTTACCAAGTCTGGTCCGCTTTTTTTTACGTCGGCTGCTCTTGTTTCTGTTTCCAACCCCTCTTTTTTATCTTCATTGCTTAGTTTTCTTTTCATTGTTTACATTTTGCAGACAGTCGCGGAGAGTTTTTTGTTGTTATTTGTCTCAATGATCTTGATCATGCAATTTGAAACGAATTCGAGTACGAACGAGTATTTTATTTATTAATGAATTTATTTATACTCATATACTCCAGTATGTACATATTTAAAAAGCTTAAACTGCTTTTACTCTACCTATTGTACGTTATGGAACAATAATTGTCTTCCTATTTAACAATACAAGATTAATTATTTAAGGGGGTCTGGTATCTGTCTAACACATCAGGAAGATCATTGACCAAAGTGTTGCCCACACCAAAATTTAATAAATTTAAAAACAAAAAAAAAAAAAATGTTTTATTAATTTTTTAAGCAGGCTGATTATATTTGATTGAAATTGTCTGCAGTTGCTTAAAATTTTTATTTATGTGTTTTAAATGAGTTAATCATTTACTTTTGCATATACTACTTCATATTTGTACACTTTTTTAAGGCCTGGAATAGAAAATCAATTAAAGCTAATTTTGAGATTGCCTGGGAAAGAGGAAGGTTTTTTACTAGCACATTTTAGAATGTATGATCCAGGGGTCCTTCACGATTCAATACAGGAACGTTTGCAATGTTATTGGTTCATAATCTGTTTGCAATAAGGACCTAAGCGTCTTTGAAGAAGCTGAAATTAAAGATAAGAACTAAATCACCATTGATATCGCTGACCTTCTTGATGACAATCTGTTGAATATATTGAATACAATGCGTATTCCAATGCTTCTATAAATGTGTAGAACACACACATGTGGCAATTTTTTACATAATTTTCCTCTATATAAGATCAGCTGCACTTAAAGCAACATCATTCGTAGGACCTGCCAGCAAGCCAAACCTTGCCATAGCAGAAGATTCAATCAATATCTACTCTGCTATTTTAAGATCTACCTTTCCGCGATCATTAAAGGGGCCTTTAACCATAACAATTCCACAATCCATAAGGTCCTTAAAGCATCTGGTTTCCATTTTACCATATAGAATTCTGGTCAGCAATTTAAGAAGATTTTCCAGTTTCAAGTTCCTTGTTAATGGCGACATTTTTTTACCCAAAACTCTAATGCCAAGAGGAAGGTGATCCTTAGGACACATTAGCACACCTACGAAGGCAGACTTCGTTATGTGTTCTTCTGAATGCAAATATCTGGCTTATTTTGTCTTTATTAGCTCATAAATTTCATGGCATTTAATATTTGAAAATAATGTTCTTGCATATGGCCTCCACGACTGCGCCTTATAAACGCCATCTGACGGTACGATTTAGCACCACTTTTACAAGTATACCCGGTCATATTTCGTAAACAGTGCCTTGAAAATTGCCTTCTTCTGATCATTTGTTGCTTTGACGTACCCCCACAAATAGTAGTTCAAAGCAGTGTTCGAAAATAAACACTAAATATCGTTTCTTATGGTGTTTTCTTTTCTAAAAAATAATGATGCATTATAGTTGTGTAATATATTTATTAGGTTACACGAACCCTTACAAAGTGATACATTCTTCTAAATTACAATGGAACAAAATAATAGCTACGTTTTACACTCAACACTGATGTGTATTTAGCGTGTTAAATATTGAATGCAAAGTTTGTACTTAAAGCGATATTCACCACGCTTGTAGCAATTTTCAACATTAAATTTTCTTACAATTCCAATAAGGTGTTAACAGCACTGATTTTCAATAAATAATGTCAGCTGTTGTTAAAAATTTTGCGACAAAAATATAATAAAAGTAAAACAAACGAAAAACAAAAAGTTTTTATATCCATCACAATATAACTAAAAATCACAATATAACGCAAATTGTCCGCACACAAGAAAAAAAAAATTATTTGCTTGCATAAAAAAGTACTTTACGCAGATGCAAAAAAGGGTATTATCTCACACTCAGTTATAACTGCGGGTAAGAAATGGAACAAATTTGCCATTTATTGTTGTCACATGTTTAGAAAGGAAAACGACAACTTCTCACATTTTTGTATATATTTTTAGAATGGAACAAAAACCCGCACGAATGGTAGCATATATGGAACATTATTGTCAGAAAAGAAAACACCACTAATGTTCGGTTCGGTAGATTTGTGGAAAACACAAATGCTTATAGTGTTTGTGTAGAAAATCATTAAAACAAATAACGTTTTCCTGTTAGTCATCTTTCAAACACAAAAATATTACTGTTTTTATCAAACTCAACAAAAGATGTGAACATTTAATTCCGTTCGGTTTTTTTTAAAAATCCACAAACTTCAATGTGTTCGGTTCGGCTCGTTAATGTTCGTCCCTTTTTGCTGGTAAAAAAAAAAACAGAAATTTTTTACAAAAACAAAATACACACACGAAAAAAACATTAAATTTCAAGGGCCGATGTTGATTTTGAATAAAACACAAACTATTTAGGAAATTATTGTAATTTCATTTTATTATGATATATTGGTATTACTCAATTATGTATGGAACAAAATATCGGCCAAATGGGCGCCGCGACCACGGCGGCACACCTTCATCCGATGGTCCAAATTTTCGATGACCCTGAGGCATAATGGAGGTTCTATGCCGTTAATGTGCCGAATTATCTCATCCTTTAGCTCTTGAATTGTTGCTGGCTTACCGACGTACACCTTTTCTTTCAAATAACCCCAAAGAAAAAAGTCCAACGGTGTCAAATCACATGATCTTGGCGGCCAATTGACATCGCCATTACGTGAGATAACACGGCCATTGAATTTGTTGCGCAAAAGAGCCATTGTTTCGTTAGCTGTGTGGAAAGTGGCACCGTCCTGCTGAAACCACATATCGTCCACATCCATATCTTCCAATTCGGGCCATAAAAAGTTCGTTATCATCTCACGATAGCGAACACCATTCACAGTAACTGCCTGACCGGCCTCATTTTGGAAAAAATACGGCCCGATGATGCCGCCAGCCCATAAGCCGCACCAAACAGTCACTCTTTGTGGGTGCATTGGTTTTTCGACAATCAGTCTTGGATTCTCATTCGCCCAAATGCGGCAATTCTGTTTATTGACGAATCCACTGAGGTGAAAATGTGCCTCATCACTGAAGATGATTTTCTTCGAAAATTGATCATCCACTGTTGCCATTTCTTGCCACCATTCTGCCCATTCACGACGTTTGGAATGGTCAAGAGGCTTTAGTTATTGAGCCAATTGCACCTTGTAAGCGTGTAAATGCATGTCTTTATGCATAATGTTCATCAACGACGAGCGTGAGAGGTGCAATTGTTGGGCACGACGACGAGTTGAGGTGGACGGCTCTTCAGCCACACTATCGCGAACAGCAGCAATATTTTCTGCAGTACGAGCTGTACGAGCATGCACTGGGGTTCTCACATCTTCTACAGACCCGGTTTGCTCGAATTTTTCCAAGATTTTTGAAATTGTACGCACATTTGGACGATCAAATTGACCAAAAAAATCACGAAGTGCACGATATGCATTTTGATTTGAACGCCCATTTTCATAATAAGTCTGGATAACTTTAACACGTTGTTGGATTGTGTATCTCTCCATGGTTCAAATTGAATAAGTCTGAAATAGAGAAATGTCACATAAAATTCGGAAAAAAACTTGGCGTTTAGGTGTGGTTCAAATTCAACATCGGCCCACCACCCTTTAGAACATTAAAATATAATGTTTGTCTACAGTATCACTACAATTGTTCCGTTTTTTAACGAAGAACCGAACATTATATAATGTTCGGTTCTTTCTGACAAATAGTTACGAACGGTATAAAGAGTTGTGTATGTCTACACAATCACTGATAAAATAGATATCGTTCCTGGGTGTGTGAGCCGAACGTTAAATAATGTACTGTTTATTTTCGAACACTGGTTCAAGGTGTCAAATCACACGAAAGAGGTGGCAAATTCACAGGTATATTTCTTTAGGTAATTCGGTCATCAAATGGCTCATTAAAGTGATGGTTTCACTCGCTGCATGGCATGTTGTGCCGTCCTGTTAAAATCATTTCTCATCGAAATATCATGGGGAATAAAAAAAAATCATGAATTATGAACCTTTAGCGTTTGCCATTCACAGTAATGGTGGCATTGGTTTCGGATTTAACATGGGGTCCATGACCATTTTTTGTCGTAATAAACGTCAAATTTCATGACAAAAATATTAGAGTTTTTTTTAAACGTCAATTTTTGGTATAAAAAAATTGTCAGGTGAAGACAAATGTGCAGATGAGGTCTTGGGCGTGTACACCGCGCCACACAATGATTTTTTCGGAATGTTATGGAGTCTCATAAGGATTCTGGTCTTTCCTAAAATTAGAATTCCGTTTGTTTACATACCCAGAAATGAGCCTCATGGCTGCAGATGATTTGACGATAAAAATCTGGTTCAGCATTTACCAAACGCACGAAGTAATTGGCTTTAATTCTTACACCAGTTGGATCTTATTTGGATGTAGGCCAAGATCTTTCCTCAAAAATTTCCAGGCAGTGAACGAGCAGAGACCAAGTTGCTGAGAACGGCGTCGGACCGTTAAATTAGAGTCCTCTGCCACACTCACGTCTACAGCAGAAATATCTTCTTCCGATGCATGATACGTACTCGATTTGGATAAATATCGATTTATAGTACTTCGCATTAGCTGTTCAGGTGGCAAATTTTGGGCACCGTAAACTTTACGAAGTGCTCTTATGATTTTTGAAATTAAACTTCCACGATTTGTTCTGGTACAAGTCTCTGCATTGTGATTTGCTAGAGTATACTGAAAAAAGTCAATCACACTTGATTAGTGTGTTTTTGATAAAAAAAATTTTCTTTCCTTTAAATTGTATAGTTGTCTGTAGTGATTTGTTCTAGATATAATTGTTCAATTTCTACATACTTACTAGGGACTTTTTTATGAAAAATGTACATAAGTTGGTTTCGCTTTTTGGTAATTTTAAATAAACTGGCCTTTGATGATGTTTCATAGAACTTTTTGGAAATTTTCAACTTAATATCTCTACAAGGAATTTATATAATTTTTTGTTGTACTTTTCTAAGAATCTGTTCAAAACTCATTAAAGTTGTCAAAAAAAAATTACCCCATTAAAATTTTTCTAAAAACACAAATGTCTGCTTAACTTAAAATAGCAGGACTATAAGCCTGTTAAAACTTTAAAATCAAACTGAAATCTAGTCTATTATAACCTAAAATTTTTTTTTTTCTTATTAATTCAACAACAGTCTTCAACTTAAAATCTTAATATTCTTTGAAAACTTTAATGCGCAATTAAAATTCATGATATTTTGAAAATCTTCCTGCCATCGATCACTCTTTTTTTACGTTTCGCTTGCAATTTGTGTTCTTTGTGTTTCGGTGGCTCAACAAACAGTGCAACATTTTACGTGCTTTCATAACGAGTGATCAGCATGACTCACGAATTTCTCAAAAGACTAAAATAAACAGCGAACTTAAATATTTGTATATTTATCTGCTCAAACTCCCGCTTAACCTTGGTTTTATTCAAAGAATTCATTGGCTTTTCAAACCAAACGGTCAATAACTTAAAAATCAACACCACACCGCAAACAAAAATGAGCTTTTGATACCCCCATTTTTTTTTTCTTATTTTTTGGTGGATTTTAAGTTTTTGTTCTCATTTAGTATTTCCATACCCGAACAGAACCGACAGACAAAAAACAACTAAATAAACAAATCATACAGCTTGAAAAACTCTCCCCTCCAGTTTTGCGTCAATGCAATTGCGGAACAGAAATTAACAGAAACATCATCGAGTCAAACTGAAAAAAAACAGCTCAACAAATCACCATAAAAACAACATTGTAGATGCGTATTTACAGAAATGGAATGATGAGGTTCAATGCAAAAAGAAATTAAAGAAAAATATCAACAACAAAACTGTATCTTGCAATTAATATAAATTAAACAGAAAGTTTAAAACATTTTTCAAAGAAAAATCATTAAGATCATCTTGGTGCTGCATCACAAACTTTCGTTGTTCTCTTAATATCCTCAATAAGTTTTTGGGGGTTTTTTTTTAATTCTCTTTTTTTAGGTTACATTGCTTTAGTTGTTGGCGAAACCCTAATCACAACTAATTGTTGATATGTTTTAATGTCATGTCATTTATTTTTTGTTGCTGTCATTCCATTTATTTGTTCCTTTTTGTTGCAGTTTTTTTTATATTCTGGCAAAATGATCATTTAAAGCTCATAAAATTTAATACTTTAACATGATGTGTGGATCATTTCGGCTAATGATAATGTTTTCACAAATGGATTTTCTGTTAATCCCCGATCTTACCCATATGAAGCTGTCATTGTGAAAAAAATCATTTACTTTAAAAGACGTCATATTTTTTGGAGCTTAAAAAAGCTGCAGACTATTAACCTTTGAGGTCCTTCAACTGTGCTTTGAAAGGAGATCGAGAGTTTATTTAAGTAAAAAAGGAATATACAGTTTAAAAATAAGAAATACATTTTGTAAAATTTTTCAATTAACCAGCTTAGGAACGGATATACGAAGTTCAACTCTGATCGTATTACTCATTTAAGTTGTTTGGTAATTTCGTGCAATACACACTTTCATATTTGATACTATTGGTCCACCAGCTGATTTCTTATACAACTCTAAGCTCGGGCTTTCGAGATGTTGGTTAAGTTTAAACTTAGTTAAACGTTATCTAAACCTCGCATTTTTCCGGCGAAATGTGAAATTTTTTTATTATTTCATTAAAGACCGACATTTTAAGCAAAACTAAGTCGTTCCGTCAAAATTTTTGTATGTTTTCAGATTAACTAGACCTAGTTTAACTGAGCTCTCAAAAACCGAGCCTAAAGAAATAAATTAAAAATGTATGGCTTTCCCGTTGTATCTATTCAGATATCGTCCTATACTTGAGAAAGTGTGTGAATAAGCTAGTCGCGTTAATGATTACTTGATCAATGCGCCATACTCCCACGAGAGCGCCATTAACATTGTTAAGCTGGCTCCTGGTAAATATACATATTGGCTGAGTCTTTGCTTGACGATACGACTAAACGCCAAGTATAATTGGTTATCTGGTTAGTATGGCCATGCCATAATACTCAAAACTAATAAAAATTTATTGTCCCTGCCGAGGTCCCCTAGGTGTTATGGTGTTACATCCTTTAAGAAAACAGGTGCAGCCAATACCAGGATTTCGGCAGGGTTCGAAATCGACAAATCTCTTGAAATCGCGGCGGGCCAGAAACTAATTTTGTTACCATGGAAGCCAGTAGCCCATGGTAATACCGCACCGGTCTGACTAAAGGTTGAGGATCCTTCGGGGATCACGAGGTGGTTGTATTTTGGACCCAAAGTCGCGGGAAGGGAGATCTCAAAAAGCCTAATTTTGTCACCACTCCTAGGCGGATCTCCCTAGATGCTTTCTCTTTAAAATAGAAGGTGCCGAGTATTCTAATGCAGCGGTGGCAAGATTACTCAAGCTCCTTAAAAGGGGGCGAGATTACAATTCTGCCGGATTGTACACTTATAGTTGCTGTGTATGTACGTTGTGCTCAAACACAAGGGCGGTTGGTAAACGCATTTTTTGTCACCCACCTTGAGATTAGGCTAGTACGGCAAATGTTTAAGTAAATAGTTTCTATTTATGCCCCTAGTGAGGTAAACTACTGCACTCGGAAATAATCTTTAGTGAATAAAAAACTTCACATACGGCTTAGGGAAATGATTTGTATTTACTGTCCCTCCCAGAGCCAACTCCTACTGTGATGTCTGAATAGAAGAAATTGGCTTAAAGGTTCCCTTTCGGCTGCCTTCTATAAAGCGGGCGGCTAACTGGCTAAAGTTTTATGCCGAGGGATATATCTTCATTTACTTTATTTACAAGGCTGTCATGGCAGCATTGGTGGTGTCTTTACGATATCTAGGGTTCCTGAAGAATGTCGGATATCTTGAAAAGAGATTGCGAAACATTCGAAGGTAACGCTAATGTGGACTCCAGAGTATACAGATTGTTGGGGCTAGCAAATAGTAAATGAACTTGCCTAATAAAGAATTCTTCTGGATGACAGAATTGTAAATAAGATAATGCGCTCGGTTATAATAGCCCACTGACCGGTAGGGATTCATGCGATTATAATATGTCTGGAATTCAATAACTACTGCAGAAGTTATCGCGACGAGAAGAAAGATGAAACAGTATTTAATTTTTGTGTTAATGTACTGGCATTCAGGACATTAGAGGGAGAATCCTGGGAAAACCTGAGTTGATCTGTTTGTAAGACCTCACCAGGATAGAACTAAGGTTGCTTCTTCTATTCATTAGGAAAACGAATAATTTAAAATCTGCATTAATGCTAAGTAAGGGGTTACTGAAGGACTCAAAGGAGCAGTAATTTTGGATTCCTGCCGAAGGAACCTTATCTAACCATCGGCTTGGATGTCAAGATTACTTGATTCAGCTTCCGTGTCATTCTCCGTGAACTCGTTAAAAGCTTGTGTTATTTTGAATAAAGCGGACTAGAAATCATGCTTTAACCGATTCATGGCTTAGTTGGCCTTTAAATGAACCTCTTTTGGGTAGATGATGCTTTTAATTATACGCTTCAGGATTTGTAACGGTGTTATCTGCATACATACTATTTAAAACTAAACGTTGTCTAACTTCATCTCTAGTAAATAACCATTTAATTTATGAAACTGGGAACAACTAAAACGTAATTCAAGAAATATTCCTATTGAACCGGCTCGGCTGCAGTTAACAAATCTTAATTTTATTAAATCGGCCTTTACAATTTTTATTGAATTTAAATTATCTAAAATATATCACACTTTCCACGCCTTCCACTGATGTTCTAATTCGTTACCCCAGCATTAGCCGCTAAAGCCGATGGCACTAAACTTAAAAGCAGGGCATATACACCCAAGCAGAAATTTTCTCCAGTTCCACTCAGCATGCTTTCCATCATAACAGAACCGTAATTGGCAAAAAATGCTAAAAGAGCCATTAATCCTGCCGGACAATTACTTTCGTTTACAGCAAAAAACAACAAGGATACAATATTTCCCAATAAAGTTAAATCCTTCAAAACTGCCGTAGATTCTCCTTCCTCTACATCGGTAGCGAAAAATTTCAAACTCAAGTCAAAAGCCAGTGGTATTATGAACAAACCATGACCCAAGGCCAAGGCACTGCTTTGTTGAGAACTTCTGTATAGATCCATGTTGATCAAGGGTACAGTTACGATTTCTATACAGCTGGTAGTTATTTTTTTAATACTATTCATACATTTGCCTTCGGAGCCCTCAGCTCCACAGGAACTATCCAAGAAACGGGTATAGATACCAGCACATCCATGACAAAATCCTACAGCAGATGCAGTAAAAGCAAAGGGATGTTTTAAGGGATTGAGCGTTAACATGGAGTAACCCGAGGTGCCCATTAACAAGCCATTGAAAACCGCATCCAAAATTGTGTCCAGCATTTTTACAGGGAAATGTCAAAAGAAAACAAAAAATTTGGAATAATTTTGCCAAGAAAAAAATATTTTGTAAAATTTTTATTTATTTTAAAATTTTTTTTTAAATTAACTTCTAATTTTTCTGATTTTTTTTTGAAATTTAATTTTGGATAACTTGATTTACAATTTTTTTTTAAATTTTGTTAAGCAGTTTTTAGGCTTCCAGCATTGGTAGAATGGGATCATTCGGTACCGTTACGGCCAATATCGAGGTAAAATAGAACAAAACATAACTCGAAATATAGTTAAGATCTGTAATATAGCCATGGCATCTTCCTCCAATGATCATACCCATATGAGCTGCCAGATACGAGAGAGCAACATAACCAAACATGTAGTTGTCTTCAGTAAACGAAAGGTAAAGTAATGAAACAACATTTGCCAAGTTGCTGACATGCTTAAGGGTTTGCGTAGGGACGTCATCTGTGGGCTCTCCAAATAACTTGGCAACAAGGTCAAGTATAAGGGGTATTATAAACAAAGCGTGAACCAGGGCATATGATTTGCCTACCATTTTGAATATTTCTATATTCATCATTGCTAAAGGCACAAAATCTAATAGATCGTCTACCACTCCTTTCACGATGCCGTCCTGTATCTCCTGACCTCCCACTAAACCGAACACACCATAGATGATGCCAATGGCGCATGCCGCAAAAGCATAGGGGTTAGTTTCCGGTGGCATATTGTAGGCAGCATAGGCGGCCATTAGGGTCAGGCCGTAATAAGGTGATCTTTTTAGAAGCCAAAGCATTTTTTCTTTTATTGCGGAAGCTTGTAGTCCAAGAATAAATTTAAACAAAAGATATTTGGAATTTAGTTAAATTTTTATTGGAAATTTTGTAAAATTTTTATTTTGGAAAATTATTTAAAATAAATTGAAATTTAGATTTAAAAGTATTGTAAAAGAATGTTTGACAAAATTTGGATTTTGATTAAATTAATGTCATTGCTAAAAATCAGAACTTTAAAAGAGTACTTTAATTTGCTCTATTAGTTAAACCGGATTTGTATATTAATTTGTGAGATTAAGTAAAGAACAAGGTATATTTACATAAGGTACCCACCCTTGTTAGCCCATATGTTTGTCACCCTAGTTAGAACCCAAACGTTAAATTTTCGTGTATATGAGCCAAAATTTGTACATGTGTGCGTTAAATTATAATTGTTTTATATGAAGACAATTTTGACAACTCGGTTCTTTTTATAGAGCAGCATGTCTACACTCCCAAATGAGTCTTTCTCGTGTTAATGTACCTTGGTAAATAATTTCCCTACTTGTTTTTGAATTGGTTGGGTTCTTAATGGAGAGCAAGCATATAAGAACTTTTTGCGATACGCCTCAAAATAAACTACACAAGCAGTTTGACAATAACAATAACAAGATGTTTGTATGAATATAAAAAATGTTTCATATTTACTTTCTTTATACTTTTTTCCTATGTTTGTGTGGTTTATTTGACCCTTTAATATTCTATTCAAATAATTTTTGAGCAAATATTATAAACTTCAGTTCACCATCTTGAACTTATTGCCTGTTAATTGAATCGAGTATAATTCTCCTTCTTTATCCCAAAGTAAAGTGGGATGGTATAATTTTGTGACTGCAAGTCCAGAATAGTCTAAAAGTCACATTACTTTAATACGAATGTTTCGCTACATCCATAATTGATCAGGGCTGTTAAAGATTAAAGATTTAAAGCATTTCAGATTAATATTAAATATGAATAAATTTATCTGAGAATTATAAGTAAAAGGAACTATTGCTAAGTTTGATCTCGATATCGAAATTAAAAAAATTTAAATTTCAGGAAGAAATATTTATTGAAGAGGTCTTTGTTTGCGAGCTGTGATCATCTATAGACCGATTTGCACAAAATGATCGAAATAATTATTAACGCTTAAATCAAGGACGTTATATGGAGTCTATGTGAATTGTACTGATTAAGATTTTCATTAGTGTTCGTTCTTGAGCCAAAAAGAAAGCTTATGCACTAAATTTCTTTTAATTATATATAACAACGTGTATATGGACAGACTTATAACCAGCTTAATAAACGAACATGCTTTGACCGACTCAGAATGTCGTTATGCTTAATTGATAGTCAAAGATAAAGATTTATTACGTAACAAACTTTGGCACAAACTAGGATTTTTCCATTCTACTATTTCAAATATCATGCAGAAATTTTCCAAAAAACATTTTTCATCAATCGCTTTGGTAGTATAAGCGAAAATGTGTTTGTATGTGTGACACCGACGATGCTAAATGAAAAATAAAAAAATTTTGATATAACGGCGAATGTTACGTCCAGCACACGTACACGAGTGAATACGCCTGTAGTATTTTGACCGTGTAAAGACCTCTAAAGACTTTGTAAGATATAGTCTGTATGTATTTGTACATTTTAAGATTTTAAGGTAGAAAGTTTTGGCATTTCGTTTGTAATTTCTACAATATTGATGTTAACCGTTTAAATTCTGTGCCCTCATGAGTAGCGAAGTTGATTTAACGACGTCCGCCTGACCGTCTGTCCATTGACATTTGCTTACTTTGGCCACCTAAAATAGCGAAAAGTCACACTGTGGATCGGCTTTGTTTCATGAAAATCAAAATAATTTTTCTGTTACAAGTGGCGTGGACTTGCGAAAGAGCAAAACGAACTCAAAATTAATCTGCTGCTAATCGAGAAAACACATGTGCAGCGTTGCCGTTGAAAAATTTAAAAAAGGGTCACAAAAAAGAGCATTTTCCCATAAAAGGGGGTCACAGAGGGTTAAGCTTTTTTAAAACAAACAAAAAATTTTAACTTATATATTTCATTTTTACGTACATAAATACGTAAGAAAACAGTTAAATTTAAAACAATTAAAACTAAAAAAAGTTCACAGGTATATGAGTTATTGAACTGCTGGCCATGGCATCTAGTGCTCACAAAAATTTACTTTATATTTTTATTTTTTCTTTTATTAATATTTAATAATTCAATCAATTTATTTACAGCCTGTTCAACAATTTCATAAATAAACTTTTGTAAAAAATTTTATATTTTAAAACTGAGTGTTTTTTTGTAGTAATTTTCTATGCAAGGCGAATTCATCCCAGGTAATCTCGGTACTACAACAAGTACAACTCGTGCAAAAACCACAAGCAATTTGTTTTTGTAAAATCATTGTACAATTTCAAAAACAGAAATAAAACAAAACAGAAACAAAGAGAATAAAAAAGAATAAACAAAATTTTGACATCCAACAGTGATTTTTGCTAATATCAGCAGGGCTTTTAAGACCACCTGTAATAAATTCGCCTTGTTTCTATGCGAAAGTTATCGTTCGAAACTTCTGAACAGCAGTTGTATAATAAGTGTTGTTTTGTTGTAAGAGGTTCAAAACCTGTTTTTAAAAATAAAACAAAACAAAAACTTTGGCTTTATAAGATCACATCTGTCGGTCCAATTTCGCACCACTTTTTTAAGCATACCTGGTCATATTTTTTAAATAGTGAGTAGAATGTTGGCTTTTTAATGATATATCGTTGCTGCCTTATCAGCATAGACTAGTGATTTGTCGTACACCCGCAAAAAGTAGTGCAAAGTTGCCAAATAACACGAACGAAGTGGCCAATTCACAGGTACATTTCTGGCATGGCATGTTGTGCCGTCTTGTTGGAACCATTTCTCCTCCAAATGATTGGCATGACGCCATTCACAGCAATGTTGGCACCGGTTTTAAATTTAAAGACAAATGACACCGCACCAACAGTATTTTTTTCAGAATGTTATGGAGTCTTGAGGATTGCGCTCTTTCCAAAAACGGCAATTCTGCTTTAACTGGTATGTGCCTTAAGGCAGAAATAAGCCTCATCGTAAACCTTAAGAAGTGCTCTATACGTTTTGTAAACAGAACCCGAATTTTGGAAATAAATTTCTGCGACTTGTAAACATTTTGTGAAGAAGGTTTTAGGCTATATATAATTTTTTTTGAAAACTAACACTTTTTCCAGAAATCTCGAGTCATCCCTCAGAGAATTCCAGCGAATAAATTGGCCATAAGTCGCTCCAACTCGCTCTGTTAAAACTTCTGGGGATGGAAAACGACGGAGAAACTTATGGTCCACAAATCCTAATTATTTTTTTCCTTTTCCAGAAATCTGGCCTCATCCCCTAGAGAATTCAAAAGAGTAAATTGTCCATAAGTCGCTCCAACTCGCTCTGTTAAAAATTCTGGGGATAGAAAACGATGGAAAAACTTACTGCCCACAAACCGTTATCATTTTTTCGCCCACTTTGACTCGTTTTCCAGAAATCTGGACTCATCCCCCAGAGAATTCTAACGATTAAATTGTCCATAAGTCGCTCCAACTCGCTCTGTTAAAAAATCCGGTGATGGAGAACGATGAAGAATAGTATTGTCCACAAATTCTTATAATTTTTGTTTGCCCACGTTGACTCCATTTCCAGAAATCTGGACGCATACTTCATAACAGCGTTTACATAAGTTCTGTTAAGTGGTTAGCATCATTCTGTTAAAATTACAGAATGTGTCTTGGGTTATAAACTTTAAATTTTAACTTTACACACATATCTATTAAGGGGTAGACTTCTTAATTTGTCATTGGCCAAAAAAAAACTTTTGCTTTTACTTCTAATTCACGAAATGTAAACAGTCGCTGTCAAACCAAATCAAAAAGCGAAAAATTGTAGACAAATTTTCGTGTTTTGCTCGACAATTTTTGGTTTCGACAGCAGTTTTTTAAACCCCGTAACCAAATATCGATTTAAAGCCACACTAGGCTTTATACGATCAGATGTGCATATATTAAGGTAAATAGGTTTTCACGTTCTTGAAATCGCTTAAACATCTGTGTGACAGTTCCATTTTGATAAATTGTAAACACATAAATCTGTCATTAATAGTTTTGGGGCTTGGCCCTTCTTTAAGGCCCTTGGCAGTTGTAAAAAGACTTCCAATGCGTTATGTACA
Organism: Pollenia angustigena; assembly: GCA_930367215.1. Taxonomy (NCBI): domain Eukaryota; kingdom Metazoa; phylum Arthropoda; class Insecta; order Diptera; family Polleniidae; genus Pollenia; species Pollenia angustigena. Next base: position 74,900,815 of record OV884059.1, read on the forward strand.
GGAAAAATCACAATGGGCAAACAGTTCGCCGAGACTAATTGCTGTATAAGCAATTAAAAAGAATAACTTTTATCTCCGCTTAAATAAATTTATTCAATTATCTTTTAAAATCACATCAGAAACAAATTAAAAATATTATTAATTTTTTTATTGATGAGTATCAAACCATTCCCAACGTCTCAAAAAATCATCATCGTAAATACCAATTAGTGCAAAAAAGTAAAATAAAATATATCCAATTAATTTCACACATTTTCCCACATACGAATAAGAGAGTTCGAAAAATATGCCAGCGCTAATAATCATTGTGGCCAGCCAAACACCCAAAAACCAGATATTAAATTCACGCTTCGCCAGAGAACTAATCGATATGGAATGAATGATTATATTGGCTCTTTTCAAATACACCAACACCTTCTCATCGGCAACATAGATGGTGCCATCTGCAAATAGCTGCGATAGAATGTCCAAACCAAACGGAAACACAAATACAAAACCTAGATAAGGATACTGGGATGATATACGATGTAGTTCCATATTAATGAAGCCCAGTGGTACATAGTCGTGAATGGATTCAATTACGGGGAGAAGAATATTTGGTTTGACGGTTTCTTCGTTGACTTCCGCATTCTTCTCAATATTGTTAGGAGTTGTAGATATCATAAGATGTAATAGGACATAAGTGCAACCGATGGCAAAAGCAAAGAATCCATAAATGCACTGATCTACGGGTGTGAAAATTGTGGCCGCACAAGTAACACCAAGTTGTATAATTTGCAGTAATTTGATAACAGCCATTTATTAAAAATTTATTTTAAAAAATTCTTCATGAAAAAAAAATATTTTTTATTTTTCTAGTTTTGTTCAGATTTGTATTTTTTCTGATAATTTCAAATAAATCATTTTACAAAAAATTTGTCACTAAAATATTGCATTATTGGCTCCATGGGCCTTGATTGGCTCTAACGAACGATTTTAATTGTAAATAAAACTAAAAGTTTTCAGAGATTATGATAAAAAGATCTATGAAAATCATGTGTGAAACAAAATATCGGCCAAATGCAACTAGCAACGGCTTTGGTGTCATAACTCTCCGACAGGGCTACCAGGTATTTTTTTCTTGTCCCCCAAAAATGAAAAAAAATCCCCAAAATTCCCAAAATTAAAAAACAAAACCTTAAAAAGTTACCCCCATACTCATAAAAAATATTTTTGATTTATAAATGGTTTATTGAACAAAATTCCTATGAAAGTTTGTTCAATAAACCTTTTATAAATCACAAATCTTTTTTATGAATATGGGGGTTAATATTTTTTTTTTTGTTTTTTTTCTGACCAAATTGAAAATTTAAAAAAAAAATAGTAGGAAAACTACACTTGAAATTCATTGTTGATGGGATAAGCTATTCCTATGCATTTCACTGGTTGCTTAGGCCAGATCATCAGGAAACTTCATCCATAAAGATTTTAGACAAACTAAAGATATTAAACCAAATAAAACTGTTAAACGTATAAGAATTATAGCAACAGTTCTACTTGTAACCATATCAAAGCTTGAACAAAATACATCAACAATAAACAACAGTGGGTTTATCTCATCTTACATTCCCCACTACAATTAGTTGAAATTCTCTCAACATTAATTGTAGTTGTAAGTAGGTTAAGAAAAACAAAATAAAAACAACAACAACTTATAAAAGATGTTGTCAATTAATTGTTTTTTAGGCCGTGCACTTGCCTGTTTATTATCAAAAAGTAATTTCAATTTCAATCAAGAATAAAAACTGGGAATTAAGCACGAATAGCAAAATCTTTTGAAATAGTAGGAAAACTTTTAATAAGAAATCCCCAAAATTACCAACATAAAATTTTTTAGTAAAAAAAATTATTTTATTTTGTTTGTAGCGACTGGTTTCGGCATGTTTTTAAAATTATTTTTATGCGATTTCAGTGAGGAACTACAAGCAGAACAATATGCTGTTTTTTGAAGACGAATGAGCCAATTTATAAGAATTAAGAGCTTGTTCAATCGGTTTTAGCCATCCCTAAAATCAACAATAAAAATACATATTTCGCAAACTTTATTATAATGTCTTTCATATTTACTTATATTTAAAAAATCAAAAATTGTATGTATGTGTTATCAACGGTTTTATATTCTTTTTTTTAATTTTTCTTTTTTAAAACACTCACTTAAGAATAATAACAGAAGTTTGTTAAGTACCTTTTACACACTTCACAAAAATGGTAATCTTAATTAGGACCCTTAACACCGTAAAAGTTGTTGATAAAAGTAAGATAAAAATTTGGCTACTTTGTTCATATTTTATACATGAAACAAAAAAAATAAGCGTAAATAATAAAAGAAGGGAAATTATATTAAAAATGTGTAAAATCCACTAAAAATCCCCGATTATTTTTAATAAATCCCCAAAAAAAATCCGCAAATCCCAAATGACTTTCTTTGTCCTGTTTGCACGCAGGCGCGGATCCAGCTTGAGCCTTAAGGGGGGGGGGGGGGGGTATTTGTTAAGATACAAAAAAGTAAAAAATTTGTTTTTAAAAGTTAATTAAAGACAATATGTGTGTATTATATTAAAAAAAAAAAACTCAAGAATAAGTTAAATAACATATAAGATCAGTTCAATATAAATTCAAATAAATTAATTTATGATTTCCTTGTGAGGCAAATTTAGATAGAACAGTCTATCTTCTGTCATTGTTGTTCTGAGCCATGTTTTTATTCGACGAAGGGTAGAAAATGACCTCTCGCTCGTAGCATTACTGACGAGCATTGAAACGAAAATTTGAAATATTTTTTTAGATTTGGGTAGATATCTTCATTACAGTTTACTAAAGCATCTACAACGTTATCTGATAGATTTTCAGATATTTTTCATGTTTGTTGCCAATGCTACAGTTCAGGCTCAATTTTAGATGTTAGTAGGTGTTTATCTCGAGTTGTGGTTTTAAAAGTTTTGTATCTGTATATGACTTGAAACCACTTTCAATAGAAGTTTTGGTATGTTCAATACATTAAGAATATTTATTGGGAGATCTTCTAAAATAAATTCATTAAGAGGAATGAAACCTACAACTGGGTAGAAGTCTTCAACATTTTGGATTTGATTATTTCGTTCAAATCTTGTATTTTCGATTGGAACCTCGATTTGAACGCAAATAACTTTAACTTTTCCAAAAATCGCTATACATTGTTCTTCTGCTTTATTTCTTTTCTCTTCAAGGCACATGATTAAAGTTTTGATAAAACTTGATCCTTTTTGAAGATCTATATCGTGCGTTTGTTAAAAGATACTAAGCGGCTGTGTTACAATAAGTATCCCACTTAATATGTATATTCCGCAAATAAAATCAAAAGTACTAAGTGAGATCCTTAATATAAAGGGAGATATTGCCTTTCCACTGAGATATTTTTCCAAATATATTAATAATTCAACCGCACGCATTATCAAGCCAAACGTTTAGCCTTTGGATATTGAAAGCACCTGCTTAGATTGAATGTGGAATAATAAGTATTTAAATACGGTCAACTAGATGGAAATATGTTATAAATAACTATTAGGATTAAGATTTGGAAACTTATTGAGATTCAATAAAAAAAAAAAAAACAAAAAAACCTTGCTGGGATTTCCAAAAATTTTTTACATAAAAAAAATATTATTATTGGGAATTCTTGTATTATCGAAAAAAACAAAATATATTTTTAAAATTTAGGGGGGTAAATTTCCTTATTTCCCACCATTCACTGCAACTGCTTGGGCTATCTCATTTTCGAAAGAGTACGGCCCAATGACGCCGCCAGCCCACAAACCACACCAAACAGGCAAATGTGGCAATTCTGGTAGTTAACGAAGTTTGTCTCGTCCCTGAAGCTGAGATTCTTTGTAAAGTCACCATTCACTTCTGTCTGCTCAACCAACCATTCGTTTGTAATGGTCAGTACACTGAAAGAAAAATGCTCCATATATTTAATGAATCATTTTCATAAAAAAATGTTCCTTGGGTAAATGAAAATTTTCATTGTCTAAATGGAATTTCATAGTTATAATGAAAACTTAAGTTTGTCCAAGTTAAACAAAAAATTTTAATTGGGAACATAAAAAAAACAATATACAAACATAACTGTATTCATAAATTAATACAAAATTATAGTTTCCTTAAAAAAATGTTTAATTGTTAATTAAAAAATGTAAGATTTAATAATTTCGTACATCTAATGTTACATGTATGCCATTAAATTTATGAAATCAAAAAATTTTTTTATAGAAGCAATATATTTCAATAATTGCCTTCATAAATTTAAATTTTCATTATGACAATAAAAATGTCATTATAGTAATGAAGCAAAAACTTTCAATTCACTTTCAATCAACGTTGTTATTGTTATTATGGACAATTTAATCCCCGGTAGACTAGCTGGTAGTGAGCTAGTCTATCAGCACCGAGGTTGCGCGATCGATTCCCGCCAGAGACAGAAAAAAAAAAATAAAAAATAAAATAAAATAAACAATAAACAGCCATGTCACAGAGTACAATTCCGTTCGGAAACGGAATTCATTCCGTATTTTGGTGCTTCAGAAAATGACGAAAAAATGTTTCGGAATGAAACCATTTTTTTTTTCATGAACGGTATGGGAGTTGTCTGTATCTGAAAGGCCATAAAACTATTAAAATACACTTTCCATCAACAAACAAATATGTTTTCTTCAATTCCGAACGGAATCATTCCGAATGGAATTGTACTCTGTGACATGGCCCAAAATAAGAAAAAATAAAAAAATAAAATAAAAAAATTTAAAACAAATAAAAAAAAAAAATTTTACTTTATTGAAAGTATTCATCCAATGAATAATATTCATAGATCAAATGTAATGTTTCATTAAATCCTTTTAATGAAACAGGTTTCATTGATCCAACTAAGCGCTGCATAGGTTCCTTTTTAATGAAATTTTTCATGGGATTAATGTCAAAATTCATTGGTATTGCGAAGAAAATTCTTTCAGTGTAGGCTTTACTCTTGAATCAATCGAACCTTGTAAGCGTGTTTATTCAAATCTTTATTCAAAATTCGCTTCAGTGATGTTCGTAAGATTTTCAATTGTTGGGCACGACAACGAGTCGAGGTTGATTTTCTGCAGAACGAACTGGGCGAGCATGCACAGCTCTTTTCACATTTCTTACAAACGCGGTTTCCTGAATTTCGCGCACACTTCTCCCGATTGTGGACACATTTGGACGATTATGCTGATGAAAAAAATCACAAAGTGCCCAAAATGCATTTTGATTTGAACGCCCATTTTCCTAAAATGCTTCAACAATCTTAACGGGCTGCTCAATTGTGTACCTCTCGATGCACAGAGGAGTATTTGGCCTGAAAAGCTGGCCAAAATTATTAAACGTGTTTTTTGAATTAAAAGTTTTAGTTTTTTGATAGTTTTAGGTGTAGTATGATATAAAAAGTCTAGTGGCAGATTTTGAAAAAATTACACTGCGCAACAAAAGTACACTGCGCAACAAAAAAATTTTTCTCTACCCTAGAAATAAAAGTATGTGGACTATATGGATTTTGATGCCCTTAATTTAAATCTGTATTCCGTTTTTCTCTAGTACGTTAGGATTTTCTTTTAAAGGCGGGGCATACTTCACCCCCTAAATCGTTGGGTTGCCTTATATATTTTGCCATAACTTGAAAACCTGTTCTCCGATTTTAATAGCAGGAGGATCAGAAGATGCACCGGAAAATTCTGCATATTACTATTACTATTCTATTACTATTTTGGAGTTATTAAATTTTATGGCGTTTTCAAAATGCAATAAAAAAATTTAAGAACCAAAAAGTTTAAATTTTTAAGATTTTTCTAAAAGCCACATTCCTAAGGAATAAAAGTTGGTATAAATCGCAAAACTCAATTAACAAATGTTGATTTTAAAAGTTTAAACTCATTCTTGACAGACTGTATGTACAATGTACATACATACAAATGATTTACAGTCTAATTAAAAAAAAAATTTGAAAAATTGTAAGGCTCTTATAAAACAGTATTTTTTTTATGAAAAAAGGCTTTATTATATTTATTTTATATTATTTAATACTTTATAAACGGAAAAGTTAAACTAATAAAAATTCCTTACTAATTATTATGTCGTATTTGTATCCTCATTAGCTGCATCATCGGTGTCAGGAAGAAGTGTGATGGTTTCTGATGAAAAAGCTTTTTTATTATTCCGTTTTCTTTGCGTACTGCAGCTTATAAAAGGGTCACTGCTCAGAAATAACCTATTCAAGACATCTCGATTTGTATTGCTTCTGCAGAATTTCCTCGAATTATTCGTAAGATATAATCGTAAGTGCTTATTTTTGGCCTCGGCAGCTTCTTCTGACAATTGTCCCATTGGCAAGATTGCTTGCTTTATAACACTACTGGCATGAATAAGAATCTTGTGCATCGTAGGACTCATTGGGTGCCAGTTGTAAAGTTGCACATATATTTCGGTAGTTTTATGTGCATATTCCTTAAATTTCTCAATATTAAATCGGTGTCCGCTAGTTATTGCTTTCAATATTATTTTCAGGCGGTTGATTAATTCTTCATTTATTCCAGTGATTTTCGATGCAGTTGCTGGGTCCGAAAAAAAACTTCTTGATGTGTTGCCATCATTAGTGCTACCGTATCCTGGTTTTGGAACATCTACAAGTACTCCTATCTCGTCTTTAAGTCTTTTTTGGATGAATATCTTCCTCTCTTTAACAATTTCTTTATCTTCATCGCTCCTTGCTTGCCACTTTTTAATTGGCAGTTTATATGAGAGATGAAGTATCGATTCTAAAAAGCGTATGCGTGCATGTAAAGTTGATAGTCCAAAACTCAAGGCATCACAGTTCAGAGGAACATTCTTCTGCAACGCGTTAAAATCGTTCGAAGTTTGACCGCAAATGTAACACCTCGTTGTCATTGCAGACTTGTAAAACTCTTACATCTTTGAATGTTTATTTCATTGCAATATTATTTTATTTTAATTTTTTTCATATACATACCCAGGTATGTAGCTGTTGACATAAAGGTTAATAATTATTCTATTAGGTACGTACATATATTTATTTTTTTTAACAAATAATGTTTTGTAGAGCAGGTATATAAAAATATATTTTATGGGGATGTGTGGGACATTCCCTTAAAACTATTTTGGATAATTATGAATTTTTGCAATTTATAATTACATATAGGCAGATATTAATATTGTGAAGTGTTAAAAGTGATGTGAATAACAGTTTAAATCAATAATTCAAAATACATAAAAGTTAATGACGATAAAAAGGTATAAGAAAAAGTGCCCGATAAGCAAAAATAGAAAAAATGTTAAAATTTTAAAAAATCGTAAAAAATAATGGCGCAAACTTGCGCACACTTTTTTTTGGTTTCTAAAATTAGAGACTCCAAATTTTATTGTGGTATAAACCATAATTCGTAGACATGCTAACCTCACCTCTTCTTTTCCTTTTTTTGCAAAAAAAAGTGTATAATTTGTTTTTTTTTTAGCTATTGAACGAATTGTTTCAACATTAATATTCAACATATTTTAATTTTTTTTTTCTTTTTTAAATAACTTTTGATCAAACCTTTCAGCGAAAAAAATAATCTTTGTTAAACCTTTATTCGTTTAGCCGCAAAAAAATATCATATAAACATCGAGAAACCGAAAAAAAACCTTTAAATCTCATATAATTTTCTTCACTTTCCTGACTTTAGCAAGGTCTCTGAGCTACAAATCGCAACTAAAAGTCTTCAAAATTTACAATATAATGTAAAATATTGTTGTCTGCCGAGCTGCGTTCTTAGTTTTTAAGATTTCAGTTTTGCCTTTTTGGCCAGCTTTTCAGGCCAAATACTCCTTTGTGCGATGGTTGAATTTGTCAAAGACTGAAACAAAGAAAAATCAAATTAAGTTGGACAAAAAACTTGACATTAAGCTGTGACTCACAATTAACATCGTGCATTATGGATAAACCACCCTTAATTATAATTTTAAATTCTCCTGCAACTAAAAAAAACGCCCTTCTACACGAGCAAAAGTTATTACACCAAATAAATTAAGTATAACCGGCCGGCCATATTTAACTAGTAAAACGTTTTTAACTTATAAACTATGAAATTGGTATCAAGAACACGATCAATTAATTAAATATAAAATTGTTTTAAAACAACTACAGCAGCAACTTCTATTAGTAAAAAACTTGTAAGTATCGTAATAATTGCCAAAACTTTATAGCTGAAAATATTGACAAGAATTTAGATGTCAAATATAAATCAAATTTAATACGAATGGAAGCCAAAAACAGACATAGTTATTCAACGATGTTTAAAAGATATTGCCCAGCTAGCATTTTTATACCCACACCACAATAGTGGAGAGGGTATTATGCATTTGTGCTGATGTATGTAACGCCTTAAAATATTGTTCCTAGACCCACCTTAAAGTATACCGATCGTCTTAGAATCACTTTCTCAGTCGAACTAACGATGTCCGTCCGGCTGGCAGGCTGGCTGGCTGGCTGGCTGGCTGTCCATGCAACCTTGTGCGCAAAGTACAGGTTTGGAGATAATTTGATGAAATTTGGGTCATAGGTTCTTATTGGCACAAGGACCAAGCCTATTGAAAATGGGCCAAATCGTAGGACCACGAGGGAAGTTAGGGGGAAATTTCTTCCTCTCAGAAACTATCAAACCGATTTCAATGAAATTTAAAACATAGATAGAACCATATTTATATGGACACAAAATGTATGCATTTTAAAAAAAAATGGGACCACGAGGGGAGATAGGGGCAATTTCTGCCTCTCAAACCGATTTAAATGAAATTTAAAACATAGATAGATCCATATCTATATGGGCACATTAGCTATATAGTTTTTCAAAAATAGGACCACAAGGGGAGGTAGGGGACAATTTCTACCTCTCACAAACTTTCAAACCGATTTTCATGAAGTTTATAAAAATAGATAAATCTGTATTTATATGGACACATAAGCATGATGTGTTTTTAAATACTGTGGTGTAGGGTATCATATGGTCGGGCTTGACCGACTATACTTTCTTACTTGTTTTATCATATTCTTATCATTTAGGAATCAGCTTTACGAGCAAAATACCCGAATATGAGCTCGTTTTTTAATCAGAAATGATACTCTCGTTGTGAGAAAATGGTACCCTACAGATGAATCACCTGAAAGAATCATTTGTGATACAATTTTTTGATTTTCTTTTGAGCATTTTAATGTAAGTTTTTATAATCATTATGAAGACGTTTTCGTCTAATTTTTCAATCATAATTTATGTATGTATGTATGTATATCATTTTTGTTTATATTTCTTTTACTTTTTAACTGTTTTTTATTTTTTTTTCGATAAATCAGCACCATTATGTCTTTTGATTATTCAAACCAGCATTATTTTAAGCCAAACTAAAGTTATCGAAATATTTAAAAATCATTATTTCAACATATCACTGAATCATATATGAATCCTTTTTCTATCGCTTGGGTGAGTTTTGCAAAAAATAATCAGCCAAATGCTAGCTGGGTGGCATATACATACATACTTACAAACAGACGATCACATAGCCAGACTAGTGGTTTAATTTTATACAGTAATGTTTATAAAAAGGGCAGAATAGTTTAAACACAAGTTAGAGTGCTATATTCGGCTGTGCCAAACTTTGATACCCTCCATCGACAGTTCGAATATTTTAGGAGTAATATCTGTATGATGTCTTTTTATTATTATAATCTTTATAAAAACAGACATCAGCATTAAAATAAGTTTAAACCTATAATAAAATATTGACCGACAGTCAGAACAGTTTAAGCCGAACCTTAATGATGTTCAGGTGGGCAATTTATATTGAAGCGATGGTAAGCTATGAACCAATCATCCCTAAAATTCTGCAGAGTGATTTCTGGTATTAAAAAACATAAATTTCAGTAGATTGCTAAATATGGGATTTAAGGTAAATTGAGGCGCTCAGCGCCAAAACGGCCTAAGACCAAAAAAATGGTCCTGAGAAAAACAAAGTTAAAAGAAAATAAGTTTTTAAAATATTTTTTTTTTTTTTTTATTAATCGTTAATAAATATTAGTTGTAATATTTGTTTTAGGTTAATTATAAGGTCTTAATTAACTTAGATAAAGACAGTTTTCAACAGTCAATACAAAAATTAAAGTGGCTTAGGCCATTTTGGAATTCATTGATAAATTGATATATTGATAAGAACTGAGGGTTTGGCCATTTTGGCTCCATATATTACAACATACAAAATTTCTTCAGATAAATAATAAAAATAATTTTTAGCGTTTTAAATAATACAAATTAATAATAATAGTTATTCGTCTTCTTCCTGAATATCTTCTTCTTTGGCTGTCGAATTTGTTTTTAAATTATTCTCACTGAAATGCTGATGACATTTTAACGGACATGGACATTCAAGTGCATTAAGTGTTTTAGCTGGCTTCATAACTCCTTTCACAGTTTTATAAGATTTTCCAGAATTTCTCTGAACTTTACTTACGTGTTTTTTTCCAGTTAGATTTCTTGGCAATCCGTTTTCTAGTAGATATTTTCAATTCATTGCTGCTTTCAACTTCTATATATGGTTCAGCTGGCCTGCTTTCATTTTCTGTTATTCCGATCTGGGATTCTGTTGCCGCAAGTCCCGATGGCCCAGGCAATGTATGTTCAGAAGAGAGCGATGAAATTGATGACCCACTTGGTGTTGGGACATACTCCGATCCAGAATTTTCGAAGTCTTGTAAACTCATGGAGTCAGCATCAGACATGTTTATTCACGTACTATTTTTTTCTTGCTAATACATTTTCAATTAAAAAAACTGATAACACACTTCAATAGATCTTATGAACTTACCTTTGACAAAATAGTGGATTTATTATTTAAACAAAAATAACTATTTAACGAGCTATTAAAATTTCAGTTTGACATTTAATGGGTAGAAGCAACAATCAAAACAAACTATGAAACCAAGGTTGATTAAAATGCATTTTGGAACAAAAATCGCAACAGGTGATGGCGTAATTAAACTTTATTACTTAAACTATGGTTTTTACTTAAACATACGTTTTTAGCCTAACCCACACATATTTTTTATTTCTAGGATTCGATTTGGCCTAAGCGGCTTAGGCCATTATGGCATCCACATTTTTTTTTGAACTTTGCATAGAGGAAAAACAGTTTTCAGCAGGTAGTATAACCTAGTATTATACTATGCAATAGGGAGTTTTTTTAGTATTTATTTCAGAAGGTTCCGGTTACATCAGCATAGTCAGTTTGATTTTTTTGAAAATGAGGGTTAGGCCGTTTTGGCGCTGAGCGCCTCAATTATGGACCGTATATCACAAAATTGCATTACATTTTTTCTGTCCATATGAAGCTTAGTTGGAAGAAAGTTTACCGCAAGTTCCATATATCTTCTACGGTTTTAGGCGTATTTAATTATTTTACCAGAGTGGGCTTTATATGGGCCTAGAGTAAATATGGACCGATCTTCACGAAATTTCACAGTTCTAGTCCTATAAAACTGTGACGTACCAATTTCTATTATGATAGCATTGTTAATTAGGGTTTCAGGCGTACTATACTGTTTTCCGGGAGTAGGGCTTATATGGGGCCAAGGGTAAATTATGGACCGATCTTCACGAAATCTTACAGCATGATTTCCAGTCGAATAAAAAGAATTTTTGCAAAATCTTATATCATTCTGTGCATTTTTCCACCATTTATGTTAGTTTTTGTAACAAAATTATAAATTTTAAATTTGTTTTAGGTGGTGGTTCCACATTTTTATTCATAGCTCTGATCCTACTGAACCGATTTCAATCCCAAACTGCTTAGGATAACTAGAAGCAATTTGACACTAAGTTTGTTTATTTCTTTTGAGTTTTTCGAAAGTAAGCGTGTTTTCAACAGACGGACAGACAGACGGACATGGCTAAATCGACTTAGAATAACTCAAGGACCCAGAATATATATACTTTATGGGGTCTGAGATGAATAATAAAAAAGTTTCACACGAAATGACAAACTTAGTATACCCTCTTCACAATTAATTGTTGTGGAGGGTATTAAAATTCTTGATAATATTAAAATTAAGGAATTATGAATTTGTGTGTGTGTGTGGGGGGTGGGCTCTGAAAACTAAGTTTTAGTATCCGACAAATCATTTAGAAAATATTTCTTCTGATTTTTATCTTTTGTCGGCCGTCAGTTGTGTGGAATTTAGAAGAAGTCATGTCTGATTTGTTAATTTTTTTCTATGAAAAAATATGTATTTCAACGAAATTTCTTTCCCAGAGGGGCTTTTCCGTGGACCAAGTTAAAAGATTTCTGTCATGTTTCTTCTCTTTAGAAGTATGTATCTATGTAAAACTTCAATATCCTACCTATTTCCTAGTTACCTTTGTTGGAAAAAGCTTTAATTTTGGGGTATTGAGCCTACACTCAAATATACCCGAAGCGGCATTAATACACGCAGAGAAAAATATGGTTGGGCATGGTTACGGCAACAACACTATGTTCATTGTAACAATATATGGTTGTCGTACACAAATAATTGTTATTTTTATTTAATATCAACAATATTATAGTTACTGTAAACATATCAATGTTTATCGCAAATATAAAATTGAGTATGGTTGACCGAAAAATAATTATTTTTCTAACAACTAAATTATGATAACTTTCTAAACATATTATACTACATGAAAATCAATTAAAATTTGCTGATAATTTTTCATTCTTGACTCAATCTGGGCTCGTACCCAGGTGTTTACGGACAGGTTACCCTGACATGTTTCGATTGCAACCACTCAATCTCCTCAGAGGGCTTGCCGTTTAACACTCGCAGCCATCGACGACTGCTGACGTCATTAGTCAAACATCAATCCTTAAACCAAAAGTACGAAAAAACAGAAGTAAAGGAACAACATGTTAAAGTAAATTAAAATAGATAATCATTCAAAGCAAATTTCGATCTACCAAAGGTTGAATACAATTTGGTTTAAGGATTGATGTTTGACTAATGACGTCAGCAGTCGTCGATGGCTGCGAGTGTTAAACGGCAAGCCCTCTGAGGAGATTGAGTGGTTGCAATCGAAACATGTCAGGGTAACCTGTCCGTAAACACCTGGGTTCGAGCCCAGATTGAGTCAAGAATGAAAAATTATCAGCAAATTTTAATTGATTTTCATGTTGTAAAATTCCTTTCTTCATAAAAATAATTTAATGAAAATTAAATTTAATGAACTTAAGCCTAATTAAAAATATTAAAAATTTGGATTAAAAACCATAAATAGTTCAATAAAATAACCACAATACTAATAATTGTTAAAGCTAAGGCACGAGCTCTATGTTTGCATTTGTCCTTCAAGTTGTGCTGAAAAGGTCAACAAGAAAAAGAAAGACAAAAAAATGAAAAAACAAAAAAATATATGTACTTTGAACTTCAAGAAGAATTCTTGACAAAAGTACGAAAAAACAGAAGTAAAGGAACAACATGTTAAAGTAAATTAAAATAGATAATCATTCAAAGCAAATTTCGATCTACCAAAGGTTGAATACAATTTGGTTTAAGGATTGATGTTTGACTAATGACGTCAGCAGTCGTCGATGGCTGCGAGTGTTAAACGGCAAGCCCTCTGAGGAGATTGAGTGGTTGCAATCGAAACATGTCAGGGTAACCTGTCCGTAAACACCTGGGTTCGAGCCCAGATTGAGTCAAGAATGAAAAATTATCAGCAAATTTTAATTGATTTTCATGTTGTAAAATTCCTTTCTTCATAAAAATAATTTAATGAAAATTAAATTTAATGAACTTAAGCCTAATTAAAAATATTAAAAATTTGGATTAAAAACCATAAATAGTTCAATAAAATAACCACAATACTAATAATTGTTAAAGCTAAGGCACGAGCTCTATGTTTGCATTTGTCCTTCAAGTTGTGCTGAAAAGGTCAACAAGAAAAAGAAAGACAAAAAAATGAAAAAACAAAAAAAATATATGTACTTTGAACTTCAAGAAGAATTCTTGACAAAAGTACGAAAAAACAGAAGTAAAGGAACAACATGTTAAAGTAAATTAAAATAGATAATCATTCAAAGCAAATTTCGATCTACCAAAGGTTGAATACAATTTGGTTTAAGGATTGATGTTTGACTAATGACGTCAGCAGTCGTCGATGGCTGCGAGTGTTAAACGGCAAGCCCTCTGAGGAGATTGAGTGGTTGCAATCGAAACATGTCAGGGTAACCTGTCCGTAAACACCTGGGTTCGAGCCCAGATTGAGTCAAGAATGAAAAATTATCAGCAAATTTTAATTGATTTTCATGTTGTAAAATTCCTTTCTTCATAAAAATAATTTAATGAAAATTAAATTTAATGAACTTAAGCCTAATTAAAAATATTAAAAATTTGGATTAAAAACCATAAATAGTTCAATAAAATAACCACAATACTAATAATTATACTACTCGCAATATATTACCATAAAAAATAATAATAAATTAAAAAAAATTAAAATAATTAATAGTGCAAAATATCGTAGTAAAATTCAACAACAAATATTGAACTCCGCTATTTTGTTTATATCAAGAAAAATTTTAAAAAGTCACAAAATAAAAAATCGATACAAACAAATTTTAATTTATTTTGTATTTTTATGCCAGCTATGAAAGGTGCTGTATCATAATATGATTGCTTTTAAATTTATTATGATTAACATGATGATAATATGATCACTTCTTAGCTTATTATGATTAACATGACAATAATATGATTAATTTCTTAGCTTATTATGATTAACATGATAATAATATGATTACTTCTGAACTTAGTATGATTAACAGAATAATAATATGATTAATGGAAAAATATTATGATGTACTATTACGATTATATTTAGTCATAATATGATTCAATAATAATCTTAATATGGTGACTACAATCATGAATCTTATCATAATATGTTGCTCTTAGAATATGTTTACCACAACCATGTTTTTTCTTTGCGTGTAGTGCTGCGATTACGTATTTTATTGAATGAAGTACAGAAAGATTGATTCAAGACGTATTTTCAATCGCGAAATACTTAACTTATCCATATTAAATCCCGAATTCATATTTTTGTCATTGATTTAAGTAAAACTAAGATTTAACCATTTCAAAATGCGCTTGATTTAAAAATTATAAACTTGATTAAATCCCGAATTCGTACTTAAAATAATCCGAAAATGAGATTGATTCAAGTAAAACTAAGATTGAATCAATCTCAAAATGCGCTTGATTTACGTATTATAAAGTTGATTTAATCCCGAAATCGTACTTGAAATATACCAAAAGTGAAATTAGAAGAAGAATTTTATTATGATTGATTTACTTACCCGTTTCACACCTTACAGAATTTCAATTATAAAACACCAGCATCATTCCCGATATGGTTTTTACTTTCAAAACTTAATGTACATACTTATATAACGGAAAATATAAACTAAATGAGAACTCTTGCTTCAAATTTTACTTTTTAAAAAAGAAAATAAGGTGTTTTCGTCTTGTTCTGTTGTTTCTACACTACAACAAGTAAATCGTTTTTTAACTACTTTTGTTGTGTTGTTGTAGTGTTTTCAACAAACTTTGATAAGTTAAATGAGAGTAAAACGCTCACTTTGTAATTTTACTCTCACCAACGAAAAGTTTAAACTTTTCTTTTACTTGGTTTAAGAATTTTGTACTTATTTTCAGAAATTCCGAGACTGGTTTTCGAAAGTAATTCCCTTTTTTTTTTTTTTTTGAGTACGACTTGTACTTGAAATAAGAAGAAAATGCTTAATTTATCCCTAGTGTTTTTCCACTTCAGAATTGCTTAATTTAATTTCAGACAAACTTTTTATACATTTTCTAAAGTTTTTCCAAGTTTCAACTCCAATGCTCATCTTGTGTAACCACTATCATATAAAAAAGCTTATTTCTCAGGGAGAGTTAATAATAAACAATTTTCCACATGAACAGGATATGTGGAAGGTGTTAACGTACAATTTTGCTTTCCTTCCCCACTGTCAGAACAATATTTGAAAAGAGACTGAGTGAACTAATATACCAATTAGAACTTTATTGTTATGCCAAGGAGATACATATTGTGTGTTGGCTACTGAAGATAATAAACCAAACCAAGTCCAGTTCT
The DNA here is from genome assembly GCA_930367215.1 of Pollenia angustigena. NCBI lineage: Eukaryota > Metazoa > Arthropoda > Insecta > Diptera > Polleniidae > Pollenia > Pollenia angustigena. The sequence goes on from OV884059.1 coordinate 74,917,077, forward strand.
AAAATTTTTGGTTAAAGATAGCGGTTATCACTGCACGGTACCTTGATGTTAGCATTGACTGTAATGCGTCACAATTGAACTTCGCACAAGCCTTTCAACCTAACCTAACCTAACCTAACTTAACCTAAGCTAAGCTAACCTTGCACTGCACGAATTTTGACAATAAAATTCAATGATTTTCAAGCGTTGTTCGTTTGTAAGTCTATTCACAGTGAAATGGCAAACCCTACTGGGAATTTTTGGCATTGCCATATGTTACGAATCTTTTTTTTACACCGAAAAACTAAATATTAAAAACCTTTACTCATGTGTAACAAATCGAATTTTTGGTGGTGGCTATAAAAAGGGAAAAATTCTCTATGAGTTGCTTATCTGCAGAGATATTATATATCATAAGATAGCAAATTGCATAAACTTTTAAAAAGTGTTTAATTTTAAGTAAAATATCAAAACACTGAGATAAATAGAACATGTTTTCACAGTTCAAATTGTGCTCTTTTCTTACTCCTGGCTGTTTTTAAAATGTTTAAAATATTTTTTATACCCAAAAGCTTGTGCAGGCCTCCGTAGACATGCTAAAATAAATTGAAACTTGTCGTCTTGTGTTTTTAATTGTCCAAATAAATTTCTTAATAAATTATAAGAAATCCATTGAATTGAATACTCACGAAAAGAAACAACCCCAAAAAAGAACTTTAATTAAGAAATTTGTATACAAAAATACTCAAGTGTATAGTTTTTGTTTTTTTTTGTTTGCTCGATTAACTAAAAAATATGGAAAATTATACTAAAATAAATGCGTGCACGCATTTTTTTTCTAAAAAAGTTTTTGATTGAGTTTAAATTGAGCAGAGTTGCGTTGAATTAATGGGTTTTTTCTGTGTCGTCTTGTTTGTATTGGAAATTAAACCTGGTTGAAATAATTAATTTAATTTATTTTGATTTGATTGGTTCGTAGATGTTTTCGCACTGATTTTAATAAATTATTTATGATGTGCGTTTTTAATTTTTGCGGTTTTGAAAAAATTTCGATTTTATTGATGGAATTAACCCATTTTGGTGGACGGTGCTTTTTTACCCTTCACCACAGATAAAAAGTGAATACATCATACCATAATAAGACCGAATGTTTTTCTCTGCAAAACGCCCATGACATATAAACTAGAAACCCGAATTTGGATTAGATATTTCTTATACTTAAGGAGTATTTAATGTTGAGAACGAGCCAAAACGGTCCATTAATTAACCTAGACGCCATACAAGTATCCTCAGGTGTTAACAATTTCTCTATATAACAAACCAAGCCCAGGTTTTAAAAATCTTGGGCCATCTTTAGCTTAAGGATCTTAAAATGTTGTCAGAAAAAATTGCTTTAAAAATGTCTTGCAGGTGTGTGAATTGTCAATTTTTGTCTTACACCGTTGTCAGACAAAGCATTGTCAGTTAATTGTGAGACAGTAATACTATCAGACATTTGATAGTCGGGTGAACACCCTTCTCCAGCATTGACGGATAATTGTCTGACATTGTAAGCTAATTTTTTGTTGCCAAATGTGTAAAATGAATGCATCTGAGAATGATAAAATTTAAGGAAAAATATTTCTATTGGCATCGCTGCACGTACATATGAGTAAAAACAATAAACAATAGAAACAGTTTATCGTCCAACAATAAATTTAAGTGCATTTATCAAGAATAAAAATTGGAAATTAAGCACTACAAACTTAATCTTATTAATTAAAAATCTTGTATAAGTAAAATTTTTCAAAATCAAAAGTTAAAACGAATTAAACGATGTGGACCGCTATCGTTTGTTAACATTTTCAACGATAAACAGCTGATTAGTGCCTCACTAACAATTTTCAGTCGATCGACAATCCATGCCAACGATAGCGTAATAGCCTTTTCACACTTGTCAACATTTAACATTTAACATCAATTTGCGAAGATGTTGGAATTTTCCCATAAGAAATACATACGGCTAAAAATTAAAATTTTTCAACATCTTTACAGAATGTTCCCTTTTACATTTTTCGATTCTTTTAGTGTCTTCACTAGAAAAGTGGAAATAAATTCTGTTATTATTGTGGCATCACTGACTAAATGGAAGTTGCTTTGAAAGCAACGTTACCATTTCTCAAGTTTTTCCTTTTTTGCAAGCCCTTTTTTGCTAAAATTATTAAAGAAAATGAATTAGAAATACATTTTGGTTTTATCTTTTAAAATGTTGGGACTTTTGTAGAAAAAACATATTTAAAAAAAATAAAAAATTTTTTCAGAAATGGTGACATTTTTTATTGATAGTAGATGTTAGATGTTTCAAGTGTGAACGCGTATTCCACATTTTCAACATCTTCCATGCGTTCCTCCGAAATGTATGCAAGTGTACAAAGGGTATAACAGTCGTAATACAAATTTGCGGTCATCTAATGGCTAATAAATAAGTGAACGTTAAAACGATGGTTTAGTTGAACTAAACTTGAGTTTATATATAGTTTAAACTCATCAACTGTAAACCAGTGAGTGTCTCATGTATTATATGTAGCTTAAAAAATAATATGTGGAAGCACTATAATAAATGTTGTCAAATTCATATGGTCTGTATTGGCAGTTTAAACGCCCAATTTTTTGCGTTTAAATATGGTTTATATGTTTAAGGACTTATAGATTTGTTGGTTTAAACACATTTTAAACCAAAAAGAGCGTTTAACTTGTACTGATTTATTAGCCCTAAGAAATACTTTGCGACCACAAATGTGAAAATCAGTAACTTGTGTTGTGGTTGGCGACAGACACATTTTGTTCAAATATTAAACGAAATTTTTCTTTAACCACTAAAATAATATTTAGTTTTAAAACAACACCACCATTTTTTTTAAACACAAAAAGAAGAACACTCGGGATAAATTAAGTTTTTTATACTTACTTTAAGTACGAGTCGTAAGAAGTACGTAAGTAAGAAAAGCACTAAAACGTACTTAAATCAATCGTAAATGGGATTTTTTCGAAAATCAGTCCCGGAATTTCTTAAAATAAGTACAAAATTCTTAATCCAAGTAATAAAAAGATTAAACTTTTCTTTGGTGGTGCCACACTGAAAGTAAAATTACAAAGTGAGCGTTTTAATCTCATTTAACTTATCAAGGTTTGTTGAAGACAACACAAGTAGTTAAAAAGCGATTGGCTTGATGTGTGTAGAAACAACAAAAACAACAGAACATGACGAAAACACATTATTTTCATATTTAAAAAGAAATGTTGAAAACAAGAGTTCTCATTTAGTTTATATTTTCAGTTATATATGAACATTAATTTGTTTTAAGTAAAAACCAAATCGTGAATGATGCTGGTGTTTTATAATTGAAATTCTGTAAGGAGTTAAATGGGTAAATTAATCAATCATAATAAAATTCTCCATCTAATTTTACTTTTGGTTTATTTCATGAACGAGTTCGTGAATCAATCGCGTTTTGAAATTGGTTCAATCTTACTTAAATCAATATCATTTTCGGATTATTTCAAGTCCGAATTTAGGATTGAATAATTAAATTAAGTATTTCGCGATTGAAAATCCGTACTTGAATCAATCTTTCTGTACTTCATTCAATAAAATCCGTGCTCGCCTTACTGTTAATACCGCTTCGGATGGATTTGATTACGAATGGATTGATTTTTTTTTTAAGTGCACCAATAAAATTATAAAGTTTTAAAATATATAAATTTTTCTTATCATTCGAATGTGTTTTCTAAGTAAAATTACAATTTGTTTTTAAAGAATGCTGACGAAGGTCGTAGCGGGCTAGAAAATGCATTACATTCTGCTGGTTTTTTATAGTTGTATAAATTTTCTGTACAATTTACTTCATTGGTAGCTAAAGGATAGCTAAAGTAAGCCTCGTAACAGAAATATACAAACGAAAATGCTGATAGTTCATAGAAAATATTCCTGGACAATATTGAAGGAATAAGACTATTAAGCGGTAATATTACTGTATATGATAATCGCCGTATTATTTAAATTTTGTCCTATATTACGCAATAAGTCGCATAATGGTTTCATTCATTCAATAAAAATGTAAACATAACCTTTAGGAATAACATAAGCAGCATTATACAATGTTGCCAACACACATCACTTTCTTTTCCTTGTGCAATAAAAATCAAAAGTCTTTTGATTGTTGCCAATATTTTCTGCCACCTTCGAATATCACATACACATTGGCGATATAATTGTACAATACGTAAAATTGAACAATTTTATTGCAAGTGTATGAGCCGCTTTAAAGTATAAAAGCTTTAATAAAAAGTTGTAATTTGACATAGAATGCACATTAGACCGGGTCGACCTCCATACAAAAAAAAAAAGTTGTGCCAGCCACCCCCTAGAATGAAAGATATGTCAATGAAGTTTCTAAAACAGGAAAAACATTTTTTTTGCCACGCCCCAAAATACAGCACTTTTGGTTTTTTATATGTAGCGCTGCCATTTAAAGTCCGATCTCATCATATCGCATATCGTTGTTCATGGCTTGATAGTGGCTTCATTTTTGTCTTTGGTGACTTTTCAATCCGTCCTGAAATTCTGGGCACCACTTATGCCATATCGGATCCTTCCCCCAAATGTCCAATTTTTTTGACGGTCCAAGAAAGTCCTTATAAAACTACGTATGTTGAGATTTTAATATGCTCACTTTTATGACACGCCTCCAAATAAAGCCCCTTTTTCTGTTTCACATACATACTACATTAAAACAATATGATATCATGAGATCGGACTTTAAATGGCAGCGCAACATATAAAAAACAAAAAGTGCTGTATTTTGGGGCGTGGCAAAAAAAAATTTTTTCCTGTTTTAGAAACTTCATTGACATATCTTTCATTCTAGGGGGTGACTGGCACAACTTTTTTTTTCGACCCACCCTAATGCACATTTGAATAATATGAAAAATTTAATGAGAAATCAATTTCCAGATTCTATTTGTTTAATAAATTATTTTTCACAAAATTCTATTCGTTATTTTTTATTTACCGCTTTGTTTGTTTTGTGTTCACTCCTTTGTTTTGTATTCTGCTTTGTTTGTAGCACAGAGTTGTATCTTTGTGGCTTAATTTACTAGACTAAGGTTGATTTATGGAATTGTTGATGTGGCAATACGGTCATTTGACAAAGAATTAAGGCTCAACGAGAATATGCATAAACAAACTTAAGCTACTGCAAAGAAAAAAAACGAAAATGCCATCAAATGCATTTAAAAAACAAAAGCAAAATAAAAAACATTTGATTCCGTACGGAATATGCGATTAGTTTCGAACTTTGCTTAAGCAAATTCCAATTTCATAAAACTTAATAAAAAGTTTCCTTAAGTTCAATATGGGCTGTCCCATATGATTAGCATGTATCACACATTGGCTGAAGCCACGTTATTCACATTCAGGTTGTGACTTAAATGAATTACTTTAGAAACGTAAAACCTGGCGACCGACAAGTCGATAGTTAATGGGGCGTTGATGAGAAAGATAAGTCCCAATCCACATTATGAAGCAATTGCTGCGAAACATTTGAGTTTGTTGATCAGAGGGGAAAGACAAATGCAAAGTGTAATTTGTTTCATGTGCAAACAGTTTTTGTAAATCTGTGTTCATACGGCTCATGTCTTATTTTTTTCTATGGACACGAATGCAGTTTCAAAAGAGAATTGAAGAAAGTTTTTGCAGCAAATGTTTTATAATACGGATGAGAACTAATGAGTGACTTGTTGTTGCTCGCTTAAGCTGTTGATCGACGTCGTGGTCCAGGCGGGACCACTGGGGCCTTTATTTCACCTAAGCCCCAAATTCGATCTTTATAACAACATGGCAAGTAGGTTGTTCTTAATTCCTTTCTGCAAATTATTTTCCCTTATAAGCGTTTTGCGCTTATTTAAATTTTGCATTCCGAAGTCATTAATAAATAAATTTTCAATTCATTCATATCAACTTAATAAAAAGTAATTTAACTACTTTTTTTTTGTTAACAAATATTAAATATGTTTTACATGAAGAAAACGAATTATGCCTAAAAACGTGAATTGTATTTTAAATACTTAATTAAGCCCGGCTTATAAATTACAAATTTTTAATACCAGTTAGTGGTCGTATTTTAAATGGCTAAAAAACCAAAACCCAAAAAAAAAATATTAAAACAAAAAAACTTCCTGTGTTCCAAAACAATTTAAAAAAAACGTGTAAAAAATTTTAAAATACTTTAAAGGCTAAACTGAATTTTTAAAAATTAGCAATGAATTTTTTTCAAAAAAAAAAATATGGCAAAAAACTCCTTAATTTAAGTTTTTAGTTAGAAAATCTTTTAGCCCAGTCCAAATGCCCCATAGTGGTGGGAGGCACCAACTATTATATAGAATCTTTATTATGGGACATTTTAGTAAGTCCCACTGACCCTACGGACATTGATGGCTTTAACAACTTGCCATCAACTTCGATTGCCGCAGACATGGAAACCACAAGTGATGATGATAATAATGCTGATGACAATGTTGCCACAGTGTCTGGGAATGTGGAAAATGTATGTATACTTTTTTTAAATGACTTTTATATGTTTATATTTTGTTTTAAGTTTTTTTTTAAACAAAAAAAAAAAAAAAAATAAAGATTGTGCTCTTTTTTTAACATGCTGAGATTTTTTTCTTTTATTTTCTAAAACTATTTCTGGTTTTCAACTTTTAGTCCTCATTTATACCTGCTGCAAAAATGTTAACAACGTCATCGGAATTGTTGCATAACCATTTAAGGAATATTGATCCAGTAACTGCAAATCGTATACATCCAAATAATAAACGTAAAATAATGAGGTGAGTTTTGTATTTTAAAGTTTCTTTGTATTTGCTCAACATATTTTTTTAAAAAAGTGTTTTAAAAATAAATTAAGTAGAGATTCAATTTAACAAATTCTTATCAAAAATTTTGAGTGGCAAAAAAATATTATGTTTGTGTTGTTGTCCCTGGGGAATGAGGCTTGCAACTACATCTGCCAAGACTTTAAAGTTATTTGCCACATCAGATCTTTAAGTGGAAAGAATGGTTTGTTTTAGTATTTTTCTTATTTTTTTATTTTTTATATGAAAAAATTTGATATTGAAGAAAATATTTTTTGAGTATTTGATTTTTATTGTTGCCGAAACTAAAAAAATGCATTCGGAGTGACCAGTAATTTCATATAAAGGGTGGTTAAATCTTAAGGGCCGTTGTTGATTTTTAATAAAACACAAATTATTGTGGAAATTATTGTTTTTTCTTTTTATTATAATAATATTGGTTTGGTTCAATTATGTCTGGAACAAAATATAGGCCAAATGGCCGCCGCAACCTCGGCTGCACACCTACATCCGATGGTCCAAATTTTCGATGACGCTGAGGCATAATTGAAGTTATATGCCGTTAATGTGCCGAATGATCTCATCCTTTAGCTCTTGAATTGTTGCTGGCTTAGCGACGTACACCTTTTCTTTCAAATAACCCCAAAGAAAGAAGTCCAATGGTGTCAAATGGCGGCCAACTAGCATTATCACTCAAAAGAGCCATTGTTTCATTAGCTATGTGGCAAGTGGCACCGTCCTGTTGAAACCACAAATCGTCCAAATCCATATCTGCCAATTCGGGCCATAAAAAGTTCGTTATCATCTCACGATAGCGAACACCATTCACAGTAACTGCCTGACCGTCCTCACTTTGGAAAAAATACGGTCCGGTGATGCCGCCAGCCTATAAACCGCACCAAAAAGTCACTCTTTGTGGGTGCATTGGCTTTTCGACAATCAATGTTGGGTTATCATTCGCCCAAATGTGGCAATTCTGCTTATTGACGAATCCACTGAGGTAAAAATTTGCCTTATCACTGAAGATGATTTTCTTCGAAAATTGAGCATCCACTGTTGCCATTTCTTGCCACCATTCTGACCATTGACGTCGTTTGGAATGGTCAAGAGGCTTTAGTTCTTGAGTCAATTGCACCTTGTTAGTGTGTAAATGCCAGTCCTTATGCATAATGTTCATCAACGACGAGCGTGAGAGGTGCAATTTTATTATAATAATATTGGTTTGGTTCAATTATGTCTGGAACAAAATATAGGCCAAATGGCCGCCGCAACCTCGGCTGCACACCTACATCCGATGGTCCAAATTTTCGATGACGCTGAGGCATAATTGAAGTTATATGCCGTTAATGTGCCGAATGATCTCATCCTTTAGCTCTTGAATTGTTGCTGGCTTAGCGACGTACACCTTTTCTTTCAAATAACCCCAAACAAAGAAGTCCAATGGTGTCAAATGGCGGCCAACTAGCATTATCACTCAAAAGAGCCATTGTTTCATTAGCTATGTGGCAAGTGGCACCGTCCTGTTGAAACCACAAATCGTCCAAATCCATATCTGCCAATTCGGGCCATAAAAAGTTCGTTATCATCTCACGATAGCGAACACCATTCACAGTAACTGCCTGACCGTCCTCATTTTGGAAAAAATACGGTCCGGTGATGCCGCCAGCCTATAAACCGCACCAAACAGTCACTCTTTGTGGGTGCATTGGCTTTTCGACAATCACTGTTGGGTTATCATTCGCCCAAATGTGGCAATTCTGCTTATTGACGAATCCACTGAGGTAAAAATTTGCCTTATCACTGAAGATGATTTTCTTCGAAAATTGAGCATCCACTGTTGCCATTTCTTGCCACCATTCTGACCATTGACGTCGTTTGGAATGGTCAAGAGGCTTTAGTTCTTGAGTCAATTGCACCTTGTTAGTGTGTAAATGCCAGTCCTTATGCATAATGTTCATCAACGACGAGCGTGAGAGGTGCAATTGTTGGGCACGACGACGAGCTCAGGTGGACAGCTCTTCAGCCACACTATCGCGAACAGCAATAATATTTTCTGCATTATTTTTTCGATTGTACGTACATTTGGTCGCTTAAATTTACCGAAAAAATCACGAAGTGCACGATATGCATTTTGATTTGAACGCCCATTTTTATAATAAGCCTGAATAACTTTAACGCGTTGCTCGATTGTGTATCTTTCCATGGTTCAAATTGAGTTAGTCTGAAATTGAGAAATGTAAAATGAACTGCAGAACAGAACTTCACGTTTAGGTTTGGTTCACTTTCAACATCAGCCCTTAAAATTTAACCACCATTTATTCGTCTCAAAATGTCCTTACGATTGCAGTTAAGATGTCGCTTAGAGTGATTCATGTCGATTGTGGGCCTCGTTACCTTGGAAGCCCTGCAGCCATCTAGTTTTCTCCCTCTCTGATTAGCCATATCCAAATAGTGTAGATTTGACTTCTAATAGTTCCCAGGGGTTTTCCGGCTGTTATACCTTGCAGAGTATCCATAGCGGCTCCAGTCTTAGCCTTGGTCCGTCTGCCTGTTCGTTACCGTAATGGTCCCTATGCGCAGAAACCCAAATTAGAATAATGTCAGATAGTTCTTCCTTACACTGGTTAACGAGGAGGGACGTTGTGTTATACGACCTTAGTGACAATAGAGCCGCCTGGTTATCAACAAAAATACCAATTTAGCCGTTAATGCCCCTGTTATACCGTAATACACATGCTTTCCTTATTGCCAGCATTTCAGCATGAAATACGCTTGCTGCGCTCGGAAGACAGAAAAGGAGATTTATTTGCAGCTCTTTCGAGAAAACTTCACTAGAGAGTGTGAATCTCTTCCATTCCATTGTAAATTTCCAGCAGACTGTCAGTGTACGCCTCGGAAGGTATTTCAAAGCTTATGACATAAAGTCCTAATGAAGGAACGAAGAAGGAACGAACAGAAGTCGATTAGTTTGTGGCCGAGGACCAACACCAGTTATTTCTATAAGAAACTTGTGGTTTTTAAATTCAGTATAATCTGTAAAAGTTAAAAAAAAACGAATATCTTTTAAGATCTCGCTAAGGTCTGAATATTTTTCAGGCTGTTAGTTTTACAAACATTTCATTTCAGGAAACCAACAACAGTATCTTATATATTTTCCGGCCAGATACGTTTTTTCAGTTCCTTGAATTTAATTCTATAAAGTTTTGAATATTTTTGTTATGATAACAATCAAGTTACATATATCAACTTAATGGTACTTTTTGTTTTAATCCATTAAGATGCTGAACTTACATTTAGGCAAATAAAATGCTTAAATGATTTTCGTTTCAAGGGAACTTTTTAAATAAATTACCATAAAACATAAAAATTAGCAATTTTGGTTTATCTGTCTCAGATCATAGTCTAACAGAGCCAACATAATGGTACTTTCTTTTGCTGCCAATAAAACTCGTAGATATCTTGAAGTCTAGACGTTAAGCTATTTCTATAACTCACACTAAGGACGGGTTTTTGAGATGGGGATTAAGTTTAAACTTAGTTTAACGTTCTCTGCAACTCGGATTTTTCTGGTGAAATGTGATTTTTTGTTTATTATGTCATTAAAGACACACGTTTTAAGCAAGACTGCGCTGTTCCGGCAACATTTTGTATACAAACTTGGTATTGGCGGCACAAGTCAGTTTTTAGATTAACTAAACCTAGTTTAACTGAGATCTCAAAAACCCAGCCTAAATGTCCGGTCCTAAACTTGAAAAAAAAAAAAAAATCGTTTCTAAAGCCACTTAATCAAATTCAAATGGTCACTCGCGATTGAATTACAATATTTTTTGCTGCTTTTATAGCAGACTGGGGGAATATTAAAAAAAAAAATGTCAGGATGACATGATGCAACTTGAGGGGCATACTTGTAATCAAACTTCCGTAACTTTCCGTTTTTCGTCTTCTGTTTTATTTCTTTTATTGTAACAATTCAGAGAGGAACTATAAATTTTACAAATGAATTCAGTTTAGTTACATAGAATTTGTAAAAAAGAAATATAAATTAATATTTTTTATAAAATATATTTTAATGAAAAGCTACCACATAGAATCCAAGGAGTTGATTAGTTTCTACAGTTTCTTCGTGGCTGTGGTTGTTTTCTGCATTTAGAATCTGACAATCGGCAAGTGGCTGGCTGGCTGGCAGTGTTGGTTGGTATGGAATAGCGTGTTAGTACTTTTTGCACGACTGATTATCACCATCACCATCACCATCGCCATCACCATTATCGTCAGCCACAACATCTTTACATTACACTTTTTAAGATGTGCATTTGTTATATTATAACATACAATTTTTATTTTTTTTTGCTATTGCTGGAACGAAAATGAATGTATGATCAGAATATTAAAAGAAATTCTAGGGGATTTTAGTCTTAGGGGTCAGACAATTAAATGCAGCAACAAAAAAAAAAAGGTTTATAAGAGAACAACTAAAGTACGAGTTAAATATAAATAACTTACTAGAATAGCCAGCCTCATCTTTTTGCATTGTTTAAATGTGTTAATAATAAATAACCCTAAAAAATACAACCTTATTAGTAAGGGCAAGTTTTTCAAGCTTTCAGCCTGAAAAATAAGTTTTTGTTTATTCACAAGGATGCTGTATCTCTCACGAATGGTTTGTAACGTTAATAACTCATATAACATTTTGGAAAGAAAACGTTTGATATTTTTTCTCACAAAGTCATACAAAGAAATAGTTTTCTATGATATTTTCGAATTTTGTGCAAACAAAACATCGTTTGCTTGAAATTGTGCTTCCTTAGCTTGAAAAAAAAGTTCAGGCAATGCACATCAGAGATCAGCAATGAGTAGTGAAAAAGTGAGTAGAGCTAAATCATAACTCATAAATTCTTGTACTTATACGCACTCATACTTATTCCAATGTTATTCAAACTCATATTCACTCAAAAGTTTCATTTTATTCATCGTACTTATACTTAAGCTTCGTACAGACGATGGTCAGATGTTACAATATTGTAATTTTTCTGACAATAGTGCCGTTGTCAGATGCATTAATTTTACACATCTGCCAAATGAAAATGAGCTTACAATGTTCAGACAGTTGAAAGACATTTTTAGGCAATTTTAATGACAACATTGTAAGATCTGACCATCGTCTGTACGAAGCTTTAGCAACATTTGTTGTGTTTGATTTAGAATCTACTCAAGTCAATGTGTATAGACGAAGCAAAATGCGAGGCTGCCAGATTTGTCCCCGAAATAGCAAAGTGTCGATTTGGCAATTACAGTTTACTTAAGTTACATGTATGAAGTGGACGATTTTTCGGCAAATTTATCTGGCAGCGCTCATTATTAAGTTGTGTGTTTTCTCTGTTGTGTTAAAACGGTAAATGGATGAGCTAAATGATTTGAATCATTGTGAGTATTGTAAGTATTTTCTTGAAATTATAAATCAAGCTGAGGTCATTTATGAGTATGCGTATAATGTCGACGTCGCACTCATAAATATTTCTCTTGTGAGTATGAGTGAATCAGAGTAGTTAAGTTGAAATGATTTCTACGCACTCATACTTACAATTGCATGAGTCAGTATGAGTAGCGAAAAAACGATTCATTGCTAATCTCTGATGCACATCGATTGTTCACCGAAGCTGTTATTCCGTCAAATTTAACGCGTGGGAGATGGCTTGTCCCGTTTAGAGAGGTAGTGATTTTCAAAAGCAAAAAATGTCTGTGTCAGCCAAGAAAGTTGATGAATTAAGGGCTCCATGAAGATTATTGTCAAACCAATAAAGAATTTGTAGAATCATTGATTCAGGACGTTTGCAAGCAGCAGGATTTATCCAAAAGCAAGGAAATTGGATGGACACCACATGTGCTTGAACGTCATCTTAATCAGTCAGTTTTGCATCGAATCATTGTTAGCGGTAAAAAATGGATCAATTCATGCCACCCGTAGAGCAAAAAACTGAAAATGAAGAACTGCCGGCCAACTATCTTTATATTTCGTAGAAACAAAAGGGTCCCATTTATTTTGAACTGATAAAATAAGCCCAGAAGATGCGTGGAGATCTTTCCCAAACTCAACTAATTCATTTATGTATACCAATAAACAAGACATTAAGCCTTATTATTCCATAATAACAGCCTTTTTTGTCTTACCCGTCTTTTACTCCATACCTTGCCCCTTACAGAATGCTCCCACTGAAACACGTAAAACTGTAAAAAGGGTACCCAAAATTTGGTTGATTCGTTCTTGGCCACAAAAAAGCAGTTCATAGGCACACACCACAATAGGGGAGAGGGTATTATGCGTTTGTGCTGATGTTTCTAACACCATAAAGTTTTGGTCCTTTTACTCACCTTTAAATATACCGATCGATGTGCTTCCCTTCCTTCCTTGCCACACAGATTTTAATTGTCGCAAGGCCTTTGGAAAATGGTAATCATCGGTTCATAATTTTACACAGCCTTCATACAAGCTTCTTTCCGGAATAGATTATTTGAAAACCCTGAAATAAAAAAATGATATTCCATATTATCAGTCAACAATTAACTAAATAAAACTTAAGTAAGTTTTAAACTTTTTTCAGCTTTGGCGTTTGAGCCTAATTCGGGTACGCTGAATACAGTAGTGCTGTGGTTTTTGAGATATACCGTTATCTCGAAAAAGGAGGAGGTTGCACAACATAAATTTTCCAGCAACTCAAAAACGGTTTAGTTTAGTGAATGAAACCGAAATTCCGTAATAAAATTTCTTTTAAAAAATGTTAAAATTATCAAAGTAATTTGTTTTTTCTTAGCCTACTTACAACTACAATTAATATTGGAAGAATTCCAACCAATTGTAGTGGGGAATGTAAGAAAAGATAAACTCACTGTTTATTGTTGTTGTTTTTGTTAAAGCTTTGATATGGTTACAAGTAAGACTTTTGCTTATAGTAATTCTTTTTCGCTTAACAGTTTTACTTGTTTAATATCTTGAGCTTTTCTTAAATCTTTGGATGAAGTTTCCTGACGATCTGGCCTAAGCAACCAGTGAAATCCGCATGGGAATTGCTAATCCCTTCAACAACAAATTTCAGTGTTTTTAGCACTAATAAAAATTGGGAATTGAGCACGATTAACAAAATCTGGTAAATGCTAAAATTTTTTTTCTAGTATCGTCGTTTTAAAAATATATTTTTTTTTGCAAAATTTCGAAATTTTTGTTCATTAAAAAAATTCGAAAAGCTGCTATGCTTCTAACTTTTCTACAAAGTTCGAAACAAAATAAGCCGTAAATGATTAAAATCTGCCTACAATTTTCATAAAGCGTCATATTAATATGGGAGCCCACCTAAGGGTTGGTAATAATGGGCAAGTATGTTTTGAGAAAACGATTAGGACAAAAAAGTAATGGAGTTCGGTCTTACACTTGATCCCTCTAGGGGCAACTGCTAGTCAGTTATGGGACTTTTTCTTAAATACATTTCTAGCCTGTATTGAAAGCTTTGTAAGAGTGACCCCCTAAGAAATGGCGATAGATGGTAGGTATGTTAGAAACAAATGATGAGGATGAAAAATAAAGTACATTTGACACGTCTATGGGCAAATGTATGACCAACCATACAAACATGGCGGTTAAGTTAAATTAACATTTTTTATTTTTTGCAATAAAATAAAAACTTGTAGACAGATTTTAATCTTAAAGGCTTGTTTTGTTTGGAACTTTGTTTTCTATGCGTGTTGCATAGCTGCATTTTCTAGTTTTTTATGAATTTTTAAAAAACAAAAATTTCGATATTTTGCTATAAAATTATTTTTTTTTTTGCCAAAAAAAAGTATGTTTCTAAGGCGACTGCGTATATTAAAAAAGCGTTTAACCTTACTTGAAGGTAATTTTACTGTAGAATTTCGGTTTTTTTAGTTTATTGAATAAACTAAACCGTGTTTGAGTTTCTCCAATATATATTGTGCAACCTACTCCATTTTTGAAATAACGGTAAATCTCGAAAACCAGAGCAGCTTACCCCCCCCCCCCCCCAAAAAAACGGTTAGCACCACTGTATTCAGCGTATGTACCGAATTAATTTAAAACGCCAGTTGCCCCGCTTGCCGTTTTTTTCTCCTAGCACAGTGTAATTTTTTAATTTTTTGTGCATATAAAAATTTACCCTGTTTATTAAAGAAATTAATTAATAAAGCAAATCTTATTCTCTTTAAAAGACTTTATAATTGTGGCAGACAAAAACTTAATTCATAACAGAAAAATAGAAATTTGTACACACAACGACAAACAATTGGTATCAAATAACATAACTGATATGAAATCTGATTGCCCTCTGAAAAAATGTTTTATAAAACAAGAACGGATTGAAATGTATATAAAAAAGCTACTAAACTCGAATCTTTGACTCGATTTAAATAGTTCTGTGGTCACCAGTTTAAGCGTCTCTAGAGAGTGGTGAACTTTAAATCTGTTTATGAAATCTTGTTTAGGGTTATCGTGTGTGTGTGTATATCGTGCATGGCATATGTTAACAGTGTTGATGGTATTAGTCCCAATTTACACTACCCACCAAACAATTTTCGGAGCGCTCCTAAATATGACTCTTAAAAGATTCCTTTTCTTGAGGGTTTTATGATTACCCTCCTAATTTATGAGCAATTCTGATTGAATTCGAAGCCTGTAGAATTCAGGACTCCGAAAAGACTCATTTTTATGAGCAATTAAGGAGCACACTCCTAGAAAACTCTTATTTATGAGGGTTATCTGAGGGGCAACGGTAACTTGTTTTCTTTTTCTTGATAATTTCAATATTTTGCGTTTGTCTGTCATTATTGTGATAATTGTACGCTGTTCGGTTGTGGTTTTGATCTTTGAGAAATTGTGCAAAAAGTAGGTTTTTTTTGTCCGCTGAAATTTGTTTAAAATGATTATTATTTCCATGCACAAAACATATATTAATAAAACTTTTCCATTAAAAGCTAAAAAGCACAAATTTACATATAAAATGAAACACTCTTTCTTATAAAACTCTTTTTTGGCTCCAAAATCCGTCTTTTATGACTCTTTTAAGAGGTTGTTATGATTGATTTGTGAGCAAAAAGGCTCACAATTTACCATACAAATGTTAAATTTAGGAGTCCTGAAACGCTCATATTCAGTACAAAATTTTTTGACGGTTTCATAGGAAAACACGCTCATATCTGAGGGTTTTAGGAGCTTTTTAATGAGCGTTTTGCTCATAAAAAGGGACCTAAAAGACTCTTTTAGGACTCATATTGTTTGCTGGGTAGGGACATTTCTTGCCGGACATTTTTTGAATTCTCTTTTAATCTTACCTGAAGCGTTTACAAATGAAACATTAGAAGTCAGATAGAAATTTATACTTTTATGTAAACTACGAAAAGTAAGAAAGGGAAATGAAAAAATGTCCAGTACTACACACTCTACCTTTTCGACCCCTCGCCATCAAACTTCGTCTGTCCATCAAGAAATGTCCCTAGTGTAAATTGGGACTTACAACTCCTAATTTTGTATCTGGTTCTATTTATGCTCCGCTGTATTTTTCAAAAATATCTCGCACAATTTGTGAACTTATTAACTGTCGTTGATTGTAAAAGAGCCAAAATTACTTAATAAAATAACTTGGTACATTAAAACGTAATTATAAAATTAAATCCTATTCTTTTAATTATATAATTTAATAGATGGTGTTAATAGATTTTTCTGTTTCAATAAAGTTTTTTATTACTATTTAGTTTGATACTCAAGCTCTTTTTGTACATGTAGTATTAAAGTTTTATTTAGTTGTAAAGTTAAAACACCCATTATAGTGAAATAAAAGCTACACAATTTAATAGCAACTGAAAAAATTTTGATCTACAATGGTGATCGATTTTTTTTAAGTCTATGTATGGGACAATCCAAGTGAAATCGGACAGTTTGGAGAAAAATATTTTTTGATTTCCTTTATTTTTTATTGTGTTGATGTTCCTTTTTAACAGCACATTTCATTACATCACTTTTTTTTACAAATTTCAAAAAATCCGAAAAAATAGTACATACTTATTTGAATCCCACAACCAAATGGTTCTTAAAATTTGTGGAACAAGTCAAAGTTTTATATAAAAAAAAAAAATTCGAGAAAATCAAAGAGTACAAACAGTGAAAAAAACTTACTTAAAATATTAAATCCCGAAAATCGCATTCAAGTCCACTGTACAAAATTTGTTATATTTTTTCTTGGGTAGTAGACAAAAAAAAAAAAAAAATAGAAAAAAATAATTATTCTATTTGGATCAAATTGAACAAATCTGAAAATTTTCTAAAATGTGCTGTTGATAAGGCACATTAACACAGTAAAAAATAAAGGAAATCAAAAAATATTTTTCTCCAAATTTTCCGATTTCACTTGGATTGGCCAGATATAAAAATGAATGTATGTGTGTTTATTTGTTTGAGCCTTATAGCCACCTAAACTGTATAACACTTTTACATTTTTTTGCTGGTTTTCTGGAAGGATCTATAGGCTATATTTTTTTTTTAATTTTAAGTGGGTGTGGCACCTCTCATACAATAACATAATGCATTTCTGTATATCTAGCGAACGGAAAGAGCTAGAATTTTTTCAAATTTAATACAAGCAACTTGGCTATCAGTACATAATATCTAACACAATTTGGGCGGGATTGGATAAGTGGGCGTGGAACAGAATAGATTTATTTATATTTAAAAATCGATAAGAGAAAAATTGCCCAAATTTGTTACACATAGTTGGGGTATCAATAAACAACCTCTCTAGAATAACAGACGGGATTGGTGAACTGGGCGTGGCACGGAGTAGATTAAATCGTATCTGGAGAATAGTCGGTGAGAAATTTTAAAAGTTTTGTGCACATAGCTTGATTATCAATACACAACCTCTCCAAAAAAAAAATGGGCGAGGATGGGGAAGTGGGCGCGGCACCTCCCATACAAAGACATTAGAGATTTCTGTTTCTCTGGAGAGCGGTAAAAGCCAAAGTCTCCAAATGAGGTGCAAGCATCTTGGTAGGCAAGATTTGGGCATGGTTGAAGATGCGGGCGTGGCATAGCATAGATTTATTTATATTTAAAGAACGGTAAAAGAAAAATTGTCCGAATTTGGTTCACATAGCTGGGTATGAGGGCGTGGTACCTCACATACAAAGGCAAAAGAGATTTCTTTAGTTATCTAGATAACGTTAATAGCTAAAGTTTCCAAAGATACTAAAAATAGCTTGGTGATCAATTCGCAACATCAAAAGTGGGCAAGGCACAAAAAAGAATCCTTTTCTGATATCTAGAGAACGGTCACAGATACAATTTAAAAATTTGGAACAAATAGCTTAGTTATAAATAGACAATATCTGTAAAAGGTCCACTGCCTTATTGTAGACTTAGGTGCGTCAACTTTAGTACAAATACCATATAGATTTTTGTACAAGTGGTTGGTGAATGGTAACAATGCACAATATATGTATCGAAAAAACTCTATATTTCATTTTAATGAGACTAGCGAAGCGAACTGGGAACAGCTAGTAAGTATACATAAAGAGAAATTTATTGAGTTATCAAATCAATAAATTTCTAGTGGCTGAGGGTGCGAGTTCGGATCCACCCAGAGACACTGGGCTTGTTTACTAGAACTGGCTAAAGGTCTTAGTAGCGATTGCTCGATTAATTAAGATAATACCCATTATTGTGGAAAGCGTATTACGTATAAGTTTTTACTGATGTTTGTATTATCTTAAAACATTGGTCCTAGACGCACCTTAGAAAGCGATTCTGAGTCGATCTAACGAGGTCCGTTCGTCCGGCTGGGTGGTTGTCCATGTAAACTGTGTTCGCAAAGTCGCAATTTTGAACATAATTTGACGAAAATTGTTCCATAAATATTGTCATAAGTACGAAGCCTATAGAAAATGGTAAGAATTGGGTCTTGATTTCACATAAAAACTCTTTGCATTGTGTCCATAAACCGTCTTATGTTGGTGTTAAGATAAAATTTGGTCCAAAGAACCTTTACATAAATCCTAACCTCATAGTTTTGTTCTGGTGGTTCCATGATTGCCCATGGGTCTGTGGTGTAGGCATCGGTCTTGATCGCCTATATTTTCTTACTTGTTTGTAATGTCTTTGTAAGATAAAACTCTACAGCAATGTTGCCAAACTAAACGCATAGATCTTCTTAATCTACCCAACCAAAAAAATTTTAGTTTTGCGAAACACTTGTGGTACATTTAAAAAGTAAGCGCACATTTATGCGCTACGCAATAAGTCGTACAGAGATGCAGTAAGGTAAGAAAGAGAGAATGTTAAAGAATAACTGTATCAGCAACAAGTTGAGCTCATTGTTACACTCACCAGCTTTTTGTGTCATAAACTTATTGCTTCAAAGTTGGAACTTTTTTTTTATTCCCTGCAGGAAAGAAACCAGAGTCTCTTCTCTTTCTCCCTTACAAACCTGCTGCATTTGAAGCTCAATTTTTACTGCGATACAAAAACTACCTGGAACACGAGCTACTTTTTAAAACAGTATTTTTTATACAATGAGTGCTTTTCGACAAACATTTCTGCTTTTCAAAACGTTTCTTCTATGTTTGATAATCATTATTTTGAATTAAAAAAAAAATTGTCAGTGTTTTGAATTGATCTTATAATTTCAAAAACTTGTATCTCTTATAAAATTTGTAGGGGTTAATGAAAGAAAAAACTTTGTTTTTTGTATCGGATTTTTATAAAGTATTTGCATAAATTTCTGGCAACACTGCTTTTAAGATATTTTACATAAAATCATATCGATACATTTAATACTCGCTTACAAAACATTTATGAATTTTCTAAAAGTACTTTGCTGCTTAAATGGCAATTTAAGTGAGTTTTCTAGTTGGTCTCCTGGTCGGTCAGTCGGCTGGTCAAGAAGGCACCCCCTCTGTTAATATTTCTTCTCCTTGCTTTTTATTTAACAAATGCTTATTAATTGGAAGCGGATTAAAGAAGGCAAAAAAAAAAAAAAACAGTCATAAATCAACACTACTTTCAAGGCATTAAACAACATTTTTTCTACAATAATAAAATGTTACTTTTAAATTAAAAATTAAATAATAAAAAAAAAACATGAAGAAGCAAGAACTAGGCAACCATAAGAAATGCAACCAAGTGAAAATTTATTAAAATAATACAGCAAGAACAAATTTTAATTCACTTAGACAGACAGAAGATGGACAGACAGACAGACAGACATTTTAACTAAATTCAAAAAATAGGGAAATAAATTTACCATAAATAAATTCGTTAAAGTACTTAAGAATTTTTTTTTTAATTTTATACAAAAAAAAAAAAAAAAAATAAAAAAAAAACGGACCAAGAGTTAACCCAAAATCAGTGTCTACTTCTAATAAATTTTTTTTAAATGACAAATTCCTAGAAATCTTGTTTATTTAAGAGAAAGAAGCTGAGTCTATTATATGCATGACATTCTTGAAAAACGATGGAATTCTCGTTTTTTTGTTTGTATGTAGAGAGACTTAAGCAGAAAGAATAGATACTTAAAACATCCGCAATATTCATGGAAATTTTAAATAATAAGAATAATGAAAGAAAAAACTCCTGTTTTTTTTTAAGTCATAATAAATGCTGCCACTAGTTAGAAACATGGTAGGGAATATAATTTTCAAGGTAAAAGATACATTTGGGGTATTCACAAGGTGTGCTATCATCTTATATTGTCATTATGTTTTAACATTTTACAATGGTTTAAAAACATTGTTGTTGCTTTGTAAACAAAAAGTGTCTTAAATTAATAGAACTTTGCTTGCTTTGTTATTGTTCTGTCGTAATTAATCAGAAGAGACCAGCGCAAGTGCGGCTGAGCTGAGCCGCATTAGTTTTTGTTTGTATCCGTCGCCGTTGATGATATAGTTTTATCCGGCTAACATCCGTATTTAACCTGCGGGCAAGGCGAATTTATTACAGGTGGTCTTAAAAGCCCTGCTGATATTAGCTAAAATCACTGTTGGATGTTAAAATTTTGTTTATTCTCTTTTATTATCTTTGTTTCTGTTTTGTTTTATTTCTGTATTTGACATTGTACAATGATTTTACAAAAAAAATTGCTTGTGGTTTTTGTACGAGTTGTACTTGTTGTAGTACCGAGATTACCTGGGATGAATTCGCCTTGCCTGCGGGTAGCAATTTTTGGAACAAATATCTTGCGGCGTCAAAATAGATCGGCTTAGGACTCTGCTTTGCGTCTGAAAAATAGAAAATAGTCAGGTAAGATCTAATTTAATTAATTAATTCATGGATTAGAACTAAAAATATTTTTATTTTAGGTAAATATTTATTTGTTTGTATATGTATGTGTTAAATCAGCGGATCTGAATTCAAAATAGCACAACAGTCGTATTTTTTTACGATATTATTTTAAGACATATGACTTAATGCCACCTTGTGAATCCCCCAATTGTAAATTTATCTCCTTGAAAGAAGAAATTTGTTCGGGCCAAATCATCATTAAAATCTTATCTGGTTTATAGCGGAATTCTGAATCAATCTCAAATGCTGCGACTAGTTTGTTTCATGAATCAATATATCTCTCTATGAGTTGGCAAGACAGAGCTCGGAAATGCAGGATCCTGACTGTGGGGAGATCAGACCTCAAATAGGCTTTTACTTAGGGAATGGGTTCTAAATGAATTCTGAACGGGACTAATTGGGACTGGAGAAATAGAACGAATTGATGAGAATTACGGATGTTATTGGAGGTGCTAAGGATAACTAGACAGCCGCAAGGTCTACTTAAATACCATGATAGGTATTACCACGGGCCTCTGCATGATAGGCGGGATGGCGGTGGTGATGGGGTCTGACTCATCGAATTTATCTAAGCTAAGATAGAGACAGTTGAGCACATTCTGTGTCACTGTCTAGGCTACAGAACAGCAGGTAGATATGGCTTTGCAGAAGGTTCATAAGTGGAATAAGAGATGTCTCGGGCTATGGGTTTGGAGTTCGATGATTTTGGTATTCTGGAAATTGTTATTCAAAATCCTTATCCGTAAGAAGTTAAAAGTCTTCGACTCTTTAATTTTATATTCCAAATTATCTTAATGCCCGAAAAACCACTTAAGTTAAGGCCACAAGTCTCTTGTAGTTGATTGTAATTACCGCAGTTTTTCGAAGTAAAAAAATGATTGAGATGCGTATCATCTAGATTAAATAATTAACGTACGTTTGCGATCACATTCAAAATGTTTCAAACTCTATCGTGTAGTGTCGCTGTTGCAAAAAGTGAAGAGAAGTGTAGACGGCTTATTTAAGCACGGTTTAAAAATTGGTTCTCTTAAATAACAATTTATCCTTAGGATACATCTTATACATAAATACGGGAACAATTTTTGTGTGGTTGATTTTTAAGTATCTTATCGTCCACCGATTTTAATGAAACATACACCGTTTTAAAGGAATTTGTGTGTAGATATGCACAAGTGTTTGAAAAGCGTTTTAATTTATCTTACAGACAAACGTACAAATTTGGGTGAATAGTGCATTTTTGCCGTTCTCTTAAAATGTGTACGTTTTTGTTGTTTAACGCACAGGTTTTCTCGAAAGTAAATGTCGAGTGGGCGATCCTAGTAAAAATAAAAGTATTAAATTGTGCCTCTATACTCAAGTCCTTTTCATATTTTCCTAGGAAATTCAAAAACAATTTAACCCTTAAATTTGTTGGTTTGTTGAGTCCTCTGAATGCAAGTGCATTTTCAACAGATGGACCGATAGGCAGCTATAGCTAAATTGTCTTTGAACTACTTAAGGACTCAGAATATATATATAATATCTGATTTCAAAGGTGTAATGGGTATTAGTACATGGTTCGACTGTCAATCTGAATTAGTTTACTTTAAGGTGTATGAAAGAAGCCCAAGTTTATTTTTATTAAATTCGATCCATTATTGTACTTTTAGCACTGAAAGAAAGTAAGTCGTTTAACGCCCCTGTTTATGAACACAGAGAACAATTTAGAACATGATTAGTTTGATAACCATCCTTATCGTGGTTGGCGAACTTACAACTGCGACTGTCTGGGAATAGATTAAAGGAAACAGGTTCACGCTCTCTTTAATCTTTTACCAAACAGTCGAAGGCGTATTTTAAATACGCCAACCACGATAAGGGTGAATGTATTTAACTCGTTGCCGCAGCTATCAAAACTCCACTACAAGGCAACTTATATTAAAACACCCTTGCACGCAGTCAGATCCGCTTATTTGTTATGATAAAAAGCAGTCCCTTATCAGATCTCCCTTTATAGGATATGTATGCTATAATCAGTTCAGGTCCTTTACAATTCCGCTGGCAACTAGCATTAAATAGGACTCTGGTTAGTAGCGATCTCTTGCATTTGGCTATAGATTTAAGGTTTAAGAGCAACGGTAACAACTTGCCGGTGGCAAATGCTTGCTCGATTTCAAGTCGGCCGCAAATCACAAGGAATCTAAACTGGAAAATTCTTTGAAGCATACAGATAATAATCTAACAATTGTTACAAACTGATCATAAAATTTTAATTTCCTAATATGTCCTCTTTTAAGTAGCTCCTATTTGAAGTCGATTTCTACGAATCAGTTTTTATTTGTATTTACTTAAAGATATCATTCGCATTTTTTTTTTTTTGTTTGTCATACATATTCAGTAATATTATATTTCGCTGTTACTTTTTAAATTTGTGTATCTTAAAAAAAAAAAAAAAAAAAAAACGAGTAGTACATAGTAGAAAAATACACACGATTTTTGTTTGACAAACCTTGAACTTTTTTTTATTATTTTTTTTTTATTTTTGCTGAAATTGTAGTTCAAAACCAGCTTCAAAAAAATTCACACACAAAGACCCAGCAACACACACTGTTACTGAATATAAATCAATGAATGAATTAATGAACGAGAAAAAAAGGCGAACAAATTAAACCAACGGCGCATCAAAGTCCCAACCTTGAAAGGCCGACAAACTAATAAATCATATTAATTTTAAAAAATATAAAAACTTTTATTCTTTTTCATTTAAAAAAAAAAAAAAAAATTCGCTGAAATTTGTATATTTGACTGCACTTATCATCTGTTTGCAAAATACGCGAAATTGATTTTAAGAAAAATTAAAACCAGTAAGAAAGTATTATTGAGACATGCCCGAGCACCCTACACCACAATAAAATTATTTTCATCTATGGTCAATTAGTAACTACCATTTAAAATATATTAGTGGCATTCACACCGAGTTAGTTTAGTTAGTTAGTTTTTTAGTCGTTAATCGTTCCTTTTTTACACGGATTAACATTTAACAATTTAACGACACGGCACCCCTGATAAAATAGTTGTTAGTTGGTAACTCACAATCAGCTGTTGCAGTTTCTAAATAAATATAATAAAAAAGTCAGTAAGTATGTTAATTAAATGATTTTTTTATTTTTAAGTTTTATTTTAAGTTTTAAAAAGGGGGTCGTTCATAGTTTGTAACTTTAACAAATTAACAAACTAACCAGTAGCAAATTTACAAGTTCGGTGTGAATACCACTATTATATTATATACACAATTATATTATATTTTTCTATAACCTGTACTCATGTTCTGTAACTATAGTGAGAACTTCTCGCACCGAAAAGATGTGAAACAAAATATTCCATCGTTTCTCGAAAAGTGAAAACTATCAAAAGAGATTACGTCGTTACGTTATAAATGTCATAACATTGCACTCGAAGCCGATTCGACATTGCAGACGTTCAGAACGCCAGTCACACATATCGTTGACGGCAACCAATATTTTCTAAAATTGAAAATTTTTCAACGACTGCGGCGAAAATACAACCGTCGGTTATACCAAATAATGTAAAGTGCGACTTTAATGTTTGTTGTTTGCAAACGAGCTTTAGAAACATTCGTATCTTCTATCTTCTTCTTTTATATATGGAGGGCTCAGAGCTAAACCGAATCAAGTCGTAAATTATAATTCATATATGTGTTTTAAAACTGGTGCGAAATTCTCCCAAAAGTTTAACTTTATCCAGTTCTGTAACGGACTAAATCAATAAGTGTTTCGTTCCTAAGGTAACGGTAGTAAACCCAAGCCAATGGCTCCAAAAATTAATGGGAGTCTATTTACTTAAACTCAAAATATTTTCGAATTTTCTTTTTTGACTTGGTTCCCTTCAGCTCTGAGCCCTCCATATATATTAATGAAAAATATTTGTATGTTTGTTTGTTTGTTGGCTTATAGACTCCTAAACTACTGAACCGATTTTCCTGAAATTTTTACAGTAACATCACGTGAGCCCTAAAAATAAAATACGATGCTTATTTTTTCGAAAGGGGCAGTGAAATTAGTACCCCACATAGGATGCCAATATTAAATATCGCATATCTTAAGAACTGTAATAGTGAAAATGTTCAAACTTTGTAGAAGTCACTCTTATGGTATACTTTTGAATAAAAAAATAAAGCGGGTAGGCACAGGGGAAAATACTTCCCATAGGATGCATACATTAAATATCGCTCAACTGAAGAACTATTAAAGGGAGAGTCTTCAAACGTGGTTAAAGCTACTATTATAGTAAACTAAATTTCAATATAAAAATGGGCGGGGCAGACAGAGGAGAAGCAGTACCCCTCATAGATAGAAATATAAATAAGAGCCACTGCACGCATGTTGTTGAACTTTTGGTAGTAGGATATTCTGAGCCCCAAAATTGAAATAATATAGCAGCGGGGGAAGTGGTATCCACCATAGGACACCAATGTTTAGTATCGTACAGCTTAAGAACTGTTATAGTAAGAATGTTCAAACTTTGTAGAAGTCACTCTTATGGTAGCGGATAGGCGCAGGGGGGGGGGGAATCCCTCCCATAGGATGCATATATTAATATTTCTCAGCTGAAGATCTATTAAAGGGAGAGTCTTCAAACGTGGTTAAAGCAGTGTAGCGAAGCGCACCGGGTTAAACTACACGCAAAGAAAAAACATGGTTGTGGTAAACATATTCTAAGAGCAACATATTATGATAAGAATTATGATTGTAGCCACCATATTAAGATTATTATTTAATCATATTATGACTAAATATACTCGTAATATTACATCATAATATTTTTCCCTTAATCATATTACTATTCTGTTAATCATACTAAGTTAAGAAGTAATCAAATTATTGTCAAGTTAATCATAATAAGCTAAGAAATTAATCATATTATTGTCATGTTAATCATAATAAGCTAAGAAGTAATCATATTATCATCATGTTAATCATAATAAATTTAGAAGCAATCATATAATGATACAGCACCTTTCATAGCTGTCATAAAAATACAAAATAAATTTAAATATTTTTGTTTCGATTTTTTATTTTGTGGCTTTTTACAATTTTTCTTAATGTTAATCAAATAGAAATAGAGTCCAATATAAGGCTTGCAACAGAGCAAATGAAAAATCTGTGGTTTTCATGGGCAACCGCGTGTGTCCATTTTTTCGATTTTAAGATGTTGGTGCCGTATTGCCTAATTTTGAACACTCTACATTTTTTTGAAAAAAGATGGAACAATTCCGATTTTTAAACGTAATGACAAAGTTTAAAATATGCAGTACCTAGCCCATAGTTTGATCTCGAATGTTTTTTCGGCTTTCCTGAACAATTTGTTTTAAGACATACGCGATTGCCCATGAAAACCACAGAAATATCGTAGCACTTCTATAAAATATAACGAAATCTCTGTGTGTTTTGTTGTTGGATTTTACAAAAAACTATGATATTTTGCATTTGCACTATTACATCACTAATACTTGAATGAATTCCGCTAATATTTTAATTTTTTAATTTCTTTAAACTTATTTTTTTTTATGGAATCTTATCTTTTAATTGTTTAACCGCTCACAAATAAAAAAAACGACACAACTTCTTCAAAATTATTTTACAAATGGCGCTAACATAATATGATTAGAGTAAAAATAGTTTGATTGCATCTTTAACCTAATATGATAAATGTATAGAAAGTTATCATGTTATGGCTATTTAATATCATGATATGGTTGTGAGAAATATAATATGTTTAGAAAGTTATCATAATTAAGTTGTTAGAAAAATAATTATTTTTCGGTCAACAATACTCAAATTCATAATTGCGATAAACATTGATATGTTTACAGCAACTTTAATATTGTTGATATTAAATAAAAGTAACAATTATTTGTGTACGACAACAATATATCGTTACATTAAACATAGTGTTGTTGCCGTAACCATGCCCAACCATATTTTTTCTCTGCGTGTATTATTTTATAAAAATGTTAAAAGCAAAATAATTAAACAATAAAAAAATGTGCCAAGAACAAAATATTATTATTATTTTTCTTTGTATTTTGCATTTTTAACTTTTTTAAGTGTTAAAATTTTTTGCTCGCCCCACTTTTATTCGTGAGTTTTTTTTGACAATTTAAAGCGGGAACTTTTCTCACAAAAATGTTACAGACACACTTTTTCTGTAAATTGGCGAGTAATTTCTAGCCTCGCCAAAAAAAACTACAGACACAGTTTAGTGAGAAAAACAGCTGTTTGTTTCAATACATGACATTTTTGTTTAATTTAACGCATTTTAATCGAAAAGTTTCTCGACGCGAGAGTTACAGAACATGGGCACTTATTATTCTACCTAGATTCACCTTTAAGTCTCCTTAAGCCTACGAAGTTTCAAGAGAACCAATTTAACAAAGTAACACACCCAAGGATATTAATATCATATCGACCGCATTCCCAGGACAAATAATACACGCCAATAACTATTCAAAATTCGACCTCTCGGGAACGGAACATGGACAAACGAAGAACACATGATCCCACATTTGGTATGTGTGTATAAATGTAGCGTCTCTCCCTTTTTTATCGTGGACATATTTATATGCCAAAGCTTAATGGGTCGATTACGGATGTCAACTGAACTGAAGTTGAGTTGCCGGCAAATAAATCAGACAACTCCGCACATGTTAAAATATAAAATAAAAAAGAAATTTTGTATATTTTAACATGAGCGGCATTGCCTGATTTCGCTGCTGGCAATTCAACTTAAGTTATCAACCCATAAGTTTCTAGATTTTACAAAAAAGGACCAACCTTTGTCATGTTATAGGTACTCATTCGATCCTGCAGCTATAATTTAATGTACCAAAGTTAAATGATATAGAAAATTATCAAAGTAATTTTTGGGAACACAAAATTTTTAATTAATGAGATTTTGTTTTTCCTGCCTTATTCATAATTTTTATTCTTAATGAATAATCAGGAAACATTCTCTTACTGTTTATTGTTCGTATTTGGTTTTAGCTTTGATATCTTTGCAACTAGGACTTTTTGAGTGTTTCTAATTGCCATTTACTATGAAGTTTTAGTTGCTAATATCCTTGGCTTTTCTAAAATTTTTTTGGGAGAATGTTTCCTGCTGATCTGGCCTAAGCAACCAGTAAAATGCGCATATAAACTAGCTTATCCTGCAACGAAAAATGTCAGTCTTTTTATCAAGAATAAAAATTGTAAATTAGACATGAAAAACAAAACATTATAGAAAATTTTAAAAGCACCACACGTATGTAGAACGAAAAAGAAATTCAATTTTCCGTGTTTCCCCTTTTTGGTACTTTTTTTCTTCCGATTGATGTATAAAAAATTTTAATCTTGTTGTGGAAGCCCTCAACTTAATACGTATATGTCAATGAATGGAGAAAAATGTTTTGTAGAAACAGTACCAAAAATAGGTACGATTTTCACCTCATAAGCGTTCGAATTTCGAAAAAGTACGAAAGTTATATTTAAATTTTTTTTTTTTTTTTTTTTTTTTCTCATTATTTATTTATTGAATCTTCATATATTAAATATGAACTAACAATAATTAATCAAATCTTAACCTAATACGTTATTTTTTGTCCTGCCAGTGCCAGACAAAAATTTTCTTCATCGCGGGTTCTGTTCACTTTTATAGTGTTTATCGCTCATCTAATTGGATAAGTGCTGCAGTGTCTCTTCTTCTTAAGCGAGTGTGGCCGCTATCATTTAAAATATTTCGTGCTAATGGGTTTGGGTGCGATTCGAGCCTTTTTAAGTATTTTACTGCATATTTCGTAATCATAGTTTTAACTAATGGAACATTAAGATCCTTGTGAATATTTGAGTTTTTAACATACCAAGGGGCAGCTGTGATTATTCGAAGTAGTTTATTTTGGCGCCTTTGAATTTTTTCGATATTAGAGGCCGAGGCAGTGCCCCATAACTGAATACCATAGCACCAGATTGGCTTTAAGATGGAGTTGTAAAGAAGAAGTTTGCAGTCGAGACTAAGGACAGAGTTTCTTCCAATAAGCCAATGAATTTGGATGGCTTTTAGTTTCATTTTAGTTAATTTTGCCTCTATATGGCTTTTCCACGTTAAACGGCGATCTAGATGAATACCGAGGTATTTTACATGCGAATTTTGAGGTATTATTTGATTATTGATTTTAATAGGGGGGCATGATTCCCGACGCAAGGTGAATGTTATATGTACGCATTTTTGCTCATTGACCTCTATCCTCCATTGCTTTAACCATAGTTCGAGTTGAAATATATGATCCTGTAGGTATCGAGATGCTTCTTGACGGTTTTCGTGCACGCTCAAAAAAGCTGTATCATCAGCAAATGTTGAAGTTTGTGTGTAGTTGTTTGTTGGCATGTCCGAGGTATATATTAAGTATAAAAGTGGGCCCAGGATGCTTCCCTGAGGGACTCCAGCGTCAATTTGCTGAGGAGAGCTTAAATAATCACCTTCTTTAATAATAAATTTTCGACCGACTAAGTAGCTTTCTAACAGCTTGTGTGTGTTTACTGGTAAGTTGAGCTTCAATTTATGTAATAAGCCTTCATGCCAGACTTTATCAAAAGCTTGAGAAACATCGATGAAGAGAGCGGAGCAATATTTTTTTTCTTCAAAGGCTTTTCTTATTGCGTTTACTATACGATGGGTTTGCTCAATTGTGCTGTGTTCTCTTCTAAAGCCGAATTGGTGGTTAGGAATACATCTATTTTCATTTAAAATTGGGGTTAATTTTGACGCTAACAGCTTCTCAAACAGCTTTGATATATTAGAAAGTAAGCTTATAGGCCTATATGACTCAACTTTTGTGTGATCCTTTCCAGGTTTAGGTATCATGGTGACTAAGGAGACCTTCCACTTTTGAGGATAGTATTCAAGGCGTAAAATAGCATTAAAAATTAAAAGAATAATTTTCTTTGCTATGCTGGGTAGCTCCAAAAGCATTTTGTTGCTGATCTTATCAAAACCAGGAGCCTTCTTGGGGTTTAAATCACAAATAGCCTTTTCGATTTCTCTTATCTCAAATCTTAGCGGAACAGCTGCTCTAGCAGCAACAGGTGGTAACTCGACCGCAATATCGTGAGATATATTTGGGGTAAATACGTTTTTTAAATGATTGACATACAGATTTCCTTTTTCAACATCATTTCTTGCCCAACTTCCATTCAAGTTTCTTAATGGTGGTTTAGAGACAACTGGCCTTTTGAGATTTCTAGCTGCGCGCCATAATGAGTAGTTTGATTGTGGGGTTGCATCAAGTTCCTCAAGATATTTTTCCAGAGAAGCCGTTTTCTTAGTCTGCAGTAACTTTCTAAGTCTTTTTGTACACTCTTTAAGTAAGTTCTTAAGTTGAGGGGATCTGTGCAATTGCCAATCTCTTCGAGCCCTCCTTTTTTCAGACAAAAGATGCTCGACATCTGTGGAATATATTTTAATAGTTTTTGTTTTTTTGGGGACAATATTGGAATGTTGAACAGCTAGTTTCAGAAAACTGTCAAAATTGTCAATAGAGCGATCTACATAATCCGGTGTACTGAGCGGAATATTTTCTGTGCAATGGGTACTGAGATATTTTTTATATTTTAACCAATTAATTTGCGTAGCTGTCGTCGGAGGTACAATTCTATTGGGGTTCATTATAGTAACAATTGTAGGTGTGTGGTCGGAAGATAAATCTAGGGAGGCTTCAACATGAATCGTTTCTATGGGAATGTTTTTAACCACGCCGAAATCGATGACATCTGGAATTTTTTGATGATCAGTGGGCCAATATGTTGGTTGTCCGCTCGCTACCACATTTAAATCCATTTTAGAAATTGTGTTAAATAAAACACGACCCTTTGGTGTTATAAGTCGCGACCCCCAGAAGGTATGTTTAGCGTTATAATCGCCAGCGGCTAGGAAACACGGTCCTAATGATTTAAAATATTTATAATATTGGTCCTCCGATATTGAAAATCTAGGCGGGGAGTATAACGATGAAATTACTAGGTTTCTATTTAATTCCTCAACGCAAATGTTCGTTGCTTGGAGATAATCTTCACGATGATCACACATTAGGTAGTGTTTCACTCGGGTTTTTATTAAAATGGCAGAACCTCCACAAGCTCTATCTCGAGGGTCCTTGGTATCATATAGTATATAACCATTTATTTTAAACGTATTTCTTGAGGTCAAATGAGTTTCAGAAATCATCATGACATCAATTTGTTTATTTTTAAGAAAGTATTCTAATTCATTTTTATGTTGGCGGATGCCGTTTGCGTTCCAAAAACAAATTTTTAAACAGTTCATGGTTTATTAAGTACAGCTTGCAATAACATCGATTGCATTCTAAGCATTTCCTGCATCATATTACCCATTGTGTTCGTAAAATTATTTACCGTTTGCACTAATGTTTCCATGGTTTTTTCTAAGCGACTTAAATTAGAAACCGGAGTTTCATCATTACTTGGCGAAGCACCTTGCATTGGCTGATGGTTTGATTTTAGGACGTTAGCGTAAGAGGTTCTGTTATTACTAGGCTGGGGGGCTTGAATTGCATTTGTGTTTACTTGATTTGCAACCTGCATTTGAGGGGTATTTGTTTTTGGTCCAACCTTCTGCTTGACGATATTATATACAGGGCATCCTCTATAATTGGCAGTGTGATTATTTAAATAAGTTACGAATGTAATTTCTATGTTTATTGGTGTAAAATATAGTGACAATATATTTCAAAATGCAGATTTTACCTAATTACTCCCCCAAAAGGGCCGAATTTCAAAAACCTGTCCGCCTTCAAAAGTTTATTCCGCAACCTTTAAAAACTAATCTTTAAATAGAATTTTAATATTGTAATTTTGAGCAATAATTACACTGTGCTAGTTGCAAAAAACAGACCAGCCGAGCACCTGGCATATTACCCTAATTGGGGCACGCTGAATCCAGTGGTGCTAACCGTTTTTTAGGTTAGCTCTTGTTTTTAAGATATACCGTTATTTCGAAAATGTAAGAGGTTGCACAGCATATATTCGCGTAACTCAAAAACGGTTTAGTTTATTGAAATTACTAAAAAAACCGAAATTCGGCAATAAATAATAAAGTGGGGTTGGTCATACATTTGACCCATCTAGGAGCATCCTACGCGCTGTACCACACAAATTTTGCGGTTTAATAAAATTTTTTAATGTGGCCCCTGCAGCGCGTGGGATGCTCCTAGATGGGTCAAACGATTTTGAGTTACGCAAACATATGCTGTGCAACCTCTTACATTTTCGAAATAACGGTATATCTTGAAAACAAGAGCTAACCTAAAAAACTGTTAGCACCACTGGATTCAGCGTGCTCCAATTAGGGTAAAAGTTGCGCACAAGGCTTAAATGCAGATATATAGAACCAGCCAGTCACCGTTCGATATACTAGAAGGTGTATCTAAAATCAATATTTCAATGTGTTACAAACATCATCAGAAACGCATAATAACATTCCATGTAGAATCTGTATTGATTGTTTGCTGAAAGTTGAAAAAAAGAAATATAATGAGTATCTATAATTATTGGTTTATTTAACAAAATTAAGTGTGAATTAAGACAATAATGTATAACGCTAAATGGTACTGGAGGTGTATTTAAAATCATTGGCCAAAAACTTTTGTTAATGACAGTAGAGAAAGTAGGTAAAGTAGGGCTTAATTTTATAATAGATACGGGAGAAAATGGTAAAAGTTTTGTGAAAACAATGGGTATAACGTAGAGTCAATTAACTTTAATAAGATTTTGCGAAATGGCTGCGGTCGAAAGGGATGGAAAAGGTTTGAAAAATACTTTTAATATGGAAAGAAATATGAAATAATAAAATGTTCTTTAAGAGGTACGTACATATCGAGCCCTAATAGCAAAAAAGATGTAACCAACAACATTTTAGATTTTGGGTTTTTGATGAAAATCGATAATTTTTGATCATTTGCATCATCTCTTAAAATCTCATATCTCTGGGAAGTACCGTAACGAAATATTAGCAAAAGCAATTTCGAACAAAACCCTAGACATGAAGCAAAAATATTTAAAAAAAACCTTCTCCTATAAAATTTTATTTTTGTTAGTTACATCATTTTTGCTATAAGGGCTCGATATATTATTTATAAATACGGGACACTTTGTCGTACACTATTAAAGGCGACCGTACACGACATGTTTTTGTCATCTGACATGTCAAATTTCCCACTGCAAAATACATACATGTCGTGTGTTACCTTTTAAACTTTGCTTCTGTAGAAGTCAGATGCAAAGTCATCTGACAAAATTTCAATTAGAGCGTGCTCTATTTTCTTCTGACAAACCATCTGACATCAGAAATCTATGCCGCGAAGAAACCGGCAGCGGCGTCCACTATTGACGGAATCATTAGCCGGCTGAAGTTAATATTTTACAATACTGTAATATATATAATTATCGCACCATTGAATAGAATTTATGTAATTATATATATAAAACCCGTTTCACTATAATATCCTAAATTGGTATCTTTGAATTAAAAGAAAAATATGTTAAGATGGCTAAATTATTTAACTGCGTAAATACAAACTTTCGTGGCGGCATTTTTATTTTGGTTTTTGTAACAACTATGGGAAAAAAACAGAGACAATGTCAGAAGCAAATTACATGTACGTTTGTGACCGAATATTATAAACCTTCTGTAAAACGGCCATTTTGACAGACATGCACAATTACATGTGACTTGAAAAGTTGACAAGTCAGATGTAAAAAACATGTCGTCTACATGCACCTTAAGTATCGTATCATCCACAAATATTGATGCGACATATATGGAATAAAAGGTATTGTTGTGTAGATGTGCACAATATATTATTTTTTTTTTTTAATTCTCAGCATTAAAGACGTAAATAAGTGTCTTAAATTTGGTTTTGTTTTGTACCTACAAACACACATACATATATATGAACGTTCAGAGGTCTCTGTATAATAGATCAAGTGATTTTTGTGGTTCGCTTGAAATTTGTAGTGTTCGAAAATAAACATAAAATATTGTTCCTTAGTGCCTGCTTCGGTAAACACTAACTCTAGTTGTGTTTGTATAGTATATCATAAAAAAAAATAATGTGTCTGTTTTTGATCTTCAAACACAAAAATAATACTGTACTTATCCAACTCAACAAAATGATAAGAACATTTAATTGCGTTCTGTTTTTTGAACCACAAACTTCATTGTGTTCGGTTTCAATCAGTGTTCGAAAATAAAAAGAACATTATTCAGTGTCCGGCTCACACACTCAGGAACGATATTTTTTTTAGTGTTTGTGTAGACGAACACCATCCTAAATACCGTTCGTAACTATTTTCAAGAAAGAGCCGAACATTATATAGTGTGAATATATGAAGACCTTGCGGACTAAAAAATCTAGTACTTACCCTTGTCTCGCAAACTTGTTCGGAATTTATTTGCACCTGACATTAAAATGACTTGGAATTTAGCTTATCAAAGCCAACGCCTTATTACAATACATTGATTGTATTTAAGGCCTAGTTCTCAATTTATCTTATGTACTAAACATCACTTTAAATCAATTCGTGCTGTGCTCATTGCAAAAGTTTTAGGTGTGCTCATTTCATTTTCAATATTTTAAAAGAAACACTAAAGAACATTAAAATATAATGTATGTTTAGAGAACCACTGCAATTGTTCTGTTTTTTAACGAAGAACAGAACACTATATAATGTTCGGCTCTTTCTTGAAACTAGCAAAAAACGGTATTAAGGGTTGTGTTCGTCTACACAAACACTAAAAAAATAGATACCGTTCCTGGGTGTATGAGCGTACACTAAATAATGTACACTGTAGATGTTGGTTGTAGTCATCTTTTTTTTTAATAATTTTTGCTAAATCAAACATAATTTTTTTTTTTTATAATTTAGAACGACATAAAAGAAAATATATAAAGCAAGGCCCATCTATCAGGTCTGCTTACTTGTACAAAAACAAAAAACTTTTTCTTTTAAGCTGTCAAAAACTTACTACCACATATACAAAGCAAAAGGAAAATACGTGTATGTAAACAACATTTGAAAGCTCAAAAGAACGAAAACAATGATCATCAGGCTTCTTGCGCAGACCTTTTCAATGGGCCTTGATATAAAGCTTTTTGTTATTTTTCTTTAATTTCGGTAGCCCTTATTTGAAAAAAATATGAAAAAAAAAATATTAACATAAATGTCAAGTTGTCGAAATTCAACCACCGGACGGTCGTAGTAAGTACGACATGCGTCGACACCACATTTTCCAAAAAATATACCTTAGAAAATCTTCGTGAAAAATAATCTTTGAGAGCGCTGTTTCTTATACTCTGAGTGTTCAGAAAGTACTGCGTCGATACCACATTTTTTCTCATGCCCATACAATTTGTATTAAGCATCCCAAAATAGCGCGGCGTCAACGCTTTGCATTCGAAAAATCCGATTTTAATAGTTTAATAGTGAAGTTGGCCGCTATTGTTAATAAATAATGGCAATTAAGCTATTTTTAGTCAATCTAGCAGTTTGTTCTCTTCTTTTTATTTCTATTAGGTGGGTTTTATTAAACAAAAAGTTAACACTACTGTTTGTGATACAACGGTGACGCTCTTGTTTAAGTATTGCATATCAGCGTAAAATCTAAGCGAAAGAAAACGTTCCGTCTTCCGCTCTTGTTTAGGTTTTTTTTTAATTATTGATTTATTGAATCTGCATATATTAAATATGAACTAACAATAATTAATCAAATCTTATCCTAATTATAATTAGTATTGTGGTTATTTTGTTGAACTATTTATGGTTTTTAATCCAAATTTTTAATATTTTTAATTAGGCTTAAGTTCATGAAATTTAATTTTTATTAAATTATTTTTGTGAAGAAAGGAATTTTACAACATGAAAATTAATTAAAATTGTTATTGATAATCTTTCATTCTTGACGTGGCCCGGGCTCGAACCCTGGCCGGCAGGTTACCATGACATGTTTCGATCGCAACCACTCGATCTCCTCAGATGGATTTGCCGTCTTATACTCGCAGCCATCGACGACTGCTGACGTCACTAGTCAAACATCAATCCTTAAACCAAATTGTATTACCTTCTTTAATAATACATTTTCGACCGACCAAGTAGCTTTCTAACAGCTTGTGTGTGTTAACCGGTAGATTTAGCTTCAATTTATGTAACAAGCCTACATGCCAGACTTTATCAAAAGCTTGAGAAACATCGATTAAGAGACCGGAGCAATATTTTATTTCTTCAAAAGCTTTTCTTATGGCGTTTAGTATCCGATGGGTTTGTTCAATTGTGCTATGTTCTCTTCTGAAACCGAATGGATGGTTAGGTATACACCCATTGTCATTTAAAATTGGGTTTAATTTTGATGCAAAGAGCTTCTCAAATAGCTTTGATATATTAGATAATAAGGTGATGGGCCTATATGACTCAACTTTTCGATTTCTCTTATCTTAAATCTTAGGGGAACATCTGCTCTAGCAGCAACAGGCTGTAACTCGGCCGCAACATCGTGAGATATGTTTGGGGTAAATACGGTTTTTAAATGATTTACAAACATATTTCCTTTTTCAACATCATCTTGTTTAGGTACGGTGGTAAACAATTTGACATAAAAATTTGACGTAGAAAGCCGTCGTGAAAAAAAATCTATTTTATTTTGAGAACGTTTTTCTAATGCTCTCGCATAACTATGTATATACAATGTATATTATACATTAACAATGTTACCATACTTTCAGTAAATTTTATACATTTTGTAAACAGAATATTGACATGTAGATATTATTAGAAACAGAAATGTATCCTTAATGAATAAAAAACTCATAACACAATTTTCATAACTTTTTTCAGCATAAACTCTTAAAAACATGTCTTTTAATACTGTAGGGTATCATATGGCCGGGTTTAGTTTGACTTTGTTTTTAATTTGGATCAATTTGATATAAATTCATTCCGTTTTTTTATTTTTTTATTTTTTACACATATACTTATAACTGAAATCAGTTGTCTTATTCCTTCGTCAAGGAAGATATTTTACGCTGAATGCCCACATTTATAATATATTTACGAAGTGTTTATCTCTCTTAAATCTGAAGTGCTCACCCTTTCATTATTTATATACTTATATCGATAACACATTAAGAATGTTAAGTTTTTATTCCTTTTATTAGCAACGTAATTTGCATGCAATTCATTCAATTTAATGCATAAATTTAGATATTTATTTTGGTTGTTTTTAAATTAAAATAAGTATTGTTACCAAGTCAATCAACATGCCAAAATTGTTAAAAAAAGACAACATTTGAGTTAGTCAGTGTTAAAAAAAATATTTGTTTCTATGGAAAGGAAATCAAAACCATTAAGTGAGCAGAAAGATTTGTATGTAACGTATTATTAATTTTTCGGTTTTCAAAGTAAAGTTAAATAAAACACACATTAAGCTATGATTTCGATGAAATTGTTATTCATTACTAGCTGTTTGGTGGCAGCTCTGTCCTGAATTTTCCAAATAACATTTAAATACTGGAGAACTTTGATAATAACTTGACCCAAGCGCTATCTACCAGGTAAACATTTTTTCAGGAAACTTATTTCTGTTTTATAAATTTATTTTGTGAATTTCTGGCAAATCGTACCTTTAATTAAACAATTTTTAAATCACGACAAAACACCCACCTTTCGGAATTAAACTTAAGAGAAGCCTCGTTCCAGAATAAACTTGGCGTCAATCGGTCCAGCAGTTCTCGAGTTTTAGTAACACGTACCCAGAACAAATGTTTTTATATATTAGGATAATGGTGAGAGCTTGCCATTACGTTCGAAATACAATATGTACAAATCAATGGGGCAAAAAGTGACATCAATCTAATAACGAACGTCATCATCAAATTTTGTCATATTTTATGCGCCACCTATGCTATGACTACAGTGACATACATTCTATGCCACATTTTATGTATAATTAGCATTATTTTCATGTTTAAGAAGTAAAATAAGAAGCAAAAATACCCATATTCTATTTGTTTAAATTATTTAGTTAAATCCATCAAATTTTCAAAGTAGAATGATTAAGGCGGACTACAACAAAATTGAAACAAACATGTGTAATGGGTAATTAAATATGAATATTCTTTCACTTTGTCTTAAGTCAATCCCAATGACTCAATTTGATGACAGTTTGTTATTAAATTGAGCCTTATGAGTCCTTTCTCCGATGCATCTGAGTCTTCGTACTGATGACATTTTTTATTTAACTGTCATGTCTGTGATGCCAACGTGTCATCCCATTGATGACATAATTTCAATGTTTGTCCCTGATAACAATGAAAAGTGTCATGTGGCCAAAAACACCTTTTCTATCAGCGTATGAAACTTGACGATAACCTGCCCAGCCAGCAAAATAATCCGACGTCGTTCAGATATCTGAGGGAAACGTCGGCAAAAAAGTCGGAATCGTATACGAATTCTGTCAGATTTCTGACCCAAAAACGTATGGAGTGGTTGACACGTATTCTGACAGACATGTCGTGAGAAATTTTGGTTTTTTGTTGGCATTTCTGATAGATATCTAACAGAAATCTAATTAAAAAGGCAAATTTTCGATGACGCTGAGGCATAATTCTTCTATGCCCTTAATGTGCCGAGTTATATCATCCTTTAGCTCTTGAATTGTTGCAGGCTCATCGACGAACGCCTTTTCTTTCAAATAACCGCAAAGAAAGAAGTCCAATGGTGTCAAATCACATGATCTTGGCGGCCATAAAAAGTTCGTTACCATCTAACGATAGCGAACAACATTCACAGTAACTGCCTGACCAGACTCATTTCGGAAAAAATACTTCCCGACGATGCCGCCAGCCCATAAACCGCACCAAACAGTCACTCGTTGTGGGGGCATTTGTATTTCGACAATCACTCTTGGATTATCATTCGCCCAAATGCGGCAATTTTACTTATTGACGAATCCACTGAGGTGAAAATGTGCCTCATCACTGAATCACGAACTGCACTTTGATTTGAACGCCCATTTTTCAATATAAGCCTAAATAACTTTAACGCGTTGCTCGATTGTGTATCTTTCCATGGTTCAAATTGAGTTAGTCTGAAATTGAGAAATGAAGAAAAAACTTGATGTTTAGGTGTGGTGCACATTCAAATTTAACCACCCATTATAATGAGAGAGTAAAATGCACACACTATTTTAAATTTAATCAGATGCCTTGTAAGCCATTTTTGTGTTTGTGCAGCTCTTTAGTGATAACCGCACAAAATGGTGAATGTCTTTCCGATATAATGGAGTATGTGGGGTTGATTGGTCTCACTCCATATGCGGCAATTTTAAATAAACGAACAATTATCCGTGCCGCATAAAAATCACGAATAAGTTTCACGAATAGATGATTGTTTTCAAAGTCAAATTGGATAATTTGTAGCGTTTTTCTAGCTTTAATCATTACATGATGATTTTGCAGACTAAAATGGTCCTAAATGTCAAAAATTGAGCGCAGTATAAAAATTCTTCTATTTTTAAAATCAAAACTAAAATTTTGTAGAGTTCTTATCTTAATTATTCACTGTTTCTAAAATTGGAATTAAGCAGATATTTGTACTAATTCCTAAATCTTGATTAATTTATTGTAATAAATTTCTCTAAGATGTTACTTCTTTAATCAAACATTGTTTTTTTGTGTCAGTTTTTATTATAAAAAAAATTAAAAGTGAAAATTGAATTAAAAAAGTTTTTTCTCCAAATTTAAATTTTGTAATTTTGTGCTACACAAAACTCGCTGTTGCAATGTGCAATAAGTTAAGCACAACGCCTACAATATTTGTGCAGTTAATTCAACCTACGCAGAAAAATTCTTTTATTATTTGCAACAGACACCAGAGTATGTCACTATGCTGGCGGCTGGATGGGAAAGTGTGTATATTGGAATTAGCAAGAGGTTTGTAACACGGAGTAGTAAGAAATTGCAAGATATTTGAAGGTACCCTGCAGAAAACCTGGAATCCACTTTTGTCGACTTTTTGGTGACACTGTCTACTAAGCCAATACACTTTCGTCTGCTTTTGAGAAAAGCGAAAGATTGAAAAGATTATTTTTTTAATGAAACAATTCGTAGGTTATTTTTGTTTGTCGATTTTATTAATTGCCTTATTTACTGACATTTTAAACCCAGTTAAAATATTCGAATATTTAGACTAGACATATTCAAATGTACTAGTTCATGTCTGATTCCAATTTTTCCATATGGTCCCACAAAACTCGGTGGGGAATCGAGCTTACACCAAAGTAGTCCCGTGATAGGTCTTTGGTGGTAGAGACCGGTTCTAGTACTAACACTTTATATGAATAAGACCTATCACTTTTGCATGTGGTTGTGGGGGGGGGGGGTCTATTGACACCATTTGACCAGTCACACAACTATTCTTAATGAAGGTATTTAGTGTCAGTTACTACAATGTGGTTTCATTTCAGTGAAACAAGTCCAAGGTTTAAATTCAAGAACCAAATTTTAGAAAGTCCCAAAAAATGTGTTACACCACCGGTGAAGACTGTACTGTAATTCATTACTTTTTCTACACTGAAAAAAATTTCTTCACAGATCCAATGAAATTTACATCAAAACTCATTTCATTGAGTTAATGAAATGTTTCATAAAGTCAATGAAAATTTTGATGACAAACGTTTATTTAATCCATTTTTTCAATGAGGATTCATAAAATCAATGAAAATTTTGTCATTGATTTTATTAATCCTTTATTAATCCAATGAAAGGGTACATAGGTTGAATTTTAATGTAAATTTCATTGGATCTGTGATGAAAATTTTTTCAGTGTACCCTTTTTATTCTATAAACCAGTTAAATGGTTGGTTCTCCTTTCACTGGTCATGATTTCTCTCTTTTTGTACTTGTTCCGTTTTCACAAATCCCAGTCTCAGTCTGTTGGACCAATCGACACAAATTTCCAGTAGGGCAGTTCTAAGATATAGAAGTGGAGTTTCAATGACAAGCGCATGCTAAATGTCTACAGTACAGAGCATTGTCTCGTCTACAGTTCGTTAGTAGTACTGATGACAAAGTCAGTAGTGACTTAGTACAGTTTCACTATTGGCATTTCCTACAGGGTATTTAAATACATATGGACGAGTGAAAACATACGTATGTCAGTATGTATCTATTTATGTACATTTAAATGGGAACATTTTAATAGTTACATACATATGTATGCAAAAAAGAATTAAAGTTTAGACCTTAATAAAGGTCTGACTGGTCTCGAGAGGATTTGGCGCAGTTAAGGTCAGCTGAAGTTTAATGTTTATCTGGAAATATTTTGGGACTCAAAAAGCAATTTTTTAAAATTTAACTCTTACGCAAAACAATCTGACATATCAGATATTGCTCCACAATTTCTTCAGTCTCTTTGTAGCCTAAACAAATTTCTCCTAATTCCTATAAACTAAAAAAGATTTTCTTTTTTAAATTTTTTTTTTCTTTTTGGAAGTTATTAATTTCCCTAATTTAACCGCCGCCATTGTGGCAACTTTTTCCGTTTTGCTTTAAAAAAAAAATCTTCTAAAATGAAAACTAAAACTTCTGTTCAAAGTGTGCACTCACTCACTCAGACACTCATCCAACCATGGCAAACACTAACGTCAAAAGATTTCCGACTAGGAATTTTTTTGCTCTGAGCACACACTACATCCAACTTTGTATCCAACAACATTTACATACAAATATTTTTCTAGCACTTCATCTCCTACCAACAAAAATAACATATACAAAATTGTTTTTCTTTTTTCTTTAAAGAAAATTTCAATAAAATAAATTTGTGTCCCACTTTCGAGCACCGAAAAAATGGAAAAGAACACAAACAATCAAAGAAGTGAATAGAAAATAGAAACAAGTTAAAAATTTCGTTCTTAAATTATTTTTATTTAATTGCAAAGGAAAAATGAAAAGAAAACACTTAAAAAATTCTTAGAAATTTATAATTTAATATTTTAGTTTGACCTTTAGAGGGTGGGAAGGAGAAAGTAAGAGTTGCCAAAGGTATTATTGAGTAAGTATCTTTTCTAAAAGTACTTAAAAAACTTTGCTGGTTTTTTTGTTTATTATTTTTTTATATTAAATTGAATTTTCATTAAAGAAAAGTATTTGTTTAAATAATTAAAAGAAGTTTTTAAGTATCGTCACATCATGTTTCCTAAGTCCTTTTTCAGTGGTCTATAACTAAAATGAAGTGTTGATTTTCCTGACCAAGCTTGATCTTAAGCAACTTTTACAATAGCTTTTTTGCTTAGCACAAGAAGTTGATGGGCTATTTGCAGAACATGAATGTCAATAAAACTCTGTAAAAATTATAAATACAAGTAATTTGTTAGCTTTCAATGAAGGAGGCCATAATCGCATGTATAAGCCAGTAAGGAACTAAAGCAGGTCACCCTACACCATAGTAATTGCATAAAGTAAACTATTGTATTTTCTGCATTCGATAGACACTGACGTATCGAATGACAACTCTAGAGATGTAATGTCTTTGGTTACTCGTTATCGAATTCTATCATCTCAAGTTATAATACATTTCTTTCGATATCAAGGTCATCATACCAAAATAAAAAAATTCGATAGATTTTGTCTTGATTGAGGTTATTAGACCCCTGAACCAATCCTCACCATTTTTAACACGTTTTGCGCACAAGGTTTGCGTGGCCAGACAACCAGCAAGTCGGACGGATGGACATCGTCAGATATACTCAAAAAGCAATTCTAAGTCGACACAAACTCACAAACGGATATACAAATATTCAATTAGCCCTTCATAGGCCCGATTGAACTTAAAATTGTAAGGCCTTACACAAGCAGGCCCCATGTCTTTAATTTTTTCAAACAGCAAATCATAGATCAGGGTGCGGTTACGATCTCCATTGACTGTAACGCGAGCTCCGGCTTGAGGAAACAAGGAGCGACGTTGCCACCAGCGTGTAAACCACTGCACTTAGAAGGATAATTATACGGACCATCAAAATCACGAAGTATTCTATAGGTATACGTGTAACGGCCAATTTCACCAAGTTCAGTTATAAATGTCAAAATGTATTGTTAACTGATAGTTAAATTAATAATTAGTTTTAACTGAACTTGGTGAAGTTGGCAATAAATTTCGATATAAATAATCGGCCTTATTATGAGTGTCGTTGTCGTAGTTGAAAACCAGTCGTTTTTAAAAGTGTCCATGGACACTATGACACTCGACGTTATGACATGCCACCAATAAATCTGTGATGGAATTTAAAACTGATATAAAAATATTTGGCCATAGTTTCAATAAGGTTTGTTAACTGCTCAAGAAAAGTTGGTTAAAATAGGCCTTTAATAACCCGCCGAAATAGAGCTCTTGTAAATTGTCTGCTTGGGTGTGTACAGGGAGTTGCATAACTAACGTGATTTATTATTTAATAACTTTTTTCTTTTTGATTTTATTTAACTTTGGCATTTGTGAAAAATTTAGATTATGGTTTAGAAATATGTTCACAATATGTTTTGATGAACACAGGTTGTGTATTACTTTAATCTATTACAAAAAATTACTTAGGCGTTAACGTCAACGTGCCCATTGCATGCTTCGACCTGACTTGCTTTTTCCAGAGCATTTTCCACAACTTTCCTCAGAATTTCAGGGCCCAGCACCCTCACTGCTACTCGGATAATTATCTTAAATTGCTGGTTCTTTGCTCAATGGCATACACCTTACCCCTCAGGTAACCAAAAATAATTAAATCGGGCTCTATCCTTTTGAAACCAGAATTCTGGATTGTTTTTTACCTCAGGCTTTTATAAATTTTCATTCATTGCCCGTGGGGGAAATCCTCGCGCCCGTCCGCAGGACCAACCATGCCATATACTGTGCGATTTTTAAAACCAAAACTATAATTATTCGGGATATTAAGATTCAGAATTTTCAAATTCTGGATTTTTAAATATGCTATTTTGAAATTAGGGATTTAAAATTTCGGGCATATGAACCCAACCCAAGCTTTTAATATACATATCTTTCTTTGAATTTTTTTTGTTTTGAACTTTTTTTTCGGGGTTAAAATTAAATCATTTCCCCAAAAAATTTAGAATAGCCAATTTTATAAGCAAATCAAACTGCAGAGTGAATGAGAATTACAAACACTCAAGTCCTATTTGCAACGATGTCAAAGCTTAAACAAAATACCAACAAGAATCAGTGAGTTTATCTATTCTGAAATTTTGGAATTCTCCCAAGTATTTCAATTAAATTAATGTGATAATTGAATTATTATTATATATTTTTTTTTTTTTTTTTTTTTTTTTGTTGAAGGCAATTAAAAATATAATTTTGATATTAATTAATTTAC
Source organism: Pollenia angustigena (assembly GCA_930367215.1). Taxonomy (NCBI): domain Eukaryota; kingdom Metazoa; phylum Arthropoda; class Insecta; order Diptera; family Polleniidae; genus Pollenia; species Pollenia angustigena. The sequence continues at coordinate 74,961,757 of OV884059.1, forward strand.
AAAAAATCTTAATGGACTAAAATAAAGAAATTTAAAGTGGTGGAATTGTGAAAGCCGGTGTTAATATATTGAATTAAAACAATTAACACATTGTTTGAAACGGCAAAGTTTTTTGATAATTTTTTTTAATTAAAATTAAAAATATCATTTATGAAAAAAATATTCACAATTTTTACAATTTTTAGTAATCTATAAATCATTTTGGTAATAGGTGCAACATCAACAAATTGCTTGGTTGATTCTATGAAAATGGTGATTAGAGACAATTTTTAATTCTGTCTGCAAATAACAAATGCAATAATTTATAAATTATATAAATGTTAACAAGTTTTCTGTTTTCCTTAAGCACATTTTAATACGTTTACGTATTTTAAGTAACTATTAACCATTGAAGTCGACCGCAACATTTACGTGTAAGAAACAGTGCCTTAAGGCTTAAAAAAAATTTCATAATAAATTTCAAAATTTATAATTAAACCCAAACCACAATAGTGGAATATGTCCATAATTTCACAAAGCCCCCATTCAAGCTTCTCTCCGCAATAGGGTTTTTGTTCCTATAAACCATCTTATTATGTTGACATTTCGATTAAATTTGGACCAAACTTATTTTATTGCAATTAAAATCAGTTTACCAAATTTTATTGTAATCGAACCATATTCGATCATAGCTCCCATGCAAATACTACTCCCGCAAATAGCTTTTGATGCCATTTCTTCTTTATAACATTTGGTATTGACATACAAATCGGCGATAATAACTTTTACGAAAGCTTACTATGTCATGACAAAATTTTGTCCTGGTAGGTCTAAAATAAACCCTACACTGATAAAAAAGGCGTCATAAAGCTGATGTATTTTGACATCAGTACTACGACAAGTGTCTTCGTTTTTGACCCCATGACACTTTTCTTCATGGTGATGTCAACCTTAACATCACTTGGCCAAAGTGTCATCAGGGTGAAAATGAAATTATGTCATCAATGGGGTGACACATCGGGCATCACAGAAATGACGAACATGTCCTCAGTGCGATGTCGTAGTAACATCGGAGAAAGGACACATTAGCATCAATTTAATGACAGTTTGTCATTAAGTCAAAGTCATTGGAATTGACTCAAGTCAAAGTGAGAGAATATTATTATTTACTTACCCGTTACATATGTTTGTTTCACGTTTGTTGAATTACGACCTTTGTTTACAGCAGAACTCTCAATATTTTAAAAATTTGATGTATTTAACTAAATAATCTAGAAAAATAGAATATAGAAATTTTTGCTTCTTATAATACATTGTAATCATGAAAATAATGTTATTAATATACAAAAGGTGGCATCTAATTGATGTCACTATAGTCATAAAGTAGATGACACGTAAAAAATTACAAAAATGTACGAAGACGTTAGTCATTGGATTGATGTTACTTTTTGCATCACTGATGCCATTTGTAGTACCATTGATGTCACAATTCTGATGTTAGGGCATCATCAATATGATTGCATTTGCATTTTTCTATCAGTGTAGGTCCCATCTTTAAATCTCATATAGATGAAGCCATCTAAATAATATTCGGCACAAAGAACTTTTACAAGAGTCTTGACCTCATTACATAATTTTGTTAAGGCGGGTTCATGATTTCCCATGGGTCCCAAATAGGGTACAGTAACAAAACTTGTTTTTATATTGTATGGAGTAGGGAATCATGTGGCCGGGCTGGACCGACTATACGTTCCTACCTGTTTTTCAATGGGTATTTTTTTGTCAGCAAAATTGCTAAAACAAAATTAAAACAGATTTGCGAAAAAATTAAAAATCACTTAAAAGAGGAAGAACAACAAAAAAGAAAATCAAATAAGAAAACTAGGGCGACATGTATTAATTGAAAAAATATCTTGCAATTTTTTTTTGTTTTTTTTTTTTTGATTTTGTTTTAATTGTCAAATCAAATTTTCGTTTATGGGTCCGTGAAACATGCGTGTGTTCTAACAATTGTTAAAATTAATATTTGACTAAAGTTTTATGAATTTTGGCACGTCTCCTTCTTCTTATCTATTTATTTATCTATCGGTCAGCAGTGTTTAGGACCAATCAACAAAATCATTTTATTGTTGTTTCTATTTTCCGCAAAATTAAAATTTAGAAAGGCTGAAATAGAAAAGTGTGTGTGTTTTTTTCTTTTTTTTTTTTGTTAAATTTGACCCATATTTTGAAGGTTTTTTAAAATTGGCAAGAACACTAATTTCGCACTAAACACTAAATTTTATAATTTATAAATGTGACACTTTTGTGCGTTTAGTAACGTGAATGACCTGTATTTCGGTTTCATCTGAGATTTGTATAACCACTAGGAATGGGCAAAAAATATCGATATATCAAAAATCGATCGGCGATATTTAAAATACCGATATATCGACTATCGAATTCGATATTTTCTAAAATCAGTCTTCATTAAAAACTCAAAAACTTAGCCGCTTTTCAAACAATATGTTTTTTAAAGAATTGGCATCACTGCATGCATCATATGTTTTTTTAAATTTATATGAAGATTTTAAAAGATTGGCATTTATAAGAAGAATTATGAAAAAAGCGAGGTTTTCAAATAGCGGGTTTCTAATTAAAACAGTAAAGTGAAACGAACTTGAAAATAATTATTTCATGCAGTTTTGGAACAATATATGTGCGTATATATTTAGAATAATTTTTAATATTTTTAATTTGGCTTAAGTTCATTAAATTTAATTTTCATTAAATTATTTTTATGAAGAAAGGAATTTTACAACATGAAAATTCATTAAAATTTATTGATAATTTTTCATTCTTGACTCAATCTGGGCTCGAACCCAGGTGTTTACGGACAGGTTACCCTGACATGTTTCGATTGCAACCACTCAATCTCCTCAGAGGGCTTGCCGTTTAACACTCGCAGCCATCGACGACTGCTGACGTCATTAGTCAAACATCAATCCTTAAACCAAATTGTATTCAACCTTTGGTAGATCGAAATTTGCTTTGAATGATTATCTATTTTAATTTATTTTAGCATGTTATTCCTTTACTTCTGTTTTTTCGTACTTTTAAAATTAAAATAGATAATCATTCAAAGCAAATTTCGATCTACCAAAGGTTGAATACAATTTGGTTTAAGGATTGATGTTTGACTAATGACGTCAGCAGTCGTCGATGGCTGCGAGTGTTAAACGGCAAGCCCTCTGAGGAGATTGAGTGGTTGCAATCGAAACATGTCAGGGTAACCTGTCCGTAAACACCTGGGTTCGAGCCAAGATTGAGTCAAGAATGAAAAATTATCAATGAATTTTAATGAATTTTCATGTTGTAAAATTCCTTTCTTCATAAAAATAATTTAATGAAAATTAAATTTAATGAACTTAAGCCTAATTAAAAATATTAAAAATTTGGATTAAAAACCATAAATAGTTCAATAAAATAACCACAATACTAATAAATATTTAGAATAATAATAAAATTTGTGCATATATGTATGTATATTAAATTTTTTTATTTGGTAATAGTTTCAGCAAAATATGTTCGAAATATCGATACATCGATATTTTTGAAATAATAAATATCGATACTCTTAAAAAAATATCGATTCGATATATATCGATATATTTTTTCAATTTGCCCATTCCTAATAACCACACCACAATAGTAAAGAGGGTATTATGCGTTTGTGCTGATGTTTGTAACACCTTTAAATATTGGTCCTCGATCCAGATTTTATTATCTACTTAGAATAACTTTTTGAGTTGATCTTACAATGTCCTCTCGGCCGTCTGGCAGTCTGGCTGTCCATGTGAACCTTAAGCGAAAAGTACAGGTCGCAAGTTTGGAGATAATTCTATTAAGTTTTTTACATAGATTGTATTTTACAAGGACCAAGTGATGAGTAGCCTATTGGAAATGGAACGAAACGCCATTCCGGAATGGAGCATTTGTACCCAGTAATCTTCTTATTAAGTTGGTTGTATTTATATTAAATTTCATCCAGACTAACTTTATTGCAATCTATGTATATCATCTTACCAAATTTCATTGGAATTGGTCCATATTTGGCCATAGCTCCCATACAAATACTACTCCCGAAAATACCTTTTAATGCCATAAGTTCCATATAAATGTCGGTATTGTCATAAAAATGGCCGACATTAACTTTTACGATAGCTACTATGGCAAAATGTTTTGCTGGTAGGCCCAAAATAAACCATAGCTCTCATTTTAGCCCCCTTCCTCAAATCAATTAAAGCCAAACAAATCTCATATAGATGAATATATCTAAATAATATTCGGCAGAAGGTAGTTTTACATAAACCTTAACCTTATAACATTATATTGTTCTGGCGGGTCTAAGATTGCCCATGGGTCTCATTAGGGTTAACTCTCGAAAATTGGTCTCTTAATTCTATGGTAGGGTATCATATGGACGGCCTTTTTTACGTGTTAGTTTTATATTGAAAAATAACACAATTTTGCAAAAAGAAAAATTTAGGCAATAATAATAATATGAATATTTTTTAACATGTATTCAAGGCGAATTTATGTAAACGGTGGTGTCAATACTACAACTAGTACAACACCAAAAACACAACATTGTATTTTATATGTTGCTTTCGTTGGTCGATATCATTCCTTAGGGAGGCACCCATACAAAGTTAAACATTTATGAAATTGTAAAAAATAGGAACACAGCTCCTTTGATGGTCCAAGAAGGGAAATATGTATGGCCGACCCAAATTTATTTTTCAACTTTGACGTTAGTTTCTAACATACCTACCCGCTTTCTCTATTCCTTAAGGGGCCATCTTAATAGGGTTCCGGGCTCCTTATGAAGGACCAATTTATAGCATACTATAGTTGCCAATGACAATAATATGGTTTAAGTAACCATAAACTGTATATAGAAGCAATTAAGTCCCTATAAACATCGAAATAAGAAGAAGAAAATGGCGATATTTGGAACGAATTTGTCTTGGCCTATGCTCCTTATTGAAACTAAATGATAATTGGGAATTTACAAGGTGTATATTAAGTCATATCGTCATAATATCCTTAATAATATTTTACAATTGTTTAAAAAAAATACTGTTGTGTTTCAAACAAAATAAAAATTTTTATGTTGTGTTCATTGATTCGTCATAACTGTACAGTAAAAAGCTACATTATATGCAGTCATATATATTTCTTGTAATTATTTTAAGACATATGACTTTACAACTTTACGACTACCTTGTGAATACCCTTAATATATAATAATAATAATAGTGTTTGTGTAGAAAATCATTAAAAAAAATAACGTTTCCCTGTTAGTCATTTTTCGAACACAAAAATATTACTGTTTTTATCAAACTCAACAAAAGATGTGAACATTTAATTCCGTTCGGTTTTTTTTTTGAAAATCCACAAACTTCAATGTGTTTGGTTCGGCTCGTTAATGTTCGTCCCTTTTGGCTGGTAAAAAAAACATTTTTACAAAAACAAAATACACACACGAAAAAAACATTATAGAACATTAAAATATATTGTTTGTCTACAGTATCACTACAATGGTTCTGTTTTTTAACGAAGAACCGAACATTATATAATGTTCAGTTCTTTCTTAAAAATAGTTACGAACGGCATTAAGGGTTGTGTATGTCTACACAATCACTAAAAAAATAGATATCGTTCCTGGGTGTGTGAGCCGAACGTTAAATAATGTACTGTTTATTTTCGAACACTGATTGGAATAACTTGAAAACGGTTCACCATATTCGGTTTAAAAAAAAAATTCAAAATTCGTAAACAATACAACAGTGTTTTTTAATTTGCCGAGTAGTTTCAGAGATATCGTTGAAGTTTTGAAAAAAGAACAATATTTAAAAAAAAAAAATGTTTGGTCTTTAATAATTCATAAAAAATAAAAATGACGCGAATATCACAGTTTTGGCTTAAAAACATTTAGTTAAACATAAAAAGCCTTATTTCATTGTAATCGGTGCACAACTTTTAAATTTGTTCACAATTTACTGATATACAAGAGAGATACAAAAATAAAATTTTCCAATGTGTCTGCGTGTTTGCTTCTGGTCTATTTTAAGACGTATTTTTCTTCACTTAAAAATTAGGTACCTTCACTTAATTGTGAATTGCGAAACGCGTTCATCGATTTTTATGATCTATCTCTCATTTTGTTCATATGTTATGACATATGATTTTTTAAAATACAAAATTTGTTTTTTTTTCACGTAAACAACCATTCATTATTCAGCCATTTTTTTGGTGATTTTCGAAAAATCGATTGCTTTTCCAAGCTAACAATTACTTCTTTAAAAAAAGAAAAGTTAGAATATCGCTTAAATACGATTAATACCTGTAACGGCTGTAGGAAAAATTCATATGAAAAGTGATCCAAAATTTTTGGGCTATTTTTGGTTATTATTGGGTGATTTTTCGTTCTTAAAATTTCGTCCAAATCTTACATACTATTTGTCTAAATCCCCAGTAAAAACTTCGCTAACTTTTTCAAAATGAATAGCTTCTTTAACTCATTATTTAGTAGGTTTGTTCTATAACAATGGTAGCACAATTGTGCTGAGAGATTTCACACGTATTCGTAGCCTCTTTAATTTACCCTATAAAAAATGGAGCTTCCAACGAAGCAGGTTTGTTAGGGAGAAACATAAAAGTTTCGCTTACCATTGCGTTTACGGAAGACATGAATTTTATATGGCGAGTTCCCACTTTGAAGCAATACTTTTTTGACACATAAAGCGCATTATTCAGCGCACATAAAAATTGTTGGATGTAACGATAAGCTTTACACACTGAATGTTTTGATACAGTTATTTTTTAGTATTCTCCCTTACAAACCTGCTTCGTGGTAAGGGAATGCCGTAGCACTTGAAATGTTATTATTTTTTTTAATAAAAGTTGTTGAGAGTTCTTTCACTTACTCTACTGCATTTCTGTATGTCTTATTGCGTAGCGCATATTTGTGCGCTTATTTTTTTAAATGTACCTTTAGTGCTTCGCAAAATGATAAAATTTTTTATTGGGTAGTTTCTGATGAGACACATTTTCTTATATTTTTTGTATTTTTTTCAAGAAAACATACGTGTTTTATTTCAAATAAATGATGTTATGCAAACACACGTGTTTCATTTCAAATAAATGATGTTATGCGAAAAATAATTTACTGTACTTTTTTTACTGGTACTTTTTTCTGTGAACAATTACTTTTTTCTCTACAATTTAAACTATTAAAAAATTCAAATTTTTATAATCAGGCTTAAGTTCATAAAATTTAATTTTGATTAAATTATTCCTATGAAGAAAGGAATTTTACAAACATGAAATTTAATTAAAATTGTCATTGATAATCCGGCAGGTTACCATGACATGTTTCGATCGCAACCACTCGATCTCCTCAGATGGATTTGCCGTCTTACACCCGCAGCCATCGACGACCGCTGACGTCAATAGTCAAACATCAATCCTTAAACCAAATTGTATTTTAACCTTTGGTATATCGAAATTTGCTTCTCCGAATGATTATCCATTTTCAATTAATTTTACGTGTTTTTTTCCTTTACTTCCGTTTTCCCGTACTTTTGTCAAGAATTCTTCTTGAAGTCGAAAGTACCTTTGTTTTGTTTTTCATTTTTCCGTCCTTTTTTCTCTTGACCTTTTATATGATTATAAAAATTTGGATTAAAAACCATAGATAGTTCAAAAAAATAACCACAAAACTGATTATTGATTACTATTAAAAAATGTTTTATACCTATTACTTCAAATGCGTAAAATATAAAATAAGGAAATATAATGCACCATTTATTTCTAATGCTTGGCTTTGTGTTTGGTGGGTACTTCTGCCATCTTACTAATACTAATAAGCATCAATACAAGCACAGTTTTAGTTGTGCCCACTTCTGTTCTATAACCACATCTATAACAACTTCTATAACTACCCTGCAGGAAATGTCACTAGTGAATCTATACTGATTCACTATTGACATAGTCACCAGTACTAGTGACTTATTATACCCCAGGCAATGTTAGTTACAATAGACTTTTAACATGTGCGTGTCATTTAGTATAAGTAGTCTACACTTTTTGTAAGAATACGAAATAATAATCTTTTTTTTTATTCATTATTATTTCTTCAACTTTTATAGGAATTGTACTTCTCAGTTGTTATTGATAAAATCTTTTTCGTATTTAAGCCAAATATAGGACAAATGTAATGTAGTGTAGACACTTCGTTGACAATGTCACCAATATAGTCGACAAAACTGGTGACTTGGAGACACTTGCACCCAGGTTTCCTTCAGGGTACTTTTTTCTGGATGTATTTATGTAAAGCAAGTTAAAGTGCTATATTCGGCTGTGCCGAATCTTATATACCCTTCACCATTGTGCGAGCAGAATACAGAGCAACTAAATAATTGTTACATATACATACATATTTACAATACTTAAAACTTATAATTATAATTTTTAACCGATTTGACAGATTTATATACCGAAGTGCTTAAGAAGAAATTTTCCAGTTAGTTGGGTTATAAAACTTGGACTCGGCAAGATCTATGGTTCCCGAAAATGGGTATTTTTCAAAAAAAAATTAATATTTTGGCCATAACTTTTTCGTATCTGAACCGATTTTCTCGAGTTTTTCAGAAAATATTTTCTACTAAAAATTTCCGATCTTTTGATAAATAAGGCGTAACCATAGGTCATATTACAGTCAAAAAATTCAGGTTATTATACAATTTTTGAAATTTTTTGTATGGGGGGTACCACGCTCACTTCTCCCACCCCGCCCACATTTTGTGTGTTGGTGTGTATTTATAACTTGAATGTTTGCACCTAATTTGGAAACTTTGGCACTTGCCGTTCTCCAGATATACAGAAAAAAGCAATAAAAATACAACAACAACAAGGGATTTTTGAAAAAAATTAGATGCAGTCGTGGTTTTTTGGTCATATCTCAGCTATTTGTGGACCGATCTTGCTGAATTTCAATAGCACGAAATGGTGGACTATATGTGACATAAATGTAAAACAACCTAGCCGCTATCATGTCTGGAGTCTCCGGAAAACACATATCAAACGTAAGACGGACAGACGGACGGACGGACATCGTTAAATCAAGTTCTCTCCGCATAAGGACCCAGAATATATATACTTTATAGGGTCTTAGATCAATATTGTAGAAATTACAAATGGAATGACAAACTTATATACACCCTTTTCCACCTGATATGAAGGTTATAAAAATAACAACTTACTTTAAAATGTGTTCATTTTGGGACATCCCTTGTAAAATTCATTGGTTCTTTCAGTTGAATTGTAAGTAGTGCCTTCATGTTTTTCTGATTACTCAACACATTATTTTGTAGGCGAAGTTTTTACTGGGTCATTAATTATCATTATACGTCGAATTCCAAAATTTTATTTGTAAAAATAACGGGACATATTGCAAAAAGGTGGCATGTCATAACGTTCAGTGTCATAGTGTCCGTGGACACTGCAAAGGTGCTTAAAAGTGTCATAATGTCCATCAGAGCAGTGCAATAAAGTCCGTGGACGTTATGTCACTTTGTAGAGTGTCATAAGGTCGCAGTGTCCATGGACTCTACGACACTGGACGTTATGACATGCCACCTTGCAAAAATCTATATTCTGTTTTGAGTAATTGGTTATAACTATACAGTGATTAATTAATATTTAACTATTGAATAGTGCACAATGTTTGGCGGAGGTCTCAAAAAGGTATTACTGTTCATACTGCCGCGCAGCTGTTGAAGATACAATGCAATTTTTTACATAAAACTTAATTTATATGAATAATAAACACTTTTTTGCAAATTGGGTAATTTTTAATTTTTTTTTTTTTTTTTTTTTAATTCGTTTTTGCTTTTTGGGTAATTTTTCATTTTTTTGGGGCTCTTTTTCGTTTTTTTTTTTTAGCAAAATTTCATATTTAACTTTTTGGGTAATTTTTCATGTTCTTTTGGTCGATTCTTCATTTTGGCGATTTTTCATTTTTTTTCTTGGGCGATTTTTCCTACGGCCACCTGTAACTTGAAAGCTGATGTAGAAAAATGGAGATTAGTTTTGCAATCAGCGACCTCAAATAAGTAACAAATTACATCAAACTTCCAATTTATACAAAAAAGTACAGTTTTGTTCCCTTGTTTAATTAAATGCTATGTGTTTTATTCACGTACACAAGTTTATTTGAACACTCTCAAAGAAAGAAATTGAAAGTGGATCTGACTTGTAACAATTTTCAGCACTGATTGAGTTTTGTTTTTATTCGGGCTGCATTTCTAACAAATTTGTGGCATTTTGATAACACACATCTTAAGTTCAGATAAGATAGCAAAAAAGATTTAAAAAAAAACTCGGTGAAAAAATATTTTTTTCAAAAAATAAAATAAACCAAAATCAAAAAAAAAAAATTTGCTTTTAATACAAAATTTTAAAAACGTAAACCAAAATGTTTTTTAAATGAAAATTTTTTTCAATTTTTTAATTTTGACTGAAGATGTTTTGTCAAAATTCCACAGCAATAATTACAGTGGGATTCATGTAACTAAAATCTTTCGATTTTTTTTTAAGGTTAAACGTCATCTACATATTAAACGTGTCAAAAGTTTTTATTTATTTTGTTTTTTTATTTCACACTGTCTGGAAAAACTAAAATAAAACGTAATTTTTTAGTTACAAGATCAGCGTTTTTCCATAAAACGACCAATAAACAATTTCAATGATGTCTCTAAATAATAAATTTTAAATGCTTATTATGTAATTTTTATTAACTTTTGCATTCATTATCATCAAAACAATTTCAATTTCATTTTGACTCATTTCAAAATGTCTGGCTTTCATTAATATTTTGTTGCATTATTTAATTTGTTGAGACGCTATTGAATAATTATTTTTTTACTGTAAGTTAAAAATTTATTTGCGTTTAGCTTAATTTTCCGTTTAGTGTGCAACACGTGCGCTTCAAGGAAATTATTTTTGAAAATGTAGTCACAATAACAACAAGAACTACGGCAATTTCAGCCCACGCTTACGCATTCTTAGACATCTTCCGTGGAACAATTAGAAAATTTTTTAGTTCAAAAGTTTATTGTTGTTGTTGTTATTGCTTTGTTTTGGCGACAAAAATGTTTTATTTTTGGGTGATTTGTGCGATTCATTTATTCAAAGATATTTTTGTGCATTTTAAAAGGGGTTTTCATGTATCAAAAAAAAAAAAATAAAGAAAAGAAAAATGGTACATTTTTGGGAATTTAAAGTTGTTTCGAGCTGCCAGTGGAAACACACCTGAGAAGTCTTGAATGCATTTTTAATACAAAACTTAAGTGTTGCTTACTTACAATTACTTTAAAATTGTAGTTGAACAAATACAATAACTTGTAAAGCAGTTTGCTGGAAATCTGTTGGATCTCAATTGCAACTTAAACTTATCGATATAAAAACTTAATCGTAATTTCAAATGAACTTTATTGATAGTTAACAACGAAAAAACCCAGGGTAGTAATTAAACAAGTCTGTGGCAAGTCCTAGAAGAAACAAAATTATTGTATAAAACTCTGTAAATAATTGACTTTTAACATCCCCAAAGAAATTTTTCATTACCGTAACCCCTAACTTTATTGTATTTTGCGAATACTTATTAGCGCACAATTTTTTTTTTTTTTTTTTTTTGATATTCTCTCTAACACAACATTTCAGCCAACAACTAAAATCTTATCAGACAGTCATTTTAGGAACGACAGCAATAAAAAAAAAATTCGCTTAAAACTTGACTGGCACTTTTATGCGACAACTTTTCATGTGATGCAATAAATACTTAAGGAGATTTTCATTAAATTTTTCTATTTATAAAAATATATATTTTTAATAAAAAAATTTTTATTTGAGAAGCTTTTTATATAAAATTGTGTTGGAAATTTAATATTTTCACAGGCCGCTTGGATATTAAAAAATAAAGCATTTATTAAGAAATCGATAACTAATAAAAACAATGATAACAGATTTGTCTTGATTGGGTTTAACAGTCCAGGGGCCCAATTCTATCAGTCGTGATCGAGTACTTTCTCGATTCGAAAGCAATTTTATTTCAGTCGATACTGAACGAATCGAAATAATTTTTTCAGTATTGTGAAACTTAAATTAACGCTTTATAACACTGAAAAAATAATTCCGATTCTTTCAGTACGGACTGAAATAATAAGACATTAAATTGCTTTCGAATCGAGAAAGTACTCGATCACGACTGCCAGAATCAGGCCTCTGATCATCGCAATTAGATTTCAGTTATCAATACAATGTGCACTTATAAGTAATAAACTGCCTCAATTACAATCGGTTGTGATTGTAATCAAAAGTTCTAGTTGACTCAACTTTAGTTACATTTTTTAGAGTTGAGTCAACTAGAACTTCAGCAACAATTTGTATGAAATTGTTTCTGACGTTTAAAATAATTTTATTTAATTTTGAATGAAAATTTTAACAAAATGTTTACAAAAATAAAAATAAATGCATAATATTGTTGTGGCTAAAATTTGCGAACGGTTTCTTGGTGCAAAATGTGTGTAATTACAAAAGAAATTGTTGCTCTGTTATGAACACCAAATGAAAATGTTTTTTTGATTGTGAACGTAACTTTAAGTCTAAATTAATATATCTTTCATAACCTGAACTTGAGCTTGACTTCAAAATAAGAACAAATTAAAAGAAAAACTTTTATTTTTTCGAAAGAATATTTCTACAGACAGACGGACTCATATAAATCGGCTGAAAGCTGCATACACCGTACACATATATGAATGTACTGTCAGCGTCAAAATAAAGTGTACAACTGGTTTTCCAATATAAAAAGTGTTATTTTAGTAAAAAAGAATATACATTTTTAAAAGTTTATTATCATTTACAAAACTTTGGATAATGTTATTACAGTTTAAAATTAAAAATTTGAAATACTCCAAAAACAACAAAAACAGTACAATAAAAAACAAATTAACTCCGTTTTTAACGCGTCAAAAAAAAGTGTACAGTTTTAAAGTACTAAGAAAAGTGAAGGGGCTAATACTTTGTTTGATTTTTTTTGCTTTAAGGACGTCTTCTAGTCTCTTTGGCATCGATTCCACCCATTTTAAAGTTTGCTCAGTAGACAATTTTGGCCACTCTTCCTGCAGAATTTTCTTCAGAGAGTGCTTGCTGCTTATGTTTTTTTTTTTTAATTTGTCTGTCCAAATGTTCCCAGATGTTTAATTGAGTTGATATCGAGCGACTATTGGGCTAATCCATCAGTCTTAGGACGTAATCCAAAAGCCAAACCTAACACGCTTCACTTTAGATACTGTATTTTTTCCGTTGAATTTCTTATTTCTACTTTTATCACGTTTTTTTTTTTTTGTCCAACTTGCTTTCGTAAATTCTTGGAGGTACGTATTTTTCACAGATGACAGCAAGCTTGAAGTCTGATGAAATTTGGCAAGCTAGAAATTTAACCTTTTATAACTTAACATAACACTTTTTATATTGGAAAACAAGCTGTATACTTTATTTTGACGCTCCCAGTATGTACCTATACACTTCTTGGGTATACCTCTACTATACTGATCTAGAACGAATCAAAAACGTTGAAATCTTAATGCATCACTTTTTGCGGTAAAAATGATTAAAATATTCAATTGCAAATTTCAAATAATGATAATCCTTACTTCTGTTTTTCATACTTTTTTCACATTTATCTATACAGTGACATCAATTCGATGACACATTTTGTGTATTACTTTATTTTTGACTTTACTGCCTTTTGTTTAACTGCACTGCACAAAATTAATAATTTTTGTCATTATTGTTAAAAATCCCATACAAATTCCTTTTTTAAGTGCACTTTCTATACCAGCACATTTAAAATAAATGCACAAAATTTTTGGCATTTTAAAATTATTTTCATACCAAAAATTCAAGTTAGCTGCACTTTGACTTAACTGCCCGAAATATATATTTTCTATAATAAATCTTCAAAATCCATGCTTTATAAAAACAAAAATCGCAAACATGTCTAGTTGGCATCATTATAATTCATTTATTTTGTTTGCATGTACCTACATTAATGCATATGGTTTGTGGTACAGCAACTTTACTACGATTACATGAAACGAATAGTAAATATAAGGCCTGGAACAGAATAAAGTAGTTGTAGTAGTATCTGAAGCTGGCAAATGTTAAAAATTTGCGCTTCAACTGCAATGACTTCTGCAACTACGTATTCTGTTGACACTACTTTGAAACTGCCTTTTTTAACTTTTGACAGCTTGCAGTGCTTTTCTTAACGTTGTACTACAGCGACTATTCTGTTCCTTACTTTATTGTTACCAATTTGGAAATCTCGTTCATTATAAAGAGGCATAACAAATGGCTACAGGCTGTTTTAACGTCATCAATTAAGTAATAAAAAAGTTTTTATTCTTCCTTTAAACACTTTCTTTTAGCTGCACTTTTAAGCAGGAAACCACAATTGCGTACCTGGACATTAAGGCAGATAAATACCTTTAAGGTTACTGCATTTATGATTTATTTGCACAAAATAACGTGCAAAGGGGGTTGTGCAGCTAAGCCAAAATTACTGTATTAACATTATTTCCATGTTTAAAAAGTGAAATTAGAAGCAAGAATTCCCATATTATATTTGTTTAAATTATTTAGTTAAATAGATAAAATTTACAAAGTAGAATGAATACTTAAACTATATCGCGCATGCTGCTGGTGTCTTATAATTGAGAGTTCTCCTGTAAACAAAGGGCGGAATAGAACAAAACTGAAACAAATGTGTGTAAAACGTGTAAGTAGAATCTACTTGGTAGATAATAATAATCTCTCACTTGGATTTAAGTCAATGCCAATGACTCAATTTAATGACTGTGTAATAACTGTCTAATAAGTCCTTTCTCCGATGTTACGGAGTTCTTGCACTGATGCTATTTTTAATTAAACTGTCTCCGATTCGTAATTTCTGTGATGCTGATGTGTCATGCCATTGATGACATAATTTGAATTTTTGACCCTAATGAAAATGTGGCAAAATGATGGTAAGGCTGATATCAAAATTATGGGGTCAAACACGAAGGCACTTGCCATAGAACTGATGGCGAAATACATCAGTGTTATGACGCCTTTTATATCAGTGTACTTGCAATTGCAATAAAATTTTATTAATTACAATTATTTAAGTCGAAGTAAATATAAAACAGCAGTACTTTATGTTAAGTAAAACCCAAAATGTAATAAAACATGAAAAATTTCCATTACAATTACATAAAGTTAAGAATTAAAATTACAAATTTAAAAAATGTGTTTTCCAATTTGCAAAAGCCGGTATATTAAAGTTGGCATGCCATGTGTTAGGCCAGGAAGTAGTCATCATTCTCTTGAACCACCAATAAATGGTCATAAAAGTCACCATACACTGAAAGAATTTTCTTCGCAATACCAATGAATTTTGACATTAATCCCATGAAAAATTGCATTAAAAAGAAACCTATGCAGCGTTTCGTTGGATCAATGAAACCTAAAATGTATTTAATGAAACATTACATTAAATCTATGAATATTATTCATTAAATGAATACTTTCAATAAAGTAAAAAAAAACTTCTTTTTATTTATTTTTTTTTATTTTTTTTTTTTTTCTTATTTTATTTGTTATTTTTTTCTGTCTCTAACGGGAATCGATCGCGCAAGCTCGGTGCTGATAGACTAGCTTACTACCAGCTAGCCTACCGGGGCAGTGTGGTTTTTGGATAAAAAAAACTATATTTTTTACTCAATTAAGAGCGTAAATATGAGATTAAATTGTCTACAACAACAATAACAACGTTGATTGAAAGTTTTTGTTTCATTACTATAATGATATTTTTCAGTGTCCCAATGAAAATTTAAATTTATGAAAGCCTTATTGAAATATGTTGCTTTTATATCATAAATTTAATGGCATATTACATTAGATGTATGAAATAATGAAATCTTACATTTTTTGATTAACAATTAAACATTTTTTTAAGAAAACTATTATTTTGTATTAATTTATGAATATAGTTATGTATGTATATATGTTTATATTCCCAATTAAACTTTTTTGTTTAACTTGGAAAAACTTAAGTTTTCATACATCCAATGAAAATTTTTGACGTAATTACGAAATCCAATGAAGCGATTTTAACGAAAATACTTCATTATAACTATGAAAATCCATTTGGACAGTGAAAATTTTCATTTACCCAAAGAACATTTTTTTATGATAATGATTCATTAAAATATATGAAGCATTTTTCTTTCAGTGTACATATACATATGTATATTTTGGGTCCCGACTTCATACATGTCCGCCTGTTTATCTATTAAGTAAAAAATGCAAGTTTACTTCAGAACGACCGACGAGAAAATAATAATTTAAATGCCAAATTGTTTTCTTTTAAGCTGTTTGGAATTTCAGTCAAAAAAAACTTGGTTGGGTAGGAAATAGTAATAGTCTGTTCAACAATTTGGAACACTCAGTTTTAAAAATATGTTTCGTATAAAATTCTATGCGACGTTTACGTTCGAAATTGTAGAATTGGCTTGAAGAGTCCCAAATGAAGTTTTATTTGGTATTTTTTTATACCCACACCACAATAGTGAAGAGGGTATTATGCGTTTGTGCTGATGTGTGTAACGCCTTAAAATATTGGTCCTAGAACCACCTTAAAGTATACCGATCTACTCAGAATCACTTTCTGAGTCGAACTAACGATGTCCGTCCGGCTGGCTGGCTGGATGTCCATGTAACCTTGTGCGCAAAGTACAGGTCGCTATTTTGCAGGTAATTTGATGAAATTTGGGTCATAGGTTCTAATTGGCATAAGGACCAAGCTTATTGAAAATGGGCCAAATCGTAGGACCACGAGGGAAGATAGGGGGAAATTTCTTCCTCTCAGAAACTATCAAACCAATTTCAATGAAATTTAAAACATAGATAGAACTATATCTATATGGACACAAAATGTATACATTTTTAAAAAAATCGGACCACGAGGGGAGATAGGGGCAATTTCTGCCTCTTAAACCGATTTTAATGAAATTTAAAACAGATAGATCCATACCTATAGGGACACATTAGCTATACAGTTTTTAAAAAATAGGACCACAAGGGGATGCAGGGGGCAATTTCTGCCTCTCACAAACTTTCAAACCGATTTTCATGAAATTTATAAACATAGATAATTCCATATTTACATGGACACATACGCATGATGTGTTTTAAATACTGTGGTGTAGGGTATCATATGGTCGGGCTTGACCGACTATACTTTCTTACTTGTTTATTTAGTTTTCTCTACAGGCATAGAAATTCTGATATCTGATTTAATGAATTTTAAACTAAGTAAAGTTTATAAATCTTGGCGAAGGGTTTCCAAAAAAACGGCACTGCCGAGTATCGCATTCTGACTTATTGCATTATGCGTATGCATCTGTCTTTTTTTTTTATTTTCAGTAGATTAAATCAATCCCATCTAAGTATTATTTTATTTTTTATTCCTGAAATGTTCTTTGTTTTTATTGTTATTGCTGTTTTAATTTGTAATCAATTAGTAATTTTTCTTGTTTTATTAATTTCATACATAATTTGTTTCAGAATAATTATCAGTTAAATTTCCTTATTATTTTTTTCACAATAAAAAAAATGAACAAAAAAACAAACAACCCAATAAATTTATTCGTGATCTGGCAACAAAAACAATAAATTATTTACGTAGAAGTGATGCTGCAGCTCTTAAAAGTTGACTGCTCTACTGACTCTGCTTAGCAACTGATTGTTTTTAATTTTTTATTTAAAAATAAAATTTCATTTTCGTCTAGGCATTTTCACCAGAAGATCCAACAACTTTTTCTTTTGTCATATTTGTATAGGGCAAACAACAAAAGTTTGTATTCGTTCATAATCCATTCCGACGTATTCGAATGAAAAGTCGCACAAGCCCAACATTTGTATATCGAATATTTCTATTCTTAAAGCCTATTCATTCGTACGATTTGTGAAAATAACAAGTACAAGTGTTATATTTGGCTATGCAGAATATAATATACCCTTTACAATGGTGCGATAAGAACAGAAAATTTTATCAATACCGTTTTAAGATATAAATTAATATATTTTGTGACTTGCCCTCGTCTCCAATTCCGCCCACATTTTGTCGGTTGTTGTATACTGATAGCCAAGATGATGGCACCGTATTCGGATACTGAAGCTCTTAACAAGCCTTTCCGCCCTGCAAATTTGTATGAAACTTTTTAAAAAACGAAAGATTCTATGCCATCATAGTTTCAATTTCCTAGAAATTAGCTGAGTCATATGATTTTGCATCGTTTTTGCGTGATAGTATGGCATTGACAAAAGTCATAGAATTGTACGTTTGTGTAGGATGGTGAATCCCTGCCTTGAGCAGGGATATTATGCATTAACTATGGCTCCCTAAAATGTTTCTGAGGGTGCAAGGATTAAAAAAAGAATGCATAAAAATCAATGCGATTGCAAATTACTATAATTTTTTTCTTTGCACTATCGCCCAATTTCGATGTCCCGTGCGACATTTAGAAATAAGAGATTTGTTATCAGTCCGTAGAAAGATCCCATGGAACACTTATTAAATATTGAGTAGCACCAGAGCTTTTTTTATTATTTTAATAACTCCATTTTTCATTTCATTTATTAACTGAGACACATGGGTCTGCAATCACAACTGTTTCAACAGAGCCTTTTATAACTAATATAAAAATTAATAATAAAATTTGAAGATTTGTGATCGTGATACTTATAGAAAGTAGGTTTCGTGTGACATTGACTCTGCAAAAGTCAATCATTTAAAACTTATTTCTTACTTAAAAGATTTAGTTATGTAGTTACAGTGGCCCATATTCATAGTCAAAAATAAAGTCGACTTTAAGTTAAAACCGGCTTTTAATAACGACTAATAATAACATTGTTTTAAAGTCGACTTTAGAAAAATGGAACCTATCCTGGTGGCACGCATGCGCGGATCAGGTCTGGTTCACGGACGGTTCGAAACATGGTGATACTTGTGCGGGCATCTTGGGCCCGGGTTTTCAAAGGGGCTTGCCAATGGGCAAACAGCCTTCTATCTTTCAGGCGGAAATCTATGCCAATCTCATATGCGCTGGGGAATGTCTGAGGAGGAGGACAAGGGGTTTGAGAGTTTAAATAATGTCGGATAGCCAGGTCGCTCTTAGGGCACTTTCTTCTTTGGAGATGAAGTCCAGGCTAGTCATGGAATATTTTGCGTCTCTGAATGAGTTATGGAAACACAATGACTTGAATTTGTGTTGGGCTCCCGGCCATGAGGTCCATGAGGGCCATGCGGGCAATGAAAGGGCTGATTGCTTGGAAAATAGGGGTGCTCGTCGTTCATTTATGAGCCTTTCTTCGGCGACCCTGTGGGTCACATCAGGGGAACGTTACAAAAATTATTTCGGTGGCCAAATAGTGGGCCCGAATGATATTTATGATCTTTCACCGGGCAGGGTAATAGGCTTTATGCGTAGCCTGAACCTGCCGTGGTGATACACTTGGACTGCGCAAAAGATCCTCTGGGTCGTGGTGCTCATGGCCGTCACGTACAATACAATAACCTTAGGCCCTATATAAAGCGTTCTTCTGAGATAGACTTTAATACGCCTAGAACCGCAACGGATTAAAGATCAGTGAGTTCGGGTTAAAATATAAAGCCCAGTCCTGAAAGATTGTTATTTCTGGTTGAAGGGTATCAAAGGTTCTACTCGGCCGATTACATTACTTTAACTTGTAAATATTAATATGACTGTAATATGGGAATTTTTATTTTGCTGATTTAGGCCTCTTGTTAATACTTTTCTGGGAAAATAACATTTGCTGGTTTTGATTACTTATTTGATTTCCATTTAATTAAGTTTATTTATAGTTAAATTGAGTTTGTTTTGTTTGTACAAAAACAATAACGTTATGAATATTTGAAATATATTCACGATAAAAAATAAAATTTACAGGAGAATCTGACGTCACTGCCGGTACTTAATTTTAAATGAAATTTTTTGTGAGAATCGAACAGTTTACGTTCTTTAAAAAAAAGAAAACAATTCAAAAGATAATTCAGCCCATAATTGAGGGCATCCGCTATCGATCAAAATTTTTATTTTAATTGTTTTAAAGTTTCGATTGATATCGAATGCCGTAGTTTTTGGCCCTTGCATGCTAAACTTTATGACTTTTTGGACAAAACTGCAACAAAACTTTGTTTACTAAAATTGGCCTTAAAAACATTTTAGCTATAATTTTGTCACACTGTTTCAAAGTTTAAATCACACACGTTTAAATCAAGTTCTCAAGTAAAAATGTTAAAATATATTTTAGAATTAATTAATTCATTCTGAAAATTGTCGAAAGTGTAATATAATCTGAAATATTTACATATTATTTGAATATAAATTCTAAGCTGTTATCTATGTTCCAAGCTACAATGTAATCAAACAACGTCAACGAGAGATAATGTCTACTAAAGGCCGTCACACTCTAACCCACAAAGTATTTTACGAAAATACTTCCCTGATCTAATTATTGTTTGAAAATTTTCAAAAACCAATAATAAAAACAAAATACGTAAGACTTGTATGATAGTGTAATACAGCCTAAAAATACTAGTTCGTTAAAACTAAGTGACTTATCCCAATAAAAAATTAAGCTTCCAACGAAGCAGGTTTGTAAGGCAGAAACATAAAAGTTTCGATTACCATTGCGCTTAGTCTGAGTTCATACGGCTCATGTTGACTCATGTTCATACGGCTCATGTTGACAAGATTCTTCCTTTTTCTTCTTTGAACATGAATTGGCGTTCAAATGATTCATGTCATGTCAACGACATGTTTTTTATTTTGTTTTATTTGATATTGAAAACTAAAACATAATTAAACAACGAATAAGAAAGCAATACGTTAAGACAGTACATGCATCTGTGTACTCGTTTCTTTTCCCTTCGTCCCTCTCGCCTATAAAGTAGCAACCATGTCAATAAGAAATGAGCCGTATGAACACAGACTTACGGAGGACATGAATTTTATATGGTAAGTTCCCACTTTGAAGCAATACGTTTTTGACACATAAAGCGCTTTGTTCTGCGCATATAAAAATTAATGGATGTAACGATCAGCTTTACACACTGAATGTTTTGATAAAGTTATTTATTAGTATTCTCCCTTACAAACCTGCTTCGTAGTAAGGGAATGCCGTGGCACTTGAAATGTTATTTTTTTTTATAAAAGTTGTTGAGAGTTCTTTCACTTACTTTACTGCATTTCTGTATGTCTTATTGCGTGGCTCACAACTGTGCGCTTATTTTTTAAATGTACTCACTTACTATTTTTATTTCGCTCTAAATAAAAATTAAGCAAAATATATATAATGGTGACTTTTTTTGAATTTTTGGCGTATTTAAGCGATACGGAACTAATTTAGTTTTTAGGATTTATAAAAAATATTTAAAAAATATGTATTTTGTAGTCAAAAACTTGTTAACAAAGGCTTTGGCGATTTTTGATATTGAATTGGGCGAAAAAGGTCAAAATCAATCTGACAACCCTGTACGTAACCACTATTTTTATTAAAAAATTATTAGCTTTTGCAAAACGTTTCGCTAGATCAAACATCATTTAATAGTTTCTAAATTTCATTTATAATATTATCTTCTTAAAAATAAAGGTAAAGTTTGATCAATTTACTGCAGCCGTTTTCTATAATTCGCTAAGCTAAACTCAAATCTCTATCGCTAAAATACCTTAGAGAATACAAAATTTAAAAATTTTAGTTATGACATTAAAAGCTTAAATTGCGGCGAATTAATTTTGTATGGCATTGCCAAATTTGGCAATGCATTCGCAGAAAAAATTCGCTTAATCAACTTTATAGATTTTTAGCGATAGGAATTTAAGCTTTCCGGAATTACAGAATATGGGTGCTGGTCACGCTTTTGGAGGTCAAATATTTGTTAGGTTTGACCAGTATTGCCAATTTAGCCATTTATTGGCTAGATTTAGCCATTTTTCACCCTGTTCAGCCATTAAAAAATGAGTTTAGCCATTAGCCATATTTTTAGCCATTTTTCAATTTGTTTAGCCATAAAATTTTTTTGCCGTTTTTCTTTTGAAAGAATAATTTTTATTTTATTATAAAAATTTATAAAAGTAAAATAAACATTTTGAACAATTAAAACGCCTTTAATTTAAATCACAACTTTTACAAATCTTGAAAATCGCTATAAACTATGACGCTGAATCATCTTTCAAAATAAAGGAACAGTATTCCACTATTAAATTTATAAAATGGATCAACACAAACATCGCTGTTTCTTTCTGGTTGAAAGTATTTCAATTAAAGGATGCAGGCGGTAACAAAATTGTTTTAGAAATTTCTGAATTGACTATAAAGTTGCTCTCACTTGCATGGTATAATGCTGAAGTAGAGAGGGTGTTTAGCCAAGTAAACATCGTAAAAAAGTAATTTGAGAAATAGGTTACATTAAGCAACCGTTAATTCGATTTTATCAAATTATAGTTAAATATTTTACAATACAATATTTATACCACCACCACAATGGAGAAGGTACTGTGCGTTTGTGCTGATGTCTGTAACACCTTAAAATATTGGTCCTTAGCCCACCTTTACGTATACCGATTGACTCAGAATCACTTTCTGAGTCGAATTAACGATGTTTGTCCGGCTGGCTGGCTGTCCATGTAAACCTTGTGCGCAAAGTACAGGTCGCAATTTAGAGATTATTTGATAAAATTTGGTACAAAGGTTCTAATGTGGCGTAGGGTATCATAAAGTCGGGTTTAACCGACTATTCTTTCTTACTTGTTTTTTATTGTAGATCTGGACTCAAAAGGCTGGGTAAATGTTGTCGTGATTAAGATTTACCTTCAAATTATTTAAAACTTATGATTATTTGAAGCTAATGAGTGAGTGATTCCTATGAGATGAACAATAACAACATCGAATTTTTCGATGATTTAATTTTTGAATATTAATTTATTTTAAAATTTTTTTACGTTTATTCTTATTTAACAAATTGATCTTAACTCACAATTTCATCGTAAACTACTTTAAATTAATTATTTTTGTTTTGTTATTGAATTTTCATGTGTTTTTATTTAAAAAAGCATTTAGCCATTTTTTAGCCCATTTTTAGCCATTTTTTAGCCATTTTTTTCCGTAAATTTAGCCATTTTTGGTCACCAAGTTTTGGCAACACTGGGTTTGACATTCATTTATTTACGTTATTAAAGATATTTTAATAACCAGCGTTTAAAAAACTGAAGTCAAAAAAAAAGCTTTTATTTTTACTACTGATTCATTAAATGTGAACAATCGCTGTCAAACCACCTCAAAAAGCAAAAAGTTGTCCACCAGTTTTTGGTTTCGACTGCAGTTTTTTCAACCCTGTGAATAACAAGAGACTGATTTTTTTAAATTTTTGTTTTTACTAAAATTAAAAACGATTTTGTACGGAATTTGCTTATATTTTTTGGTGCATATTTTGGATTTTTTAGTGCATATTTTACAAATTATATTCTTACTTAACGAACCGAGCAATAGAAAACGGTCCTTCAGTCCGTTTTGGTGATACAGACCAGACTCCCCGAACTCCGAACCCAAACTTTCAACCCTAACACTGACCGGTCTTGCATATAATAAAGATTTCTTTAATCTAAAAAAAACTTTTATGGGTTTTTTATAAAAGTGGATTTATAATATAAAAGGGGAACTTTCGTTTAGAGATATTCAAAACTTAATTTCTAAATTTATTGATCTCCATTTCTCTATAAATCTACATTTAAGAACTATTTTTAAATCTAAAATACAGCTGATATTTTTTTTTTTTTTTTTTTTTTTTGTAAAAACAAGAAAGTCAAAATCTTTGAGGTGTGTAAAACAAAAATAAAATGTCATAAATTTATTTAAATATACCTTATCACTTTAATACCTATAATACCATTCGTACTACGCTTTTTTATATTTTAGTTTTGTTGTTTTTATAGTTTTCTCGAATCTGAAAATAAAGACATTAAAGAAACAACAAAAAAAGTACAATGAACTACCAGAAATGTCTGCCAACAAAAATAAAAACAAATTAAGAGCGAAAAAACTTTACAGCCACCGACACATTGACATCAACAGCAACACAGCAACTGTAATTTAGATTTACAAAATATTTAAATAAAAAAAAATTAAATATTTATTTTTGTATTTAAAATAAAACAAAATTTAGAAGAAAAAAAAAACGAGGGAAAAAAACTAAGAAAAACCCATTGAAATTTTATTTAAAAATAAATTTAAGAAAATGTCTTGCAACATCAGGGTACACGCAGTGATATTAATACTAGTCCCCGCACACTTACACACATTAAAGATACTATAAACAACTACTCCCCATCCGGAAAACAGCCAGGCAGGCAGGCAAAACGGCCGTTCGACCAACAGTTGACAGCTAAAATTGTACCCAAGAAAGAAAAAAACGGCAACAAACGACATCGTTCGTACCTCATCAACCATCAGCTAACAAATGATTTTCTAACGAAAAAATAGATTTTGTGTTTCAGTTTCTTTGAAATTTAAAAATTTCAGTCACTCACATTAAACTAAATTTGTCACTGAGACAGACTAAAAATAGCGCCGGCCAAATGAACACCGCCACACCATCTCACCAACAATTCGACAAAATACCAAAAAACTTTAGAACTTAAGTGAATTTCTTTGTGCTATTAAAAGACTTTGAATGGAAAACATGGAAAAGCGGAAATGTTGTGAAATTTAACATCTGTAACAGAAAACGACCACACTATCCATTTCTTTTCATTTTTTTGCTTCGGTTTTAGAAAGAAATTTTAAAGGAATGTGAAGTAAGGGGAAACAATTTCGTTACCTTGTATTTAAAATTTTGTGTGACTGTTTGGGTAAAATGGTTTTGTCCTACATAAAGCTTTTGAAATTGAAAAAAGGTCCGTTCTCGATAGTAATGTTTTAAAGGTTGACTACTTTCAGGGGCGCCTTTTTTGCGTCGATTTGATTTGCGTTGTTTCGATTTGCGTCGCTTTTTAAAATATTCTGCAATCCGCTTTGTGTCGTTTTTATTCCGATTTGCGTTTTTTTTTTTAAATGTGGTACAATTGTAACTCAGACAGATCAGCATCTGTTACAAGCGAATCTATGCCCAGAAGAAATCTTAAACAAATTAGCAAACCTTTAACAATTTTGTTAACAAATCGGTTAGGCCACTTTATCAAATGCATACAAGTATGGTTGATTTAAATTCATCCATGGTGGAATAAGCAGGTGGCATCGTTACGGCAACAAATACAACATTGCAACAAAAATGGAAATTATATCACCGTTTATGTCAAAAAAAAATCAAAGCGTGCCGCTGAACGTGATGAAATAAATACATTTTTAGCCAATTTTTATTTAATTAGGGTCAATATTTTGTTTATTTTAATTTAAAATTATCAAAAACTTTAATAAACTACAAAAATCACAGCACAAAAACTTTGACATAAACCTAGACAAATAATGCAAGAGCAAAAAATCGTCATCTGGCGTAGTGCTGACACCTGTTTATTCTACAATGGATTCAACTTAATTTTAAATAAAAATTTCTGTTTTTCTTTAATGTCTACCTATCAGGGCTGTTCTGAAAATCACATTCTTTTAAAATCACACACAGAAAAAAATATATCTCAAGAAAACTTTTAGCAACACAGTTTGTTAAAAATAATATTTCAGGTCAACAAAATATTTATTTGATTCAATGAAAAAGTTTATTAACATTACACTTTGCAAAATAGCACTCAATTAAACAGATTTAGTAATGAAATAATTAAATATTCTCTTCATATTCAATAAAAAAAAAAGATTGGAATCAAAGTAAAGACAGTATTTTTACAACTTTTGTTCGTTGCTCATAATTCTCATTCGCTTTACAGTTTTAGTTGAATAATATCTTTAGTATTTCCAAAGTAATAGTTTTTTTTATTGAATCTTTCTTGTCGAACATTACAATTGGGCTATTCACAAGGTCTACCTACTATCAAGTCATATCGTCATAATGTCCTAAATAATATTTACAATTGTTTAAAAAAAATATTGTTGTGTTTGAAACAAAATAACAATTTTAATGCTGTTTTCATTATTTCGTCGTAACTGTACATTAGAAAACTAAATTGTAAGCGCTTGCCCACAGCAGTCATATATATTTCTTGTAATTATTTTAAGACATATGACTTTACAACTTTACGACTAGCTTGTGAATAGCCCAAATATGTATTCAAAGCTTTATCCTAATTCTTATTTGTAATAGTTAGCCGTTACCAATGTAACCGCTAATTAATTGCATTCAAATGTCAAAAAAGCCTGCTAGGCTCAAAGTGTCGGATCTTTTCAGCCTCTCGAGCAAGGTAGTTGCGATCTAGTTTATCTATGTATTTGACTGAATACTTTTTAAATTGTTCCTGGATGGTAGCGATGTAAAGATCTCTGTGGATAATGTCATTACGCTTATACAATGGGGCGCAGACAATTTGCCGTAATATCCTAGACTGTCTTCTTTGTAGCTTCTGGATGTTTGATGCGCATGCAGTACCCCATAATTGGATGCGATATGTCCATATTGGTTTTAGGATAGACTTGTATAAGAGAACTTTGTTGTCTAAGGATAAGTTTAAGCTTCGACCGATTAGCCAATTTAGTCGAACTGCTTAAAGTTTCATAGCCGTTATATTCGCTTCAATATGACGAGACCAGGACAAAATATGAATATATATACTTTATAGGATCTTAGATCAATATTGTAGAAATTACAAACGGAATGACAAACTTATAAATACCCTTTTCCACCTGGGGTGAAGGGTATCAAAAGAGTAATTTTTGGGATTTCAGTATTTTGATTATAACTCAGCCATTTTTTAACCGATTTGACAGATTTATATACCGAAGTGCTTAAGAAGAAATTTGCCAGTTAGTTGGGTTATAAAACTTGGACTCGGCAAGATCTATGGTTCCCGAAAATGGGTATTTTTCAAAAAAAAATTAATATTTAGTCATAACTTTTTCGTATCTGAACCGATTTTCTCGAGTTTTTTAGAAAATATTTTCTACATAAAATTTCCGATCTTTTGATATATAAGGCGTAACCATAGGTCATATTACAGTAAAAAAATTCAGGTTATTATACAATTTTTGAAATTTTTTGTATGGGGGGTACCACGCCCACTTCTCCAACCCCGCCCACATTTTGTGTGTTGGTGTGTATTTATAACTTGAATGTTTGCACCTAATTTGAAAACTTTGGCACCTGCCGTTCTCCAGATATACAGAAAAAAGCAATAAAAATACAACAACAAGGGATTTTTGGAAAAAATTAGAGGCAGTCGTGGTTTTTTGGTCACATCTCAGCCATTTGTGGACCGATCTTGCTGAATTTCAATAGCACGAAATGGTGGACTATATGTGACATAAATGTAAAACAATCTAGCCGCTTTCATGTCTGGAGTCTCCGGAAAACACATATCAAACGTAAGACGGACAGACGGATGGACGGACATCGTTAAATCAAGTTCTCTCCTCATAAGGACCCAGAATATATATACTTTAAAGGTTCTTAAATCAATATTGTAGAAATTACAAACGGAATGACAAACTTATATATACCCTTTTCCACCTGAGGTGAAGGGTATAAAAACAGGTATCACATGTGTTATTAAACTACAATAAGTTTAATAAAAAATATAAACATACGTTTGTAAAATAGGTATACATATGTATATAAAAAGTTAAGTGTTGTTTCATTTTCTATATTGGAGATTTAATATGTACATGAAGCCTATTCAGTATTCTAATTTCATTTGTGAGGAAATATTACTTAATGTTTTAGACTGATAGCCCTTCAATATGACCTTTAATCAAAGGCATTTGTAGAAGGATGGTCTGAAAGGCCTTTTAAGAGCCATTTATTTGCCTTTTAACATACGTTTCTTAAAAACTCTTCCAGATAACCTTTTTTCTAAGGCCTTTTGACAGTCGTTCTCCTGAAAGCCTTCTAAGAGCCATTTATTTGTAAGGAAAGCAGAAGGCCTTCTCCGCAATGACAGCGCGTGTAAAAAAGATATGAGTATGGAATGGAGCGAGAAGGCCTTGTTTATCCAAAAGAAGGGGTACAGAGGCCAACTTTTTCGAATTACCAAAAATCAGAAAACTTCCCCATCGATTTGACAAATTTTTCTTTCAAATGTTCGTTTTAATCCATTTTAAGTTTTCATCGAAAGAAAAATTTACCACGCCTACTTTTACACCCACTTTTTCTACTAAGCGCATAACTTTAGAACGGTTTGACCGATTTGGATGATTTTTTCTTTAAAATCATCTCCATGGTCCAACTTTAACGCCCACTTTTTTCGATTTACCTAAAATCAAAAAACGGCCCCATCGATTTGACTAATTTTTCTTTCAAATGTTCGTATCTTTTTAACGGATTTTAAAAATCGAACGCAAACATTTCTCCTAATTTGGACAGGACAACGTCTGTCGCGTCAGCTAGTTTTTAATAAAAAATTTAAAAAAAATCATTGAACAGGCAAGGCAGATAATCACCCTTAATGTGTTTGGCGTATTTAAAATACGCCTACGACTGAACTTTTTCCTTAAATCAATTACCAAACAGTTGTAGGCGTATTTTAAATACGCCAAAAACAATAAGGGTGAATATTTTGAGTACCACTTATCTTTACCAGAACTACTTTTAAAATCAGGGAAAACTGCAGTCATTCTTTAAAAAAAAAAATCACTTAAATTATCATCGATTAATTATTAATTGTTAATTTATTTTATATTATTTATTAATAATTAATTTCACTCGATTTCGAGTTACAGAACATGGCTGATAATCTTTTATTTGAGGGGATGACTGGCTAAATTTATTTAATTTATTTCAATATTTTTCTGTTGTCTTTTATTAACTCTAGTTTTTTTTTTGAGCTTTTTTTTATCAATCTTGAAATAAATTAAACAGATCACACTGACTACAATATTTGAATTATTTATTCAGATACACGAGTCATTGAACTTCAAATTTAGTTCAAATGAACGAATTCATAATTTTTAAAAGAATTTCTAACGCCTATTCCTCCTGTTTCTGTGTGTTTAAATAAGAATCATACATGTATGAATGTATATGTTGCATCTAATGAATATGAATGTCTGTTTGTGTATATCTAAAACGCCCTCTTGACAGTTAAATTAAATAGTACCACAAATTTCTGATAAAATGTTAGAAAAAAAAAGTTTAACATTTTTGCAAAAAAATTTATAATTTAGCGCGTGCTGATAATAATTTTTTAAGTTTTTTTTTTAACAATTATTATTATTTATTTTTTGTTTATGTTTTTTTGTTAAGAAAACCTAGGAAAAAAAAGTAAATTGTGAAATTTAAACATTTGGCGCCTGAATTCTTATCAAAATAGTAGAAAAGTGTTTCAATTATACAACAAATAATGAGTAAAATTATACATTTGTTGTCTTTAATGAAGATGATTTGAATAGGGAAACAAGTTTTGTGAAAATCGGCCAAGTACGAATCAGCAGAATGTAAGAACTAAAGACTACATTTGCAATAACGTGTTAAACTATGGTGGAGCCAACACGCATGCTGCCAATTCGAATTCACTAGAAGGTGAGGTCAGCTCTAGAACAACACTGCTTTTGTGGCTCGATTGGCAAAAATATTGCTAGTAAGAAAAAAGATGAGTTTACATAAAAAACTGTAGTTTGTATACAAACTTTGACAACTCGACCACCAAAAAAACCATATGTTGACTTGATCCCACCTTCTAGGGAATGCGGCGTGCACGTAGCAATATTAATATTGTATAAGAAATAAAGCAAACCAAACTACAGATAATTTTATTAATTAAGCATTTGTTTTTTGATTTTGAGAAAATGAACATGAGTGCTAAAAGAGCATTTAAATTATTTTTGAAAGCAAAAATAGCCAACGAACAGTGATTTTGCAAGTCAGCTCGACAAATAGAAGAGTTTTTGCTGTCAACTGTGCATTCGTACTACACCGATAAATTAAAAGATTAACCTAGTCAAGACGATTGTCATGGGTGCCGTAAGGCTCCGTTCTTTCTCCTACTTTGTTTCTTATTTTTCTAAATGACTTCCTATGTCAAACTTGGTTGGTGCTATGAGAAATGATACGCTTGGTCGAAACTTTGATATAAACTCGGAATGGGGTCGTACGAATAGGGTCGATTCTTATACCTGAAAGACCCAATGTTGCATGCTGACACATAAACAAGCGACGGATCAAGGTGCATTACCTAGTGTTAAAACTACTGAGCAATCAAAATGTCTTGATGATCTGGGCATAAATATACAATGTGATGGACAAAACATATATTCAAGGTGTCGAATGAAGAATTTAAGTGCCTCGATTTTTTAAAACGGTGTAAGAGATACTTCACTCCATCATATCTCCTTACTATTTAAACCACCCATAGCCGACCGAGAAAGGAACGCCACTCTTATGCGACGGCCGGTGCTTCAAAGTATGTTTTGGAGCTTCTCGAACACGTGCAGGAGAGGACGAAGGTTCTCATTGATGACAGCAGGGTATCCAGTTCTTTTGACACCCTTGTGAACCGTCGCAACATGGTTTGCATTTGCCTGCTTTATCCTTACTACAATTGGATGTGTTCTGATGAAACTAGAGATCAGTGCCCAAGTTCTGTAACTCTCGCGTCGAGAAAGCTTTCGATTGAAATGTGTGAAATGAAACAAAAATGCCATAAAATGAAACAAACAGCTGTTTTTCTCACTTAACTGTGTCTGTAACTTTTTGGCGAGTACAAGCTGTCACGTAAGGAAATTACTAGCCAAGAAAAATTGTGTCTGTAACATTTTTGTGAGAAAAGTTCCCGCTTTGAACTGTCAAATAAACTCACGAATAAAAATGGGGCGAGAAAAAATTTTAACACTAAAAAACAATTAAAAATGCAAAATGCAAAGAATAATAATAATAATATTTTATTCTTGGCACATTTTTCATTGTTTTATTATTTTGCTTTTAACATTTTTATAAAATATACGAATGTCTTCAAAGCTCGTTTGCAAACAACAAACATTAAAGTCGCTCTTTACACTATTTGGTATATCCGAAGGTTGTGTTTTCACCGCCGTCGTTGAAAAATTTTCAATTTAAGTACATTTTGGTCGCCGTCAACGATATGTGTGACTGGCGTTCTGAACGTCTGCAATGTCACATCGGCTTCGAGTGCAATATTATGACATTTATAACGTAACGACGTAATCTATTTTGATAGTTTTCGACATGAGTTACAGACACACATTTTTCTCAATTTTCGAGAAACGATGGAATATTTTGTTTCACATCTTTTCGATACAAGAAGTTCTCACTAAAGTTACAGAACATGGGTACTGGTTCCCGAAACTCCTAAGCTTTTTTTGTAATACGCGTTATCCTCAAGAGCCCATCATCCCTTTCTGGGCGATTGGCCGGTGCATCGTACAACGCATTACAGAGAAAATTCGCTCTTTAGCCCAAGTAAAGCATTAATCGAAAATGAAATCAGTTTTAATTTTTAATTTAATTAAGTGAATTACACATTTAATTAAGTGAATTAAAAGTTTAATCAAGTGAATTAATCATTTAATTGATACTATAAATTTATTTAGTGGTTTAAATTTTAATAATTTTTTAATTCTTATCACAAATTTTTTAATTTAAAACAATTTTTCTTTTTTTTTTCTTTGTATTTCACTTTTAACATCAATAAATTCTAGTCGAATGTTCACAAACACTACTCCCACTATCCTCTTTCCCATAACATTTTTTCCTAGTTCCAACACAATGCAATGCATTAGTAGGGGTCATCCCCTGAGTGCTAGTCCTAACAAAAAAATTATTTTATTATTTAAATAGTTTTTTTGAATGTCAAATTCCATTTATAAGGTTGGCAATAGTTCTGTTCAATCAATATTTCACATATTTTTTGTTTAGGCCAACTTTTTGTTAACATTGACAATTTACTTGGGAACCTTGGCTGCCTTCCTGATGTGTCTATATAATCCAAACCTTAAACTTATATTCGAATGCAAGTCCTGAATTGCCACCTGAAATTTTATTTCAATCGGACTAAATGTTTACAAAATACGGAACTACATTCCATTTTTTCCAAAACAACCCACTTTGTGCGATCCCAACCTAAAATGTATTAAATAATCGCCAATCGCATAGCTGTTTTTACGGCCCTTTGTTCCAACTTGGAACCATAAGAATCAATATAATCGCATAGCAAATACAAAGTGAGTCTATTACGGAAATCCAAAATTGAACTAACAAGCACAATTTATTCCAAAGCTACACAAAAAAAAAAAAAAATGGATTTCAAAAAATTTGTGATATTAATTAAATTTGCTCCAGCAAACAAATTAATAGTATTAATTAAATCTTTTTTCAACATTTTTTATTTTTCGAACTTATTCTATGAGCTAAATTTCAGTTATGTATTTTATAAAGCTTTTTTGTAATACATAGTCCTATTCCTTCAATTATTCAGAAATGACTTTATACACTACCAAACTATAAAGAAACCTCCGGAAGGAAATAATTCCCAGTTTCTATTTGTTAAATATTTTTTGATATTATCAAAGTAGTTTTTGGGAATACAAACTTTTTAATTTACAAGATTTTGTTTGTCGCGCATAATTCACAATTTTTATTCTGGATAAAAACACTGAAGTTTATTGTTGGTGGTATTTATAATCTATTCCTATGCGCATTTCACTGGTTGCTTAGTCCAGAAAGTCAGGAAACTTCATCCAAAGATTTTAGAAAAACTAAAGATATTAAACCAAATAAAACTGTTAAGTGTATAGGAATTATAAGCAACAAAGAGTAAACAATAAACAGTGAGTTTATCTTTTCTTACATTCCCCACTACAATGGGTTGGAATTTTTCCAACATTAATTGTAGTTGTAAGTAGGTTAAGAAAAAAACAAAAACAACCTGCTTTATTGCTCTCGCAAAAATAAAGCATGTTGCCAGTTTCGTATTTTTAAGCCGTGCACTTGCCATTTTATTATTTGATATTAACAACATTTTCTGCGATCATGTGGTTGATATAAATAAATAATTAATTCACTTGATCAAATTTATAATTAAAACTGATTTTATTTTTGATAAAAATTTAATTCAAATATATAGCGTGAAGTTTTTGGTGTACTTAAAATATCTTCTTTATATATATAAAATAGGATGTGTATTTGTATGTAACGTATGGACTCTAAAACGGCTGGGCCGATTTTGATGAAATTTTTAGGAAATCTTCGGAATATTCAGGCGGGTGACACTGTGAAGTCTGATTTTTTATTTTCGGTCTGCGGGCGGAGGGGCGTGGCAAAATCCAATTTTATTATTAATATTGCACAACCACTGACATCTATATAATTGTGAAGATTTTTTCTTTAAAATGATCGCCATGGTCCAACTTAGATTTATACGAAAATAAAATTTTGCCCCGCCCACTTTTACGCCCACTTTTACGCCCACTTTTTTCGAATTACATAAAATCAGAAAACGGCTCCATCGATTTTACAAATTTTTCTTTCAAATTTTCATATTAATCCATTTTAAGTTTTGATCGAAAGAAAAATTTACCACTCCCTACTTTTTCTATTAAGCGCATAACTTGACAACGGCTTGACCGATTTGGATTATTTTTTTTTAAATGATTACCATGGTCCAACTTAGGTTTTAACGGAAAGAAATTTGGTCCCCGCCCACTTTTTTCGATTTACCTAAAATCAAAAAACGGCTCCATCGATTTGACTAATTTTTCTTTCAAATGTTCGTATCTTTTTAACGGATTTAAAAAATCGAACGCAAACATTTTTCCTAATTTGGACAGGACAACGTCTGTCGGGTCAGCTAGTTGCTTTGTATTTGATGAAATCAAATGGATTCAGTGAATTATAAGCTGCTGGAAAGGTTTTTACTGGATTGCTTTACCGACAACAAATAATCTGTTTAAACTTTAAAGAGAGCGATCATAAATTTTTGTTTTTTTTCAGTATGACAAACCTTCTTATATTGATGCAACAGTAAACAAAATTATTTAAAAAAGCCGGCATAGAATTATGAAATTAGAAAGTATGTACTAAGTTTTGAAATATTAATTGAATTCTTCTAATCATTTCCCTATTCAATTTACTCGCAATATTTAACTAAACATAAGACTCGAGAGTTAAAGTATATTGAGAGTAGAATATAAAAGACAACCGCTTGCAAAAAAGATAGAAAAAAT
The DNA here is from genome assembly GCA_930367215.1 of Pollenia angustigena. Taxonomy (NCBI): domain Eukaryota; kingdom Metazoa; phylum Arthropoda; class Insecta; order Diptera; family Polleniidae; genus Pollenia; species Pollenia angustigena. Next base: position 74,996,242 of record OV884059.1, read on the forward strand.
AATTGCAAATAGTGTTTTAAATTAGCAACTAAGTAAATTTTTTTATGCACACGCACTCATACACTCTCTCATAAGAAAAATTATACGTATGAGTATAATTATTTAATTTTTAATGTTTCTGTTCATATTTCTTTTGCCATTTAAAAAAAATTGATAACAGAATGATGGACCTTTAAGTAGGTACAACAGTGAAAAAAAAATTTGAACAATAAAACATTTTGTATACGTCTGTGATACGGTTTTTTTTGTCAATAGAAAACGAGTGATCAAATATTTGTTGTTGCCAATGGCAAAAAAAAAAACAAATATAATAATAAGAACAATTAAACAAAAATAAAAAAGTGAAATTAATTTGTGTTAAGACAAACATTGTTTTAGTTCACTAACAGCAAAAGGCAAAATTTGCTTTAATAAATTTAAGATTTTTTTAATATAAATTAGAAATGTAAATGAAATTTCTAAATTAAACAAAAATGCAAATAATAAAACCTGTGGCGCCCTTAATAAGATCCTCTTCCTTAACTTTCTCTCACAAAAATTCGATCTGTTTCAACATCGACTTTCATAATAAGTTGAATTATCTTTAGATATATCTACATAAGAAAAACTTGTAATGGCCCGATAGGATTGTTAAAGGAAATCTATATAAAGGATGGTTAAATTTTAACGGCCGATGTTGACTTTGAATAAAACACAATTTATTTTGGAAATTATTGTCACTTCTTTTTATTATGATAATATTCGTATTTTTCAATTATGTATGGAACAAAATATCGGCCAAATGACCGCCGCGACCTCGGCGGCACACCTCCATCTGATGGGCCAAACCCGTACGTTTGTTCGTAACACACGTTTTTCCTCAAGAGCCCATGCTTATGTGGTCGATTGGCAGGTGAATCGTACAACGCATTACAGAGAGAATTCGTTTTTTCCCGGACTGTTCGTATGGGGAATAACCTTCCTGCAGAAGTCTTCCCTCTCACTTACAGCATGATTAAGTTCAAATCGAATGTTCACAAACACTACTCCCTCTATCCTCCTTCCCACAACCTATTTTCCTAGTTCCAACACAATGCAATGCAGTAGTAGGGGCCATCCCCTGAGTGCTGGTCCTATCAGTAAAAAAAAAATGCTGAGGCATAACTGAGGTTCTATGCTGTTAATGTGCTGAACTATATCATCCTCTAGCTCTTGAATTGTTGCTGGCTTATCGACGTAAACCTTTTCTTTCCAATAACCCCAAAGAAAGAAGTCCAACGATGTCAAATCACATGATCTTGGCGGACAATTGACATTGCCACCATGTGAGATAACACGGCCATTGAATTTGTCGCGCAAAAGAGCCATTGTTTCGTTAGCAGTGTGGCATGTGGCACCGTCTTGTTGAAACCACATCCATATCTTCCAATTCGGGCCATAAAAAGTTATCATCTCACGATACCGAACACCATTAACAGTAACTGCCTGACCGGCCTCATTTTGGAAAAAATACGGCCCGATGATGCCGCCAGCCTATAAACCGCACTTAACAGTCACTCTTTGTGGGTTTGTCATTGGTTTTTCGACAATCACTCTTGGATTATCATTCGTCCAAATGCGGCAATTCTGCTTATTGACGAATCCACTGAGGTGAAAATGTGCCTCATCACTGAATCACGAAGTGCACGATATGCATTTTGAATTGAGCGCCTATTTTCATAATAAGCCTGAATAACTTTAACGCGTTTCCCTATCGTGTATCTTTCCATGGTTCAAATTGAGTTAGTCTGAAATTGAGAAATGTCAGATGAAATGCAGAAAAACCCTTGACGTTTATATGTGGTTCGCATTCAACATCGGCCCCTAAAATTTAACCACCCTTTATATATGAAAAAGGTCTGACTTGTTCAGTTATTCCTTCATTAACTTACTCACTGACCTTATGTCTCCGAAACTTGACAGATGGAATTAAAATTTAATACTTTTTTAATTATTGTTCTTTTAAAGGGTAAACATCTATTTGTAGTCCTGTTTTAAACGGAATTTTTCTTCTAAAGTATTAAAGATAGAAATAAAATAGAAATAAAATAGAAATTAAGTTGTTCTCTTCTTAAACAAATCTTGAATGGGTTTTGTTACTTTTTTGAAATTTGGAATTAAAAGGAAACAAAACCATCTTATGTTTGTTACATGTTTGGGTAGAGACTTCAAATTTGGTACCCAGGTACCTCTTTTCATAAGCAGATCCACCAAGAAGGTATTTTTTGAAATTCGATCTCTAAAATGGTAACAAAGGATAAAAACGACGAAATTATCCCCATAATTAAAATAGATGGGGAAAAAATTGAAAAATAATATGAATGACGTCAAAAAGGAAGCTGACGCATGTTTAGTACTATTTTGATGATTGTACTTTTAAAGGGTAAAACGGTCAAACATCTATTTGTAGTACTTTTTTAACGTAATTTTTCTTCTAAAGTATTAAAAATATGAATTAAATTAAAATCCAATTGTTCTCGAATATATTTTGTTACTTTTTTGCAATTCGGTCCGATAAAGGAACAAAATTTGACTTACGGGGCCTATTCTGAAAGTCACTTTAATTCAAATCAAGTGATTTCAAATCACATGTGCTTTTTGAAATTACACGTGCAAAATTTTGGTGTTCCGTTTTTGAGTGTTCCGGTGTGATTTTTAATTGCCGAAAACACACCTAGAAACACAACAACGGTGCGATTGTCAGAACAGCACAAAATCACACTAGTGGTATTAAAAGCAAGGGATTTTCAGAACAGGCCCTTTATATTTGGTACTTTTTCCTACAAAAATACTTTTAATTCGCAATTTAACTCCTATGATTCGAATCGATTTAGCTGGGTCCAATTCCAGGAAAAAGTTATTTTACCAGTTTTGAAGAATTTTGCGATTTACGGGGGTGAAAAATAAATAGCTAATCTTATTCCTGGGAAAATCAGTTTTCCGCTTCTATTTGCGCATTTTGCTTTTAGTAAGAGGTTTGAGGACCGACATCTTTAAAAGGCTTGAAGACTGTGAACGGTGTACCCCATCTGACATTTAAATATACATACATGTAATACAGACATTGTGACAAAACTTTAGAGGAAGTTGCTTTGAACAATTCTCCTTTGAAGCTGCGAAAGCTTTTCATAGTAACGATAATTTTCTGTTAACTCTTTTGATCCTTGAAGCCTTTGGAATGTATACCTATATATCCACTTGGAAGACATTAAAGGGCAACTGGAGAGATAATTGCGGCTCATTGATTGGGGTTGCAGTATAAGTGCAAGCAGGACAAAACTTAGAACAATATGAATTGCCTCGACCAAAATTATCTGCAGCAAATTTCGCTAATCGAAAATATAAGTGATCTAAGAGGATTGCTAACACCTAATGAAGAGTTACTGACAAATGAACAGAATTACATACATCTACATATATCTTTGTAATATAGAGAAAGATAGATGATATTTTTTGGATGAACTTGAAAAACATTCATCATCAATTTACTATTAACAAAAGCAAGGAGAAAACGTAGAAAAGTCTTAACCGGCAGAAATCGCGGCAACATTACCAGCGGGAAAAAGAAGGAGTACGATGCCTTCTAGTAGGTCTCCGTACACCTTCTTTTGAATATACAAGGGCTGCTCGCTGCATTCCATACTAATATCTTTTTTACACATGATGTCATTGCGGAGTAGGCCTTCCGCTTTCTCTTCTTTAGCAGTTACAAAAAAAATAATTATTTCGCTTTTGCTTGTGCAAAAAAAAAAAACAAAAGAAAACAAAAAATGTTACTCCTTTTCTACTCCCTTCTCATAGAAGCGAATGTGGAATGTGTATCTTATCTTGTATACGAAAGAGCCGAGGTCTTCTTTGAGGCATCTTTAATAGTTAGATAAGAATAGTAATTGAATCAAAAAACATTTTTGAGCAGTCCTTTAAAAAGTCCTGAAGTAAGACAGTCATAGAGGGAGAAAATACAGCTCTCGCTCCCTTCAAGCTCCCGGTGAACCGTACTGATGTCGCTACTCCGATCTGCAATATTTCAAAACCAAGTAATGCGGCCAAAGTAAAAACTTATAATTTTGAATGAAAACACGATGCCAAATAAAAAGTGTTTCGAAGCGGTAAACATTATGCATGGAGTCACGCTGTTGTTTGCTGAGGCTTACGTCAGCCTTTGTAAAAAGTGCCGAGAGGAACTAGAGCTGAAGATGTTACCTTTCTCGCTTTGTAGAAAAACGCTTCCTTACGAAATTGTAACGTTTGGGCTGGATAATTGCCAATTTCCTCCTTAAAATTAAAGAATTTCCTCAAACTGAAGGCAAGGTGATAATTCCACCAGATCTTGCCTTGGTTGAGCTAACCCTTGACGACGTAATAGCTCGACTATATCCAGATATACACAGCAAATCCACTGATTAGCTTTGCGAGCACACAGTTCTTACACCTTAAAAACGACCAGGAGCGGAGCACAAATACAAATCTGTAGATATTGTAGTGAGTACGGATAAAGCCGTAAACTTTCCTGACTGAACGTGAAATCGGACCCGATTTCACGTAAAAGCCATAAAGAAAAACGTAGTAGAGGCCATTATCTAAATATGTTTTTGTTTCGGAATGCAATTCCCGCTTAAGGTCTGAATTAAAATGACTATTAATAAATCGAAGGTTCGGTCTTAAAATAGCAGTAATTAAACTAAGTGCACACTGCTTTCAGTCAGTACACCTAGTTTCCTGGTCGTGCTAGCACCTAAAGGCATATCGTCCTAACAGCCGCCGTAAAATATTCAGATGTTTAAAGTCCGTAGGATACTAATCGATATCAATCTTTGGCTGCACATCGATATTTGATCGAAGTAGCTCCATCCATCACCATCGGAAATATAAGAGGGGAATGTATACAGCCCTGGCGAACACCGGCTACAATATGAATATATTGGTGTGTGAATCAAAATTTAGCAATAATCAGCCTTATTCCGGTTGTCGTTGTCGTAATTGGTCAAGTCGTTTTTTGGAAGAGATTAAAGTAACACACAACCAGTGTTCTTTAATCTATTACAAAAAACGATTTTATCGATTACGACAACGAAAACGACAACCGGAATAAGGCTGAATATTTCGATTATTAGAAATTATACCTCAGATTCCAATATCATCGTTCATGGCATTAAAAAAATCTTACTTTTAAGGACAAACGAATTGCAAAATTTGCTTTTATAAGCATTTATGCAAAAAAGCTTGAAAAGCTTGCCCTGCTTATTTTAATATTAAAACACTCGACAAAAGTTTCGATTTGCCTACAATTTACGTTATTTTTTTATGAAACTTTTCAGATTTGCTGTCCACTGCTTATCAAATTTTTAATTTAATATTTTTTCTAGTTCACGCTTTTTTTTTTGTATTTAACGCAAGTTTTTAAAATATTGTTTTAAAATGTAGAAAAAAATTAAAAATCTTATCAAAAAGAAAAATAATATAATTTTGTTACTGCCCAGCGTGAATCTAAAATTTGGTTTTCTTTTCGTTTTCTAATCACAAATTAAAGGTGGCCTTATGCCAATAGTTCGTTTTTTCGGACGATTTATTTCGTTTTATTTTATTTGATTTTTTTATGATGATAATTAGTTGATTAATTGTGATAAATGGTGCGTATCAGTAACATTTTGTTAGCATATCAGTTATGATGATGGTGATAATAAGTAATAAGTGCGTACATTTATTGTAAAGTATTTTGTGGAAAAAGGGTGTTGCAGTAGAAGATGTTATGTTGAGCAAGGAAAATTGGGCTATCAGTACTGAGCTGTTCTGTAGTAAAATGCAAACTCTTTTTAAAGGTTAAGAAAATACGTTCGATAACGAAAGATGTCGTTTACACAATGACGCAATAACAGTTTTTGTTGAGAAATCGTTAATGCGCCGAATCTTTTATAACCTTCACAATGGTGCGATAACAACAGAAAGTTATATAAATATCTTCTTGCTTTCGTGCCACGCCCACTTGAATAATCCTCACAAATAGGATGTTGTGTATTGATAATCAAGATGCTTGTACCTAATGTGGAAACTTTGGCTCTTGCCGTTCTCCAGATTTACAAAAATCTATAATGCCTTTGGATGTAAAGTGCCACGACCACTTGTCCAATAAAGCCCTCATATTGCCAGATGTTTTGTATTGATAACCAAAGTGTTGGTACCAAATTCAGAAACTTTGGCTCCTGCCGTTTTAAGACATACAGAAATCTATGAAATCCTTTTATGAGAGGTGCCACGCCCACTTCTCTAATCCTTTTTTTTTTTGGAGAAGTTGTGTATTGATAACATAGTTATGTGTACCAAATTTAGACATGTTTTCACTTACCGTTCTTTAGACATAACTCAATTTATTTTGTGCCACGCCCACTTCTCAACTTCCGTCCACATATTTGCGGATTTAATTTTATGATAGCCAAGATCCTTGTACAAAATGTCACCGATTTCCAGATATACAGAAGTGTATAACGTGTTAATAGGGGAGGAGCAACGCCCAATTGAATACTCTCGCCCACATTTTGTCAGCTATGTGTTGATAACCAATATGCTTATATGTGCCTAATTTGGAGACTTTGGCTCTTGCCGTTCTCCAAATATACTTGAAAAAATTTAAAAACAACAAGGCATTTATAGGTAAATTTTTTTTTCTAATATCTCAGCCACTTGTGGACCAATCAGGCTTAAATTTAATAGCAAACAATTCTGCACTATATATGGCATTAATATGTAACTACCGAGTCCCCATCATATCTGGGGTCTTCGGAAAACCCATTTAAACGGACACACAAATAGACGGACATGGCGACATGAATTTATTTTCTCATAAGGATCCAATATTATATATTGAAATAGTATTAACTGCAGTAAAATGCATTTTTTTAAAAAGTGAGTTTTGTATAGCCAATGTGTTCACTGAATTAATTGGCATCAGTTAACTTAATTTAAAGCAAAAAACTATTTTCAAAAGGTTTGTTAGTAAAAAAGTGTAGAAAGGGATCTCAATGTGCCATCAGCAAAATCTATGATTACAAAATATGCATTAAAATATTTAAAAAGGTTCGAATTTCACCCAAATCCACTAGTTCGAAATATTATAAATGATGACGGCCACACTTGCTAAAGGAGAAGAGATACTACAGTGCTAATCTGATTAGAAGAGCGCTAAACACCTACTTGGGTGAACAGAAACTGTGATGGGGAACATATTTGTCCGGCAGTGGTAGGACATAAAATAAAGTATTAGAATAAGACTTGATTAATTATTTTAAGTTCATATTTAATAAAGGGTGTCGAAATTTGAGGTATAGTCGGTCAATGGAAATCGCTACAGGGAGATGATCCGAAGCCTTTTTTTGACGGAAAATTGATGACTTAGACGTAGAGAATATGTAGTTTCAACAGGATGGTGCAACTTGCCGCACAGCAAGAGAAAAACGGATCTGTCGAAATAAAAGTTCGAAAATAGCATTATTTCTCGTACAGGAGGAGGAAACTGGTCACCATGATCGTGCATTTTTAGTGGAGTTTTTTAAATCGAAAGTGTACAGCAATAATCCCACACCATTTTAAGAGCTTAAAAACAACATTCTCGAGCAGATATCAACCATTGACAACAGTTTATTGAAAAACGTAATTCTAAGATTAGGAGCCTGCCGAGCCAGGAGGGAGGGTCACTTGACCGACATAAATTTTCATTTTTAACTGAACCTTTTCGTAATAAACTGAAATAACAATTTTTTTTTTTCTAATATCTCAAAAAAACAAACTTTTTTATAAAATTTAAACTATACCCAAAAGTTCATTGAATTTAATTTTTTATTTAATTATTTTTGTAAAGAAAGGAATTTTACAACATGAAAGGAATTAAAATTTACTGATAATTTTTCATTCGTGCTTAAGCTGGAAATCGAACCCAGGTTTTTAGGGACAGGTTGGCCTTACGTTTCGATCGTTACCACACAATCTCTTCAAAGGGGCTTGCCGTTAAAAACTCACTAAATAAAACATAAAAATTTAGATTAAAACCATAAACAGTTTAATAAATGAACCACAATATTAATTTCACTGGTCTACAAATTTGGAAAAATATTGATTGCAGAAATGAAGCATGTTTTTTGACTAATCTGGGTGCGCTTAATTCAAATCTGGCATAAAAATTGGGCTATAACGTCTTGTTAATTTTTTATAGCATGCTGGCAATACTGTGAAACTGTCAATACTGACACTACAATTTCACAATTATTTATTTGACGAAAGCTCACATTCATTCTAAGCATGTCAGGGAGATCGTGTGTTCAAGCTATTTTTGCTTTTTGTGTGGCGAATATTTGGTTGGAAGAAAAGGATATCCAATATCAGAATCATTAAAATATGCATATTTACAAACTTGGACAAACCGTGGACACCGACAATGTTTTGCATTTTCTATATTAGCATTTAGATTTTTTCCAAAAAAAAAAAAAAAAAAAAAAAAAAAACTAGGTGCAGAGAGCGCGAACAAGGGGAGCGAGCTCACGACGATTCAAGGATTTTGAGACAAAAGCATGCTGGGAGACTATTGCTGGACTCTTATACGTAAAACCGAACCAACAAAATACAAACGACGTTTAAATAACGGCATTCACTTTTGAAAATTCAGTAATTTTTAAATAAACTAGTGATTTTTTATGTAAAAAACGAATTACAACCTTTTTTTTTGTATCTCGATAGTGTGATAGAGAAAGACGAATTACAGATTCGAATTCAGCCCACCAAATTACTCTTGGAAAGATGTTTGGTTGCTCTAGTCCAAACCTTGTTGGCTAGTGCTATTGAACGATACCTCAATTTTTGGACACCCTTTATTTGAAGATTTAATAAAAAAATATTGACAGAATAAATTTTGAGGCTCTTTTTTTTGTGGAATAGTGTGAGCAGAGGGTTCTTTCTCTTAAATATTGTACAATTTTTATTATTTCTACAAAATTCATATTGTTTTCAAAAATATAAATTTTGCAGAGTAGAAACATATTAAAATGTTCAACATTTCTGCTAATGGAAAATATGTTTGTTCGCAACCGGTATCAATACTAAACTTTTTGCTGTTTCAATGTCGGTATCAATAACTGTATTTAGTTTAAAACTGTATCCCCTGCAAATAATATTGGACCACCTGATCCATTTTGATAAAATGGACTACTCCATGGACTGGTCCGATGTAATGCAAGCATGGACCATGTCATTGTTAAAAAGTGTTTGTAGTGAGACGACATGGGTTCGTTTTTTAACGACGTGCTTTCGTTTTTAAAGGACTTCAAAACGAATCCTCTGGAGTATACCATGGAGTAGTTGTAAAACTACTCCTTTGTTGTCCAAAGATGGGTTATATGGTCCTGCCCTAGGACATCGTAATGTTAAATAGACCATGTTTTCCCATACGTTTGGGTTACTTTTGGACTGGTCCTATTATTTGCAGGGTCGGTATTAATATCGAATACGGTTGCCAACCTTGTGTTTTTTTATCAGCCAATGAACGTTACTTAACATTTTGGTATAGTGTAAACCAGGGACCGTAACAATTATATCATTTATAATAAAAATTTAATTGTTATTTTCTGATTTATATATTTTTTTTTCAGAAAAATATTTTTTTAATGGATTTGTAGGTTGAAAAAAGTCTGACGAATCTAAACCAAACTTTATTATTTTATACCGTTAAGCACAACTACTGGTGAATAAGGTTATACTAACTTTTTTTATTATACATCTAAGACCCCATAAAGGATATATATATATATATATATATATATATATATATATATATTATGGCTCCTTCGAAAATTCTAAGTCGATTTAGCCATGTCTGTCTGTCTGTCCGTCTGTTGAAAACACGCTCACTTTTGAAAAACTCAAACGAAATGAAAAAATTAGCTGTAAAATTTCTTGTAGTTATCCTAAGCAGTTTGGTATTGAAATCCAGCATAATCAGTTCTGTAGGATCAGAGCTATGAATCAAAATGTAGCACCACAACCCTTAAAATTGATAATTTTGTTACAAAAACGTACATAAATGGTGGAATAGTGCATGGAATGATATCGGATTTCGCACAAATTCATATTATACGACTGGATCATCATACTGTAAAATTTCGTGAAGATTGGTCCATAATTTACCATAGGCCCCATAAAAACCCTACTCTCGGAAAACAGTTTAGTACTCGTCAAACCGTAATAAATAATGCTATTAAAATAAAATTTAGAACTTCACAATTTTATAGTACTAAAAAAAAACACTGTCGAATTTCGTGATGAAGATTGGTCCATTATTTGTCATAGGCCCCATATAAAGCCAACTCTGGTAAATTAATTAAACTCGCCTAAAACCGTAGCAGATATAGATATTGTCCATAATTTACCTTTAATCCCATATTTAGCAGCCTTCTGAAATTCACTATAAACGCTAAAACCAAATTCACCGCTGTATTGAAATTTATGTTTTTTACTACCAGAAATCACTCTGCAGAATTTTGGGATGATTGGTTCATAACTTACCATGGCTCCAATATAAATTCCCCTCCTGAAAATCATTTAAGTTCGGCTTAAACTTTTACGAATCATGATCGTTTACTTAAGCTAGTTCGAATTTAAAAAGAAAAGCATAAAACTTCTGATTGTCGGTTAATAATTTAATATTACTAGTGTTTACCTCATGGTCAAAATTCGACCATAAATTTTCATGTTCATAAGAAGAAAACATATTACATTTTTTCCGTCTTAGTGGATCGATTTGGCGAGGGACCAAACTCCGGTTCATATTTTACCTTCCACGTGAGTTTATTTATAAATTCAATATAATCAGAATTGATAAAACAAAAAAGTATCAAAAAATCTCCTTAATAGATTGTCACTCAGGACATTGCATGTTTAATTTTACTTTTCTATGTTGAAAAATAAAAAAAAGCTCCCCTTACATGTTCTTATTCCCCCAGGACCATGCATTTTTAATTTTATCTTTATGGGTCGAATATTAACAAAAATTCAAAACACACCAAAGGAAAAACAAAAAGTACCAACATTTTTTATCTTATAGGGTTTCATTCACTCAGGACCCTGCACCTATAATATTACGTTTCTAAGTTCAATATTATAGAAAATTTAATGATCACATTCAATTTTCCGAATTTATATAGTCAAACTATTCGAAAACCGGTTTCTAAAAAATGTCGAATAATCGACAACCCTATTTTTTTTATTATTTTATAATTGAAAAAAAAAAAATTGTTTGTATTTGTGTTAGTAGCAAATTTGAACGCTTATAACTCTGAAATTATTGAACAGATTTGAATAAAATATACATTAGCGGAATTCACACCGAGCTTGTTAGTTTGTTAGTCGTTAATCGTTATTTTTGTACACGCATTTTGTTTTTGTATATTTAACGCGCTACCGTATTAACATTTAACAAATTAACGACACGGCACCCCTGATAAAATAGTTGTTAGTTGGTAACTCACTTCTTACCGCCAGCAAACGTTATTTGTGTCAAAGCATGAGTAATTAAATGGTTGACAATTGTTTTTTACACTTTCTCGTGGCATGTTTTAGTTTTTCCAGAATAATAAATTGTGTCAGAGCAATATTTCAGTTGTTTCACTACGAAAGTTACCAGACTAACAAAGTTTTAAAAAGGGGGTCGTTCACAGTTGGTAACTTTAACAAATTAACAAACTACCGAGTAACAAATTAACAAGTTCGGTGTGAATACCACTATTGTGCACTTCATACAGAGGAGGAAAGTGTTCTTAACTGGTTTGCCTTAGCCGATTTATACATAGATTCTAAACCGGAACAAAAACAAATTTTATTGCTGACGTTCCCCAATAAGCACAACTTTTTTGTGAATTCCAATGTTGGAATGCCAGTGTGAATCCAAGTTTGAATTACATTTGAAATCCATCCTCTTTCCAGTCTGTTTGAAGTTTGTTAAAAAACAACAACAAATTTGTTTGAAGCATATACATTTTTTATATGGTACAGAGCTGTTGCAAAATTATTGTTATACTGTTGTAACATTGCTTGAATAACACTGAAATTCCATGCTTGAATTCAACGGTAAAAACAGGTTCGGTTCGACTTGAATTCCACTGAAATTCCATGCTTGAATTCAAGTGTAAAACAGGTTCGGTTCAACTTGAATCACACTGTTATTCAAGGCTGGAACTACACTGTAAAGCTACTGTTTTGTTCGACTGTAATTCAATGGTTAATTTTGCTGGATTCGCTATTGAATTCAACTGTGTTTCAACTTCAACACTGGATATTGGAAATTGCGACTGGATTTCAAATGTAATTCCACTTGAAATCCAGCCTTAATGCTTATTGGGTCGTTTTAATAAAGATTTAATTATTATATATAAGACATAGAGTTTCTACGCGGGAAAGAATTCCTGGGAATCCCGGGACATTTTTTTTAAATTAATCCCGGGAATTTCAAATTAAATTTTTTGAAATTTTAATTTGTTAGCATCGTTTAAATGAAAAAACGAGCAATAAAAATATATTATTTACTAAAATTACTAAAAATTAGTTACAAATCGAACTATTGTTCCTACGCCAATAAATCAACGGTCTTTTAAAGTGCTGATGAAAGGTCTAAAAAGCTTCTTGAAGTAGAAAATTGTAATGTACACGATACACCAGAACCATCTACAAATTTGAAAAAAATAAATGTCAAGAAAATACAAAAGCCAGAAAAAATCTTAAAAAAAAGAATTTGTCGTCTATGAAGTCACGGGTAACGGAATTTCGTTTTTTTTTTTTTGTTTTTCCAATAAGCTAAAGCGTTTTTCAGTTTTGCGAACATATGTTGTGCAACTCCGCCATTTTCGAAATTTTTGTATTTGGACACCCTAATGATTAAAGATGGAGACTAGGTATTTTTTGGAAAAATGCTCGGGTAGCAAAAATATATGAGGTCTGTCATATATTTGATTCCTCTAGGGCCACTCTGGGGCTAGTTAGGGCGGTGGCGGGTAATTTTATAAAAAACAATATTTAGTATGGGAGCACCCTTAAGTAGCACAGATAGGGGATAAGTATGTCAATAAAAAATGTAGGGGGGGAATATTAGTGGGAGTCACTCTTACATTTTACTGTCTAGGAGCGACTCAGGGACAATTGTGAAGCTTTTTTTTTTGGCTTTTGTATCGTTTTCCCCTAGCTTTGACTCCGGTGATGAGCCATTTACTCCCATCCCACTTCCCTAATTTTTTGGCTCATTCGTTTTTTTTACAAACTTCACAAAATTGGGGGTTCTAGCGTATCGAAATCACTAATCCATACCTTATGCAGATATGAATGTAACAATTTATTTGGTTTTGTTTTGGTTTTCTGTGGACTGAATAAAGCATATTGTTGTATATCGTTACCTAAAACGCAAAACGCCCTATCTAATATTTTGAAAATTTTACAGGAGAAGCAAATTACTATTAAAAATGGTAATCGATAAATTGCCTTAAACTGTTTATAATTTATTTTTCATCTATTTTTATTGTAAAACCCAACAGTTGTTTTGACAGTGGACAATGTTGCATATTATGCAAACTGTTAGGAAGGTCTTTTAGCGCGCATCATATAATCATTTGTTGATAGGGACGTTTGTTTTTTGTTAATAAAATCGCTCATTTTGGTTAAAAGATTCCAAATTTTTTTGTGGACATGAGGGGTGATGCAATTCATGCATTAGTTGACTAAAGCTTACGGTTGAACAACAGCTCGAGTGAATTTATTTATTGTTTACATTTTTTGTTTTCGTTTATTTATTTTTTAAATAACCCCTGAAGATGGTCAACAAAGTTGACCGAAATATTGGGATATAAAATAAAATAAAATAGAATTTTTAAAACAAAATATGTTTATATTTTTTATTTAAAAATTTGTTTTAACTCATGACCTTATGCCGAACAAAATTAACAAACAAATTCATCAGATTTATTGAAAAAGTCGATATTTGATTTTTTGTTAGTTAGGGCCTTTTGCGTTTTAGGTAACGATATGTATGTGTATATTCATTTAAAAAAGTAAAAACTTTTATCTTTAACTCATTTAATGAAATCATTGTTTTATTCAAAGAATCCCGGGATTCCCGGCAATAAGATTTTTTTTGTTTCGTTTCCCGGGAATAAAAAAAGTCCGGGAAATTAGAAACCCTAATAAGACATCAATCATATCGAGCCCTAACCGCGAAAATAACGTAAGCGACATGATTTTCAATTTTCGCTTTTTTTAATAAATGACTTTATTGGCAACCCTTGCATCATCTCCTAAAATGTCATGGTCACAAAAGAACCCGTTACGATTTTATAGCAAAAACAATTTTATTGTAAGCGACAAATTTCATACAAAATTTATATGAAATAAAATAAAAAAGCTCTCTCCTGTAAAATTTGATTTTTGGCGCTTACGTTATTTCGCGGTTAGGGGTCGATATCAAGCGCACTCCTAAAATATTCGAACTGTCGATGGAGGGTGAAAAAGATTCCGCACAGTCGAATATACCACTCTAACTTGTTGTTGTGAAATTTTCTAAGAAATTTACATCTTCTAAAATTCCCCTTTCTTTAATTTATGTCTATTAAAGCGCGTGCAACTTGTTCACGAGATAGTATTTAAATGGCTTTATCGCTTATAAGTGCGTACAACTAAACGTTGTTGCTATTGGGCTGGGGTTAAAAAGGGGAAGTAAAGTAAAAGTACTTGCAAAAAACCAGAAAAAAAAGAACTACTGATTATATTTAACGTTAATTAGCAACTGGTTGCCAGTGGAAAAAAACGGCTGTAAAAAATTGCGTAAATAAATTTTGCCAAAAAAAAACGTATTTGAGGCTTTTTTTCGAGATTTGATAGTGTAGTCTTGTGATAATGAGTTAAACAAGTAGTGAACATATTAGCAATTCGAAATAGTTTTTTTTTTTTCATTATCAAATTTTGGCAAAGTACAAGTTTCAAGGTTAGTGTAGTTTAATCTAAGAAACTGTTTGATAAAGTATTACTTTTTTAAATTTTGTATACTAATTTATGTTTTAGGAGATTATATTTACTTAACCGTAGAACACATACGCAAATAATACCACGCAAACACATAATCGGGCTATATTTGCAGCCCATTGTAATTTTTACTTTCAAAAATATTTATTTTAGAATATGTACTTTATTTAAAAATTTAGAAAAATTAATTAAATATATTAATCTAAGTATATAATAAAGATTAAATGTTGTCTGTTGCTGATCGCATAACTTGAGAACGGCTTGACCGATTTTTTCTTTAAAATAATCGCCATGATCCAACTTAGGTTTTTACGGATAGAAAATTTTGCCTCGCCCACTTTTTTCGATTAACCTAAAATCAGGAAACGGCTCCATCGATTTGACTAATTTTGTTTCAAATGTTCGTATTAATCCATTTTAAGTTTTCATCGAAAGAAAAATTTACCACGCCCACTTTTACGCCCACTTTTTCTATTTATTTCACCGATTTGGACGATTTTTTTCTTTAAAACGATCGCCATGGTCCAACTTAGGTTTTTACGGAAAGAAAATATTGCCCCGCTCACTTTTTTCGATTTACCTAAAATCAGAAAACGGCTCCATCGATCATTAGTAATCAGCTACCGAGCAAAGCCGGGGCGGCCAGCTAGTATATTTAATAAAAAAAAACCTTAGGATAGCCTCTTATTTGCACATATTTTTATATTAAAACTATTGGGTACTCGTGTACCCCTATTATGGTTTGCGTAGGTGGGGTACCCCTATTATGTGTTTGCGAAGGTGGCAGCCTTGGAATTTTATAGTTAAAGAACCGCTGAACCGAATTTCATAAACACTCTATTTGATTGATTTTGCAGATAGAAACGTTAAAAGTTCCTTGTGGACCCATGGGTACCTTATTTGCACATTTTTAAATATAAAAACTATTGGGTACACGGGTCCCCAGCTATGTGTTTGCTCTATTAGATTTGTTTTGCAGCTAGAAACGGTTAAAGTTTTTAGTGGACACACAGCAACCTTTGAAAAGCCTTTTATTTGCACATTTTTTTTCATATAAAAACTTTGGGGTTCACGGGTACCTCGGCTATGTGTTTGCGTAAGTGGCAGCTGTGGAAACTAATAGTTATGCAACCGTTAAGCTGAATTTCATAAATACTCTATTAGACTGGTTTTGCAGCTAGAAACGTTTAAAGTTGCTAGTGTATACACGGGTATCCGGTTATGCGTTTTACGGTTAAAGAGTTTACAAAGTTTATTTGCTGCTTGAATTCTAAAAAAATATTATTTTTATTCAGAAAACCAAAACCAAATTTTAATTTTTTCAAATTTAAATAAAATTTTTCTTATAATCAAACACATTTGTACTTAAATTTCTCTGAGAATTCAGAAGAATTTTATATTTGAATGAAAAATGTTTGCATTAAATTTCAGAATCAAATTCAATGGCAAAAATATTTTTATGGCTGTATACAACTGACAGTTATGAGCCATAAAATATTTACAAAAAAAAAAAAAAAAAAACAAGCATAAAAATAAAAATTTTATAGTTTTTTTTTTGTGAGTTTGCAAATTTTTAGCTGAATGTCAAGTTTAGTAAATTTATGTGGAATTTTCTAAAGTTTCTACATATTTTTAGAAATGCAATAAAAAAATTTAAATTATCACGTTGAGATCGTTACAAATAGTCATTTATTTTATGTTCAAACTGAATTTACTGGTCAATAGTAACGTAAACCTTTAGCTCGTTGTGTGTAGACAGACGAAATTATCTGGCGGAAATTGAACACACAACTCTTGCACTGATAGATTAGCTAACCATTAGCTGGCCTACCGGGATATCTAGGCTTCTTATATTGTAGACTTTCATTTCTTTCATTTCAAGGAATTTCTCTAGAATTGTTGGCGAATTCTACAAAACATATATAAAATAAGATACAGCTCGATATCTATTTATAATTCGGTTTAGGCAAAACAGCTAAGAATACTTTCCTCCTCTATTTGTCCACCGATTTAAACAAAAAATACACAATTTTAAAGGTATTCACTTCCAGAAGTGGAAGATGAGGGCATAAAAAAGAGTAAAAACGGGTAACTTTGATAACGTTATATTTCCAAAACTAAAAGAGGTTTAAAAAATGTATTACCTATCGTTGTTCATAGGAAAAATAAGCGGACAGGTGCTTGGTACTTTTTTGAGTTTGAATTTTGCCCATTTGGGGAGTATTTTGGAACTTCTTTGTCGCGTTCTTTTAAAGCTACAAAAATAGAAATAAAATTTGTATCACATTTGTAACTTATTTTAAAAAATACAAATAAAAATTTGGTACTTTTTCGAAATACGAATCGTTTGTTTTTTTGTACTTTTTTACAAAACATGTTTTTCCATTCATTGACATGTATGTTTATACATTAGAGCGACTCACCAAAAAAAGTGCTCGATGTACCCTTCTTAAAATGAACCTTGGACTGTTTTAAGAAGGCATTTTAATATTTCGCCTCCAGCTTTGACCTCTCGTGAACTGGAGAATTTTGAAAGAGGGTCTATTTTTGCATGTTTTGTTAATTTGAGAATCTGTTTCCTTACCAACATAAACATATTGGCTATCGTAAGAAAGGTTTTTTTTAAGGCGCGTCCAACTGTATATATAATTTGTCCAAGGACGATCATCCATGTCCTTTTTTTAAGGATTTTCTGTAAAAAAAACGGTTTTTGAATTTTTTGTTCGGGGTTATTGGAGAGTGAATGAGAATTTATATAATGAAAAATGTTGGTACCTTTTTGTTCTTCAATAGGTACTTTTTGAATTTTCATTAATATTGGACCTAGAACGTTAAATTAAGCATGCAATGACCTGAGTAAATTAGAATGTGTAAGGGGGATTTTTTTGGTACATTTTCGTTCTACATCTGGTACCTTTTTTAATTTTCGTTAATATTGGATTTAGAAATTAAGCATGCAAAGTCCTGAGTGGATGAAAATCTATAAGAATGAGAAAGGATGAGAATCTAGAAGAAGTAAACTATTTGTACTTTTTTGTTTTCAACTGGTACTTTTTGAATTTTCGTTTATATTAAACCTAGAAACACAAAATTAAACACGCATTCTCCTTAGTGAATATGAATCTGTAAGCAGGAGCTTTTTGGTTCTTTTTCGTTCTAAAATTGGTACTTTTTTTAATTTTGTTAATATTGGACCTAGAAACTTAAAATTAAACTGCGAATCTGTAAAAAGCATATTCTTGGTACTTTTTCGTTCTTTAACTGGTACCTTTTGAATTCTTATTAACACTGAACCTAGGAAAATTAAAGTCAACATGCAAAGTCCAGAGAGATTGACTAACTATAAGAGAAGACTTCTTGGTACTTTTTTGTTTTTCAATTTGTACTTTCTGATATTTTTATTTTATTGAAACAACAAAATTAAATTAAAAACATTAATGGACTTGAGTGAAAGATAACATATGGACCAGAGATTGGTCCCTCGCCAAATCGATCCACTAAGACGATTAAAAAAAAAATGCTCGAAACATCCCAGCCAGCAAAATACTTCGACATTGTCTGAATCAGACATTTCGTGCAAATGTCTGACTTCATTCTTAGAGACTTCGTTTAGATTTCTGTCAGACATTGAATATACTTACGGTCTGGCCGATTTCTGATCGATTTCGCATGGATATATCGGGGGGAATTTATGTACAGATATGTCCAATAGAATTCCGACGGAATTCATTCAGATTTGTCTAAAGAAACTTATTATTTTTTTTAAAATAATGACAATTGTCATTCAAATGGAAATAATTTTAATTTTATTTTATTTGTTCAAGATAAAAAGCATAAAAAAGGTACGTACGTGTAAAATTTATAATTATGTACATATTTTGCAATAAAACTATTTCTTTCAGCTATCAGTTCGAAAGCAAAAAAATCTCGGCTAACACATCAGAACTTCCCATGCCTTTTTCGTTAGATTTCTGTTAGATATCTATCAGAAATGCCGACAAAAAACCAAAATTTCCCACGACATGTCTGTCAGAATTCGTGTCAACCACTTCATACGTTTTTGGGTCAGAAATCTGACAGAATTCGTATACGATTCCGACTTTTTTGCCGACGTTTCTCTCAGATATCTGAACGACGTCGGATTATTTTGCTGGCTGGGATGTTATTTCATGTATACATACTTATATGTATGTTTTCTTCATATTTGCATAAATAATTAGGTCGAATTTCGAACACTGCGAAAAGACTTATACTTATTAAAAATGAAATTTATTTCTATATATAAAAGCTCAAAGAAAACACTGGATTCTAACTAAAGAAAGTTTAAGAGGAAACTCTATAGTTAAGGAAGCACTAGTCCATGTGGGACTGCCATGCTAAAAAAGAAGAATATTAATTATAAAAAATTATTGATATTTAATCGTAATTTTGCGGATTGAAATGTGTTTTAAAAAATAGAATTGTTCTGTATTGGATTTTGTTTTGTTTTTTAAGCATTATAGTTGAACAGAATTCTAACTAAACACTTTGACACCTTGGCTTCCTCGTCAAATGCCCAACTCGCATTACAAAAGATTTTAGAAAAAAAATTTCTATATATATAAAACAGGATGTGTGTATGTATGTATGTATGTATGTATGTAACGTATGGACTCCAAAACGGCTGGACCGATTTTGATGAAATTATCACGGAATCTTCAGAATATTCAGGCGGGTGGCACTGTGAAGTCTGATTTTTGCGTGGCAAAATCCAATTTTCATATTGCACCACCAATGACATCTACATATAAAGTTTGGACGATTTTTTCTTTAAAATGATCGCCATGGCTTAGATTTATACGAAAAGAAAATTTTGCCCCGCCCACTTTTTTCGAATTACCCAAAATCAGAAATCGGCTCAATCGATTTGACAAATTTTTCTTTCAAATGTTCGTATTAATCCATTTTAAGTTTTCATCGTAAGAAAAATTTACCACGCCTACTTTAACGCCCACTTTTGCTATTAAGCGCATAACTTGAGAACGGCTTGACCGTTTTCCAACTTTTACGGAAAGAAAATTTTGTCCCGCCCACTTTTTTCGATTTACCTAAAAAAGCGGCTCCATCGATTTGACTAATTTTTCTTTCAAATGTTCGTATCTTTTTAACGTATTTTAAAAAGCGAACGCAAACATCTTTCTAATTTGGACAGGACAACGTATGTCGGGTCAGCTAGTAATTTATAAATTTGTTGTTAAAACTTGTAATAGTTAATGTCAGTAGCGAATTCAATTTATACTTATTTACATCCTGTTCATCGATTTCGAACGTTAACGTTCGCATAGAAAATTACATTTAAAACAAAAGCGAATTTTCGAATTTTGTATTTGTTTTAAATATAATTTTTCTATGCGAACGTTGACGTTCGAAATCGTTAAACCGGCTGTTAAATCGAATATCACTTAATTCCATTTTTAAAATTTCCGGCAGCAATATGATTACCCCTCTTCCCCCGGACAGAAACCTTTTACATAAATAAAACGAAAAAAAATGCAAATTTGCTGCAAAAACTCCAAGCTTATGCAGTTTTTGTTAAATTTCTGTTTAATCTCTTTTAAATAGGAAATCAAAAATTATCAAGGTGCTCCTAAACAAATACTAGACCGACAACAACAATAACTCTAGCAAACAATAGCCCTTTAATGAATAAATATTAAGATAAAAAAAAAACAACAACAGGAATGTTTAACATTCTGGTACTTAAACGAAGTATCGTAAAAGGCAGCATAGCCAGTCTTAAATGAGGAATATCGGCAAAACATTTAACACTTTAATGTAATATTTCACGGTAAAATGTTAGTTGTTCTTGTTGCTGCAATTTTTTCTAAATGTGTTTGTTGCAACATTTTCAAAGAATTTTTGCTTACTACCATTTATTGCACTCGTTTGGGAACTTTTGTGGTCAACAGCGAAAACAAGTATGAATGTATAATTAGTTGGCCAATACCGAAGATATGATAAACTACTCCACAGTATTTAAAGTCGTTATATGGTTAAAACAGAAGGTGCTCCATGTCATACGGCGTTTGTAACCCTCGACTTATTCAAATCGAAATTTTGTGATTAGTAGATTTCCATGACTGGGCAGTTAGCCTCCTAATTTGTGAGACTTAACAGCTCTCGAAGCCGCGTGGTTATGCTACAGGGTCCAAATTAACGAAACAGGCTAGAAATATATTAAGGAAAAAGTCCCATTACTGCAATTGAGTCGCCCCTAGGGAAGTAAAATGTATGACCGGTCTCCCAAACATTTTTTCAAAACATTTATCTCCACCCCTTAGGACGGCTCCAATACAAATATCGGGTTTTAATTAATTCTTAAATTTTATTAAAAGTATATTTAGTTTATTTTAAAAACAAATTTAAAAAAGTTCTTTTTAAACAAGTGTTTTCTAAAAAGCATCTTTTAAAAAAGTACCGTTTAAAAAAGTACCATTAAAAGAAGTACCTTTTAAAAAAGTGCCTTTTAAAACAGTACCTTTTAAAAAGTGCCTTTTTTTAAAAAGTACCTTTTAAAAAAAGTATCTTAAAAAAAAGTACCTTTAAAAAAAGTAAATTTTAAAGCAAGTACCATTAAAAAGAAGAACCTTTTAAAAAAGTAGCTTTTAAAAAAAGTACTTTTTAAAAAGAGTTTCTTAAAAAAAAATACTTCCAAACGACGGGACGAAATTCCAAAGTCATGTTGTTCCACTCACGTCTTGTTCCATGCTTCACTGTGCTGAAAGCGTAGTTAGAGAGTTTACGGGCAAGCTCTTTCGAAGCATGCTCAATATTGTTGAGATTTTAGGACTGTGACGGTGTTTGCAGTAAATTTTATGAATGCGTCACATTTTCGCATCTTTGCTTCACATTTTGTTTCAATTTTTTTTATTAATCTGCAACAACTCTGTATCAAAGTTTTTTAGAATCATTTTCATTGAAGTAGGCATCCAATTGTACGTTTGAGCTCCTGAATATTTCAAACAAATAACTATAAAACTAATTCTTTTAAACCATTGTTATTTGTATGTGTTTTATACAATTTACTAATTAATTTGCTTATTTTTTCCCTTTAAGTTTTTTATAACAAAGTTGAAATTTCAATTGAAAAATGTCAACATCTACAACAGCCATAATAAAATAAGAAAATCGACGTCAGCAAAAAAATTTTTTTTTCTGCCACAATTTATACGATGATGAAGATATTTTCGCCTGCTAATGATGTTAAGTTAGTTCAGCTCAGTCAATCAGTCCTTTACTTTGATTTTTTTTTAATTTTTTAGATAAAAATTACTGTTTTTGTTGTCATTCGGATTGGATAATAAACTCATTAAGTCAGTGGATTTTTTTAAATGTCTATTTTAGCCACAATCTCATGCCAAAATCGTGTGTACAGTAAATGAATTTACTATTTCTATGAAGTTATAAGTTGAAAAACTCTCGTAGCATTTGCAATTGTTAAAAAACAAATTGTTAATTTTATCTAATGAATAAATGTTTGCATAAAACTTAAACAGGTATTTTTTAGATACAACTAATAAAAGCGCCAGTTAGTGATTCACACTCACGTGACCTGTTTACAACAACAAAAAACCCCAGTGCAATGTACATACATTTTCTTTAACACTTATAAATTAAATATCTAAAGCAATTTGCCTTAATAACAATTCATTTACTGAAATTATTGGAAATTTTATTTTTAAATTTAATCTAAAGTTTTCGTAAAATTGTTAGTTGTATTTTAAAACCCAAATGGTATTTATGTCCACCTGGTTTCAAGATAAGGTTTTAATTTCTACATAGTTGATAACTTTTTATACCCTCCACCACAATTAGTTGTGAAGAGGGTATATTAAGTTTGTCATTCCGTGTGAAACTTTTTTATTTTTTACCTCAGACCCCATAAAGTATATATATTCTGGGTCCTTGAGTAATTCTAAGCCGATTTAGCCATGTCCGTCTGTCTGTCCGTCTGTTGAAAACACGCTCACTTTCGAACAACTCAAAAGAAATGAACAAACTTAGTGCCAAATTGCTTGCAGTTATCCTAAGCAGTTTGGGATTGAAATCCAGCAAAATCGGTGCAGTAGGACCAGAGCTATGAATCAAAATGTGGAACCACCACCTAAAAAAATTGATAATTTTGTTACAAAAAATAATATAAATGCTGGAACATGGCACGTAATGAGATAAGATTTTGGAAACATTTGTTTTATTTGACTGGAAATCACGCTGTAAAATTTCGTGAAGATCCGTCCAGAATTTACCCTAAGGAAAACAGTTTAGTACGCCTAAAACCGTAAAAAATAACGCTAGCGTAACAAAATTTGGTACGTCACAGTTTTTTAGGACTAGAAATAACACTATGAAATTGCGCGACGATCGGTCCATATTTTACCTTAGGCCCCATATAAACCCTACTACCGGCTCGTCACAGTTTTATAGGACTATAAATGATACTGTGAAATTTCGTATAGATCGGTACATAATTTACCCTAGGCCCCATATAAACCCTACTACCGGAAAACAGTTTAGTCGCCTAAAACCATAATTAATAACAAATCGTCACAGTTTAAGATATTAATAACATCATACAGATATTACTCCTTGAACATTCGAACTGTCGGTGGAGGGTATCAAAGATTCGGTACAGCCGAATATAGCACTCTAACTTGTTTTATAGTGAAATAGAAAGTTTAATTAGGAAATTTATGGTTCAACGATAATGGGTCGCCATATAAATGAAATCAGTTCGCCTAGTTGTGAATTATGTACGTATGACTAATTAGACTCTCTAATACTAATGCAGACGCGTAAATAACCAAATGTACGAGTATTTTTAAAAAGAATATCAAAGTTGATTTTAGATAAAATTTTCTGTATCTCTAGATAAAGTTTTCTCTTATAATGTTTAATATTAGGCCCTGTTTCATAGGCATCCTGTAAGGATTCATACAAAAATTCTTTTTCAAAATTCGTTTAATTCTTAATTTTTCAATAGTTTTAACTATCAAACTTAATGTCAAAGCCGTAAAACTTTTTAAAGATTCATTAAACTCAAAATCAAATTTGAACATATAAGAAAGTATAATCGGTCAATTATATGATACCCTACACCACAATATTTAACAACAAATTCTAGAGGGTGTACCCTATTGCCCTACATGGGCAATCATGAACCCGACAGAAAAACATAACGTATGAGGTTAAGATCCATGTAAAAGTTCTTTGTGCCTAATTTTATTAAGATATCTTCATCTATATGAGATTTGTTTGCCTTTACAGCTCAATCTGTCATTCATTCCGTTCCAGTGTTATATGATCAGCTTTCTGCCTTAACTCAAATCGCTGATATACATACACATACATACAATATGATGCTTTTGTTTAATCAATTGCTTCTATTCAACCTACTGTGTCCGTTCAATCTTCCCTGTCGTTTCAACCTTCTGTTGCGGTCCAACCTTTAGCTTACGTTCAAAATCTAATGCTAATGCTAATCTCCTAATTTGTGGTCAAGCTTGTTCGTCTAGAAATTATTCAACTATTGCCGATCCACCTACTACTTCTAGTAGCCTTGCGAATTCATTAGATAGTGATATTAAACGGTTACAAAAACAACGTGAAATTTTGTTACTCCAGCGTGAGATGGACATAATGGGTTATGGTTATAAAATTATCTGGAGTAAGAGTAATCATAAGATATAAAGAGTTTTGCTTAATTGCACAGAACGTATGAAATTAATTTGTGCACGAAGATTGTTGTGTGGGACTGCAGCATTATTTGCAAGAACATTGTTTTCATCTAATTATGATGCCTTAAAGAGTGCTCTTATAGACGAATTTGAGCAATCAAAGTCCATGCTTCAAATATATGAACTATTAAAAAGAAGGACGCTTGGAGCAAATTAAAGTATCCAGCGCTATGTTGTTGAAATGAAAATAATAGCGGAGAAAGGCAACAGCTGTTGTCCGCTTACGTCAGAAATCTATGCCGTGAGGAAACCAGCGGGTGAAGTTAAAGAATACCGATGCAAACTGTTAGTAAAGACTCTTAGTGGTTATCATAAAATCTTTGGTAGAAATGCCCGTTTATTGTTTTTTAATAAAATCGGTCATTTTGGTCAAAAGCTCCAAAAATTTTTGTTGTCATTTGTGTTGACACAGTACATCAGAAATTATCATTGATTCTCAATTTTAAATTTTTATACAGTTAGGGCCTTTTGCGTTTTAGGTAACGATAGATATGTTAATTTCACCATGTAATAGAAATTATGTACACGCAAATACACAAAACCTTTCATTATTATATCCTAAATTTGTATCTTTGAGTTTAAAGAAACAATTTTTAAGATGGCTGAACTCTTTTATGGTAGCAGGCTTTTTTTTGAAACCGAGAACTACTTTGGTTTCTGCAAAAGCTATGCGAAAAAAGCAAATAAAGTGTACGTTTGCGACCGAATATTATAAACCTTCTGTAAAGCAACTATGTTGACAAATGAATCAAACAAACAAGATTGCGCATTGCGCAGGTCCGTTATTTTTGTGTGTGACGTATGTCGCATGGTGAAATAAACAGGTGGTAGCACTATGCCAGATAACGATTTTTTGCTCTTAGATTGTTTGTCTAGGTTTATGTCAAAGTTTTGTTTATGTTTACAAAAAGACCACGTTTTGTGCTGTGATTATTGTATTTTATTAAAGTTTTTGATAATTTTTAATTAAAATAAACAAGATATTAACCATAATTAAATAAAAATTGGCTAAAAATTTACTTATTTCATCACGTTCAGCGGCACGCTTTGATTTTTGTGTGAAGTATTTTTTTACGTAAACGGTGATATCATTTCCATTTTTGTTGTTATGTTGTATTTGCTGCCGTAACGATGCCACCTGCTTATTCCTCCATAGTATGTCGTACATTTTTTACAACAAACACTCATTTGCAATCTATAACGTAAATGCGCAGTAGAAATATTGTTTTTTTTTTTTATATTCATGATTTTGACAGACATTTACAATTAATTAAAAGTCGCTTAAAATGTTGACAAGTTAGAACTTAAAATCATGTCGTGTATTGTAACCTTAAAAAATATTTAAGAGGAAGTTATCTGTACCCATGTTCTGTAACTTTAGTAAGAACTTCTCGCATCGAAAAGATGTGAAACAAAATATTCCATCGTTTCTCGAAAAGCGAGAAAAAACTGTGTCTGTAACTCATGTCGAAAAATATCAAAAGAGATTACGTCGTTATGTAATAAATGTCATAACATCGCACTCAAAGCCGATGTGACGTTGCAGACGTTGAGGACGCCAGTAACACATATCGTTGACGGCGACCAAAATTTACTAAAATCGAAAATTTTTCAACGACGGGGGCGAAAATACAACCGTCGGCTATACTAAATTGTGTAAAGAGCGACTTTAATGTTTTTTGTTTGCAAACAAGCTTTGAAACCATTCTTATATTTTATAAAATTGCTTAGGTTTATTATTCTTCGAATTTTGCATTTTTAATTGTTTTTCAGTGTTAAAATGTTTTCTCGCCCCATTTTTATACGTGAGTTTATTTGACAGTTCAAAGCGGGAACTTTTCTCACCAAAATGTTACAGACACATTTTTTCTGTAAATTGGTGAGTAATTTCCTTACGTGATAGCTTGTACTCGCCAAAAAAAGTTACAGACACAGTTTAGTGAGAAAAACAGCTGTTTGTTTCAATATATGGCATTTTTGTTTCATTTCACACATTTCAATCGAAAAGTTTCTCGACGCGAGAGTTACAGACCATGGGCACTGTATATGGAAAGTTGTCAATTATCCATGTAAGAAAGTACCCTATTGCACAAAGTACTTTCTAATAATAGACTTTAGTTTCATATATAGGGAATATTATGTTTGATTTTGCTCAATTAAAGTTACAGAACTCCCTTCCTTAAACTATGGTCTCTTTTTACTTGCGTGGCATCCATGGGCACTTAGTTTTTTTGTTTTCAATCACCCTGTATTGTGACAAAAATTTACTTGTAGATTATGCTTTCTCAACCTATTTTAATTTCTTTCTTTTAAATATTAAACAAAAACGTTTCTTATCAATTTAAGTAATTTTCAAACTACTTTTAAAAAACTGTCCTCATTAAGTTTATAATCTTTCGATGCATGAAAAATTTCCAAATTATAGAGTTAAGATAATCAGAAAGACTAACAAAAAAAGAAAAAATCAGTTTTGAATCTAGAAAAGCTATTGCTTTCTCTAATTTTGTTAAATATTTTAAAAGTTTCATAAACATGTCATTATTTTCATGGCCTTCGATTTCTGTCAAAGTAAAAGTAATAAAAATATCAATAATTTTTTTTATCTTAAGTGTATTTTATCGTTTGCGCATACTTATATTTTGTTATTTATAGAAAATAACTGCGGTTTTAAAAAAAACCCCTTACCAACAATAAAAAAATGGAACTACAAAAGTAGCTGAGTTGTAGGGGAGAAATGATTAAGTTTTGGTTACCATCTCGCTTACGGAAGGCATGAATTTTATATGGCGAGTTGCCACTTTGGAGCAATCCAATTCTGACACAAAAAACGCTTTATTCAACGTATAGAAATGTACTGCCTGTTTTTAGAACGCGAGTGCAAAAGTGACTCGTTTAACAAATATTTAAAACAAAAACAAAATTTCAAAAACATGTTTCTGTTTTAAATGTTAGTTGAGCGAGTCTCTTTTGCGCTCGCGTTTAAAAACAGGCACTTAGTGTTTATTAAGGCCCCTCATACTGTTCACAACTCAAATCCGTTGAGTTGTAAGTAAAACAACTTGTTGTGTTGAGTTGTAATTTTTGATGTTTTTGTTCGCCGCAATAATTGTAAAGTTTATAACTTAACTGAGTTGAGGTGTGAACCGTTATAGGGGCTTTAATTTAGTTTTTTCTTAACCCGCTTACAACTACAATAAATGTTAAGAGAATTCCAACAAATTGTAATGGGGAATTTTAGAAAAGAAAACCTTACTGTTTATTGTTGGTATTTTGTTTAAGCTTTGATACGTTGCAAATACAATTTTAATGTTTGTAATTCTCATTCACTCCACAGTTTTATTTGCATATCTAATATCTTTAACTTTTCTAAAGTTTTTGGGAAAAGGTTACCTGATGATCTGGCCTAAGCAGCCACTGAAATACGCATAGGAACTAGCTTATCCTTTAACAATAAATTTCAGTGTATTTATCAAGAATCAGAATTGAAAATTAAGCACAACAAACTAAATCTTATTAATATTATTTTTTTTAATATTTTAAGAATTGGCAACCGTTAGAGCTTCTTGCTTCTTGGGTTGCAACAGGAAAAACGGTCAGGTCAGACCGCATGATTTGTAGACACCTTAAACTTTCTAGTTGAAAATAGTTCAAGCTAATAGTGTAGTACTTATAGGGTTTTTACACTGATCAACATCTAACATCTACCATCAAAGATGTAGAAAATGTGATACACTCGTTTACATTGCTCACATCTAACATCTGCCATCAAACAAAAATGTCACCATATTTGAAAAAAAAAATTTATTAAATTAAAAATGTTTTTTTCTCACAAAAGTGCCAACATTTAAAAAGAAAACTCAAAAATGTATTTGAAGTTCAATTTGTTTAAAAATATAAAAAATACTTAACAAAAAAACATTGCATTAAGATATAAAACTTGACAAATGGTAACGCTGCTTTCAAATCAACTTCCATTTTGTCAGTGATGCCACAATAATAATAGAACTTATTGACACTTTTATAGTGATGACACTAAAATAATCGAAAGATGTAGAGTGGAATAAAATGAGATAGGAACATCTTTTAAAGATGTTGAAAGATGTTGTTTTTTAGCCCTATGTATTTCTTATGGAAAGATGTTAACATCTTCGCAAATGGTGGGAAATTGATGGTAGATGTTAGATGTTGATCAGTGTAAAAAGGCTATTAAGTTATATAATAACTTTCAACTTGTTACAAAGAGGGATCATCTCAAGGATATTTTATGGAGGCATACTCAGGTGCAGACAAAACCTGGAATTCGGCATTAATTTAGATTGGACAGGTTTCTTGAGATAGTGACTGGCCAGAGTTCCACCGATTATTGGTGCAGACTCTTACGGGCTTGCTCTCTTGAGAGGAGGTGTCATTGTGCTTAAGAAAAATTCTGTGGAAAATACATTTTATGTGACAGTCGAAATGGGTGATAATGATGGTTGTCGAAAGGTGAAAACATAGTATGTAGTTAGTAAGTAAATTAAGAACTGTGGTACTGAGTTTGAGGCCGATCATTGAACCCCTACACGAAAAGAAGTTTATTTTCTAAAGTAATCAATTTCATTTCTTAAAACAAGAAAATCCAAAATCTAAAAATAATTTCTTGATTTTAAATTATTTTCGTTCGCATGAATCATAATATTTTTTTCTTAGTGCGATTGTTTTAAAGCCTCAAATAAACTTAACTTAACTTAACTTGTTCGCATTAAGTAAACTTTTCTTAAATAAAGAAACAAGCCATATGAAGGTTATAATTCTTTCCGTGTAGATTTTGCGAACAAGGAAATATTTAAGGGGCAGGGGGCGAACTTTAAGGAGAATTTCAAGGGGGGGGGGGGGGGGGGGGGGTTGTACTTTAAGGAGAATTTCAGGGTGATTAACCTGCTTGGACGGGGAACTGAAATTGTATGGTGAGGCTCCCGCTTCAGTGGAGAGCGGTAGTTGTGTGCTGAAGATGTAGTAGTTATGCATCGCCCTGCAAATATTAGGACCAGTCCAAACACGCGTGTAAAGTGTAGACCACAAGGGACCATGACTATTCCAAAAGTAACCCAAAAGTATTGAAAAAACATGGTCTATTTAACATTACGATGTCCTAGGGCAGGACCATATAACCCATCTTTGGACTACATAGGAGTAGTTTTACAACTTCTCCATTATATACTCAAGAGAATTAGTTTTGAAGTCGTTTAAGACACTTCGTTAAAAAACGAAGACATGTCGTCTCACTACAAACACTTTTTAACAATGACATGGTCCATGCTGGCATTACATGGGACCAGTCCATGAAGTAGTCCATTTTATCAAAATGGATCAGGTGGTCCACTATTATTTGCAGGGCAAATAAAGTAACGTTGCACCGTTTTAAATGTGTGCGGCTAAGTAGTGGATTTTGTCAAGTGGCAAAAAGTTCTGGTACCGATGGTAAATGGTGGAGTCCGTTGGCGGTAAAGACTGACCCGCTTATGCAAAACAAGTTAAAGTTTACATTAGTTAACCAACAGATAAGAACCCATACACTTTTGCTGGGCTTAATGTGTTGGTTAACTAATGTAAACTTTAATTTTTTTGCATAAGGGGGTAATCCTTCACCGACAACGCACTCTCCACTTTACCACTTGTACCTAAACCATTAGCCACTTGACAAAATCCACAACTTAACCGGCGGTGAACTGGAGTTATTGTTGTAGCAGCAAGACCTGAAGAACAGGTGTTGCTGAGTTGGAAATCCATGGTTGGTTTTTTGAACTCCGAGTCGTTACGGTGCGTGGAACCGATTGTCTTGGGAGTGGAGTGCGTTGTTGGAAGTGGTAAGACCTGGATTTGGTAGTAATGAAGAGGCGAGTGTCGGTGATGACTCATGGTTAAATGTATGTACTTATTTTAATTGTTCACAGGCATTAAATACTTTTACTAAATGAAACCAATTTACTTAACATTTTTGCAAAAAAAAATTTATTTGCTAAAAGTTAATAGCGCTATGCTTCTACTGTCTCCAAGTACTCATTCCTAATGGCAAACTGATAACAAATCTGAAATTTTCCTTATCAAAGTTGCGAAAAAATTATAAATATTTGACCCAATTTTGATAATTTGTTGCGCAAAAATGGCAAAATTTAATTACTTTTATATAATGAGACCAAAAAAAGAAAAAAAAACAAAAGGAAATAGAATTTTTATACTCGCAATCAGAATATGAGTGAGTACGATTATAAATTTCTTTTTTAACGCCCTCCTCCACTAGTGGTGAATGAGGGTATACTAAGTTCGTCATTCCGTGTGAAACTATTTTAATATTCATCAAAGAGCCCATAAAGTATTATATATGTATATTTCTGGCTCCCTTAGTAATTCTCAGACGATTTTGCAATGTCCGTCTGCCCGTGCGTCTGTTGAAATAACGCCCACTTTATACAGACTCAATAGGAAAGTACAATATTGATATAAAATACTTTCTTATACTCCTTAACAGTTTGGGATTGAAATACAGCATAATCGGTTTAATAGGAAAAGAGTTATGAACCCAAATGTGGAACAACCCCCCTAAAAAAATATATATTTTTTTGTTGCTAAAATAAACATAAATTGTTGACAGAATGAGCCTATTTCCATTGAATTTGGCACGAATGCTTTTTATTAGTTTTGTGAAGATCGTTCCATAATTTACCATTGGCCCCGCATAAAGCCCACTCTCAGAAAACACCTAAGACCTGAAATATTCTTACTTTGGGTAGAGGATATTAAAAATTCGACAGAGCTAAATAAAACACGCTTTCTAGTTTTACTTGTAATTATAAAATCCAAATATAAGCAGAAGTTTTCGTATAAAGTCTTCTTTAATTGCAGACTCCCAAGCGATTTTTTTTAAATATTTTCTAATTTTATTATTTACTTTCATGACAATTATGTTGATAATGGCAACAAATTAAACGCCATCAATTCAATGCACAAGATCAGCCTTATACAGTTAACAACAAAAGTTTACATACTCACACACTTTGCTAGCTGATAAACTGAACTTTAAAGGTGACATATGAGCAAAAAAAAAAAAAAAAATTAGAGCGTCTTTTTTTTAACTTTGAGATTAGAAATGAAATAAGCATTGATGTCATTTCTTTATTAAAAAAAAAAAAAAATTTTTTTTGAAGCATTAAAATGCAAATTTCTTTTTTGGAGATAAGGCGGTGGTGCCTGTTGTCTAACAACAGCAACAAAACCTAAAATGTTAAAAAATTTATGTTGAATACTTCTTGTCTATTAAGGAAATGTTTTAATTCTTGTTTCTAGTTTTTTGCGTTTTAGTTTAAAAAATGAGTTTGCAGATGGTTGGAGCCATTTGAATAGTTTAAAGATCAACCGAATTTGTTCTTAATTTTGATTAAATTATTTAAAATAATTCGCAATTTTGCATTAAAAAAATGGCAATTAAAAGCTTCCTGTTAAATAATGAGTGCACAAATGTGCCATGGAAGCGAGATTATCACTTTAGCCTTAAACACTTGTCTTAAAAATGAATGGAAAAAATTGCTTAATTCTTCCAAGTACAATTTGAAAAAATATAAAGACCGTAATGGAAATTAATTGCTAAATATTATTGCGTATTGTTAAATATTTGTTTAAGTTTTTATCGCTTGGTATAGTGTAACAAGATATGAGAGATTTTTTGTTCGAACTTTCCAATTAAGCTGGAATTGACCTGCATTAAGAGAGCTGACAATGAACGGATCACTAATTAATTTAAAGGGAATTGATCCTTATTAACCCTTCGGTTTTTTTGTTTCCAACAGGTTATGCAATTCGTTGATATTTTTGAAGTATTACTCGTTATCCAGGGTTTGCAAATCCTTTGAATTCAAAATCGCGATCAATCGCATTCGAAAAAATATTTCTGCGTTTACTATTACAAATCCAAACAGTTGTTATACCATGTTTTAAATACTAATAGTAATGTTAACATTTGGCCTTCCTCTCCGATTATATTTTAAACTATACACGCTAAAAAAATCTGGTTAAAATGAAATCAATAATCTACTACGTGAGGTAATTTTCATCCCGCTTTGACAAGCCATTTTTTGTGTGCACAAAAATAAAAAGTAAGCAAATAAATTTATTCATTTCCTTTGATCTGGGGAAAAGGTATGGCATGACGACCAACGTCAAAAGCAACAATATGGCGTGGACTTATACTGCCAAACTGACATTGGCCGCGCACAGACCAGTCTTAGGGTTCTGGCCTCTTCGCTAACAACTATGTGAGCACGTCAGTCTGCGAATGTCAATAACTCTGTCCTTTCCCACCAAGGAATTCCTCGTTTTGCTGAAGAATCCGGAAATTAGCAAAACTCCAAGCCTGTAACCAAGCCAAAAGAAGCCGATCGCGTTAAGGAATTAATTAACCTTTGCAAATTTGCAATATTTAATTAGAAAACTTCCTAATCATAAAAATTCTTGAACAAATCAATTTTTATTTTCTTCACGTGCCAAATTTCTTAAACTTGTTTGGTCTATTAACGTCATGATTTACAGTTTCCTTGAATTTGTTATGCGTTTTAAAAATATCGGATTTGTTGTTTTTACTCTAATCTTGTATTTTGTGATTTAACATAATTATTTCATTATAATTTTTTTCTTTTCTTTTGTTTTATTTTTCAATAACACCCTGAACCCCTATAGTGTTGTATGCACTACGATTGTTGTTTCATTTATTAAATTTTGCCAACAACAACTTTTAATTAGTCGCAAAAATTTATTTTTTTATTATTTCCTTGGATTTATTGAAATCTTCGTACCGAGTCACATTTTAATCTCTCGACGCAAGGGAAAATTATTTCCGCTGTCCCACTTGAAAAATTTTGAATATGACAAACGGTTTTAATATAAATATGCCAATGCGGTTAAGCGTCACAGAAAGCAGTTTCTAAAAATATTGGAAATTGGAAGTTATGTTTGATTCTTGTTAATCTAAATGTTCTTGAACCCTGCTTGATGTCATGGTACAGGAAGTATTTTAAATGAAAAACAATAGCTGTTTCTTTCCTAGAACAAGATGATTTAAATACAGTATTAGATTAATAATCAATTGATTCAAAATCCGGCTGTAGGAAATATCGCCCAAAGAAAAATTGCCCAAGAAAAAATGAAAAATCACCCAAAAAAATTCCATGTAAAATTGGGCCTTAATTCATATGAAAAGTGACCCAACATTTTTGGGCTTTTTTTTCGTTATTATTGGGTGATTTTTCGTTTTTTAAATATTATATGAAAAATAGCCCATTTTTTCGGGCCATCTTTATTTAATATAATTGTAATTTATTTAAAAATAAGTTTGTTGTTTTTTCTCTGGGTGTTTATATTAAATATATAACGAAAACACTTTTGGGCGCAAGGATTTTCTCCTCAAGGATATAATATATACCGGCTGCGCTAACTAAAGCTTCTCTGCAAAGCCGGCCTTCGGCCGGGCGCATGGATTTTCTCCTCTATGGTATAACAAACACCGGCTTCGCTAACTAAAGCTTCTCTGCGTATATGGCCTTCGTTCGAAAACAAGGCAGATTTTAGAAGCTTTACTTAGCGAAACCGGTACTTGTTCTACCACAGAGGAGAAAATCCTTGCGCCCGGCCGAAGGCCGGCTATGCAGAGAAGCTTAGCGAAGTTTGCGCAGCCGGTACTACTGTCCTTGCTGCCGAGCAGCTGTTGAAGATAGAATGCAATTTTTTACATAAAACTTACACTTGTATGGAACTAAATTTATATGAATAATAACCACTTTTTTGCAAATTGGGTAATTTTTAATTTTTTTTCGGAAAAATTCGTTTTTGCTTTTTGGGTCATTTTTAATTTTTTTTTTTTTTGCCCTTTTTCGTTTTTGTTGGGCAAAATTTCATATATAACTTTTTGGGTAATTTTTCATGTTCTTTTGGGCGATTCTTCATTTGGGCGATTTTTCATTTTTTTTTTGGGCCATTTTTCTTTGGGCGATATTTCCTACAGCCTCAAAATCCAGCTTAATAAATTATGTTAATTATATAAAATTAGAGGGTTAATAAAATAGTTATTCCGTGTGAAACGTTTTTAATTTTCGTCATAAACCCCATAAAATATATATATCGTGGGTCCTTGAGTAATTCTTAGTCAATTGAGCCATCTAGTATGTCTGGCTTACTTGCCAGTTTGGGATTGAAATCCAGTAAATTCGTTTCAGCAGGAACAGCGTTACAAACCTAAAAATTCATATTTGTGTTTAAACAACTGACATAAATTTGTGGCGTAATCCACCGATTATCAATTAATTTTGCACAAAATCGTTTTATATGACTAGAAATCCTAATACATAATTTCGCCATTCTCGCAAAACTCTTTAGTGCACCTAAGCCCGTTACTAATAATGCTTTTGTAGTAAAATTTAGTTTGTCCATGCTTCATAATAATAGAAAGATCGGTCCATAAATTACGATAGAGCCCATTTAAAGTGCACTTCTGGAAAATTCAAAGTGGAGTGGTTTGAAGATTCGGCACAACCGAATTTAAGAGTTTAACTTATTTGATTTTTAAATTTTAATACAAATTTTATATAAAAAATTTTGTTATTTATAGGAAATTTTTCCAAAAATTTGCATTTATAGGACATTTTTCCAAACATTTGCATTTATGGTTAATTTTTCCAAACATTTGCATTTATGGGAATTTTTTCCAAAATTTTGTTATAGGAAATTTTTCCAAAAATTTGCTTTTATAGAAAATTTTTCCAAAATTTTGCATTTAAAGGAAATTTTTCCAAAAATTTGTTTTCATAGGAATTTTTCTAATATTTTGCTTTTATAGTAAATTTTTATCAAAAAATTTGCTTTTATAGAAAATTTTTCCAAAATTTAGCTTTTAAGGAATTTTTCCAAAACTTTCTTTTATAGGAATTTTTTTTCCAAAAATTTGCTTTTGTAGGAAATTTTTCCAAAATTTTTTCTTTTATAGGAAATTTTTCCTAAATTTTGCATTTATAGGAAACTTTTCCAAAAATTTGTTTTTATAGGAATTTTTCTAATATTTTGCTTTATATTTATTTGGATTTATAGAAAATTTTCCGAAACTTTGCTTTTATAGGAAATTTTAATCAAAAAATTTACTTTTATAGAAAATTTTTCCAAAATTTTGATTTTAATGAATTTTTCCAAAATTTTCTTTTATAGGAATTTTTTCCAAAAATTTTGCTTTTATAGGGACTTTTTCAAAAATTTGCTTTTATAGGAAATTTTTCCAAAATTTTTCTTTTATTGGAAATTTTTCTAAAATTTTGGAATTAAAGAAAATTTTTCCAAAAATTTGTTTTTATAGGAATTTTTCTCAAAATTTGCTTTTATAAAAATTTTCAATCACAGAAAATTTTCCAAATGTTGCTTTTATAGGAAAGTTTTTCCAAAAATTTGCTTTTTTAGAAAATTTTTTAAAAATTGGCTTTTAAGGAAATCTTTTAAAAAAAACTACTTTTAAAGGAAATTTTTAAAAATATGCTTTTATAGGAAATATTGTAAAAAAAAAACTTTAGCCAAAATTTCCTTTTATGGGAACTTTTGCGAAAATTTGCTTTTGAGGGAACTTATGCAAAAAATAATTTTATAGGAACTTTTGATATAACGCGGAAATTTGGTTTTATACAAAATTATGCTTTTAAAGAAAAGTTGGTGAAAATTTGTTTTTTTTTTTTTTTTTTTTTGTTTTAGGAAATTTTGCAAAATATGTATTGCGAAAATCGGCTTTTTATAGTATTATTTGCGAAAATTGTCGATTTAAAGAAAATTTAGCGGAATTATCTTATTGTTCGAAAATTTAAGAAAATATTGGGAAAATTTGCTATTTTTAAGGAGTTTTCGGAAAAATAAGCTATATATACTTATAAGCAGGGAATCCAGAAATATGCTCTTAAAAATGCGTTTTATGCGCTTAAAATATGCAGCAAAAATTTGAAAATATATTAAAAACAGAATATTCAACATTTGCATTTAAAAAACAACACTTAAATTATAATCGGTTAAGCCTTAACACCATAGTATTAAAATGTGTTTGCCAAATTTGATCAAATTATGTACAAAATTGCAACTTGTACTTTGCGCACAAGGTTAATATGGTACTAAAAGATTGGTTCAGATTTCCATGTATTGCACACATCGCCAAAAACGTATGTTTATAATTGCTTTTTCCTTAATGTTTGCTTTTATGTAAAATTTTAAAGTTTAAAATAACATTATCCTTAATGACAACCTGCTTTGTCTTCATTCTAGAATAACAGTTAAATGTGGCTGACGAATTAAAGCAACACGTTGGGTATACAGATAGATATTTAGAACAGAAAAGCCATCTGTTAACCAAAATTTCGAAAAAAAAAATTTATTTGCTGTGAAAGCTTACAAGTGACATCTAAATAAATCGAATACATATGTATCAAAATATACCTCAAAAAGGCAAAATATGCGCTAAAAACTTAAAAAATGCTGCAAAAAGGCTCTTTTAACTAAATTATGCAAAAATATGCTCCGAACGGTAAAATATGCCAAAATATGCACTAACAAATCGATGCCAAAATTCCTAAAAAGCTCTAAAACGGATAGATATTTTATTTCTGCTTTCATTGGTCGCACAAGGAAAAACATGCAATTGCATATTTGTGGTTTCCCTGCTTAAAAATAATAATTTAAAAAAAAATTAAAATAATTAATAATTATTTAAATTAAGCTAGTTTTTGATATCTGTAGTATGTTTTTGCTTAAGTATTATTTATTTTTCCTATTTTTTGCATATTCTTAAAAACTTCTCTAAAGATTTTACACATGTTCGTAGTTTCCTCTCCGCTTTTTTTTTATTAATTTTTTTTCTTCTTTTTTCAAAATATTAAACAACCATTTAATTTCTGGTTGCCATTGTGTGTTTTTTTTTTTTTTTTGTTTTTTCCTGCATGTCACAAAATAAATTTCAACAATTTCCGTTTTAGACACTTAAAGCAAACAGAACAGCATCGAACAAAAACCGACTAAATTGAGAAAAGAAAATAAAGAATAAACTGAATTGTTGCCATTATAAAATCATAAATAATTTTTTTTTATGACAACAATAACAAAAAACTTTTAATGTAAAAATGAGAGAAATAATCCTACACATGCTTTTAAGTTTTTTTGTTGGTGCCAGGCGTCAAATCGTTTTTTAAAAGATTTTTTGGTTTCTATTTTTTTTTTTTTGTTTTTGGAATATTTTTGCATGTTGAAGACAAACAACTTGTTGTTTCATATCCAAATTCCATTAAGTCACTTTTTGGTGTTTCTTTCTTTTTTTGGCTGATGATTTATTGCCGCCATCAGATGTAAATTGCAATACAATTTGAAATTTTAAAGATTTTTAAGTGTTCAATGAAAGTTTAATGGGGCTTTACCCAAATTATAGATTTTATTCTTTTAAAGAAATACAAATTATAAATACCGGAGCCTACGGGGCAACCTTTTTAAAGATATGTATCACCGAAATTGTTTATTCGTTTGAAAGTGTTTTGCTGCCGTTTCGTATGGAAAATAACATTATCCAAATGTCTAAAGCGTCTTAAATGTATGGTGTGCATCCGAAATATTCCAATTTTACAGGACTCTGAAGCATAAATTGGGCTGATAGAGTTAGTCCAGTGGATTGGTTTTGTTCCAAATTCGATCATTTGGGTTCTTGACGTACCATTTTATCCAGGAATGGGCTTCACCCATTTTGATAGAACAACTTTATCATTTGCTCGTAAAACAGACTAAACAGCCAATTCTGAAGATAAAGCTTTAACAGTATAAAGACATTTTCTATTGAACATGGCATAAAACATTTACTGCCGAATTCAAAAAAATAGTTTTAATTTAACATGGGCTTACAAAACAAATTCTCTGTGAAAATTTTACTTAAGGCTAATACATGTCAAAAACTTAAGTAATATGACAAAGTGTGATAGTGTGAATGCAATGTTTCACGAAAATGACATGATATTATGAAACAAAGTTTGACATCCCATACGCCTTCATCGTTTTTTGAAAAATTTCTAAACAATAATACTTTTCTTGCATCAGGGTTGCATTTTGTTTCATGTGTGAGTGTTGATACTTTGGGTGATGGTGTGAGCACAAACTGTCATGTTAAATTATATTTTTTGACAGTCGCAACAGAACTCTTTAGATTTCTTTCGCAAAATGTATTAAAGAATACGTAAGACTTGTGAGATAGCGAAAACATGCCTTTAGTAAATGATTGATAAATTTAATGAGCGTTTATGAATACGGGGGTTTATTTTTGTTTATAAAATTCAAAAGTAATATTTTCTGGATTAAGGCAACTTCATGCTTTTTCATACTTTTGATTTTTTTCTTCTTTGCATATTTTTATAATTTTTTTTTAATATAAAAACTTGCCCTAATAGCTACTTACATATTTTTTATAATCAATATACGAAGTGTTAATGTTAACACTATTAATTTGGTTCGTTCCCAGTAAAACTAATTAAAAAGATATCTGGTTTCTTAATACATTTTATATTATTCCCATTATTTGCACAGTGACGAAAAAAAATTTACAAGCACCCTTATATTTTAAGTTCTTGGAAAATTAAATCATATAATTGCAGATATTTTTTGTTTATAAAATTATAAGTAAAGATTAGCTGCAGAAAAAAAAAGTTCCAAAATATTATTTTTTTACAAACTATTGGCGGTAAACCCAGTAATTAGCAGGGAAAAAAGTCTACATCGGCGTTACTAATTCTTAAAATGAAACGGAAAAAAGAAATCCCCATTAGACTTCTTGATTTACTTTATTTTACAAACATTTCAACCATTTAAGTGGGGAAAGCGACTTTTGATACACATTTTAACTTTAATAAAAGTGGCAAATGGAAAAGAAGTACGGCGATCAGTTCAAAATTTAGTGGTTAACCTTCGATAAGGTAGTAAATCTTATGGAGAAATTGCTTATATAGCGAGATTAAATCGTACTACTATGCAAACTATTATTGAAAACATTGAAAATACCAAAAAGCCAAGATCTCGAAGTCCCTTTCAAGACGAGATCATTGTTTCGCTAGCTGTGTGGCAAGTGGCACCATCCTGTCGCGCAAAAGCGCTATTATTTCGTTAGCTGTGTGGCAAGTGGCACCGTCCTGTTGAAAACATATCGTCCACATACATATCTTCCAATTCGGGCCATAAAAAGTTTTCATCTCACGAAAGCGAACACCATTCACAGTAACTGCCTTACCGGCCTCATTTTGGAAAAAATACATAAACCGCACCAAGCAGTCACTCTTTGTATGTGCATTGTTTTTCGACAATCACTCTTGGATTATCATTGACGAATCCACTGAGGTAGAAATGTGCCTCATCACTGAAGATGATTTCTTCGAAAATTTATCATCCACTGTTGCCATTTCTTGCCACCATTCTGGCCATTGACGACGTTTGGAATGGTCAAGTCCAAGGCGAATTCAAAACAAGGTTAACTCAACTCGTCAGCCGTTCATCAGCTGTCTCCACGGCGAATTAAAAAAAATAGGGAAACGTCAAAACATAATTTTGTTTATGTTTTGCGCCAAAATAACCGAAAAAATTTCTTAGAAAAACTGCGAATAATTAAAGTGAATTTAATAATCTCTTTTATTAACCAAACAAAATTTTTATTTTGTTTTTCAATCTATTTTTGCCTTGTCAGCATTTTTGACAGCCGCCTATTAAATTGCGAAGAAATACATGGGGCTTTTTGTAGTGCAACTCTACACCTGCCTTTTTAAATTCGTCTTGGTCAAGTCTTTATGCATAATGTTCATCAACGACGAGCGTTTGAGGTGCAATTGTTGGGCACGACGACGAGTTGAGGTGGAC
Organism: Pollenia angustigena; assembly: GCA_930367215.1. Lineage (NCBI taxonomy): Eukaryota > Metazoa > Arthropoda > Insecta > Diptera > Polleniidae > Pollenia > Pollenia angustigena. Next base: position 75,036,993 of record OV884059.1, read on the forward strand.
GGCTCGTCAGCCACACTTTCGCGAACAACAGCAATATTTTCAGCAGTACGAGCTGTACGAGCATGTACTGGTGTTTTTACATCTCCTACAGACCCGGTTTGCTCAAATTTTTGTATGATTTTTCCGATTGTACGCACATTTGGACGAAGTTCGAGATTTGCATTTTGATTTGAACGCCCATTTTCGTAATCAGCCTGAATAACTTTAGCGCCTTGCTCTATTGTGTATCTTTACATGGTTCAAATTGAGCTAGTCTGAAATCGAGAAATGCCAAATAAAATGCAGAAAAAAATTTGACGTTTAGGTGTGGTTCACATTCTACATCGGCCCTTAAAATTTAACCCTTTATAACAGCACGCAAAAAAACCTCTTATTTCAGCCAACTTGGCCTAGACTTTGTCAAGGCATATTTTGGGAAAGGAAGGTTTTATTTACTGATGGAACTAAGTAGGTAAATAGTTTTCAGAAATGATGGTTAAACCAAAATTTCGAGAAAACAAAACACTGCACTTGATCGCAAACAAGCAAGGCGCAGTATTATTTTGTGGGAGCGATATTGGCTTCTGGGGTGGGTCAATTGATTCAATATGGGCAGATATCAGTTTAAGACCTGAGTCCTTGTAAGCAAACGGATTTTCCAGCAAGAATCTTCCAAGCATGCTGCTCATGTCGTTCGGGACTGGCTTCTTTATCATGCGCCAAGACATATGAATTCATCTCCCCAGTCACCACCCCTTAACCCAATCGATCGAGCATATTTGGCTTGTTTAGAAAAATGGTTTGAAACTCGAGCATGGTCTAAAATAACTCTACATATTCGGGAAAATTTGGTTATGTTCATTAAATTCCAAGGCGGAACAATCAAATATTAAAAAATTAGTTGTTGCATTTATTTATATGTATATATCATATAAATTTGTATTGTTATTTTTGTTGTTGTTTTTTAAAAATGAATTTCGTTTTTATGCCCGTTCGTAACTAATGCTGGGTACACACTATGCAACGCATTTACGCAATCTAGTGAATTAAATTCATTTTCATTCATTCTAGATTGCATTAACCTCAAAACGCTTTGATATTTTCAGGTTGCATTGAAACAGATTGCATGTAGATTGCACTGTGTACCCAGCATAACAGTTAAATTTACCTATTTTAACCAACATGTGACCAACGTGTTTTAACCTTTAGTTTTATTTTAAAATATGGCTGCTTTTACACCGTAGATTTCTATACACAGCTAGATTTCTTTTTGTAGAAATTACGGACATTTGTACTTTAAATAATAATGCAAAAATTAGCAATTAATTTTCCCTACGAATAACAAAAAAAAAAACACTTAACTAGAGGTGTATATAGAGTTTTTGCCTTAACTGTATGTTCCAAATGGCGCGAACAATCAGTTGGCGTTATTTGATTCATTCAAAATTTCCTAGAACACTTCACAACAGTAACCAGAATAATTGCAATAACAACAACTTAAAATAACTATGAGACTACTTAACAAAATTTGCCGAAAACCAAATAAATATTGGTGATTCATGTTTACCAGTGGTGTAAAAAACAATTCATCCATTCATTCATTCATTTACGAGTACTAATAAATACTATAAATTCCATTCACTTCTCTTATTCTCTGCCTCTCTACATTCTGCCTAAACAATTTGTTTGTCTAGCTGGCAAACAATAATAAACAAATAAATAAATAACACACGTAAGATTATTGTGAATTTTGCAGTTGCAGTCAAGTATCTGGTTTGATAAATGTATGAAAAAAAAAAAAAAATTCTTTATAAAAATAATTTACTCTGAGAAATATTAAAAAGCAGGTATGTACTAGCTAAATATTTAAATTATTAGTGCATTCATGAGAAATTTAGATCACTGGAATTCTTAGATACTATTTTTTCAGATTTACTTACTTTCAAATGCAAAACATGGAGAATAAATTTTTAAAGAATTTATTTCCTTTAAATGATTAATAGTTTATTTTGTACAAGTTAAAAGGATGTTATAATATTATTAGTCATCAATTGCGGTTGCTAAATATCCGTCTTATATGAATTAAGTATTTTCTGAGATTAGCCCTAGTTGAGCCAAGTTCGTAAAACCACTATAACGGCCATTTTCACCAAGTTCGGTTAAAACTAACTTTCAATTAAAGTTCCGGTTACCAATACGTGTTGACAGCTTTAACCAATGATTAATTATAACCGAACTTGGTGAAAATGGCCGTAAAAGGTTTAATTTTTTCTGACTGGAATTAAACTGTCAAACAGCTTTCAGATTTAACAGATTTTAGTAAATAAAAAACATAAAAATGAAGTCGAAATTTTTAAAAATTATCATTTGTACTTTGTTTTGCAAGTACTTGCGTATTTAGTATGAATTATAAATTGGGGTACTTATTGTATTCGAAAATTTTGATTTTATTTCGAAAGCTTTAGTATACAGTTTTATCGTAACATTCTGTTTAGTGAAAATGTCAATAAGAAAGAAGTAAATGTGCTGTATTCAGCTATGCTGAATCCTTTGATACCCTCCACCGAGATGAGAATTTGTCCGGAGTTGGCTTTTTATGGAATAAACTATAAGTCATTCCTTAATAAAACTGACATCGCAGCACAATAATTCGTTAAGGTTTGATGCGTATTAAAGTCGATATCAAAAGTATGTACCCCTGATTTAAAGGAGGGAAGAAGTTTTTATACAACCGCTTACTTCTTTTACAAAAGACTGACGAAATGTTTTTGTCAAAAAATAAGCGGCTAGAGCCCTTATTACAAACTATTTGGGATGTTGAGATGTTAATTCAATACATGTTCTTTTTTTACTGGATAGCGCTACATTTCAAACAATGTCGCAAACAATCGATTTACAATCCAACCATTGCCGAGATACCACAGCAAAGTTCTTATCTTCAAGTGCTTTCCCATTTAAGACTTGGTGTGTTGGAGCGATTGCAACTTATTGATGTAAGTCTGTGACTTTAATAGACCACGTAAGAAAAAATTTGTCATCTTTGCTACCAATTTATGCTAATACAGCAAAACATTTAGTTAGTTAGTTTATTGAGACTTCATTTTTTCATTATATGTACAAGGTTTGCGAACATACGATTTTTAGATAACTTAAAACTGTAGAGTATTCTTTTAATTACAATTGTATACATTTGAGTATATGCGTCTGGCTTATCGACATTTAGTAGAAATAATCAAATTACAAAAATATTTAAATACAAACAGTGCTTGCTCCCGGCTCTTACTTTTGGACGTAGAGTTTTATCTACTATTAATATACTTAAACCTAAACCTTAAAACTAAAACTTAAAATAGGAATAAAAAAGAAAACAAAAATAACAAAAAATTAGCCCCTGTGAATGCCGGGAGTAGTACGTGAATAAAAGTTTGGACCAGGAAATCTACTAATTTGTTCCTGTAAAATCCCAATTATTGAAAGATATTGAAAGATAATTATTGAAAGATAATTGGTATTTGACCAATTAATTCCTTGTTCAGTTGATAGAATGTCCCGAATTCCACTGCCCTCAAAGTATGAGAGCCTCTGCACAAAATTCTTCATTAAATTTAAAGCGTAAAAAGAAATTGGAGTAATGTTGGCATTTTCGTAAACAAATTTATTTGAAAATCTTTTATTTATCGACTTGTAATTTTTTTCTTTGCATTTTCTCAAAATATGCCTTTCAAAAACTTCCATTTTCCTCATTGCTGTTTTTGAGATACTAAACCATATTGGAAAAGCATAGAGAATTATTGATCTTATACTTACTTTGTACAAAAGTAGTTTTGTCTTTATTGGTAAAAACTTACTATTAAAAGCCTTTCAAATGCCCCTTTTACCCGATTAGCCTTCGCTAAATTATAAGAAACGTGATTATTAAATTTTAAAAGCTTATTGAAGTTCACTCCAAGGTATTTTATGTTGTCCTTAAATTTAATTTCAGTACCATTTAGAAATAGTTTTAAATGTTTGCTCTCTGGAACAACAGTGTATTTACACTTTCCGGAAGCATTACGTACACAAATTGCATTACTCTTTGAAGCGTTAATTTTTATTCCCCAATGAGAATAAAATTCATCGACATGTTTAAGGTGCGATGAAACATTTTGGAGCGCAACCAGCGGAGACTCGTCGTGAGCATAAAGAAGCGAATCGTGGGCATAAAGTATAGCCCTAGAGTTATTATATTCATGAGGAAAATCATTAATAAAAACACCGCAAAGGACCTCACCCTGTGATGAACACTCATTATCAATTTGCACGCAAAATCTCCTGTCATAGAAAAAGCTTAATTATTGCAGTCCCAAAGCCAATGTTTATCACTTTGTATAATATACCGTCATGATAAGCCTTATCAAAAGCTTTTTCGATGTCAAGAGAGACTGCAACAGTACATTGGCCTTTTCTTAAATTTTGGACTACATCGTTATGAAATTTCAATAGCGCATGAACGGTGGAACTACCCCTCTTAAACCTAAATTGACTCTGAGGAATGGATAGTGCATATATCCAAACTAAAATCCATTTTCTCTCTGATAATTCTTTCAAATAACTTTCCTAGATTTGAAAGTAGCGAAATTGGTCTAAAATTGTTTATGTCAGAATTACCTTTCTCTTTCGGAATTGGAATAATCTTCGCAACTTTCCAATCAAGTGGGAAATAACAATTATTCAAACAATTGTTGAATAATATTGTCAAATATTCAAAAGCCTTAATAGGAAATTTTCTAATCAATAAGTTCGATATAATCCACAAGACTTTTTGTTATTTATTAGTCGTTTCTGTTATTCAATGATGTCGTTTCATCACTAAATGGGAAGCAATCTGGAGGATTAAAAATTGTATTATTTATTGTACCATTTATCTCTGAAATATCTCTATTTGGAGGCGACGCTCGATAAACAGATATAAAATGATTCTTAAAAACATTTAATTTATCATCTAACTGATCAATTTTTACACCATTTTCAGAAACCTCCTTTATTAAGGGACGACTCTTGTTTCCAATAATTTTAAAAATATGTTTATAAGCCCATGTACCTGGTTTAATTTCCCTTAGTTTGGCATTAAATAAATCTGCCTGTTCTATTCAATCTGTTCCTTAATCAAAATTTTTATTAGATCAATTTGCTTAGAAATTAGCAAATACATGTTTTCTGTTCAAAGTTCTAGTAAATATTCTCTTTAAATCCCTTTGCCAATTATATTTTATTCGTAGTAACTTTCTAACCTTTTCCGTTACAATATATTTTTGATTTTTACTTTCCATTTTTTTGGTATGTACTTGTGAAACAAAATTAATAGATGTACTAAACTCCTCTATAAAAAAATCTATCTCATTATTAGATAAGTTTCTATTTTTCGGTGGATAGTGGTTCAGCAAAGCATTACCTATATCCATTTTAAACGAATTCCAATTTGTGTCTTTATAAGAAACAAAATGGTGAGGAGTTTTTAAAATAAAATTAAAATTCAACAAAGTTATAGAAAGACTTAATGGTAGATGATCCGAGAAAGTGGAAAGAGTACATGTTTTGAAATTTTGATGCAAATTATCCACTATGTCATTGCTCACCACAAAATGATCCAAATGAGATGAACCACCAGGGTAAATGGGATATGAATCACAAATTCTTATAACAGAAATGGATTCGTATTGAAGCCAAGTTGAAAGCACTTCTCCATTAAAATTATTGATAGCATCACCCCAAGAAATGTGCTTAGCATTTAGATCACCGCCTAATATAAAACCATCGTAACGGTTTAAAAAGTTTAAAATAGAGGAAAGGCCCACCAGAGATATTTTGACGATTAGAGTTACAATTGAAATAAACAGAACCGCAAAGAATTTTCCTTAAACTGCCATTAACGACACACTAATTTCTACGAATAAATTTGGAAACGAAAGATTAGGAACATGTGCCCTGGAGAAAGAAATTGTTTTCCTAATATATATTCCAACACCTAATTGACTATCATCCTTTAAAAAAATATATCTATCAAAATTTACATTTGTCCCCGCATTCAAATGCGTTTCCTGTAAAAAAGCTATATCAACATTAAATTGATCCAGTAACCGATTCAGTTCAATTCTCCTTCCAATATGGACAAGAGAACCAACATTAAATGTCATTAAATTTAAAGAATTACGGACCATAGACATTTTGAATATCTTTAATTAAATTCAAGCACTCTTTCTTGGCCTGATCTCTAGTCATCGTTTTGTAGTTTGCCATAAAATTATTAATTTTATCCTCTAAAGTTAGAGGATCCGGAGCACATAAAGCCTTGGCAAGCTTCATAAATTCCTGTACCAAAGCAGGCTTTACCACCCTAGTCTGAGTTGGAACGTCATTCAAAACATTAAATAAACTAGCATACGGTCTGTTTTCAACCACAGCACTAGAAGGATTTATTGCTCTAGCAACATTATTTGATGCAGACAGTTTTCTAATCTTGGTTTCCTGATTAGATTTTTTTCTAAATGACACATAGTTTCTATACACAGGACAACCCCTGTAATTTGAAGTATGTCCATTTTGATTACAGTTGACACAAAATGGCAAAACATTATCTTCCTGGACAAAGGAACACTCGCCTGGTGCATGCTTCTCACTGCACTTAACACAAGAAAATGGACGACTGCAATTTCTTGAATAATGACCCCACTTTTGACACCTCCAACACTGTGGGACTTTAGTGTTAGCCTTTGGCCGCTCCCAAGAAACAACTTGATTAAGCATATATTTTACGCCGATTAACTCGCTTGCTTTACGATTAGGTTTAAGGAATACTAAAAACAAACCTGTTTCAATGCCCTGTTTCCCAGAATACTCAGTAGAAAATTTAGAAACTGATTCAACAGTATCTGGGACAATTCTATCTATTTCAGACTTAATATCATTAACATCTGATTTGTAATACAGACCTCTACAAACTTTCTGTCGCTTTTACTCCGTAGGAGTGTATGTGTAAGAAGATATTTCCCTTTCCTTTAGCAGCTGCATCATTTCCGAATGTGCACAAGAATCTTTCAAAAACAATTTACTTCTAAATGTTGACTGGTTTTTAATTTTAAACTCAACATTTTTGGAATTAAGTTGGTCAATCAAGGATTTTACATTTTCCAAAAATATTGGAGGACAATAAGAATTCCTGGTCTTTACAGATGCTTGGGAGTTATTTTGTTTTGAATTTGTGTTATCAATTGGCTCTTCAGCCTCTAAAACTAAATCTCCTAAAAGTGAAAATTTATTCGTGCGGTTTACATTATTTGCTAACTTATCTAACTTCTTAAAATTACATTTTGACAAATCAATTTTTACGTCACCTTGGTATGTTCTTTTTTTGTTCTAGACCATTTTGAAATCATCTTCCATTGAAGAAATTGAACAGGCTTCATGATCCATTAAGTTTTCAGTTTCTTTTTCAACTTGCAAATCAGGAATTTGTATATTTTCCAAAATTGTAATGTTTTAATTTTGCATTGACTCTTGCGCATTCTCCTTTAATTGAATAGACGTTGATGGATGTGCCATCACTCCATCAAGCAAGTGCTTCCCTAGCTGGGAGTTTTTACCAACATCTAATGCTTTTAAACCATCGTTTGCTGTATTACAAACTTGTGCCCCTGCTTGGGAACCAGCAAGATTTTTATTTATTACCAAAGTCTTTTGTTTCGAAACAGCTCCCTTAGACATATTAGGAGGACGTCCTCCAGACTGGGAAAGTAATGGATCACGTTCCATTACGATTTCCTTAAAATCCAATTAATGCTTTCAAATATTTGTATCGAAACAAATTTTTTTATTTGAAAAAAAAAAATTTTATTTTTAAAAATTTGTTTTTTAGTTTGACAGAAAATTCAATTTATTTTTTTTAAATATTTTTTAGAGCTTTCTAAAAAAACGTCTTATACGTTTCACAGTTGACAAGAAACTCCTACAGCAAAATATTTACATATTTATGGCCATTTTCTCAATATATCGACAAACTGTCTGTTACTTATGGCCAATTTTCAGGATTGATATTAAAACACATTTATTTTTAAAATCGTTTTAAATACAAAATTCTCTTCTTCACTAAAAACTTAAGTGAAACTTAATTCACCGATGTAGTACCTTTAATTTCAACTTAAGTTTCCATTGTAATATTTTAGGAAGGTGACCTCAATATCACAACAATACAACAACAACAGACAAAGCATTAACAGTCAGCTGTTTTTTTTCAGACCACCTTGTAAATAAATACACTTTTTTATATTTATTTTTTGTATTTAGTAGTGCTACCATACTTTTATCTTAATTAAATAAGACTTTTCACATAAAACTCAAAAAACCAATCTGTTTTAAATACGATTTAAGTTTGTTATGAAAATTAACTTAATATTGATTTAAATACTATCCTGAAAATTGGGCATTAATGTCAACATAAATTTATTGGACCGATAAACTGTCCGTTAACGATTTTGGGCTTCTCAATATACCGACAAAAAACAAAGTTTTCAGCTGGCAACGCCACTCAAAATACATGTAAAAGGTGGGAGTCAGCTGATTGATTTTATCTGTACGGCAAATAAAAGGAAAATAACTTATTGGCAGATGAGTGCTGGTTAGCTTTGCAACAGAATAGAAGCAAATTAGACATTGAGAAAACCCAATTTCTTTAATGTGCAGTTTTTCGTTGGGAAAAGAGATAATCGTGTAATGAGAAAACGGCCATTAGTCTCAATTCGTTAATAATGCAAGACATCCATTTCATAAACTCAAATAAGATACAAATAAATAATTGATCTGTACCGCTTGACAATAACGGACGTTTAGTATGTTTTGATATTCGTTAGTTTTTTGATTCCATGATTAGTGAAAATTTTGATTTTGAAAAGCCACTGCAATGAGCGACAAATAACCAAAGTGATTGCTGTCTAACAGGCCAAACATAATTAGCGCTTAGTGTTAACGCTGAATTAACATTTTTATAGGTTTTATTTCATAAAACTTCTAAAATAAAAATAAATAATTGAAAAAAAAACCGCCAAATTCACCTAAAAATAGCTTATATTGCTGTTACTTTAAAGTTCGCCAACTTTACTATTTAAAGTGCTGTCAAAATCTGATTTCTCCAACTGCAGAGCGTTGACGGCGTGTTACTTTTATCTGCTTTAAACGTTTTGTATGCGCATGATAATTTTTGGACAGAGAGAAAACGGCTGACGCGCTGATTTAGGTTTAGCTGTAAGACTGATGTCAGAGTGGCTGCGATAAATATGGCGTTATTATTCGCTACAAACCACTGCTTGTGTTTTCTTATGCAATCGCGCAGAAGATAATTCTTATGTCAATACCAACATTTTTAAGAGAGTTATGGCATTATTTTAATGGACGGATTTCAATAAAATTTTCTAAGATGATTAGAATTCGAATCAAATAATTTTGGACCAAATTTTAAATCTAAATATCCACATCATAAGATGGTTGTTGATGGGCACAAAGACCATATTCCGGAAAGAAGCATGTGAGGCGACTATGTGAAATTATGTGCCGATTTCACTATTTTTAATAGATTTAGTCCTTGTCACAATTTGAAGCAAATTTTATCAAATTATCTACAAAATTGCGACCTGTACTTTGCGCTCAAGATTCATATAAACAGCCAGATGGGCGGACGGATGGACATCATTAGTTCGATTCAAAAAGTGATTCTAAGTCTATCTGTATACTAAACTAAAAAGTGGATCTAGCACCAATATTTAAAGAGGTTATACACATCGGCACAATCGCATAGTCTCCATCCGCTCTTTTAGTGTGAGTATAAAACTAAATCAGCGAATTAAACGAAAAAGTAGTATTTTTGCTTGCGTTATCTTTGAACTCTTACAAAAGCGAATTGCTGTATGAGAACCCCAACATAATTATCTTGTGTAGCACAGTGTTGCTATTTAAAATTTGTATATCCTCTTTTACATATACTTATCTTATAGTAAAGTTATAAATTAACATATTATCGATTAGGGTATGGACAAAGAAAAAGTAAATTTAATCCCTTACAGGCACAAGCAGCATTTGCTGACCACAAAGCTCAAAAATACTTTTATTACGTAGTAAGAGGGTAATTTTGTAAAACCCTTTACTTGGCGTTGAGAGCTCTTTCATATAAAAAGTTTGAATAATTAAATTATTTTAAAGTGGGGTGAAGTGGTTTACAAAATAATGGCGTTAATGGTTTTTCCAACAATTACAAAACGCTTAGGTTTTTATACCCTACATCACTAGTGGAGAATGATGATATACTTAGATTGCCATTCTGTGTGAAACTCTTATAACATTCATCTTAAACCCCATAAAGTACATATTTATATACATTTGTATATTATAAGTCCCTGAGTAGTTCTCAGACGATTTTGTGATGTTCGTCTGCTGAAACACGCTTAAACTCTTTCTACTACTCATTAACAGCTTGAAATTGATATACAGCATAATCGGCTTACTAGGCAAAGAGTTATGAACCCATGTGGAGCAACCTCCCTAAAAAATAGTTTTTGGTTACAAAAATTAACATAAATTGATAACAGAATGCGCCGATTCTCATTAAATTGGGCACAAATTCGTTTAATAGGACTGAAAATCAAATTAGAAAATTTTTTAAAGATCGGTCCATAATTTACAAAAGGCACCATTTAAATCCAACTATCAAAAAACAGTTAAGACCACAGCCAATTTTGGTAAAATTTGGTAGGTATGTCACAGTTTTATAAAATGAGAACATATTTAACCATAGATCTCATAAAAGGCGAGCGGCCTTCATAAAAGCAATTTTAGAAGCATTAAATCCTATAAAATATGCTTGTATTACTAGATTGAATTTTTTTCGAATTTAGGGTTTGTTTAATAATATAAATCAGTGATAACCACTCCATAGACTCGCGAGCCAGTCAATAATCGTATTTTTCACACAGGCACGGTCGGCAATTCACATGTATATTACAACTTTGTTCGTTTCAAAACATCAGACTATCATCAGTCTCTGCGACCGCACACAAGCACATAATATCTTTGTGTGCGTGCGTTCGGGGCTTTCTTAGTTCGGGGCTTGGTTATCACTGATATAAATCAATCGACCGAATATTTTGATAAACGATCCATAACTTACGATAGGATCTCCTGAAAATCGCTTTGATATGCGTATCATTATTTCTGAATAATTTGGAAGTGATGATATCTTATTTCAATTATCTAACGAATAATAATACAGTGAGGTCAGGTTTTATAGTGATTGGCTTTCATATACACGGAAAGAATTATTAGCTAAATCACCAGAAAATATGGCTTGAACCTCGATCATGCCAAAAATTGCTTATTCTGAATACACGGAGAAAACTGTTGTGCATCATTTATGCACTAGTTGTTCATAACCATAAAATGTTTTGGTACATTTTTGAATATGCAACTTTGCGCATAAATTATGCCTAATAATCATAAATTAAATTATACACAAAATGTGCACAGTTTGTGAACATTGTTCATAGCTTAGTTATTTGAAAATTAAACACAATTTATCATAATATACCCAATATAAAATGGAGCTTCCAACGAAGCAGGGTTTCTAAGGGAGAAACATAAAAGTTTCGCTTACTATTGCGCTTACGGAAGACATGATTTTTATATGTCGAGTTCCCACTTTGAAGCAATACATTTTTGACACATAAAGCGCATTATTCAGCGCACATAAAAATTGTTAGATGTAACGATCAGCTTTACACACTGAATGTCTTGATACCGTTATTTTTTAGTATTCTCCCTTACAAACCTGCTTCGTAGTAAGGGAATGCAGTGGCACTTGAAATGTTTTTTTTTTTTTTTTATAAAAAATGTTGAGAGTTCTTTCACTTACTTTACTGCATTTCGGTATGTCTTATTGCGTAGCGCAAAATTGTGCACTTTTTTTTTAAATGTACCATTAGTGCTTCGCAAAATGATAAAATTTTTTACTGGGTATGAACATTGTGCATGAACGAGTATTAACACTTATTGTTCATGAGTTATGATTCCATGTGCATAGATTTTACCCAACATTTTGTTATGTGTGTATCTTGTTCATAAGTTGTGCCCATTTATGCATAGATTATGAACAATGCGTACACATTTAGATAATATTTTTAATTAGGCTTAAGTTCATGAAATTTAATTTTCATTAAATTATTCTTATGAAGAAAGGAATTTTACAACATGAAAATTAATTAAAATTGTTATTGATAATCTTTCATTCCTGACGTGGCTCGGGCTCGAACCCTGGCCGGCAGGTTACCATGACATGTTTCGATCGCAACCACTCGATCTCCTCAGATGGATTTGCCGTCTTACACTCGCAGCCATCGACGACTGCTGACGTCAATAGTCAAACATCAATCCTTAAACCAAATTGTATTTTAACATTTGGTAGATCGAAATTTGCTTTCCTGAATGATTATCCATCTTAATTGATTTTACATGTTTTTTCCTTACTTCTGTTTTTTTTCCGTACTTTTGTCAAGAATTTTTCTTGAAGTCCAAGTACATTTTTTGTTTTTTCATTTTGTCCTTCTCTTTTCTGTTGACCTTTTTCAGCACAACTTGAAGGACAAATGTACACATAGAGCTCGTGCCTTAGCTTTAACAATAATTAGTATTGTGGTTATTTTGTTGAACTATTTATGGTTTTTAATCCAAATTTTTAATATTTTTAATTAGGCTTAAGTTCATGAAATTTAATTTTCATTAAATTATTCTTATGAAGAAAGGAATTTTACAACATGAAAATTAATTAAAATTGTTATTGATAATCTTTCATTCCTGACGTGGCTCGGGCTCGAACCCTGGCCGGCAGGTTACCATGACATGTTTCGATCGCAACCACTCGATCTCCTCAGATGGATTTGCCGTCTTACACTCGCAGCCATCGACGACTGCTGACGTCAATAGTCAAACATCAATCCTTAAACCAAATTGTATTTTAACATTTGGTAGATCGAAATTTGCTTTCCTGAATGATTATCCATCTTAATTGATTTTACATGTTTTTTCCTTACTTCTGTTTTTTTTTTTTTTTTTTTTTTCCGTACTTTTGTCAAGAATTTTTCTTGAAGTCCAAGTACATTTTTTGTTTTTTCATTTTGTCCTTCTCTTTTCTGTTGACCTTTTTCAGCACAACTTGAAGGACAAATGTACACATAGAGCTCGTGCCTTAGCTTTAACAATAATTAGTATTGTGGTTATTTTGTTGAACTATTTATGGTTTTTAATCCAAATTTTTAATATTTTTAATTAGGCTTAAGTTCATGAAATTTAATTTTCATTAAATTATTCTTATGAAGAAAGGAATTTTACAACATGAAAATTAATTAAAATTGTTATTGATAATCTTTCATTCCTGACGTGGCTCGGGCTCGAACCCTGGCCGGCAGGTTACCATGACATGTTTCGATCGCAACCACTCGATCTCCTCAGATGGATTTGCCGTCTTACACTCGCAGCCATCGACGACTGCTGACGTCAATAGTCAAACATCAATCCTTAAACCAAATTGTATTTTAACATTTGGTAGATCGAAATTTGCTTTCCTGAATGATTATCCATCTTAATTGATTTTACATGTTTTTTCCTTACTTCTGTTTTTTTTCCGTACTTTTGTCAAGAATTTTTCTTGAAGTCCAAGTACATTTTTTGTTTTTTCATTTTGTCCTTCTCTTTTCTGTTGACCTTTTTCAGCACAACTTGAAGGACAAATGTACACATAGAGCTCGTGCCTTAGCTTTAACAATAATTAGTATTGTGGTTATTTTGTTGAACTATTTATGGTTTTTAATCCAAATTTTTAATATTTTTAATTAGGCTTAAGTTCATGAAATTTAATTTTCATTAAATTATTCTTATGAAGAAAGGAATTTTACAACATGAAAATTAATTAAAATTGTTATTGATAATCTTTCATTCCTGACGTGGCTCGGGCTCGAACCCTGGCCGGCAGGTTACCATGACATGTTTCGATCGCAACCACTCGATCTCCTCAGATGGATTTGCCGTCTTACACTCGCAGCCATCGACGACTGCTGACGTCAATAGTCAAACATCAATCCTTAAACCAAATTGTATTTTAACATTTGGTAGATCGAAATTTGCTTTCCTGAATGATTATCCATCTTAATTGATTTTAATCGAGTGGTTGCGATCGAAACATGTCATGGTAACCTGCCGGCCAGGGTTCGAGCCCGAGCCACGTCAGGAATGAAAGATTATCAATAACAATTTTAATTAATTTTCATGTTGTAAAATTCCTTTCTTCATAAGAATAATTTAATGAAAATTAAATTTCATGAACTTAAGCCTAATTAAAAATATTAAAAATTTGGATTAAAAACCATAAATAGTTCAACAAAATAACCACAATACTAATTATTGTTAAAGCTAAGGCACGAGCTCTATGTGTACATTTGTCCTTCAAGTTGTGCTGAAAAAGGTCAACAGAAAAGAGAAGGACAAAATGAAAAAACAAAAAATGTACTTGGACTTCAAGAAAAATTCTTGACAAAAGTACGGAAAAAAAAACAGAAGTAAGGAAAAAACATGTAAAATCAATTAAGATGGATAATCATTCAGGAAAGCAAATTTCGATCTACCAAATGTTAAAATACAATTTGGTTTAAGGATTGATGTTTGACTATTGACGTCAGCAGTCGTCGATGGCTGCGAGTGTAAGACGGCAAATCCATCTGAGGAGATCGAGTGGTTGCGATCGAAACATGTCATGGTAACCTGCCGGCCAGGGTTCGAGCCCGAGCCACGTCAGGAATGAAAGATTATCAATAACAATTTTAATTAATTTTCATGTTGTAAAATTCCTTTCTTCATAAGAATAATTTAATGAAAATTAAATTTCATGAACTTAAGCCTAATTAAAAATATTAAAAATTTGGATTAAAAACCATAAATAGTTCAACAAAATAACCACAATACTAATCATTTAGATAATGATTATGTATTAATTGCAAGTTAGTTTCAGTTATGTTCTTTGTTTTAAGGGTGCCGGTTGTGTTTAAAAGCGACAGGAGTTGAAGTGAAGTGAAGTGAATATTATTAAGAAATATATAATTGTGCAAATTAAGAAAACCAGAGGTTAGTATTGAGTTATTATCATATATTTATCACAGAACAAAGAGCCAATTGTTTTTCTGACTGGGAAGTTGCTTGACGAACTATTTATGGCGTTCTGCTTCAGCTGATTTTGCTTACTTTTTGTTTGTGTTTTGCAGAAAAACATCCATTGAAGTGCTAAATATGGAAAACATCGCAGGTCAACAAAGCAGTGAATTTATGTTTTCTACAAATTTAGAAGGTATTAATTTATATTTAAATTAATTTATATTTTAAAAATTAATGACTTTATAAATTGTATAAAATAAACAATGTTAATACTGAAGTATATGATTTATTTAATTTAAATATGGGCATTTCCTGGGGTCACGAACGTACGTTTGTACGCTTTTGATGTACAAATAATATAGAAAACAAAACTTTTCCTAGCATTTTTTTTTTTTCGATTCGATAGCATTTGGGTAGCTCTATGTTTAAGTTTTCATAATAAGAGTTATAAACGTGTGGTCACGAACGTACGCAAAATAGAAGTCAAGTTCGGCTGACAGTAGTGAAATGTAAAAATCTGCGCAATGGAACGGATTATACAAAAGTGATTAATTTATTTTAAAAGTGTATTAATGTATGTCTCCATCCAGTATTTACAAAATAAAATATCTCTCTTGGTTTTTGTTTAATTGGCTTCTTTACCGGTCGCGAACGTACGATTTTTCCATATGTTTTTTTTATTATTATCACCACGCATTTTCCCATAAATGTCTTAAAATTTCCTTAACAAAAAAACTTAATACGTCTCTTACAATTGAATTTAATGGAGAGATAATGAAGAAAGAGTGTAAACATAACATACATATTTCTTGCATGTAAAATAAGCATATAAAAATGTCTTTAGAAGTAGAAAATACAGAAAAACATAAAATTTTCCAGTTTCCAGCCCAATTTCCTCAAGTAAAACAGCTGAGATATGCTATTAAACCAATCTTTTATAAAAACAAAGACGTTTTTATAATAATAAACAATTAAAGACGATGATAATCAACATTTTATTTTTTCATCCTGGTAGACCATTCTGGGGAAATGCCCATATGTGTATATATAATATTAGTAATTAAGCACTTGTAATTACTTTGAAATAAAGACATTTGAAAATAAAATTAAATTTTGTTTCTTTAATATTAGCAGGAGATGTAAAATTTTTCCTTTTTGTTTACAATCTATGAAAATGTTGCTCATAACCTATGCACAGTTGTTCATAGTCTTTTCCCAGTTGTTCAGAATCTATGAAAATTATGTTCATAATCTATGCCCAGTTGTTCATAAAACATGCTCATAGTGCTGAACTTAAGTTATGAACAAGTGTGCATAGATTATGAACAACTGTTCTTGGTCATTTTTCGTGAACAATTTGTGCATAAGTTGTGCCCATACCGCATAACTTCTGCACACAATTCTCTCCGTGTTTGTATATGTGTGGCTTGGTTTATGTAAAATGTTTCTTTATTTAAGAAAATTTTAATAAATACGAACGAAAAAAGTTAAAATCAAAAAATTATTTTGGATTTTCTTGTTCAAAGAAACGAAATTGACTACTTTCGAAATAAACTTCTTTCCTTATAACTAATAGATCCCATATAAATCCCACTCCTTAAATATTCAAACTTTCGGTGCAGGGTATGAGCGATTCGGTGTTGCCTAATATAGCACTCTTACTTGTTTTTATAAATATGCACGACTATCAATTTTTGAATAAATAAAATTCATAAGACGTAAACTATGAGTTTAAAAATAACTACGTTTACTGTAATTACCAACGATTACGATGCAAAAAGATTCTATTGTTTACTAAATAAATTGACGTCTATAGTATTCTACCGTTTCCAACTAGTTAAGTTATTATCATGATATAAAACGAGGGTAGCCCTAAGTTAGTTCTCAATTAATAAAAGACATTAATTTACAAGAGATAACTGATACACACTTTTAATATGTTAATTAATAATAATTAGTATTCTGATTTTGTATTAAACTGTTTATGGTTTTTAATTTAAATTTTAATAGGTATATTTAATCAGGCTAAAGTTCATCACATATAATTTTCATTAAATTATTAATTAATACTATTAGAATTAAACTTTCCAAAGGCTTTGTTTGCAAGGGATACACACACAGAAAAAATTATTTTTCCAATTCAAACAAAAAATTTGTGAGAATCAAACAATTTTTTGCCTGAAATCGGTCCTATAAACAAATTCGAATATTCAAACAATTTATTTGCATTTTGTTTTTGAAAAAAAACACTGATTTTTTCAAACAAATAATTGAACTGAATAACAAAAAGTTTACTGAAATTCATATAAATTTCAAACAAATAATTTTACTGAATCAAATAAAAAAGTTTTTGCACAATCAACGACCCGCACACAAGCAAGCACTGTAGGCACTGTTGCCAATTTAGAGATTTTCCCGCTAAATCTAGCGTTTTTGAAATGTCAATAGCGGGAAAAAATACGTTTTAGCGGTAAGCGGGAAATCTAGCGATTTTCAAAGAACTCTCAGCGGCTCATTTTCGCTACAAAAACCTTTCTCAAATTAAAAATTTACAGATTTTTTACTTTTTCTTTTTGTTTTTCTGGCTAAAAACTTCTGGTTTATGTTCACGGTTTTATTTACTTTTATACATGGTGTTCTTGAAATCGAAAACGCATGAATTTAAAACGTCGTTTTTTAATAAGATTTCTGCGATTAATGAATTTTATGACAAATATTTTACAAATATTTCTCTATTAAACAGAATTTCATAACAAAAATTTTAAAAATTTGATTAAAACTGTATTAAAAATAACTACCAAATTCTTGCATTTTGCGTTTTCGATTTCCAGAACACCCCTGAGAGTTTTAGTGAACTGAAGATTGTATATGACATTTTTTTTCGATTTTTAGTTAGTATTTTGTTAGTCCTGTATGTAACAATTCACAACTTTAAGCACGCATTAAGGCATCTCCGTCTGTATATGCGTCTGTTGTCACTTTCAAACGACTCAAAAGGGAATATAAATATTGGCATCAAATTGTTTAGAATTCACCTAAGCAGTTTGGGATTGCAGTCCAGCACAATCGGTTCAGTAGGAAAAGTGCTATAAATTAAAATGTGGAACAACCACCCTAAAAACTAACATAACTAGTGGCGGAATGCACATATTGATATAAGATTATGCACAAATTCGTTCCATATGACTAAAAATCATACTGTTAAATCGGTCCATAATTATCGATAGGAAAAAAGCTCTACACGGTGCACCTTAACTTAAATTAAATAAAAAGGTCTTACACCTAGAAAATAAGTAGAGATTCTGAATTTACAATGTTCATAGATGAGAAAAATCAAAAAACTAAAATAATCTGTGGAGAGATTTTTAAATAAATCCACTTTGAACATTTTTGCGCATGAAGTACGATATTTTGGAAAATATGGCATTGTTTTATATGAATAGAAAGGAAAAAATGACATAATAATAATTTTTAAGTGTTAAATCTATTAAACTTTTATTATTTCAACATTTTAGTACTAATAAAATATAAAAATGTAACATAATTTAATTATAATTACATCAATTTAAACATGTGAAGTATTATATCTACAAACAGCGCTCAAAAGGTGTTTAGGATAATCCGGATGATTCGCAGCAACCTTATTCATTTCCCAGGAAGACTTTAAAAAATCGAAATGTACGGACTCCATCGCCTGCTCCCCAAAAAATGCTAATCCTTCATCGTTTTTTTCACAGAACTGTTCTATGTGAAAAAAAACTGCATGAACCTTTGGTGTAACGCTGACACCTAAGTCCATGTAGCTCTTTTTGAAAGCTTCTATACATGCTTTGTAATTTTGATCAAGATTATATCCGAAGCATGCAGAAACTATATTTTTGAAGTCGTCAAATACTTTAACATACTTAGGTATTGCTAGGTTTTCAAACTGGCGCAGAAGGTCTACTTTATCCAAAAGTGTTTTGCATGCATTTCCTTTAAACCCAGAACATCCTCGTCTGATTGCACGCTGAACGTGACAAGCTTTTGCCCATGTCAGCGACTCATTTTCACACTCTTTCAACATATGCATGAAAACTGTGTTAACAACACCAAGCATAAGGTGTAATTCTGGCGGTGGAATAATATCTAGGAATGTTTTGCCTCCAACCGTTGTAATTAGCGGTGGATGAATGCAGTTGAAATAATCTTTCGCTTTGTTTTTTAAGCCATTTCCTTCAGTCTGCCATTTTGTATAATACAATGAAACATTTTCGGGTGATCTCAATTCGCCACAGCTGCTTAGCTCATCTTTCTTGGCATAACAATAAGTGCACGGGTATGCACTACTGTGCGACATAATACCTGCCAAGATATTCGCTAGCTTCAAATCGGTCGCAATTGTGCCGTGGAAAGGACTTATATTCAACGTTGAAACGAGTTGGGCTACATTCTTATAATTTTCTTGCGCACTTGGAACGGCTGCTAGAATAAATAGTCGTTTAACTCCAGAATCCTTAAATTTTTTTGCTGCTATCCCCTCATCATACTTAGCACGCTTACCGCTGCACTCAAACTGCAACTCATTTGATTGAACAGAAAGACATATTTTTAAAAATCCGCCTCCTCCATCAATACCCATTTTTAAGTGAACATCCAGTGCATCTCGTTTATTTTTCACATACTGAACAAAAGCAGGAACATCTTTGCAGTAAACTCCAAACACAGGAGCATCCGAGACTTCATCGCCTTTTACACAAACAAAAGGAAATTCCTTGAAATCAAAATAATCGTCGACAGAATGACCTGTGTTATTAAGTTTTAATTTTAATCCTGGTTCAATGGCTTTTCTACTTCTTGTACACACATGAATGGAAGCTGCCATTTTTAAAGTTGCACGATCACTTAAATTCAAATTGCTTTTCATTTTCAACATATCATCCGCAGATAATGTAGATGAGTTTGTTGTGGAAAGGTTGTTTTTATTATTGCCTACTGCGATTTGAAGTGGTTTGCCGTGAATTTGTGACAACCGCAAAACTGAAGGCTCTCGACCACCCTTAGAATCTTCTTTTACTTTTTCTTTAATCACACGGGAAATGATTTGATCATTCGCTTTTAAAGATCCATCTGATATATGATTTGAAACATTTATTACTCGAGATTTTAACCCACATTTATGTGGTTTGCCTTTTCCAATCTCACTGAAGCACACGTCGCACCGTTTTGTCGCAGACATTTGGTTAGACTTGCCTAAAATAACAAATAAAAACAATAAAATCTGAAACATAAGAACAAACTAACAAAAAAAATATATTTTTTTGCTTTTAAAACTTACGTGGAACTTTTTTTGCAACTTTGCCACAAATTTTAACGGGTATTTCGCGTGCAATTTCACAAATTTTGCATTCACATCTTGATCGCGTAGCCTGCACAGGCTTAAAAATAGACAAATCTGGAGATGCTAATTTCTTTTTTTCAGACTTCGCTTGAAATACCTTTCTCCTGCACGTACAACACACAGCAGCCGGCAATCTGCGCTCGTCATCATAGTTGTCAACGTGGTTTTTCATGTCAATTTTTAACTGATTCTCTATAATATACATTTGTTTTTGTTTTCGAAAACACAGGAAACACACTTTTCCCCGATTTTGATCGTGAGTCAAAGCTTTAGACGACATCATTCACCGAAAAATTCTTAGACGCGTTTTAATAGTTTTTAGATGCCAAACAATTGATAAATAATTCGATCTGCGACGCAACGTTATCGCTAACAACAATATACAATTGATTCAAACCAAAAGAATATTTTGATAACAGACTTTTTTCCAATTTATACCCAATTAAAAAATTCAAGGTAACTTGATTAGTTTTAAGTTTATAGAGCTCTAAAGTATAATTTCATACATGCGTTATAAAAATGAAACGGACCTTATATTGAATAAAGAAATACATTTTATTTGTAATACTTTTTTTGTCTATTATTAGGTAAAAAATAAGTATACGCATTGGCCTACTGGGTCTAAAAAAACTCAGTCTGTATATCTTAAACCATAAGAGATAAAAAAAAACTGTTGCACAATTTTCTTAATGGAGTCAAAACTAGTCATTCGTTATTAAAATCGCAAAAATGTTCAAAGTGGATTTATTTAAAAATCTCTCCACAGATTATTTTAGTTTTTTGATTTTTCTCATCTATGAACATTGTAAATTCAGAATCTCTACTAATTTTCTAGGTGTAAGACCTTTTTATTTAATTTTAGTTAAAGCGCACCGTGTCTAGTGTGCCTAAAAACGTAACAAATAATGCTATTGTAATAAATTTGGTCCGCCACAGTTTAATATGGCTAGAAATCACGCTGTCAATTTTCGTGATTATCAGTCCATATTTTACCATAGGCCCTATATGAAACCTTCTCTTGGAAAACAGAACGTCTAAAGCCCTAAAAAATAATGCTATTTTTTAAATTTTGGTTTGTCACAGTTTTATATGACTGGAACTTGCACTGTCAACTATCGTGCAGATCAATCCTTAACTTACCATAGGCCCCATATAAAGCATACTCTCGAAAAAAGCTATAGAACGCGTAGAACCGTAAAGCTTTCAATCTATGTTCTATTATAATAACATTTGGTCAGCCAAAGTTTTATAAGACTATAAATTACTTGTTCAAATTTTGTGAAGATCAGCCCATAATTTACCATATGTCCCATACAAACCCACTTCGGAAATATTCTAACTGTAGGTGGAGGGTATCAAAGATTCGCATAGATGAATATATAACTCTAACTTATTTGCTTTTAAGAATAAAATGACCAGGGAAGTTGGAAACCATAGTATGTAACGTAATTGAGAGTCATATACCTTTAAAAAAGCAGCCTATATCTTGATTTATAAAAAAATTTAAAAATTGTTTAGGTTTTAGCGGTATTTTTAAAAAAATTCCCGCTAAATTAAATACTTAGCGGTTTCTAGCGGTTTTGACGTCCGATTTGGCGGGAAATGCTCAAAAAAAGTTGGCAACAGTGACTGTAGGAGAAGATGAAGGCAGAGCAGTTTGAGACACCTTTTTTATGTTTGAATAATTTTTGAACGAAGTCTTATTTATACACACAATGTTTTTCTTCATCACTCACTGTTTCTGTATCCTTCCCTTTGCTAAAGAAGAAGAAATGTAACCAAAAACGACGGCAGACCGACTCGATATGTTGTTCGTCATCATTCTATTTTTGTATTTGATGTATTTAACTCAACAGTTTGAAAAATTTGAATACGGGATTTTGTGTTTTTTTTTACCAACTTTGAAACCAACCAAAAATTTATTTTGTTTCTTATAATGTTGTTGTTGTTTCTGTTGTTTAAAAAGAAGGAAACGTTTTTTTACCTGTTATTTGTTTGTTTTTTTTTTACTACAAACCTCGTCATGCGATTTTATCATCTTTCTTATTGTTGTACTTTTTTAAAGTGTCCAAAAATAGACTGTATCTGTTTTTTGTTGTAGTTCTTATATTTCACTTAAAGAAGTGTTGCTTACGATCAAATAAAAAAATGCAAAAAGACGACAACATTAAAAATCGTTAAATATTTCATACAAAATTATGAAAACTTGAAACCAATAACGCATATATTATAGTTTGAATAGTTGTCCACAGTTTTGTTGGTTAAATAAAAATCAAACAAAAATTTTAATTGAATCAGTAAAAAAATTTGTAGAAATTAAAAAAATTTTCAAACAAGCGTTTGTTTGAAAATAATTCGGCAATAATTTTTTCTGTGTAGTAGGTAGATATTTATCGATAGTTTAGATTTCACTATCAATATATTGATATTACTATCGACTGAATGTTTGTACTTGTGCAGGAAAACTTTAATTATTTTTTTATAAGGCTACAGTCTGTTGTTTTTATCACTTTATTGAATGTATGAGACGAGACGTATGTATATACGAACGTTATTTTAGATGGCAGTTTTTTAAAAATTGATAAGTACCTTTCTGAAGGAACCGAAAGTAACTTTAAACAATTTTCTAAATTCTAAGCCCAAAAAGGTTATCAATCTAGCGGACTTATCCTCTAATGGTCGTTCATTGTTTTGTCCTATGCTTGCAATTGCATTTGGATTTGCATTTTGTTTTTACAACATTACAAAAATATTTGACATATCAGTCCCCCCTATATAAACATGTACAAATTTCGACTTAAAGGCCTTTAATTAGCAGTAAAAAGCACTGCTAAGCAATTCATACCACTTGCCATTCTAGTTGTTTGTATTCATTGCTGTAATTAAGCGCTAATTAATAATAGCAAGTAAAAAATTTGCGGCAAAAAACTGTGTGTGTATAGCTGCTGTTAGATGTCTTCATAGCTGTATTTTAAATAATAAAAATATCGATATTTATATTTTTCCTATCGATATTTTAAAACTATCGATAATATCGATAGTCTATCGATAGTTTCCCAGCACTAGTAGGTACCTATTTTGAAGTAAAAAAGGGTCTTAAATCGCAAAACTCCATCCAAATCGATTAAAGAGTGCGCCTTTTTTTATAAACCTAACTCACCTACATGTTCATTAGCAAAAAGTCTTCTGTTTAAAAATAATATTTTAAAATAGTGGAAATGTTCCGGCAATAATGGAATAGAACTGAATAAAATGTATCATTTTTATTTATTTATTTTTGCAAGTGCACGTGGCTTTTATGATTGGCACTACAAAAGCCACTCACAGTCATAGAACGCAATAGCAAATATTTTTATTTGTATTTGAATTTGTTGCACATGGAATCGAATCACATTTTATTTTGTTGCTGTAAACAATTTTTTTTATTACGCGCGAAATATTTCACGTTTACTTTGCCAACAACAATGAGTGCAAAACCATAAATGCTCTTTTCGTGCTCTATATTTTGGAAGCAGTCCAAGGACGGGAGTTGTAGTGGTATTGCACATTTGACTGTGAGTGTGATAGCCCTTCGAAGTCGTTTGTTTTGTGATCGGTAATCAAATTCTGAACAATCCGAACGGTAAAAAATTAGCAAACATCAAAATTCGCATTCTGCAATTCGCCAAAGCTAAATTTCTATCGCTAAAAATCTATAAAGTTGATTTAGCGGTTTCTGGCTGCGAATATAATTCTGTAACGTGCTTTGCTAAATTTGGCAATGCCATAAAAAATTAATTCGCCGAAATTTTAGCTTTCAATGTCATCGCTAAAATTTTTAAACTTGGTTTTCTCTAAAGGGGTCTGTACTCGGACAAGTATTTCTCATCAAGCGCTATGGTAGTATTAATGAAAATGTGTTTCTATGTGTGACACCTACAATGCTGGAAAAATTTCGATATGATGGTGAATATTACGTCCAGCACACGTACACGAGTGAATTCGCCGCGACGTCAATCACATTTTAGGGATTGAGATGTAGCTTTATCTAAGCGAATTACAGAATACGGCTGTTGTACGCCCATTCAAAATCAGACCATTTGAGAACATTGTTATTGTTTACGATAGAGCACGAGGCAGTTACAAAATCCAGGCCTTTTACTAGTAGAATAAAATTAAACTGATGCAAGGGTATTTAAAATATTCACCGGCCGTTAATTTTCCCTGCATAAAATAATATCAACAAGTCGTCGGTAAGTGAGCCTCTAATCATTAAAAGCGATCGCTATTGAGTTAGCTAATGACTTTTATAACAATACATTTAGGGGCCTCATTGATCAGAACTTTTGAAAAATCAACGCGGATTGCTTTTGTGCCGAATTAACAATTTAAGGTTAACGTTAACTTAAGGTTAAGACAATACTTGGCATACATATAGTAAATGCTAGCCAAAATTATCACTAACATATTTAAATGTTAAGAATGTGAAGTGTTACAAAAGTGACGTCAACTGGCCGCCAAGATTATGCGGTTGTAGATCTAGGCGAATAATCGGCACTCAGACGACGTTCTCAAATTCAATACTTCCATTGCTTCCGATTTTTTGCACCATAAACAAAATCTTTTTCAAATCATAATTTCGTTTCAAAAAAATTTTCAATATCAATTTAATAACAACGATTAACAAATTTTGGTTGGTCATTTTTAAGGATATTCCACTTGACGGTGTTATATCCTTTAGGGAAATCAAGTGCAGCCAATAATACCTAGAATTCGCAAAATTCAAAATTTATAGATCTCTTTGAGTTCGTTGCTGACTATAAATCATATCTGGTACACCGGGAGGCTCTAGTTCCTGATGACACGGCACCGGTCACCTAAAATATTCTCATTGCAAAAAAGAAATGTGTTTTTTGCCTTTGGCAATAGATTTACTTTTCTCAAAAATCAAGGGCTGATTTTTCAACACTTGTGGGAATGTTCGGAATGTAGGCGAATCGCCCTAGGCGCTGCTGCTATTTAGCAGGTGCTGCTGACTATTCCTTAAGCAGCGGAGCTTAGATAGCTCCGGCTTCTAAACAAGGGGCGAGTGTATTATTCTGCAAAATAAGTCACACAAAATTGTTACCTGTGTGTGGTGGTGGTTTCATATAAAGGTGCGGTTGGTTATGGCATTGTTTGTCACCCAATGGTTAGACCATCATGAGATTAGGCGGTAAGCCGATGCTACTAAAAAGCTTACCACATCTGTCTTAATTTCACAGTGTTGTCTGACAAGAATCCATATTGATCTTTTTTTTAATCAGTAGCTTCGTTAAAATTTCATTCCATTCTTTCCAATTTTCTCCGCAGTAGAGCCCTGCACCATTCCAATTAAACACACATTCATATATCAATAATTGAACATTTTGCAAAGTCTATATTGTACTGTCGGTGTCGCAAACAAATACTGTGTGAACGTGTAGAAGCAAAAAGCAAATGATTATCTACAGTGGAATTCAAATCAGAAGCGGATAAAAAAAATATCCTGAAAATTAAGAATGGAATAAAAAATAAACGCAGTAATGAGAGGGAAACTAAAAAATAACTGCATCCTTTTTTTTTTAATGTGAGTTTCGAATATGTGTGTACAAAATTTTTTGTACGTTATTTTTTTTTTTTAAATATTGCAAATTTTTGTGTACGCCACATGCGACACACAAGTAAACATCATAAATTCTTGACTGAATGAGGTTGTTTTCAAATACTAGAAGTACAGGCAAATATTTAATGCTGTATTGAAAGGTTTTGAAAAAAATACGTACCAGACAGTACGTGTACGTGTACAGAGTGTATTTTTTTTTTTTTTTGAAATCTTGTACCCTCACAACCCTATTTAAATTGTGCGACTAAGCCCGGGTTTTCGGATTGTTCCTGCGAAATGTTATTTTTTGTTATTTAATTTAAGACTAATATTTTGAGCAAAATTAAATCAACATTTTGTATACAAACTTGGTAATGGCGGCACAATTCTGTTTTCAGATTAACTAACCCTAGTGCAACTGAGATCTTAAAAGCCCATCCTAACAGTAACGCATTTGTCGTTGTGGTTGTACACAAACGTTTTGTACACGCTTTTTAATGTTTTTGTGTGTTTATTGTTTATACTATGTTCACACTTGGGTTCTTAAACGCGTTTAAGCAGCTCGAACGTGATTAAGCGCTAATCACTTCAAAATCGAGATGATTACCCATACACTGAAGTGATTTGTTAATCACTTCAAATTGACATGATTACAACTAAATCACTTCATAAATCACGTAGAATCCACTGAACATACCTCAAATGTAGAATCGCCAACATGATCGTGTACAACCGGCCAAGATTTCTGCTTAGTGTTTTTATTTTTTTCCTTAAATAATTCATAAATTTTCACAATTTCATCATTAAAATGATTAAAATAATCTTCTGATAACTTTATAAAAGAGTTTTTATTCATTTTTAATACTTTAAAGAAATATAAATTTGTTTGTTGATTTTTTGTGTGTTTATGTGTGTTTTTTTTTTCTTAATCATCTGTCATCTTAATCATCTCAAATGTAATGTGAACGGCTTTGATTAGCTAAACCAACATTTTGCTTAAACGCGTTTAAAAACCCAAGTGTGAACTTAGCATTAAATACATTTATGCCGGGCTTGATGTCAAGCCCGTTTACTTGAGGTCATGTGCTTGAGGTCATATCTAAATTGTCGGCATCTTCGGTGTCACACACTGACATATGTTTTCAAGCATTTGAATCGTGTGTGTACCCCTTTAAAAAAATATATATCATATTGATTGAGTTTCACTACTATT
Source organism: Pollenia angustigena (assembly GCA_930367215.1). Classification (NCBI taxonomy): domain Eukaryota; kingdom Metazoa; phylum Arthropoda; class Insecta; order Diptera; family Polleniidae; genus Pollenia; species Pollenia angustigena. The sequence continues at coordinate 75,064,380 of OV884059.1, forward strand.
CATTTCTGCATCGTTCAGTTCGACTTTTATTATTTTAAAGGCCCTTAGGAAAGCCAATAATAGTGAATTCGAATATCGAATAGCAATATTAATAATGAATATAAAAAAGTTCTTATTTAACATGTTTCCATTCCTGCTTGAATTTCTTGATATGTATTTCTTTACCACCGCCATTCAGTTAAAACGGGAAAAGTCGGAAGAAAAATAAGTTTGCGCGTGTTTGCAACAATGTTATAATGTAAATAGTACTTGTAATAATAAAACCTTAACATTGACTTTTTCTACTACATTTTTTTGCAATAACAGCATTTAATCTTTAATAAACACAAGCACAGTGTTAATTTCCTGGTTGGCTACGAGTACTTTTTTAAGGTTGGTGAAACAATTTAAAACAATAAACATTATTAATTTTTAAAGCACCTATTTTAAAATATTTTAAGAGATTTCCAGGGCCTTTAAAATATTATTCAATGGAAAATCGTTGATGTATTCCAAAACCAATTTCTAATATTTTCGATAACATTTCAATTAAAAGTTGGATTGCAAAACGTAAAGTTTCGTAATTTCTTATTCATTCTATCTAGTCTTTACTGTTCTCTATAAAAACTAATTTAATTTAGCAAGTCAAACATTGTTTGTTACTTTGTACTTTGAAAAAATATTTATTTTAATTACTAAAGTTTATTTAGTAGATTGTTTTTTCTTTTTCTAAAATCGCAATTACTTGTCTCTTGATTTTCAAGGTTTATTTGATTTGTGACATTCAGCAGTTGTTTAAACTTTAGAAAGTGTTGCGCTTTAATACAGTGTTACCTAACTCTTTAAAATAAAGTGTAAACAAATAGAAGATTTTATTTAGACAATAAAATATTTAGAAAAAATATAAAAATACAATAAAGTAACTAAACAAAAAGCCAGTGACGTTATTTGAAGGCGGATTCCTTAAAGTATTAATGTAGAAATATTCGTTATGAATAATTCGATCTGGCTGAATTTGAACAAATCTTCATTTAAAGATATCGGTTCAATAAATCAGCAAAATAAGGTCCGGTACACTTAAATCGAGTTGCACGATCTTGGTTGTAACCAGTAGTGCGATTCACTAACTTTTATAACGATAATCGAATCGTTAAAATAAGTAGGTATAACGAAAATTTATCGAATAAGCTATTCTGTAAAATTTTTAACGTATTCGCTGTCGTTTAAAGTCAGCTGTTACTTTAAGCAATTTTTTTGTCGTTATCTTAGCGACAATAATTTAGTTTGTGTTTATTTTATCGATAAAATGTTTTTTATGTTTAAAATAGCTTACATGTACAATGTATGAACAAAAACAAAATAATACATTTAAAATTTGCAAAAAGAAAGCAAATTAAGAACAAAAATAAAATTCTAAATGTAAAATTCACAAAAAAAAAAATATAAAACCACAAATTAACCCTTCGCCTTACTTATGAGTCTGGCCAGACCTTTTTCAGTGCATTTTAAATGAAAAAATATGTGTAACAAGGGGGGTTAAGAACAATTTCATATGTTTTTATTTTATTCTCTTTTGTGCTTTTCGTTTTTTTTTTAACATTTTGTAGACAGAGATGTTACAAAAAAAAACAGCTGTGTACTATCGTTAAAAAAAATTACAGAATCACACTATCGTTACTGCAAGCGAATATAAATGTCGACAAATATTACAATTGTCGGATCGTTAAAAGTTAGTGAATCGCACCACAGGGCTGTGGAGTCGGAGTTGAAGATCCGGAGCCGAAGTACCTACAAAAACTTGCGACTCCGATTACAAAATTTTTTGGCATAAAAAACTGAAAAAAATCAAAAATTTTCCAAAGTAAAAATTCTTCGAAATTATCCATATTTCGAAATTGCAATATTTAAAGTATCGATTTGAAATTTTTACAGAATAATTGTCTCGCTATTTATTAGTTTATTAAAAGGTACTGTTGTATACTTTTGATAAAAACTGCTGTTAGTTTTATTGTACTAATAAAGTCAAGATCAATTAAAAATAGTTTATCAATAGTATGAAATGGGAATTTAGCACATCTAAACCAAACCTTGAAAATTTCTTTTTTTACTTTCAAGAAAAACTTTGATAACTAATGGCGATTTCTTTTCTGAGAAAAATATGTTACAGTATATACATGTTACATTTTCTAATGTTACCTCTAAACACTCGAAGTGTTACATGTTGTGCAATTTCAAAAGAACACAATTAGTGCTTTTATTTACAACTATTACACTTTCATCATTAATGTACTAAATGAGCGATTTTTAAAGCTATTTAAGCGGTTTCTAAACGCTATAACTGGTTGGAAACAAATATTAACATCACTAATGGCTTATAAAAATTAAAACGATTATAATATAAATATACTTTTTTTGATTTTAATGTGTAATTATTTTTATATTTTGTTTTAAAACTAATTTTTTACAAAATTTTGAGCGGTATGAATTATGACAAACAAAATAAAGCATTTGTTGTACAAAGAAAGTAGTAAGTACCAAAGTTGTAGAACAGGGCAGTATGAACACCTTACGTAAAAGTAAGGGTAAAATATGCAACATGTTTTGCATGTTTTTCATCAACATATTCACAAAAGAACTTGAAAATTTTTTCCCACAGTTGTATTTTTTGTACAAACGAACACAAAAATGTAGAAAATGTAACATTAATGCAACATTTTTCTCAGAAAAGAAATCGCCATAATATTGCATGTGGCAGTGGAAATAAAACTGAACTGGCAAAATAAAATAAAGTAATTTGTTTTATTTTTGTTTTTTCTTTATCCACTTACGGCAACAAATACAACATTACAACAAAAATGGAAATTATATAAAGCGTGCTGCTGAACGTGATGAAATAACTACATTTTTAGCCCATTTTTTCAGGGACATAACAGTTATAACCAATATTTGAAAAAATCCTGAAATAATAATTTATCACGAATTTTGAAAACTTGCTCTCTGAATAATTATTACAAAAAAACAATATTTTTTTGGTCTTTGATAACCGTTATAGTTTGTTTTTGATTTTTTTGGGCTTTCATAACCATTACAAAAGATTTTAATTTTCTTTGGTCCTTCGTAACCATTACAAAAGATTTTTATTTTTTTCGGTCTTCCATATCGAATTTCACACAAGTTTTATGAAAATATTATTTGGTGTTCAGCCAATGACACTCGTAATAAAATCGATGAAACAGGTTTCGTTACAGTCAATGTTTATGAAAAGCTTCATGGAATTAATGAAACTCTTTACAGAAACAATAAATCGTCAGGTAATGAAGCATTTTATAGAATCTATGAAACAGTTTCATAGAAGTCATTCCTAAAAAGAGCTTTATTAAATTATCATTTTTGTTGACATTTGTATTACTAGCAATATTTGCATTTGTTGCCGTTTTTGTTTAAGATTTCTTCACCCTCACTTTAGAATCGATGAGATTTTCATCAATTTTAAGCGCTTGTTTACACTCATTCCACTGCGTTTCTACTCATGCGTAATTAGGTGTGTTGCATATTCTTAGAATACATAACAAGACCTACAGTTCAATGCTGAATCCAAACGGCAAGATTTGAAGTGCTTTAGAACAATAATTTCTTTCATTAGTTCGCTCAAGCCAACCGATAGTTGAGGATGTTAAGAAATAATTATTTCTTTTTGAAAAATGTTTTTTTTTTCGTTCGCTCGAGCCAGGAATCGAATCCGGGTCCTATCGTTTTCAGAGTCCACATCTTAGCTACTAAACCAACTGCATTGACTACTCAATGGTATATAAATACAATTTTAGTGGGAAATTTCTTGTGTTTAAAAAAAAATCGGGAAAATATGCCTAAAACTGGAGCGATTTTATTTAAACTCAGCACCATGATTGTGTGGCATAATTGGTTTCTATTAACCAAATATGAGAAAGATATCAAAAAATTTGCGGATCCTTACCAAAATCATTTAAAAAAAAGTTCGTCCTTGTGCAAATATAAGTAAGTGTGCGAAATTTTATAAAAATATCTTAAGATTTGCGAACTGTGGTGTGGTTATAGAAGACAGAAAAAATAAAAATCTTTTATAATGGTTACAGAAGACCAATAAGAATAAAAATCTTTCATAACGGTTATCAAAGACCAAAAAAAAATAAAAATCTTTCATAATGTTTATGGCAGAACTATAATTTTCTGCGTAATTTATAATTATTATTACAGGACCAATTTGTTTCAGTTATTTTTTCCATAACCTATTGGATATTTAAAAAGTAATAACAGTTATTTCGGGTCCATGCATTTTTTTATTTAATTATGGTCAATATCTTGTTTATTTTAATTTAAAATTATTAAAAACTTTAATAAAATACAATAATCACAACACAAAATGTGGACAAAACTTTGAGATAAACCTAGACAAATAATGCAAGAGCAAAAAATCGTCATCTGGCGTAGTGCTGCCATCTGTTTTTTCACCATGCTTACAACTACATTTACAGTTGCGTAAAAATCAAACAACTGTAGCCGGTACTGTAAGAAAAGATCAGGTCACTGTTTATTGTTGTTGTTACAAGTAAAACTGGTGTTTATAATTCTTATTCGCTTAACAGTTTTATTTGTATAATAAATTTAGTTTTTCTAAAATCTGTGGAGAAATTTCCTGATGATCTGGCCTAAGCAACCAGTGAAATGCGCATATACCGTTATAATCATCAAACCATAATTCCGTCGTAGACCCAGGGCTGCCAGTTGGGGATGTCATGCGAGCAAAAAGGACAAAAAAGTCATTTGGGGAGTGGGGATTTAAAAAAAAATTCGGGGATTATTTGGGGATTTAACACATTTTTAATATATTTTACCGTTTTTAATATTTACGCTCATTTTTATTTGTTTGGTTTTTTTTATTATTGCTTTAAAGGATGGCTAAAGCCGATTGAACAAGCTCCAAATTCTTATAAATTGGCTCATTCGTCTTCAAAAAGGGCATATTTTTCTGCTTGTAATTCCTCACTGAAATCGAATAAAAAACATTAAAAATATAATGCCAAAACCAATCGCTACAAACTATATTAAAAATTTTTTTTTTACTAAACCTTTTTTATTTGGGGATTTCTTATTATTAAAAAAAAAATTATTTGGTGAGAAAAAAAACACAAAAAATTAATTATTAACTTTTTAAGGTTTTGCTGTTTTAATTTAAGGATTTTTGGGGATTTAATTTTTAATTTTTGGGGACAAGCCCTGCGTGGTCCTGTTTAATTTTATTTTAAAAAATTTTTAAACAAATTTTTTTTTTATTTTAAGTGCCAGAAATGTACTACTGTGAATAACCCTAATCAGTTAAATTAACAATATTGTTTTTTTTACAATACCAAAAAAAGGCGAATTCATTACAGGTGATCGTAAAAGCCCTACTGATAACTTTTTGTTTAGCTTTATAATTGTTGGATGTCAAAATTGTGTTTATTATTTTTGCTTCTGTTTTTGACGTTGTTCAATGATTTTTACAAAAACAAATCGCTTGTGGTTTTTGTACTTGTTGTCGTACGGTAATGAATTTGCCTTGATACCAAATGCAAATTCGGTCGATTAGCTTTTTCGACTACAGTCGAAAATCGAATTTAGTTCATCCTAGACATCTTTGTGTTCTTTTAAATTTCTCTTAACCGCCTATTTGTTAGATGAATAGATCATCCAATTATTTTTTAGGAATAGCCATAACTGACAACACAGAAAAAAGAACAAATTGATTTTAATCACTTAATTCATTGAATAAAACTACAAATTAGTTGCTTCGGCACCTTTTACACAGACAAAATGTTTTATTTATTTATTGATTTATTTAGTGATTTTCTAATACAACAAGATATATTATCTTATAATTAGAGTATTCGAATCAGAGAAGTTAGTTTTAATAACTCGTCGGTTGATTATTTAATTGTCGTATGTGGATACAAATTGCATACGACGTACGACAATTAAATAATCAACCGACGATATGTAGGTGTCCTTATATATAAAATAATTTAGCAGATATAGTAATAATAGATAATTAGATCAATAATTACAAATAATAGAAAACTTAATTAGAGTACATAAATATTCGAATTTTACAATTAAGTTAATTATTTCGAATGCTATAAATGTTATTGAAGTTATTTTTAAATTTAGTCTCGTTGGTTGAATGTTGTAAAGAAACAGGAAGTTGGTTCCAGAGACGTATTGAATATATAAAAAATTGTTTCTCAGACGCTGCATCACGATGTCGAAGTTGGACTAGGCTGTTTACTCTCGAGGACCTCATGAACTGTAGACGGTCAAATAGATATTTTGGTTTCATTGTCGTTATAATTTTGTGTAAGAACAAAAGGTTTTTTTTCAGATAGTCTTCGAAGCTAACGTTGATCACACGACAGGAGTATTGAGATACGTGATCAAATACTATAAATATAGCGTACAATGCATTGCAATGTTATTAAATGTCGTTTTAAGCCTCATAAAGTCTTTTAAGTTACATCCAGAAAATATCTCCGATACATAAAGAAGTGTAGCTAGAAGATGAGTTTTTGCCAGCAAAAGTCTTACTTTGGTTGGTGTAAAGTACTGTACAGTCCACAAATTCTGCAGCATACTGTACACTCTACCACATGCCTGGGTATTGTAGTCAGACCAGGTTAGTGTGCTGTTAAAGACAACTCCAAGTTTTCTGACCGTGTTTACTACTTCAATTTTAGTATCTCCCAGAATTACGTTATTTTCAACATCAATTTTAACAGATTTTTTGGTGATAATAACACATTTTGATTTTTTAGGATTAAGTCGTAATCTATAAGCCGATGCCCAGAGAAAAATTTGGTTTAGATCGTAATTTAGTTCATTTACTTTAGAGTTAATACAATACTTGGCACTTTGAATATCATCCGCGTACATTTGAACTTTTGAATATTTAATTTGTTTTGGTATATCATTGGAGTAAATTGAATGTAATAGTAGTCCAAGTACCGAGCCTTGAGGGACGCCTCTGACAACTCGCAGGGGTTTCGAAATAGTCCCCAAATTTGAGACGCATTGCCACCTATTAGTCAAATATGTATACATCAATTTCGCGGCCACTAAAGAAAATTTAAACATTTTAACCAATTTAAGGCAAAGTATGTCATGGTCGACAGTATCAAACGCTTTAGAATGATCCAGTAAGACTAATAACGATATATCTCCGTTATCCAAATTACCCCTTAATTCCCCAACAACATCAGTAAGAGCAGTTATACAACTGTGCATTGGTCTAAAGCCCGATTGGCGTTCTGTCAATAGATTATTTGAATTCAAATATTCAAAAACTTGTTTCTGTATTAAGTGTTCAAAGACTTTAGAAAGATATGGCAGGATTAAGATGGGACGATATTCTTTATCTGTCTTAGGTACGGAAATGATTTTGGCTATTTTCCATTCATTTGGGAAAGTGCTTGTGGTAATAATTGTATTAAATAAATGTGTTATAAATTGTATTATCCAAGGAAGAATAAGTTTTATAAACCTAGGATTAATGTTATCCAAGACAGTCGCGTTAGATTTAACCTTTCTAAATCATTCAACAACATCTAAGGGTGTAATACATCGAAAATTAAACTCTACAGTAGGCATATTCATTGGTTGCAGAAATTCTCGCCAATTTTTCTTTTTCTTTTAATAAACCATTAATCAAAATTAAAACCTGTTTCAATTAAAAATTTAATCAAGTGACTTAATAAACGTTTACTTATTTCAACAACATTAGTGCAGAAAATGTTGAAAATATCAAAAAATATTTAATTGATGATATTAATTTGTTAACTAGTGCAAATTTAATTAATTGTTTAATTAATATCACAAATTCTTTAATTGCACGCAGTTTTAATTTTTTTTTTGTGTATGTTGATTAGTAAAACTAGAAAATTGTAAATTTATTTTTTTAAATTCACATCAACAAACTTTAAAGAAATACATACAAGTTTATCAACTACCAAGATGGTGTGAACTCAACCAATATACTTTTAATAATACCCACAATATAACCCAATTACTTTTCTCTTTATTTGGCGCTTTTTTAGTTTTACACGTTGGCATTATTTTGCATTGAGCGAAATTATCAATTAAGATTATGATTTATTTTTTAAAAATATTTTAATTACCTTTTAATTTTAAAACAATTAAAACGTTAATGAATCAAATAATTTTTTTTTTTAGTTTTTGTTCAGTAAAAGAGCAGTTAAGTCAATTGACATATTAATCAAATTATAATGATTTTTGAACTTTGTTGCATTTAATTGATTAAAAAAAGCTAGTGACAATTTGTTCTGCAAATGTGACCTATATTTTAGCTTTTGTTAAGATCGATCTACCGGATGTTAAGAAACTTTATTTCAGTGGAGATACAGTTACAGTTAGCATCAGAGGAAATTTAGCCGACTAGATCGGAAATAAGGACGACAGAAACTTTAATGGCCTGTAGCGTAGAGCAACAGTGCAAAAATTTGGAGTCTTGACAGATTTTCAGGAGGTCCGCAAATGGGAAACAAAACATGTGTGTTTTTTTTAATTAAACAATTTTTTATTTGAATTTTAAATATTTTTATTTATATTTATTTACCCCAATATGCCCATCTGCTCGTTTGGTCGTTTGCCTGTTTGGCTGGTGAAATGGGGTTTCCGAAGATCTCGGATACAACGGGGACTAGGTTGCAACATATTTATATCGCATAAAGTATGAAATAAATTGCTTTTAAAATTTAGGCGGATAGGTTCACAAATGGCTAATATATGAGTCTGATGTATTTTGACATCAGTGATATGACAAGTGTCTTCGTGTTTGACCCCATGCCACTTTTCATCATTGTGATCTCAGCCTCAACATCACATTTCCGAATCGTCCTCAGGTGAAATTATGTCATTAATTGGACGGCATCACAGAAATGACGAATCGGAGTCAGTTAAATAAAAAATGTCATCAGTGCGATGACTCAGCAAGATCGGAGAAATTACTCATTATTTACTTACCCGTTACACATGTTGTTGTTTCTCTTCAGCAGCATGCCCGATAGGCTCCGTGCAATAACTCCCAGGTGCAATAAGTCCCAGTGCAATAAATCCCAATGAACTAAATCCCAAAATAAATGAAATAAGTCCCAAACTGGAAAAAAGAAATAAATCCCAAAAAAAAAATGAAATAATTTCCAAGTCTTAAATGAAACAAACCCCAACTTTTGGGAGTTATTTCATAATGAAATAACTCCTAAAGACATTAATGAAATAACTTCCAAAAACAGTCCATCGAAAAGAAATGAAATAAGACCCAAAAAAATTAAACAACTTCCAAAGAAATGTATTATATACATATGTATTAGTTTTATTTGAATATTTACATATTAGGTTACCAAAAAACTAACATTGAGTCCTCGACATTTTGACAACAAATGGGACATTTTATTATGTCCTGACCTCCTGCAATGGCAACTGCCTGCAGTTTAAGCACGCCTTGTACAAGGAGTACCTCCTCTATGGTATAACAAGCACCGGCTTTGCTAACTAAAGCTTCTCTGCATAGCAGGCCTTCGGCCGGGCGCAAGGATTTTATACTCTATGGTATAACAAACACCGGCTTCGCTAATTAAAGCTTCACTTCATAGCCGGTAACCATAAGACACTGCAATTGCAATTATCAAAACTTTTTTCTTTGATAAACTTAAGTCATTGTATTCAAATAGTTTAAAATATCCCGTTATAAATACCGTTTAAAATTTTAAACAATTTTAAGAAATTGAAAATAATTGGGAATGAAAAAACTCCCACAAAAAATGAAATAACTCCCACAGCAAATGAAATAACACCGAAACCCAAAATAAAATGAAATAACTTCCACGTTAATTTTTTCGGGGACTTATTTCATTTGGCTTTTATTACATTATGAAATAACTCCCAGGCAAAAAAATGAAATAACTTCCAAAAAAATGAAATAAATCCGAGAGCGCTGGGAGCTATTTCATAATGAAATCACTCCCACATTTGTATGAAAAATTTTTGGGTCTAATTTCATTTTTTTCTTGGGACTTATTGCACCTGGGAGTTATTGCACGGAGCCGCCCGATATGGTTTTCGTAATCATTCTAGTTCGAAAATTTGATGTACTTAACAAAATAATTTAATAAAAACTGGGAATTATTTCCTTCCGAAGGTTACTTTATATTATATTCAACATTTTTAATTTTTCGAATTTATTATATGAGCTAAATTTCAGTTATGTATATTATAGAGCTTTTTTGTAATAGTTCTATTCCTTCAATTTTTCAGAAATGACTTTATACACTACCAGACTATTATATTGTATTTTCTTTGACATTTGCTTGTATTGGTCCTATACCCACCTTTTAGTAAACCGATCGACTCTGAATCTTTTTCTGAGTCTAACCGTCATGCTGGCTGGTTATCTGTCCATGTTCAATGTACATTGTACATTAGGGTGGTTTTATCTCATAGGGCAAACAAAAATGTCAGAATTTTTTTGGGGGCACCCCCCTAAAATGTTTCTTTTTGTCAGATTTTAGGATTGCCAAAGTTTGAGCACGATTGAAACATGTAAACACGTGCAACTGTGGCCTCAAAGTTTTGAAAGTCTCGATTTTTTGTCAGTTTGGCGACTTTGCCGATCTATATCTCTAGAACGTGTCATACATCAAATTGAAGGCGATACTGTTAACAATATTTTATATGCAATAAAAAACACGTAAGTCGTACTGAATTCGAGAAAATGAAGCCAATGTCCTTAAGAACGTGACTAGGTACCCCTTAGAGCGAAGATGGAACCTATTGCGAAAAAACCCATTTTCCTTCCAATATTATCAATTTTTGGAATGAAAACAATTATATGTTTTAAAAGTCAAGTATAATATATAATAATAAGTAAAATAAATGTCTTTTTCATTTTATTCTTATTTAAATTTATTCAAGGGACTGACATAATGTGGTTTTGGAGCTACCTGGATACAGCTGACGGCATCTGCTGACTACTTGGAGGACGTATTGTTTTTGTTGCTAGTCCTTTGTAAGTCAATGCTTTCGTCAATGCTTTTGTCAATGCTTTCATATATCAATAGATTTTCAATGAAGTCTAGGTCTTGTTTTGGTGCTGAACACGCTCTGGGGGCGTTAAACTAGGCTTTACAGTAGACTCGAGCGATGAAAACACAAAGAGCTTCTAGGGCCTATTGTTCTTGGGAAGTCAGCTTTAACTGGTCACGGAAGAGTTGTATTTGCAGACAGTAAATAACTTTTGCCATCCACCGTGCATGGTGTACTGAACCTGGAGACCTGAAGCGCACATCTTTTACATCAAGATGGCTAAGATATATCAATGCCAACTGTTTATTGTTTAGAATATTAAATCTTAAAAACAGCATCACCTTCTATTTAATGTGTGACAAGGGCAAATATATTAAACCGTTCTAGAGATATGGGTCGGCAAATTCGCCAAACTGCCAAAAAATCGAGATTTTCCAAACTTTGAGGCCCCAGTTGCACGTGTTAACATCTTTCAATCGTGCTCAAACTTTGGCAATCCTAAAATCTGACAGAAATAAACATTTTAGGCGGGTGCCCCCAAAAAAATCCGACATCGATTTTTTAAAACCACCCTATTGTACATGTATGGTCAAAGTACAGGTACATTTGAATCAGCTTACCAAAGTTTCTTGCACTCAATCCATATTTGACAATACAAATACTTCTCCCGAAAATACTTTTAATTCCGTAACTTGCTTATAAATGTTGGAATGCATCGACATAAAAAATGGCGACAATAACTTTTACAATGGCTAAAGGGTGATTCAGTCATAATGCACATTGTTTATTTGACATTTCTTTGTGTCAGTATCTGACAAATTCAACCATGGAGTGGTACACAATTGAGCAGCACGTTAAGATTGCTGAAGCCTCTTACAAAAATGGGCATTAAAATCAAATGCATTTCGTGCACTACGTGAAATTGAACAAATGTGTCCACATTCGGGAGAATCAGCGAACCGTGTCTGTTGGAAATGTGAAAGCACCTGTTTGGTGCGGTTTATTGGCTGGAGGCGTCATCGGGCCGTACTTCTTCGAAAATGAGGTCGATCAAGCAGTTACCGTGAATGGTGTTCGCTATCGCGAGATAATAACGTACTTCTTGTGGCCTGAATTTGAGGATACGGATCTGGACGATATGTATATGCAACAGGATGGTGCCACTTGCAACACAGCGAACTAAACAATGCTATCTTTTGCGTGAGAAATTCAATGGCCATGTTATATACCGTTGCACATAGGGGTATTTTGCCAATCTAGCCGGACATTACTTTTTGCTTAAGCTTATTTTGCTTCTTTAAAGTTATTGAGTGCCCCTATATCGATGAAGCTTGGCAGGTAAAACTTAAAAATAAAATCCCACCTCTGAAAAATTTATTTTATTTAAGTTTTCTTATCCTTTTTTCGCCGACGAAAGTTAAACAATATCAAATTGGAATCAGGAGATAGTAAAATTACACCGTTCGTCCCCGCCCCCTTTTTTGGGCGGTCACATAAAATAAAAAGATTACTTACGCCTTAATACCGTTAGAATTACTCTTTTGTACTTTTATGGCAGGGGGACGTATACCTCCAAACCCAACCCCCGGATCGACCCTGCCAAACAAATTTTTTTTTTTAATTTTTTGCTAATTGCCACAATATGTTCATTTGTTTTTCTTTTATGTGACTTTTATGCATTTCATAGTATTTTATTTATCTGAAAATAATTAATTTATTCGTAATTAAACCTTATTTATATTAGTAACGATATCCTGTTGAGTTGGTAGGTCAAAAATTAACCATGGGTCCCATATAAACCCCCTTGCTAATATCCCTTAAAGTCAAACAAATCTCATATATGCATGGGCAAATCCTGCATTACGATCGCTACATTCGCATGCGTTTTTTTGATTGATATATAAACATTTTTTGGTCTTTCAAAAGAGATAGCTCCAACTTTTATGTTTAGTTTTTAGTGACATTAATATGTACTTACGAATGGCATATATATCATAATTTCTTACCAAGTATTTATTGCGAAACAATTGATCACAAAGTTTTGTGAAGCACGCCACAAAAATTGGAAGTAACTTCAAAGGTTAAAGTGTGCTTTCCTAATTTTTAGCGAATTTTTCATCATAAGGTATAGAAAATCTAATTGCTTAAAGAAAGATGACTATTAGAGAATTCTAAAATCACTTATTCGCAGCCAAAAAATGTTGTGATATTTTAAAAAAGCCGTGAACCCTTTGTGACGCACGCCTCACAACGCTTGCTACAGTTTTTCTAGTAGTATTTTATTATTATATTTTATTTATATTAGTACACCGGAGAATGAAGATCGCTCTATTGTTAATTTTGACAGTTTTCTAAAACTAGCTGTTCAACATTCCAATATTGCCCCCAAAAAAACGAAAAATATTAAAATATATTCCACAGATGTCGAGCGTCTCTTGTCTGAAAAATGGTGAGCTCAAAGAGAGTGGCAATTGCACAGATCCCTGCAACTTAAGAACTTACTAAAAGAGTGTACAAAAAGGCTAAGAAAGATACTGCAGACTAAGAAAACGGATTCTTTAAAAAAGTATCTTAAGGAACTTGATGCAACTCCACAATCAGACTACTTATTATGGCGTGCGGCTAGAAATCTTAAAAGGCCAGTTGTCTCTAAACCACCATTTAGAAACTTGAATGGAAGTTGGGCACGAAACGATGTTGAAAAAGGAAATCTATTTGTTAATCATTTAAAAAACGTATTTACCCCAAATATATCTCACGATATTGCGGTCGAGCTACCACCTGTTGCTGCTAGAGCAGCTGTTGCCCTAAGATTTGAGATAAGAGAGATCGAAAAGGCTATTTGCGATTTAAGCCCCAAGAAAGCCCCTGGTTTTGATAAGATCAGCAACAAAATGCTTTTGGAACTACCCAGCATAGCAAAGAAAATGATGCTTTTAATTGTTAACGATATTTTACGTCTGGAATACTATCCTCAAAAGTGGAAGGTTTTCTTAGTCACCATGATACCTAATCCAGGAAAGGATCACACAAAAGTTGAGTCATATAGGCCTATAAGCTTCCTTTCTAATATATCAAAGCTGTTTGAGAAGCTATTAACGTCAAAATCAACCCCAATTTTAAATTAAATGAAAATAGATGTATTCCTAACCACCAATTCGGCTTTAGAAGAGAACACACCACAATTGAGCAAACCCACCGAATAGAAAACGCAATAAGAAAAGCCTTTGTAGGAACAAAACATTGTTCCGCTCTCTTCATTGATGTTTCCCAAGCTTTTGTTAAAGTCTGGCATGAAGGCTTATTACATAAATTGAAGCTAAACTTACTAGTAAACACTCACAAGCTGTTAGAAAGCTACTTAGTCGGTCGTCAATTTATTAGTAAGGAAGGAAATTTCTTAAGTTCACCTCAGCCAATTGGTGCTGGAGTCCCACAGGGCAGCATCCTGGGCCCACTATTATACTTAATTTATACTTCGGACATGCCAACAAACAACTTCACCCAAACTTCAACATTTGCAGACGATACAGCTTTTCTAAGTGTCCACGAAAACCGTTATGAAGCATCTCGTTACTTACAGCATCATATATTTCAACTAGAAATATGGTTAAGACAATGGAAGATAATGGTCAATGAGCAAAAATGCGTACATATAACATTCACATTGCGCCGGGAATTTTGCCCTCCTATTACAATCAATAATCAAATAATTCCTCAACATTCGCATGTAAAATATCTCGGTATTCATCAAAATCGGCGTTTAATATGGAACTGCCATATAGAAGCAAAATTCACCCAAATGAAACTAAAAGCAATTCAAATTAACTGGCTTATTGGAAGAAATTCTGTTCTCAGCCTCGATTGCAAACTACTACTTTACAACTCTATTTTAAAGAAAATATGGTGCTACGGTATTCGACTATGGGGCACGGCCTCGGCCTCAAATGTCGAAAAAATTCAAAGGCGTCAAAATAAACTTCTTCGTATAATCACAGCTGCCCCTTTGTATGTTGAAAACTCAAATATCCACAAGGATCTCAATGTGCCACTGGTAAGGACTATTATTACGAAGTATGCGGTAAAATATTTAAAAAGGTTAGAGTTGCACCCAAATCCACCAGTTCGAAATATTTTAAATGATAGCGGCCAGAACTCGCTTAAGAAGAAGAGGCACTGCAGCACTTATCCATTTAGATGAGCGATAATCCCCTTTGTGATGCGTTGAAGAACATTTTTGTCTGGCACTGGCAGGACATAAATAAAGTATTAGGATAAGATTTGATTAATTATTGCTAGTTCATATTTATTATATGAATATTCAATAAATAAATAAACAAAAAATTTATTTTAACAAAACAAATTATATTTTTATGAATTGCGTTTCTTAAACTAATTTCTTAACTAATAAATATCAAAATTTTTTTTAAACTAAATTTATATTTTGATGAGTCTGCTGTATGTGCCATTTTAAGCACAAAAATCACCTAAAAAATGCTAAGTTCACGTATAACATTAAGGGCTAAAAAATCAGAGCAAGTTAAACTCTCTTTTTGGTTTAAAATGTGTTTAAGCCAAGAAATCTATAAATCACTAAACATATAAACCATCTTTAAACGCATAAAATTGGGCGTTTAAACTACCAATACAGACCATATGAATTTGATAAGATTTATCGTAGTGCTGCCACATGTTATGCTATGTTCACATTTGGGTTTTTAAACGCAAAATGTTGATTTAGCTAATCAAAGCCGTTCACATTACATTTGAGATGATTAAGATGACAGATGATTAAGAAAAAACACACACACAAACACACAAAAAAAACAACAAACAAATTTAAATTTCTTTAAAGTATTAAAAATGGATAAAAACACTTTTATAAAGTTATCAGAAGATTATTTAAATAATTTTAATTATGTAATTGTGAAAATTTATGAATTATTAAAGAAAAAAAAAATAAAAACATTAAGCAGAAATCTTGGCCGGTTGTACACGGTTGTTGGCGATTCTACATTTGAGGTATGTTCAGTGGATTCTGTGTGGTTTATGAAGTGATTTAGTTGTAATCATGTCAATTTGAAGTGATTAACAAATCACTTCAATGTATGGGTAATCATCTCGATTTTGAAGTGATTAGAGCTTAATCACGTTCGAGCTGCTTAAACGCGTTTAAGAACCCAAGTGTGAACATAGTATTATTTTTTTAACCACATATAATACATGGGACACTGATTTACAGTTGTTGAATTTAAACTATACATAAATTCAAGTTTAGTTCAACTAAACCAGCGTTTAAACCATCAGTGATTTTTTAGCCATAAGAGATCAGTGGTGGGGTAGGATTTGGTAAACATTCTTGTATTAATGATCATCGAAATACATATTTTTTAATATAAAAATGAAATCATACATCTAGTCTTATATTCCATTAAAAAAAGATTAATTTGTAAAATTTTTGGTTGGTGGGCTGCTTCTGGGATTTGCCCATATCGCACTTGATCTACAAGAAGGTATTAACTCAAAATTTTTCTTTTTCACTTTTTATAAAAAAAATCTAGCCGCTGTTAAAATATAGTGTTATTTTGTCTACTTTTTTGGAATGCAACTGTTGGTATAAAAATTATTTTCCCAAGGTCGCAATTTGAGATAATACCCTATTTATGTTTAAGTGCGATAGGTAGATGAAGATATCTTAGTAATAATTGAACTTTTTACATGAGCCTTAACCTCATAACGTAATTTTGTTCAGGTGGTTCCATGATTGCCCCTGCCTTTAAATACTGTTGCGTTGTATGTATATCAAATGGTCTGGCTAGACCGACCATACTTTCTTACTTGTTTTTATTTTGCCGATGTGTTGCTTAAATTTTATTAAAAACCAAACAGAGATTGTTTACACTATAAGTTTATTGGCATTGCGGAAGTAGAATTTTTGCACTAGAACCAGGGTTGTCAGATTGATTTTGACCTTTTTCGCCAAATTCAATGTCAAAAATCGCCAAAATCGCCAAAGCCTTTAATTTCAAGTTTTTAGCAGTTAAATACATATTTTTTAATTTATTAAAAATATTTTTTATAAATCCTAAAAAATTAATTTGTTCCGTATCGCTAAAATACGCCAAAAATTCAAAAAAAATCGCCATGATATATCGAGCCTTTGGTGCAAGATCGTAGTTACTCAAAATTTGAATTTTTTTGAGCTGGGTATGCAGAAATGATCTTTGGGAAAATATCTATCTAAAGAAAAAAAGATTATGGTTCTATCTCTAACTGTTCAGATTTTACAGCTAAAAATGTTTTTATTGCCTCTAGCTATTTTCAACCATATTTATATTAATATAAAAAAAATATTTAATATTATTAATAATTTTTCACCTTTTTTTAATTACAAAACATTCCTCTTTATTAAAAAACTTGTAAAAAAATAACTTAAGTAAACGGAACTACTATTAAAAAGATGGCTGAAAACTTCAAATGCATTTTTCTCAGTTCACGATTTTTTGAATTACTACGGTATTGCACCAAAGGCTCGATATATTTTGCTTAATTTTTATTTAGAAAAAAGTAAAAATAGCTAGTGAACACAAAAATGGTACGATGTTTACTGTAAAATAGTTTAAAGCAGTCTATTAAAAGCAACAAAAAAAGATTTTTTGCAGCTAGTATTTAAACAAACATAATTTAGGTTCTATCTCATCCTTTAGCTCTTGAATTGTTGCTAGCTTATCGTCGTATACCTTTTCTTTCAAATAACCCCAAAGAAAGAAGTCCAACCGTTGCAAATTCTTGGCGGCCAAATGACATCGCCACTACGTGAGATAACACGGCTATTGAATTGGTCGCGCAAAAGAGCCGTTGTTTAGTTAGCGGTGTGGCAAGTGGCACCGTCCTGTTGACACCCCAAATCGGCCACATCCATATCTTCCAATTCAGGCCATAAAAAGTTCGTTATCATCTCACGATACCGAACACCATCCACATTAACTGCCTGACCGGCCTAATTTTGGAAAAAATACGGCCCGATGATGCCGCCAGCACATTAACCGCAGCAAACAGTCACTCTTTGTGGGTGCATTGGTTTTTCGATTATCATTCTTGGATTGTCATTCGCCCAAATGAGGCAATTCTGCTTATTGACGAATCCACTGAGGGGAAAATGTGCCTCATCGCTGAATCACGAAGTGCACGAAATGCATTTTGATTTGAACGCCCATTTTCATAATAAGCCTTAATAACTTCAACGCGTTGCTCGATTGTATATCTTTCCATGGTTCAAATTGAGTTAGTCTGAAATTAACAAATATCAAATGAAGTGCAGAAAAAAACTTGACGTTTAAGTGTGGTTCACATTCAACATCGGCCCTTAAAATATAACCACTTTACAAATTTATATACATATATGTAGTTGCAGCTTTATTATCAATCTAAAACGCTTCACCGACAAAGCTCCCTATTTGTCTTCTTTTTTGGAATACATTGTAAGGGTATTGCATTTATTCAACGATGGTACAAAAAAGTGCAACTTGTAACAGGTATTAACGCGTCTAGAAGTTCGTAATGTATTCTACTTCGAAGGCGAGTTTCAGTAAAGTTCATAACTTAAACACAGGCATTACTAGTAATAATTACCAGCATATAAAGAACAGTCAAAGTAAGTTCCTTAAAATTGTACGTACCTTCCGTACCGTTTCATCTTTAAAGTTTTGCCATAAACTTGTTTATCTTTCCAATTAACTAACGCTAATTTTTTCATTGTGTTTCAAAAATGTCCAAAGATATGTAAGAGTTCATAAAAATATCACTAACAACAACGTATTGTATCTGTGATAACAAATTACCACATACATATAATAAAAAAATGTTCATAGACTTTAAATATTTTTAAGTTTAATTTTATTCATTGACCCCCATATTCACAAACGATTATTAAATTTAACAAACGTTTATTAAGGATAATTTTCATAGTAAATTTGTTCTTTAAACCTTTATTAAATTTAAAAAAATTTTGTGAATACATGCATGATTCTTTCAAAAGCACTTTATTTTCTCGGAGATATTCATTATCTTCATCAACCATTTAAACATACTTTCAAATACTGGCCATACTTCATATGAATGCCTCAAATTTCATACATAAAAATACTATAAGTATAATAAAAATAATATTATTTCTCAGTATTGAATTTAACGAATTTCAAAACAAATGCATAGCTCATCAAAAATAGCCAACAAAATCGCCAACTTTTTTGTTAAATCGCCAAAAATTCGCCATGTCGCCAAATCAAAAATTAGGTCGCCAAACAAGTTTGACAATCGCCACGTTTGGCGAGAAATCGCCACATCTGACAACCCTGACTAGAACGCGAACGCAAAAATAAAAAATGTGCCCATGAGTGTTTTATGCAAAATACAGCCGAGTTATGGCCTAATATTTGCATAGCATACGTATAATGAAACAGACGTAAAGCAATTTGGATCTTGTTAAGAAATATAATTATCTAAAACAAGTCGTTTTTATTACACTTAAGACTTATTAAATTTGTAATTGTTTTATGAATGTTTATTATAATCAGGAAAAAAATTAGAACGTCGCATTTAAATCATGGTTATTCTCACCTCTAAATCATCAGTAAAATTATAAAATTAATTAGCAATTTTTGAAAAAAACATAATAAATTTACAACCTTAGCAAACCAACATAAATGCCAAGGACATTTTCCGGCAATTTAGTTTAACAACACTTGGCAACTCTCCGCCGTTAAATGCCGAAGCAATAAAAATGGCGCGTTAAAATGTATTTAAAATTTTTAATAATAAATTAAAATAGCAATATAAACAATTATTTCAATATTCTTACGCGAATACGTTTTAGCATTTATTTATTTTTATATTTGCAATGTTTCTGTTTTTTTCTCTCTCTACACAAAACATTAAATCATACTTAGCGCGTGTTGACTTTTATGCAAAAAAAGAAAACTTTTTCACAAACACACAAATATATTTTTGAAGTACTTACAGTATGTCAAGACAATGTTTTTACTTATTCATTTTAAACCAAATATTAATTTGCTAATGACGTAGAGAAGAAAAAACCAATAAAAAAAGAGATTGAAGAATAAGATCAAAAAACAAAAGAAACTTCAGAATGTTGTTGTCAAGAAATTGTTCTTACCGAGGCAGATCTTTAGATGTGGTATGATCAATGACATAGCATCAAACGGCCAACTCAAACATCACGATACCGTTAGCAAAATGACACTTCATTATATCTAGGTGTTGATTCCCTTCCATTGTGTTCTCAATAAAACAAATTTTTCTCCAACTTCCTTACCAGAAATGCACTCCAAACCCAAAGCGAATTCAATGGAAGGTGTGGTCAACTCTACAACAACGCTGCTGTTATGGTCTGACTGTCAAAAATATTGCTAGTAAGAAAAGGGTTGCTTACACTAAAAAACTGTAACTTATATGTTTACTTGGCCTTGCCTCCTCCTGAATTCGCCTTGCCCAAAACCATTACCGAATGTTTTACAATTTTTACAGTTGAAATTATATTTAGACTTTCCAATTATTTTAAAGATATTCTTCATACTTTTTTAGGTCTGTCATTAAAGAAAAGCCAATATCTTGTCGCTAAATATAACTTCATTCCAGTAGTCGTCAGTTTTGAAAATATGCGTTAAACAAAAAGATAATCGTCTTTCTATTTTTTCTGCCTACTCTGCATGAAGAGTCGTTCCTTTTTAAAACTTTCGCTACCGTTTCGTAAAATGCTGTCACGCTATTTTCTTCTATGTTCATATGCAGGCTTTCGTATGGATACGAATGGATTTTTGCCTACCTTTCTCCTCAAAACACGAAATCTTACGTGGGAGCCGATCTATTCAGGTTTTCAGCGCGATTTGTATATGTTACAATGTTTGTCTTGTTTTTGAAAAAACTATTATGGTTGCACTGTTTTTGCGATCTGGTAGTTATAGTTAACTAAGGGTGTTTTCTTGTCTACAAAAAAAACACCACCTTGTTAAAAGGTGCATGTATAAAATGTTTTGCCAACATTCTAAAAATGCAATTTCTTTCGCCCTGTTTTTAACAGCTGACTAAAAGTTTTTGAACAAAATGAATGACGAAATTCCAATTTCTTTTGTTTGTTTTTCATAAAATATGTAAACAAGAAAATACCTTTGCCAGATTGCCGATTTATTGACACCAAGTTTTTAAGACTTTTTAATTTGACAATTGTTTTTAAAAAACAATTTTATAACACCGAATCAACTCAAATTGTATATCGCTATCCATCTTCCATTATCAATGTAACGCTTTCTAATGTTTTTTACTATAAAATAATAGAGAAAATAAATATTAAAATTTTAAATTTTTACTGTCCTGATTCAAGGCGTTTTTCCCCAACTTTGTCTGGTAGCCCTATAAATAACCAGAAGTTGCCTTTTTACAGTACATTATCAATACTGTCGATTTTAACGGGACCTAATGCCAATAGTAAGGGCGAGTTTTTTAGAATAGAACAAGCCACTCTTTTAGAGAGCAAAAATTTAAAAAAAAACGAACACCAAATTGCATTTTTTTAAATAAAATGTCACATATTTTTGTAGAAAAGAAAACACCATAACTGAATCCCATACGTAGATGTTCTGTTGCCGGGCATTTGAAATTCACCGCTTTGTCTGGTTTATTTAAAAATTTTCATATTAATCCAATGTGTATTCTAAGTCAAATTACAATTTATAAAGCTTTCATATTTATTCCTTCAATATTTTCCAATTAAATGAGTTGACCGGGTTTTAAATGAATTGTCGTTTGTTTTATATTTCATTTTCCGTTTATTTTACCTACATAATATTTTGAGTGAAGTATTAAAGCTTTATAAATTGTAATTTGACCTAGAATACACATTGCATTAATATGAAAATTCCCAGATTCTATTTGCTTATAGTTTTTAGTAATAAAAAAATAAAACTTTGTTTAAATCTTTTTACAAAGGAAAAAAGTAAAGTTTGAAGGATAAGAACCAGCGGAAATAAAATGAACACAGACGAAAAAGAAATTTTAAAAATATATTCTTGACAACTAAATTTTGGTATTTCTTTTGTTTTTCTTTAATGATTTTATTGTTACTCTTGTAATTCTCCCTCCCTTGCTACGGTTTGAAAACTATAAATAGATTAATTAAAAAAATTAATAAAGCAACAAAAGAAAAATAGGCTGTTTTTTACGATTAAATAAAAAAAAAAAAAATATTTTCACTTTGTTACAATATTTTCTCGACATACTGTATGTGTATAAGTGAGCGTTTGTGTGTGCAATCATTAATGCAATGCGCATTTAATTACAGTGTGAACTAATCAAATGAATTTAATGCTGATTCAGTCACTTTATTAACATTATTTAAGTATTTAATGCATACACAAGCATGCATTTTACATAGAATCTACTGCAGCAGCAAACTTTGTTTGCAATATGGCAACAATAATTTCATGGACTAAGAAATAAAAAAAAAAATATTTATGTGTATATACTTATAGTCTTAGGCCATGAGAAACAACATTAGATCAGATAAGGAAGTTAATTTAAAAAAATTTAGAATTTTATTTGGAAAATGGGGATATAAAATTGGATTTGGGAATTTTGTAGGAGGTTTTTGATTTTATTCTTATTTAAATTGCTGATAATATTTCATTGTTTCTGTAAAGAGTTTGTCGATATTAAAAAAAAACCTAATGCGCAATACCCTTTAAGTTTTAAGTTTGAAGACCATTTAAGAAGAGGAGAAAACCAAATAGAGATATTATAGTCGATATTGATCTCTGTCAACTACAAAAACAGTTTGTGCAATCATAGAAGCTACACATCGGGTTATTTTCGTAAAAATTTACATAACATGAACAAAAGCAGAAAGACATCGAACGCCGACTTTGCACATTGAAAATAAAGCTTCAAGCATAATAATAAGATATCAATGTCCCCAATTTTAGTATATAAAACTTTTTGGTTAATTTTATGAAACTGGCATTTCGTTAGCTGAAATGCAAAAAGACGTAACTAACAAAAATATAATTTTACTGGAGAAGCAAAAAACTTTGTAAAGTGAAAACTATGAACATGTCAAAAAACATGCATTGATAAGTCGTCCATGGAATTCTTCAACCAATTTTCAAAGAAACCCATTTTATAATATTTTCTTAGAAAAAAAAAATGTGTAATTACGTCGTTTTGCATACTTCAAACAAAAAAACTTGTAGTTACGTCCCTTTGTTTTTTGTTAATAAAAACGCAATTTTTGATCGCAGAAGTTTAAAATTTTGTCAAGACATGTAGTTTTATAGCATTCATTATAATCAATCAAAAACTCGACTTTGAATTTTTTGTTAGTTACGTCTTTTTGCATTTTAGCTAACGATTTGCTTAAGCAAAGTGGGAAACAGATCTCACTTTCCGTACGGAATAAAATATTTTTTGATTTTATTTTTGTTTTTTAAACACTTTTCAGAGACTTTTTGTTATTTTTTTGACAATAGCTTAAGCCAGCTAAGCATATTATTGTTGGGCCTTTAGTATAAATCCTTTGTGATCTTAGCAACGAGTGGAAATAAATAAATTCACTAACTGCCCCATTTGTGCACGCAATCGATACACACAGTTGGCAATTTAAATGTATAATTTGGTCAATGGCTTAGGAGCTGGAGGTTTTTTAACTCTGATCCTAAAATGCACACAGCATCTGTTAAGTAGCAGCAGTAACTTGGGAGATCCGCGAGCAGGCCACTAACTTGCCCTCCACTGTGTGAAAAATCAGCCTTTAAAGTCGACTTTTTAAGATTTCCCGTCCAGCGGCTTGTGGCTTAAATTGCTTACACAATTTGTTTCCCGATAGTTAGACTGGAAACAAGGTCCCAGATGAGATAGGAACGCTAGCCAGGCGCGATCTCGAGAGATCCGTGAATTTTTAAACTTAACGAATTCTAGGTATTGGCTGCACCTAGTTGTACCCCAGTTAATTACAAGAGGTATGCAGGTCCTCATGGCGTATAGAGCATCGCCGGGAGGGTTATGAAAGACAGCAGACGAAGTTTTTTGTTACGAGGCGACGTTTAATGCGTGGAATACTCTTCTTTTTTTTGTCCTCCGCCTACAAACTTCGTCTGTTTGCCTCTATGTATACATATATGTATATCAGTGGCATTTTGACAAAACATCTTAAGTCGAGATAAGATAGCAAAAAAGTTTTTAAAAAAAGCTCGGTGTAGCAATCATTTTCATTTAATAATAAAGTAAACCAAAATTAAACAAAAATTCCGTTTAAAATACAAAATTTTAAAAAGGTTAACAAAAATGTATTTTAAATGAAAATTCGTATGATTAACAGCATTTTTTTTTTCAACTTTTTAAATTCGACTTAAAATGTTTTGTCAAAATGCCACAGATATATTTTCTTTTATATTTTAAGGAGCATAGGGCTCCAATAAATGTTCCAAATCTATTTTCAGCTGATTTTTCCACTTTCACTTTTTCACTTCCATTTTTGCCTTCTAATTTCTCGCTCGATAGGTATTTGGCGTCTCTACTTCCATAACCCACTAATTGAGATTGTGTTTGCCCAAAAAAAGTTTTGCATTCTGGACAAACATCTGGTGTTGAAGACCATTGCAGTGTTAAGGTCATGTTGCTGCGTTTCAAGTTAAAAGTCCGCCTTTAAATTTACTTTTATGTTTAAATAGAGAAAGGAACAAAGGTTTTTGTATGACACGTTTTATGAGGGGTGTTTCCCGAATTCTTTGCAAAAAAACGTAATTAATGCGTTTTTTTTTATTAAAAAATTTAAAATTGAGAAAAAAATAATTGAGATTTTAAAATTAAGATGGCGAGTTTAAAGTTGCGAAAATTAGCTTAGTCTTCTGGCAACACTAAGTTTCACAATTTGTATTATTATGTAAAAGTTTTAGAAAAACAACAACTGTACAAGTTTTTTGTTTTGTTTCGAGCAGCAACAAAAACGCCTGCAGTAAAAACAAACTGTAAATTACAGACTGTAATATTAGAATTGCCCTCAACAAACACTGTACTGTACACATACACATATTAATAAACAAATTAAACAAAAATAGCGCCACTGTTAATTATCCAAAACAATCTTTTGAGAGAGAAAGCGCTAGAGCTATTTGCAATTAGAGAGTAAAACCTGCATGAATTTCTATGCAATTAAAACATTGATGTTCAAAAATGTTTTGCATATGTATTATGAGAGAGTTTAAAAATACAGAGATACACAAAACTAATCGCACAAATTTTATTTAAATTTAATAGAAATAAATTGTTTTGATTGTTAAATATTTATAATAATACCGTCCAACGAAATTTTCTATTTTTTAAATTGTCTTTTAAAATGTAAACTTTTAAAAATTTTTAACAAACAGTAAGAATTGGAAATTTTTAAATACATATTACCATTAAAAACATTCAATGTGAAGTGCGAGCATGTTTAGAAATTAAAATTAAGAATTATATCTAAAAAAAACTCCACTTAATTCTTCTACATTTATGCTTTTAAGACAATTTCGTAAAAACATTCAAATATTTTTTTAATTTTATTACTTATCTTACACACTGTATTTGAAATAAGATCAACTCATCTTCCGTACGTGTGCAACTAAATTAAAGAGCGTAAAAAACCAAGGGGTGGGGCTTACAAACAATTGTTTGCTTGAATGGACATCAATGAATTAAAATTAATTTGTTGTTGTGGTAGTAGGTAACTGCGATTTTGTTTATAATGAGAAACATCTCAGTGCAAAGTATAAACAAAATTTTTTGAACAAAAAAAAAATGTTTTGTTTAGCAACAACTTTAAGGAAATCGGACACTTTTTTATTTTTCCTACCCTACAACCTGTTAAAATTTATAATAGATTTTGTCACAGCTGTGCCGCAATTCAAAATAGGTATGTACATTCATTTTATTTTAGTGTTATTTTATTTGAACTAAATAAGGAGTTAATGCACTAAAATTACGTCTAGCGACTGAGTGCATTTCGTTGTGCTTAACAGTTTCCAGGACTAACATTCAAATTACTGCTTCTGTCAATATCTCACTTTCGTCTGTTTTAGCCGAATTCTGCAACTAACAGGAGCAAAAAATCCTATTTGTCCCATGTGAAATTATAAAGTAGATCGAAATTTGCTTTCCTGAATGATTATCCATTTTTAATTGAATTTACATGTTTTTTCCTTTACTTCTGTTTTTTCGTACTTTCGTCAAGAATTTTTCTTGAAGTCCAAGTACATTTTTTGTTTTTTCACTTTGTCTTTCTCTTTTTTGTTGACTTTTTTCAGCACAACTTGAAGGACAAATGTACACATAGAGCTCGTGCCTTAGCTTTAACAATAATTAGCTTTAGCTTTAGCTTTATTAATAATTAAATTAAATTAAAATTAATTTTCATTTTGTAAAATTCCTTTCTTCATAAAAATAATTTAATAAAAATTAAATTTCATGAACTTAAGCCTAATTAAAAATATTAAAAATTTTGATTAAAAACCGTAAATAGTTCAACAAAATAACCACAATACTAATTATTGTTAAAGCTAAGGCACGAGCTCTATGTGTACATTTGTCCTTCAAGTTGTGCTGAAAAAAGGTCAACAGAAAAGAGAAAGACAAAATGAAAAAACAAAAAAAAAAAATGTACTTGGACTTCAAGAAAAATTCTTGACAAAAGTACGAAAAAACAGAAGTAAAGGAAAAAACATGTAAAATCAATTAAAAATGGATAATCATTCAGGAAAGCAAATTTCGATCTACCAAATGTTAAAATACAATTTGGTTTAAGGATTGATGTTTGACTGGTGACGTCAGCAGTCGTCGATGGCTGCGAGTGTTAGACGGCAAATCCATCTGAGGAGATCGAGTGGTTGCGATTGAAACATGTCATGGTAACCTGCCGGCCAGGGTTCGAGCCCGAGCCACGTCAAGAATGAAAGATTATCAATAACAATTTTAATTAATTTTCATGTTGTAAAATTCCTTTCTTCATAAAAATAATTTAATAAAAATTAAATTTCATGAACTTAAGCCTAATTAAAAATATTAAAAATTTGGATTAAAAACCATAAATAGTTCAACAAAATAACCACAATACTAATTAAATGCTTAACATTTAAACCAAATTATTTTTGGAACGTACGATTTTTCCATATGTTTTTTTATTATTATAGCCATGAATTTTCCTAAAAATATCTTAAAATTTCCTTAACAAAAACCTAATACTCAATTTACAATTGATTGTAGTGGAGAGATTGTGAAGAAAAAGTCCAAACAATATTGTTTTTCCATGTAAAATAATTATGTAAAAATGTCTTTAGATGTAGCTTAAAAAAATATAAAGTTTTCCAGTTCCCAGCCCAATTTCCTCAAGTAAAACCGCTGAGATATGCTATAAAAACCCTTCTTTTATAAAAACATAGACTTTTTTTTATAATAATAAACAACGAAAGACGATGTTTACCAACATTCTATTCTTTCATCCTGGTAGAACATTCTGTGGGAATGCCCTTATGTATTAATTAGTATTGCATTTTCTTTGTTTGCTCATTTTAGTCCAAGAATTGTTTTGTTGGTTTTTTTCACTAATAAACTCCAAATAATAAATAATTTTTGCATTTTTATTTATTGAAATTACTTAATTTATAACAAAACATTATTAATCGGTTAACCGATCAATAGCAATATTAACCGATTAAACCAAAACCTCGGTTAATTAATCGAGCGATTAACCGATTAAAGCAAAAGCCCGATTAAATGAATACCCTATGAGATACATATTTAATTGCTCTCGAATCGATAAAGTTCTCGGTCACGACTGCTAGAATCAGGCCTCTGTTTGGCCTATGTGATCGGTATTAAGGACAAATCTCAAAGGAAATTTTACTTTTCACTGTATGCAGTGACGTATGATTAATACGTATCCATTTTAACAAGTATACGTTAAATACTTTGCAGACTTTTAGAATTTTACTACTGAATTTGTAAAACATATTTTTCATTTAGATTTTAAAATATAAGGAAGGCATGTTAACTGGAAAAAAATGTTTAGCTTTCAGAAGTTATTTACTAAGTTTAAGCCTAGAGCGGCTTGTTGTGTCTAAATCTAAAATTGAAAAACGTTAAGGATTCATGTATTAAAAAAAACGTTTGTCTAATGTTTCAATAACTGATTCGGATTTTTGATTTTCGGTCTGAGGGCGGAAGGGCGTGGCAAAATCCAATTTTCATATTGCACCACCAATGACATCTATATAATTTGGACGATTTTTTCTTTAAAATGATCGCCATGGTCCAACTTAGGCTTATACGAAAAGAAA
Source organism: Pollenia angustigena (assembly GCA_930367215.1). Taxonomy (NCBI): domain Eukaryota; kingdom Metazoa; phylum Arthropoda; class Insecta; order Diptera; family Polleniidae; genus Pollenia; species Pollenia angustigena. The sequence continues at coordinate 75,092,843 of OV884059.1, forward strand.
ATTTTGCCCCGCCCACTTTTACGCTCACTTTTTTCGAATTACCTAAAATCAGAAAACGGCTCCATCGATTTGACAAATTTTTCTTTTAAATGTTTGTATTAATCCATTTATCCATTTTAAAATTTACCACGCCTACTTTTACGCCCACTTTTTCTATTAAGCGCATAACTTGAGAACGGCTTGACCGATTTGGACGATTTTTTCTTTAAAATGATTGCCATGGTCCAACTTAGGCTTATACGGAAATAACATTTTGCCCCGCCCACTTTTACGGCCACTTTGTTCGATTTACCTAAAATCAGAAAACGGCTCCATCGGTTTGACCAATTTTTCTTTCTAATATTTGTATTAATCCATTTTAAGTTTTCATCGAAAGAAAAATTTACCACGCCTACTTTTACGCCCACTTTTTCTATTAAGCGCATAACTTGAGAACGGCTTGACCGGCTTGGACGATTTTTTCTTTAAAATGATCGCCATAGTCCAACTTAGGCTTATACGGAAATAAAATTTTGCCCCGCCCACTTTTACGCCATCTTTTTTCGATTAACCTAAAATCAGAAAACGGCTCCATCGATTTGACTAATTTTTCTTTCAAATGTTCGTATCTTTTTAACGGATTTTAAAAATCGAACTCAAACATTTTTCTAATTTGGACAGGACAACGTCTGTCGGGTCAGCTAGTAATTAAATAAACATCGCTTCCAGCTTTCCGCACTGTGACGAATTCAATAAATAAATGCCAGAATTCGCATTTCAATTCTCCCATACACCCTATAAGCCTTTTCACACTTGCATACATTTCGCAGGAAAGCACTGTAGATGTTGAAAATGTGAAATATGCATTCGCACTTGCAACATCTTACATCTCCCATCAATCAAAAATGTCATCATTTCTGAAAAGAAAACTTCTTTTTTTAACTTTTTGTCTACAAAAGTGCCAAAATTTTAAAAGAAAACACCAAAAAATTGTTTTAGAAATTCATTTGGTTTAAAATGATAAGAAAAAAAAATTAAACAAAAAAAACTTGCAAAAAAGGAAAACTTGACAAATGGTAACGTTGCTTTCAAAACAAACGTCATTTTACCAGTGATGACATATTAATAATAATATCTATTACCACTTTTCTAAAGATGGCTCTAAAATAATCGAAAGGTACTAAATGGAATACAATGTGATAGGAACATCTTGTTAAGATGTTGATTTTAACGGTACTTTACAGGGTTTAAATGTTTTACGAACATTTTCTGCATCAAATTTCATCATGCAATGTAGGTAAAACGGATTTCCGAAATTCCAATCAATCAAATTTTTGAATTTTTCGAAAACACGATTTTTTGGTCTTAGTGAAATTTGATGCAAAAAATGTTCGTAGAACATTTTAACCCTCTAACGTGCCGTTTTAGTATATTTTTGTGTGGAAGTTAAAAAATTACCACTTAAAATGAGTGCTAGATGGTTAATAGGTATACATATTCTAAGAAAATAATCGCCATACAATTCTCCTGAAGACATCTGTAATAGTCTTTTAGCTTAGAAGTACATTTAGTACTATATTTGTTTGACTTGTACCAAAAACCTTTTTAAGAAATTCAAAAATTTCAATGCGGTTCTGAAAAATTAAGTTTTTTGAGTTGAGTCACTTTTGAACAAAGTTTGCCATATTATGACTGAATAAATGCCACAAATTAAATTGATTGTAAATTATTGACAATACACTCACTGTCTTTTTCAGTGGTTACAAATGAAGTTACTTTTCTAGCACATCACTATTTGAAGTATGCAAAAAAGTTTTGCTTTAAATTACCACAATAGAAATCTAGCGTCTGTTAGACACAGCAACAGCAAAAAAATCAAACAAACTACTGAAAAAACGCACACATACTTATTAAACATTAATTAACGATACAGAGAAATGGCAACCAAAGTAAGACCTAGCAATAACATTTAAAAAACATCTATATTCAGTGTTTGGTACGTTTTTGGTTGCAACTGTTTGTTATTGCAATAATTTTATTATTAATAGTGAGCTTTACTTTAAGCAACTTTGCAATGCTCGATGCAAATTAGGTCACTTCTAAGAAAGGCATTTCCAGAGAAAAGTCTACTTTTTATAACGTAACGCCAACAAGCATTTATAATTGTTTCTCAAAAAGTTTTATATGTTTTATTTGCTTATTTTTATTTTGGTGTAAAGCAAAAAGTTATTTGATTATGTTGTGAAATTCTATCAAAATGCCACGAAGCAGTGCAAAAGAAAATATTATCGAAGCATTGGTAGATTTGTTTAACGATTCTAAATTATTGTTTACGAATGTCAGCTGTTCGATTATCAGGGACGCAAACGCAATACACGTTGCAAAACAAGCTATACAGTCTTAGTATTACGCAAATTCTTATGTTCCAATTGCATTTTTAGGTAATTTGTTGAGGGATTGCAAACAAAGGCTACAGTATTTTGCATTTGCATTTTTGCAAGACAAGATGCATCAAACATCGAACACGGCTACTATTTACTGAAATGCTTTAGCAAAACAGAAATAATTACACTACTTCCCACTTCTTCCCTCTTAACAAAACAATAAAATAAAAATACACCAAACATAACAACAACAGCAAAACAATTGCAGTCAAAATAATAAGTCATAAATAGCTATGTATGTACATGTGTATGTATGAAAACAAAAAATATATAAATAAGCGAATGCAAAAAAAACGAATCTTGTCTCGTCAAACTAATTTACTCGTACCCCTTTATGCACACGATTTTATTTTTATTATTGAGGCTTGTTGCCGTTAGTGAAACAAAAAAATCACTCAGTTCTTAGTCCAAAATTATTATGTTACACAAAAAATATTGATAAAAGTTGCTTAAACTGTTCGACTGTGCAGAAGAAAAAAAAACAGCCAGTACAGCCGTCACTAAGTTTACAATTTTGAATGAAGGCTTTACCAGAATGTGCATTAAGTAGCTTAAGCAACTGGAAATCATGTGTATGTGTCAAATCATTTTGAACTTAACCCTAGAATCAAAACGATATTTTTTTAATACGTTAATACTAACGCTACGTAAATTTTACGTTCTTAAGAATCTTATCCTAAAGGCATAAATAAATGCTATTTTTATGTCCCATTTGTGTTTTTTTACATGTTTCATTTCATTAACTGAGACACATTGGTCTGCAATCACACCTGTTTATTATTAAAATAACATAAAATAATATTATAACTTATAATTATATTATAGAGCAAAAAAAAAACAAAGAAAAACACGCTTGCATAGAAGCAATTTTAAAAAAATTACACGTTACATTTACGTACGTTAGTATTCTAGGGTTAATGAAAGGATTTTATGGATTCAATATTGAACAATGTTATTTAAACATTTTAAACTTAAAATTAACATGAAACCAATATAATTTTAAATAAAGTCCCATACTTTTGCAGAATTGTACTATGATATCTAATCAACATTGCGCCATGTTAATTTAACATTGATATTTTTTTCTGTGTGCACATTTTTAGGTTTGTTTATGCACATTCTGGTTAAAACATTTCTTAGTGAAGATATTTTGTTTTAACCTGCGATTGATGCGATTTGTATAATCCAGGAATAATCATTCCTACTTTTGTGAATTGTACAAAAGAATACAAATTATTTTCTTATCTGATTAAATCTAAGTGTTGATCTTGTCAAAGTAAACTTGTTTCGAAAGATACAGCTAATTTGCATCAGAGACCCCCTCTGCTTGATTTTACACAATTTTCTTAAGAAAGCCGTAGTCAAATGGATTTTTTTCGTAAATAACAAATCTTTGTTTCAGTATGACCATTAAATTGAAGGGATTTTTAAAACTAATTTTGTTTTAGTTTTTAAAAATGACAAAAATGTTACACAAAAATATTAGAGTTTAAAAATTATCCTAATATTTTTTGAATTACTATTAAGGTAGCAGTACATAGCTACATAGCACGCGTTAGTGCGCGCGCGCTCTGTCGACTTATGTCAAAAAAAGTTAAACTAGTGTTTTTTGATAGAACAAGTTGCACGCAAAATATTTTGACGCTTTTTAACGCGTTGTGTATTTTTGACAAGTAATCAGCAGACAATTAAAAAGAATAATTAAACAAATTTGTGAATCATGAAAGAAAAACTTATTGAAGAGCTTAAAAACATACAATATTTATACAAAAAGAATAAATGCAATAAAATAACAAAATCTTGATATACTTTCGAACCCGTTTTTAATGCACAAATAAGTAAACAAATAAAAAAACAGCTGACAGAAATTGCTTCTGTCATGCGCTAAAGTTTTTAAACGCACGACACACGTCGACGAACTAACGCGTGTTATGTACTTCTACCTTTATTATTGCGAAAGTGGCAACGCTGGTGTACTTGTAAACCAAAATACATAATGCACATTGTACGAACACTCATAACGGCATACACATGTTAGTAAACAAAATCAACAACAACAAAAACTACAGCAACAACATCATAACAAATAAGTAAGAAGGTATAGTTGGTAAAGTCCGGTTACTTGATACCCTACCCCACAGTATATAAAGACAAATTTACGAGAGTGTTTCCTATTTGTGACCCATGGGCAATCATTAACCCACCAGAACAAAATTATGTTACACGGTTAAGATTCATATAAAAGTTATTTGTGCTGAATATTATTTAGATAACTTCATCTACATACATATGTACATATATGAGATTTGTTTGCCTATAATGGATTTTATAAATTTAGTTATGTAGATGATTTAGATAACAATAAAATAAGTTTGGACCAAATTTAATTAAAATGCCAACATAAAGGATTATTCCGGAAAGAATTTTGTATGGGGGCCATGTGAAATTCTAGATTGATTCCCACCATTTTCAACAAGCTTCGTTCTTATGACAACCTTGGCACAGAGTTTCATCAAATGATCTTAAAAATTATGACCTGTACTTGGCGCACAAGGTAACATGAGCAGACAACCAGGCAGCGGGTCAGAGGGACATCGTTTGGATAATTCTGAGCTGATCGGTATAATTAAAGGTTTTATTTTTTTGTGTTACACACATCAACACAAACGCATAGTACCTTCTGCAATATTGTGGTGTAGATATAAATATCAACAGCATGCACTGCAGCGCAGCATTTGTCTAAAAACAAAACAAATTCATTCATAAATTTGATTAAAGAGTAATGAAAAAAAAAATTTTTTTTTTTGCGGCTTGCTGTGCTGTGTGTGTGTGTTTTTGTAATGCACTGTACATACCCTGAAGGAAACCTGGGTGCAAGTGTCTCCAAGTCACCAGTTTTGTCGACTAAATTGTTGACATTGTCAACGAAGTGTCTACACTACATTACATTTGCCACTATATTTGACTTTAATACGAAAATGATTTTATCAATAACAACTGAGAAGTACAATTCCTACACTCACAATATTATTACAGTAACGGACTGTAGTTTATTTAAGAAATATTCCGTTCAATCATTTTTAAATAAATAAACATTTAAAATTCCAAGCAAATTTATTTTTAACTGACTCTAACAGTTATTCAAAAAACTAAGAACATATTAATACTGATTTTCAGTTGCAGTTAATATTGTCCGTTGATTGAGTTAAATTCTTCTTTATGTTAAATTAAATAAAAATGTAATTTAAAGCAACGGAAAGTTCATTTAATTTTTACTGTCAAAAATTCAACCACGAATTCCGTAAAAACAATTGAATATTCAGTTATCTTATATAAATTAATTGTTAAAAAATTAACTACATATTCCCTAAAAAAAATAAATATGCAGTTATTTTATAAAATTTGCTGTCAAAAATTCACCACCATATTTAGTAAAAACAATTTAATTTTCAGTTATTTTATATAATTTAGCTACCAAAAATTAATTTTTACTTATTTATTAAAAATGAATTGCTTGTTTTGTGTAAGCAATTCCCATTTTCTATTTGTTAATATAATTTAGTTAAATACATCAAATTTTAAAAGTAAAATAATTGCAAAGCCATATCGGTCATGCTGCTGGTGTCTTATAATTGAGAGTTCTTCTGTAAACAACGTGGTCAGTACAACAAAAGTAGAACAAACTTGTGTATCAGGGTAAGTCAATAATAATATTCTCCCTCTCTCGCTTATAAGAAAAACAAGCGGACAGGTGTCTGTCTGGTATTTTTTAGAAATTCGTCTCTTTTGTGGAGTAAACGAAAATTTAATGAAATAACTGAATATTTTATTGTTTTTACTGAATATGGGGTCAATTTTTTGACAGTAAAATATTAAAAAATAACTGAATATTTAATTGTTTTTACTGAATTTGGTGTTGAATTTTTAACAGTAAAATTTTACAAAATAACTGAATATTTATTTGATTTTACGGAATATGGTGTTGAATTTTTGACAGTAAAAATTAAATGAACTTTTTGTTAAAAATAAATGAAAAATAAGTAGACCGGTTTTTAATTGAAGTTTCATTTATTTTATATTACAATTTCAGTTAATTTTACGTAGAGAATATTGTGAGTGAATAATAGTTGAAGAAATAATAAAAAAAGATTGTTATGATTTCGTATTCTTACAAAAAGTGTAGACAACTTTTACTAAAATGTACTAGCGATTCTCTGGTTCCAATGTCTACACATGTTCCCAAAGGAACTACCTAGTCAGCACCTAGTCGTACTACTGACTACTACAGCAACGTCAGTAGTAGATTTCCAATGACACGCACATGTTAAATGTCTATTGTGAATAACATTGCTTGGGGTATAATAAGTCACTAGTACTGGTGACTGTGTCAACAGTGAATCAGTACAGATTCACTAGTGACATTTCCTGCAGGGTATATTTTGAGTTATTATCTATGAGTGTGAGCATTTATTAGATCAATGTTTATTGATTTGATAAGTAGCGATAGTGTTGCACAATGTGTTTTGAGTATCGTTGCCAGTGAGTGGAATGTTGTAAAATAGTGTTCTGTTAGTCATAGATTTGGTGTTATTTATTAAAAGAATTTTTTCTGAAATGGAACGGAAATCGATTTTTGATACTTTTAACTTAAGTGGAGCTTCTTTCTGTCTGATTATTCTGATTAGATTTAAGTCAGGCAATTCAAAATCGGGCCAAAGAAGGGGATTAATAAAAGTGCGATAACAGAAAATAATAATATTAACGTGTCTAATAGCTGTATTCGCATTGTATTGAGAAGCTCATAAAAATAAAATTCTTCTGAAGCCATCAAATATTAAACATTAGCTTACTAAATATTAAAAATTATTTTGCACGTTTGACCTACATACATTGCTTATGCGGTTTATTTAAAAGATTGTTGCAATTAGGGTTTCTAATTTCCAGACTTTTTTCACTCCCAGGAGAACTTTAAATTTTCCTTTTATTCCCAGGAATTCCCCGGAAATTTTTGTTAAAAATAAAATGAAAAAGTATATGAGATGAAACAAATTATTCACAATCATTGGTAAGTTTTTGCAGCAGGACGTCTTACATTAGAATCAAGGCGAATTCATACAAGGTGGTCTTATTTGAAAACGGAAACAACACTGCAAAATACTTTAACGTTGTGTCAAAATTATACAACGCTGTAGTAAACAATTTAAACAAACATTTCATTTTGTTTTTAATTTTAAATTGTATCCCAGGAAAAACTTTTTGATTTTTAGTAAACTTATACTTATTTCATATGCTACCTGGTAAGTTGTTGTCATTACAATTGCCATTATTCTGAAAACTTTAATAACCCATTAAAACTTCGCCTACTTTTTTAAAATGAACAGCTTCTTTCACTCATTATTTAGTAGCTTTCTTCTATATAACTAATTATTTTTTAGATGTATGTAAGAAAAATATAATGACAAGGGGGACATCCCTTGTTAAATTCATTGGTTCTTTCAGTAGAATTGGAGGTAGTATTTTTACTTTTACTGATAACTTAAAACATTACCCAGTAAAAACTTCGCCTACAAAATAATGTGTTGAGTAATCAGAAAAACATCAAGGCACTACTTACAATTCTACTGAAAGAACCAATGAATTTAACAAGGCATGTCCCAAAATAAACGCATTTAAAAGTAAGTCATTATTTTTTTACTTGAATACATCCAGAAAAAAGTAGTTATAGAAGTTTTTATGCATGTAGTTGTAGAAGAAAGCTACTAAATAATGAGTTAAAGAAGCTATTCGTTTTGAAAAAGTAAGCGAAGTTTTTACTGGGTATTTTAAAGACGAAGTTTTTACTGGGAGTGAAGTACTTACTAGTAATGGCCTCAGCAACTACTTTTTTCTTCTCTTATTTTCACTACTAAATATTTGCTTACTAATAATCAGCTCAATAACTACTTATTAGTTGTGTTCTTTTCAGTATCAAATATTTACTTACTGATACCCAATAACTTTAGGTCTATTAACTAGTGATGTTTTTGGGTTCCAGTAAGTTCAACTTACTCGTAGCAAAATAATAACTAGATATTTTTTGACTCCTAGTTAGTGTATTGAAAATAACTAAGGGGGTAATTTTGTTGTTCACTTCACCTTGCGTTGAGAAAATTTTCATATAAAACTTTTTGAAATTTTGAAAATTCAAAAAATTTTATATGAAAATTTTCTCAACGCAAGGTGAACTGAACAACAAAATTACCCCCTAAAATAAATACTTATTCAGCCGAAAAATAAGTACATAGTAATTATTTTCTCCAACATTACCTGCTAACATACCAGGTAAGTAAAGTTTTTGCTCGGATGTTTTTAAAATTAAACATTTAAAAACGTTTCAAATTTCATAGTTCTAAGTGAAAATTATAGAATTTATGAAAGATTAGCTTAACCCGGTGCGTTCGCTACACTGATTTAACCACTTCTTCAGTTGAGAGATATTAAATATATATGTATCCTATGGGAGGTATTTCTTCCTGTGCCTACCCGCTTTATTTCTATTTTCAAAAGTGTAGTATGCCATAAGAGTGACTTCTACAAAGTTTGAGCATTCTTACTATTACAGTTCTTTAGATATGCGATATAACACATTGGCGTCCTATGGGGGATAACACTTCCCCCGCTGCTATTTTATTTTAATTTTGGGGTCTACTGCCAAAAGTTCAACAAAATTCCTGCAGCGGCTCTTAAGATATGCGATATTTAATATTGGCATCCAATGGGGGGCACCAATTCCCCTGCCCCTATCGAAAAATAAGTAGCCTTTTTTATTTTTAGAGCTCACGTGATGTAACTGTAAAAATTTCAGGAAAATCGGTTCAGTTGTTTAGGAGTCTATGAGCCAACAAACAAACAAACATACGAACATTTTTCATTTTTATATACATAAGTATATAGATTCCCCCAGAACCACTAGAACGGTACACCATTTGACAAACGGTTAGTTATCAGCTGTTGCTTACGTAGCAAGGTAAGGTCACCTGATGTTAATTTGCCTTGATTAGAATATGTTTCAGACATTGGAGTACATAATCAGATGTTCAGCTCGCCTTTTGTTCCAAAATGCTAGCCTTCTTCGAATTTTCAGACAACAAATTGTGAAATTTGAGAAATTTTTCAGCTGTTTCATTCAGCATTAGCTTGAAATAATTTTTTTATTTTATTATATTAAACATTTTAGTAGAATCTGTAAAACATCACGTCCTTGCCCAAACTTCTTTACTATAGTTTCTCGTTTTTTGTCCAAACTAGACGTTTTCTTGCTTCAACCCTGTAATGCTAAAAAATTGCTTAAGCTATAAGGATCTTTTATATGAGGTTGAAAGATAAATCTGGCTTCGATTAGCATACAAAACTCCTCAATTTGTTGCGGTAGAAAAATTAGATTCGTTAATTTCAATGTGTGGCATTTTTTCCGAATAGGCGCCATAGAGATACAAAAGAGATACATTTTTACAAACAAAAGGACTTATTATAAAATTAAAACAGTTTTATGTAAAATCAAAAATCTTAATAAAATAAAAATACTTCAGACCCCTTTACACTATAATACAAGTCTAAAGTTTTTTGACGAAAATGCTTTCCTGATCTTATTATTAATTGAACATTTTCCAAAAACAATAACAACTTATCATGTCAGAATTGTATTTTCCTATAAATATTTCAGACTTGTATTATAAATAGTGTGAAGCTGCCTTTATGTGTACAATTTGGATCCCATGTAAAATCCACTCTAGATAAAAAAAAGTTGACAAACTTTAATAAACTTTAGTTCTTATAAGTTTGAAATCGGGATTATTACATTTATTAGACCGCATTTACATCTATGCAATTAACGCCGAGTTTTTTTCTATTTACTTTTATAGTAGTTTCTATGAAACTCTTTTCACATTTACATTTACATTTTTTTCAAGCATTTTTTCAACTTTTTCAACCCCGTTTTCTTCCTTACACCTCTTGCTAACAAACAAAAAGTTGCATGCGAAAGTTGCGGCAAGTTGCGGCGTTAATTGCATAATGTAAATATGGTCTTAGTCTATAAACCTTTAATAACGACAAGCACAATTTTTATAAGATGAATTCAAATAATAATTCTAAATAACTTTGTTGAAGGTTTATTTACCCTTAAGTCTTTCGCATTTCCCTACAAATTCTCTAGCTGTCAACTGTATCAAGTGCAGCTGATTAAATGGTGCTTTGTTTTGCCATAAATAACATTCAACGTTTCATTCAACGTCACATTTTTGCTGATTTATATTTATCAACTTTTATTGACTTTTGTAGAAGCTGGAATTTTTATTTTCTACTGACTTTAGAGAATACAAACAAACAAACGAACCAACTAAACATTTAAATAAATTATAATTTAATCAAGAATCAGCTTTAACATGAAGACGGATAATAAAATTAGATGAAAAAAAGAGACAAAAATAATAGAGAACAAATAAAAGGTCTTTGTGGAAATTTGTATGAATTAGCTTTTATTTACACCCAGTAAAAAAAAATTCAATATGGTCACCTCCAAGAAAATGAATATTTTTAAACATATTATGGTTAATTTAAAGATATTATTGTCAGCCGCAATTATGGTGTAATTAGTCCCCCATCAAACATATTTATTTTATTTATTTTTTATAAACAAATTAGTGTTATATCGGGTGATTTTTTTAGCTATTATCTTTTTGGCAACACTGGCCTAAACAGCTAACGCACGTTTCGTGTTTTGTTTCACTGTCAAACATCTTCAGTTTGGTCTATAATTTAACATCGTCTTACAAACGAACAACGCTTGCAAATGATTGAATTCTATTGTCGAAATGCGTGTTCTGTTAAGAAAGTTCATCGCGCGCTTCTTGTGTTCAGCGACGAAGCTCATTTTTGGCTCAATGGGTACGTTAATAAGCAGAATTGTCGATTTTGTAGTGAAGATCAGCCAGAAGCATTGCAAGAGCTACCAATGCATCCAGAAAAAGTCACAGTTTGGTGCGGTTTATGGGCTGGTGGCATCATTGGACCGTACTTCTTCAAAGATGATGCGAATCGTAACGTAACTGTGAATGGTGAGCGCTACCGTGAGATGATATCCAACTTTTTTTTGCCCACAATTCAAGAGCTTGACTTGCATGACATGTAGTTTCAACAAGACGGTGCCACATGCCACACAGCACGCTTAATAATGGACTTATTGAGAAGCGAGTTCGGTGAACAGTTTATTTCACGTTCGAGACCGGGCAATTGGCCGCCTAGATCGTGCGATTTAACGCCTTTAGACTATTTTTTGTGGGGCTATGTTAAAGCTCATGTCTATACATACATGCCCGGTTCAATTGACGCATTGAAAGACAACATTGAAGCATTTATTCACGAGATACCGGCCGAAATGTTGGAAAGAGTATGCCAAAGTTGCACTAAGCGGATGGACCATTTGAGGCGCAGTCACGTTCAACATTTGCATGAAATAATCTTCAAACATTAAATTATATGGACCGTACTATCGATTCAAATAAATATTTCATGCATTTTTCTGAATTTTATGTGTTTTTTTTTTAACTTTCCTATAGCTCTTAAAAAATCACACGATATTTGCCCATAGCATGTTAAGATGGATGTGGCTTCTTTATATAGAATTTATTTAACCATAATATTATGGTTGTCGGTGACAATATAATTAATTATCAACCGTAATATATTTTAAACTTTTCGTTTAAAATTTTTTTCTTAAAGGTGACCATTAGGGAGGCCCTTAAAAAAAGTGTTCAAACTCACCGCCTAGAAATATGCGAATACCAAGAAAACGAAGATGTACAAAATTTTATGCCAATTAAAAAATTAAGAGGTGGCTCGCTGAAAAGGAATGATTTTTTTATTTATTTACATGAAACCTGTGGGTACCATTTGTCAGCTTGCCTGTCCCAGCTCCCATTTTAAATAAATGTGTATTTATACAGATTCTGTGATTTATAACCTAAAATGCCTTAGATCATAAAAATCGGCCAACCAGTTATAACGTTATAAATTATAATAGTTGCACAACTCGGCTTTTTTTTAACCAATTCTGAAGAATAACACAGTACGTTAAATTTGCGAGATAACGGTAGATACGTGTTTTTCGATGTCTTTCCCTTATTTTCGTTTTATTTTTTATTTAGGGATTTTAAGTCTTTATCCGATTACGGTTTATTATGGCTTAAAAATTTTTGCATTAAATGGACTATACAATAAAATTACAAAACTATTCATTTTGTTATTAAGTGGTAAAAGAAATTTTTCAAAATGACAAAATTTGTGAAAAACGTCAAAATTTTCAGAAAAAAAGCCAGTTAGCCACAATTCGACGCGTAATTTAATAGCCTTTCAAACAAGATAGCTTTGAATAGCACCCGAAAGATAAGAAAACATCGAAAATCACGAATGCACCGTTATCTTGCATATCAGAAGGAAAAACAGAAGTGGAGAACAAACATGTAAAAATATAAAACAGACAACAGCAACTTTCGATCCGCCAAAAATACCATTGGCCAAATAATTGCGGTCGCTTTGGTGGGAAAATGAAATATGCAAAGGACTCTGATGATGAGATACGTGGTGTTTCTCGAAACATCGTTGTAAGTTCGACTCCAGTTTCAGTTAAGAATAAAAATTATCAATATATTTTAATTTATTCCATGTTGTTAAACTCCTTCCTTCATTAAAATAATCTAATGAAAATTAATTTTTATGAACCTAAAAACCATAAACAGTTCAATAAACCGCAAAAAAATTAAATTAAAAAATTTCAGTAGCTTTGGGCCATATCTAATTTTTTTTATTTTTTTTTTTTTTGATTGGCCCAAAATTTTGTATTTCCAAATTTTTTTGGTATTCGCACATCTCATAGGGTTAAGACCCTTAATGTGAACACTTTCTTTTTTAACCATATTGAAAAATGTGTTTTATCTGCGTTTAGATTTAGAATTCCGTATACATAATTCATTAATGCACTCAAATCAAAATTATAATTTTTAAAATATTGCATATATTAAGGTTAACTTAAGGTAGAGTAACTCTTGCATACTTTTAGGTCCATTAAAATAAATAGCCAATTGCCTCGCATAAGTTTAACTTAAAGAGTCATAAATTTTACATACTTTTGAGTGCATGAAATAGAAACTAATACAGACTTTATTAACATCTGCACTAAGATAGTAAATAAAAGCCTGAATTTTAAAGAGGTCTTCGCAGATCATTCAAGTGAAATAAATTTATTATGGCAAATCTAAAACACATAATTTTCCTACGGTGTCTTATTTCTACCCCCCATCTAAAAATCTTAAACTTTTCATGAACACAAGCATCACGATTTTTTCAGGTGCCTTTCTAACACATATTTTCTCTTATTTATAAGTTTTTTTTATTGCATTAATTCAAATTAAACCTAATATTGTGATAAAGTGCAATTTTTTTTTTTCAATTAAATCATGAAATTAAAAATTATTAAACCATAAAATAATTTTTAAGTTTAAATGGAAATACAAGTTAAAATAGACATTAGAAAAGAGTATGAAGAGAATATAAAAAAAATACATTTAATTTTTATAATTTACGAGAGAAAATATGTTGTAATAAACTTTTTATACAAATAATAATTTTATTAATGTTATAGTCATATACAACTTACGTTCATAAATTACATTCCAGGAAGCATATTGCAAACCTTTTTTTTATACATTTATGTTTAATATATTTAATAATAAATCATTTAATGTTTAAGTATTTATAGTTCTTTATTTTATATTATTTTATTTTTGTTACTTAACATAATTTATGAAAATAACATTATTGTAGCCACGGGGAATCGTAGAGATATTTACAGTTCGAAAAGAATTCCGCTAGAATTCATTGCAATTCGAAGACGGTTTCTTCCGATTTTTAAAAAAATAGCCCTGCTTTTAACCTGCAATGATTTCCCTAAAATGTATTCAAATACAAGCAAACTAATTAACGATTTAAAAAAGAAATTATTTATACACAGAAAAAAATTATGACAAATCAATTGTCATATTGAATACCAAATTCATCAATATAATTAATTTTTTAATTGAAAAGGCACCAACAACCAACAAATTTGTATATATAAAAATTCTTTTATTAATTCAAATTGTTGATATTCAACAAATATTTTTAACAACGAAGTTTTAATATTGAATAACGTATTTGTTAACCATTATATACAAATTTCAGTTACGAGTTTCTCATATTAATAAAATATTTTGTGAAGAAATAGCTTATTGCCTTCTGAAAGAATGAAATGCATTTAAATTATTTGTTAAATTCATTTAATACTAGCTGGCCCGGCAAACGTTGTTTTGCCACATAACTTATTTCTTTCAGATGTAACAGTATCTGCTAGGCAAATTTTAAGAAAAAATTATAGGCTATAGTTCTTTCCACATGTTACACTATTTGCCTGCCCAACTTCAAGAAAATTAATTGATTAGTAAGAAGATATAGGAAGGTGGAGCTTTTACCCCTCTTGTCCTATTCAGTGCCCTGCTCTCATTCCGATGTTACAGTGTATGCATGCCAAAGTTTAAGAAAACCGGTTGATTAGTTAAGGATATAGAGGGAGGGGGAGCTTTTACCCCTCTTTCTCTACTTCACGCCCTAAACAATAAAAGCTATAGGCTATAGTTCTTTTCAACTCTAACACTATTTGCCTGCGAAATTTCAAAAAAATCGGTTGATTAGTTAAGAAGATATAAGGAGGGGGAGCTTTTGGCCCTTTTAACCTATTTCACACCCTATTCCCTATTCTCTTTCAGATGTTATATTGTCTGCATGCCAAATTTTAAGAAAACGGTTTGATTAGTTTAGATGATTGGGGAGTAGGAGCTTTTACCCCTATTGCAATATTATGCGCCCTCTAGCGATATAAAATATACTACGACCTATTCTCATATCTAACAAATACACATACAAAATTTCATAAAAATCGGTCAAGCCGTTTCGGAGGAGTTCAAAATGGAGGGCATTTTGTTGATATTTGTATGGAAATATAAATACATGTTTCGGAATGAATGCAGTGTTCACTTAAATGGTTTAAACTCATGAACCAATACACATTTGAAGACTGTTGATACATAAAAACCTTGGTATTGACGTCACCTTCCACGTGAACTTTACAGAAACAAAGCCGGTTCACGCATTTCAGAGAACGTCAATTACTAACACAATGCAACTTATTTTTATATATATAGATAAATTAAAAACTACATAACAGACACCATTAATATTCATTTCAGCATACTGATTCAGACTTACAACTGGTTGCACAATAATGTTTTGACATCTCCATTAAAGGAGATCTTGACACAATTATCGACTAGTATTTGAAAACTAAAATAAACGAAAGACCGGTTAAAATCTTGTAATTTTTCAAACCACAACTTATCTTACCCCTAAGATTGATTCAGTTTTTCAATAATCTGCCTATCTTTTGGCATTTTAGTTATTTAAACCAAGGCGAATTGATAAAGGTGACATTTTCACGTCATCTGTTTTTTGTTTATTTTTTTGTATGTATACTGAATGTCAAGTTTTGTTTACATTTTGTGAAAAAATTAATTCAAATTTAAAATTCAACAAAAATTTAAATTCTTGAAAAAAAACTTATTTAAATTTTATAAAATAAGAAAGTGAATATAAAAGATAAACACAAGGAAATAAAGAGGCGTAAGGAATAAGTGGAGTCACCATTAATTTGCAATAGAGGAAAACGATTTACTTTCTAAAGCAATTGTGTATACATATTTTATAAACAAAAAATTTCCTTTTTTATATTTTCAACAAATAATTTTGACAGTCACTCTAACTTTTTACAAAAACAAAATACATAGTATTTTTTAAAAAAAACGGATAGCTGGCATAAACTATCTCATGATGCGGTCACCTTTATGAATTCGCCTTGATTTAAACCCAAAATATTTTAAAAAATTTTCGTATTGTATTAATTTTTTTTTTTTTTTTTTGACACAAAATAAATTTTATTATATGTATGTATATATTTTTTAACTGAAACAAATTGTTAATATTAAAATTCACAAAAATTTAATTAAGAAAATTGTTAAATTTATTTGAAAACATATTAATTAATAACTTAAGGCCGTTACACACTATCCCACAAAGTCTTTCGTATTTTATGAAAATGCATCGCTGATCTAATTATTGTTTACAAATTTTCAAAAAACCATAACAACTTATCATGCCAGGGTTGCATTTTCATAAAATACGTAAGACTGTGTGGGATAGTGTGTAACGGCCTTTAATAACTCTTGTTATTTTTTTTTTTTTTTTTTTGCTGTGTAATCATTATGGAATTGTAGTTCAATCGCTAAGTGCAGAAAGGCAACAACTTAAAACATAAGTTTTTAGATAATCAATTAAAACAGTGTAGTTAATTATGGATAGTAACAAATGCAATTTGTATCGCTCATTTGCTGGAAGACCGGTATAACTCAAAAAATGAAATTTTGGAGTTAGAGATGCAGAATTGGTTGCTTTGTTTTTCTTTACATTGTGTATTAAATTCATCTTTATATCTTTTATACTTTCCCAGTTTGAAGAGAATGTGTCTAACTTCTTTTTCTAAGTAGTTAGAGCAAATCAAAAACTTTAAATGCGTTTATTTCGAAATGGATTTTTTTGAGTTATGCCGGTCTGGCAGCAAATGAGCGATATGTTCTGCTCTTGTAGAAGGTCAAGAGACTTTTATTTGAAGTTGTTTAAGATGACATTTTTTACACTAGTTTCTTAGCAATACTCAAATATGGTACATGAAATAAACTTTCTGCATTTGATAGCATTATAATTCAAAGAACATGTTATTAAATGTACATATATATAAAAGATTCGCATATTATATTAGCGAAATTGTATTTTTGTTACTCAAAAGCTTTTTAATAACTATCATATTCTTCTTTATTTGCATTTTCGAATGCTAGCGAACATACAATAAAAATCATTAAATAATGTATTATTGATTAGAATCAGGGTTTAAAAACTGCAGTCGAAACCAAAAACTGTCGAACAAAAAAGAAAAATTTGTGTACAACTTTTTGCTTTTTGAGTTGGTTTGACATCGACTGTTAATATTTAATGAATCCGGAGAAAAAGCAACAGTTTTTTTTTTGCCAATGACAAATGAAGAAATTGCAGTTTTTGTTCTTTGATTGCAGTTTTTTAAACGCTAAGTAGAATTATCTTAAATATTAAACTATTCATAAGAATCATCCCCTACTGCTTCTGTCATAGGCCAATTAAGCTGTTCCTTATATAATTAATCGTGTTCATCGGAGATATATTGTTTAACTTTATTCACATCTTCGATTTTCTTTTCGTTACCAGCCTATTTTGTCCGTGTAAAAAGCCATTGCAATTAACATTTCTGAAAACGAGCCTAAAAATTACACTGTGCAACAAAAAAAAAAAACAGCCTCAATACTTGCAATGCGAAATGAAACGAGACTATTGGTAGAGCAAATCTGCCAAAGGGTTTTGAAAGATAGCTCAGGTTCCCGAATTGTGGGCCCCTAAAGTTTTGAATATTTTAAGAAGGCGTTTCGTCAAAATTCAAAAAAATTACTAAGGAATCTAAGGAATCGCCGCTAGGGGGATAAAATGTATGACCCACCTCCATTTTTTTTTTTGTTTTAGCATTTTGTTTAAACATACATGCACTCATAAAATTATTACAGTAACTGATTGTAGGTTATTAAATTCGTTTTCGGTACTGTTAAAATTGAATAAAAATGTAGTTATTTTACGAATAAATTTATTTTTCAACATTTATGTTTGTTATTAAAAAAACAAACTAC
Source organism: Pollenia angustigena (assembly GCA_930367215.1). Lineage (NCBI taxonomy): Eukaryota > Metazoa > Arthropoda > Insecta > Diptera > Polleniidae > Pollenia > Pollenia angustigena. The sequence goes on from OV884059.1 coordinate 75,111,153, forward strand.
CAAAAAATAATGTTTTCCGTATTTTTTTTTGTTAATTTGTTTGATTTTTATCGGTTAAAATATATTTTTTAAAAGTAAAAACTATTCAATTTTAACGAATATGATGTTCAATAAATAAAAAACTTAGAAATTACTGAAAAAATCATTTGTTTTAAATGAAATGTAAATGATCCGTTTTTTAAATGAATTTTAATTTGTTTCAAATGAATTTTCGTTTGAATTTAACTACATAATATTTTGAGTGTGCCAAATACATATATCTACCCCTTAGGGTAGCTCCCATACAAATATGGCCGTTTAATGAAATTCTTAAATTTGGCCCCTGCAGCGCCAAGAATATCCCTAGATGGGTCAAATGTATGCCCAACCCCACTTTATTTTTCATCTCAATCATTTATTTCTAACATAACTACCCGCTAACTACATTCCTTATGGGGGCTCACATGCAAAATTTTCAAAGCAGACTAGAAATATATTGAAGAAAAAGTGCCATAAATGCCCAGGAGTCGCCCCTAGTAGGATAAAATGTATGACCGACCTCAATTCCTTAACATTTTCTCGAGACATACTTGCCCCTTATCATCACTTCTTAGGGGGACTCCCATACAAATATAGCGTTTTATGAAATTCTTAAATTAATTAAAATTATTCGACTTTTGTGAATAAAATCAAAAGTTGCTAACAGATTTTAATCATTTATGGCTTGTGTTGTTTGCAATTCCGTCCGGAAAAAATTAAGAAGCCTAGCTGCATTTTCCAATTTTTTATGAATTTAAAAAAAACAAAAATTTCGAAATTTTTATAGAAAAACTATTTTTTATTAGAAAAAAGTTTGACCTTTATTAAAGGAAATTTTATTGCGGAATTTCGGTTTTATAAATTTTTTCAATAAGCTAAAGGGTTTTTGGGTGAAGCCAACATATCTTCGGTTGGTTATTTAATTGTCGTATGTGGATATAAATTGCATACGACATACGACAATTAAATAATCAACCGACGATATGTTGTGCAACCTCCTTCATTTTTCAAAATAACGGTATATCTCGAAAACCAGAGCTAACCTAAAAAAACACGGCTAGCACCACTGGATTCAGCGCACCCGAATCAGGTTAAAACGACAAGTGCCCAGCTTGTCTGAAAAAAGTGTCAATTTCTAGCACAGTATAATTAGTTTTTTTTTTTTTTTTAATTTCTTTATTAATGCAATCTATCTTTTTTGATATTAAACATTAGATTTGACTTATAAACATATATATTTTTTAAATGGCTATGATCCAGTGATCATACCATAATGTTAAGAAGGTTTTACTGTGGTTATATAAACAGTTGTGTATCTCCATTTTAAAAGAAAATAGTTTTCATCGCATTAAGTCTTGAGGAGCCCTGCGCCTTAATCTTACAAATGTTGTGTTATTTCTCATGAGGTTTGATGCAAACGGGTTTGGATGTTGTTCAATTCTATTCTCGTAGGATGCCAGCTGAGTTTTTATTTCGTCTTTAATGGTAGGTATTTTAAGATCTTTGTGGAGTTGATTATTTGTTACATACCATGGTGCATCAACTATTCTTCGAATTGTTTTTGATTGAAAACGTTGGAGAATTTCAATGTTTGAGGAGGAGGCGGTGCCCCACAACTGGATGCCATAGGTCCAAATAAGTTTCAGAATACATTTATATATTGTTAGCTTGTTTTCAATAGAGAGTCGGGAATCAATGAGAAACCGGAATTTTCTAAGTTGGATATCTAAAGCTTTACGTTTAGTTTGAATGTGTTTTTTCCACGTTAACTTTTTATCTAGGTGTATACCAAGATATTTCGCCTCGTCCTTTTGGTTTATTTCAGTGTCATTTAATTTGATAGGAGGGCATGTTTGACGATTTAATGTAAATGTAACCTGCCCAAATTTCGACTCGTTTGCTTTTAGGCATTTAGGCCTTTTTGAAGAATTAATTATGCGTTTTCGTGGTTTTTGTCTACAGCAAATGCAGCTGTATCATCTGCAAAAGTCCCAATGATGACAACTTCAGACTGGGGAAGGTCGAAAGTGTAAAGTAGGTAAAGTGTGGGTCCCATAATGCTACCTTGGGGAACTCCTGCAGATATTGTATTTAAATCGCTTATATCACCTTCTTCTTTAACAAAAAATAAGCGGTTTTGTAGGGAGGACTTGATAAATAAATTGAAATTTATAGGGAGTATTTTTTTGAGTTTGAATAGTAAACCATCATGCCACACTTTATCGAAGGCTTGGGATATGTCTAGAAACACTGATGTGCAGTACTGTTTTTTCTCAATTGTTTCATGAATAGTTTCAACTAAACGATGAACTTGTTCTGTGGTCCCGTGTTGTTTTCGATTCAATAATGGGTGTCAGTCGTTTAAGAAAAAAAGACTCGAGCACCTTCGAAAAAAGGGGCAGCAAACTTATTGTTATTTGTGCAACTTTCCATTGGATTATAACGAAGCAGTGAGTTATGCAAGCAATGTATATATATGTAGGTTAATAGCGTTATACCTTTTTCTGGCAGTTCTTTTTATGCCTTTGCTGTGACTAATTCATATCCTGGAGCTTTATTTTTTTTTTAATTTGCTGATAACGTTATAAACTTCAGATTTTGTAATTTTTTTTATTGGTAAATCAAGTTGGTGGGTTTCATTTAAAATTTTTTTTTATTTGATCGAGATCTTCATCATTATTTTCTACCTATAATTAGTGCATTAAATATTGATAATGTTGATGGTTTAATTTTCCCCAATAATGATTCTGTTTGCCTCGCACTGTTCAAGTCGGCATATACGTTTTTTCAACATTTTATTTTAATTTATTTCGGTATAGCGCTAATTTACCGATATCGGTAGAAAACTAAGAAAAATAACAGATTTGCGGTAGAGATCAAAAATTTATTTTTACAATTTTATTACTTTTTTTTTGCGTTGAAAACTTTTGGGCAAATAAGTTCAAAGAGCCTTCCCCTCCATCTATCGCAGGCGTTTTTTTCTATGAAAATATTTGTGAGCAAGCAACATCGTCTGTTCATTGGAAAATACAGCCCAAAGACCATGAGTCATTCAATTGAAAACTGCTTTTTTGTGATTTGTTTACAATTTTCTGTCCGTCCCGTATCTACTTGTTTATTTACATTTCTCTCACTGACATCTGTGGGTTTTGTGTATGACCAAAGTGTAATTCCAGCAAATATTTCAAACGTATTCGTGCTGCACCATATGAGTGTTACTTTGATTAGTGGTCTTAAGTAGTCAACCTTGTCAGCGTCTGTCTGACTGTCCGTCCATTTATTTATCGCTTATTCATGTGTATGTACACATTTATGTTTTATTGAGTGAGTGTGTTTGTATTGGAGCTTAATTACTTAATGGAATGTCATTTAAATTCCTTATAAATACCTGTACAACGTCTGCTGTCTACTTACCTGTACAATCAAATGTTCATTCGTAAGAAACTTTGTTCATTTCTTCCCAAGAGTTAGTTGAGCTTGTGCCAACCATTCTGTATGGATTTTGTCTATTAGAAAACGGATTTTTTGTTTTTTTTTTTTTCATTTTGTTGTTAGTGAACAAAAATTTTAGAATAAAAAATTATTAATGTACAAATTAAATAGAAACTCCACCCAGTTTCTTTTTACGTTTTTTGTTAAACAAGTGATTAGAATTTTCGAATTTGTAAGTTGAATTGTGGAGCAGTTTTAATTTAACAAGATTACAGTAGATTTGATTGGATTTCACTGATTGGAATAATAGAAATGTTATTGAACGATTTTTTGTGTGTGGGGTTTTTTTTTTTTTTTTTTGTTCCGATCGAAACAAAGCTAAATAATTTCTTTTATTGTCTTGTCTGTTTCTGGTTTTATTATTAATTGTACGATTTCAACAAGGAAATTGCTTATCAGATTCAATAACAATAATTTTAAATTTATGTTCGGATAGTTTAAAAGAATTTCAGCAATTATCCGTCTAATGCATTTGTTGGAAATAGAAAACATAATCTAAAAAGCTTACTGGGTTTTTAACAAGGCCTCTTTGTTGACGAAGAAATCCGGTTTTTGTAAGGTGGGTTTTCATATTTGGATTGTTTTGGAGTTGCACCGTTCATTGAAAAATGCAGACAGGTGTTTAGGACATTAAATATACGCCTCGAAACTGTTAGCCAAAGACAAGTGGTCGAAATTCGATCACCGGGCGAATCTGTTTTTAATAACTCTTTGAATTAAGTCCAAATAAATACATATAATTAAGCCAATTAAACGGAAGATTCTATATTATCATATTATCATATTTTTTTCTTCTCTTTTCAGGTAAGTTTTCTTCACAAGAAAAGGCTTTCCTTAACCTTTACCTGCAACTCTTTCATAATGAACCTTTTTTAACGAGCATTTTAGCGTCGGAGTCTAAAAGCCTAAACCTCTCTAATTTCATAAAGAAAAAACACTAAGAACGTGTGTGAACAGTATTGCAAACGTTTTAAAATGTTTGCCACGCCCATAAAAAACGCCACATATGCTGTAGTGTACGCCGTTTGTTGTCCAATATTAAAGACTAGTTTTCGCCAAGTGGTCGAAATTCGACCATTATTTTGTATGCAAATATGAAGAAAATATACAAACAGGTATAAATGATTTTACATATTTAGGCCCTTTTTTCAACTTACCGATAGCTAAAGGTAGGATTTTATCGGCCGCATAAAAAGTGTTCTTTTATTGCACTTTACTTTAACCAACCAGGTAGGATGAACCTTAATTTACTTTATCGCTCCCTTAAGGTCAAAGTTAAGTTTAAAAAATGAAACACTTTTTGTAAGGTCGGTTAAAGTCTACTTTTAGCTATCGGTTAGTTGCAAAAACGGGCCTTAGAGCATTTGTTTTTTTTTTCGTCTTAGTGGACCGATTTTGCGATGGTCCAACCTCCGTTCTATAGGTTATCTTTCACTCAAGTCCGTGAATGTTTAATTTAATTTTGTACAGGGAAGAATAATTAGTATTGTGGTAATTTTGTTGAACTATTTATGGTTTTCAAACCAATTTTTTTATATTTTTAATTAGGCTTAAGTTCATCAAATTTAATTTTCACTAAATTATTTTTATGAAGAAAGTCTGAGTTCATACGGCTCATGTCTTATTGACAAGATTGCTACTTTATAGGCGAGAGGGACGAGGGGAAAAGAAACGAGTACACAGATGCATGTACTGTCTTTACGTTTTGCTTTTTCATTTGTTGTTTAATTTTGTTATTGTTTTTAATATTAAAAAAGCATATGTCGTCAACATGACATGAATCATTTTAATGCCAATTCATGTTCAAAGAAGAAAAAGAAAGAATCTTGTCTATAAGACATGAGCCGTATGAACTCAGACAAAGGAATTTTACAACATGAAAATTAATTAAAATTGTCATTGATAATCATTCATTCTTGACTGACCTGAGATTCGAACCCAGCCGGCTGGTTTCCCTGACATGTTTCGATCGCTACCACTCGATCTCCTCAGAGGGATTTGTCGTCTTATGCTGGGTACACACAGTGCAAATTACATGCAATCTGCTTCAATGCAACCTCAAAATATCAAAGCGTTTTGATGTTGATGCTATCTGGAATGAATTTAATTCACTAGATTGCGTAAATGCGTTGCATAGTGTGTACCCAGCATTACACTCGCAGCCATCGACGACTGCTGACGTCAATAGTCAAACATCAATCCTTAAACCAAATTGTATTTTAACCTTTGGTAGAACGAAATTTGCTCTTTTGAATGATTATCCATTTTTAATTGATTTTACATGTTTTTCCTTTACCTAATAATGGAAGAATTATTAACTAAACATGGCTTGAACCAAGAAAATATTGCATGATTCTTGTCCAAGCCAAAATTTAATTATTCTCAATATATGTGTGGCTTGGTTTAAGCAAAATGTTTCTTTATTAAAGAAAATTTTACTAGATACGAACAAAATAAGTTAAAATTAAGAAATTATTTTTAGATTGTGGATTTTCTTGTTTTAAGAAACGAAACTTATTACTTTAGAAAATAAACTTTTTATCCGTGTAAGTTCAAAAATATAAAAAAAAATTAAAAAGTGCCTATTGAAAATCAAAAAAGGCACCAAAAAATTTCCTCTTATAGTTTCTCAATCACTCTGGACTCTGCATGTTGAATTTTCTGTTACTAGGTTCAGTATTAAAAGAAATTAAAGTACCAGTTGCAGAACAAAAAGTACCAAAAAGATACGTCCTACAGGTTCTCAATCACTTAGAACCTTTCATTTTTAATTGTATGTTTCTAGATCCAATACTAAAACGGGAATTTAAAAAGTTCCAGTTAAAGAACAAAAAAGTACCACAATACTCCTACTTAAAGATTCTCATCTTCTTTGTTTCTATGTCAAAATTTAACGAAAATTGAAAAAGTACCAGTTAAATAACGAAGAAGTGCAAAAAGCTTCCCCTTACAGATTCTTATTCACTGAGGACCATGCATATTAAGCTTTATGTTTCAAAGTCAAATATAAAGAAAATTCAAAAAGTACCATTTGAAGAACAAAAAGTGCCAACAATTTTCATCCCATGGGTTCCCATTCACTTAGCGCCCTGCACCTTTAATTTTATGTTTCTAAGTTCAATATCATAGAAAACTCATTTCCCCTTTTTGATACGTTTTTTTCTTCCAAAGTACCAAAAAAAGAACCCCTTAAGCGCTCGTATTTCGAAAAAGTAATAAATTTATGCCCCGGTAGGCTAGCTGGTAGTGAGTTAGACTATCAGCGCCGGGATTGCGGATTCGATTTCCGCCAGGGACTCTGGCTTCTTTCCTGCAGACAAGCGTAGAGCTTCGCGGGGTTAGCTTAGGGAATTAAATAAAATATAAACTAGTGTTCGCCTAATGTTCAAAATTCGACCATAAATTTTTTTGCACATATGAAGAAAACATAGCACATCTAAGTATATACATAAGTGCTGGGATACTATCGATATTTATCGATAGTTCAGATTTCTCTATCGATATATCGATATTACTATCGACTGAATGTTTGTACTTGTGCAGGAAAACTTTAATTATTTTTTTATAAGGCTACAGTTCGTTTTTTTATCACTTATATTAGAGCGACTCATCAAAAAAGTGCTCGATGTACCCTACTAAAAATTTTTTTAAATAGGGCAATATGGGTATCAAATTTTTTCTTTTACCAAGTACGTCATCTTTGTATGTAAATATTTTAGATTTTTGCAAATTAGATGCATTTTACACGGTGCTCTGGAATATATATAAATGCAATTTTGTAGTAACTCTAATATGAAAGCGGATTTAGTTTCTAGATCATGTATGGATGAAAATAGGACTGACGAAAGAAAAAAAAGAAATGATCCACGACTTAATTTTTTTTAATTTGCGAAAAAAATATCCCGCCAAAAAGTCGTGGATCATTTCTTTTTTTCTTTCTTTAGCCCTATTTTCATCCATACATGATCTAGAAACTAAATCCGCTATCTTATTAGATATACCCAATTTGTATATATTGGTAAGGAAACAGATTCTCAAATTAACAAAACATGCAAAAATAGACCCCTTTTCAAAATGGTCCAGCTCACGAGAGGTCAAAACTGGAGCCGAAATATTTAAAATGTCTTCTTAAAAAAGTCCAAGGTTCATTTTTAGGAGCGTACATCGGCACGAATTTTGATTCCATACAACTTGAGTCGCTTCCATACAACTTGAGACGCACGTTATTTTAGATGGCAGTTTTTTAAAAACTGATAAGTACCTTTCTGAAGGAACCGAAGTAACAGGGACTACAAGATATTCCATTGCAACTTTAAAAAATTTTTTAAACTCAAAAAGGTAATCAATCTAGCGGACTTATCCTCTAATGGTCGTTCATTGTTTTGTCCTATGCTTGCAATTGCATTTTTTTACATCATTACAAAAATATTTGGCATTTCAGTCCCTATATAAATATGTAAAAATTTCGACTTAAAGGCCTTTAATTAGCAGTAAAAAGCACTGCTAAGCAATCCATACCACTTGCCATTCTTGTTGTTTGTATTCGTTGCTGTAATTCAGCGCGAATTAATAATAGCAATTAAAAATTTGCGTCAAAAAACTGTGTGTGTATAGCTGCTGTTAGATGTCTTCATATCTATATTTTAAATAATAAAAATATCGATATTTATATTTTTCCTATCGATTTTTTCGATATTTTAAGACTATCGATAATATCGATAGTCTATCGATAGTTTCCCAGCACTAATATACATATGAATTTACATGTTTCGAGTATTTATTTTTTCCGTCTTAGTGGATCGATTTGGCGAGGGACCAACTTCCAGTTCATATTTTATCTTCTATATGAGTTAATTTAATTTTATAAGTTCAATATAAAAAATATCAATTGAAAAACAAAAAGTATCAAAAAGTCTTCTTTATAGATTGTCATGCACTCAGAACATTTCATGTTTAATTTTATGTTTCAATGTCTAATATTAACGAAAATTAATCAAATTACCAGATGTAGAACAAAAAAGTACCATAAAGCTGCTTTCACAATCAAAAAAACATTTTCACTTGGTGTTCATAATAGAGCAACAATTTCTTTTGTAACTAAACACATTTTGCATCAAGAAACCGTTTGCAAATGTTAGCCACAACAATATTTTGCATTTATTTTTATTTTTGTAAACAATTTGTTAAAATTTTCATTCAAAACTAAATAAAATTATTTTTAACGTCAGAAACAATTTCATACAAATTGTTGCTGAAGTTCTAGTTGACTCAACTTTAGTTGCATTTTTAAAAAAATTTTAGTTACATTTTTGTTTTCAAAATGAAAGGAAAATATATGAAATACTTTGAGAAGAAAAAAGATAGAAGAAAAAACGAAATTGTTTTTTTGATTGTGAACGTAGCTTAAAGCTCCCTCTTATACATTCTTATTCACTCAGAACCATGCATGTTTATTTTTTATCTTTGTAGGTCAAATATTAACAAAAATTCAAAAAGTACCAGTTGAAAAACAAAAAGTACCAACACTATTCACCTTATAGGTTCTCATTCACACAGTAACCTGCACCTATAATATTATGTTTCAGTTCAATATTATAGAAAATTTAAAATTTAACACACGAAGCACGGAAAAATAATGGAAAGAAACTTTATTTCTCGTTTTTTCCTTTTTTAAACTTTTTTCACCGCATAGAGGTTTGGTTGACAAAGTAATAAGATACAAAGAATGCTGACGAAGGCCGTAGCGAACCAGAAAATGCATTACATTATGCTGGTATCTAATAGTCGTATAAATTTTCTTTACAATTTACTTCATTGCTAGCCAAAGGATAGCTAAAGTAAGCCTCGTAACAGAAATATACAAACGAAAATTCTGATAGTGCTTAGAAAATATTCCTGGAAAGTATTGAAGGAATAAGACAATTAAAGTATAAAAGCTTTTAAAAATTTTAATTTGACTTAGAATACACATTCGAATAATATGAAAAAATGTATATAATAAATGTTACTCACCATGAGAAATAAATTCCCAGATTCTATTTAGTAATAAATTTATATTATTATTTTTGAATCAGTTACGAATGAGATATAATTTTTTTATGGAGTGGCTGAAAAGTTCCAAAATACAGGTTTTATCCGACTCCCTAAAAGAGACGAATTTCGAAAAAAAAAGTCGGACACCATATTTTTTTTTTTAATAAACAACGTTGAGTATTAATTATTTTTGTGTACCTTTTAGTTTAGGAGTTACGAGGTTAGCGAATTTATACTTTTTTAACATTTTTCAATACCTAAACATTTGAGTTTGTTCAAAATACTGTCTTTGCAGATCGACTTGCCGAGAGACCAACATCCGGTCCACTTTTCAACTTGTTAACTTAAAGGCCCAACCATAATATTCATAGTCTTGTTTAACCTACTGTCAAAAATTAACAAAAAGGGTGTGTGTGAAACGGTAGCAAAGTCTACGCTTATGTCAAAATTTATACTAGCCCCCAGGGCTAGTGAAATTTTATTCACCTCAACAGTGTCAAAAATTTACTTCCATGAGTACTTTGCTACCGTTTCACACACAGCCAAAGTCTCAAATATATTTAAAAAAGCAAAAACAAAATCAAAAACATTTAAGTTCGTACGGAATGTGCGATCAGTTTCGCACTTTGCTTAAGCAAATGACAGATTCACAGAACTTAACAAAAAGTTTCTTTAAGTTCAATATAGTTTGCCTCATATCATTTACATGTATTCGCACATTTGCTTAAGCCATTATGCACATCATGGTTGGGCGTTAAGGCTCTGCAATGATGAATCAGTCAGTCGCGAACGTTACAATTTTATAGAAATATCGTTACCTTAAACACAAAAGTCCCTTACTAGCCAAAAATTAGAAATCAACTTTTTCACTGAATCGGATGTATTGCAATCTTTCGATCAAAATTTTCGATTTAATTATCAAAAAACAAAATGCCCTATCTACAAAAGACGATACGATAAAAACTAGAAGACCTACACACAAAATCAATGTAAAATCGTCGAAAACAAGGTTGATTTTACTGTTTTTATAGTTACTTCATGTAAATTTAACATGATTTTACAACAACTTGGGAACGATATTTTTCTTTAAAAATAACTATAAATAATGTAATTTTAAAATGCAGTAAAGTTAGAGCAAAATGTCATTTATACTGAAATAACAATCCGAATCACGTTGAATGAAAGTTATATCAAGTTGAAACAACGTGAATTTCATGTAGAATCAAATTGGTTGGAGTGTGATATAACAGTGTGAAGAAGCCTTAGAGAAAACATATGCATTTATTTAAGAATAATTTAAAACACTAACCCTTGTAACACATGTTTCACTCATTTTGTTATCCCCTTTGCTAACAGAAGCATCTGCAGAATGGCCCGATATGGTTTTCGTCATCATTTTACTTTGAAAACTCGATGTACTATTAAACTAAATAATTTAAATTAAAAGAATACGGGAATTGTCTTTTCTTTTTATAACACATTATAAGTATGTATGCATGTTAATTTAACAAGATAAACTTTTGATTTTAATATAAAACAGGTTTTTATAGATTCAATATTGAACAATGATATTTTAACAGTGAATAATATTAAATAAACGTGATTTAAGGTTATTTTAATATTTTTTATTTAAAATTAATATAAAATAATGATAAATTTAAATACTTTATAGGAGTTTACCATGATTCTCAATCAACATTTCGCCATGTTAATTTAACATTGGTATTTTGTTCTGTGTGTAAATAACAGTTTGCATAATGTGCAACATTGTCAATTGTCAAAACCAAATTAAAAAAGTTTAAGGCATTTTATCACTTTAAGGGACATTATTATAAAACTTGGCGTTAGCTGTTATCCGACAGTTAACAGACGTTTTTTGACAGATAACACATGACAGATAACACATTATTATCTGTCAATTTAATCTTAACTTTAGCTAACTTCAAGTTGTAATAATGGCCCTAAATAGTTTTTGCTTCTCCTGTTAAATTTGCAAAATATTAGATAGGACCTTTTGCGTTTTAGGTGACGATAAACATATGTCTACGTATATTTGGATGTACGATGGCGGCTCAGCATTGATTGCTGCTAAAATTTTAGTGTGACAGTCATTGATAGCAAACATTGTTGTGAATTAAAGAGAAAATGCAAACAAGTGAATTTCGTGTACTCATTAAAAATTATATTGCAAAAATTGATGAATTAGGCTATGAACTGCTCCCTAATCCGCAATATTCTCTAGCTTTAGCCCCGAGCCATTCTTTCTTGTTTGTAAACCCGAAGAAATAGATCGGCGAAAATAGATTTGACTCGAATGATGAAATTATCACACAAACACAAAAATGCCTATCTTGTTTTGGAAATATAGAGCTGAAAACAGACAACGTTGAAAACCCTGTGTTTAATTTAAAAAGTTACAGACTAAAAAGAACAATATTTACTAATTTACTTAACCTTCCTCGCTCAACTAAATGTTTTGAAAACTTATTAAGTTGTTTGTTTTTTTTTTTTTTTTTTTTTTTTTTTTTTGTTGTTGAGATAAATTTTCTTAATTCTATTTTGACTCATTTTAAAATATTTCGTAAAAGGGCAGACAGTTAAATAAAAAAAATTTAAAACGCACATTAATAATAAATTAAAATAAAATCCAAATAAATGTCAACTTATAAATTTTATTAAAATAATAAAATAATAAAAACGGCAAATAAAGAACAACATTGCAATAAAAGATGACAAATAACCGAAACAACAATAAAATGAATTAAATAGTGACAGAAACAACCAGCCAGAAGAGAGCAAAAACTATATAAAATGTTTAACAAACACATTAAATACTACAACAAAAAAAAAAAAAATACAAGTGGACAGACGGACAAACAAATAACATTTACAACTTTATTTAAAGGAGAAAGAAATTAAAATGAAAACATTTTTAATGGTCATAAATTAACCCCTAACAGAATTTAGAAAAATGTATTTACTTACTTGGTTAAAATGAAATAAAAATTAAAGTCGAGCACGCCCCTGAACACTCACTGGGACAAGAAATTAGATACGTTCGCATGTATTTCTAATTTAAAAGATACAAAGACACAAAAAATATTCCCCAACACACGAACAACCTACCATCTTTCCATCTGTACAAATAATACCGACCCCAACCGAACATTCACTTATTACCCCAAATTAATCAAAATTATTAAAAGAGTAAAAGTAACTAAACAACCCAACCACTACACCCTAGATAAATTATTTGTTGCGAATAAATAAATACGGGCAAACATGCAGTAAAAGATGCGTAACTGTAGATAAATATTAACAAATGGTTAAATCAAATTTCTACCGCACGTTAAGCACACACACACACACACTTTTCGGTGTAGAGAAATAAATTTGTTGTCGGTGCTTTCCTTTCGGCAGACACTAAAAGTCACATCGTATATGTCATCAGGATATCAAGAAGGATTACGAAAAACCAAAGGAAGTTTCCATTTGTGATTTATTGACGTGTATTTTTATTTGTATTATTTGTTTTTTAAAAGTGTTAAAGAACAAACTGGAAAGCATTAACGGGCCTAATACCCGAAAGTGTGTAGGAAAGTTTAATGCCGTTGCTATTAGAACTACCGCGGTACTGCTTAATTTTGACCTGATAATTGATCCCGCCGTCATGAAGTTCAAAGATACAAATAATTTCAAAAGATGTGTCTGTCTTCACTGTAGCTTAGAAATTAATTCCATTGGCTTAACTTCTAATTTTTGCTATCACCAATTTCCAAAATGCTAATGCCATTAAATATTAAAGATACTGGATATTCATAAATTATCACTAACAGACCTGTCGCAGAAATCAATTCCGATCGAAAGTGGAAGTGATTTCGTATCTAATCACTTCCACTTTCGATTTCGTATCTAATCATCGAATTGATTTCGATCGGAAATGATTTCTGTGACAGGCCTGTAAGTGTTAACTTTTTTAAGTACCTATTTAATAGGGTATTCATTCGGTTAACCGTCAACCGGTTAACCGACTAATTACTACCCGATTAACTGATCGGTTAATTTCAAATTGGCTTTTTTCGATTAACGATTAAACCGGTTAATTTCAGTCGATTAACCGATTAACCGAAGTAACAAAATTTACAATATTTTGTAGCATTATAACATATTTTTTTGTGTGTTTTTAATTATTTGTTTTGTCTCATATACAAAATGTATTTGTTTAGAAAATATTTTTTCATACAAACAAAGAAGGTGTTCAGTGATTTTCATTTTAACCCATTTTCCGCCGACCAATGACTTAAATTACATTGTTTTTCAATGTTTTTTTTTATCTTCTTCATCGATCAACAGGAATGTGGCGAAAAATGGGTTAAATATATGATTGCCAATACCTTTTTTTTGTTTCACGTACTTTTTATATATTTGTGTTTAGGTATTTGTTTTTTATCATATTTTCTCATATCAGTCTTTTAACAGAATTAAGCGAAACAATGAGAAGTGTTAAAAATTTTTAAAAACTCTAATGGCATAATGGAGTATTTTATATGTTAAGAAAAATCCTGGAAAAATACTGAGATATTAGATATTCATCTACGATAAGTGAAAGAATTGTTTCCAAGTCAACTTTTGTCAAAACTTAAGAAAAGAATCGCTTTAATCCTAAACATTTAAACCAAATTATTTTTCTAAATGATTATTGTATAAGATGTCCTTTAACTATTGAAATAACTAATAAAATTATCTCAGTTTATTTTTGAATAAATACGTAAATATTTTCTGGATTCACAAGGTAGTCATAAAGTCTTATGTCTTAAAATAATTACAGGAAATATATATCGTCGGCTGAATGTGCAAACCACTTTTTATTTAAATTGAGATTTTGATGCCGTGTGGTAGAGAAAAATACGCCTCGTCAACCAGCATGTAGTTTTTCTTCTATTAAAGTCTTGAAGTGTGTAAAACTGACTGTAATTTTAATTTTCTATCAAGCTTCTAATAGGAAAAATAAATAGTTTTTTGTCTCTCCTGTAAAATGTGCTAAAAGTGAGTTAGCAGGTTTGCATATTTAGCCAACATTATGACTGCTGTAAGCTACCGCTTATAATAGAGATTTCTACTATACAGTTATGAAGAATCAATGAACACAGCATTACAATTTTTATTTTGTTTGAAACACAACAATATTTATTTTAAACAAATTTAAATATTTTTCAGTTTATTTTTTAGGATATTATGACAATATGACTTGATACCACACCTTGCGCATTAATTGAAAAATGCATATTATTCGTTTTAGTTTAAGAATTGTTATGTTTGGTATGTTATTGTTTTTTTTTACTTATAAACTCCAAATAATAAGCAATTAATGCATTTTTATATATTGAAATTACTTAATTTATAAAAAACTTTATTAATCGGTTAACCGATCAAAAACAAAATTAACCGATTATTAACCGATTAAACCAAAACCTCGGTTAATTAACCGAGCGATTAACCGATTAAAGCAAAAGGTCGATTAAATGAATACCCTACTATTTAACCTAATAACCGGCTACCGCGGTAAATTTTTCAGCTTAAAAATGGTCACAATCCTTTCACTATTAAAATATGGCGATGTAATTTGAAGTCGTCGTTATTTAGGTTTAAAAAGGCATTACAGTACTTTTCGCTTATAGTCACATCCTTTAGTTGCAACCATAACGTGGACTATATCGCTAATGTGACTATAAGGCTAATTCATATATATGCCACTATGAAGCATATAACCGAAATCGAATATAATCAAGTTGTGTGAAAAAAGGAAATAAAAAATTCATATAAATTACACCGACATCAGGCTTATATTTTAACAACAGAGTTGTATACTGTTTAAAAAAGTAGTTAAAATAATAGCAAGATATGATACCAACGGCAAAAACTAATTTTTTACGAGTAGAGAGTTGATGACAAAAATTAAATGATATAATTCATTCTTTCTTTGCATTCATTTTTGATTCGAAAACTAAAAAGAACTTAGTAAATTTTGCTAATGTGACTATAACGCCATTAAATTGCTTTACTTTTTCCTTTGACTACTGTTGATAAATTGCATATATGGTAAATGTGCTTATATTGCTAAATGGACTAAAACGTTAATACTTTATATTAAATTAACTTAAAGCGGCAAAATAAACAGATAAAATGGACTATATCGCTTATGTGACTATAAGCGTAGTGACTATAAACGAAAAGTACTGTAAATAGAAAACAAATTAAGGGACGATGTTGATTTTGAATAAAACACAAATTATTGTGAATGAATTTAAAGGAAGACACAAAAAATATAAGTTTTAGCTACAGAGTTGCAATAAAATAGAAAAGATAAGCTGTGATATTAATTTAAGTTGTGTGTTTAATTTAATTATATGTTAAATGTTTTATGTTTTATGTAAGCTGTGTAACATTCAATGTATAATTTAATGTGAAAAACTACTTAGTAATTGTAAGTTTATTTATTTTGTTGTTTTCTAATTTTGTAATAAAATATTGTTTTTTATTAAAAAAATTTTTAAAAAAATATTAAATAGACAACCCCTTAAGATGTCAACAAATAATTGAAGCACAGCCGCGAATAACGATTTAAGTTACAAAATAATAATTTTTCAGGAGAGCAAAAAAACGTTTTTTGACAAGCAGCATTATTTGTTTTAAAAATTTTTTTTTTCTATTATTTTGAATAGTGATAATAAAAACTTTAATGCAAAAGGCTTTTAAAACATTATTCCGCACTGCAAAACCATTTCATTTTCATCATTATGTTAGTAACTTGCAATGTTCTTCCACTGGCTGACACTTTGTACGCCATTTTGAAGGCGTTAAGGTGCATAGTTTTGGTTGATTTGATGTTTAAACTGTGTAAGAGAGTAAAGTCAACGTTTATCTGCAAAAAAACAGTTTTTGCAAAATGTGGCGTTCACAACGTTTTTCGCGGCTGTGCTTCAATTGACGAAACGTTGGGAGAAACATGTAAAAAAAGGTTTTTATTTACATTAATACATTAGGCCCAATAAGCATAACAAAAACTTATATATAACAAATTATTGTTATTTCTTTTTATTATGATAATTTTGGTAATGGTCAATTATGTATGGGAAAAAATATCGGCCAAATGGCCGCCGCGGCGGCACACCTCCATTCGATGATCCAAATTTTCGATGACGCTGTGGCGTAATTGAGGTTATATGCCGTTAATGTGCCGAATTATCTCATCCTTTAGATCTTAAATTGTTTTTGGTTTATCGACGTAAACCTTTTCTTTCAAATAACCCCAAAGAAAGAAATCCAACGGCGTCAAATCACATGGTCTTGGCGGCCAATTGGCATTGCCGCGCAAAAGAGCCATTGTTTCGTTAGCTGTGTGGCAAGTGGCACCGTCCTGTTGAAACTACATATCGTCTACGTCCATATCTTCCAATTCGGGCCATAAAAATTTCGTTATCATCTCACGATAGCGAACACCATTCACAGTAACTGCCTGACCGGCCTCGTTGCGGAAAAAATACGGCCCTATGATGCCGCCAGCCCATAAACCACACCAAACAGTCACTCTTTGTGGGTGCATTGGCTTTGCTACAATCAATCTTGGGTTATCATTCGCCCAAATGCGGCAATTCTGCTTATTGACGAATGCTCTGAGGTAAAAATGTGCCTCATCACTGAAGATGATTTTCTTCGAAAATTGATCATCCATTTTCATAATAAGCCAGAATAACTTTTACGCGTTGCTCGATTGTGTATCTTTCCATGGTTCAAATTGAGTTAGTCTTAAATTGAGAAATTTCAAATGAAATGCAGAAAAAAAACTTGATGTTTAGGTGTGAGGCATGAGGGGCGTTACCTGGTTTCACTGCTGGCAGCACAACTTCATCCTTAATCGACCCATTATACTTTCCTAAATAATAAACTAACCTTATTATACTTGCTACTTGCGTCCATTTCTACTGCGTATAAAAAACATTTTGACCTAAAAATTTTTGGTTGAAAAAATTCTATTGAATAATTTTATTTTTACTTTTTTAGAATTTCTATGATTTTTTTAAACAACAAAAATTGTTTGTTTACTAGCTTCATAAGCTTCTTAATTTATAACATTATAGATAGTTCAAAATACTGAGCCCTTACCGCAAGAAAAGCTTAAGCGACATAATTTTCAATTTTCGTTTTTTTATACCCTTCACCACAGGTGTAAAAGGGTATATATAAGTTTGTCATAACGTTTGTTATTTCCACAATATTGATTTTAGACCCCATAAAGTATATATATTCTGGGTCCATATGAGAAGAGAAGTTGATTTAACGATGTCTGTCTGTCCGTCTTACGTTTGATATGTGTTTTCCGGATAATCCAGCCATGATAGCGGCTAGGTTGTTTTACATTTATCTTACATACAGTCCACCATTTCTTGCTATTGAAATTCAGCCAGATAGGTCCAAAAATGACGTAGATATGAGCAAAAAACCACGACTACCACTAAATTTTTCCAAAAATCCCTTGTTGTTGTTGTATTTTTTTTATTTCTGTATATCTTGAGAACGGCAAGAGCCAAAGTTTCCAAATTAGGTACACACATTTAGGCTGCCAATACACACCATCCTACAAAATGTGGGCGGGATTGGAGAAGTGGGCGTGGTACCTCCCGTACCAAAAAAATTAAAAATTTTATAAAAACCTAGATTTAAGGGCTATTTAGTTTTTGTCTAGTTGCTCTGTATTCTGCTCGCACAATGGTGAAGGGTATATAAGATTCGGCACAGCCGAATATAGCACTCTTACTTGTTTTTTAATAAATTACTTTTTTGCCAACACTTGCATTTTCTCCTAAAATATCATGGCCGCATAAGGTACCGTTGCGATTTTATATCAAAAACAATTTTATTTTAAACGACAACCTTCATACAAAATTTTTATGAAATAAAATAAACAAAAACCTCCATCTGTAAAATTTGGTTTTTGTCGCTTAAGCATTTTTTCGACGTTTTGTTATCTCTATATGCCAATATGCAGGGTTGCATTTCTTCACTGAACCAAAAATCCAATGAAAATGTACGTTAAGCAACCAAATTACGTTTATTAAAATATTTTCGTTGGCTGAACGAATTATTCGTTAATATAATGAAAATTTTATTTTTATTAGGTATTATTTTCATTATATTAACGAATAATTCGTTGAGCAAACAAAAATATTTAAATACACAATTCGTTTGTTGACGTACAATTTCATTGGATTTTTGGATCAGTGTTCAATCAGCTAAAAACAGTTGCTACGCTAGTTTAAATAGTCAATAAGATTTCTAACTATTAAGGAACTATTTTTTAGTTTCTGTTCTATTAGTTCCAACTTTAGCTATGATTTCTGAATATGTGCCATTAAAACTTAAGTAGATAAATAATTAGTTAAAAATTTTGGTAACTGTGGGCATGGTTTGCTTCTAAAATACAAAATTTAGGCAAATATTTGCGCATTTACAAACCCAACGTCACGTTTATTTAGTAACTAGCAAACATTCAAGTCGAGGGCTTTACAATAATTCATTTCGTAAAATAACGTCGTAATACTGCGAAGAAAATACAGTTTTATGAATACAATTTTAAAAAGATATAAAAGATTTAACATAATAAAAAAATGTGTTAAAGCGAATAGTTCTGCATCATCAACTCCTTAATCGCACTTTTTTATTTATGATGTTTTTAGACCACTGATATTCAGTATTCGTATTAAGACGAAAATAATTTTTTTATAGCGAAGAAAAAGTGAAAATGTCTTTCTTCTGAAAAGTCTTTAGCCTAAATTTCGCTTAAGTCTTCCAAATCTACGCGCCATAGTTTGGCCATTTATCACATTTAATCATTAGTCAGTTGAGGGTGGGCGATTATTTGACATGTTGAAAATTTTTGCGTACGAGTTCGAAAAGTATTTAAATAAAACGCTTAGTAACAACATACAAAATTCATAAAATACAGATATGAATAAACGAAATTTAGGAAACATTTATGATTATGTATATTGTATGTTTGTTCATGCGGCAAATGGTTGTATGCCGCTAAAAACGCTGCTGCCGTTAAGGCTGCCTCAGCTGCTTCTAATACAACACCCATCAAACTTGATTTTTTTTTTTTTGTTTTTTCTTTTTAATAAATGAAACGAAATAAAATGGTCTTATCACAAGAAACTCCACTGGGGAGCCATAAATCGCCTAGAAAATAGTTAAAAGCGTAAAACAGAGACTAAAGCTGGCAGTTTTATCTAAAATCAAACTGGCAAAAAATTTTGGTGTGTTTATTTTTGGCTTGTGTGTTGGAACAAAGACTGTGATGTAGTGTTTGGTTTTACTGCTGCTCCTGCTTACACGCTTCCTCTCTAGCTGAGGAAGAGGAGAAGCAGCAACAAAAACAACAGCGGCAGCTTAATAATTTTCAAGATATTTCGGGTATCATGTGGTGCGACAAACGCTTGTACTCTGGACTCTGTTGCTATGACTGTGTCTATGTATATGGAAGCGAGCGAGTGTTGTGACTGAGTGTTTGGTGTTGGCAAATTTACAATTTGTTAGAAATAAAATGTATTCAAATCCATTTCGTTTATTTTTTTATTTTTTTTTTTATTATAAATCACTTCATATTTTTTATTCAAATGTTTATTATTAATAATAAAACACGCAATCGTTGTGATTTCTTTTGAGGGAAACAAAAACTATTAATATTTGAGATTTCAAAAGTCTTAAAAGTATTAGATTTGTGCGAATTTCTAACAAAAAGGGGTTTAACAAATGAGTCATTAAACTTTTTTTGTTTAACAATTTCAATTTAATTCAATAATTGTCTGTTAGTTGACATTATTTCCTAAATTTGTATTTATTAAACGAGGGTTGCCATATAAATTGTAAAAAAATTTCAGCTTACTCGAAGTTTGTTCCTTTAATTTTTGTGACATCTTGAGATTTTTGTAGAAGAAATGTTCAAAACTTCTAACAAATTTTATACATTTAATTCGAAAAACGTATTAATAGTTGTCTTGAAGTTTTAAGAGTTTACAGCCTGGTCCACGATGCGACCGTTAACGTTCGTTTGCAATCACAAACAGCTGATTTGCGCAGAACTTCAGCACAATAATTCGATGCACAATGCAAGCAAGCGATAACGTTACAGTTTTCATTCAAACTTGCGCCCCTCTATGAAATATAATGCGACCACAAATGTCAAAAATCACTCACTTGTGTTGTGGTTGACGATAGAGCCATTTTGTTGCATTTCTTTTATATTAATTTAAACACCAGCTATAAATGTTTTTTATAATAATCTTTCATTTAACCCACACGACTAATAAAATTTTATTTTTTTATAAAATAAATAGAATTTTTATTTTATGTATTTATTTAATCTATAGATTAAAAATCCTTATAGACATACATAAGTGCTAAAATAAGAGTACAATAAATTAAGAATTATTTTATTAGTTAATTTAAATAAACAATAACTTTTCTTTTTAGAACATCGCTACTATCAGAAAAGTCCATTGGATGATATAAACTATTAAATTTCACGCAAATTTGATAAAAGGAACTGTTTCTGTACAGATTCAATGCTGTTGACAGATTCAATGCTGTTGATATATGTACTAAAGTAAGGATCCCAAACAATTGATCCATATTCTAGAATAGGACGAACCAGAGACGTTTACAGAAGTTTAGTGATATATGGATCAGAAAATTCTTTCGACCAACGTTTCATAAAGCCAATTATCCATTTGCTTTATTAGCCATTAATGAAATGTGATCACATAGTTTTAGTTTATGATCTAATAGAATACCGAGATCAATAATATTGTGAACTTTATCCAGTAATGTTCCATTTAGATAATAACTGGTATCATGTTTTAATAAGCGGGAAAATGACATGTGTTAACATCTTTTTAAGTTTAAATCCAATAAGTTGTAATTACACCATTGAGAAAAAAGTTTAATGTAATTGATCAATTATATTGTTAAACGAATTAAAAACAGTGGAACGTGATTTCCTGAAACCACCCTGCGGGAAATTTGTGTTAATTGGTCCCACAGACTGGCCCTGGGAGTTGTGAAAATAGAACAGGTACAAAAGAAAGAACTCATGACCAGTGAAAGGAGAACCAATCATGTAACTGTTTTATGAAGAACAAAAAGGTAGAAAAAGTAATGAATTACAGTACAATCTTCACCGGTAATGTGATACATTTTTTGGACTTTCTAAAATTTGGCTCTTGAATTTAATTTTAGGACTTGTTTTATTGAAATAATAATTTATCCTTAATGACAACGTGCTTTGTTTTACAGTTTTAGAGTAACAATTAAATGTAGATGTCGAAATTGAAGTAACAGATTTTCTAAAAAAAAAAATTTTTATTTGCTGCGAAAGCTATTGTAGGCATCTAAAAAAATTGAATATGTATCAAAATATGCATTAAGAAGGCAAAATATGCGCTATAAACCTAAAAGCTGCAAAAAGGCTCTTTTAACTAAAATATGCCAAAAAAAAATGCTGCAAACGGTAAAATATGCAAAAATATGCACTAACAAATCGATGCCAAAATTTATAAAAAGCTCTAAAACGGATAAATATATTGTTTCTGCCTTCAGTAGTCGCACAAGGAAGAACATGCAATTGCATATTTCTGGTTTCCCTGGTTATCAGTCAGCAAATTATTTAGTTTTTTTGAATAGTGTCATGAAAAGGTAAAATGTGGCAATTATTTATTTTTCATAAATTATTTTAATTATATTAACCAATTTTTCGTGTGTGATTCTATCAGTCAAATTTCAATTTATAAGGTTTTTACAATAGTCGTATTACCTCAATATTTCACATACTTTAATAATAATTATAATATTTTATAAAATGTTTTTTAGAAAATTCTATTGTTGAAAAACGATGTTTTTGTTTAACGCTATGTTCTCATTTTCAGCAAATCAAGTAGCGCAGAGCTGTATTTTCATGGCTTGGATAACATGTTTTGCCGATTTTCAAACTAGCATTTAAGGAATAGTTTATGTTGCAATATAGTCATTTGCCAATGAATAAATTAATGCATAACGTTAGAAACGTAAAACCTGACTAACGACAAGTCAATAGTTATTGGGCCGGGCCGCTTATAAGAATGATAAAAAATGGCTTGTCTTCTTTCGCTAAAGTTGCCGATCGAAATCGTGCGGCAGAGATTTTATATCTGTTCTTTATTATTTTTTTTTTTTAAATTTACATAATTTACCTACAACCCTCGCACATTTTTCTTTTTTTGGGGTTTATTATAATTTTTTTAAGCCAATTAAGATTTTAATAAAGATAGCCGTAGCATTTTTTTTTTTTCAAATTATTATTTGAATTATAATAGAGACAATATGAGGGCGTTTACAGTTATTTTGGTATAAAGTAATAAAATAGAATAAATTTGTATTTAGAGATACAAAAATTATAGGACACAGAGATAAAAATTAAGTTGTATTTAAATAATTGTTATAAAAAAAAAATTGTAAAATCAAAAATATTATAAAAAAAAAATAAATATTTTTTAAATTGCACTATGTAGTGAATTAAAGGACTTTTAAGGTCACAAAATTAAAGAAGCTCAAAAACATTTGCATATATTTTTTTAATCATTTCTATTAAAATGTTTGTAGTTTTTCTTTATTTTCCATCTCGTTCAGGTCTTTATTTTTGCTACCAAAAAGCAATTAATAATACTTTCAAGTTCAAGTAAAATAAATACCATGCTGAGCAAAGTTTGTAGAAACTTTCTCACCGGAACGTATAATGCAACGTCCTGCTCTCGCCTACGGCTTCTTCATTTCCGTCCAATATTATGTACATAGAAATATTACTTTACGTATGTTAAATTTGTTCTTTAAACCATTATTTAAAAAACTTGCCGCTTTTGTTTAGGTAGCTCTGTTACATGGATACCTGTCAGTGGTGGATATTAACCACTTGGTGGCAACCAATGCAATTACCAACCGCCCTCGAGTGTGACAGCAATTTTAGAGCATAATCTGGCCATATTATCTACCTCGTGGCTTTGCAAATCTTGACGTTTCTATTAGTAACAAGTATACAACATTATTTTGAGAAGGTGAATAAAAACCATGTTTTTCTTTAATCGCCATTAAAAGAAATGAATCAAGTGTATTATTTTTATAATTTCCGAAAGTAAACAAAAACAATAAAAATTTGATTTTATTATTTATTTTTGCACTTTTCTCCATTTTTATTCTTTGTCTCTGAAGCAATTGTTATAAAAACGACTGCACAAATCCAAAATAAAAAACTACCAAAAAATTGTTAGCTGTTGCTTAACATTCCATGCGCTGAATTTTTTCCGCACGGAAAACAAAAATCTTGCTAGAAACATTTCAATTGTTTTTCACAATATAAACAAAGTACAACGCGTTCATCATTTTTTCGTATGTTCTTCACAGAAAATTTGTATACCCTTCACCGAAGGTAAAAGGGTACATATAAGTTTGTCATTCCTTTTGTAATTTCTACAATATTGATCCAATAGCGTATATATTCTGGGTCCTTATGAGTAGTGGGTTTAACGATATCCTTCTGTCTGTTGAAATGGGTTTTCCGAAGACCCCAGATATGATGGGCACCGGTTTAATATATATTTCAGTCACAGCTACTCCGCTAAATTTTGCTAATGCAAATCAGCCAGATCGGTTCTTAAATAGCTGAGATATGAGCAAAAACCCACGATCGCCTCTAATTTTTTTCATAAAATCCCATGTTCTTGTTGTCCTTTTTTATTATTTTAATAACTTCCTTTGCATTTTGTATACGCAAAAATTGCGAGCATGTACGGTGAAGTTCACTTAAGGGCGTCCGTCTGCTCTGGAGAAATTTTGGAGAACGGCGAGAGCCAAAAAGTCCAAATTAGATACAAGCATATTGGTTATCAATACACAGCGTCCGACGAAATGTGAGCGTGGAACCAAAAAGATTTTATTACATCTAAAGAACGATACTCATATAACTTTCTTTTCTTATCGCACTACGGTGAGGGTTATAAAAGATTCTCCATAGCCGAATATAGCATTTTTGCTTGTTTCATATTGAGTTTGACAACATTTCGCATGAAATACTGAACAGAGTACTAGACTAAAAGCGAAACATTTGCAAAGGCAATCTTCGCGAAAGACAGAAAGCATTATCCACAAAAAGAATACTAATGGAGGCCACAACTTTAAGTCATACTGCTCACGTACCACCAGGGGCTAATGACTCCCTGTGGTACCAGATAGGCTCGAAAATCCTCTTAAATGAGGACCAGAAGAAAAAGGGGGCTTTTTTACTCAAACCGAAAACTTTGATAGTAGAAGACTGCATACCAAATTTGGTGAGGCTAGCTTGTCGGTAAGTAAATTTTGCCATAGAATTCCATAAATTCGTCCATAGTGCAGTGCATGTCTTTAATGCGTATTACCTACCAGCAGTGGCTATCTGCCAAACTGCTAGACTTTCTTCATTAGTAATAGCGGATTAGTGAGAAAGAATGCTGATCCCATTGTTTTTGTTTTTCTTTTTTGTACAGATTTTTTTTCTGTTTTTCTTATTTGAAAAATTGTTAATATGCTAAGAATTGTTATTGCTATATGATTTCAAAAAGAATTTGAAATATAAGAGCACAGATTACGTCTTCACTTAATCACTGTCAAGAATAGACTTTAGCTGATATATTTATGGCCATTTTCTCAATGTATGGACAACCTGTCTGTTACTTAATGTCGACATAAATTTATTAGACCGATAAACTGTCCGTTAACGACTTTGGGTTTCTCAATATTCCGGCAAAAAACATTGTTTTCTGTTGGCAACACCTCTCAAAATACATGTAAAAGTTGGGAGTCAGCAAATAAAAGGAGAATAAATAATTGGTTAGCTTTGCGATAGCATAGAAGCAAATGAGCATTGAGAAAACCATATGTGCAGTTTTTCGTTGCGAAAAAAAATAATCGTTTAATGAGAAAATTGCCATAAATAGTTTTATTCTATACGGAACAAATTTCAGAATTACTTAGTTAAAAAATAAAATAGAAAATAAATAATTCACTCCATCTGATCTCATTTCTATTTATACCACCAATATCCTACCGAGATTGAAATACAACTCT
Source organism: Pollenia angustigena (assembly GCA_930367215.1). Taxonomy (NCBI): domain Eukaryota; kingdom Metazoa; phylum Arthropoda; class Insecta; order Diptera; family Polleniidae; genus Pollenia; species Pollenia angustigena. The sequence continues at coordinate 75,136,881 of OV884059.1, forward strand.
AATGTGTGGTTCGGCGTTTCAATGTCTTTTTTAAGCTTCTCGACCGCATGCAGAAGAAGGCAAAGGTTCTCCTTGCTGTCGGTGAGGCATCCGATTCTATTGACTTCCTTGAGCACCGTCGCAATGTGGGTTGTATTTGCCCGTTTTATCTTTACCACAATGGGATGTGTTCTGATCTCTTGTTCTCGTACGTTTACTCATAATATGCGTTTTTTTCTCAAAAGCTCATCCTTTTGTGGTTGATTGGCCAGTGCATTGTACAACGCATTACAGGTAAAATTCGTTATTTGGCTGGACAGTTCGTATGGGGCATGACCTTCCTGCGAAAGTCTTTTCTCTCACTTTCAATATGAATCAAATCAAGTGTCAACAAACAGTACTCCCTTTATCCTCCTTTTGCATAACCAATTTTCATAGTTTCAGCGCAATGCAATGCATTAGTAGGAGCATCTGTAAGTGCTGGTACCTAAAAAAGTTACCGTCGACAAGTTCCAATTAAAAAATTATACCTTCCACAGCTCTCTTTTTAAACTTACACTGTTCAACAATTTCGAAATTTTAAAATATAAAAACGAGGCCAAAAAAATATTCATGTGTCGGAAAGAGTACATCCTAATTTTTAGAGGGGGTAACAATTTCCCCGCTTTTGGCCTGTTAGTGCAGGATATCAGTATATGAAACTATGTGTTCTCTTATTTTTTATTTTTTTTGTTTGTATTAGGTTTTTAGCTTTGATTTCACCCCTTCCCTCGCCCTTTTCAGGGTCGTTTTTTACAAATTGCTAGAATAGAGCTTAAAATCGCCTTTATAAAACGAAGTTAGAAGGTTAATATGTTCCACAAAAATATTTGCCGTAATATTTTCGACAACGTTGCTGAACATACATTGTACCTCACAAGTTAAGGACACATAATTTCATACACCGATATGCTGCACAAACAGGCCAAAAAGGGGAAAACTTGAACCCGCCCAAAGTAATATTCTGACATGATCTTTCAAAACGCTACAACATGTATACATATTTTTTTTGTCTTTAGAAGAATCCATTGTCAGACCTTCTTTATTTTAACTTTACATATTTTAAAACTAAAAATATCCAAAATCTTGTTCAACACATTTATCTTGATTATAATTTGTTTTAAGTATTAAAAAATTTAGTTTAGATTTTGTTGTTTTTCTGTAACTAAAATAAGTCTACAACTTTTTGCGCCTAATTGATCTAAAATTTATTTTTTTCCCATAAAATATATTGAACCATGTACCAAAACGTTAGTGAGAAATTTTTGTTTCATCTATTATTAGTTTCAGTTTCTTTTTTTTTTTTTTTCTTTTAAAGACTCGCTAAATACACTGTAAATTTTATTAAAACGTATAATTTTTTCCTCTTATTTCTTCTTAATAATTCATTGTTGCCGAAGTCCAATAATTAACGCGTGTGTGTTATTTTAAGTAACAGAGTGTAGGCATATTTTCGTTATATTTTTGTATCTTTAAAATTCACAAAAATTTGACCGTCTGCATACTTGTGAATATGTTATCATACGCAATAATGATTAAGCAAATAAAAAAGCGAAGAAGAAAATAATACGTTAATTATGTGTTTGTAACTGAGCAGTGTTGCCAGCCCTTTACGATTAAAAATTGCTAAATTACAAGCACATTTCACTTTCACTAATAAAAAAATATTACAAAATTATCTAATTTCTTACAATAAAATTTTCAATTGGCGCTTTTTATCGGCATTTTTGCAGTTTTGCCAACTCTTTCCAAAAAAATTTTTTTACAAAAAACGCATTATTCCTAATAAAAAAAATACTGGAAAAATTATTTATTTTTTACAATAAAATTATAAATAAGAAAAAACTATCTTAATTCTGACAGTTTTTTCAACTTTTTACAATCTTAAATGTCATAATTTAAAAAAAAAACGCATCAAAAGTAAAAAACTGCCGAAATACCTTTCTTTTTACAATAAATTGTAAATAACAGAACACTTTCTTCATTGACGGATAACCCAGATTTAATTTACAAAAACGTAACAATAAAAGTACAGTTGAACCTGGATTATCCGTGATTCGATTAACCGTCAACATCAATTGTCCGGGAAAGAAAAAGTACATTTTACATTCTTGATTATAAGCATAATTTATTTTTATTTTTTAACAATCAAACACAATATAAATAAAACGAACAAGGGGAATTCCCTAGTTTGCATATTATGATTCAAAATCATTATTACAGATATTGAGCTTATTATTTATTTTTTACAATGGTATTCGTATCAGCGGTAAAAAGATAAAGAAAATTCTTAACAATTGAAACAAAGTCGATTATCCGGAATGATCCCGGTCCCGGCCATTACAAAAAAATCGAGTTTCAACTGTATTGGAAATAACAAATTTCTAAATAAATTTGATAATGGCTTATCAAGAGGGAAAATAGTCAAATCTAGTCATGAAGTGGCCAAATTGGCAACACTGTTACTGATTTTGTTGGCGTTTTCTTATTCATTGCACAGTGTAATGACAGTTGATTAATATATTTTTATACTTGATGATTACTAAAAAAAGATTTGTCAAATTTCATTTAATTTTGTGATGTCACTTAAAGAACATCTTCTTCGCATTATGAACACAGAAAAAATCAAAAATTTACTTTACTTTATAAATGTGTGATATTAATTAAATTTGCACCACATCAATTAAATATTTTTTGAAATTAGTAATTTTTTCTGCTGTTATGTTGTTGATATAAGTTTAATTAACTTGATTACAGATTTAATAAAAACTGATTATATTTTTTATTTGCACTTTAATTGAAAACAATATTGTCGAGAATTGTTTCTGTGATATATAAATCGCGTGGATTAAAATCCCTAATCCTTACACACTGGAAATAGGGCCTTGACTAGAGTATATAACGGATGTAGCAATATTAAATTTGCTATATGAAAGTAATCCTTTGTCTTCTATCTATCATACTGTCTATTTATCCTTTTTAATAAACGTAGTGATCGCGCGCTATCAAGTAGTGGCCATACAAGAGGAAAGCTCTCTCGCATTACTTCGGGGTTGAGTTCGTTTTACTGGTCATCAGCAATTACCTTTTCCCGCTCCCCCGTCCAATAGACATCTGTATGAGATTGCAGTGTTTGTTGCCATTTAATGTGCGCCTAAAGAATTGAGTCAACTACACATGAATATTGGCTTCAGTTCTCCGCATTAAGTTAAATTAAGGAGCTTTTGTGATATTCTCAGACGTTTTCCGTAATATGTTTCGCCTTATCAGTGAGGAGTTACATTTCACAACGGTATGTTTAACGTTGTCTTTGGAGCTATGACAGGGTTCGCATACTCTTTTCCGGAAACGTTTTAGGTAAGTACCAAAATACCTGAGTAAGAAAGAAGTTTATTTCTCCATGTTTGGAATAAAAGCTTGGGTATATCTTCCGTTATCCGTTTCATATAATTTGCCAACTTTGGAGTAGTCTTTCTCTTGCATCATCTTTCAAACGATTCTTTTTCGTATTATCAACGTTTTCAAATGGGTGTATTATATACTCTCGTTCTTCATATATGTATTTTATTTCTTTCTATCAGTAACAGATCGATCGGTGGTGTACCAGCGAGTATAGTTCGGTAGTCTGACGTTATTCTTGTCGAGCAGGTTCTATGCACTTTTTCTAGGATAGCCGTTAAGCTGTTATTATTTGCTTAAAACAGTAGTTGCACAAAAATCCTGTGAGAGATAGTCGTCAGGTGGTTTGTCGTGGAGCCCTGATATTTGGGACTATTCTAGCTAGTTTTTCAGTTACCATCCTGATCCAGGTTGAAAAGTTAGCTTGCTATCTAAGGTTACTCCAAAGTATTTCATTGTTTCGTTAATTGTTAGCTCGTTTTCATCCACTTTTAGCATCGGATTCTCAAAGGATCTTCATTTGGTCACAAGGTTCGCTTGTGTTATATCAACTTTCCCTAGACAGTCGTTCGTTACTATAACTATCAGTAGTGTAGAGGGTTGGTCCACTACTAAAGCTTCATTATCTGTATAGGACCCATTTTCCTGACAGTTTCCTTTTTTACAAAGGCCTTCAATACTTGTAAATATTCAAGTGGGTGGGGCACTTCTCATACAGAACTAATATCAATAATAATGGAGAATATAAGCACAATATAGATTTCTGTATATCTGGAAAACAGTTACAGTAAAAGTTAATAATATATGAGGTCTGCTTAAAAAAAATTATAAATTTATATTATTTACACGCGCCGGATTAAGTTTCTAATCAAGGGGTTAACTTTTTGAATAGTTTTTTTTAGCTTATAGTAAGACGATTAACGCGCTGTTCATCGATTTCGAACGAAGACTTCGTCTATACAAAATAACTAAACAAAATCCTCGTTCGAAATCGATGAACAGGTAGTGAACTTCTTCCCTAGGGATCCCTAGAATAACAAGAGTAGAGAAGTCACAATTATCTTGAGTAACGAATTTAAACGCCTACAATCTTAATTAAATATTGCTGATTTCGTGTGTTATGGCGTATACTCCGGGCTCATAAGCCCGATCAATGGCCTAGCCGGGATAATACTAATACATCTTAAGAATTCAATCTTAAAAGAAAAACAGACTTTTCATACACCATTTCGAGAACTCCTTTTGGCTTATACTCATATTTTTTCTTAAGTATCCATGATTATTAGAGCCATTTATCGTCCTAAGGTCGACATCCGATGAATACCAGGTAGGTCTTGCAGTCTAAATAAATGCTGTTATTGAAATCGATCCACCCATTGTGTAAATAATTTCCATAAGTGTTTCTTTTTTAAAATGGTCTTTACGATATAAATAAATACTGAAACTTTGGTTACCATGGCAAGACACTTTAAAACTAAAAGGAGGCAACTCTAGTGAAATTTTGAAAATGCAATCTGAATTATATAGACTTGATGACTTACTCGTCTCTTTATTTCTATCAGTTTTAGAATTAAATTCACATATCAAATAAATATTTTTTAATCTTTAAAAGATCAAAGACTTTTGCATTTTAAATCTCTAAAAGGTTAAGGGCTTAGATCTTTTTGGTATTTAAGGTAAGGGGCCAATTTAGTCCTTAGGAAAATCTTATTGATGAGTGGATTTTAAAATATACTATATTTCGCGAAATCTCTTATACTGAAAAGTCAAGACATTCGATAACACGACGGGACTGCTAGTAACGTATTTAAGGGTGTGGTTTGCTGCTCTGCAACTAAAGTAGCATTAATACCGCTTTTTAAGCTAGCTTTGCCTTTTTGGGCCTTATTGTATTGAGAAATTTTCGATTTAGATGCCAAAATAAAACTGCTGATATTGAACCCAACTGTATACTGAAAAGAAAGAATATCACAAAGAGGTCGCTATAAGGACCCAAGTGAGCCGTTCTAGTGTCGGCTGCCCATTGAACCTAACACTTGAAAGAAAAATCAATCCATCTGTACAAAAATGTACAAAATGCTTCATTCAAGTACTGATTATGCAAGTGCCCCCGTACTTAAAATAATCCGAAAACGTGATTTTCTTAAGTAAAAGTGAGATTAAAATTAACCTTAAACTGTGCTTAGTGCACGATTTTTTTTAATTTTTGTTTAATCCTGAAAGTGGATTGATTCTAGCCTAAACACAAGGCGAATTCATGTAAACGGTGGTGGCGATGTGTCAAAAACACAAGTAACTTTTGATATCCCTCTCTCTAATTTAGAAAAAATAGTAGCACAGCTGTGCTTCCAACGCCACTTGAAAAATGTATTCGCCTTGCCTAAACACGTACCCTAATTTTGCCCTTTGTTTGCTGAATAACTCTCAAACGTAAGACAGAAGCAGAATGCCGGATAAGCGTTTCGTAATCATTCTACTTGGAAAATTTGATGCATCAAACTAAATATTTAAACAAAATTTAATTCGGGAATTTCTGCTTCTTAATTTACTTTTTAAATATGAAAATAGGGCTTTTTTGAACGGTTGTTGTTACTACACAAAACAAGCAAATCGTTTTTAACCTACTTTTATAGTGCTGTTGTTGTACCTACAAAAATCTTTTACAAGCACACGCGTGTGCACGCATATATAATGCAATGGCTTTCGAAAGCAATCCCGTTATGGATTGTTATAAGTACTTTCTTACTTAAATTAGTTATTTATAAAAATTAATAATTGTAATTAAATTATAATTATAATAAAGTATAAGGAGTACTAGCAACTGAGGCTCTCGACTCGGACTTTAATTGTTAAGTACCATACTTAAAGAAAAAAAAAGCGGACTCATTAAGTTCTGGGGGCCTTTAGTTTAAACAGCTGTCTGACTAACTCAACAAGACCGTCTTACAAATTCTGGTTACCAACTCAGTGTTTTTTGCTTTTGTGCTTTCCACATAAGTTTACGTTCTACTGTGCATTCTACTATTTTAAAACATATTTTGACACTGCCTATCTTAATTTTACTTTTGGTAAAATAAATTATTTTATGTATTTCTTCCCCTTTTTCTGTTGTTCTTATATTTATGTGTTTCAAGTAGTTAATCATTACGATTTGCGTTTTGTTCTTTATGACACCGCATAATAGGTGATTAGCACATGATTTTTTTATTTTTTATTTGAAAGTAACAATGAATTAATTAAAACGGGTATTCACTGTAGGCTACAAAGGTAAATACAATCATACATGCACAATCAATATAATCTCATATCCCGTTTATATTACACTGAAATCTAATACTGACGGGTTTTCAAGCAAAATCTAGTTGTTCTTTTACTAGATTTGCCATACAAAACAAAATCTAGTTCGTGGCTAGTTTTCACACTATTATGCAAGTCTAAAGCATTGTGAGGAAAATACAACCCTGCCATGAGAAGCTGTTATGTTTTTGTATAATTTTCAAACAATTATTAAATCGTTTATTTGCTTCAACATCGTCATAACTCAAAAAATAAATTTTCGAGTTAGTGATGCAGCATTGTTCGCTGTGTTTGTCTTTATATTCATATTTACTTCTTTTATATTTTGCCTGTTTGAAGAGACTGTGTTGTTATTTTGTCTAACAGCAGGAAGGCGGAACGTTGTCTTCCGCTTAGCTTTTACCCTGATATGCCGTCCCTAAACAAGTGCGCCAAAGTTGTGTCACGAATAGATGTGTTAAATTTCTTGTTAAAAAAAACACACATAGAAATAAAAAATGAAGATAAAACCGCTAGATTGACCAAAAAATAGCTCAATTGCTTTTATTTATTTACAATAGCGGCCAACTTCACTATTAAACGCGCTTTCAAAATCGAATTTTCCAATTGCTAAGCGTTAACGCCGCGCTATTTAGGGATTCTTCATACAAATTGTTTGGGCATGAACATTTTTGTAATCTTGAAAACGCGTGACGCTTTTGTTTAGGAACGGCTGTAAGTGCTGCAAGCAAATCAAATGCTTTTAACCCGTTTATTTCAAAATGTATTTTTTTTTAAGTTATGACAAATTTGCAACAAATGAGCGATATCAGGGATGCATTTTGTAAATATAATTTTGTCGTTGTAAATCGGCTTTTAGTGATGCAACTATAGCTTTTTTCTATTAGGTACTAAAAATACTTCCCTAATTACGGCTTGTTATAATATTCAAAAATGTTGAAAGAAATAGTAATAAAATAAATAATATTGATAAAATTAATGAATTTAATTTAAAATAGAAGTTAATGAAAATTTTAAAATTACTATTTCTTTTATTTTTTGTATTACACAAAAAACTTAAAGACAGCTGTTTGTTTTAGTTATGAATACAAAATCTTATTAGTGTCAAAAAATTTAAATTTCAGGGACATATACAAATAACTTGAAAGTTAATAATGAGATTAATTATTGAAAAGCATTAAATATATTTAAAAGAAGTTGAAGAAATCGTGACTTTGGTATTTATTGTAGATTTATTTTATCAATAAACAAGTTAGAGTGCCATACACGAGTGAGCCGATTTGTAATAACTTTGCAAAATAGAGTTCTTAAAGAAATATTTTTTTAAGGTTCTGACATTAATTGTGTAGCTTGTGTTCACATGGGACTGTATAAAGTTTGTTTTTTTGGGACACCTAAGAACAAAACCATCTTGATTGAAACTGGCTTTAATAAAGAATCTGCTCTTAATTTCAACCCAATTGAATTTTTATTGCATTTTGCCCTGATACATACAACATCTGCGAATAATTAGTGTGAAACGATTGGTTAAAGATCTTTTTATATGAATAACTGCAGGTACTATATCGAGCCCTTACCGCAAAAATAACGTAAGCGACATCATTTTAAATTTTGGTTTTTTTTAATTAACGACTTTATTGGCAACACATCATCCCCTAAAATGTCATGGTCATATAAGGTACCGTAAAGCGACAAATTTCATACAAAATTAATATGAAATAAAATAGAAAACACTCTCCTGTAAAATTCGATTTTTGGCGCTTACGTTATTTTTGCGGTTAGTGTTCGATATAAAGATTGTGTTTACCACAGTCGTTGTATATATTCCGAGAAAATTAGATATTTATCCTATACAAGGTCATACAGGATTATCTATTTAGTGGTTTCAAAACCGCCAGTCTGGCAAGGCTGTCATCTAAAGTATTATTTATTTAGTAAAAGGTTTGCCATTTACGAGTACAGATCATTTAACAAACGAAGAAGGCTAAACAAAACTAAAACTTACTACAAAAGTGGTGGTTCAAACGTGGCAACTTTTCGAGCATTACGTGGTGATTTTGGTGGTCGAAATCAGCCTGCTGTGCAAGGAATTGGCAAGATTATTATAAAGTAAAGAGACTGGAGTTTTACAGTTATGTTCAGGCCTGTGTATCATCGCAATATCCGCACTGCCGAAAATATCGCTTCTGTTAGTGAAAGTGTGCGGGTAATACGAATTTGTCTTAGCAATTGCGGCTATCGTACCTCTGATTATAGTCTCCAATTGAAGGTTTAAATCTGGACAATATGTGGTTTCGAAATAACGGTGACAGGACCGCCCCCCCTCCCCCTCGCAACGCAACCGATTTTGGCTTTATATCATAAGAAGTGTCCAAAATGCGTAATTTTACGTTTTGGCGACGTTAATTGATCTTGGTGGCAGATCATGCGATTTGACGTCGTTGGACTTTGTTTTCGTGCGGCTACGTCAAAGACCATGTCTACGCGGATAATCACGCATATTGTGTTTTTCTTATGTGTGAAAGTCAAGGAAAAGTAAAAAAAAGATTAAATTTTTTTTTTCAAATTCCAAAGAAAGGTTAATACTCCCTACCTAACAGACATCTAGCCAAAACATAAAAACCAAAAGAACAAATCAACTGTGTCATTTATCAAATCAAGATTTTTGTAAATTGTAGTCACAGTTCAACATGTTTTCCACATGTCAAATATTTAAACTAAAATATTCTCAAAATGATTTTGGACCAAAAAGAAAATAAATTCATTTAATTTGTAGCACTAATTTAATGTGTCAGTTTAACACCCCTTCATTTTTAGGTCAGTCTGTCTCGAAATCTGTACGTCTCGTCGTAGATGACTAAATTTTTTTAGTGCGTATGATCATCTTTTTAACAAGTTTTTTTTCGATTGTTTTCTTATTTAAATGAGGGTCTAGATATTTTAGATCTGTATGTGAGTGTTAGAATTATTAGCCTGTAGTGTGGGAGGATTTTTTTTTCTTTGAGTACAGACATAAAAAATTATCATCATCATCATCATCAAAAAGGTATTTTAAAATGGATAATATAATTTTTTCATCTTGTTTAATTTATGTGTGTACATATCGTCACCTAAAATGCAAAACAACGTTACAACAAAAAATTCCAAATTGACTTTTTTATTGATTACGATTCACTATATCCCATTACATATGTTTCCAAAATTTTAAACTTCTACAGGCTTGCCAGATCGAAATCGGCAAAAAGCTTGACATTCAAAAGAAAAAGCTTGATTTTTCTTGACAATTAAAAGTTTGGTTAAATGCACAAACAAATTTATATGGTTGTTCAGTTTGATATTTTTACAATGCTGATGTTATAAGAAGCGGATCAGATTTAACGATGTCCGTCTATCCGTGCGTATGTTGAAATGGGTTTTCTAAAGAAGACATTTATATCGCGCATAGTCTGGAATTAAATTTCGGCCAGATCGGTACACAAATAGCTGAGAATTCAACAATAAATTATGAATGCCTCTTATTTATACACGTAAATCTTTACTTTTTTAAGTCTTGTTATAATTTAAGAATTTTATTTTTCAACTTTCACATAAAATGAACTTGATAGAATACTGGTAGTGAAAATAACGAAATCGGTCTATAAATGAACTGCCCTAGAGGGAAGCGAACTGACACCAAAGTAGTCCCGTGATAGGTCTTTGGTGGTAGGGACCGGTTCTAGTTTTAACACTTTCTATGAATTAACCTATCACTTTTACATGGGGTTGTCATTGGAGGGGGTCAATTGACACCATTTGACCAGTCACACATCTATTCTCAATGGACGTGTTTAGTGACAGTTACTAAAATGTAGTATTATTTCAATACGATGTAGTATTATTTCAATAAAACAAGTCCTAGAATTAAATTCAAGAGCCAAATTTCAGAAAGCCCCAAAAAAATGTATCACACCACCGGTGAAGACCATACTGTAATTCATTACTTTTTCTACCTTTTTGTTCTTCGTAAACCAGTTACATGATTGGTTCTCCTTTCACTGGACATGAGTTCTTTCTTTTTGTACCTGTTCTATTTTCACAACTCCCAGGACCAGTCTGTGGGACCAATTGACACAAATTTCCCGCAGGGTGGTTATAGACAAATAACAACTTTATTCTACCAAAAATCATGGTTTTGATACAGAAACGCCCATTCCTTATGAGATAGGAGAACTTAATTTTGCTCAGATATTTCTTATAATCACCCCTATCATGAAATTTTCATTCCCCTCGAAGGGAAAAAAGCAATCGTGAATCTTATGTGAAAAATTGTTCACGCTATCAGTTCCAGTGAATGTAAAAAAAAAAATTAAAAATCAATGAAATTTTTGTTCAAAAATATACACGTATGTATATATTTTAAAGAAAAGTAAAAACATTAAAGCACAATATTTAGTATTGGAAAGATAGTTTGATTACAACGTTAGTTTTTTGCACTTTTCAAATTTTATGTAGTAAAATATTTTCCAAAATTCTGCCACCACGTCTTTCGAAAGCTTCACAAATCCGCAGACAATTGACCTGTTATTTTGCATTTTGTAGACCAATATATCGGTTTGTGCCTCATTAACGGATCTAGCCCTCAAAATTCGATTTATAGGAGGAACTTCTTACATACATGTTCTCTTCCCTAGCAAAAATAAAGTGAGAAAATCTAAGGGAAACGTGAACAAATTACGAGGGAAAAATCTTTTTACGATAAGGGGAATTTTTTCCCGTGAACATTTTTCACGTTATTATTCTCCTTTGAATTACCTTTTGGCAGTTTTTCATGATCACAAATATGAGAAAAGATAGAGGTGGAATCCGAAATTGATATCTAAAGCTAAAATTGAAACATGAAATTAAAGGATTATGTAAGAAATGAAAAGCAAATACGACGACTCTGACAATCTTTCTTCTACTATTCTTAAGAATATAAATTCCCATAGCTCTTACCGACAATTCATATTAACTGCAGGACAAATATAGATAGCACGATTTTAAATGGTTACTTTTTCTTGACAATTTAATGGAATCTTTTTTGAAATTTCGATTTAGCTTAGCAAATTGCATATGTTCTTGATTCTTGACACATACTAAAAAAGCTTGGCAATCAAGCCAACTCAAGCCCGTCTGGCAACTCTACATAGCATTGTTTTATTGTTAAATGTTAGAATTGTTAATTCCGTTTTAAATTCCATAGATAACTGTTTCTGACAAACCTAAATCAGCGCGTAAGGCGTAAGATTTTCTAGGGCTGAAGGCTCAGTTAGCCGGGAGTAACAGTAACGTTAAAAATCAGCTGATTTATTTTGTTGTATGTAAAGCAATTAGAACGATTACAGTTATCAGTAAGATGTTACGTCTCAATCTGTAAGAAATAGATTGGTCTTACTTGTTTACGGTAAGGTTACGGTTACTATTAATCCCGGCTAACTGAGCATTTAGCTTTAACGTTGCATTAAAAACGTAAACAAAAATGTTTTTTGAATGAAAATTTATATGATTAACAAAATTTTTTTTCTTTTAACACTTTTTAAATTTGACTTAAGATGTTTTGTCAAAATGCCACATATTTTATGATAAGTATTTAACAAAGTTGAAGAAGAAATAGCAAAACCAAAATGTAGCCAACAAGTGTAGGATGCTTCCCAAAAAAATAATGCAGCTTATCCAAAAATGTAGGAGACAAGCAGTTAAGCACTAGACGCTTTGAACCTGCCTTATTAAGATTATTGATAAATTAATGCTTAAATGAATAACCACAGAACGTCGAATTTTAACTAAAACACCTGATAAAACAGAAAAATATTCAACCTTATTCTGCGTTTCGATTACCTTCCCGCATTCAGTTACGCTCGGATCGAAAAAAGGTATTCTGACAAAAAAACTTAATCGAAAGAAAAAGAAGAAGAGCAGAGTATGTTTAAATTAGGTTCTTTGCAGTGAAACGTGTAAATCGAAACAGTAAAAATAAGCAATTTTGTAAACATTTTAGTTAAAAGTCAAATTGATTGCTCAAAAAAGTAATAAATAAAATAAATAAACAAATAAAAATTAAATATTGTGAGAATAAAGCATCAGCTAAGAAGAGAAAATAAAAAAGTTCCGGAACATAGATAAATACGTGAGTAAGAGGCATTTGTGGTCAAAATATTAGTGTAAAGAATCCTGCCGCGCCGGAGGTGATATTTTAATTATTTTTAACATCGTTGCGGCCCAAAAATAAAATTCCTTTGTTTTTACAAAATGGAATCGATAGCAGCGGCGCTGTTGCTGGAAGAGGAAAACACACACTCCAGAATGCAGAATTAAGAATTGAAAAGCGAGGTTGAGAGACAATTGTAATCCATTCGAGATGACTGATAAATTGTGAAACTTTTGTTTAAAATACATATGCATTTATGCTTGTAGTAACCACAAGCAATATCGTCCTTCATTTCCATTAAGCTTACCAGCTTTTCGTACTGCTGAGGTGTTTTTGTTTTCGACCTGTATTAAACAAAAAATGTTTACAAAATAAGTTTATTTTATACTTACATGTTTTTAAGTTTATTCTTTTTTTTTAAAGTCAAACAAGAATCGAAAAAAAATCCGTTAGCACATACACAACTTAGAAAAACGTAGATACGATCGTAACGCAGAATACATGCAATCGAAGAAACAAATCGAAATGAAACGAAACGGAACGGAACGGGACACAGAATACCAAAGTTGCCAAACGGAGAAAATTTCGATCCAAATCGAAACGCAGAATAAGGGTGATTATTTCTGTACTTAAAAGTTCTATATAATGAAGTGTTTTTTTGGTCTTATGCAGATTTGTTATCGGAAAGTTCGACTGTACACCTTTCTTTGCTGTTTTAATGAAAATTTAATGAAGTGACTTTTTTAATTTAAAGCACTACTTGTTAGTAAAAAACAAAAAATGTACATAACATGTATGTACGTTATAAAATCTCTAATAATTTGTTAAAATTTGGCAAAATAGTCTAATAGAAACTGGGAATTATTTCCTTCCGAAGGTTATTTCTGAAAAATTAAAGGAATAGGACTATTGCAAAAAAAAAGCTTTATAAAATACATAACTGAAATTTAGCCCATAGAATAAATTCGAAAAATTAAAAAATGTTCAAAATAGTCTAATTATTTCATATTTTAAAAGTTTGCTTAATTAAATACAAACATACTCACATCGATGATACGTTTTTTGTTTCAGAAAAATACAAATCAAAATAACGTTACACATATCAATATAAAATGTTTTCTTCGAAAATAGATCGGTTATCGCATTTAAAGCTTTATATCTCAAATATTTGTTATTTAAAAACGTTTTTCGCTTCTCCTGTAAACAAAATGATGAGAAAATTAAATTGCGTTCTGTTTTTTTTTTTTTTAACCACAAACTTTGTTGTGTTCGGTTCAACACATTGATGTTCGTTCGTTTCAGTTGTGCTTAGAACCGTTTTGGCTGGTAAAAAAAACAGCCAAAAATTACTAAAAAATATAAAAAGACAGCGAAAAAATTTTACACAATACACACACAAGCTATTCGTGCTGTGGTCGTTGCTCATTTCTATATCAATGTAAAAAAAAGTATACAGAACAACTTTATTTGTATATAGCGTTCGTCACTTTCTTGAAAATAGTTACGAAAAGTATTAGGGGTTGTGTTCGTCTGCACAAACACTAAAAAAATAGATACCGTACGTCTCGCTAAATAATCTCTGCAAATAATGCGACTAGTCCATACTAGTGCTGGGATACTATCTATATTTTCTACTATCGATATTTATCGATAGTTCAGATTTCACTATCGATATATCGATATTACTATCCACTGAATGTTTGTACTTGTGCAGGAAAACTTTAATTATTTTATACGAACGTTATTTTAGATGGCAGTTTTTTAAAAATTGATAAGTACCTTTCTGAAGGAACCGAAAGTAACTTTAAACAATTTTCCAAATTCTAAACCCAAAAAGGTTATCAATCTAGCGGACTTATCCTCTAATGGTCGTTCATTGTTTTGTCCTATGCTTGCAATTGCATTTGGATTTGCATTTTTTATTTTACAACATTACAAAAATATTTGACATATCAGTCCCAATATAAACATGTAAAAATTTCAACTTATAGGCCTTTAATTAGCAGTAAAAAGCACTGCTAAGCAATTCATACCACTTGCCATTCTAGTTGTTTGTATTCATTGCTGTAATTCAGTGCTAATTAATAATAGCAAGTAAAAATTTGCGGCAAAAAACTGTGTGTGTACAGCTGCTGTTAGATGTCTTCATAGCTGTATTTTAAATAATAAAAATATCGATATTTATATTTTTCCTATCGATATTTTCGATATTTTAAAACTATCGATAATATCGATAGTCTATCGATAGTTTCCCAGCACTAGTCCATACACACATGTAAAATGTAGGCCAAAAGGGACTAGGACTAGTCCAAAGGTAGTCCCAATGTATGGGAAAAACATGGTATATTTAACGGTACGATGTTCAAGGGCAGGACCATATAACCCAGCTTTGGATTACAAAGGAGTAGTCTTAAGACTACTCCTTGGTATACTCCAGAGGTTTAGTTTTAAAATCGTTTAAAAACGAAAACATGTTAAAAAATGAAGACATGTCGTTTCACTACAAACTCTTTTTTAAGAATGACATGGTCTATGACTGCATTACATCGGACCATGTTGTAAGTAGTCCATTTGATCAAAATGGATCAAGTAGTCCAATATTATTTGCAGGAAATGTTCTGTTTATTTTCGACCACTGATAAAATGAGATGTTACGTTATTTTGCATTTAAGGTTACGATATGTACATATATTTTTTTGAAATGATTATGGGAAATTTCATTTGGAAATCATATGAACTTAAAAAGAAATTTACCTTGCCTTTGCGAAATTTTAAAAAATTTTAATGATCAGCTTAAATAGTCTTGTAATTACCAAATATCAGAGTTGTCAAAATATTTAAATTAAAAAAAGTCTGGTGTTTTAACATGAGTTATTAATGATAGCTACGAATCAAGGTTGGCAACCAAAGCCCTTAATAATACTGATACCGCTTAAATACCAGTTACAATTGAATACCGGTATTGATACCGATACCGAAATTCGTTTTGGTTGCCAAAAAACATATCTTTTATTTTTCAAAATGTTGAATATTTTAACATGTTTCTACTCTGCAAAATCGATATATTTTTTTTAATAAAACAACTTTCAGAGCGACATCCCAACAGTCAATGGCTGACTTCATAAACACAGTGTTGCAAAGCATCACTTAAAACATTGTCTTGATAAAGGTTATGGAGTTTATGAAGCTATTCCTGTTAGTGGTGTATTGCAACACTGCGTTTATGAAATCAGCCAATATTTGGGATTCGGAAAAAATTCCAAATTTACAGATTTCACTAGATCTGCACTATTTCTTGTGATGTCGGCTAGCCAGTTTTTCTACCTAGTACTACGGGAGTCAGTAGCCCCTAGTGATACGCCACTAGACTGACTTTTGTTGAGGCCTCCGTTAGTATGCTTCTAGCAGAAAATGCTTTCTGTCTTGCAGGAAGATTGTCTTGGCGGAAGTTTCGCTTTTCCGCTAAAAAGATACTTTCGGGGATAACGTTTTGGTTGTGGCTTAATATCCAAACTCGCGGGATGGGGGATTCGGAAAATTCCACTAAAGGTCTAATTTTTTTATCACAAGTGGGAAATTTTATCCTGAGAGAGGAATGTCCTTAGGATCTGTTGCTTCTCAACTGAAGCAGCTTACATTTCTCGAAAAGTAGCGGAGGCTTGTTAGCTCCAGCTCATAAACAAAGAGCGAGTGTAAAATCTTGCCGAGTTATGAATCTAGTTTCTACCTGTGTGTGACGGTGCCTCTCATATTCGGGGGCGGTTGGTAAATGCATTGCTTTAAACCAATTTGGTTGAGATCCACCATGAGAGAAGGGCCATATGGCGGGTACTCATGTAAATCCCTTCCACAACTGTGTTAGAACTACTACTTGCAATTCACGGCACTCGCTACGTTTTCCACTATATGTCTTGGATTCTTCTGGTGCGGAAAGACGTTCAACAGGCCCTCCGTCTGTTCATTAAAAATAACACGTTACTTTTGCATCCAGAGAATAATTTGTTATTACTGATTACAGGCCACGTTCATCCGCCCGCAATGAAGCATTCATCAAAGGTTTGGTCCACAATGAAGCATTCATTAAAGGTTTGGTCCACAAGTTGATAATTTCATAAACTTTGAAAGTGACTCAAATTTGGATTGACTGAGCCGCCATGCTTGCAGTTCTATAAGCAAGCCAGCTGGAAGCATTTCCTTGTTCAATCGAAATGATCGAATTCCCAGGTTAGCAGAAGAAAAAAAACCTTCATTTGAGAGTTTTCTTTGCTAAACTTAATTATTTTAATTTGCCATTTACAAACATCGAGAATTTTGTTCTGTAGAACATGAATTTTCCAAGGCGGCCTGATATATTTCATAATTAAATAAAACTTTCGGAGTTTTCTAATTTTTTGTGTTTTTTTTTTTTTTTTTTTTTTTTAATTTAGGAGTTATTTTACTATTCCCCGCTTTGCTAACAATTCAAAATTGTTGCCCAAACTTTCCATATTTATGGCAGGCTTTTTCATGTCGTCTACCATCCTTCTTACCCAATCTTGAAATGTTCAACAAAACTTGAAAGTTTCAAGAATTGTGTAAATTGTTTTTTATATAAAACTTAATTCTATCTCTGTAAACATCACTTTTCTCCACACATCATCAAATTGCTTAATTTAAATATTGTGTCCTTTTGCTGTACTTACGTCAGAATGTACTCATATGCTCCACCCCTTTTAGTCATGTAACATTATTGACAGTGTGTGACACGTACTGACATCCTCTATTGTTTTCATGCCATGTTTAAATAATAAAAAAATACCAAGAAAAAACAGAAAATATAAAAATATTTTAACATGATGTAAACATAGATTTTGTTTTTCACAAAATCTGTTTTTTTTTTTATTTGTATGAATATTAAGTATAGGAAAAATAACATATTTGGTTAATTAAAGTGTTTGTAACAAAGTCTACTGTTAACTATGTATGTACTAAAGGCCTGCATAAATGTATTTGAAAATCAAATGCACGACAAAAATCAAAAATTCACCGTTTGGTGCGGTTTTCACGCTGGTGGTATCATCGGACCTTATTTCTTCAAAATAAACCTGTCCAAAATGCTCTTAGGCAAGAACTGCCGCGGTGACCATATGCCCCAAATTATTTTTAAATCTTAAAGATATATGACCAAAAATTTAATTTTTCATGTTAAACTGGTCTAAAGAAATTATCGTTTACGTATGTATAGTTGAAGTTTTAAAATTTTTAATCCAAATTTTTTAATATTTTTAATTAGTAGAAACTGGGAATTATTTCCTTCCGAAGGTAACTTTATATTATATTCAACATTTTTCATTTTTCGAATTTATTCTATGAGCTAAATTTCAGTTATGTATTTTATAAAGCTTTTTTGTAATAGTTCTATTCCTTCAATTTTTCAGAAATGACTTTATACACTACCAGACTATTATATTGTATTTTCTTTTTACATTTTACCTTAGCCTTCCTTTGGAAAGCAATGAAGTATATTGAATGTACAGAAAAATTTACAATTATTAGACACCAGCAGAATGTAATGCATTTTCTGGCCCGCTACGGCCGTCGCCAGCATTCTTTGTGTCTCACTGGATAGTGTTACTTTATAAATTGAATGTATTTAACTCAACTATTTTAACAAATAGAAAATACAATATAATAGTCTGGTAGTGTATAAAGTCATTTCTGAAAAATTGTAGGAATAGAACTATTACTAAAAAGCTTTATAAAATACATAACTGAAATTTAGCTCATAGAATAAATTCGAAAAATGAAAAACGTTGAATATAATATTTTTAATTAGGCTAAAGTTCATCAAATTTAACTTTCATTAAATTATTCTTATGAAGAAAGGAATTTTACAACATGAAATTAATTAAAATTTATTGATAATTTTTCATTCTTGACTGAAGCTGGGCTCGAACCCAGGCGTTTTTACGGACAGGTAACCCTTACATGTTTAGATTGCAACCACTCAATCTCTTCAGAGGGCTTGCCGTTTAACACTCGCAGCCATCGACGACTGCTGACGTCAATAGTCAAACATCAATCCTTAAACCAAATTGTATTTAACCTTTGGTATATCGAAATTTGCTTTGAATGATTATCTATTTTAATTTATTTTACATGTTTTTCCTTACTTCTGTTTTTTCGTACTTTTGTCAAGAATTCTTCTTGAAGTTCAAAGTACATTTTTTTTTGTTTTTGTTTTTCATTCTTTTGTCTTTCTTTTTCTTGTTGACCTTTTTTCAGTATAACTTGAAGGACAAATGCAAACATAGAGCCCGTGCCTTAGCTTTAACAATAATCAGTATTGTGGTTTTAGAATTTTGCAGAAATTTTCGTAGAGTTAATTTCAACTTGCTTTTATCTGAACTTTAATTGAAATTTGGACAAGAGAAAAACTATGTCTTCATTTAGTTTCCTTAAGATTAACTGATAATAAAATGTTTGAATATATAATTTTTTTTATTGATTTATCGTGTTAATTCAGTTATCCTCTCATTTCTCATCTTCTAGTAAGGAAAACTATTTTTTTCTTCTTTTCAATTCTCAATAAGATATGCATGATATTGATATGCATGTTAACGAAATGTAAACGATAAATTTTCATTTATATCCGAACAAGTTCCTCTTATTGAGGATGAGTGACTAATACTCGTAGAAACAGGATTAACTTACAAAGAGAGAATATTTCTAGAAATTTAAAAATGAATAATTAAAGAATGTTGATTTTATGTAGAAAAAAATTTTAATCTGAAATACTGAATAAGATTTCAAATGTTCAGAATTCTTCCTCTAATCCACATCCAGTTGAATTATGGGAAAAATTAGGCCCCGAAAGTAAATGCCCAACCATAATCTGTTTTTAAGCTGGTTTTAGCAAATATGCGAACATGCGAACACATGTAAATCAAATGAGGTAAACCATATTGAATTTAAGGAAACTTTTTAAGTTTTATGAAACTGGCATTTGCTTAAGCAAAGTGCTTTTGATTTACTGCCTGTTTGTAGAACGCGAGCACAAAAGTGACTCGCTTAACTTACATTTAAAACAAAAACAAATTTTGAAATTTTGTTTTTGTTTTAAATGTAAGTTGAACGAGTCACTTTTGCGCTCGCGTTCTACAAACAGGCAGTTAGTTTTTTTTTTAATATATGAGAGAATTTTTGGAAATTTTTGACAGTGAGTTAAGCAAGGCTATGCATATAATGGTTGGGCCTTAAGTCCTGCAAAGGAGCTATGATTAATAAATGAACTGCCGATTAATCGAAATGTAGTGAATTTAATATCGATTCAAAATCATCACTTCCGGTTTTGAAGCACGTTACGCGTGTTACGAAATTTGAAAAACTCTTTAACTTATGTAGATTTTCATTCTAAAAATGTTACAATATAATAAGGACACACTAAAAAATGATGGGGGGGGGGGGGGGGGGGGGTGCTTTAAAACCTTGCGAGATAAAGCCATAATGGCCTTATTGTCCAATCATTGAGAGGTATGGTCATATTTAAAATGAAATGAGAGATATAGCCATATTTTTTTTTCGCAAATGAGAGATGAAGCCATATTTTTCCAGAATATTATTATGCATGGTGTAAACATTCGGTAAAAGGGAACAATCCTTAGTTATCATTGAAAAACATTTTTTTATTCTTGTGACGCACACAGGAAAACTTTATTCAGCGAAGCCACCTGCCACGTCCTACTGGAGGAAAAAACCCCTAAGCACGGCCGCAGGCCGCCACGCAGAAAACTTTAGTACGCAAAGCCAGATTTCAATACTTTAGTGTCTCCGGAACTGAAGTGAGAGATAAAGCCATTTTATAATAATGCTAATGTGAGCTAAGACCATGATGGCTTTATCTCCCATTCAAATAAAAAAAAAGCCTTTATCTCCCTATTGAATGAGAGATAAAGCCATCATGGCCTTATCTCACATGGTAAAAAAAAATCACTCCTTCCCCCCCCCCCCCCCCCCCCCAAAATGAAAACATTAAATTAAAATATGATTTCCGACATATGTTCGCTGTGGCTTCGAGTTACATGGTCCATTCGATCAGTCAAATCTTTGACCACTTTTTCCGATTCATCTGGCCGTATGGCTTCAACATTGGTTTTCAATGCTTTAAAAGTATCTGGCTTAGCGGCATATACTAATGACTTAACATTGTCCCATTAAAAGTAATCCAGATACGTTAAATCACACAAACGAGGGGGTCACGTGGACAGGTTAACTTTAAAAAAACTCTGTCACCAAATTAATTTTGCAATAAATCGATTGTTAGGCGGGCTGTATGGCGCCATCTTGTTGGAACCAAATGTTGTTGATCAGCATGACTCGATAGCGCTTGCCATTCACCGTAACGGGAACTTCTTGCTCATTTTAAAAGAGCGTGTAAACCGCAACAAACAGAAAATTGTAATGGATATAATGGTGATTTGTTAACGGCTTATTTTTGCTTATTAACGAAGCCAGTTAAACAGAAAAGAGCTTCATAAAATGGACGAAGTGCTCTATAAACTTTATTTTTTTAAAATAAATTTTTAAAATTTGAAAACGATTAATGATGACTTGCCAAATCTCACATAACAGATATGTCAACACAATAACGTAGTCTAAAACTCAGATTTTCCGGAGAAATGTGATTATTTCTTACTATTATTACATTAAAGACCAACAGTTTAAGCAAACCTAAGCCTGTTCCGTCAATATTTTTGTATACAAACTTGGTAATGGCGGCAAAAACTTGCTTGCAGATTAACTAAACCTTGTTTAACTGAGATCTCAAAAACCCAGCCTCAGCTGTCAAACCGTAGTTATCGATATCGAAAGTTTCATGCAGTTTAGAAAACTCGATATGTTCTTTGTTTTGCATTAAGCGTCTTAATAAAATTTAAACAAAATTTTTTTAATTAATTTTCACAAACAATTACTTCTTTAAAAACAGTATAAGAAATATAATGTTATTTATGAATTACATAAAAATATGTTTAGAAATTTTTTAAATTGGTCCATGGTCATGCCGTATATATTTATTTATATAGTATGTATGTATATATTAAATAAATATGTATGTATTATGTACTTCAAAATTATCGCTTTAATTGCCTAATAAAAATTAGAAGGAATATCCTTGGACACAGATAAATTGCTCAAAAGTGAAAAATGTCTGTGGTAAAGGTCCTTAAAATATTCAATAATAGCATGACTCATTATTTAAAAAAAACCATAACAAAATGATTTTTGTATGTCCCCTCCCTTAAATTTTTAGCAAACACGTGTATTTTTTTTACTAAGGACTTTAAGGACAACAAACCTGACTATACGCTGAAAATGTTATGGGTATGTCATACTATCTAACACGCAATAAAAAAATCATCATACCATTACACTAAACAGTTCTCTTTTAAGTTCCATCACACTGTTTTCTTCTAAAGCTAAAGCTCTCACTCTCTAGCTTGCCCTTTTCTCTCTCTCTCTCTCTGCCTTTCTCTCTAATTTTTACATTATCTTCATATTGAAAAAAAATCCTATTTTTACAAAAAAAAAAAAAAAAAACTAAAAACAAAAATACAACTGGAAAAACTTATCATTCATTCTCATCACAAATTTGTATTTTTCGAGAGCCCAACAACAACTACAAGTAAAATTAAAAAATATGTAGTAAAAATTTCCGACATAGTACATAAATATTCTTAAGTGTTTTTCTGTCTGTGTCATATCCTCACGTGTGTCTCGCGCGTTTGTGTTCCAACCCCTATTTGAAAAAAAAAACTTTATACTTTTATTTTGTGCGAAAAACTCATACTCAAACACAACCATTGAAATGCTCCAAAATAACGGAATCAAATAAAAGGAAACATTCCATAGCAACAAACAACAATAAAAATAAGAACCATGGAGAGCTTTACTACATACTACTACTCGTACTACTACTATTTTGTATTCAGTTTTTGTTTTTTACTACAACTTTGTGTACCCAAAATTGTACTATTAATATTGTGTTACTCGTACTCACCACTGGAAAGACAAATACAATTGAATTTGAGGGAAGCAGCAGTGCTGCCATATATTATATGGGGACGAAAAACTGCACACTTAAGAAAAATAAACTTATTTTTACATACAGACAATGTCCCCGACTTATAATCTAGCGACAGCTGGCTCACGGATGAAAAATAAATCAGTACCTATTGCACGGAGAATAAATCGCTAGCACGCCAGAAGACACGGATCTTTCAATAACCAATATTGAAAGAAATATCAAACTAGCTGTTCAACATTTTTCCATAGCTCTCCAAACAAACCAGATATAATAAAATATATTTTACAGATATTGTTTGAGATCTTATTAAATTAATAGTTTAATCACAAACCCTGTTTTAACGTAACCATATTTTAACGTAACGTACATTTTTCTTATTTGTTGTATTTGCTTTTTTTTATTAATATATTGAGCGGTTTTGATTTTTTGTAATGTTCTAAAGTGTGTATCTATTGAGTTTTGTGTAAAGTTATTGAAGCGTGTAGTTCTCAGCCGCAATGTAAATTAAAAGAAATTAAAATTAAATAAATGTTAGTTGTTTTAATAATATTCAAATCGTTTCAATCTGAAATTCTCGTACATTTTAATGGTGCCGAAACCCGGGACTCTATCAATTCCAGATAGAAAAACTCAACTTTACTTTTTATAACTTAAATATACTCCTCCTACGTGGATATAATAAATATAATCTCTACCAGAATCAATTACTTGTGAACTATTAAATCTCATATTTTATATGTAAATTTCTTTATTTTCTGGCTGCAGCATATTAAAAAATTTAGAGCGAAATCTTTTAATTGCACACTTCACAAAATGGAGCATATTTCAACTGTTATAGAAACACAAAAAACCGCAATTCGACATTTGCAAAAAATTTCGTTAAATTTTGAACAAAAGCCAAAAGAAGAATTAACCAAAGGCTACATACAAACCTTACTTGAAGAAGTTGAACTAACCTACAAAAACTTTAAAGAAGATCACGAACAAATATGTGAAGCTGTTCATGAAAACACAATACTTGAAAGTGATGTTCCTTATTTAAAAGACGATCTTTATTATATCTTTTTTGATAATTATTTAACGCTTAAATCAAAACTTCTGGATTTATCTGGCGAACCTACAACATCAAACCAGCACATGTCAAGCACATTCGTATCTACTACAATGCAAAACGCATCTTTTACAGCAAGCGCAAGATTACCAAAAATTGAACTCCCATCGTTTACTGGCGAATACATTGAGTGGATTCCATATCGTGATATGTTCCTTTCTTTGGTACACAACAATCAGTCTCTTACAGGCATACAAAAATACTTTTACCTTAAAGGTTCATGTAAGGGATCTCCACTAGAGATTATTAACCAATATCCAGCATCAGAAAATAACTACGCTGCAGCATGGAGTGCACTAGAAGAAAGGTATCATAACACTAGAAAAATAGTAGAACAAATATTAAAGAAATTGTTAAACATTCCCACGTCAAACGGGTCATTTGAAAGTATAAAAGAATTGCTTGACACAACACGTTCTTCAATATCTTTGCTGAAGTCTCTTAACATTGAGGTAGACAAATGGGATGCTATGTTGATTTTTCTTACAAGTCAAAAATTAGATAAACAAACCAGAAAGGAGTGGGAGCAGTCCATAAGTACCAACACTCGAATTCCAACAATGTCCAGTATGTTTAACTTTCTTGAATTATCATTCCGCACGCTAGAATCAGTCGAAGAAGCTCACACAGCTCCAAAATTAGAAAATATTAATAAAAACTCACAACAAAGGTTTAATAAAAGAACTTTTCATGTTAATAACACAACAGTAAATAGCAATTTCTGCCCTTGCTGCCAACGTCGACATCCACTGTACAAATGTTTCAAATTATCGTCACTGCCCCCAGCAGAAAAAAAAGCTGTTATACAACAAAATAACATTTGTTTTAATTGTTTACATACTGGCCATAGCGTTAATCACTGTACATCAACAGCTCGCTGTCAAGAATGTAAGAAAAAACACCACACTATTTTACATAGTTCATTTTTAACCGAGAATGAAAACACACAAACACAGCAAAATACAAGTGCTCTGTCTACTACAGTTGAAAAGAATAATCAAAGCTCATCGCGCAGCAGTCAACATAACGAACAGTGTTTTGGTAACATTTCTTCACATAATGTAAACAGTAAATCTCAAGTACTGTTAGCAACAGCTAATGTTTTAATAAAACACCAAACTGGAACACATACTGTAAAAGCTTTAGTAGACCCGGGCTCTCAAGCATCATTTGTAACAAATGAAATTGTACAGCTGTTAAATCTAAATAAAGAAAAAATAGAAGACACATCTGTTAGTGGAATTGGAGGGAATAACAAAATGTTAATAAATTATTGCGTACATCTGCAGTTGCTGTCAAACTATGACAAAAAGTTTTGTTTACGAATTAATACATTAGTAATGCAAAAATTGACGTCTTATAACCCATGTAATATAAACAAACGTGAATTACCAAATTTAAATCAATTTTTTTTATCAAACCCCAAGTTTTATTTGCCAGCAAAAATTGATATTTTATTGGGAAGTGATGTGTAGGGTGAGATCATGATAGCCAATTCATTTAAGTTTCCAAATAGTGTTTATTTACAGGAAAGTCGGTTTGGTTGGCTAGTGTCAGGGCCTGTTGTTAATTGTTCTACTGAACAGCGGCTAAACATAAATATTTGTAACCTTGAAAATCAACTACGACTTTTTTGGGAGCAGGAAGAGCAAACAGAAGAAAGAAAGTTGTCATTAGAGGAAGAATTGTGTGAAAGGTTATTTAGTAAAACTTATAAAAGAGATGCTAGTGGTCGATTTACTGTACATTTGCCCTTTAAAAACACTCTTTTTGGAGAAGCTTTACCCAAGTTCCACAATACCGATTACAACGCATTAAAAAGGCTAAAACAATTGGAATCGTCATTTATTGCAAGACCACAGTTTGCAGCAGCTTACAAGGAGTTTATGGCCGAATATATAAAACTAAACCATATGGAAAATATTGGTAAATATCCACAATCTCTCCCACATCAATGCTTTATTTTACCACATCATGGAGTGCTAAGAGAAAATAGTGCTACTACCAAACTTAGAGTAGTTTTTGATGGAAGTAGTAAAACCTTGCCGTACACTTCTTTAAATAATGAACTTAGCCCTGGACCCCCACTACAAAATGATTTACCAGAAGTGATTACACGTTGGCGACGATTTAAGCTCTCATTTACTGCCGATTTAGAAAAAATGTTTAGGCAAATTAATATTTGTCAAGAACATCAGAAATATCAATGTATTCTTTGGCGCGATGAAATTACAAACGATATTAATATTTACAAACTTAAAACAGTCACTTATGGCACAACAAGCGCACCATTTCTTGCAATAAGAGTAATTAAACAAATTGCTACTGATGGAGCTGAAAAATTCCCTCTTGCCAGTAAAGTGCTTAAATCTGACATATACGTAGACGATGTAATATCTGGTGCAGACACTCTTCATGAGATCATTCAATTACAACAACAACTGCGTATGCTGCTGGAAGGTGCTGGATTTAATTTACGTAAGTGGAATTCAAATTCTGCGGAGTTTTTGAAACACATTCCGAAGGAGTACTTAGCAACACATCCCTTTGAGCTGGAGCATTGTGAAATGGTTAAGGCACTAGGTTTATCATGGAACACTCAAACTGATTGCTTTTGTTTTAAAATAAATTATAATTTTTCTGATAAAATAACAAAAAGTAGTGTTCTTTCAGATTCGGCTAGACTTTTTGACCCTCTTGGTTGGCTGGCACCTACCACAATTATTGCAAAATTAATGTTTCAAAAACTTTGGCGAGAAGGACTAGATTGGTCAGATACGTTGCCAAAGTCACTAAGCGATGAGTGGTCAAATTATCGTATCGCATTAAAAAATATCGAACAAATAACAATACCTCGCTGGTTTAGCTGTAAAGCGTCAGAAAAAGTTGAATTACATACTTTCTGTGATGCATCAAAACTAGCGTTTGCTGCTTGCTTATACATCAGAATAATAGCCGAAGATGGTTCAGTTCATGTCAATCTTGTGCAAGCCAAAACCAAGGTGGCACCCCTTAAAGTGCTCACAATTCCAAAACTGGAATTATGTGCAGCTGTATTAGCGGCAAAATTGACAAACAAAATTAAACATAATATTGGTTTACATGTTAAAAAAATCACATATTGGTCAGATAGCAGTACAGTCTTAAATTGGATTAAGTGTCAATCGTCACTACTACCAGTTTATGAGGCGAATCGTGTTTCGCAAATACAAAGATTAACCAACGTAATTGACTGGAAATACGTCTCCACTAGAGATAATCCAGCAGACTGTGCAACAAGAGGGTTATTACCACAAGAACTTTCTAAGCATACACTTTGGTGGAAAGGACCCTATTGGCTAGTAAATGAGCCTGAAGTATGGCCTGTTGTAAAATTCAGAAATTCCATACGATCCACAAACACTAACATTGATGTAGCAACAACAACACTGTCAACCACAACTAATAATCAATTGTATCCCGACTTATTTTCAAAATTTACAACATTTACCAAACTTAAACGAGTAACAGCATTTATATTACGCTGGTATTATAATTTGAAAGATAATATATTTAGGAAAAAGAATGGCGAAAGTATAAAAGTTAAAACAAATATTTCGAGCATACAATATCTCTCAACAGCAGAATTAAATAGAGCTCAGTTTGTCATAGTTAAACAGTGTCAACAAATTTCGTTTCATGAGGAAATTAAATGTCTACTACAACAAAAATGCTTACCGTTTAATAGCAAAATAATAAATTTACAGCCATTTTTAGATAATAAAGGCTTATTACGTGTAGGTGGCAGAATTAAAAATGCGAATGTGTCGTACTGTAAGAAGCATCCGGTTTTACTTAGTAAAAATGATCCCATATCAGTCCTTATTTTTACTGATGCACATTTTAAAACACTACATGGCGGTTTACAACTGATGCAAACTTATGTTTTGTCTCAATTCTGGATAATATCATCTAGAAATATTGCAAAATCTGTAAAAAGAAAATGCATAGTTTGTCTAAAATATACAGCAAAAGCCGCACAACAAATTATGGGCAATCTGCCATCGGTGCGCTTACACCCTGCAAGACCATTTAAGCATAGTGGCTTAGATTATGCGGGTCCTATATTGATAAGACAATCATCGTTACGTAGAAGTACTACAAGCAAAGGCTACATTTGTCTTTTTGTTTGCATGTGCACAAAGGCAGTACATCTTGAAACAGTTTCTAACCTTACAACGGATGCCTTTCTTGCAGCTTTTAGGCGATTTATTTCACGAAGAGGACCTTGTACGGATTTATATTCCGATTGCGGAACTACTTTCGTTGGAGCAACCAAAGAGCTACGTGCTTTACATAATCAGTCGAGAAGTTCTCTTCCAAATGACTTAGCTGAGACGTTAAACAACGATGGCACAACCTGGCACTTCATTCCACCCGCTTCACCCCATTTTGGAGGATTATGGGAAGCTGGTGTGAAATCAACTAAGCACCATTTACGTCGTATTATGGGAGATCGTATCCTAACATTTGAGGAGTTATCAACTCTTTTGTGTCAAATTGAAAGTTGTTTAAATTCAAGGCCATTATGCCCCCTATCAACTGATCCAACAGATCTGAACGTTTTAACACCAGCCCACTTTCTGGTTGGAGAACCGACTACGACTATATCGGATGGAGATCTACTAGATACTAAAATAGACCGACTATCGCGTTGGAAGCAAATTGAAAAACTTAAACAACATTTTTGGCAACGATGGTCAAACGAGTTTATCTGCAGGTTGCAATCAAGGCCAAAATGGAACGCTATAAAGAGAGAAGCTCGAGTTGGAGATATTGTATTGCTTCTACATGAGCGCTATTCCCCAGGAAAATGGCCATTAGCCAGAGTAGAGGAAGTTCATCCAGGTTCAGATGGCCACATTCGTGTAGTAACCCTATATTGCAATGGAAAGTATTTAAAGCGACCAGTGGCTAAAATTAGTTTTCTTCCCGCAAATGATGACGAGACGAGACATCCTGATGAATGATTCCGGTTTAAGAACTATTGTTCTTAGTGGGGGAGAAATGTTTGAGATCTTATTAAATTAATAGTTTAATCACAAACCCTGTTTTAACGTAACCATATTTTAACGTAACGTACATTTTTCTTATTTGTTGTATTTGCTTTTTTTTATTAATATATTGAGCGGTTTTGATTTTTTGTAATGTTCTAAAGTGTGTATCTATTGAGTTTTGTGTAAAGTTATTGAAGCGTGTAGTTCTCAGCCGCAATGTAAATTAAAAGAAATTAAAATTAAATAAATGTTAGTTGTTTTAATAATATTCAAATCGTTTCAATCTGAAATTCTCGTACAGATATCAAACGACTCTTGGCGGAAAATTTGGAAACTCGACAGATCCTTAAAAACTTACTGAAAGAATGTACAAAAAAAGCTAAGAAACTTATTTAAGCTCAAAAAACAACATTTTTGGAAAATTATCTTAAGGAATTTGATTGAACTCCACAATCTGACTACTCCTTATGGCGTGCAATTAAAAATCTTAAAATTCCGGTAATTTTTAAACCCTCCATGCGAATCACGAATGGAAGATGGGTAAGAAACGATATTGAAAAAGAAAACCTGTTTGTTGAACATTTAAAAAAAATATATTTACCCCTTATATACCAAACGATACAACAGTAGAGTTGCCAAATGTCGTTTCTGAGCAGCTATATCAGTGATGGAAAATTCAGTACTTTGGTACTATTTTCAGTACCTTTTCCTTTCAAAAATACCACGGTTCCCCCACGTCCGTTTTAGTACTCTTTTCTGGTTATGCTTCTTTGTTTAGAAATTAAGCGTTGATATTTTTTTAACATTAACAACTAGGGCTATGGAACTAATTCCGACTCCAATCGCTGAAACTCCAACTTCTAATCTAACCTTAATGTTAAATGTATATGAGACTGGTCCGTATTTGACTTTAATGTTAGATATCCTCATCAGAATTTTGCTGTTAAAATTTAGCCAGCTTGGTCCATAATAGCTGAGACATGTGCAAAAAAATATGTATTTTAATTTTTAATATTAAAGTTTATTTTCCATTAAAAATATGTTTGAAAAAAGTACCAAAATGTTGAAAAAATAATCTTTTGCTTGGTGGTCAGTACCATCTAAATTTTTAAATTTTCCATCACTGAGCTATACCCCTAAGATTTTAGACAAGGGAAAATTCCTGGAAAAAATTCATTAATCCAAAATGTCCCGTAACAGCTTTAATGGTTTCCTCGCTTTATATTATGTACATATGTATATGAATTTCTACTTATGTAATTTTTATGCAAAAGCGGCTCCACCCGGTGCGCTTTGTTTGTAATAAAATTAATAAAATATTTTTAAAACAAAAAAACTTCTCGCATCAAAAAAATATGAAACAAATTATTCCATCGTTTCTCGAAAAGTGAGAAAAAAGTTTGTCTGTAACATGTCATAACATTGCACTCAAAGCCGATGTGACATTACAGACGTTAAGAACGCCAGTCACACATATCGTTGACGGCGACCAAAATTTATTGAAAAATTTTCAACGACGGCGGCGAAAATACAACCCTCTGCTATACCAAATAATGTTTAGTGCGACTTAAAAGTTTGTTGTTTGCAAACGAGCTTTAAAAGCATTCGTATTATTTAGTAAAAATGTTAAAAGCAAAATAATTAAACGATAAAAGAATGTGCCAAGAACATAATTATTATTCTTTGTATTGAGCATTTTAATTGTTTTTTAGTATTAAACTTTTTTCTCGTAACATTTTTATTCATGAGTTTATTTGACAGTTCAAAGCGGGAACTTTTCTCACAAAAATGTTACAGACGCACTTTGTCTGTAAATTGGCGAGTAATTTCCTTACGTGACGGCTATTACTCGACAAAAAAGTTACAGACACAGTTAAGTGAGAAAAACAGCTGTTTGTTTCAATAAATTGCATTTTTGTTTTTTCAAACATTTCAATCGAAAAGTTTCTTGACGCGAGAGTTGCAGACGATGGGCACAGGTCTAGACGGTGTTAACATTCTTCAGATTTTTAGAAATCTATATTTTTATATTCAAGATGCCTTTGCCACTTCTCCAATTCAGGACACTTTATATTTGTTTCAAATTTAAAAACGTTTACGGTAACCGTTCTCCAGATAAATAGAAATTTATATTTTCGTTTTATTGGAAGTGCCCCGCCTTCTAGTCCTAATCGATTAATCGAATAATTCCAAACCCAAAAATTTTATAAATTACGAGATTTTTTCGATAATTTTAGAAAAAATTAGTACTTGAGTAAATAATCATTCTTTTTTTAAATAAAACTTGTCAATGTAGCTCCAAGTTGTTGCTTCACTTCGGTCATATTAAACCCCTTTGATTGGGAAAGACTCAATGTATGTAACTTTGGATTTTTTTAAACTTTTCACGCTTCTGCAAATCATTTCCTTAAGATAATCGATCGAAGTATTTTGTTTAAAATATTTACCCATTGGCCCACTTTTGGCTTCCTTTGATGTTGTCGGTGGAGCATCTTTATTTTTCAAGCACTATGTAATAGTCACTGCGTAGGTGGTAAATTAGTGAAGATGTTAAAGGACATTTGCTCTTTGAAATTTCATTATTTAAGTAGGGACTTAAGCTAAGATCCCACTATCGGCGCAATGTACCAATTTTTGCCGTATTTCATGTGCCGATAGTGTGAACGGTCAAAACTTTTTAATATGCGACAATCTGTGCCGAAATTGTGCTGACTGTGGACAATCAAAATAAACCTTGATGCGCCGATAATGTGAACACTCTTTTGCACAATGTGGAGCAATCAAATTGTTTAATATGTTCCGATTTTTATCGGCCACTTGTTCGCCGATCACAGTCGCCAATCAGCGCCGATACAAGGGATGGCAAAACGAAATTTTTAAATTGCACACACTGTCTACTAAAATTTTACTTTTTTGAGCCTAATTGTACCAAAATTACATTTGTTTTATCTATTATTTATGTTTTAAAACGTTAAATAATACATTTGTACTGTTGAATGAAAGAAAACAATTCGTTTTAACCAAAACATTGCAGTTGTATCGATGCTGCCATCCCTGGTTTGTACACATTTGTTTACAAAACAACAATTTCAAAAAAAAAAAGGACAAGTGCAGTAAGTTTGAACAAATTTGAATACATTTTTTATTTTATATTAATATATTATTTAAAATTGTTAGGAAGCATAATGGAATATTTAGACGGAGAATTTTGCGAATTTCTTTAGTAAAATTATGTCTGCCAACAAGCAAATAAACCAAAACATATGATTTAATTGGCCCAAATAGCACGAGAGTGTGACCGCATTGTACCGATTATTGTCGCAATTCAGTTTTGCCCGATATGAACCGAAAAAAATTGTTACAATGTGCGACGATAATGGTACCACTCAAGAATAAATTGTACAGTGTTTTTAAATGTGCGCCGATATAGCACAACAAAAATCGTCACAGATTGTGCTATTTGAGCCGATAGTGGGATCTTAGCTTTAGCATTTTTTCATTAAATATGCAGAGAAAACAAAAAAAACAATATTCAATACTTTTAAAGCAAAAAGGAATTGATAAAACAGCAAAAAAAAAGCACTAAAAATGTTTTATTCTAATTCTTCCACATCATCAAAATTATTACAATATACATACTATCATGTGGGCTTTTATGTTTTGAAATTTTAATTTTCTACGTCGATCTGTTAAAAGCGTTTTGTATAAAGAGAAGCTTCTTTCTACATTAAATTTGAGAATTTCATTAGAGGACAAACTTTTTACATATTCATCTTTTGGAACAGTACCACCCTCTAAAATATATTTTATTTCCAAAAACTGCTGATATCCGGGATTTCTTTTTAATATTTTCTCAAATTTTTTTTATATTGTTGGTCCTCGATCTTGCATAGTCCGTCAAAAATTGTCGATAAAGCATTAAGCTGGAGGTCCACACCACGCGTTACTCGCTTTTTCGCAGCATACGCAGCTGTCAAAAAAGAAAAATCTGTGTAGTTATACGTAGTAAGTTACATGCAGAAAAGCGTAGATGCCTTGCGCCGATACGTAGGTTTACTTTATACTTTTGTAAGCTTCACAAGCAGCGTTCGAACAAATCAGCTGATTTTGACAAATTAAATTTTATTTTTACTTGTGCTGCTACTGCATAAAAAGCGTTGCATGTTACTTGAAACGAAGAACGCAAGTAAGGTTAGGGTTAAAAGCATGCGCTGCGTGGAGGCGAAAACACGTGGTATGGACCTCTAGCTTAAGTGCTCTCTGAAATTAATAATCCCGCAGTTTGCAATTTTTTTATAGTAACCAAAATGTTTGCAAAATTGTATTTTAGAAATGCAAGTTGAGAACTAAGTTCGGAGCTTTCAAGTTTTTTTTTTTTTGGATTGCACAATTGAGTCGGCATCTTGACTGTCAAGTTCAAAAACAACGGCTCTAACTTCTTCAAGATGTTCAGCAAAGTACATTGCCGCTTCTAACGAATGAATTCATCTATTCGATGGATACTATGTGCAAAACATGTTAACTAAAGCATTCGTTACTACAAGTAACACTTTGTTATATTTTATGCCTAAATACAGATAATTAATATCAAATTTAAACTCGATTTCTTTTCTACTTTGCCATCTGGCCACAATATTTGTAACGAATCATTACAAAATGCTGCAATAGATGCGCCATTTGTCGTTTCAAGTACTTGCATGCTCAATAAATAAGATTTATTGTCTTTCAATTCTTCTAAGACTCCGAAAATAAAATTTGCAACATATCTCTGTTCGCTGTCCGTAGTTTCATCTACAGAAATCCATGGGGGATTTCATATCAAGTGACCCAATTTTTAAATCGATGTTTTCCGATTTAGATGAAATTAGCACCAAGCTTAGTCCTATTAAATAGTAGTTTATACACAAATTTTCAACAAGATTGGTCAAAAAGTTTCTGAGTTAGAGGGGGAATTTTGTCCATACAGGTGTTCTTTCTCATCCATGTAACTTATTACCTA
This sequence comes from Pollenia angustigena, assembly GCA_930367215.1. Classification (NCBI taxonomy): domain Eukaryota; kingdom Metazoa; phylum Arthropoda; class Insecta; order Diptera; family Polleniidae; genus Pollenia; species Pollenia angustigena. The sequence continues at coordinate 75,170,970 of OV884059.1, forward strand.
TTGATATTACACAAATTTGTCCCAAGTAGCTTAGATAGTTATTTGATCAATGTTTTAAAAAAAAATATATTTGTTCAGCACTATTATCATCATTGATAGCAATTTGATGCAAAATGTTCTTAAATAATTATTTCTATATTAAAATACAATAGTACAAATGAACATACCTGTGTACATTAGACTGGTCGCAATTTTTTTTTTTTTTTTTTTTTAATTTAATTGTTTGCGCTGCTTAAAATATGAGGTTTGGTGTAAGAAATCATGATCTAATTTTTCAGGTCAATCCGACTGTGCCTAGCCGTGCCGGGTGGGGCCCAAAGTTCCCCATATTATAAAAAAAAAACATCTTTTCTATCAGATCTTTATAGTTATACTAGTTGAATAGCCGAAAATCAAAAATATGGCTTCGTTACGATCTTCCGCAGAGAAAGTACTTCAAGTGTGCCAAATTTCAGCTTCCTATGTCATCAGATGGCTTCAGAAAGTTGCGGAAAGAATAGGACATACATGCAAACATCCTGACATACTAAGAAATTATATATTGTATAGATAGACTAACATATGTTCGCGCAACTCAAAAACGCTTTAGCTTATTGAAAAACTAAAAAAAACCGAAATTACGCAATAAAATTTACTTTATGAAAGGTAAAACGTTTTTCTTATATGCGCAGTCGTTTTAGAAACATAATTTTTTTTCTGGAAAAAAAAATAATTTTTTTATTAAAATTTCGGAATTTTTGTTTTTAAAAATTCATAAAAAATTTAAAAATGCAGCTATGCTTCTAATTTTATGCAGACATATAAAAAACAACATTGCAAACAAAACAAGCTATAAATGATTAAAATCCGTACACAACTTTTGATTTTTTTATGTCAGGATGTTTGCATGTATGTCCTATTCTTTCCGCAACTTTCTGAAGCCATCTGATGACATAGGAAGCTGAAATTTGGCACACTTGAAGTACTTTCTCTGCGGTAGATCGTAACGAAGCCATATTTTTGATTTTCGGCTTTTCAACTAGTATAACTATAAAGATCTGATAGAAAAGATGTTTTTTTTATAATATGGGAAACTTTGGGCCACACCCGGCACGGCTAGGCACCTTCGGATTGACCTGAAAAATTAGATCACGATTTCTTACACCAAACCTCATATTTTAAGCAGCGCAAACAATTAAATTTAAAAAAAAATCCCATACAAGATGCTACCAGTCTAGTGTACATACATATATTTTGTTTACAAAAATTATTTAAAATTTAAATAGTTTATTATAAACCAACTACAAATTGGTTGACAAGGCAAAAAGTCAGTTAATCAACTAGATGTCGTTATAAAAAGACCAGTTTGAAGTTACTTAAAATGTGTTTGACTTCCTAAAGGGTTGTGATTCAATAACGCATAATAGACACCTTTAATAGCAATAATATTGAAATAAATTTAAAAAATATTCTTAACAAATTCCACAATTCCCAAGTCAAATTTTGTATCCTCATTTCAGAAATAAAAATCCCCGATTTGGGATTAAATCCCCTGATCTGACAATAACCATCATCATCGTAGAGTTTATTTAGCTTTAATACTTTTATAAAACATAGTTGCAGGCTTAATGGAACCAACAACGAACAAAACTTGTACTAATTGCGGTAAAGTAGAAAATTTGTCAATTGCGACTATGTTTAAAAAGTGTAATACACCTCAAATCTAATATGAAAGTATATATTAAATGGTTTTCATACTAAAACAAATGATTTGAGATATATTGACTTATAAATACGGTGACCATCCGTTCTGTATTCGCTTTTAAAAAAACCTTAAAAAAAATTTTAAATAAAACATATTTTGCACATTTTGGTTTTATGATTTTATGGTATTCATTATGAAAATTTGGCATAAAGTTTATAAAAAGTTAATTCATAATACACCAACCAAACTCTGGCTAACGATTTGCTAAACTCTTGTTAACGAGCTGCCAAACGTTTGCCAACTTGTGTAAATCAGCCGTTTAATATCAAACAATTTTGTTGGTTTTTTTTTTAATTAACTGTCTTTTACTTAATTTATTTTAATTTTAAAAACTTTTTATATGTGAAGGCAAAAACAAAAAAAGGAAAAAATTACAAATTCAGCGATGATTAATGTAAAACGTGTTGCATTTTCGAGTAATACGATATGGCATCATAAAAATTCAAAGTTGATTTATTAAAAGTTGGCAGATGGAGAAAAGTTCGTTATGAATTAACTCTGTGCCAACAAGCTGCTAAGCTTTATCGGCATTCTAGTTAGCAGCTCGTTGTACGTAGTGTACAAACTGTGGCTAACTTTTTGTTATGAATATGGCTGTTAGTTTATATCGATGTGAAGTTATTTGCTTAAATCCGAAATCTTTAGAACAAGGAATTATATTGCCACTGTCGAATCTTTTTACAATAATCTTAGTAATAGAACGAGGTACATTGGAGAAATAAACTCTTCGTTACCTTATCACAGCAAAGCAATTATACGTATATCAATTAATGCACTACATACTTATGTAATGCCGTTATCAATTAATGCACTACATACTTATGTAATGCTGTTATTTAAGGTCCGTATTAACAAATTGCCTATACACTTGACTTTATCCTTCTCTAAGTCTTAAGTTCCCGAGTTGTTAAAGGAGAATTAACAATCGCTAAAGTCAATTTCAAAACAGACATAAAATGTTTTTTATAATATTTAATGGATTGGATTAGTTTTATTAAGAAGCTTATGCTAAGTTCACACTTAGGTTTTTAAACGCGCTTAAGCAAAATGTTGATTTAGCTAATCAAAGCCGTTCACATTACATTTGAGATGATTAAGAAGACAGATGATTAAGAAAAAAAACACACAAAATAAACAACAAACAAATTTATATGTCTTTAAAGTATTAAAAATGGATAAAAACACTTTTATAAAGTTATCAGAAGATTATTTTAATCATTTTAATTATGAAATTGTTAAAATCTATGAATTATTTAAGGAAAAAAATAAAAACATTAAGCAGAAATCTTGGCCAGTTGTACACGATCATGTTGGCGATTCTACATTTGAGCTATGTTCAGTGGATTCTACGTGATTTATGAAGTGATTTAGTTGTAATCATGTCAAATGAAGTGATTAACAAATCAGTTCAATGTATGGGTAATCATCTCGATTTTGAAGTGATTAGAGCTTAATCACGTTCGAACTGCTTAAGCGCGTTTAAGAAGCCAAATGTGAACATACTATTAAATGCAATTATTAGAACGTCGTTGTTTTAATGTGGATTTTATTGCAAAATTTAACAAATATTAAAACTACTGTTCCGAATTTTGTTTAAAAAATTGTTAGCGTATGATCCGTTTAAATCTGAAAATTCTTCTTTGCCCCTCTTAACTTTCTTTGATGAGAGTTTAGAGTACATAGTACATAAATATCAAACAAATCTGTCAATCCTTAGTAATATTCACTAGTGACCTTTATGGATAAAAAAAGAGCTTTTTATACTAAATTGGGTACAGTTACGATAATACTAAAGAGCCTGTATATAAGCCCAACGTCAACCAATATCAAAGAATGATATCTAAAAAATAAAGTTAAATGTTAATTCTAGTTCGAGTAAGTGGAGTGGCATAAGTTAGTGGTAAAGGTACTAAAACTACGTTGTCACGTTGTGTAACAAAATGCTAAGCAGCTTTTGGATAAATGTCGATTATAAGCTCTAGTTTATGATTAAAATATAGAACATCTCGTTGGCATACTGTTTCTAAGCAACAACTTTGATCGGTTTCCAAAATGTTGAACAATTTACTATAGTTGGAGCACATTACACACTTGACACTTATTTATGAACCAAAGCGCAAAAAAAATCTATGAAAATACACACCCGTCATTATTTTATAATTTACAAAAGATTTAAAAGAATTTAAGTAGTTATTTAAAACCGTTACAGTTGGTCACATTAAACACTACTAACAACGTTGAAATCCACCAGCCTCAACATACATATAAAGTATTTTTTTCTGCTTTTGTTGTTGTACACACTTAGCTTGCACGCGTGTTCTTCATCTCCCACCTGCCAACCGGCTTTTTAGATCCAAAAGCCCTGCCCTAACTTTTATTAAATGAACGAACTAAAGCAACAAAGAAGTAGAGGAGAAGTGCAACATTTATACAATTGGATACATACATACATACATAATCATTCACATTGATGCCATTTTTTAAATTCCTTGCCAAAAAAGCTTTTTTCTCTATCATTAAAATACTATTTACTTACTAATACATACACACATAAACTCATACAAACAAAGAGAATAGAACTTTTCTGCCCCTGCTCTTGGGTTAGTCACTTGTTGTTGTAGAAGAATTTCCACTAGCAGAACACATCCAAATTGAAAATTACATGAAAATGTCATGTCGTTGTATAGACAGAATATATAAACATACATATGTTTGTGTGTAGAATGTATTTGCCGGATCGAACAGTGGGTGCTTTTGGGAAAATTTCTTATTTCTGTACTAGATCCAGTTCGCAGGTTGGTATGAATAGACAAAATATTTGTATAAGTTTTAACTAAGAGATGGATTTCTAAATTTTTAAGGAACCCCGACACGAGGCACAGATGCAAAAATATAATGTAATGATAAACATAAATAAGTTTGTGTATGTACCTGTGTATATATGTACATATGAATGTATGTATACACGAATGAAAACTTTAGCAAGAATTTAAAATGAGAAGTATTCACAAACTCGCATTATCGTCGTATTTGTTGTATAATCGAATAATTATACAATGTTGTATTTTTGTTGTTGGCAATTTTCATATAAACTTGTGGTATAACTATACGATTGATTTTAAAATGTTTTAAGAAATGTTGTATTTGTACCAGGCCTGGAAATGTTCGATTTGTTTGGTAAATTTGTAAAAATCTTTTTAGAATGTGATAACAAACAAACAGCACAAACTTAATTCATCTTAATGAATAATATGTTAAGTTCATTTCAATTTATTTCTGCACTATTTTAATTAAAATTTATTATCAAATAATATTTATTATAATTTCAATTAAAATTAAAACAACCATACCTGGTTTATTTTCATGGTATCGAATAATGTGAATGGCAAATATTAAAGAAAAAGAAATAAATAAAGACCAAGAATTATATAAAAAAATAGTACCTAGGTACTTAAATTTATTTATTTCCTTTTATAGTTTAAATTTACATTTTTTTATGATTATTAGGTAAAAGAAACGCATAGGTATAAAAACTGGTAAATATAGCTATCAGCTTTACACACTGAATCTTTTTTACAGTTATTTCTTAGTATTCTCCCTTACAAACCTGCTTCGTAGTAAAGGGAATGCCGTGGCACTTGAGATGTTGTTTTTTATATTATAAAACTTGTTTAGAGTTCCTTCACTTACTTTACTTCATATCTGTATGTCTTATTGCGTAGCGCATAATTGTGCGCTTATTGTTTTAAATGTACCATTAGTGCTTCGCAAAAGGTTAACATTTTTTATTGGGCTCTAACATAATAAAAACGCAGCATTTTGATACAAAAATCAAAATTTTTTTAATATCCCGCAAACTTTGTGCTGTTCTTGTTTAGACGCTTGTGCAGGTTATTTTTATTTGGCCCTTTACGAAAATTTTTACTACAGAATTGCTCTTAGGCATTTTGACAAACGACAAATTGTTGTCGTTAAAAAGTTACAGAGTTTTGATACTAATCGAACATTATAAGATGTGCCTATAAAGAAAGTATATTTAAATCGATTATTATATGTTTATACTTACTGCAGTCTACATACATATACATAACTAAAATTATGTCATAAATATCCAAAACCGATTGACTTAAACAAAAAAAAATTTAATAAAACCCACTGTAATAGCTTAATTTTGAATACCCTTGTAGGTACTTTGCTCTTGTTGGCGCCAAAAATTACACTCATTCTTTAAAACGTTATCTCATCCTTTTACCTACTGATCATTTTTTGTTTTATGTACTACAGACATTTTATTTAAATAATGTGTGTATATTAATTTCTATGTAGGTATCTATATGTATATACATGTATATACGTACCTATGTATGTAAGGACATAAATATGTACATACTTATGTATGCACTTGGCTTTGTATATAGTTTTTGCACACCATTATGTAAGTAATATTGTATATTCTTACTTACTTACTTAGCATTCTAAGCGTTGAATGAATAATATTGCATACATACATTCGTTTGTATGTATGTAAAAACAATCATTGATATCCCAGTCAACATGTGGAAGATTGCTTTAAAAAATATCACCAAACTGAGTCTTTTAATACTAACTAAGATGATAAAAAGAAACTGATTAATCAGTTGTGCACTTGAAACAAGATTTGAAAATGATTCTCAGAAATTGACTTGTTAAAAAAATAAAATTAACATAATGCACGCAATCATATGTTGATCATGCAGATGATCGAAATTATGGTTGAAATTACTCGCAAAAAATAAAATTTTTTGTGCTATAAATTATGCAACAATGGTAACATGACCTTAAGTTCATGCAAGTACATTATAGCCACCTAAAAACCGTTGGATGTTGTTTTTAATATTATATTTTTTACGTATATCTAGGTACGGGCATCATGGTCATCAATGCAACAACATCTTATAAAATGTGGGCGGCAGTGGAAAAGTTGGCGCGTCACTTCCAATACAATGACATTTAAGATTTCTGTATATCTAAGGGACATCTAGAGCCCAAGTTTCAAATTAGGCGCAAGCGTCTTGGTTATCAAAAGACAGCATTTGAAAAAATATTGGGGGAAAAGAAGAAGTGGGCGTCTCACGAAATAGATCTAGAGATCGGCAAGAGCCAAAGTTTCTAAGTAAGGTACAAGCATATTGGTTATCAACAGACAGCATCCGAAAAAATATGGGCGGCACAGAATAGATTTATTTATATCTAAAAGCTGTTTTGTAAAACTTTCTGTTCCCTCCGAACCACGGTATAGGGTTAAAAAAAAAAAATTATATTAAATGATTAAAAAAATTAACTTTTCAATCTGAATTAAAAATTGGGAATAAGAAAATAACTATTTTGAGGAAGTAAAAACTCAAAATTGTTATAAGCAGGGAAACAAGAAATATGCTCTAAAAAACACGTTTTATGCGCGATTAATATTCAGTGAAAACTTGAAAATATGCCCTGAAAATTGTTAAAAATATGCCCAAAAAAATTAAAAAAAAAAACAAAATATTCAATAATTCAATTAATAACAGTTCCATTTAATAAAAACAATCCTAAAATTATAATCGGTAAAGCCCAAACACCACTAAAGTATTAAAAGACGAGTTTTCGTGATTTTAACATATTTGGAAACGATGATCGGCTCCCAAAAAACAGTTATGTTAAAGGTTAAAATTCATTTAAGAGTTATTTGTGCCGAATGTTATCTAGATATTTACATACATATGAGATTTTTTGTCTTAATGTTAACATTTAAAAGGAATATTGACCATTTTTGAATGTGGTTCTTTCTTCGAGTTGAATTTCAATTTATAAAACTTTTTGTAATAGTCTTATTCCCTCAATATTTGACTTACTTTTTTTAATTGTTTTTCATGTTGTAAAATTCCTTTCTTCATAAAAATAATTTAATGAAAATTAAATTTGATGAACTTAAGCCTGATTAAAAATATTGAAAATTTGGATTGAAACCCATAAATTATTCAACAAAATTACCACAATACTAATTAAAATTAAATGGCGAAATTTAAAACATAAATGCCAAATTTTCCCAAAATTTTTTTTTATTTCTGCGAAAGTTTTTTAGGCATCTAAAAAATTAAACATGTAGGTATCAAAATGTGGCTCAAATAGGCCAAATATGCACTAAAAACGATAAAATATGCAAACATACCTATGCACTAACAAATCGAAGCCAAAATAAGGATAAGGATAAATTTATTGTTTCTGCCTTCATTGGTCGCACGGTTTCCCTGGTGATAAGGTAGGTATACAATATAACCGGGAACCCAGAGTGCCAGCACAAACTGTCTCTTAAATGGGTCGTAATTAATAAGAAACGCGTTGGTTACCAATAAAGAGCTCATAAATGATTACTATCGAACACAGGAATCAAAAAAAGGTCGTGGGTAGGTAGGTTTGATCAACTTTTTCATAAAACGCTGACTGGGATACAGCATATATTTATAATCATCCACACGTACATTCAGTTATAATTTCTTAGCTACATAAAATTACATGCATACATACATAATGTACACATGTATATATTAATGTTTTATATTTTTATTTGGTTATACCCTACCTCAAGTATACGTACATGTGTATATATGTACATTCCTGCAGATGTACACATAAAAACACTTAACCCCCCATTTGTCCCCCAACAGCAACAACAACGTATACTTGATGTGTTTTAAAGCTCACAACTCACACGTTGCCTTTTCGGGAAATTAACAAAAGAAATAAATAAACGAAACGAAATAAAAAAAATAATAAATAACAATAGAGTATTTCTTTTGAACATAAACAGACGAGTTTGCACGAGTGTGTAGGTATAAAACATATACAGATGCAACAACAAAATAATAAAATTTACAATCTTTGTTTTCATCGTTCTGTTTGCTTTTAATATTTTGTTTTGTTTCTCTCTTTCTCTTTTTGTATTTATTTATTTTTTTGTTTTGCTTATTTTTGTGGGTTTTTTTATACCGGCAAAACTTGCCTTTTTCCCGCTCTTGGGGGTCTCTCTTTTGGATGCAACTCTCTTGGCTCTGCTTTTTTTTGCAAAAAATTTTGAATTTTATTTCGCGTTGTTTTTAAATTATAATTTTGTTGTTTTAACTGTACCTTTTTTACGCTTTGCCAAATAGAGTAGACATTAAAAAAGCTTTTTGGGTCTCGTTTTCTTAAAATTTCTTTGACTACTACCACATCTGTGTTTGTTGTCTGTATTTGTGTTCTTTAAAAGGGTGTTTCCCGGCGTTGATGTCATAAGAGATTAATGTATATTTTTAATAAAATTTCTTTCTCACTTTTTGTCTGAGTAGAAATTTTCAAACTTGAGCAAGTTTACAAACTCTTGAGCTTTTTGTTTTTAAAGAGTTCATTTCTTGATTTAAAGAGAATGGTATGAGTGAAAAAGTTTAATCAGTTGGTGTTACCATAGTGCAGAATATTTAACGGTTTTTTTGTGAAGAATTAAAACAGTTTGGTTGAAGTTGTTTGTTAAGTGATATTTGCAATATTAGAGTAGGCAATTTTAGAAAAATTCTTTGTAAAGTGTTGAATTTACAATAATCATTAAATTTGTGACTTAATGCAAATAAGCTCGTAAAAAACTTTACTTAATTAAGTATGTATGTTTCTTATTATAATTAATATTACCAACTACATACATACCTATGTATGTATAAAAAACAATTGTCATTGTTTTATAACACAAGCTTTTGTAAAGTTTTAAACAATTTTAAATATTTTTAGTTTGTTTTTATTCAAATAAAAACAAAAATGCATACATATATAAACATATGGGCATTTCCATCATGTCGAACGTGACCATCGTACACATTTAAATTAAAAAAAAAGTCAAAATAAAACGTATATTTATTTTGGCAATAGATTCAAGTTATAGCTTTTAATTAGCCCTATAATTGGTGCTATTGTTCATTTTGATAAATTGTTTCGTTTTCAAGAAAATTGCAAAAAAACAAGACATTTGCACGTGACGAAAACAGAAGTGTTTTTTGTGGCCATTTTTTCGAAAGCCGATTTCGAATGTCGACATACAAAAAAAAAAGTTGTGCCAGTCACCACCTACAATAAAAGATATGTCAATGAAGTTTCTAAAACAGGAAACCTTTTTTATTGCCACGCCCCAAAATCCGCCCCTTTTGGTTTTTTATATTTAGCGCTGCCATTTAAAGTCCGATCTCATCGTATTGCATATCGTTTTTCATGGCTTGATAGTGTCTTCATTTTTGTCTTTAGTGACTTTTTAAACCGACCTCAAATTCTGGGCGCCACTTATGCCATCTCGGATCCTCCCCCCAAATGTCCAATTTTTTTACGTGCCAAGAAAGTCCTTCTAAAACTACGTATGTATAGATTTTAATATGCCCACTTTTATTACACGCCTACAAATTAAGCCCCTTTTTTCTTTTTCACACACCACTACATTAAATCAGGTAGAAGCCAATACAAGCAATAATATTTTCATCAGTCACGCCCTAAAATAAAAGGTATATTTATTAAGTTTGAAAAACTTTAAAAAAATTTTTTTTGCCACGCCCTAAATTACAGCCCTTTTTGTTTTATATACATATATAGCATCGTCATTTAAAATCCAATCTCATCGTATCGTATATCATTGTTAATGGCTAGAATATGCCTTTATTTTTGAATTAAGTGCCTTTTTGTTCATCTATATTTAAATGATTGAAATGTATATATTAACGTAAACAAATCATTTACATATATAAAAACTTATTTTCAAATTATTAATTTTCACACTTACGATGTCGCACGTGAACAACTTTATATAAGTACCAAGATCACAAATCTTGCTATTTTACAGAATTTTTTATTTAATTTTAATATTAAAACAAATCTCTGTTTGGGCTGGTAATTTGATGAGCTTTCTACTTTTACTTTCGACGCATTGATAAGTAATACAAAGAAAAAAATTACAGTTATTTGCAATCGCATAGTTTCTTGTGCATTCTATTTAGACTCTTTGTACCTTCCGAAAGGTTTTAGAGAGAAAAAGTCAATGCATAATGTCTCTCTTAAAGAACTGTTATCATAGCAAAACGTACAATAGAAATATCCAAATAAGAAAAGTTGCACTTGTTCCACTTTGCATTCATAAATCTTGAAATGCGTTATAAATATATATAAATTTTTTTTACTTTTATTAAATTTGATTGTTATCCTGTTAAAATATGATAAAACAAAGTCTTTTCAAGAACTTATAATTTTTTTGTTGCGGTGGACCTTTCGGTGGAAATGCCCATATGTGTATACTTTTATCTTTTCTCACAAAATCTCTAAAACTAAAGCAGAAATATCGAAAACCGATTTTAACCATCAGATATACTGTTTAAGTGCCAGAATCCAGAATCCAAACATATCAAAAACAGGGCCAAAGGGCTGTCAATCGAAAATACGAAAATATATAAAAAGAAGAATAATTCAATAAATCTTAAAACTTTTTAATGAGGTACAAAATTTGTCATTTGAAAAATCGCTAAATTTGGGGCATAAATCGTCAAATCGTCCATAGGCCATTTTAGGACAAGATCGACAATATAACAATAAATCGTTAAATCTGACAACCGTGTAGGTATCCCATTATTTTACTTTAGCTTTATTTGACTCTACAACTTATTTTTGGTCCTGCTGGCTTGCACTACGATCTTGCACCTGCTGCCTCCAATTTGTAATACCAAGGATTTTCGCATCTTCTTCCACTTTGTCTTTCCATTTGAATCTCGGTTTCCCCTGTTTCACTTTCCGTTGCCATTGTCATTTAATGCCTTTCTAACTTGAACGTTCATTTCCGTTTGACTGGCATGTCCTAGCCAGCGCAATCGCTGCATTCTGTTGTGCAGAACTACATACATTCATGTCGGGATATAGCTTGCAAAGCTTGCCGTTCATTTGACGGCTTTACTCTCCGTTCACGCAAATACATTTTACGAAGGATCTTTCTCTCAAATACACCCAACACTTCTTCATCCGCTTTTGCAAGTTTAAGCGTAATATAGAAGCATAGGTATTGCACTCAAAATATTATGTAGTTAAATTCAAACGAAAATTCATTTTAAACAAATTAAAATTCATTTAGAAAACGGATCATTAACATTTCATTTAAAACAAATGAGTTTTACATTCATTTTTAAATTTTTTATTTATTGAACAGCATATTCGTTAAAACTGAATAGTTTTTACTTTTAAAAAATATATTTTAACCGACAAAAATAAACTGTATAACAAAATAAATACGGAAAAACCAAGGCGAATTCATAAAGGTGACCGCATCATGAGATAGCATTACGCTAGCTATCCCTTTCTTTTAAAAAATACTATGTATTTTGTTTTTGGAAAAAATTTGAGTAAATGTCAAAATTATTGGTTGAAAATATAAAAGGAATTTCTTTGTTTATTAAATACTTATACAAAATTGCTTTAAAAGGTAAATCTTTTTCCTGTATTGCAAATTTATTGTGGCTCCACGTATTCCTTACGCCTTTTAAAATCCTCTTGTTAATATTTTTGCTCACTTTTTTTTGTTTTATTACATTTAAATAAATTTTTTTTTCTTGATTTAGATTTTAAATTTTAACAAATTTTTTCACAAAATGTAAATAACGCTTGACATTTAGTATACACACAAGGAAATAAACAACAAACAGATGACTCGAAAATATCACCTTTTTGAATTCGCCTTGGGAAAAACATTATTTTTTGGTAGTTTGTTTTTTGAATAACAAACATAAATGTTAAAAAATAAAATTATTTGTAAAATAACTATATTTTTATTAAATTTTAACAGTACGGAAAACGAATTTATTAACCCACAATCAGTTACTGTAATAATTTTATAAGTGTATAAGTGTGTTGTAAAGTGAAATTATCATCCTTCGATAGAGGGCTCTTTTCTTAAGAATTCACTTAAAATAGTATCAAAATAAAAATCATGTGAAAAAAAGTTGCCGGATATTTTTTAAAGTTAGTAATGATCAAGAAAACTGGCACACTGTTAAAAAAATCGTTGAAATAATATAAATGGGAAAAATAGGCAAGTAAATCGCCAGTTACATCAACAATCGCCAAAAAAAAAAAAAAAAAGCTGCCAGTCATCAAATGGAACATCACACCGCCAAATGCGTTGCAAAATCGCCATATAATAGCTGCCTGCCGGAACTATCTCACCAGAACCATTTTAGATGAATCCATTTCAATTTTTGAAAACGCACTAGTTACATCTCGTTCAGTCATCCCGACAATGCTTATGTCGTCTGCATTCGCGAGGAAAATAAGGCCCTTGGTGTTAATTGTTCCTTCCTTTGTAACCTTTGCTCTTTCCAAAATGTTCTCCATCAGGATGTTAAAGAAATTACGCGATAAGCTGTCCCATTGTAGGATATGGGACTTCCTATTAAAACTGAGGATTTCGTATCATTCAGCGTAATTCTACTAAGGGCCATTATTATAACTTGGCCGTAGCTGTTATCCGACAGTTAACAGACGCTTTTTGACAGATAACAAATTATTATCTGTCAATTTAATCTTAACTTTAGCTAACTTCAAGTTGTAATAATGGCCCTAAGGCGTATAAGTTTTGCTTGTATACCATACGCAGACATGGGTTCAAATAACTTATCTTTTATCGGAGTATCGAATGCAGCCTTATAATCGACGAAAATGTGAAATGTGGCGAATTTGATGTGTGATATTTTAAACAAATCTTTTTAAACGGAGTACTTATGTCCAAAATATGGTAAAATTGGAAAAAAAAAGTATCGATTTGTGGTTTCACTGTAAGAAAAGTAGTTAAATGAAAATAAAAAAATCGAGTTTAAAAAATCATGTAAGTTGCTCATAAAAACAACAATGAAAGCCATACAATTACATAGCGTTTACATTTGCCAGTACTGGCAAGACAGAAGCAATTCATTCAAACTTTTTCACTAATACATAAACACTTTTACAGCTATTTTGTTTTTGCATTGTTTTGCCAACTAATATGTATATGCTTACTGTCTTGCCAGTACTGGCAAATGTAAACGCTGTGTTAGACACAACTTTGAGCAGAAACCATTTACCAGAAGAATATAAAAATACTAAAAATTTACGCGATACTGTGCGTCAGTGTGTCCCAAGAAAAGTCAACAGACGAAGGTAGTAATCTACTTAATGAAGCCCCGAGTGTTTTGGGATCAAGCTATTTCGAAATAAAACATATTTTGTTTTGATGAATGTTTAAAAGTGTGGCGCAGAGAAGGTGAAGCTTTAAACCCTAAAAATACAATAAAGATGGTTAAACATGATTCCATCTTCATGGTGTTATGGTGTGGGGCTGTGTGTTTTATTAACATTATTTTTATTAATTAACTATGTATCAATATGTTTACTTAGATGTGTATCAATATATTTACTTAGAGTGGAACCAAAGACCCAGTAACCGACAGCTGCTACTTTCAGCAATATAACGACCCAAATCAAAAAGATTACAATGTAAAATTGTGGTATAACCCTCCACACATATGCTTTTATCACTCCATCATAGTCCATACCTTAAACCTATTTAATTATTTATACTATAGTTTATATGAAAAATTCTTTTAAGAAATCAAAAGCATAAAACTAGAAGTGATCGCCAACAAAATACTAAAAGGGGTCCTATGGAAACAATGGAATTTTACATTAAAGGCAGAGGCAGTTCCTCATAAAATTTGTTGCCACTTAAAATAATTTTTAGCAAAATTGAACGAATCTGTCTCAATTTCTTCAAAACTTACAGCCTGTTCAACGATTTCGAACGTTAACGTTCGAATAGAATATTACATTTAAAACAAAAACACCGGCAGTTAATCACCCCTATCGCAAATATTATGGGAATATGTTATATGGGATCAAACCTAAGTTCCCATCCCCAACAAATCGGTATCGCAAATATTTTGGGAGTAAAAATTTATATTGTGAATTATTTGTCAATGCTTTGTAAACAAAAGTCTCTATTATGAGTAACTTGTCAGTGCCTGTATTGTGAAATATACAATATAAAATACTAATAAAAAAATAATAAAATAAATAATGAATAGTGTTTATCTTCATATTCTTTATGTCCACTCCTTCAATAAAAGGAAAAAGTAATTTAATTCAGTCCTACTTTAGAATACAAATTATAACTTACATGTCCCCTTCTCGTTCACATCAACACTTGTTGCGAATTTATTTGGTAAAAAAAAATTGTGGGAGTAAACATTGGCGATGTAAAATTTTTTAAGTTTAGGAATTCATTCCCGAAAAATTTGTTATTATTCACAATACGAAATAAAAAAATATGGGAACATTTTCATGGGAGATAGGGGTGAGTATAACCTCTTCACAACTAATTGTGGCGGAAGGTATAAAAATAATATAAGCACGACTTAAAAATAATTTCATTTAAAGGTTTTTAGCGTTTTTTGGGATAAAATGGGATAACCCCTTCCTAAGTAAGGATAAAATCAGTAAAACAGCCTTTTCAAATTGCATAAAAAATGTATAAATGGATCTTTTAATTTCGACTGTTTTAGTAGTTAGTAGGGATGCCAAACGGCAAATCCCGAATCCCGAAATTCCAGGATTTTTCGGAATTTTTAATATATCCACTTTTGTGCACAAAAATTTTCACTTTTATTTAATTTTTATACTCAATACAAAAAAAAAGTTATTAAAAATTATATTTCAGTTGTGTTTTTATTTTTATAATTCTTATTTTTCTTTTTTAAATTCTTAAATAAATAAAAAAAGTGTTGTTTATTTAAAAAAATCCCGAAAAATCCCGAATCCCGGGATTTTCTAAAATCAACCCCGATTGGCATCCCTAGCAGTAAGGGAACCATAACACCAAGAAAATAATTTTTAAAAATTTTCGGACATGACTTTATTTGAACAATGATTTTAATGTTGCTAAGAATCGCTCAAATGTTTTAAAGTGTCGGTGGTGGATAAAGGCCCAACCACAATGTGCTCAAGTTAGCTTAAGCGAATGAGCGAATACATGTAAGTTATATGAGACAAACCATATTGAACTTAATGAAACTTTTTGCTAAGTTTAATGAAACTGTCATTTGCTTAAGCAAGGTGCGAATCTAATCGCACTTTCCGTACGGAATCAAATGTTTTTTATTTTGTTTTTGTTTTCTTAAACACATTTGAGAGACTTTTTGTTAATTTTTGACAGAAGGTTAAGCAGGGCTATGCATATTATGGTTGAGCCTTAAATATAATTAATCGAAATAACAACACAATCAACTATGGAATTTCAATCGTTATTGAATACGGAAGTTCTCCTTCTAGTTATTTTAATCCTATTTTTATCAATTTTCAGATTGATTCTAGTTCTCAAAATAACCCAGAAATATTAAACCTGTCACAAGTTTAGACAATGATTAGTTGACACACACAAAAGCTAAACACATTAGGGTAATGACTAAAGGGGCTGGATTTATATGCAAAAACATTTCTTTGAATCGCGCTTTTAACTGGGAATAATCAACATTAAAGGGTTTGCGAAGATTGCGAAACTTTAAAAGGTACTTTTACACGACATGTATTTAATAGTGCACTTAACAAATATCCCTTTGCAAAATGCATACATGTCGTTTAAAAGCAAATTAGATTGTTTCTGTAAATGGCGGCATTTATACGATGATTTCTAAATTTTCTTTTACGTTTACATGATGACTTTTGAAACAGGTTTTATTTTCATTGTGGTTATCAAAAATCGACAAAACGAATGAATAAACTTATTGTTTGATATCGTTGCAAATAAGACTTTTTTAATATACGCAATTCTTATTCACTCTGCAGTTATATTTGCTTTAAAGCCAAAGAGGCTTTTCCGAAGTTTTTTGGGAGAATGTTTCCTGATGATCTGGCTAAGCAACCAGTGAAATGCGCATATAAACTAGCTTATCATCGAACAATAAATTTCAGTGTTTTAATCAAGAAAAAAAATTGTGAATAAGGCACCACAAATAAAATCTTATTTTTTAACCTTTTCTTTCCGTTGGAATAAAAACATTTTGATTAATTTTTTAAAAAAGTGACCTTAAGCTTAAATAATTTATTAAAGTATGAAATATAATACATTTTGTTAATTTTCAACAATTTTCATAAATTGTATTAACAGTTTTTGACATTTGGCACCAAATTTTGTAAATTGTACAATCGTATTCGTATTCGTATATTTTTTTTTTAATTCCCAAAGCTAATCCCGCGAAGCTCTACGCTT
Source organism: Pollenia angustigena (assembly GCA_930367215.1). Lineage (NCBI taxonomy): Eukaryota > Metazoa > Arthropoda > Insecta > Diptera > Polleniidae > Pollenia > Pollenia angustigena. The sequence goes on from OV884059.1 coordinate 75,188,015, forward strand.
GCGAAACCAGAGTCTCTCGCCGGAATCGAGCCCGCAACCCCGGCATTGATAGACTAGCTCATTACCAGCTAGCCTACCGGGGCACTCAACAATTTGTATTTCCAAAAATTACTTTGATAGTGCAAAATTTGAAATGACGTAAAAAAATCAAATAACAAGATTTTGTTTATCGTGCTTAATTCCCAAGTTTTATTCTTGATAAAAACACTAAAATTTACGTAAAAAAATTAAAAAATTTACGATCCGTTGCAGCGACAAACACACTGGTTATTCAAAAACAAGCCGTTCAAATGTCAAAATCGAAGCACATCTAGTCTGCGTGAACTTTTAAAATTATCTCTTCACAGTTGACGAAGTTAAAACACTATTTCAAAGATATCTAAATAATATTCGAGAGAAATAACTAGAGATGAGATTTTCATGCACTAAAGAATCGAAAATATGCTCATAAAATATGCACTAAAAACTCCAAAATATGCATTAAAAAATAAAAAAATATGCACTAAAAACTTGAACATTTTCATAGTTGAAATTTGTTTTATTGTTTAAATTCTCCAAAATTTTTTGCAAAACATTTTGGATGTTTTTTTTTAATTTGTCGGCCTATTCTTCCTTCCACGTTGTTTCCCGTATGAAATCAAAAAATCAATATTATCGAATTGGCTTCTAATTTACTCTGCAACTCGATGTAACCCATGTGCCTAGCAAGTAACATGTAACAGTTTTGGATAAATTGTTTTAGGCCACTTGGCAGCCTTAACCATGCAAGGTGCTGCATCGGTAAAAAACTGGAGAATCTTTGATCGAAATCTTGTATTATAAACAGAGCTCCAAAAAATATTATTTATTGATAAGGGTAATCACGATGGTCATTGTGCAATCTTGCAATGTTTGCAGTGCATATTTTGATTGTTCGTGAGCATACCACTTTTATTTTTGTGCAAATATGCTATTTTTCTAAAAATGTATTCTGGCAACACTAAAAACTTCTGGCAGCACTTTAAAAAATCTGCATTTGTTTACAATTATTCACAAGCAAATTAAAATAAATAGTTTCTTTTTAATTAATTTAAATTTAATTCTCTATTTTATTTTACAATCTGCGAAAATGTTCAATTTATAAGTTTTCTTAAAATCAATATGGCACTTAATATGTCAAATGTTATTGTTTACATTTGTTTGCAACTGAGCAAATATGCACTACTAACTTTGCTCATGGTTTTTTAGAGCAAACGAAGTAAAAAAGAGCAAATTGCAAATACGTACATTTTGTTGTTGTGTTGTGCAAATGTGTGTATTTTTTTACGCATTTGCATCGTTTGCACACTTTGCACTACCCATCGTGATTTCCCTTGATATAACAAATTTTTATTTTGACAATTTTTTTTATACAATTTTGATATTTTTTGAAGAACTTTTTTCATAATGTGGAAAATTAAAAAATATGTCACTCAAAATTATTAAAATATGCAAAAATATGCATTTAAAACCAAAATATGCAAAAATATGCATTTTCACCAAAATATGCAACAATATGCAAAAACAAATCGATGCCATTTTAACGCAAATTTAATGATTCGGAAATATAATTGGTCGACATCAATCATAGACTATCGACAAAAAACGTGCATTTGCATTGAAATCGCATCCCTAGAAATAACTTTTAAATTAATCTTAACCTTTCTGGCGGGTCCATGATTGCCCATTGATCCTTAATAGGGGTCACTCTTGAACACTTTCTTACTTGTTTTTTTTTTTTAATTTACAAGAAAGAGTTGCGATACATTTTTTTTATTTAAATAATAATTTTATTTTAAAATAATTTTGAATTATTTGAAACATGTTTTCAAAAGAAAAATGCATTAAATTCCATCCCCTCGTTATTTTTTGTATACCAAATTGCATAGCAAATAGAACGTGTTTTTTAAAAATTAACACAAACATTGAATTAAAATCACTAAATACAATAAATACAAATACACAAATTAATATAAATCTGAATTTGTTTCTTAATTTAATAATGCATACAATTTTTTAACGAATTTTGAATGGATTTTTTATAACTGAAATAACTTAAGATTTAAAAATCATTTTAAAATCAAAGTGATAAAAATCTTTAAGTTAGAAATGTTCGCACAAAAATAAATAACGGGTTTTTTTAAATCGTGTTGCAATTATTCCTTTTTTTTATTTTGCCTTAAAAAAAAACCAAAAATAAAATCAGTTTGTTAATTTTTTTGTTTGTTTTTCATCTTTAATCTTTTATCACTTTTAAAATGTGGCAACCAGCTTGGCAGCACAATTTTAAGCCATTTTGCGCTTTAGCTATGGATCGACTATAAAGTGCCACTGCCTTGGAAAATAATAATCATGGAACCATAAACGCCCCCGTCTTAAAACAAATCTAGTTTTAAGAGAGTTAAGAAATTGAATGAAATTTTCAACAATAAACTGCAGTAAAAAGGAATAGTCTTTGATTTTTTTTTTTTTTTTTTTTTGTTTTGTTTGTAATTTTTATTATTATTGAAAATAGTAGCGGAAGATATAAAACCTAAACCAAACTAATTTTTAGGTTTCGATCAAGTTCCAGCCAAATTTAAGCCTGTAAAACAAACGGCGACGAAAACTTATTTTACCTAAAAAAAAAACTGATAAATATTCTTTGTTAAAAATTGTATAAGCCGACAAACAATAAAGCAGAGCTCTAAAGGAGTTTATTCTTTTTAACCTTTAATTATGAAGCTTAAAGTCGACAGAGAACTTTTTTAAAACTCCTGATCTTTGCACAATAATGCTATGGTAAAAACGCTCCTTAGCAGTCCAGACTAGTTTTGGCAAAGAGATTTCTCAAATTGTAAAAACTTGTTTCTAAAAAAGAACTTTTTTAAGCTTCATTTTATCAAAACACTTTTTATTCCCACATCACAAAAGTGAAGAGGGTTCATATTTTTCGTTTGAGCGGATGAATGTAACACATAAAAATATTGGTTTTAGGCGCACCTTTTAGTAACCGATTGGCTCAGAGATACAAGTATCCTACTCGATCTAGCAATAACCGTCCGTCCGTCCGTCCGGCAGGCTGTTTTCCTGCCCATGTAACCTTCTGCGAAAAGTTCAGATCGTAATTTAAGAGATAATTGGACGAAATTTGGTGCATATGTTTTAGTTCTTATAAGGACATATTGAAAATGGTCAGAATTGGTATTATTCCACATGGCCCCCATACAAATTTCTTTCCGGAATAGTATTTGTGTCCATAAACTATCTTTCCATTTATATTTACAAATAATATTTAAATTTTCGAGAATCAAAATTTTATAAGGAAACTTATTTTTATTTAATAAATAAATATATTTTGTGAATTTCAGTCAAATTGTGGCATAAATTAAAAGAAATTTAATAATCATGACAACAGTGGCACCTTTCGTTATTAAAATTAAGAGAAACCTGGTTTCAGACTTATCTTATTTATTGTTCAAGTTTGGTGTCGATCGGTTCTGGAGTTGAAGAAAGGCGTACCCGGAAAAATGTATATGGGCATTTCTCCAGAATGGTCTACCAGGATGAAAAAAAAAATGTTGATTATCATCGTCTTTTATTGTTTATTATTAGAAAAAAAGTCTATGTTCTTATTAAAGAATGGTTTCCTAGCATATCTGAGCTGTTTTACTTGAGGAAATTGGGCTGGAAACTGGAAAATTTCATAATTTTCTGTATTTTCTACTTTTAAAGACATTTTTATATACTTATTTTACATGCAAGAAATATGTTATGTTTACACTCCTTCTTCATAATCTCTCCATTACAATCAATTGTAAAACGAGTATTAAGTTTTTTTGTTAAGCAAATTTTAAGACATTTATGGGAAAATGCGTGGAGATAATAATAAAAAAACATATGGAAAAAGTGTCACGTGCGTAATGTCACGTGCGTAATTTACAATTTATTTTTTTCTTCGCCAACCCATGCATAGTTGCTTTTGAACAAAACATGATTATATAGGCCCATTACTAACCTTTATAAAAACATTTTTTCCGAAATAAAAACCTCCTACAATTCACTTACTTTCGCACTTTTTCTTACGGTCCTAAAAGGCACTTCTATTTTTGTCACGTGAGTAAGTCAACTTTGATTGCATGGCATTTGGGTACCCAGTGCTCAATTTACCATTATATATACTTTTTAGAAAGAACTCATCACAAACAATGTAACGATTCTAGAATTCATTCTAAAATTCCAATCCACTTCTATTTTTTTAATATTCAAACACAATAAAACGCGTACAAATGTCGCGTGCATAACCAGAGAAACACCCATATATATCATATATATATTAAAGCACCCCCCATACCATCAGTAATATACTGTAAAAGTGGCATAAAGATCGGTTAAGTGGTTACGGAGATAAACAATGTCTTTGTATGGGAGGTGCCACGCCTAGTTCTCCAATTTCACCCAGATTTGGTCAGATATTGTGTATTGATAAAGTTTGGAAACGTTAGCTCTTGTCATTGTGCAGATATGTATACATAATTCTATTATGCGTTTGTATGGACAATAAATAGCATATATCACCTCCCAGCCCATCAGTAATATACTATAAAAGCTTCATAAAGATCGGTTCAGCAGTTGCGAAGATTGCCTCTTACAAAAAACAAACATTACTTCTTTATAATATTAGTATAGATTTGGTCTAAAAAAATTTTATTGTAAAATAAATTTTTTTCAAATCGGTCCCTATTTGACCTCAGCTCCCAATGAAATTTACTGTTAAAGATGGTTTTATCTGCCACAAATTCCTTATAAGTGTTGATATTAATATTAAATTTGGCAGCGATAACTTTTATAATAGATAATATGTCATAGCATAATGAGCCCCCCATAAACTTCCTATCCAAAATTGTATATAGTTGTTGATATTTAGAAGTTATTTTAGGTACAAAGAACTCTTATATGAATCTTAACCTCATAATCTAAATTTTTTGGACGGGTCCGTGATTGACGATGGGTCCTTAATAGAATGCAATCTCGAAAATTTGGCTTGACCGTCTTTTATACTTTCTTAGTTGTTTTAAAATTTATTTGTGGCGTTAAGCTATCCATAATAAGGGTAACTTATTTGATCGCTAAAATCTACGACTCAACTCTTTCCGGTACTTAGATTTGGGTTTTCACAAAAATACAACGTGTACTAAATAAGTCATCGGAGTACACAAAAAATATGGGTAAAGCACCACAAATATTTTTAGTAAAATTAAAAAAATGAACACCCTTGCCAAGCTAAAATCAAATTTTTAAAAGACTTAGGCCCGTTTTCACAACTTACCGATAGCTAAAGGTAGGATTTTATTGGCCGTATAAAAAGTGTTCAATTTTTACAACTTCTTTTTAACCTACCAGGTAGGATGAACCTTAATTTATGTTATTGCTTACTTTAGGTTAAAGTAAAGTTTAAGTAATGGAACACTTTTTATAAAGTTGGTTAAAGTCTACTTTAAGCTACCGGAAAGTTGTGAAAACGGGCCTTAAAAAGTCATTTAAAGACAACGATAACACGGTGCTACAGTGAAAATATACTTGGAAAATGACCTAGTGTAAGTTGAAGGCCTTGTTCAGTAGATCTCAAATCAGTTTTAAAATGTTCGGAATCACCCTCAAATTTCTGAGTTATCACTTTTTTTTTTTTCATTCGATTTTATTAAATGAAAGCTGGTTTAACTCAAAACTAAATTAGATTTAATAATGTGCATACATAATGGGATGTTTCTTAACAAACTAATTTAAAAAAATGGCACCAAAGTTGAAAAATCGAGAAAAAATTAAATTAAAATCAGATATAATTAAGAATAGCACTACAAAAATTGCATACACATGCCAAAAAAATGTCTACATTTAGAAAGGCACAAGTCTCTTCTATCTGAAACCGTTTAACAAATAAAAATCGGATTATAATCAAATGAGTTACGTGTTCATAAGTACTCGAACCTACCCGAAAATGTTTTTTTCGGAATAACTCCGAAATTTGAGGGTGTTTCCGAACTTCCGAAATTGACTTGTGATCTACCAGAGATCAGCAATGAATCACTTTTTCGCTACTCATACTGACTCATGCAATTGTAAGTATAAGTGCGTAGAAATCATTTAAACTAAACTACTCTGACTCACTCATACTCACAAGAGAAATATTTATGAGTTCGACGTCGACATTATACGCATACTCAGCTTGATTTATAATTTCAAGAAAATACTTAAAATACTCACAATGATTCAAATCATTTAGCTCGGGCATTTACCGTTTTAACACAACAGACAAAACACACAACTTAATAATCAGCGCTGCCAGATAAATTTTCCGAAAAATCGTCCACTTCATACGTGTAACTTTAGTAAACTATAATTGCCAAATCGTCACTTTGCTATTTCGGGCACAAATCTGGCAGCCTCGCATTTTTTCTTTGCCTTTACACATTGTGTTGAGTAGATTCTAAGTCAAACACTACAAATGTTGCTAAGTATGAGTACGATGAATCAAATGAAACTTTTGAGTGAATATGAGTTTGAATAACATTGCAATAAGTATGAGTGCGTATAAGTACAAGAATTTATGAGTCATGATTTAGCTCTACTCACTTTTTCACTACTCATTGCTGATCTCTGTGATCTACTCAGTAAGGTCTATAACCTACACTAGGTCGCTTTTCAAGTATAAAAAAAGTGCTCATTTGTAGCACCGTGTAATCTTTTGAAATAGAGACCTTTACAACATAAACGATTATTTAATTATCAATTAGCAAACCTTTTGTTTGAATTCTTTTTAATATCTGCCTTAATATAACAAGAGTCCACAACTAAAACACTTTTCATACACTTCATAAACCTTTCAATACGAGGCATTCCTAAAAATTATTTAAACATTTATATGGAAGTTATGGTAAATTTAAGACCGATCATCGCAAATTTCGTTACAGTTATTTCTAGCTAATTGAAACTAAATAGGACCCAATTTCACCAAAATATCCTTATTTGTTTTAGGTTTTAGGCATATTAAATGGGTAAATAATGGACTGATCTTCAAAAAATTTAAAACGAATTTATGTCTGTTCTTTAAAGTGATTGCCAGGGAAACCAAAAATATATTCTAAAAACGCGTTTTATACACTTTATATATGCAGTAAAAACTTGAAAATATGCGTAAAAAATAGTTAAATATATGCCAAAAAAAAATTCAAAAATTGCTCATTTGAAAACAAAACATTCAATAACACAATGCAGCACTAAAATCTTGAACCAATTGAGACCCCCACAATTTCAAAGTTTCTGATGGTGGAAGAAAAGCCCTAGCTGGGTTTTGAATTATTAGCAAAGGTTTTTTTACTGCCTGTTTAACGATATCGAACGTCAACAATGTTCGAATTTTGTGTTTGTTTTAAATGTAATTTTCTCTGCGAACGATGTTAAATTCGTTTTTGAAATTTTCAACTGCAGTATGATTTGAGTACAATTTTCAAAAAACATGTACTGATACTTTAGTCTATATCTCGTATACTATTCGAAATATTGCTTGTCTCTCTTCGGCAAATTTTAAGCTATTAATCAGATGTAAAAATTTTACCTTAAGATAAAATAAAAAAAAAAAAGTATCAAAAAACGTTAAATTTCGTCATAGATTTCACTGTGCTGGTTGAAAAAATGGACAAGCCGGGCACATGGCGTTTTAACATAATTCGGGTACGCTGAATCCAATGGTGCTAACCGTTTTTAGGTTAGCTCTTGTTTTCGAGATATACCGTTATTTCGAAAATGGAGTTATGTCAAAGGTTAAAACTCATACATGAGTTAGTCTGCTTTTACATTAAACGATTTTTGTCGTTGCGATTCTTGCCTTATAGGCGAGAGCGGAGAGAGGAATTAAAAGGGGTACACAAGCGAGTGTACTATTCGATTCATTTTGTTCAGTGTTCCCATAATTGGGGATTTTTTTTTTTTTTTGAATTTCGTGAAAATCCCCTGGGGATTTTTTGGGGCAAAGCACTTTTTTCGATGGCGATTTTTGGGGATAATTTATTATTATTAATATCATTTTTGCAATGGCAAGACCGATTTGGTCAAGATGTGGGTACAAATTTTAGTGTTTTTTGTGGTTTAAAACTATTTCAAGAACTTGTTGAAATAATTTTAAATATGATTTTTGTACCAACTAGCGTTACTTCTGTTGAACTAGCTTTTTTCTGTAGTGAATATAACCAAAATCAATATTTGAAACAGAATGCAATATGAGTTATTAGGAGCTCTTCTTAGAATAAATACACACTTTAAAATAACGAAGCTTGCGGTGACAAATTTATTCAATAATCTCAAATGCACTTTTTAAACAAACAACATTTAAAACAAAATTGCATTGGCTTATGAATTAGAAGATTATGGTTCCCTAGTTTTGGAAATGATAAATATGTATTGACGCATAATTATTTTTCTTTTGCGTTTTTACATAAACCTTGTTACATACTATACATGTACACATAGATACGTAGAACTCAAAGAATAAATAACATTAGTTTTAATAATATTACACAAATGGATTTATTTAAATAAATCGATGTATGCATATTTTCCATTGACATAATTTTTTTTTTTTTTTTTTAAGAAAATTTGGGGATTTTTGGGGACAAGAAAATGGCTATTTTGGGATTTTGGGGATGAAAAATAGCAAATTGGTGATAAGGTCTAAAATAAAACTGGGAACTCTGATTTTGTTCGCTCATTCGTTCTCTCATTTGACGAAAAATGTATTGAAGTTCGGTTGCACAGAAAAAGTTTTAACGACAAAAATCGAACAATGTAAATATCAGACCGACTTCAAAGAAGAAACGACTATAATCGCAACGACAAAAATTAAAAGGAAGTTAAAGCTATTTATAGATGGGAGCTTTCGGCCAATTTGAAACGATTCAAAAAGAATTTAATTTGCAGTAAAATATTTTTGGGGCAAATTTAATCTAAATACCAACATAATAAGATGGTTTACGTACACAAAGAGTCTAACTTGGAAAGAAGTTTTTATGGGGAATATGTAGAATTAAGACCGATTCTCACCATTTACATAGAATTCGTCCTTAGTTAGTTCAATTAAAATTTATTTACCAAATTATCTACAAGATTAGAACTTGTACTTTGCGCACAAAATTAACATGGACAGGCAACCAGTCAGACGGACGGATGGTTAGCGTTAAATCACTTTAAAAGTGATTCTTAATTGGTCAGTATACTAAAGGATTGATCAAGAGTTTTCTATTACCTTAATTTTTGCTCATTCATATATAAAACAGAAAAGGCAAAATTTAGGCATCTAAAAAATTTAACATGTATTAAAATATGCCTCAAAAAGGGAAAAAATGCGCTAAAAACTTGAAAAATTATGCATAAAGGCTTTTTTAACTAAATCATGCCTTCATTGGTCGCACAAGGAAATTGCAATATTAATGGTTTCCCTCGTGATTACTGTATAAACAGAATAGAAATATATATACATTTTTTAGGCCGTTTAGTCCACATTTGTGTTCAGAACTATTTTTCTACTGAATCGATCGAGATGGATTTGAATGCCATACTGCTTTACCAATTCAAGAAAAAGGTTCCAAACTCTTGTTCCGCTTTTGACTGTGTCTATATAATGGACGTTAGGCAAACTAACGTGCTAAATTCTGTTTTATGAGTTATAAACCTTATAATTTTGGCCTTGACGTTGAGCTAGAAAAGTTATTTAAGCTAGTGAAGCTATATAACCGTGGAGGCCAGCTAAAAACGTTCAACAAAATATCCCTTATTAAAGCCATTTAAGTACCTAAAGTATGTGCTGGGGTTCCAACTTGTTGAAACTAATAGGTTGGATGGTTTCCCAAAGCTGGCTTTACAAAATTTATTTAACATCATTCCATCTCTGTCATGTTTGAAACACCAATGTCGTTTTCTAAAAAAAAAAAATATGGGCAAGTTATCCTTTCGGACGATACACCGCACCAAACAGTTATTGTTGCTGATGAGCTGGACTTGCATTTTCCGTTGCCCAACTCCTGCAGTTCTGTTTATTGACGTTGCCACTTAATAGGAATGGGGCTTCTTCACTCATTATCAAATTATGAAAAGGAATAGGCCTTGAACAATTGGTTGTAGGTTTGAATAATAAAATTAAATTGTTTTGGTACGTTGTTCTATTGTGTAGTATCCATATTAAATTCCGCAAGTCTTCTTCACGAAGAAAAAATAATAATTTAAAAAGTTGTAAAAAATACAATCCTTCTAACTTATTCTGCTTCACCCTGTAGGGGAGATTGTTTTAACCCTAATTGAGTTTTAGGGTAGAGATTCTTATTTAGCAGATTCTTGGAACAATACAATGGTCAACAAATAAAAGAAGTTAATTTAATTTCTTTTCAGCTTTCCCTCGTACATGACCTGCGCTACACAAACCCAACTCGGTACAATTTGCCTAAAAAAGAAAAACAACATTAGATTGAACATTTATGGTATTGAATACATAAATGGATGCTTTAAACTAGAGGTGGGCTCGTGACATATATTTTGGAACATCGATCACGCGTCAGAGAGGGGGGTTCATTTCTGACAGATTTCCGTAAACAACTATTGAATGCATATAAATTTAAAAATCTAACCTGCTGGAACTACCGAAAAGTTGCATTAATACACAGAAAGAAAAACACTCGGGGTAAATTAAGTTTTTTATACTTTCTTTAAGTACGAGTCGTACTCAAAATTCAAGAATGAATAACACTAAAACACACTTAAAAAATGCTAAATGGCATTCAATCAATCCCGGAATTTCTTAAAATAAGTAAAAAATTCTTAAACTAAAGCGGCCCATACACTTGCAATATTATTGTATATGATATCGGCCATATTATTTCCATTTTGTCCTATATAATGCAATAAGTCGTACAATACTTTTATTCATTCAATAAAAAAATGAACATAGCCTATAGGAATAACATAAACAGCATGTTACAATGTTGCAAACAGATTTCACTTTCTTTTCGTTGTGCAATAAAAATCAAAAGTCTTTTGATTTTTGCCAATATATTGTGTCACCTTCGAATATCACATAAACATTGGCGATATAATTGTACAATGCGTGAAATTGAACAATTTTATTGCAAGTGTATGAGCCGCTTAAGTAAAAAAAGGATTTCGTTGGTAGTTCCGCTCTGAGAGTAAAATTACAAAGTGAGCGTTTTAATCTTATTTAACTTATCAAAGTGTGTTGTAGACACTACAACAACACCACACAAGTAGTTAAACACGATTTGCGTGTTGTGTGTGGAAACAACAGAACAAGACGAAAACACATTATTTTCATGCTTAAAAAGTCAAATTGAGAACTCTTGCTTCTCATTTAGTTTATATTTTCAGTTATATATCGATGCCTTACTTCCTCAACCTCGTAACTTGAAAAATACGGTTATGACTTTTTCATATAAAACGACTGCTATTTTTGTTTTCTAATACTGCAACAACTTATTATTTCAATACAATATACATAGATGTAATCAATTCTTTAATAATTCCATTTTAACTTTAACCCAAACACCGAAGCATACAAAGATGAAACTTTTTTTCTCTCCTGAAAAGTTGTATTTTTTTAAAGATACAAGGTTAAGAAAGTAAGGCATCGATATATAGGTTAAATTAAGTTTTTAAAGTAAAAGTATGTACACTAAGTTTTTAAAGTAAAAACCGTATCGGTAATGATGCTTGTGTTTAATAATTGAAATTCTGTAACGTTTAAAACTCGCAAAGAAAAAAATATTACACCAGTAAAAACATTAATCAGAAATAAAATTAGTTTTAATTAAAAATTGAATCAAGTGAATTAAACGTTTAATTGATATTAATTATTTTTTTTTTTTACTGGTGCAAATTAATATTGTCAATTTAACGTTTAATACACTTGATTAAAAGTTTAATTCACTTGATTAAATTTATTAAATTTTTAATTAAAACTGATTTTATTTTTGATTAATGCTTTAACTGGTGCAATATTTTTTTCTGTGCGTAGTTAATCAATCATAATAAAATTCTTCTTCTAATTTCACTTTTGGTCAACTTTATAATACTTGAATTAAGCGCATTTTGAGATTGATTCAACCTTAGTTTTACTTAAATCAATCTCATTTTCGGATTATTTTAAGTACGAATTCGGATTAATTTTATAATACTTGAATTAAGCGCATTTTTGGAATGATTCAATCTTAGTTTTTCTTAAATCAATCTTATTTTCGGATTATTTCAAGTACGAAATCGGAATTGAATATGGATAAGATATGTATTTCGCGATTGAAAAGCAGTACTAGAATCAATTTTTCTGTACTTCATTCAAGAAAATATGTACTCACCGTAAAATTAATACCGCTTCGGAATGAGTTGAGTACAGATGAATTGATTTTTCTATTTGTACTTGATAACACCCCATCTTTTAATGAAAAACTTTTTAAAGGGTGTCCAAATTTAAGGTACCTATACTCGGTCAATGGAAATCGCTTCGGAGATGATCCGATGCTTTTTGTGGCGGAAAATTAACAATTTAGACATAGAGAAAATGTGGTTTCAACAGGATGGTGCCACTAGCACACAGCAAGAAGAACAATGGATCTTTTGAAAGAAAAGTTTGAAAATCGCATTTTTTCTCATAGAGAATGAGTGAATTGGCCACCAAGACCATGAGATTTTACACCTTTAAGGTAGAAGTACATAACACGCGTGAGTGCGCGCACAAGTTAAACTAGTGTACTTTCATAGAACAAGCTATATGCAAAAGATTTTGACGCGTTTGCGCCAGAAAGTGTGTTAACTTTGAACTTTTTAACGCGTTGTGTATTTTTGACAAGTAATCAGCTGACAAAGGAATAATTTAACAAATTTGTGAATCATGAAAGAAAAACTTATTGAAGAGCTTAAAAAACATACAATATTTTAAAAAAAAAAGGAATAAATTCAATAAAATAACAAAATCTTGATATACTTTCGAACCCGTTTTTAATGCACAAATAAGTTAACAAATAACAGCTGACAGGAATGGCTTTTGTAACGCGTGTTGTGTAACTTGCAATTTTTTACGCGCTAAAGTTTTTAAACGCACGATACTCGTCGACGAACTAACGCGTGTTATGTACTTCCACCTTTAGACTATATATGTATATAACCGGAGCCTTTTTGTAATAAACTGAAAGACAAATATTTTTAATATCCCAAAAAAACTCTTTTTTTTATTAAAATAAAAACGATACCTCAATTCTTGGACACCCTTTATTTTGGTAATCTTTTTAATCAAATATTTCGTGTGCTTGATTGTGAGTTTCGAAAATGTTACTTGAATAGGAGTGCGTGATATTAACAATTTTGTTAGAAGGCGTAAGTGACCGTGAGACTTTCAAAATGTCTCGTACCAAAGCGTGTGTGATTACTTTTCCTTCCATTGTAATCGAGCGTCACCGCGAGTTAAGAAATTACTCATGCGCACAGCTCTACTTTAAACTCAGAATGTTGCCAAAGAAGCCTTTAAGAAATCCCCAAAATATTATGAACTAAAAAAGAGAGCAGCAAAAGATAAAGAAGAAGATGATACAAGTAAGCAACAAGTTTAAGATAAAAAAAACCAAACAAAAAACTACATCGTTGTTTACCTGTGCACAAATTCACAGAATCAACGCGCATGCGCCAATGTTAATCAAACCTTTATTTAATTTTTTTTGCCAACTTGAATTCGAGTATTGAAGAAAAAATTTTGAAAATACCTTTGAGTTCATTTTAGCGTCTACACAACGAACTTTTCGACAAACAGTCTGACCAAAAAAGGTCTAAATCATTTAAAACTTAACTCAACAGATTGGATGGAGGCTACTTCTAGTACCAGTTATAGTAAACTGACTACTTATGAGTTGTGAAGTGTTTAAAATTATTTTTTTTTTTAGATTTCTATATGGGGTTTTTTTTTTGTTTTGTTTATAGTTTAAAACGAGATGAGATGTATTTTTGTTGAATGAATTGAAAATTCTTTTAAAGTTTTTTTGTTCTTCATGATCACGTTTTGCCCTTAAAGCGTTTCTTTGTATGTTGTGTTGTTTTTTTTTTTAATTTTTTTTTCTTAAACTTTTATTTGCCATTTCATTGGAAATCATTTAGACCCAGAGTCTCTTATATGGCCAAAAAACGACAATAACAAAAAGGATTGTTTCGCACAAGGTCTATTATAGCCCAAGTGGAAAAAAAACAAAAAAAAAAAAAAAAAATGCCGACTTTTGGTTTCTTATAAATATTCCAGATAATTTTGATTGTTAACAAGCTAAAACCGAAAAGAGAGAGAGCGTAGGAGAAAATTGTTTTAATCATAAAAATTGGATCGGATTAAAGATCACATACTTTTTTTATTACTTTTTGTTATAAATTATGTATGAAAAAGTATATTTGTTTTATTAGTATTTTATTTGCCATTGTGCAAAATTGATCAGAAGAAATTTATTGAATGGACTTTCTAATTGTATCTATGCAAAAATCATAAAACTAAATTTCACCATTATCTATGATATTGAAGATCTTCATTTGTTTTTTTTTTTTTCTTTATTGTTGGGATTAAATCGACAATGAAACAAAAAACGAAGACTTTTCTTCAGATGACTTTTCTCTAAATATTCAATAAGATCTACGTATCATTTTGAGTGTTGACGGAACTGTAATGTTTTAAAGATTACCCCCCGTATTTATAAACGATTATTAAATTTAACAAACGTTTATTAAGGCAAATTTTCATACAAAATTTGTTTTGTAAACCTTTATTAAATGTTAAAAATTTTTATAAATACGGGCGTACAAATTTATTTTAGCCTGAAAGGTAGATGTGGAAGCAGATTGCCATGAGTACTTTTCATTTATCCTTACCTCATCTTAACCACTGGAAGTCAAACTATGCATTTACCGACTGTCCGCTGAGTGTGAGATTCTCCATCACACCCAAATAGCAATGGAGGTATTTGAACAATGTTATATAGCTATTCCGAAGGATAATATTTAAAGAAAACATACATTTCTTAAATTTATAAATACGATTATTAATATTTTTAATTAGGCTTAAGTTCATGAAATTTAATTTTCATTAAATTATTTTTATGAAGAAAGGAATTTTTACAACATGAAAATTAATTAAAATTGTTATTGATAATCTTTCATTCTTGACGTGGCTCGGGCTCGAACCCTGGCCGGCAGGTTACCATGACATGTTTCGATCGCAACCACTCGATCTCCTCAGATGGATTTGCCGTCTTACACTCGCAGCCATCGACGACTGCTGACGTCAATAGTCAAACATCAATCTTTTTTTAAAAAAACAGAAGTAAGGAAAAAACATGTAAAATCAATTAAAATGGATAATCATTCAGGAAAGCAAATTTCGATCTACCAAATGTTAAAATACAATTTGGTTTAAAGATTGATGTTTGACTATTGACGTCAGCAGTCGTCGATGGCTGCGAGTGTAAGACGGCAAATCCATCTGAGGAGATCGAGTGGTTGCGATCGAAACATGTCATGGTAACCTGCCGGCCAGGGTTCGAGCCCGAGCCACGTCAAGAATGAAAGATTATCAATAACAATTTTAATTAATTTTCATGTTGTAAAAATTCCTTTCTTCATAAAAATAATTTAATGAAAATTAAATTTCATGAACTTAAGCCTAATTAAAAATATTAAAAATTTGGATTAAAAACCATAAATAGTTCAACAAAATAACCACAATACTAATTATAAATACGATTAATTAATGAAGAGCGCAAAATATATTATTTTAAGCTAGTTTATACACTCATAGAACAATGCATTTTCATATTGATGATGCTCTAACATCAGAAGTGTCACATCAATGTTATTACAAATGCAATCAAAAAGGCAAAAAATTACATTAATCCAATGACGAACGTCATCATAAATTTTTTTCATATTTTATGCGTCATCTATGGCTATGACTACAGTGACTTTAATTCGATGCCACATTTTGTGCATTATTAACATTATTTTCATGTTTAAAAAGTAAAATAAGAAGCAAAAATTCCCATATGCTATTTGTTATATTATTATTATTTGTTATTATATAGTTAAATACATACATCAAATTTTCAAAGTAGAATGATTACGAAAACCATATCGGGCATGCTGCTGGTGTCGTATTATTGAGAGTTCTTCTGTAAACAAAGGAGGGACTACAACAAAAGAGAAACAAACATGTGCTACGGGTAAGTAAATAATAATATTCTCCCACTTTTACTTAACAGTTTGTCATTAAATTGAGCCTTATGAGTCATTTCTCCGATGTTACTGAGTCATCGCACTGATGACATTTTTATTAAACTGACTCCGATTCGTTATTATTTTGCCGATGTGTCATTCAATTGATAAAATGTTTTCACATGATGACAATTTGCCCAAATGATGATGGACTGACATCAGAATGATGAAAAGTGTGATGGCGTCAAAAACGAACACACTTGCCATAGAACTGATGTCAAAATACATCAGAGTTATGACGGCATTTTCTATCAGTGTATCTTCGTCACTCTCTGAAGATTTGTCACAAAAAAAAGCTTGCTGTCGTAAGAACAGCGATTGTTTTAGGCGAAAACATTTTTACGTTCTTCATGCAACTTAGGTAAAAAAGGGTAAAACGTTGAATGATGCCAATGCCTTTGCTGCAATTCTTCTCTAGAGGATTTTTCTTAAAATCTTAATTTTTTGCCTAAAATTTTTATTACGTCCTTCTGCGATGTCCTCTGAAAGCTGTTCAATGGACAATAATGCAAAAATATTAATTGAGATGGTCTTACAGGCCGAGGCAGTGGCTTAGCGCTTAACACAAAGAATCGTTTTAGCTAAGAATGATTGCAAGCTTGCAATTTTAGCCATTTCTGCATTTCTTGCGCTATTAGTAGATATTTGAAAAAAAAAATCAATTTATCGTCTTCAACTGGCAAATTAAAGCTCTGCATTATTATATTCAAGACACCTTGTATGCTTAGAATGAAAATAATCAGCCTTATTTCGGTTCTCGTTGGCGAAAACAACTCTGTAGTAGATTAAAGTAACACACAACCTGGTTTTTTTATCCTCTATAAATTTAGACTTACGTTGTTACCGACAACGTGAACCGTAATAAGTGCTGTTAAAACCAACTATAACTTTAACATCCAGTTAATAATCAGCCCAATCAAGCAGGACATTTTTCACTTCCCCCATACCTCCTATTACAAATAAAATTTCCGATTGAAATTTCTCACGTTTTTCCAAAAAAAATTCCTTGCAAAAACGAAGAAGAAGAATGGGAGTTAATGTAAGTAGAATTTTCGGAGGGATGCTGAAAACGAGCTTTACTATATGGGGCCACCAAATAATTGTGTTACTGAGTTGAAGACTGTTTGTTATTAGCATTCTTAAAAGTTTACCAATTAAAAGAGAAATCACGGCAAAAGGCTGCAGCACAAAACAAACAAAAAATGGAACAGAAGGGATAAAATCATAAGTCGAAGTTGCGCCTGTAAAGCCCGTTGGTGTGACCGTTAAACCGATCACAAATTAAATTTTTAATAAAAAGCTTGCAAGGCTATGATATTCTTTTTAAGTTTTTATTTTGAATTAAATTTATTTTAGCTACAACAAAAAAAAAACATATAAATAAGCAGAACAACTACGGCGATGCCGAACTTGTTCCCGCGGAATTTATAATTGGAGCACTTTTTTTCAAGAAAAGTATTTTCCGTGAGAAAAAAGTCCTTGGTAATATTTATGATTGGGATGAATATGTTTTTATACACAGAAAAAATTATTTTTCCAATTCAAACAAAAAATTTGTAGAATCAAACAATTTTTTGTCTGAAATCGGTCCTATAAACAAATTCGCATATTCAAACAATTTATTTGCATTTTGTTTATTGAAAAAAAAACGCTGATTTTTTCAAACAAATAATTTAACTGAATCAAACAAAAAGTTATAGATCCCGTGCTATTTCGTAATGAAAACTCGGTAACTATTTAAAGATGATGGCAGAGAGCAGTGTTGCCAATTTAGCCATTTAGTGGCTAGATTTAGCCATTTTTCATCCTGTTTAGCCATTAAAAATTGAGTTTAGCCATTAGCCATTTTTAAACTTGTTTAGCCATAAAATTGTTTTGCCGTTTTTCTTTTAAAAGAATAATTTTTATTTAATTATAAAAATTATAAAAGTAAAATAAACATTTTGAACAATTAAAACGCCTTTAATTTAAATCACAACTTTTAAAAATGTTGAAAATCGCTATAAACTATGACGCTGAAACATCTTTCAAAATAAAGGAACAGTATTCCACTATTAAATTTATAAAATCGATCAACACAAACATCACTGTTTCTTTCTGGTTGCAAGTATTTCAATAAAGGCATGTAGGCGGTAACAAAATTGTTTTAGAAATTTCAGAATTGCCTATAAAGTTGCTCTCACTTCCATGTTCTAATGCTGAAGTAGAGAGGGTGTTTAGCCAAGTAAACAACGTTAAAAGTCAAAGTTATTTACGGGAATACAAAATTTATTATTAAGATTTTTGTATGACGTGCTAAATTCCCAATTTTACATATTTGATAAATACACTGAAATTTATTGTTGAGGGAAAGCTAGCTTCTATGCGCATTTCACTGGTTGCTAAGGCCAGATCATCAGGAAACCTTTTCCAAAGATTTAAGAAAAGCTAAAAATATTATACAAATAAAACTCTAAAGCGAATAATAATTTTAAACACTCAAAGTCTTACTTGTAAAAATATCAAAGCTTAAACAAAACACCAACAATAAACAGTGAGTTTATCTTTTCTTACATCCCCCTACAATTGGTTGGGTTCTTTCCGACTCGAATTGTAGTTGTAAGTGGGTAAAAAGAAAAAACAAAATTAAAAAACAAATTGTTTCATTCTATTGTCTTCGGAAGAAAACCACAAAAAAAACCAATTTGGCAATTCAGTTTTCTGCACGGGCACATTCAAGTATATTATCAAAGTTATTTTCGGGAATACAAAATTTATTATTAAGATTTTTGTATGACGTGCTAAATTCCCAATTTTTCATATTTGATAAATACACTGACATTTATTGTTAAAAGTTATTTGAGAAATAGGTTACATTAAGCAACCGTTAATTCGATTTTATCAATTGGTTTAATATAACATAACAATACAATATTTATACCACCACCACAATAGTGGAGAGGGTACTATGCGTTTGTGCTGATGTCTGTAACACCTTAAAATATATATCCTTAGCCCACCTTTACGTATACCGATTGACACAGAATCACTTTCTGAGTCGAATTAACGATGTTTGTCCGGCTGGCTGGCTGTCCATGTAAACCTTGTGCGCAAAGTACAGGTCGCAATTTAGAGATTATTTGATAAAATTTGGTACAAAGGTTCTAATGTGGTGTAGGGTATCATAATGTCGGGTTTAATCGACTATTCTTTCTTATTTGTTTTTTTATTGTAGATCTGAACTCAAAAGGTTGGGTAAATGTTGTCGTGATTATGATTTAAAACTTATAATTATTTGAAACTAATGATTGAGTGATTCCTATGAGATGAACAATAACGACATCGAATATTTCGATGATTTAATTTTTTAATATTAATTTATTTTAATATTAATTTACGTTTATTCTTATTTAACAAATTGATCTTAACTCACAATTTCATCGAAAACAACTTTAAATTAATTTTCCGTTTTGTTATTGAATTTTAATGTGTTTTTATTTAAAAAAGCTTTTAGCCATTTTTTAGCCCATTTTTAGCCATTTTTTAGCCATTTTTTTCCGTAAATTTAGCCATTTTTGGTCAACAAGTTTTGGCAACACTGGCAGAGAGAGACACTTTGAGAGGCACTTTTTTTTGTTGGAATAATTTTTGAACGAAGTTCTTTTTTTATACACACAATGTTTTTCGTCATCACTCACTGTTGCTGTATCCTTTCCTTTGCTAATGAAGAAGAAATGTAACCCAAAAACGGCGACAGACCGACTCAATATGTTTTTCGTCATCATTATATTTTTGTATTTGATGTATTTAAGCAAACAGTTTGAAAAAATTGAATACGGGATTTTGGTTTTTTTTAACCAACTTTGAAACCAACCAAAAATTTATTTTGTTTCTTATAATGTTGTTGTTGTTTCTGTTGTTTAAAAAGAGTGAAGCGTTTTTTTAGCTGTTATTTTTTTTTTTTTTTTTTTACTTCAAACCTCTTCATCTTTCTTACTGTTGTACTTTTTTAAAGTGTCCAAAAATAGACTGTATGTGTTTTTTGTTGTAGTTCTTATATTTCACATTAGGAAGTGTTGCTTACGATCAAATAAAAAAATGCAAAAAGACGACAACATTAAAAAGCGTTAAATATTTCATACAAAATTATGAAAACTTGAAACCAATAACGCGTGTATTATATTTTTGAATGGTTGTCAACATTTTTGTTGGTTAAATAAAAATCAAACAAAAATTTTAATTGAATCAGTAAAACTATTTGTAGAAATTAAAAAAATTTTCAAACAAGCGTTTGTTTGAAAATAATTCGGCAATAATTTTTTCTGTGTAATTATAACTGAGAGTAAATTATAACTTAACTTGGTGATATTGGCCGTTAATCGATGCATTTTTGTAAATTTTATACCTTTTCGCTACTAATGGCTTTAAACTTTAAATTAAATTAAAAATTGGGCCACGTTGTACTTTATCTCTAACACGGTCAAATTGTAAACCAACAGTTTCGTTACCAAAAAGTAGACAAAATACACTTTTGTTAAACAAGTACGATATTAATTTATATTAAGCACCATATTTTTTTACCTTAAATAAATTCTGTCTTTAGAAAATATTATTATTATGAACAAAACTTACCAAATAAAAATATTCAATAAAAACAAGTTAGAGTGCTATATTCGGCTGTGCCGAATCTTTGATACCCTCCACCGACAGTTCAAAGGTTTTAGGTGTAACATCTGTATGATGTCTATTTATTATTATAATCTTTATAAAAACAGACATCTGCATTAAAATTGGTTGTGGTTTAGACCTCTATTAAATTATTGATTGACAATCAGAAAGCTTAATGCTTTTTTTTAGCAATTTTAACTAGCTTGAGTAAAATTAAGCTGAAATTAATGATTATTTTCAGGAGGGCAATTGATATTGGAGCCATGGTAAAGGCCTTATGACACTACATTTTTAATGCATTGTTCAAGTTTTGGTGAACAGTGCAAATATAAAGTAATAGAAAATTTACCAAGTGCAAAAGGGTTCAGCTGTATTAAGATAAATGGCAAACTGTCAAAAATTTTACTAAAGTTATCGATAAAAAATTAAGTTTTGCCAAAAAAAAAATGTAAAATTGTTCAATTTAAAGTTGACATTTCAAGCTTGAAATGCTAAATCAGCGGTTTGTGGGCAAATTCAGCGATTTACCGCTTATTGTTTTTAGGTTTCTCATAAACAAAAAGTTGGCAACATTTAATAAAATTAACAGAACAGGGATGGCTAAGTTGTTTCAATTGCACTTTTTTGTTAGTACTTTTTAAACTAAGATTTATAATACCTTTTTGTGGTGTTTATTAAGAACATAAATAAAATTAATTTCAACTAAAAAAATCTTTTAGTACAATTAGGGTAAAAAAGTACAATTTTTTAAGGTTGTTGGTACAATTTTAAACATTCTCAACGCCATCCCTGAAACAAAACCATAACAAGAGAAAAAAAATTAAAAAACTTTGTTTACATTTTTTATAGTTTGCTCTTTCTAGCATTTACTGTTTCTTTCTATCAATTCTATATCAATTAAAGAAAAGAAAATGTAGTGTCATAAGGGGTTAAGCTATGAACCAATCATCCCAAAATTCTGCAGCGTGATTTCTGGTATTAAAAAACATAAATTTCAATACAGTTTAAGTTTAAGCGTTTGCAGAGAATTTCAGAAGCCTGCTAAAATGAGATCTAAGGTAAATTATGGACCGTTTATCACAAAATTGCATAAAATTTTTTCTGGTCATATGAAGCCAAGCTGGAAGAAAGTTTACCGCAATATCTATATCTGCTACGGTTTTAGGCGTATTTAATTATTTTACCAGAGTGGGCTTTATATGGGGCCTAGGGTTAATTATGGACCGATCTTCACAAAATTGCACAGTGTCATTTTTAGTAATATAAAACTGTGACGTACCAATTTCTATTATGATAGCATTGTTAATTACGGTTTTAGGCGTACTAAACTGTTTTCCGGGAGTAGGATTTATATGGGGCCTAGGGTGAATTATAAACTGATCTTCACGAAATTTTACAGTCTTATTTCTAGTCCTATAAAACTTTTACGTACCAAATTTTGTTATTATAGCATTATTTTTTACGGTTTTAGGCGTACTAAACTGTTTTCCGGGAGTAGGGTCCCATATAACCTAGAGTAAATTATGGAACGATTGTCACGAAACTTAACATTGTCATTTCTAGTCCTCTTAAACTGTGACGAGCCAAATTTTGTTATGGTAGCATTATTAATTATGGTCTAAGGCGTACTAAACTCTTTTCCGGGAGTAGGGCTTATATGGGCCTAGGGTAAATTATGGACGGATCTGCACGAAATTTTACATTTTAAATCTTATATCATTCTGTGCATAATTCCATCATTTATGTTAGTTTTTGTAACAAAATTATTATATTATAACATGGCGTTAAAAACTAAGGAAATGGCACTTACTAAAAGAACATACACGAATACCTAAAGATTTATTCTTAGAACTACTAACGTTTTCTATTAAAGAAACAAGATATTTAAAGTATGAGGATAAATACTATGAACAAAATAAAGGAATGCCCGTGGGATCTCCAGCCTCACCAGTCATTGCGGACATAATTATGGAAGAACTATAAATGTATCAATAGGGAAGATGAAGAGAAAGCCAAGGATTTTTACAAAATATGTGGATGATTTGTTTGGAATCGTTAAGAGAGATGGTATTTAACAAACCCTAAATACATTGAACGCATTTAATAGACAAATACAATTTACGTTTGAAAAGGAACAGATAACAAACTAGCCTATTTAGATTCGGTTATAGTTAGACACGGAGACAAACTTAAACTAGATTGACATATGTAAAAGATTTTTCCGAACGAATTAAACATTCCAACATTTATAATCGGGAAAAATATGAATTAGCTTTTAAAACTGAAAATACTACAAAACAACTTTTTAGCAATATGAAATCTAAGATTGAAAAAGAAGAAAGATCGCATTTAGTTTACAGAAAACACTGTAATGGAGACAAAACTGACGCATGCGGAAAAGTATATGTTGGCACGACAAAAAACAAATTAAAAACCAGACTTGCAGCACATAAGTCAGATGAAAAGGCTACTTACAAACCATTAAAACGGAAAACTGCATTAGCAGCCCACTGTACTGTAACTGGACATAAACCAAATTTTAATAATGTAGACATATTGGTGGGAGAGTTCAACTACAAGAAGAGATTTACACTTGAGATGCTACATATATAAAGATGTGCAAAAATTTATAGACATGCAATAGGCAAACACAAATCAAAGAAAGCTTTATCAGTGAAGTGTTAAATTGGTCCGAGTTTTTCAACTTTTATTGTTTATTTATTTAAAAGTAAATATTAAATTTGTTTTGTGTAAAATATTTTGTATTTTTAATGGTATTTTCATTTTTTGTATTTTTAAAAAGATTCCCCTGATGATGGTCAGAGATTTTGACCGAAATATCGGAAAAATATAAAAATAAATAAAATTAAAAGTTTTTTGAATTTTATTTATTATTTATATAAGACCTCAAGCCAAAATAATAAAACAACAAAATTATAAATTTTTTTTTAGGTGGTGGTTCCACATTTTGATTCATAGCTCCGATCATACTTAATCGCTTTTGCTGGATTTCAATCGCAAACTGTTTAGGGTTACTACAAGCAATTTGACACCAAGTTTGTTTATTTCTTTTGAGTGTTTTCAACAGACGGACAGACGGAGAGACAGACGGACACGGCTAAATCGACTTACAATTACTCAAGGACCCAGAATATATATACTGTATGGGGTCTGAGATGAATAATAAAAAAGTTCGCACGGAATGACAAACTTAGTTAGTCTTCACAACTAATTGTGGTGGAGTGTATAAAAAGTAAAGAAGTATGTTTTTAATGTGGAATTATTAAAATAAAAGCTGTAAATATTATTATTATTATTTCAACAATACATATATTTTTTAAGTTGTGTGTGTTTTTGTTTTAATATTTTTTGTTTACAAACAAAATACGTACAGCTGTTTTTGTTACATTTTAAGCAAGAGCAATAAAGGCCATGTCAAATACGACTTTTTCAGGGGGCAAATAGTGGGCCCGACTGATATTTATGATCTTTCACCGGGCTGGGTAATGGGCTTTATACGCAGCCTAAACCTGACATGTTGAGACACATGGGCTGCACAAAAGATCATCTGGGTCGTGGTGTTCATGGCCTTCACTTATATACAATGCAAAGACTTTTTACTTTGCGTTAAGCGGCTCATACTCTTGCAACGCATCCCTTATTGTTCTATTTTTCGAATTGTACAATTATACCGCCAATATGTATGTGATATTCGAGGGTGACACAATATTTTGGCAAAAATCAAAATCCATTTAATTGCACAACGGAAAGAAGTGCAATATACTGTGAAATGTGTTGGCAACAATGTACGATCATATTTAGTTTTAAAGGTTATGTTTTTTTTTAATAAGAGTTGGGCCATATTTTAATTGAAAACAACGTGCCACTTATTGAATAATTTAGGGCAAATTATAACAGATAAAAAAATATAACAGATTAAAAAATATTGTAATGGATGGGACACTTAAGAGATTCGCTTTTACATTTAAGATGAAATATACCTAAACACCACGTCCCCTTTTACAAAGTTTAAATTGAAAGGCAAACATGTTTCTTATTCTCTTTTTAACTTGCCTAAACCTTTTACAATTGCGTTATTAGTAGACAGACAGAAATTATTCATTTCCTTTTTTTCCGCTGTTAACGGAGATGAACATTTAACAAGTATTAATACTAAAATAACTTTGGAGTGAGAAAAATTATATGAAGCAACAACATGAAAATTAAGGACTGTGGAAAAGAAGCACGAAAAATGCCTAGTACAGTATTATGTTAATCAAAACGACTTTACTGACTGACTGTCTTTATTATAATAATACAATTGAAGCACAGCCGCGAATAACGTTTTAAGTTACAAAATAATAATTTTTCAGGAGAGCAAAAAAACGTTTTTTGACAGGCAGCATTATTTGTTTTAAAAATTATTTTTTTCCTATGATAATAAAAACTTTTATGCAAAAAGCTTTTAAAACATTATTCCGCACTGCAAAACCATTTCGGTTTCATCATTTTGTTAGAAACTTGCAATGTTCTTCCACTGGCTGACACTTTGTATGCCATTTTGAAGGCGTTAAGGTGCATAGTTTTGGTTGATTTGATGTTTAAACTGTGTAAGAGAGTAAGGTTAACGGTTATCTGCAAAAAAACAGTTTTTGCAAAATGTGGCGTTTACAACGTTATTCGCGGCTGTGCTTCAATTATAATTGCTTTAAGTAGAACTTATGGTTACTTATAATTATCAGTTAAATACATTTAAGGGTTACCATATTGGACTTAAATTCATAACATACAGATAGCCTTGAACTACAGACTCTTACTGTTCAACACATCGCCATTAAACTTCGTCTGTCTGCCTTTCAATTTTCACATTGTAAAAGAGGACTTATACGAAACGTTTCACATAAAGTATTTTTAACGCAGTGCGAAGTACTTTTAACAGATCGGGGAGTGTACTACTCCAGAGAAGGATCTTCTAGCGAAATTAAAATACGTTTTACAATACAAAAAAAAATTTTAAATCTAATAAAGAAATAATTATAAAAAAAATTTTACATTTTACTACCGGCTTAAAAGTTTCGAACGTATTGAAAATATTTTTACATTTGATCATTTTTCATAGAGATTTTTTACGCGCTCGTTAACATTCGAAATTGTTGAACAGGCAATTACACAAGAGAACAAAACTGAACTTTTGTCGTGTTGATTGAAAGTTTGATGCAAACCTCCAAATCTTATATCCGTGATTCTCCATCAGATCGCATTTTTAAGTAACAGGTTGGTACTAATCGTATTTTTGACGATTTTACAAAAAAAAAAAAACAGAGGTGTGCTGGAAATCGCAATCGTAAAACGCAAGAATTTGGAAGTTGTTTTTTATACACTTTTAATCTTATTTTTATAATATTTGTTATACAATTCTTTTTAATAGAGAAATATTTGTATAATAATCGTCTTAAAATTCTTTTATTACAGAAATTTTTTTTTAAAACCGACGTTTAAAATTCTTGCGTTTTGCGTTTCCGATTTCCAGCACACCCCTGAAAGTCTTATTACTTTTATATAAAGTCACATAACCTATGAACATAGATCATAAAAATCGATGAACAGGTTTCGCTTTTATTTACAATTAAGTGAAGGTACCTCATTTTTAAGTGAAGTTAAGTTTTTAAATAGGACAGCCGCAAACGCACACATGTTAAAAAATTTTATTTTGTAAGAAAATCGCGTTTTTTATCAATTTAGTTTTCTCAATAAATTGTGAATAAAATCAAACGTTGAGCACCGATTGCAATGAAATAAAGCTCATTTGATTCAAAATATGTTTAACTAAATATTTTCAAACCAAAACTGTGATTTTTGTTGCAGTTTAGTTTTAATTTTTAAAGAACAAAAATCTTATTTTTTTCAAAACTTCAACGATATTTTTTTAACTACTAGAAAAATTTAAAAACAATGCAAGCACGACTTCAAGATAATATCGTTGACGAATTTTGAATTTTTTTCTAAACTAAATATCGGGAACCGTTTTCAGGTTATTCCGCGGAAGTGCCTTATTTTTGGATTTAACGGTGTATCTTGAAAAGTTGATCTGATAAAAAAAAGTAAGTGCAGATTTGGATTCTTCAACCCAAATTACCTTAAAAATAACATTCAGTTAAATATCAACAAAAAAATTGTTCCCTTGTGTTATTTTGTTCAGACCCAGTTTGGTATTATTTTCTATAACTTTTCGAAAAATTTTGGTTTTCTATTGGACGATGGTTCTTGTCTTGTAAAGAAAAAAAGACATGATTGAACAAACTATTGTTGTTTTTATACCCTTCACCACAGGTGTAAAAGTTTGTCATTCCGTTTGTAATTTCTGCAATATTGATCTTAGACCCTTTAAAGTACATATATATATATATTCTAGGTCCTTTTTTCCGTCTGTCTGTTGAAATAATTTTTCCGAAGACCCCAGATGTGATGGGGAATTTGGCTGTTTACATTTCTGGCTGAGATATGTGCAAAAAACCAGGACTACCTTTTATTTTACCCATTTTCATTTTTTTAATGTATATCCGGAGAACGGCGAGAGCCAAAGCTTCCAAATTAGATACAAACATCAATACAAATGTAGGCGGGTTTGGAGAGGTGGACGTACCAGAAACTAGATTTATTTATATCTAAAGAACGGTATTTATATAACTTTCTGTTGTTTATGTATTATGGTGAAGGGTATATAAGATTCGGAATGGCCGAATATAGAACATTACTTCTGTCACGATTAATAAAATTTGGTTTGTATTAAACCATATAGTGTTAACCTCATTGAAAACTTTAAATATGGTTTTAACTAACTCTTACTTTAACTTCCAAATAACAATATGCTTTTGACAGCTATAACTTGTAGTTTATTATAACAGAACTTGGTAAAATTGGCCGTTAATTATTAAAAAATTTAAAATTTAGCTACAACAATAATATAATATTTTTTTAACAGTATCAGCCATGTCACAGAGTACAATTCCGTTCGGAAACGGAACTCATTCCGTTTTTTGGTGCTTCAGAAAATGACGAAAAAAATTTTCGTAATGAAATCATTTTTGTTTTCATGAACGGAATGGGATTTTTCTGTATCTGAAAGGCAAAAAAACTAGCACAATACACTTTCTTTCAATAAACAAATATGTTTTCTTCGATTTCGAACGGAATTGTACACTCTGACATGGATGTATGTGCTTAATTTAAAAAATAATATATTTAAAAGTAACAATATTAAAGTTATATTGTTCCCTAAGCTGGTGACCTACTCTTGGATTCTCCGTAGTCCAAATCCTGCAGCTTCGCCTGTTGACGTAGCCATTAAATGGGTGCCATACGCACATTAAAATGACTACGATTTGCACGCTGTGCCAAAATAATGAATTGATAGTTGAACAAATAAATTTCAATTGTGTAGTTATTTATAATTAATTCTCCAAGTCTGCTTCACACAATGCTGGAATTAAAAACAATGAAAAAATAATAATAAAAAAATATTGCCCAGTGTAGTACAGGGTGGCGCAGAAACGCTGTGCTAAACTTCGTTCCCACGATAATCTATTCTACGTACCGGAACGACTCGGAGTTCAAGAACACTGTCCAAGGATTGTTCACTGAGCGACAGCATTTCTTCACGTCTTGCTGCTATATTAACAACAGCTACACTTTTTATTTACGTTTAACTCAAGGCGAAGATTGTTTTCGATTACATTGTTGCCAACATTTTTTTTCAAAATTTATTTTGAAATCGTTATTCAAAAACCTCTGTAAAGTCGAAAAATTACTTTAAAGATAAACAGTTTTTTTTTTTTATTTCAGCCTTAATATTTGTTTTCTTTTTTAAAGCCAGATTGCTCCATAAATGGCTGAGATATAAGCAGAGAAACACGATTGTCTTTATTTTTGGTTATAAAATCCCCTGTCGTTGTTTTTTATTTTATGGTGTAGAAATTTTTTTTAACAAAACAAATGAACATGATTTGCCGTTTTAATATCGAAATGTGTATTACACAAAAAATAAACTATAAATAATATTTGAATATTTGAATCAAGTTTGAAGACTCTCCCTTTAATAGTTTTTCAGTTGAGAAATATTTAATATATGCATCGTATGAAAGGCCCCCCCTGTGCCTACCCGCTTTATTTTTATTTTCAAAAGTGTAGTATATCATAAAGGCGACCGTATACGACATGTTTTTGTCATCTGACATGTCAAATTTCCCACTGCAAAATACATACATGTCGTGTGTTACCTTTTGAACTTTGCTTCTGTAGAAGTCAGATGCAAAGTCATCTGACAAAATTTCAATTAGAGCGTGCTCTATTTTCTTCTGACAAACCATCTGACATCAGAAATCTATGCCGTGAAGAAACCGGCAGCGGCGTCCACTATTGACGGAATCATTAGCCGGCTGAAGTTAATATTTTACAATACTGAAATATATATAATCATCGCACCATTGAATAGAATTTATGTAATTATATATATAAAAACCGTTTCATTATAATATCCTAAATTGGTATCTTTGAATTAAAAGAAAAATATGTTAAGATGGCTAAATTATTTAACGGCGTAAATACAAACTTTCGTGGCGGCATTTTTATTTTGGTTTTGTAACAACTATGGGGAAAAAACAGAGACAATTTTAGAAGCAAATTACATGTACGTTTGTGACCGAATATTATAAACCTTCTGTAAAACAGCCATTTTGACAGACATGCACAATTACATGTGACTTGAAAAGTTGACAAGTCAGATGTAAAAAACAGGTCGTCTACATGCACCTTAAGAGTGACATCTACAAAGTTTGAACATTCGTACTATAACAGTTATTTAGATAAGCGATATTAAACATTGGCGTCCTATGGGGGTACCACTTCCCCTGCTGCTATATTATTTAAATTTTGGGACTCAGAAGATCCTACTACCAAGAGTTCAACAAAATGAGTGCAGCGGCTCTTAAGATATGCCATACTTAATATGGCATCCTATGGGGGGTACCAATTCCCCTGCCCCTATCGTAAGTAGCCTATTTTATTTTTAGAGCTCACGTGATTTTACTGTTAAAATTTCAAGAAAATCGGTTCAGTGGTTTAGGAGTCTATAAGCCAACATACAAACATACAAAAATTTTTAATTTTTATACCTATATATAGATGTCTAAATGTTTATAATAAACGTTAAATTTATTTAAAATCGATTATTAAAATTATAAAACGTTTATTGTATAGAAGAAATGGCAAACTGTTAAGAAAGTAGTGAAAACGGAAATCATAACACACACAAAAATATCGTAAAATCAAATATCCAATCGTCATCCCACCCACATACCTTGAATTGTTGATGGTCGCACAGTCTTCTACAAACACATTTACACACAAAAGTTAATAAACAGCCAAACAACCTTTTAAAACTGTGTCAAACTGCGCAGACTCAGCCAACCGTATAAACATTTATATAATAATTGTTGTTGTTGCTGCTGTCTATCATTGCGACTGAAAGACAAACTGTCAGCCAGTTTTACACTTACACATCCATACAGTCGCTGACATGCAGTCACATACACACACTTATATAAAAGCACACAGTTTTATTTCATTCATTCTGTTTGTTTTTCATTCATGAACTCACGATTTTTTAAAAAATTTTTTTTTCTAGTGTTCCATTGACTGTTTACAGCAGCCCCAGTTGCAGTTGCAGTCACAGCAGCAACGAAAAAAAACTCTCGTAACAATTGCAAATTCAAGTGAACAATGACAATTATATATAATGATGCAGCAGCAAGCAACAATTATTGTTGGTTGTTATTGCAGTTGTTAGGTTTTTTTTTTACTTTAATTTTTTTCATATTGTGTAAAACTAAAATTGTTCACATTCTTTTATAAATGAATTCTAATCATTTTCAGTTTTTTGAAAGAAATACGAAATAATTTTTATGAATGAAAGCTAAAATTGGAAAAATTTTATAAGTGTGCACGTACAACATGCTGCATTTTTACATCAATTTGTTAGTTTTTTAATAAGATAAAATTCAATAATAACACTAGCCAACAAGGTTTTGGACTAAAGCAACCAAATATCTTTCCTATGGTAATTTGGTGGGCTGAATTCGAATTTGTAATTGATTTGTCAATATCACGTCAGGTTTTCGAGATACAAAAAAAATGTTTTAATTCGATTCTTAGATAAACAATCACTAGTTTATTTAAAAATCAATGAATTTTCAAAAGTGAATGGCGTTATTTGAACTTCGTTTGTATTTTGTTGGTTCGGTTTCACGTATTAGAGTCCAGCAATAGTCTCCCAGCATGCTTTCGTCTCAAAATCCTAGATAAATTCTTTCAAGTTTCATTAAATCTTGGTGCAAAACATTGTCAGTGTCCAAAGTTTGTCCAAGTTTCTGACTGCAAAACAAAAGTTATGAAAATATGCATATTTTAATGATTCTCATATTGCATATCCTTTTTGCCAACCAAATATTAACCACACACAAAGCAAAAATAGCTTGAATCAGTAACACATGATCTCCCTGACATGCTTAAACGCCACTTTTATGAAGATTTAGAATAAATGTGGGATTCTGTCAAATAAATAATTGTCAAGTTGTAGTGTCAGTATTGTTTTACAGTATTGCCAGCGTACGATAAAAAAGATTCGAATTCAGCGCAACCAGATTAGTTAAAAAACATGCTTCGTTTCTGCAGTCAATCTTTTTTCCAAATCTGTAGACCAGTGTAATTTATAATTTCAATAGGTTTGGGCCAACGATAACATGGTCGTCAATGATCTCACGATTAAGTTCTAAACTTGATGAAATAGAGAAGAACAAGTAGAAAGAAACATGAAAAGTCGATTTGAAAATTTTCAACATTTCTACATATTTTTCGTTTTGTACACCACAAGAGGAAAACACGCTTGCTAGCCACACATTATATCGAACTCAAATTGAATAAAAACTCTACAGAAATATTAAATTTCGATACTGGTATAAGGGCGCTGCACATCCATAATAGGGATTGCTGTTCGGTTTTAGCCGAAATCGAAACCGCGGTTTTAAATGCCTAAGAACCGAAACCCAAAACCGACAAAAAACCTCGGTTTTAGGATTTACTTTAACAATATCTTTATGCTTAAAGAAATTGCAAATTATACATTATACTGGAACTTCATACACAAAAACTTTATACATAACAGCGTGCAACAATGGCAAGGTATTTCAAAATTCTTAAAATTCAAAACAAGTACTAATGGTGTTTTCTTTTTTTTAATGATTTTCAATAATTAATGTCTGCTGTTGTTAAAAACTTCGCTACAAAAAAATATAACTATTAAATAAAAGTAAAACAAACGAAAAACAAAAAGTTTTTATATCCATCACAATATAACTAAAAATCACAATATAACGCAAATTGTACGAAAACACAAGAAAAGCCCTAATAAAAAATACTTGCTTGCATAAAAAAGTACTTTACGCAGATGCAATAAAGGGTATTATCCAAAGATTTTAGAAAAGCTAAAAATATTATACAAATAAAACCCTAAAGCGAATAATAATTTTAAACACTCAAAGTCTTACTTGTAACAATATCAAAGCTTAAACAAAACACCAATAATAAACAGTGAGTTTATCTTTTCTTACATCCCCCTACAATTGGTTGGGTTCTTTCCGACTCGAATTGTAGTTGTAAGTGGGTAAAAAAAAACAAAATTAAAAAACAAATTGCTTCATTCTATTGTCTTCGCAAGAAAACATTAAAAAAAAAACCAATTTGGCAATTCAGTTTTCTGCACGGGCACATGCAAGTATATTATCAAAGTTATTTACGGGAATACAAATTTACTATTAAGATTTTTGTATGACGTGCTAAATTCAGAATTTTCCATATTTGATAAGGCTTTGATATTGTTACAAGTAAGACTTTAAGTGTTTAAAATTATTATTCGCTTTAGGGTTTTATTTGTATAATATTTTTAGCTTTTCTAAAATCTTTGGAAAAGGTTTCCTGATGATCTGGCCTAAGCAACCAGTGAAATGCTCATAGAGGCTAGCTTTCCCTCAACAATAAATTTCGGTGTATTTATCAAATATGGAAAATTGGGAATTTAGCACGTCATACAAAAATCTTAATAATAATACTTTTCATTGAATCAGGGTTGCATTTTATTTCATCTGTAAGTGTTTATACTTTGTGTGATGGTGTGAACACAAACTGTCATGTTGAATTAGATTTTTTGACAGTCGCAACAAAACTCATAAGATTTCTATCTCACAAAGTATTATGGCATACGTAAGACTTGTGAGATAGTGTAAATAGCTTTAAGTAGACACCTAATTTGTGTGGCACAAACTAACACCTAGGCCTGGCTGGAACCACTAGTATTTTCTATGCAGTTTTTGTGGCTATTGAAAAAACTCACACTAACGAACCCCTGGGCAAGGCTGGAACTTTTTTTATATGTATAGAGTTTTATGGCTATATCAATAACATTTGGTTGGAAAGTTCGAAAAAACCGTAAAGAAAGAATTCTTATGTATTGCGTATGCTTTTTGTTACGTTTCATTTTGATTTTATTAACTGCAGTTCATATATAATAGTGAAGGGCCTAGCCAGGCCCAGGTGGATACGATATGCACAAAACTTTCATTTGGCCAATTGCGACGCCCACGTGGTTTACAATTTTTTCTAATTTTTTTGTAAAAAACACTTTGATTGAGGCAAAGATAATGTTTCGTTCCAATATACTTAATAGTTAATTATATAAAAAAAAAAAAACTGGAAGAAGTTAAAAAAAAATGCCTGGCCAGGCCCAGGTATACAAGGGTTAATAAAAGTACCTGCATTGATAAATTGCTCTGAGTGGAGAATCAGCTCGCGCTTTTGTCATTATTTCTTAAGGACAAACAGTTCGTTCTTGTTTGTCTACTTTCGTGCGTTTTGCGTTGTCACTCCGCATTGGTTAATGGTTCGGCGTCGTATAACCGTACCGAGTTACAGCTTTTGCGGTTTTAACATTAACTATATGCATTCGTTTTTAACCTCAATTTTTTAATGTGACTGGTGGACAACCATATATAGCTCAGAAGTTTTAATGGTGGAGGCCAAAATACTCTAGAGCGGATTCTGGAAGCTCTCGCCTTTCTATACTAATGTTTAGGTCGAACGCGGACTTTGCGGTTGAAGTTCCAAAAATTGTGTAATACCCTGGCATTATAACTTAAATAGTTCGCCGAAAATTTTTAATTTTAAGCAAAACCCAAAAAAAAATTAAAAATATATATTTTAATGTATGAAGTGTAACTTTTATATTTTCAAAACCGAACCGAAACCGACTGGTTTTAATCATTTTAAAACCGAAACCGCGGTTTCACATTTTTACGGTTTTTAGCAAACTCTAATCCATATGATATCACCACTTACAGTTATTTAGAAGATTGAATATGGTTTAACCTCCATTTAATATCTAATAGGATTTATGCTTTATATAATCAGATTTGTATATGATTTAGTGGTATCAATGTGATTGGAAGTCTCATATGGGAGCTAAAATCAAAAATTAGCCTCCTGAAAAAGAAAATGGTGGTATAGTTTTTATATTAATATAAAAAGTATTTTTAATATCAAACCATTACATGTTTGGAGGCAACCATATTTCGGTTTTGGCTTCTTCGTGGAGGACTAATTTAACCATAATATAGTTGCCAGTTGCAATCACATTGTATAATTAACCATAATATGTTTAAAAATGCTCGTTTAAATAGTCTTGTTGGAGGCCACCATATTAAAAATGTTTTCTCTCTGGATGCTTACAAGTGAACGTGATTTCAGCAGACGGCCATGACTAAACTGACTTAGAATTACTTTACGATTCAGTATATATCGTCACCTTAAATGTACAGGAGAAGTAAAAAACATTACAAATCAATAATAATAAAGAATTCTTGGAGTTTGAATTTCTTTAATAAAGTCGCCATTATTTATCGCAGGGGTACAAATGTAGTTTGGTAAAAAGAACCTCAGTTCATTAAAAACTCCATATTGAATTTTTTGTGTAGCTACGTCCGTTTGTATTTTAAGTGACGTTATACATACATATTTATACTTTATGGGGTCTAAGATTTATATTTAACAAGTAAGAAAGTATAGTCGGTCAAGCCCGACCATATGATACACCACAGTATTTAAAAACACATCATGCTTATGTGTCCATGTAAATATGGATTTATCTATGTTTATAACCTTGATGAAAATCGGTTTGAAAGTTTGTGAGAGGCAGAAATTGCCCCCTGCCTCCCCTTGTGGTCCTATTTTTTAAAAACTGTACAGCTAATGTGTCCCTATAGATATGGATCTATCTATTTTTTAAATTTCATTAAAATCCGTTTGAGAGGCAGAAATTGCCCCTATCTCCCCTCGTGGCCCTATTTTTTTAAAAATTTATACATTTTGTGTCCATATAGATATGGTTCTATCTATGTTTTTAAATTTCATTAAAATCGGTTTGATAGTTTCTGAGAGGAAGAAATTTCCCCCTTTCTTCCCTCGTGGTCCTACGATTCGGCCCATTTTCAATAGGCTTGGTCCTTGTGCCAATAAGAACCTATGACTAAAATTTTATTAAATTATCTCCAAAAGTGCTGAAAAAGGTCAACAGAAAAGAAAAAGACAAAATGAAAAAACAAAAAATGTACTTGGACTTCAAAAAAAATTCTTGACAAAAGTACGAAAAAACAGAAGTAACGAAAAAAACATGTAAAAATCAATTAAATGGATAATCATTCAGGAAAGCAAATTTCGATCTACCAAATGTTAGAATACAATTTGGTTTAAGGATTGATGTTTGTCTATTGACGTCAGCAGTCGTCGATGGCTGCGAGTGTAAGACGGCAAATCCATCTGAGGAGATTGAATGGTTGCAATCGAAACATGTCATGGTAACCTGCCGGCCGGGGTTCGAGCCCCAGCCACGTCAAGAATGAAAGATTATCAATAACAATTTTAATTAATTTTCATGTTGTAAAATTCCTTTCTTCATAAAAATAATTTAATGAAAAATTAAAATTTCATGAACTTAAGCCTAATTAAAAATATTAAAAATTTGAATTATACAAAAGGTTAATTTAATGAAACGGTCATTAAAGGTATCAAGAACGGCGAAAAAAGGGTCAAATTGAAACTTCAGTATCACAGCGGTAACGGAAAGGTTAGGTTAGGTTCCATTGGCAGTCGTGATCAGCTGACGTGTGTCCATAAAAAGGTTCCCGTTGTGTTACCATGTCACACCGTCTCCCATTGGTCCTATGTTATCTGGCTGCTAGTGTTCCCATGCAGCCACCCGGTTGATTAAATAAAGGAGTGGAGCCTGTTTAAATCAATATCAGAGAGACAAGTTTTGTCCGCAAGGGCTCTTCGACCAAACATTTCAAGTCTTAAATCTCCGAATGCCATACAATTACAGAGAAGATGTTCCGTTGACTCTTCCTCCTCCTCGTCGCCGCAACTTCTACATGAGTCTCAATGGGCCAGTGGCCAGTTATAACCGCAATTTGGCTTCTTAGGTGATGTCTGGACAGCTTAAATGCCCGCCGCGTTCTTTTTTCATCTATGATGGGCCAGATTTTCCTGGTTTCCCCACAGGTAGTTTCATCGTGCCACCTCTGACAGACAAAAGGTGAAACTTGTGCGCTATAAGTTGCTTACTCCTTGGGAGTGAAACACCTACATTATATGTTGAACCGTCTCATGCAGTTTCCCTGTATGTCCCCGTATCCGGGGTACAATGAATGTCTCGCTATCTCCTCCAGAGACATCCGGCATTCTCAGACAATTCTCGATGTGATGAACACATTGTCCAGGGATCTTATGGCCGCCTTAAATCATAACCACTTGAATGAATAATTATGTACTAAATTTAAGGAAATCCGTACTCACCGTACTATTGACACCGCTTCGGCTTGATTTAGGTACGAATGGATTGAATTTTCTTTTCAGTACCGATTTGACAGTCCAGAAAAAGCTTATAAGTCAATTTTCATTGCATTATTTTAAAAATGTCAACTTAAAAAACTTTTAAAAGTTGTGTTTCTGACAGATGAAGTTGAGAAAAAAAAGAAGTTTTTTTTTAAAGCCCCTCCAAGGCGATTTTATTGAACCATTTCAATTCCTTTAGAAAGTGGTCTATTAAATTGGGACCCAAGTTCGGTATGTATTTTAATTATATTATGCATAACAAAACAGTCCGAACTTAAACAATGTTACCCAATAAGGTCCCAGATAACAATATTTGTGCAAATATTTGTTTATTTCATTTTCGGTAATATTTCGGGTCAGAAGTAAGCGATTTTATATTAAGTTTTTATGAATTTACAGTCATGTATATCATCGAATCCGTTTTAAGCTTTTCTTATTCCCCAATATTAATTTCCAACATCTCTTTTAGGCCCCTATTACGGTTTAAAACTCAACTCAGTTGAGTTGTAATAAATACAACTGGTTGTGATCAGTTGTAATTTTTGTTATGTTTTTGTTCACCGCAATTTAGCAAAGTTGTAAACCATAATACAAAAATTAAGAAATTACAACTCAACTGAGTTGAGTTGTAAACCGTAATAGGGGCCTTAATAAATTAAATTTAGTTTTAAATTTCTTTGAATATTTGGAAACAACAATTAGCCACTTCAAACAAAATGTAAAAAGCTCTTTATCCTTATAGTTTTAAAAGTATTTTCATTAGATTCAACCGATATTTTCAAACAAATTATTTTTTATTTACCAAACATTTTAAACTTATTTTCGAAAAAATGTTGCGAATTTTTTTATATATTTTTTATTTAATTCCAAGAAACTAAATAAAAAATGTTTTATGAAAAAAAATGTTTGCCAAGTATATTCAATTTTATTAAGTATCACGATACTTTAGTTTTTATCTTAAAGTTTAAATCTTTTTTAAACGTTTTTAAACGCTTTTTTGTTGTTGTTGTATTTAATTTTTGCTTCTTTTTTCATTACGTCATTTCCGCTTGTGAGTAGAGAACATGTACGTGTATGTTCAACATACAACAAACATACGTAACAAATATAAAACATACTTTTTACATGTTGCTGAGCTTGAGTTGAATGTATTTAGTATATTAATATAAAATTTGTTTACATACCACAATACATACACATTTGTATTATTAGCATACATATGTACGAATTTTAGCATTTAAATTTTGCAAATAGGAGAGCGGTATGAAAAGTGTCTTATCTTCAATATTGATGGTTAGAAGCGGGAACAACGGATAAGATTAAAGTCAATTTTAGCACATATCTATCAGAAATATTCACTAATCTTTTGCTTAGAAGCTGGACCTATTTAATCTACCATTTCGTCAGCAAGACAGATGTAGAAAAGAGTTACTTGAGCACCGCAATTTGGCCTAATCTCAATGTGGATCTCAACCAGTGCATGAAAAACTATTCTTTTACCAAGTGCCCCTGTGCACACACAGGTAGAAATTGTGTGTATAATTCGGCTACCTCTCCTAAGTGTGAGAGCAACCAGAATACGCAGGTAGCAATTTTAGTGCATATTTCGGCAACATAAAACACTCGCTCCTTTTTAGGAGCTGGAGTTAGGGTTGCCATACGTACTGTTTTAAGCAGTACATGTACTGATTTTTTGCAATTGTACTGTTTTATGCACAACTCCTAAAACAGTACGCAAATGTACTGTTTTTTGTACTTTTTTTTTTGTTCAGTGAACAAAAAACCAAGATATTAAGAAAACCCCTACTAAAATCTCATTTTTATGATATCCTAATATTTAACAGTACATAGGTTAAAAAAATTTTTTTGTGTTCCAAACAAAAAAGTTCAAAAATAATACGAGTTTTTACGCTGTGGTCATTGTTTTCTCATTAATACACAGTAGAAATCTTAATTATAATGAGTGGCTCGCAGCAGTAGTATATTTTCATATTGTTGTTTTTAAGACATATGTACTATGTATGATTGTATTGAAAATATTCATCGTTTTCAATTGCACTTGATTGTTTTACAGAGAAAAATTTTTGTTTTAAATTTTATTGAAACTTGTTTTTACTATTTTAATAGTTTCAGATTTTGTTATAGATTAATGGCTAATTTCACCAAGTTTAGGTATAATTAACTATCATTATAAATGTCAAAAAATCTATTGTTTTAGTTATAGTTAATTTAAGCCGAACTTGGTAAAATTGGTCGTAAATAATTAAAACAATTTTTGAAATTGGAAAATAAATTTAGGAAACAAACATTTTCTCAAATTCAATATGATTTGTGCAACTATGTGTGTGGTGAAAATTGCTTTAAATACGAATATGTTTAAAGAAAATCGTACTATGTATCACAATCAATGAGTTAATTGTTTCAGACTAAGTTCGGCTTTTCTCCATTCTTATATGGCTCACAGCAATGTTATGGTTTTCCTGGCCAAAGGCTTCGTTTGTGGTGTTTGCTTTTTAAACGCAAATGGAGTAATTTTGTTCGTCAAAAAAAATGTACTGTTTTTTTCTTGATTGTACTGTTTTTTTGTGTTCAATGTACTGTTTTTCCGAATTTAAAATCTGGCTACCCTAGCTGGAGTGCACTTGATCAAATTCATCATGTTTCATTAGCTTTCGTATGTCAGAACCAACTAATTAAACTATGTACCTGTTGTAACGCATCGCTAAGAATATTTATTATTTTTGTTTTGATTTGCTTTTCTTACTTTGTTTTGTTGTAACATAATTTTTCTGTGATATTTTTTGCCATGTTGGCATAACTTGATAATTAACCCATAACTAACCTTTTAAGTTTTGGCTTATTTATCTTCGACTTAACTGTTTTCGGTGCGACCTATAGTTGAATATCATGGCAAATATTTTTGCAGAATTTTTGCTTTTTTAAAAAAATATTGCAAAAAATAACCATTTCTAGAAGCATTAGAGGGTTAATGTCTGCCAACAAAATATTGCTTGTTATGTTCTGAATAAATCTTCTGAAGACACTATATAGCAAAAACCTAAGTACCACACGATTTTCTACGTTTTTTTACTGCACTATAAAAAGGCCGTACGATGACTTTCAGATGTAAACTTTTAAGACGCCGGTACACGTACATTAGACCGACTCAAAAAAAAACAAATAAGAAAGTATAGTCGGTCAAGCCCGACCACATGATACCCTACACCACAGTATTAAAAACACATCATGCTATATGTCCATATAAATATGGATTTATCTATGTTTATAAACTTCATTAAAATCGGTTTGAAAGTTTTAAGAGGCAGAAATTGCTCCCTACCTCCCCTTGTGGTCCTATTTTTGAAAAACTGTATAGCTTATGTGTCGATATAGATAAGAATCTATCTATGTTTTAAATTTCATTAAAACCGGTTTGATAGTTTCTGAGAGGAAGAAATTTCCCCTTATCTTCCCTCGTGGTCCCTCGATTTTTAATAGGCTGGGTCCTTCTGCCAATACGAACCTATGTCCCAAATTTTATCAAATTAACTCCAAAATTGCTTTACTTTGCGCACAAGGTTACATGGACAGCCAGCCAGCCGGACGGACATCGTTAGTTCGACTC
Organism: Pollenia angustigena; assembly: GCA_930367215.1. Lineage (NCBI taxonomy): Eukaryota > Metazoa > Arthropoda > Insecta > Diptera > Polleniidae > Pollenia > Pollenia angustigena. The sequence continues at coordinate 75,228,624 of OV884059.1, forward strand.
AGAAAGTGATTCTGAGTCGATCGATATACTATAAGGTGGGCCTAGGACCAATATTTTAAGACGTTACACACATCAGCACAAATGCATAATACCCTCTCCACTATTGTTGTGTGGGTATAAAAAAGTTGTTTTCGTACCCCCTAAAAACTAACTTTGTCATTTTTATGAAGATTCCCAAAATATTGTGGCTCTAGCGATAATCTCCCTTGAGCTAAACAAAAAAAAAAGGGAAGATTATCGCTAGAGCCAAAATATTTAGGGAATCTTTATAAAACATGTCAAAGTTAATTTTTAGGGGGGTACAACTTTTACTTTTTTTGCCCCATATAAGGTGAGTCGGTCTAACGTTCTAGTCCCCTCTACTAGAATCAGTTGGCAGAACATTGTTATTTTGTTGTGTGTTGTACAGTGTGTTTCGAATAAATTTAAACTCTTTTGCGATTAATAGCAGAAAATAAAAATTAAAAATCGATTGAAAATTTACTCGTCCAAACCAAAAGTCAATTATTTAGATACCCTACATAGAGTAAAAGTCGTTACTTGTACGTCTTATTTTTCAAATTATAACCTCAGACATATCAATATTCGTTTTCGTTACAAACTTCAGTTCAAACGCATAATGAACTACGCAAAGTTCTTAAATAATTTGCGTAGTTTTTTTCAACACTGATAAAGTATTTTTGCACGACATGTATTTTGCAGTGGCTTTGTCAGATCTAAAATCCATATGTAATGGCGCATGTCTGTCGAAATTGACAAATACAGAAGGTTGATAATTTTTCCTTTCACACAAGGCGAATTAATTTTTCAAGTGGAGTTGAAAGCACAGCTGTGCTACTTTTTTTCTTACTTAAGCTTCGTACAGAAAGTGGTGAGATCTAACAATATTGTCAGTAAAATTTGTTTAAAATGTTTTACAACCGTCTGTCTTAACGGGCAATTTTTGTTTAAAAACGTTGTCAGAAAAAGCAGTGACAGTCCATTATAACAGCAAAATTCTTTGGTAGTATATTATCAAAACAATGCCACCCCTTACATTATTGTAAGGCATAAGATTTAACCACCGTCTGTTCGAAGTCTTAGAAAGAGGACTGTCTAAAGTTGCTTATGTTTTTGACATATCCACCAACAAGAGCAATAAAAAAATATAATGTTGTGTTTTTAGTGTAGTACTTGTGTGGTATTGACACTACCGTTTACATAAATTCGCGTCGCTTTCACAAGATCGATTTTGGTTTCATCTGACACAACCGAAAAACATTCACAAAAGCAAATTATTTACTGATTTTTATTTCTATCTACTTTTAATTGTAATTCAGTTAAATAAAAATGTTTACAAGAATATGTGTAAATAAATCGATTTTAATGTGAATTTGCCGCCACAAACAAATGACTTGTAAAACAGCTGGTATCAGATTATATTTTAATTCAAAATAGAACACGCTTCAATTGAAAAATTTAACACTGCTAATTCCAGCTGACATTTACAGAAGAAAATTTCTTTTTTAAAACGACTTGTTTGCATTTTGCCGTGAGAAATTCGACAAGTTCACTTGTAAATACATGTCGCGTTAAAAGTATTTTACTTGAGGGTTACACGATCAAGTTTTGGCTATCAAGTTTTAATACACTCACACTTTTTTACTAATACACTCATACTTTTAAAAATTGATACGAACTTGCCTCTAAAATTCTCTTGCCAGTGAGTGTATCAATTTTCGTTCAAGAAAACAGCTTATTACAAATCTTTTGAAGTTGTTTTTGTTTTTTTTTCACAAATATTTTGCCGGCAAAAGCTGAAGTTCTTTTTTTTTACAAAATTGTTGCGGAAATTTTAAAATTTTAACTAAAAACCTAAAAAAATAGTGAAATATGTTTATTAATAAAATTAATAAGCAAAATGATAAAGTCCCTTCGAACAGCCTACAGTGCAGAAAAATCAAAAGTGGAAAATAGCAAAATATTTTGAGTTGTTTTCTCGGCGACGACATCTTGAAAAAGTAAATTGCTTTCAACTTGCGTGCAGCCTACGTCACAGCTGTCAACTTTTGCATATTTTGACAATCAGTATATGTAAAAGACTATCAAGAAAATCTTGATCGTGTGGCTGCACTGTTAACGGAAAGACTAAAAAAAGAAATTCCAGCAGTTTTCCATCAAAAAATTTTACGGATTTAAAAAAAAAATCTTTTTGCGGCAAATTTCCAGGAACTATTCATTTGTGTAGGAAGTTCCTACTAGGAACCTAAAAACAAATAAGATATATAAGAAATATAATTTTTATGTGTTTTTAATTAATTTTTAGACTTCCTCTAGAGGAATTCACATACACAGTGTGCTTGAGAGCAAATGTCTATAATAACGATTATTTAAAATGCCTGAGGCAAAACGACAATTTAATATTTATTTATATGAGTTTGTATCTATAGTTTGTACATATTCATAATCAACTAATTTCAAAACTTATGCTTATATTGTACATGTATTAATGTTTATTAACGATACATACAAAAGAAATAACTACATATTGTAATGTTGTTATAATGAATTTAGAAAACATGAATTCATTCTAAGAAAACCGGATTTTAGTAGATAATCCCAATTCAAATTACAGATATGTTATTAGGTTAAAGGATCAAGCCAGAGTTGTGAAGTTATGCAATAAAGTGTGATCACGTATGTCATACCTCATTAAAATATTGTAATTTTATTCATAAGTTCAAAAAAAATTAAACTCTTTAGTTTATCCATCTCTGGCTTATTTCCTATGACCATATTTGGAAATTTTTTACTACAAAACACCCACTTATTTGAATTGATTTTATGAATGAAAATTCTATAGTTAAATACTAGTACATGTAAATGATTATTCTGTTATACCTGCTGCCTTGTAATTAATTTTTTTTTTTTATTGTAAAATGTAAAATTTACAAACGTATCTTATTTTTACGGCAAAACTGTCTACAGACAATTTGTTTTACTATTTGCTCGTTTAAGAATAGTGCTGGGATACTATCGATATTTTCTACTATCGATATGTATCGATAGTTCAGATTTCACTATCGATATATCGATATTACTATCGACTGAATGTTTGTACTTAAGTAAAATATCTGCAACTAGTTTTTTATTATTCTACAGTTCGTTGTTTTTATCACTTTATTGAACCTATTAGACGTATGTATGTACACACGTTCTTTTAGAGGACAGTTTTTTAAAAATTGTGATGCTGATAAGCACCTTTCTGAAGGAACCAAAGTAACAAGTAAACATATAAAAATTTCGGCATAAAGGCCTTAAGTTAGTAGTAAAAGCACAGCTAACCAATCCATACCACCTGCCATTCTTGTTGTTTGTATTCATTGCTGTAATTCTGCGCGAATTAATAACACTGGTTTACAGCCAAAAATTACCAAGAACGCCACGTGCCTAGATAAGTTAACTTTGACCTCCTGAACACGAAAAACGCTGTAATTTTTTTTTTCATTAGTTAAGTTTTTTAGATAACGGTACTTTTGTGTTTTTCGGTGTATGGTCCCACTCAAACCCTTGTGGAGCCCAACATTTTAAGCGTAATTTGAAAAAAATCGGATGAAAAATAAAGTTTTTATTAAGGATTTTGTGGAACGACAATATTTTCATCGCATATAAAATTCCGTCTTTTTTTAACCATCAGTTTTAACGTATTTAAAAAAAAAACGGAATTTTATATGAGATGAAAAATATTGTCTTTCGACAAAATCCTTAATAAAAACTTTATTTTTCATCCGATTTTTTTCAAATTACGCTTAAAATGTTGGTAATTAAATAAACTATTTGGTAAAAAAATAAAACATTCCAGACATTTACTATAACGTAGAAAAAAAACGAAATAAAAATGAAAAATTTTGAAAAAAACGTAAAAAATAGGCAAATTTCGAACTTTGAGGTGCCATAACTCAGCCAATTCTTATCAGATAAAAATTTTTAGCATATCGAAAGGCATTCAGTTGCCTTTCCAATGATATGCCATTTATCTCGATCGGATTCGGTTGGGCTCCACAAGGGTTTGAGTGGGACCATACACCGAAAAACACAAAAGTACCGTTATCTAAAAAACTTAACTAATGAAAAAAAAATTACAGCGTTTTTCGTGTTCAGGAGGTCAAAGTTAACTTATCTAGGCACGTGGCGTTCTTGGTAATTTTCCAAATTAAAAATTTATAGAGCAGTGTAATAGAAAGTAAAAATTGCGGCAAAAAACTGCTGTAACATGTCTTCATAGCTGTATTTTAAATAATAATATCGATATTGATATTTTCGATAGTTTAAGACTATCGATAGTATCGATAAATTCCCAGCACTATTTAATACATACATATACATATATTTTGTTGTTAATGTATTTCTTGTTTCAATGACAAAAGTTTTATAAAAAATTTAAATATTTACGTTTGAACAAATATGTTCCATTTGCAGACATGAAATTTAATTGATTTTATTTCGACGCAAAGTTCTATTATGAGCACAAATTTTTCAATTACCAAGCTTTTAAGTTTACAAAAAATATGTTAACAAAAAAGTTTTAAAAAAAAACAAAAAATATGTCGAAAAATAAGAAGGAAAGTATAGATGGTCCAGCGTGGTCATATGTTACCCTACACCAAAAGATTTATAAGTAACTTTTTGAAAATGTATCCGTATTAAGATCCACGGGCAGTCGCGGGTAGCTTTAAAACCATGTGAGATAAGACCATGATGGCTTTATTGCTCAATTGAATGGGAGATAAAGCCATAATGGCCTTATTGCCCACTCATTGAGAGGTAATTAAAATTTTGCGAAATGAGAGATATAGCCATATTTTTTTCGCAAATGAGAGATAAAGCCAAATTTTTAAAGAATATTGTTATACATGGTGTAAACATTCTGTAAAAGGGAAAATCCTTAGTTATCATTGAAAAACATTTTGTTATTCTTGTGACGCACGCAGGAAAACTTTATTCAACGAAGCCACCTGCCGCGTCCTAATGGAGGAAAAAAAGCACGGCCGCAGGCGGCCACGCAGAAAAACTTTAGTATGCGAAACCAAATTTCAATACTTAACTTTAGTGTCTCCGGAACTGAAATGAGAGATAAAGCCATTTTCTAATATTGCTAATGTGAGCTAAGGCCATCATCATCCCATTCAGATGAAAAAAGGCTTTAATTTCCTATTGAATGAGAGATAAAGCCATCATGGCCTTATCTCACATGGTATTAAAGCACCCCTCCCCCCGGGCAGTCATGAACCCATTCGATCGGTTATGATATTTATATTTATCTTCATGCTAAAGTTTTTTGTTCCGAATGTTATCCAAACATCAACATATGCATTTAAGAAATAATTCCGTCTTAAACTGATTTACGCGATTATCTTTTTTTCCAACGAAAAACTACACACTAAAGAAATTTGGTTTTCTCAATGTCTCATTTGATTCTATTCTGTCGCAAAGCCAACCGGCACTCATCTGCCAATTATTTATTTGCCGCTTATTTGTCGTACAGATAAATTCAATCAGCTGACTCTTTTATATGTATTTTGAGACATGTTGCCAACTAAAAACAATGTTTTTGTCGGTATATTGAGAAACCCAAAATCGTTAACGGACAGTTTATCGGTCTAATAAATTTATGTTGACATTAAGTAACAGACGGTTTGTCAATACATTGAGAAAATGGCCATAAGTTTTTTTGTGCAACAAAAAATATTCTTTTAAGAAGGAAAACTTTACTGTCTAATGCCCTGAATCTAATGTTTTCTCTTAATTTAAATTGTAATTTGTCCTTGGACTAAATCACACTTTTGTGTCGAATTGAATTTTAGCACACAGATATTTTTCAGTTTTTTTATTCCTTTTATTCAATTGCAAAATATTTAATCTTGAAATCTCAGCCTTTTTGCAAATATTTACTTGTTTCCTACGCTTTTCTTAAACGCTCGTTTTGTAGACAAATTTAGGTCACTATGCTAACGATTTAATACAACACCGTTTTGTGTGGCATGAATGTGAATATTTCATTTTCAATGCTGCACCTTGTTGCAAATTTAGTTACATACATACAAACATATTTCTTGCATATATAATTCATTCGTAGAGGTAGGTTCTTAGCAACAAAATGGGCAAAATTTCCTTTAAGCCATAATTTGTTAAAAATTGTTGTAAAACTTTTTGCTCCCTCTTCACCAACGTAGAAATCGTTATGTCTGATCTTTAATAAAATTTTGGGAAAAAAAACTTTGCTAAATCCACAATTCAACCTACAGTTTTATTTATACTCTACACGGTATAATGCGTTTCTGCTGATCTTTGTAACAAAGAGAAATATTGTTGCTACACTCAGAAAAAGAATTATTTTTCGATATGAGCACCTCCAATAAAACTATTTTTAACGAAAATTTTTAAGCATATCATGTTGAATTTAACCATATTTTCGTCACCGGCAAATATTATGGTTTTCCCAAACATATTGTGGTTAATAATAATAAAAATATATTTAACACTTATGAAAGTATGGTTGTCCTTTAATCACAACATTTTGCTCTTGGAAAAGATGAAAATACACTGAAAGAATTTTCTTTGCATGAAGCGATTTTAACGAAAATACTTTATTATAACTATGCAATTCCATTTAGACAATGAAAATTTTCATTTGCCCAAGGAAAATTTTTTTATGAAAATGATTCTTTAAATATATGAGCACTTTTCTTTCAGTGTTCTACTATTACCTGTAAACCAAACAAATATTAACCACAACATGTTTAGAGGTTAACATAATACGGTCGTGCACTGAAAGAATTATCATAAATCTAATTAAATTTGTTACTTTAACCCAATGAAAATTTTCAGTACGGGAATGAAATTTTACAAATATGTATAATGAAGCAATTTCATTAACACTACGAAAATGAGTTTCTTAATTGTGTTAAAATGTTTAAGTAAACTAATGACAACTTAATATCCCTTTTAAAAGAAAAATTCAGCTAATTGTTAAACATTATTTGAATAGGTTTTTTGAGATTGAAATTAACCATTAGTTGAAATATTCAAATATCTTTTAGTTAATGAAAAAAGGAATCTTTTGTAACTTCATATTTTCCATGAAAAATTTCACAAGATAAAGTTCTCTAACTTATAACTAGAAGATATTTTCTTACTATAACTGTTGTAAAATTATATTTTTAAATAAAATTTTAGCGATAGACATGAAATTATATGAAAAAATTTAAAATTTTAATGTTTCATAACATCAATGAAAAAAATTCATTACGATAACGAAAAACATACTGATTTTAGCTAATTGTTAGGTTCAAAAACACAAACAACGAGAAAGAAAAAACAAGAGCAAAAAATTCTCATATTCTTTTTTTTTAATTGTTAATTAAATCAGTGTTCGAAAATAAACAATACATTATTTAGCGTTCGGCTCACAAACACACAGAAACGATATCTATTTTTTAGGTTTTGTGTGGACGAACACAACCCTTAATACCGCTCGTAACTATTTTCAAGAAAGAGCCAAACATTATATAGTGTTCTGTTCTTCGTTAAAAAACAGAACAATTGTAGTGATACTGTAGACAAACATTATATTTTTATGATCTATAATGTTTCTTTTTTACACTGTTAAAGAAAGGAAAAAACAAACAAATGTAGCAACGACCGCAGCACGAACAGCTTGTGTGTGTATTGTGTATATGTTTTGTTTGTGTAAAATTATCTGGCTGGCTTTTTGTTTTTTTTTTCGTATGTGTATTTTGTTTTAAAAAAAATTTTTGGTTTTTTTAAGCTGCCAAAAGGATACCGAACACAATGAAGTTTGTAATTTTTGAAAAAAAAACGTAATTAAATGTTCTCATCTTTTGTTGAGTTGGATAAAAACAGTATTATTTTTGTGTTCGAAAGATGACAAACAGGGAAACGTTATTTTTTAAGGATTTTCTACACAAACACTATTAGCGTTTGTGTTTTCACAAATCTACGGAACCGAACACTAAGGAGCGATATTTAGTGTTTATTTACGAACACTTATTTAAATACACAAAATTGACGTAGTAGTACTGTAATGAGTATGTTAATATATAATAGTACTTATAAATGTACAACGCTGTTATTTATATTATTATTATTAGTGATAAGTTGACAACAAAGTTATGTTAATATTAATAAGTTGGTACCTCGTATATACAACGTTCGAGGGGCAGGCATTTAAGAGACTCCAGATTATAAAGACTAGCTTTAATAATTATTCTAGACAAGATAAATAAAAGTTGTAATTTAGCCGAAGAAAACGTTAACAAGTGTCTTTTATTTCTATTTAACAAGTGGCTACCATATAGAAAACAGCCATCTTGTTACAAGTACAAGCCAGTAAAATTCAAAGAAGGCAGATGAAGGTCGTCGCGGGCTTGGAAATGAATTAAGTACAATTTACTAAAAGGAAAGTTTATGAAAGTAGAGCAGTGATAACCAAGCCCCGAACGCACGCACACAAAGATATTATGTAATTTTGAAACGAACAAAGTTGTTGTATACATGTAAATTGCCGACCGTGTCTATGTAAAAAATACGATTATTGACTTACTCGCGAGCCTATGGAGTGGTTATCACTGAAGTAGAGCATAGCAATATGTTACAGAAATATAAAAACGAAATAAAAGTAATACAGCTCGATGATTTGAAACAGGAATAAAAAAATAAACACAACAACTCAAAACGCACATTAAAAACATAGCAGAAATAAATAAACATAAATATATAACCAAGACATCAATAAACTAATAAAATACCGCCATAAAAGTTATCAAATTTAATCATTAATTTAATAAATTTATGTCATAGAGCAAATTACAAATTTTATTCAAATATAAAAACATTAACATTGAAATAATTAAACGTTTGACTTTTGATCATTATGTTTATGAAATGTTTCATAAATGTGATAAGAAATAGTCACAGTTTTAAAAAAAAATTTCTGACATTAAAATAATGCAAAATTTTCATCGATTTTATGAAACATTTCATTAACGGGGGTCTAATGTAACATTCTTCATTAATCCAATGAAGGGTTACATAGGTGGACTTTTAATGTAATTTGAATCTGTGAAGAATAAACTTTCAGTGTGGGTTATTGGTTAAGGGCTATATTTAACATACGTAAAATTCCATATAATTTAATGTTTGACGATTATTTCATGCAAATGTTGACCGTGACTGCGCCTCAAATGGTCCATCCGCTTAGTCCAATTTTGGCATACTCTTTCCAACATTTCGGCCGGTATCTCATGAATAAATGCTTCAATGTTGTCTTCCAATGCGTCAATTGAAGCGGGCATGTGTGTATAGACATGAGCTTTAACATAGCCCCACAAAAAAAAGTCTAATGGTGTTAAATCGCACGATCTAGGCGGCCAATTGACCGGTCCCGAACGTGAAATAAAATGTTCACCGAACTCGCCTCTCAATAAGTCCATTGTTATGCATGCTGTGTGGCATATGGCACCGTCTTGTTGAAACCACATGTCCTGCAAGTCAAGCTCTTGCATTTTGGGCTAAAAAAATTGGATATCATCTCACGGTAGCGCTCACCATTCACAGTTATGTTACGATTCGCATCATCTTTGAAGAATTACGGTCCAATGGTGCCACCAGCCTATAAACCGCACCAAATTGTAACTTTTTCTGAATGCATTGGTTGCAATGCTTCTTGCTGATCTTCACTCCAAAATCGACTATTCTGCCTATTAACGTACTCATTGAGCCAAAAATGAGCTGACCATAAAATGGAAGAGGCGCGCGATGAACTTTCTTAACAGAGCACGCATTTTGATAATAAAATTCAATCATTTGCAAGCGTTGTTCGTTTGTAAAACGATTCATGGTCAAATTATAAACCAAACTAAAGATGTTTGACGAGAAACAAAACACAAAACGTGCGTCAGCTGTTTAAACCAGTGTTGCCAAGAAGATAGTTGCTAAAAAATCACCCGATTTATGGTTTCCGGTGGCAATAATATGGTTAAATTCACCATGATGTGTTTAAACAACTTCGTTAAAAATACCTTTGTTAAAGGTGACCTTACGAAATATGTTTTTTCTCTGCGTGTAGACCTCGGTTTGATTATACTAATCGATCAAACAGTGAGTCGCCGTTCCTTTGCCAAATTGACTTTGTCCATTTAATCATATCTTAAAAGCGACATCTGTTGTCAAAGATATTAACCATAATATGTTTGAGGCTTCCCTTGAACTAATTTAAATATAATATGGCTGCAGGTGACATTAATGTGCTGGAATAACCATAATAGGCTTAAAATAATAGCTTCATTACCCTTGGCCATATGAAAATATATGGTTTTTTGCACGTTAGCTTCCATATACCACTTCCGAAAACCACTTTAACTGCTTTAAATTTTTCACAAATATTAAATAAATAAAATTGAGAACAAACATTTTAAATAAAAGTCAAAACTTGCGGGTAAGGCCAACTTCCGAAAATCAATTTGTTGCCAGAAAATTTAATATGATTTACTTCTGACGTAGGGCATTATATAGTCGGACTTGCCGCAATAGACGTTTTTTTAAATTTTTCTTTTATTTATTATTTTTCTTAACTATTACTGGTTTTGAGTTTGTTTGAATCATACCAAAAATCATATGAGCCAACTTTTAATAGTCGATTTTGTTGTGTTTGCTGCTTGAGTTCGTGCCATAATAGTTTCGGATCAATTGTAACAATATCTTGGGAGGAGTTGGTTAGTTGGTAACTAATAAAACTGGCTTATTTGATTGCAGTAATCCACATATTTTTATGTACAATGTGTTTCTTCTCTGCGCCTCCCTTTTTCCGCCAGAAGTTGATATTTAGAATGTGCACTAAAAAGTGTATTTGAAAACTAGACCAATAAAGAAATAAATGCTCTGCTTGCTGAAATAAATTGCGCGCATGTGTTTTAGCAACAACACGGATAAAAAAATTGAACTGAATTTGTGCCACTAAGATGATAGGCGCGGCGCGGCGTACCTCTGCTGCATTTTCACTTTCATTTAAAGCGCGTTTTCGCATAAAATCCTTCAAGTTAATTGGCTTTTATAATTTTTAAATATTTTTTGCTTGAAATTTATTATTTTGCAATAAAAATAAACTTTAAAACACGTGTACACTGTAAGAAACATTTTTCAAACGAAATTACACAAAAAAATCTAAACAAAATTCAATTAAAAGTGTAAAATATGTATTTCATCAAAAATATGTCATTTTATACATTGTTGCATTTAAATGAGATCAGAATCATAAAATTATTAAATTATCGCTGACACAATCAAATAATTGTTGAATTTTCATGTTTAAAATATTGAGCAATTAAATTATTATTACAACATGCAATTTCAAAAAAAATATTTCTTTTATAATCGCAAAGTTTAAATATTTTCATTTAAGTTTGTTAAAAAAGTTAGAAAATTTTCCCGGAAATCACTCTTTGTGAAAAACTACGCTTGCATACGTTGCCAGTCTTGGATAAGTGTTACATTTTGCAAGGCCACAACAACAAAACAAGCACTTATCCTAGATTTGCAACATATGCAAGGATTGCTAGAGAAGTTTGCAACCAAAAGTGATTTCCGCTAAAGATTAGCTTCGAAGCTTAAAAGAGGGTGATTTGCATATTTTTTTTCGGAATGTAGAATCTCAATTCAATAGTTTAGTTCAAAAACTAAACTCCCGGATGCTGCTTCTTTAAGATTGCTTTTGGCTGCAATTTAAAATACACACCATTTTTTGTACTGATAAAACTAAAACCGGCGCTTTAAATGCATGTGAACACCATTGTTCTAAAGTAGTATACTTTGAAAAAAAAATCGACTTTATTTTTGACTATGATTATGGGCCCTTAATTTTTTACCTAAGAAAGCAATCACCGAAACCAAAGAATAACATGATAAATACTATGGCATCTTTCGCTATCAATTTAGGTGGTTTACAGATTCAACGACTAGATTCTAAAGCGAGCGAGTACATCAGATTTTAGTGCTGATTTAAATGCTTTACATGTTTATTTCATAAGAGTCACAAATCTCAGAGAAAAATAAATGTCATTTGACAGCTAAAATCTAAAGCGTGTAAATCAGGACTTACATTAGTATTTGTACATTAAAAATGTAACTAAGCGGTGGGCAACATGTAGGTACTTGAAAGGACCGTTTGGAAATATTTACGCGCAATCTGAACGAATTTATAAAAATATGGATCCATTACAAGATACCAGAGACCAAATAGCGATCAAAATAGTAAGTAAACGTTCAACTAAGGATAGTCTGTCGGAACAAGGCTATATTCCCAGTTTTTTTTTTTTTTTTTTTGGAATACAAGCAGTGTCATTTACATCGATTACTTTGAAAGGGGTAAACCGATTACCGACCATTATAAAGATTCGATTTTGAAAGCAATTATACCGGATGCACACCTGCTTAGTCACAACATATTGCCAATATTCCTAAATTAATTATCATTAAACTAATTAGTTTGTATATGCGTTGAATAAAGCGTTTTGTAGGAACTCGCCATATAAAATGCAAGCCTCTCGTAAGCGAGATGGTGAGCGAATGTCCTACGTTTCTCCTTTGCAAAGCTACTGCATTTGAAGCTCCATTTTTTATTGGGTCGTCCGTTTTAGTGCCTGCACCACAGAAGTGGAGACGGTATTATGCGTTTGAACTGATGTGTGTAGATTAGGTTTCATTGGCTGCCGTAATCTAGCGTAGCTCACGTGGGTCCAGTTATTAGTTCCCATTGTGTTACGCTGTGTTCCTGTCTCTCCTGGCTGCTACTATTACTTCCCAGCCAACCGGTTGATTCAATGAAGGAGTGGATCATTATCAAATCAGTGAAAAAAAAAGTTTTGTATCTTACACTTCTATATCCTAACAGTCTTAGGCCCCTAAATGCCAGACGATGGCAGAGAAGATGTACAATCGACTCCTATTCTTCCTCGTCATAGAATGCAAACGGGTTATCCCAACATAAACACGAAGTTGCAAACTTTCCTCATAGGCATGAAATCGACGTACTTCTTGTCTCTGAAACACACTTTACTCATAAAAACTGCTTTAGGGTAAATGGATACCTTACGTATGGCACAAAACATCCTAGCGGACGGGCTTGTGGTGGCACAGCCATAATTGTGCACAAACACATCAGACACTTACCATTGCCAGAGTTCGAAGAAAATTGTATCCAGGCCACATCTATTAATCTTACTGATTTCAAACTTACGTTGTCATCCGTTTATTGTCCCCCGAGGCACAAAATTGAACACGATAAATTTCACAACTTCTTCTCCACATTGGGCCAGAAATTCATTGCTGATGGCGATTACAACGCTAAACATACATATTGGGGCTCCAGACTTATTAGTCCTAGAGGTAATCAGCTATACAATACCGTACCTGCAAATAATTTTGATGTCGTATCGAGTGGTGAGCCTACCTATTGGCCAACCGACTTCAACAAGCTTCCAGACCTTATTGACTTTGCTGTTATTAAAAACATCAAGCGCGATCAGATACTACTTAGTTCCTCCTATGATCTATCGTCTGATCATTCACCTTCAATCCTCATTTTAAAAGGCAACTCTGACGCAGCAGCTGCAAACTTTATTTCGTATCCAAACAGAACCACAAATTGGTTAAAGTATAAAATGTATGTGAGCTCTCACCTATCACAGTGCCCCCTAAAATTCATCTGACATCCAAATAGCTGTCGACCGATTTACAGAAGTCTTGGATTCTGCAGCAAGAAATGCAACCCCAATCAAGCGGACAACTAAACGTGCTCCTTACAATACATCGACGGATATAGAGACCCTTATCAGAGAAAAAAGGAAGTTAAATAGACAACGGCAAAACAGTCGTTCCCCAACCACTAAGGCCCAACTACAACTATGTCTGACAACTCTTCGCAACAAATTGAGACAGAACCACGAGTCTGCAATAGAAGGCTATCTAAACAGCCTTGATGCCACAAAAAACTCCAATTACAGCTAATGGAAGGCTGTACGGCATATGAAATGCCCTATAAACCAAGAATCTCCATTAGGAGTGGAAACCCGCACTTGGGCCAAAAACACAAATGAAAAATTTAACGCTTTCGCGGGCCACCTTGAGAAAGTTTTCACGCCACATGATGCACATACTTGTTAATGTCGTCTAATCATTCCTGATAAGGTAAACCATCCAATAAAATTTAACATAACTCAAGTAAAATCTGCAATAGAAAAAGTGAATATTAGAAACTCTTCCGGACCTGACCGCATCACAGGGTCAATGATAAGATACATACCATCGTCTGCTTCTAGAATCTTGCTGCTCATTTTTAACGCGATATTAAGAGTCGGATACTTCCCAGCCTCATGGAAGAGGTCTATAATTGTTATCATTCCTAAGCCAGGAAAAGATGCTAGCCAGGTTGCGTCGTACAGACCGATAAGCTTATTATCAATCCTATCGAAGCTTTTCGAAAAAATATTCGTTTTAAGTATAAATCCTCATCTAAATGAACACGATATCATCCCGGATCACCAGTTCGGATTCAGAGCGAAACATGGTACAATAGAACAAGTGCATAGAATTGTCACCCTAATTAGATCGGCGTTTGAGAAAAAGCAATGCTGCTCAGCCCTGTTTATAGACATTTGGCATGATGGACTACTCATCAAAATCACACGAATGCTTCCTCAAAACACTGACAAGCTTCTGGAGAGCTATCTAACAGGCAGAACATTCATAGTAAGGTCGCAAGATAAATACTCCCCCCTCAAGAAAATTACTGCTGGTGTCCCTCAAGGCAGCATATTAGGACCGCTTCTATATATAATATACACAGCGGATATGCCAACGAACCTGACCACGCATACCTCTACATTTGCAGACGACACAGCATTTATTAGCGTTAACCATGACCCAAAAGTCGCATCGCAAAATCTGCAGTCCCACATCAATGAACTAGAGGCATGGCTAGAAAAATGGAGAATAAAGGTTAACCCGGCTAAATGTGCTCACTTAACTTTCACGCTCAGAAGACAAACGTGCACAGCTGTAAAAATAAATAACATCACTGTTCCGGTAGAAAACCATGTTAAGTACTTGGGAATTCATATACATAGATAGACGCTTGACCTGGTCTCGTCAGATTGAAGCGAAAATAACGGCTATGAAACTTAAAGCAGCTCAACTACATTGGCTTCTCGGTCGAAACTCAAACTTGTCTTTAGACAACAAAATTCTCTTATACAAGTCCATCATAAAACCAATATGGACATATGGCATCCAATTATGGGGTACTGCATGCGCATCTAATATCCAAATGCTTCAAAGAAGACAGTCTAGAATATTACGACAAATTGTCTGCGCCCCATGGTATATACGTAATGATAATATCCACAGAGATCTCAACGTCCCCACTATCCAGGAGGAAATTAAAAAATATTCAATTAGCTACATCGATAAACTAATGGCCCACTCTAACTACCTCGCTCGGGGTCTGCTTCAGTTCGAAGGTCACCAGAGGCTAAAAAGAACCGATACTTTGAGCCTAACTAGAAGACATTTTTAAAATTTGAATACAGCAGTTAGTGGTTACATTGGTAACAACTAATAAAAAACAAGTAGAATTAAGATTTGAATACATATTGTAAATTTCGATAAGAAAGATTCAATAATAAAAATTAATTATTAAAAAAAAAAAAATCGCAACTTCTTCAAAGTTAATTGTAAGGGAGCCATATCCTCTTGGCAGGCTTCCCCAGTTATAACCGCGATTAGTTGAGTTGAGGTCTAGACAGCTTTAAAGCCCAATAAGTCCTTTTACCGTCTACGATGGACCTGATTATCCCGGTCATTGTGGTTCAAGGTGGTGCCTGCATTCAAAATGGACGCCATCCCTTGAAGAGATGCGCATCTTATGGCCGCCTTACTATCGGTAATAATGTGGATTTTCCTCCCAGATATCCCATTATACTGAACGTGTTTCGCGATTGCATAGATGGCCATTATTTCGGCCTGAATGACACGGCAATAATCCAGCAGCCTTATAGGAATACTCTATTCCAACTACTCGGAGTAAAAGCTATTATCTATACCTTGCTGTGTCTAAAACCGGTCATTGAATACCTCTATCACATCTGCGTGGTTTCGTGGGTCATCCTGTTGAACTGAATTGTTTAAAATGCTTACAGTGAAGGTTTAGTTATCCAAGTCGGTGTTTGTTATATGATAGAGGAGAAAACCATTGTGCACGGCTGAAGGCCGGCTATGCGCAGCAGCTTTAGTTTGTTAAGCCATAGAAAAGACAAAAAGAGAAGTTTGCTCTGGATTTTAAATTGAGATTTTGAAACTCGGGATTTTAAGTTTCGAGTATATGACTCAAACCCAAAAAGGAATGATTGTTTAAAAATTCTTTGTAAGAATTATTAATGGCCTTGTTCACCATTTTTGGATATAATATCCATTTTGTCTGGGTGTTTTTAAATTTTTTTCGTGTGTGACCCAAAAATTTAATTCAGTGAAAGATTTTTTTGACAAGTCTCTCCGATTTACAAATGAAAATTTTCATAAAATAACAGATTCTATGCGATCAGAGTTGTATTTTCTTGCAAAGTAGCTGATTCATTGATTTATAGTGAAACAGATTTTGCAGACATTTGTTTTTTATGTGAAATAGAATTCTGTTAGATTTTCGAGTGAATGAATCCTACGATTGTGTAGGATAGTGAATCCCGGCATTAATAAGCAGCAGTCAAACGTTTTTCCGATAGCACTAATAAATTTTATTAAAATAAATTTTTTAGCTAAATATGATAACTTTAATAAAAAGTTTCTGAACAAGAAATCCAGAATGAAAGAAACATTGTTAATGAAGAAAAAAAATCATGTTGCACTTATTGAGACTATCGGGGGTTGCGAAAATCGAGCTCGTACTGTAGTTGCAAGATATTTCAACGCTGCTAAATAAATATTTTTTTCTCTAACTACCCGTCTCCACCATCCATCAACTTGGTAAGAACATCATGTCGCGCATGAATTCTACTCGTGAAGACTGTTCATGTTCATGTTTCGTCCATGTGCTGCTATCGTTGCCTAAACATTCGTCTTAGCATCCATGTGCGCCATGATGTTGGCAATACAATGTATTTTCTGTATAATAAAAATTGTGGTCAATCAGAACATGAACATCAACACGTATTCGGCACATACAAGAACATGAACAAATTAATACCGTTGCTCTGCCGGCATTATGGTTCTAATCGAAAGAGCATGGAGACGTGGGGTAATGCGGAGTTTCATATAAATTATCGTATGTATTACCAAGATAAAGTGCAACCATTTTTCGCTTAAATGAAGTGCTTTGGAATTCGTTAAAACTTATACAAAAAATATTTCATTGCACTTCAGCAATTGTTTTCAATTAAACAGCGTGCGCTTATGCAAATTCGACTGTATTACTATGACTGCCGTTATCAGTTATAACCGATTTTCAGTTCTTTGAAGTTTGTTAAAAGATTTTAATTAGTATAATAACATTTTTTTGTAATTTCCTTTAGCAGGAAAAGTGAATTAAATTACTCAAATATGTAATTCCATTTTTGATTTTTTTTTTTAACTTAGAATTGATGACATATTGTAAAATATTCTACATAAAATCATAATAAATTAAAGAAAAAAATGTTTCCAGTTTTGGACAGGAACACATAGAAAGTTTTCAGTCTATTTATGTGACTTGCCCGAGGCATTTTCTTTTTTAGTATTATTAGAAAAGCTCTTTGTGAAAATACTTTTGAAAAACATGAACATAAGAAAGGAGTGTGTTGCTTCGTCTTGGCAGAAAAATTGATTGACATATGACTGTGTAAAGATCCAAAGGGCGGACATGTATTTTTTATTTACAATACAAATACATATATTGTCATCATATTTTTTTTTTTTCGTTGTAAAATCTTTTAAATGTTTTGTTTATGAAAAACAAAAATAAAACCTTTAAAAAAGTGCCCAAAAATTAATTTTGTTTTTCTACATTTTCTTGGTGTTTGTGGAATTTTTTTAATTTTTTAGAAAATCTAAAAGAATTTTAATTTTAAATTTAGGTTTTCTTAATTATGGTTTTTGTTAATTTGTCTACTAATGTATATTATTTTATGTAAATACTCAATTTAAAGTATAAAGGAATAGTTTTGATCGACGCACAGTGGCTGAAAATTGTTGTTCATCGGAAATACTGTAACTCTTGAACCGACAGAGATATTTATGCAATTTTTATTTTGCTGGAGCGAAGATTTTTTGAACTTTCCTACAATTTTAATGTTATTAAGCAGCTGTTGAGAAAATAAAGTATGAAAACGCGTTTGATAGAGATTGAGAGTTAAGGTTTGTTTTATTCAAAAAGGGGAATGAATGTTTTTAAATGAACTGTTTTAAGGACTGTTTAATCTATGTAACCGTTTTATTCTTGTCAGATTTATAGAATTTCAAACCTTTTATAATTAAATGTTTTTTAAGGCTTAGTTAGGCGAACGTTTCTGTACCTTATCAGTACTGTATCCATCAGCTGTTCGTTTTTTGTTATATGAAAACCAATACAAAAGCATACGAAAATTCAATGTACCGTAGTTGCAACGTACCAATCTGTAAAAAATAGAATTGCATGCCGTTGTTACGTGACATTTGTAAGACAGTGATGGGCGGCTTGTATGTTACATTGAATGCGGGTATTTTCGCTCTTTTTTTTGGTACTTTTTTCAGTATAGCTATGGAATTGCGACAAAACAACTTACAATACAACATATTTCCATATACTTATACAAATTTTCATATGCTTAGAAGTACAAAATAATCAAATGCATATACACATACAATGGAAATGAGAAACATATAAAAGGCTTTGAATGGTATCAAAACTTTGTTTGGTGTATGCATATTTACAATATATGTATGCTAAAAATATCTACACTAAAATACTTGTTTGTTTATTGTAAATCTATAAAATAAATATTTATTTATTAACGTTTTTTACATACACAAAATACTTTTTTAATACCATTTAAATCACTTGGTACTTTTCTGCACAGCGGTCACCATTTAAACATTTTTGATTCCCATCACTGTGTGTATTATTTTTTGAGCGCCCTGGTAGGCTAGCTGGTAGCGAGCTAGTCTATAAGCGAGGTTGCGGGTTCGATTCCCGCCAGAGACTCTGGTTTCTTTCCTGCAGACAAGCATAGAGCTTCGCGGAATTAGCTTAGGAAATTTAAAAAAAAAAAAATTATACTATTACTTTTCGTTTATGTTTGGGAAAAACATATGACACGTTTTTAAATGTTCTATAAGTGCACCAACGTTCTTACAGTACGGTGCGGTACATTACGGGTACAGCAACGTTCGCCTAACTGGGCCTTTACTCAGCCTTTTTTGACATTCCATGAATCTAACATGGATGGAGGTACCATAAAGAAAGTTTCAAGTAATATAGACCGAAAAGATCTTAAAACAGTAGAAGAATAAAAAGCATCCCGATATTTGATTAAGAAATACCTAGAAACTGGGAATTATTTCCTTGTGAAGGTTACTTTATATTATATTAATCATTTTTTCATTTTTCGAATTTATTCTATGAGTTAAATTTCAGGTCTGTATTTTATAAAGCTTTTTTGTAATAGTTCTATTCTTTTAATTTTTCAGAAATGACTTTATACACTATCAGACTATTATATTGTATTTTCTTTTTACATTTTACCTTAGCCTTCCTTTGGAAAGCAATGAAGTATATTGAATGTACAGAAAAATTTACAATTATTAGACACCAGCAGAATGTAATGCATTTTCTGGCCCGCTACGGCCTTCGTCAGCATTCTTTGTGTCTCACTGGATAGTGTTACTTTATAAATTGAATGTATTTAACTCAACTATTTTAACAATTAGAAACTGGAAATAATTTCCAGTTAAATAACTACTTGTTAATTTTCAGGGTTTTACGTACTTTTGTAAGTTTAGTGAACTGATTATTGTGTGTGACATTTTTTTCGATTTTCAGTTAGTATTTTATTAGGGCTGTATGTGACAATTCGCAACATTAAGCTTGCTTAAAATTTTAAAACAAACAAAACTTTTTTGCGTTTTTATAAAGCAATTGGTTTATCCTCCACTACAACTAGTTGTGATAAGGGTATTCTAAGTTTGTCATTCCGGGTGAAACTGTTTAATATTCATCTAAGACCCCATAAAGTACATATGTATATTCTGGGTCCTTGAGTAATTCTAAGTAAATTTAACCATGTCCTTTAGTTGAAAAAAAGAATAAATATTGGTATCAATTTGTTTCAATGCGATGCGAAAATGCATAAATGCGAACAATTGTTATTCTGTATTGCGATATTCGCAAAGGTTTTTTTATCGCATTTCAAATGCGAAAAGGTGACAAGTCGGTATTCTACATTGCGAAAACAAATGTCAAATCCGCAAAATTTATTCGACAACAAAATAGCATTCGCAAAGTACAAACATGTTATGAAAGATAATATTTTATTTATTTATTCATCATATATTTATTATTTAATTCAGGGAAGCAAGCAATAAGACCACCAAACCGCGTCAATTTGAAATAATGTTAGAATTTATGAATAAGCACCAAATGCACGTCAGTCGGCAAATACTTTGTGGCAAACGTTAACTGAAGAACTTAATATCAATGGACCACCTATTAGAGAAGCTGCAGGATGGAAAAAGTATGAAATATATAAACCAGTTAAAAAATAGTTGACTTCAACTTTGATTTTAATAGGTTTAAGCCGATTTTAAAGTACACACAAAACATTTTCATTTTCTTCGTCGTCGAACCACAGTGCCACAAAATCCATTTTTATTATTTTTTTTTTATTACAGAATGTCATAAATATATTTTTTAAACAATTTTCACAGCCAAACACAAACAATTTATTTATTTTTAATTCGACGTTTATTGACGCTGACGTAAATTGCGAATGCGAAAGTCTAACAGAATACCAATTTTCTTTCGCATCGCATTTCATTTGCGCATCGCATTTGATTATAAAAACTAGCATAACTAATGGCGGAATGCCTACACTGAAAGAATTTTCTTCGCAATACTAACGAATTTTGACATTAATCCCATGAAAAATTGCATTATAAAGGAACCTATGCAGCGCTTCGTTGGATCAATGAAACCTGTTTCATTAAAAGGACTTAATGAAACATTACATTAGATCAATGAATATTATTCATTGGATGAATACTTTCAATAAAGTAAAATTTTTTTTTTTTTATTTTTTTTTTATTTTTTTTTTTTATTTATTTTTTTTTTCTTTTTTCTTATTTTATTTTACTTTATTTTATTTTTATTTTTTTCTGTCTCTGGTGGGATTCGAACATGTAACCTCGGTGCTGATAGACTAGCTCACTACCAGCTAGTCTACAGGGGCAGTGTAGTTTTTGTATAAAAAAACTATGTTTTTTCTCAATTAAGACCGTAAATATGAGATTAAATTGTCCATAATAACAATAACAACGTTGATTGAAAGTGGATTGAAAGTTTTTGTTTCATTACTATAATGACATTTTTATTGTCATAATGAAAATTTAAATTTATGAAGGCAATTATTGAAATATGTTGCTTTTATAAAAAAATTTTTTGATTTCATAAATTTAATGGCATACATGTAACATTCGATGCATGAAATTATTAAATCTTACATTTTTTAATTAACAATTAAACATTTTTTTAAGGAAACTATAATTTTGTATTAATTTATGAATATAGTTATGTTTGTATATTGTTTTTTTAAGTTCCCAATTAAAATTTTTTGTTTAACTTGGACAAACTTAAGTTTTCATATATCCAATGAAAATTTTTAACGTAATTACGAAATCTAATGAAGCGATTTTAACGAAAATACTTCATCAAACCTATGAAATTCCATTTAGACAATGAAAATTTTCATTTACCCAAGGAAAACTTTTTGATGAAAATGATTCATTAAATATATGAAGCATTTTTCTTTCAGTGTATATTGATATAAGATTTTGAACAAAGATGACTAAAAATAATACTGTTAATTTTCGTGAAGATCGGTCTATAATTAACGACAGGCCTCATATAAAGCCTACGATAGTACGCCTAAAACGGTAACAAATATTGCTATTATAATAATTTTTGGTCTGTCAAAAATTTGTATGACTATAAATGACACTGTCAACTTTCGTGCCGATCGGTCCATAACTTACCATTAGCCTCATATAAAGCCTTTACTCTCTCAATCTGTGTTCTATTCTAATAACATTTGGTCAGTCATATTCTTATTTATTTATTTATTAAAAATGGATGCCGCAAGCCCGTAGGGCCTAGTTGGCTAGTCTACAATGAGATCGAGAGTAAAATTAAGAACTTAAATTATAATTACTAAATGTAATTCATATAATAATTTCACTTAACAATAATACTTAATCTAAAAAATATTGGGATTTACACACACCTATTGCAATAAAAAATTTCGGGAAGAAAGCTGTGGCAAAACTGAGGTAGCCCATAAGAT
The DNA here is from genome assembly GCA_930367215.1 of Pollenia angustigena. NCBI lineage: Eukaryota > Metazoa > Arthropoda > Insecta > Diptera > Polleniidae > Pollenia > Pollenia angustigena. The sequence goes on from OV884059.1 coordinate 75,251,237, forward strand.
GGCAGCAATATAAAAAATATAACAAATTTAAAAAATTTAATGATATTTATTCTACCCTCATTAATGTTCAAATAAGTTAAAATTAAATTGTGTTTATTATTCAGCGATAAATACTGGGTATACTCAAGAACTTTAATAAAATTGTCATTACAACTTTCATTCGCAATGAAAGTAGATTCAATATATTTTTCAAAAGAACAACCAAATAACCTGTTCAAATTTTGTGAAGATCGGCCTATAATTTACCATATGTCCCATATAAAGATTCGGCACAGCCGAATGTTTCACTATAACCTTTTTTTGGGAATAAAATAGATAGGGAAGACCTTTGCAAAAGAAACACATATCTAGATTTATATAAAACTTAAAAAAGTTTAGGTTTTGACGGTATTTTTAAGAAAATTCCCGCTAAATTAATTATTTAGCGGTTTCTAGCGGTTTTGAAGTCCGATTTGGTGGGAAGTGCTCAAAAAAAGTTGGCAACAGTGGTGTAAGCCCTAAATATTTTTATGTGTTTCACATATCAGCACACAAGCAAAATATCCTCTTTATAATTGTGGTGTAGGGATAAAAAAATGTAAATGGTTTGATTCAATATTTTCTAGATCAACAAAATCTCAAACAACTAAAACAAAAGTTCTTTAATTGAAAATGTGTACTTTTTTCCTTAAAAAAGAAAAAAAAATTAAAAATATTTTTTTTTGCGTCTACTCAATGCTTGACAGATCACTTAATTAAAATGTTTTTGTTAATTTATAATGTATTTTGGCAAAAAGTAAATAACTAATAATGAACATTATTTTTTTTTTTTTGGCAGACTTTTTCAATTTTTTTTTTATTTGATCTTTTCTTTCAGAGCCATTGAATTTTACCAACAAACTGGCCAGACGTTGAGTTCAAAATTAAATGAACAGCGCCAGCAACCCGGTGGCAATCGTTTGGGAGGCCCACTTCGTTATCCGCATACGATCTTATTGTGGCTCAGCTGTAATCAGGTTTGAAAGATCTTTACTAAATATTTTACACAGAGAAACTCACAGTTAAAAAACAGATATAAAATATGTATTAAAAAAACTACGATTTATTATTTTCATCACTTAAGAACTTCAAAAATTTTTTTTTGTGGCCACAAAAGAACCAAGCTCAAATTTGACTTTTGTTGGGCGTACTCCAACTACTAGTTTGTTATAAAACGAAAATTTTTCGTTCGGTGCGTTCCACATCATTTGCATTATCGTATTTTTTAGAAGTTTATCTGAATATTTGATCTTTTGAAATGGACGTGCAAAACTCTTACGTGAGAGTATGTTGTAGCTGCTCATAATTTAAATTGCCCCCCGCCAACTACAGAATATGATTTCAATACATAAGATACACATATGGGCATTTCCGTCAAAAGATCCACCGTGACCGAAAATTTAAAAGTTATTAAAAGCTGATTATTTTACGATATTGTTATAGAGAAATATTTAGATTTTAATATATTTATAAATTTACTCATAAATTTGTTCACTTAGATGAACAATCAGACTGCAAAGTTGTGCAAACGTAATTTCTTATATATGAGAATGTTTTATTGTATGTTTTCTTTAATATTTATCTTTCTTAAAAGAGGTGATATTTGATAAAAATTATTCCAAAAAAATTTTCTTACATGGTCTGTAATCTAAGGAAGAGTTCAAAGTGAAATATGTTATTCGGATTAACGGTAAATTTTATTTTATTTTTATCATAATTCAGTTAAATTATTACGGAAAAAATTTCACGTTCGAAATATCACGTATCGACCCAGATTTTGGCTTAAAAAACAGAAAATACAGACGATTTTGGAATCAAACCAAGACATTTTAATGTCACATTGCTACGTAAAATTCTGAAAGTAGTTTGACTAAAAAATTGTGTCAGGTTTCGCTGAATTACGCCTTTTTATACATGGCCACAAAAACTACTTCTATTTTTTTCACGTTCGAACCGCTACTTCTTTTGCCATTATCTTTGACGTAGAATCGCGCCCTCCATAAACTTTAGCATAGATAACAGTACTTTCTTAGTGCTTTAATTTAAGGGTTAAGAAAACGTAAAAATATTTTTTGCTTAAAATGTTATTGCATTTTTGATGCGTACGACTGCCACGTTCAACACTTTTGAATTACCCATATCTACCTTTGATGTTGGCTTTAATCGTCGGGGTCGCTATACTCCTAATCGCTTTTCGAATGGTCTTATAATGAAAAATCAATCCATCCGTACTTAAATCAAAGTAAAGCAGTGTCAATAGGACGGAAAATACGAATTTTCGTAAACCAAAAGTAAAATACTTGATTCAAAAACGGATTATTCAAGTGTCAAAAACTCAACTTTAGTCATATTTAACTTTGATCCGTACTTAAAATATCCGTAAATAATCCGTAAAAGTGAAATGATATTTTTTCATTGACCTAATCGACCCATAAAGTTAATAAAAGTTTAAAAAACTTATTAGTGTTGCGGTTATTTTGTTGAACTATTTATGGTTTTTAATCCAAATTTTTAATATTTTTAATTAAGTTTAAAAAACTAATTTTGTATACAAATATTCCTTAATAAACGTCTCTTAATAAAACGTCGTTTTAAATAAATTCATTGTATGACTCTTGCTAAATATAGTAAAAATATGTAGTTCTAAAATATCACCCCATTTCCTATATCAGTGTTGACAGAAAATGTGTTTTACCAAATTCGTATTCCAGTATTATTTAGATTTTATTCCTTTTCATTCTAGAGATTTAAGATTTTTTATATTGCGCAACTTATTAAATAGTAGATGGGTACCTAAGTCTATAACTCTGAACCAATCATAGCGAATTATAAAAATTTATGTTGCTTAGGCTTGTACAAAAACTTATTTGTGCTGTTTTTCTGCCGACGTTACCGATTATGTTCAGGAATAAGTACTTCACGTGGCATTTCAACTTGTTCATCCAGTTCTTTCTTACTATAAACCGAACCATTTAATTGCAAATATGGAATATCATTCTTTTAAATCTTCTTTTTCGATTAGTATGTGTAATTTTGCTTCAAATGTGTAATTTGGTACACAGTCATGTGTAATTTCTGAATGCTTCATTGGCAACACTGAGTACAATAGAACATATCGTCGGCTTACTATGCAAACCTGCTTAATCCACTTTTTAAGAAAATTAAGATTTTGATGCCGTGTGGTAGAGAAAGATACGCCTTGTCGACCAGCATGAATTTGTGTCTTGAAGTGGGTTAAGCCAACTATATTTTTGGTTTTTCTTTTAAGCTGCACATATGAAATATGAAATATAATAATATATAAGTTTTTTGTCCCTTCTGTAAAATTTACCGAAAGGGAGCAGGTTTGCATATTAAGCCGACGATATACAAAAAACGTAAAAATAATTAACAATTCAAAAAAAGCTTCAAGTGATATAATGGAAGACTACTAATTTTTAGAAAAAAAAAAACAAGAAAAGGAACAAAAATATGGATATGCTTTATAACCAGGGAAACCAGAAATATGCTCTAAAAAACACGTTTTATGCGCATTAAATATGCAGTAAAAACTGGAAAATATGCCCTGAAAAATGTTACAAATATGCCCTAAAAAATCAAAAATTGCAAATTTTGAAAACAAAATATAATAATTTAATAACAAAATTTAAAAAAAAAATCTAAAAATATTATCGCTTAAGCCCATATTAGATTAAAATTCATATCAGAGTTTTTTGTGCCGAATATTATCTAGATATTAATATCCATATGGGTTTTTGTCTTAAAGGGATTTTAGGTACGGCCGCTTAATTGTTAACAAATGTTAACATTTGAAGGAAGTTAAAGCTATTTAAGGATGGGAGCTTTGGGCAAATGTGAAACGATTCGAAACTAATTTAATTTGCAGTTAAATATTTTTGGGGCGAATTTAATTTAAATACCCTCATAATAAGATGGCTTACTGGCACAAAGAGTCTTATTTGGAAAAAAGTTTTGATGGGGAATATGTGAAATTATTATCGACCGATTCACACCATTTACACAGACCTCGTCCATATCAAACTATCTGAAAAAATTGGAACTTGTACTTTGCGCATGACGTTAACGTGGGCAGACAACCAGCCAGACGGACGGATGGACATCTATAGATCACTTTAAAAAATGATTTTGTGTCGATCGGTATACTAAAAGATTGGTCTACATTTCTATATATTATACACATCGCATAACATTTATCCTTAATGACAACCAACTTTGTCTTACAATTTGAGAGTAAAAATTAAATGTAGACGGCGAAATTGAAGTAACATAATTTCAAAAAAAAAAAAAAAATTCTGCGAAAGCTCCTATAAGCATCTAAAACAATTTTTCATGTATCAAAATATGCTTAAAAAAGGCAAAATATGCGCGTTAAGCTTAATATGCTTCAAAAAAGCTCGTTTAACTATATTATGCACAAAAATGCTGCAAAAGGTAAAATATGCAAAAATATGCACTAACAAATCGATGCCAGAATTCATAAAAGGCTCTGAAACGGATCAATATACTGTTTGTGTATTCACAAATAAAACATGAAATTGCATATTTATGGTTTCCCTGTTTATAACGCTTTACTTTCAATCTCTTCAACGTGAACGATAAGTAAAAGAATTTTTTCTAAATCAAGTTTCATCCAAACAAAAGAAAGAAATCGTTTGAAACATAATTATTTAAACTGTATTCTCTTTTTGAAAGATTGCCTCTTTTACTATATGAAATACTTTTTATTAAATTGTTATTACTTTTTTAATAAAATTTTTATGTCAAAAAATATAATTTTTTGGTCTTATTTTCTAAACTAGACAAAATTAAAATTATCCGATGAACCTTATAATATTTAATTGTTCGATTATTATTCGATTAAATTTTTGTCTCGAATAATTATTCGCGCGATTAATCGATTAATACAAAACATCGATTAATTGAATACCATAGTAGATAGATATTGCAGTTGACCGATGATTTTTAAGTTTCTATTTAATAAGTAACAGCACTGAGAAGACAAAAATAAAAATCCTAGCCGCTAAAATAACGTAAGCGCCAAAAATACAAATTATACAGGAGAGAGTTTTTTTATTTTATTTCATGTAAATTTTGTATGAAATTTGTCGCTTACGATAAAATTGTTCTTGCTTTAAAACCGTAACGGTACCTTATGTGACCATGACATTTCAGGAGATGAGGCAAAAGTTGCCACTAAAGTTATTTATTTAAAAAAAACGAAAGTTAAAAATGTTTCCAGATTATTTTCGCAGGTTAGGGCTCGATATGTCCAGAAAGTGATTTTAAGCATATTAGAATTGCCTCTCAAGTAGTGCTGGGAAACTATCGATAGTACTATCGATACTATTGATAGTCTTAAACTATCAAAAATATCGATAGGAAAAATATCAATATTGATATTATTATTATTTAAAATACAGCTATGAAGACATGTTACAACAGCTATACACATACAGTATTCGCCGTAAGTTTTTACTTGCTACAATTAATTCGCGCAGAATAAGTGCCGGTTCACACACGTCAAGTTTAACTCGTCAAGTCTTGAGTTTTTAGGAGATAGGGGAAAAGATATGGCATTTTCTTTTCCCTTCTCTCCTAAAAGCTCAAGACTTGACGAGTAAAACTTGACGTGTGTGAACCGGCACTTACAGCAATGAATACAAACAATAAGAATGGCAGATGGTATGTATGGATTGCTTAGCTGTGCTTTTTTTACTACTTACTTAAGGCCTTTATGCCGAAATTTTTATTTGCTTACATAGGGACTGAAATGTCAGATGAGAGTTTTATGATGTTGTAAAAAAAAATCAAATAAAAATGCGAGCATAGGATAAAACAATGAACGATCATTGGAGGAAAAGTCCGCTTTGGGTTGAGAATCAAATCCAATTTAGAACATTATCTAAAGTTGCAATAAAAAATCTTATAGTCCCTGTTACTTTGGTTCCTTCAGAAAGGTGCTTATCAGCAACACAATTTTTAAGAACTGTCATCTAAAATAACGTCTTCGTGCTGAAGTTCTTGCTGCTCCCCGGGGTAGTAAAAGCTTCTGGTCATTCGTTAAAAGAGTAAGGGTTAATGCTAGTTCTTCAATACCAGCTCTTTTAAAGGATGGCCGATCATTCACGGACCCGGTTGATAAGGCTAATTGTTTTGCCGAATTATTTGCTAGTAATTCTTACCTACCAGATAGCAATCAACCACTACCCGAACTCGAAAAAGTATCCGTAACTATGCCTAGAATATTTTTTCGGGGTCGAGCTGTTAAAAGGGTTCTTGCGGATCTCGACATAAACAAGTCTCCTGGGCCGGATGGTATACCTGCACTGGTCTTGAAGCAGTGCTCTTCGACGCTAGCTCGTCCCTTAGCAAATCTTTTCAGCACTTTATACCGTGCCGCGGAATTTCCAGTCTGCTGGAAAGTTGCTAACGTAACGCCAATTCCTAAAAAGGGAACCGCTAATAACCCTGAAAATTACCGCCCAATTGCAATTTGTTCGGCACTTTCCAAAGTTATGGAGAGTATGGTAAATTACCATCTTGTCAAATATCTAGAATCAAACTACCTACTAAGCGACCGCCAGTATGGCTTTCGTAGAGGTCGCTCTACTGGAGACTTACTAGCTCTGTTATCGGAAAAATGGTGCCATTCCATTCACCATTTTGGCGAAAGTAAGGTAATTGCTTTGGATATTTCTAAGGCGTTTGACAGAGTCTGGCATGGTGCACTCTTGTCAAAACTTGCTGCATTTGGTGTCGGTGATAATTTCTCTCGATTTATATCGAGTTTTCTCAGAGATCGCACTATACGAGTTGTTATAGATGGGGTTTCGTCAAACGAGTTCAAGATTCATTCAGGGGTGCCGCAAGGCTCCGTTCTTTCTCCTACTCTATTTCTTATCTTTCTAAACGACCTCCTTTGTCAAACTTACAACCCTATCTACTCTTTTGCAGATGACAGCAACCTTTGCAACTCGTTCTCATTCGAATGTAGACCAAGCGTATCCGATGTCGCTGCTATGAGGCAGAATATGAATGATACGCTTGGCCGAGACCTTGACATAATCTCGGAATGGGGTCGTGCGAATAGGGTCGATTTTAATGCCCGAAAAACCCAATGTTGCGTGCTGACGCATAAACGCGCGACAAATCAAGGTGCCTCATCTGTATATATGGGTGGTATAATTATTGAGGAATCAGAATCTCTTGATGTTCTGGGCATGAGGATACAATGTGATGTCCGATGGACAGAACATATATTCAAGGTGTCGAAAGAAGCATTCAAGTGCCTCGGTTTTCTAAGACGGTGTAAGATATACTTCACTCCATCTGATCTCCTCACTATTTATACCACCTATATCCGACCGCGTATGGAATACAACTCTCATGTGTGGGCCGGTGCTTCAAAGTCTATTTTGGAGCTTCTCGACCGCGTGCAGGAGAGGGCGAAGGTTCTCATTGGTGACAGTAGGGTATCCAATTCTATTGACTCCCTCGAGCACCGTCGCAATGTGGGTTGTATTTGTCTGTTTTATCGTTACTACAATGGGATGTGTTCTGACGAAATTAGGGATCTGGTTCCCGAAACCCGTACGTTTGTTCGCAATACACGTTTTTCCTCAAGAGCCCATCCTTATGTGGTCGATTGGCAGGTGAATCGTACAACGCATTACAGAGAGAATTCATTTTTTTCCCGCACAGTTCGTATGTGGAATAACCTTCCTGCAGAAGTCTTCCCTCTCACTTACAACATGATTAAGTTCAAATCGAATGTTCACAAACACTACTCCCTCTATCCTCCTTCCCATAACCTATTTTCCTAGTTCCAACACAATGCAATGCATTAGTAGGGGTCATCCCCTGAGTGCTGGTCCACACGTTCAAGTTGTTCTTGATAGTTTTTTCATATACTGCTTGTCAAAATTTACATAAATTGAAAGCTGTGACGTAGGCTGCACTCAATTTGTATGCAACTTACTTCCAAGATGTCAACAACAACACAATTTATAAAGACAAACTTGTACTCAGCTGTTAAATTGAAAGTGGAATTGCCAAACAAATGGAAAGGTGAAATTGAAAGCCATCTCGTGGTCAATTTAAAAAATGTGAGTGTGCTAGTTAAAAAGTGAGAGTGTCCCTGAAAATAGTATTGGACCATCTGATCCATTTTGATAAAATGGACTACTCCCTGAACTGGTCCGATGTAATGCAAGCTTGGAACATGTCATTGTTAAAAAGTGTTTGTAGTGAGACGACGTTTGTTTTTTAACGACATACTTTCGTTTTTAAACGATTTCAAAACTAATCCTCTTTGTAATCCAAAGCTGGGTTTTTTGGTCCTGCCCTAGGACATCGGCTACACTTTACACGCGTGTTTGGACTGGTCCTATTATTTGCAGGGGTATTGCAAATTGAAAGGAATAGAAAGGCAAAACTTGATCGTGTAGATGCTATTTATGTAAATAAGAAATTCTAAGCAATTATTAAAATGTCTCAAATACAAATATATTTAAGAAAGATTTTCTGTTGAAGTTAAAAATTAAAAACATAAAACTAATTTCAAGGTGTTAAACAACTTCATTTCTAAAGACATGTGTGCTAAGGCGATTTCTTAATAAACGTAGTTATTTATATGATATATTATTTTTTGAGAAAAGTGTTTGTTAAAAAACCATATTAAATGTTAAGTTAATTCATGACGAATTCATTACACGTGCCGGCGAAAAGCCTGCTGACTTTGACAGTTCGAATGAATTTGTTTTGGCTTTTACAATGCTTTGTTTAGAAATAGTTGACGTTTCGAGCCGTAAACACTAACCATAGGTCTCGACCAAAGACAATAATCTCAGCAATTTGGCAATAACGTCGGCAGAATAATAGAGTAATATTTCTTATTAAATTAAATCTTAAAAAAAAAAAAAAAACGTGCTTACATACATACGTCTCATACGTTCAATAAAGTGATAAATACAACGAACTTTAGCCTGATTAAAACAAGTTAAAGTTTTTTACTTGAGTACACACATTCCGTCGATAGTAATATCGATATATCGATAGTGAAATCTGAACTATCGATAAATATCGATAGTAGAAAATATCAATAGTATCCAAGCACTTCTCTCAAGTATCGCCCAACAGATTGCCATGTTCACTGCACGAAACTAAGCATATTTCTTTTTTTTATTAAATTCACTTACATATTTTCATTTGTTTGCGTTATTTGTTTAGATTTTTGCGGTTACCGATCTGTCAAAATGGCAACTCACAAAAATTACCTTACCTAATATAAATTTTTATGTCAGTTGCTATACATAATTGACACATTAATCGTTAAAGATATCGAAGAATTCTTCCTCACTTTAAGAGTCTGAATCTTTATTATAATACAACTGTCCGTTAGCATCCTTATAGTTTAAAGTATTCTGTTAACGACTTTTGCATGCTAAAGTAATAGACAATAATGTCAACACTTAAAAACACTAGCCAAAAGTTTTGATTCTGCCCCACTGTTTAAAGTATACTTTAATGCAACAAAAGGTAATAGAAATATCTTTAACTTAATTTATAACAAAATGGAAATGCTTATTTAAATTTACTTAGCATAAAACAATTGCTGGTGAAATAGTTATTTAACAACCATAAGCAATTTTTAATATTTTCTTCAAAAATATACTGAATAAGACCCTTAACAAATAATGATAATAATTATAATAATAGCATGTGCGGTCTTTCATTTCTCGTTGCTAACTAAAAATTTTGTGTCTGCGTATCTAATGAATCAATGTTCATTCAGTTTATTGACGTAATTCTTCATAACACATTTATTATTATTTAAAGATCAAATATTTAACAGGTTATTAATTTGTCCCAAATAAAATGTTTAAACAATTTGACTTTTTTCTAATCAATAACCTACACTTTTTATTTACTCACTTTTGAATTAAAAACGGAAACTTTTTATACCCTACACATTATGCATTTATGCTAATGTGTGCAACACATTCTGATTGATTCGGAACCACCTTCTGAATCGTCCGTCATACTGGCTGCCCGCTTGCTGGTAAACTCGTTCGCAAAGCGCATGTCGCAATTTTGGTGAAATTTGGTACATAGGCTTTAGTGTTCAAACATTTAAAATTGAGTCTTTTTCTTTAGGCAAAAATCCTAATGCCCATAATTCAAATGTCGGCAGGAACTTCAAGTTCTCTCCCATTTTATTGTTTTATTTTATTTTGTTTGTCATTTTCTGTTCACAAAATGTGTGTATGAAATTTAATAAAAGTATGGTAGCCTTGTTAAAAGAGTACGTGTGTTTATGTGAGAGCATTAGAAAAAACGTCCTCAAAATACAGTTGATTTTATTTCTCGACCGCATTCTCTGGCACAATTTTCGTTCAGCCCCAGTTCTGTTTCATCATTAAAATAGATTTTATTGCATGATGGCTGGCTTCCTACGACAATTTTTTATGTCAAATTGTATGGTTGTCTCGACGCAGTTCAGTTTGAACACTTACTTGGTTTACGACTAAGCCTATTAAAAATTATAAGGATTGGTCCATAACTTCACTCACAAAGCTGCCATACAAACTTCTTTCCGGAATGGAGTCTTTTTGCACAAAAATATTTATTATGCTCGTATAAGAGACTTAATTCAGTCCAACACATTTTTTTTTTTGCAACCATAGCTCTAATATCAGTCCCGAAAATAACTGTTATGCCATAACTGTCTCTTAAGCATTAGCATTGATATAAAATGTGGCCACGAAAACTTCTATAATACCTTCTATGAAATTGTGTGCTGGTAGGTCCAGAGTTGACCGTAAGTCCCATATACGCGGCAAAATTTCATAAAGATGTTGTTATCTAGATAATATTAAGCACGAATAACTTTTGTATGAAACTTAAGCCAATAACATAATTTTGTTCTGGTGTATCCATGAACACACATGGGTCCCGAATGCGGTACACCCTTAAAATTTTGTTTGTAAATATTGTGGCGTAAAGTATCATATAATCATAAACATATTTTGTGGTACTTACGAATTGTAAAGTTTTTATTACTTCTTGACCGGTGCATTTTTTATAAGTATGTAGTTGGTAAATTAAATCAATTTAAACTAGTTTTCTAAAATTAATTCCATTTTATTGTTATCATTCACTACTTTTGACATAATCTGGTAAAAATCCTACATTTTTATTATCAATTAAACAGATAATAAAGATAATGACATTAAGTGGAGAATGGACTACTAATACAAGTTGAATATATTTTGACACTATTTGTTTTCATTTGAAGTAATCTTATGCTAGGAACACAACTGGGACGAACGACGAATTTTTGGCCGCGAATATTCGTCGACAAAAATAAAACATATTTATGTATATGAAAAGACACACAATCCAGGCGTCGGCTGAAATTCGTCACACGCGGCGACTTTGCAATAGATATATTTCTATTTCATACGCCGGCGTACGACGAACAAATCAGTACCAGGTGACCATGTTGGATTTTAGTTTTCAAGTATTTTAGTATATAAAGTTAATTTGTTCAACATTTTTTATTTTTCGAATTTATTGTATGAGCTAAATTTCAGTTATGTATTTTATAAAGCTTTTTTGTAATAGTTCTATTCCTTCAATTTTTCAGAAATGACTTTAACACTACCAGACTATTATATTGTATGTATTTTCTTTTTACATTTTACCTTAGCCTTCCTTTGGACAGCAATGAGGTATATTGTATGTACAGAAAAATTTACAATTATTAGACACCAGCAGAATGTAATGCATTTTCTGGCCCGCTACGGCCTTCGGAAGGAAATAATTCCCAGTTTCTATTTGTTAATTTTTTTCTTTAATAATTGTTTTTTATTTTTTTATCGCATTAAAAATAAATATACAAAGTAGATAACTATCAGAATAGTTTTTAATTGTGTTTTTCACCCAATTTTCATGATGATTTTTTCCCCTATTTTTGAAACATGTCTTTTTTAGTTTGAAAGCTAGCGGGGGAGAGAAGTAAGCAGGGTAGAAAAAAAGACATGAATCGTATTTTCTGTGTTTTTTTTTGACATTCCTCTTTGCATTTAATTTTGTTTTTTAATTTATGTTGTATTTTTATTTCAAAATTACAATTGCTTAATAATATATAAAAAAATAAACAAATTTAATTAAAAACAATTCAACGCATACATATATAAGGAAAATAAAAAAAAATCAAACAAAATAAGAAACATTGTGAAAATTTAACATGTTTTTGGAAGTTTCTTTAAAAATGAACTACAAAAAAGACTAAGACTTTTTACTAAAAAATTCGTCGTGTAGGGCGAAATTCTACGTTCGTCCCAGTTGTGCTCCTAGCATTAAGCTTAATCAATGGTCACAAATTTGACTTATTAGGCGTAACCACTACTTTTGTTAAAAGTTAATGTGATTAAACATGGTCTTCATACCATAAAATAAAACTAATTATACTGATAGACAAAGCAAATGACAATTTTTTTATATGTGGTATGACTCGGGATGAAACGATACCTCTAAGGTATCAATACTTTTACTCGATGTGGTATCGATCGTAAAGTATCGATACCTACTTAGTATCGAAAAAAAAGTATAGATTCTTAGTTACTTGTATCGGTACTTGTATCGGTTTGTATGTATGATAAAAGAATAGAAAGCAGCATTTAAAAACGTTATTATTAGTGTTTTGTTACTATACAAAAAAATAAGAACTACGATATCAGAATTTTTGTGCAAAACGATAAGTGTAAAGGTTGAGACCACTTTTAGTTACCACCTAGTACCAATTACCTTTCGAAAAATCTTTTTTATCTTAGGAAACAAAATTTTATAGAACGTTCAGGATAACAACCTTCATTCACATTTTATTTTAAATGTAAATTTGTATGTATTTTATTTTTAAATTGATAAATACAGTCAAATCCCGATAATTCGTACCCGATTAGTCGTAATTCCCGATAATTCGTAATAAACTGTCGGTCCCTTTAAAAAATCTCGTTAATTCATAAAATTTCCATACATTTTGGTCCCTTCGATAATTCGTAATTTTTTTTCCAAATAAAATCGTGTTTACCTCTTTTAAATCGTAATTGTTTGCTAACTACCACTTATAATTCGTAATAAAAACAACAGAAACATGGAAAGAATGATTTTTTGTTTACCGCTATTTTTTTTGCGTGGGTTTTTGCTTGTGTGTGTGTTTATTTTCTTAAGATCTGTTTGTTACATGAATAATTTTTATATACATATTTTATTTTTAGCAATTGTCTTTTATGTTTTTTTATTGTTTTAGTAAATAAATTGAAAACCCCCGTTAATTCTTATTAATTTTATTTAAGCCCCGGTAAATCGAAACTCCGCTAAATCGAAAACCCCTATAATTCGTAAGAAATGGCCGGTCCCTTGCGACTACGAGTTATCGGGATTCTACTGTATATAATAAAGGGTGGTAAAACCATAATCCATGATGTTAATTATGACTCACACCTTAACGTCAAGTTTTTTGTGCAACTTAAATTGACTTATCTTTGTTTCAGTATTTGACAACTTCTACCATTGAGAGGTACACAATTGAGCAGCGCGTTAAGATTAATAAAGCCTTTTACGAAAATGGGCGTTCAATGCACAGCGTGAGTTTTTTGGTCAGTATTATCGACCAAATGTTTCCGCAATCGGGAGAATTGCGCGTAAATTTCAGCAAACCGGGTCTGTAGGAAATGGGAAAATATATGTGCATGCTCCCGAGTTAGTTCTGCGGCTGGCGACGTCTTCGAAAATGAGGTCGGCCAAGCAATTATCGTAAACGGTGTTCGCTATCGCGGGATGATAACGGACTTCTTATAGCCAGAAATTGAGGAAATGGACCTAGAAAAACGGGACCAGGTTTTTTGAAACCCGGGATTCGGGATTTTTAATTCAAAAACAGAGGGATCCCGGGACGGATCGGGAATTTTCGGGATTTCATATAAAAAAGCAAATTTTAAAAATTCATATAATTATAATTTAATGTTTATGTATAAGAATTAAAACAAATTATTGCAATTACTTTTGACCGATACCGAGTATTTTTTTACCGATACTACTTGGTACTCGGTTGCTAAGTATCGATTACAAAAATACTTGGTACTTATATAAAAGTATCGAATATGTACTTGTATTTACTCGTATCGTTTCATTCCTAGGTATGACAATTATATACATATAAGTTTTCCTGTTGGTCACGTTTTTTTTCATCAAATATTTGTCAAACGTGACGGTAGCTTTAAGGCTCAGTTAGCCGGGAGTAACAGTAACATTACCGTAAAAAGGTAAGAGCAATCTTTTTCTTACAGACAGAGACGTAACATCTTACTGCTTACTATAATCGCTCTAATTGCTTTACATACAACAAAATGGAGCAGCTGATTTGCAACGTTACTGTTACTCCCGGCTAACTGAGCCTTAAGTCAACTATTAGATTTAGCATGCGATTTAATTAGAGAAATATGAGATAGAGAAAATTATTAGTAAATATGTATGTCAAAGTTTTTCGAAAAATTATTTGGAGTTTTACCCAAAGATTAACTTGAGAGATTGTCATTTAAATTTAAACTTATAAATACAAAAAGAAAAAATTAAGTACAAACAATATCTCGCTCTTTCTGTCAAATATCTGGCTTTATTTCAATAAGATTTTTATTATTATTAAATTAAATCTTTTTTAGTTTTTTTTTTTTTTTTATTATTCGACCTTTTTCAATTATAATTTTTAAAAAATAAATAATATTCAAGCTCGAGGTCAGTTTTTTCCTTTTTAATTCTTTATTCTTCAATATTTCGACATCCTTTGGATGTCATCTTCAGGAATTAGTCACAAAAATACACAACAATTAGCTTGAAGATATAATTGTTGAAGAAGTGCAAGAAATGCAATAATATTGGACTACCTAATCCATTTTGATCAAATGGACTTCTCCCTGGACTGGTCCAATGTAATGCAAGCACGGACCATGTCATTGTTAAAAAGAGTTTATAGTGAAACGACATGTCATCGTTTTTTAACGACATGTTTTCGTTCTAAAACGATTTCAAAGCTTATTCTCTGGAGGATACCATGGAATAGATTTAGTTTTTGTAATGCAAAGCTGGGTTATATGGTCCTGCCCTCGTAATGTTAAAAAGACCATGTTTTTTCCATACATTGGAGTAACCTTTGTACTAGTCCTAGTCCCTTATGGGCTACATTTTACATGCGTGTATGGACTCATTATTTGCAAGGCTTATCTGGGAATATAAAATCAGTTTTTTCAAGGCTTGAAATTTTTTTAATAAAATGGTGTTACACATACAGTTGATTGGAAAAGTTTGCATAGCCCCTTTCTTTTATTTAGTAAAAAAATAAATATATGTTGGCTTCCAATCATACCCAGTATTATGATAACTGGAGAGGAGTATGCAAACGTTTCTGTGACCCTGTACATATTTATTGTTTGCCAAAAAAAACTACTATGAAAACCATCATATCTTTAATAATCATTTAACATAAATATCTTTCAATTTAAGGATGTATTGGATAAACGCTTAGACAAACGTGTCGATGCCATGTTGGAACAGGGTCTATTACGTGAAATACGAGCATTTTACAATGAACACAGTGTAAACAAAAGGTATGATATATAAACATAAACAAACATACATCCATATCTATTCCATTCATTCTCTCAATTTAGTGTATTAACTAAATGTTCCAAATGATAAAAAAAAAAGTAAATAAGGAGTTCCATAATCAAGAGCACTAATTCCAATTTTTTTTTGAGTTAAATTCGCAATACTAAAACAAATGTAACCATTGTAACCAGTAGTGATGACAAACTATGTATCGGTTTTAATCGATAGTCTAAACCACCGACTTAATTTTATGAAAAAACAAATTAATGAAGTGTTGTGCGCCGGTGGTTGATTGTATTATCTTTCGCTTAAAACGGCATGTGTTATACGAGTAAAGCTGAACCCATAACAACAAAAGACAAAATGGGGTTTTTTACTAACACGACAAAAGAACAGATAAAATGGACTAGTCTAATGTAATGCAAGCATGGACCGTGTCATTGTTAAAAAGTGTTTGTAATGAGACGACATGTCTTCGTTTTTTAACTAAATAAAACACAAACTATTTAGGAAATTATTGTAATTTTATTTTATTATGATATATTGGTATTACTCAATTATGTATGGAACAAAATATCGGCCAAATGGGCGCCGCGGCGGCACACCTCCATCCGATGGTCCAAATTTTCGATGACCCTGAGGCATAATGGAGGTTCTATGCCGTTAATGTTGAATTGTTGCTGGCTTATCGACGTACATCTTTTCTTTCAAATAACCGCAAAGAAAAAAGTTCAACGGTGTCAAATCACATGATCTTGGCGGCCAATTGACATCGCCATTACGTGAGATAACACGGCCATTGAATTTGTTGCGCAAAAGAGTCATTGTTTCGTTAGCTGTGTGGCAAGTGGCACCGTCCTGCTGAAACCACATATCGTCCACATCCATATCTTCCAATTCGGGCCATAAAAAGTTCGTTATCATCTCACGATAGCGAACACCATTCACAGTAACTGCCTGACCGGCCTCATTTTGGAAAAAATACGGCCCGATGATGCCGCCAGCCCATAAACCGCACCAAACAGTCACTCTTTGTGGGTGCATTGGTTTTTCGACAATCACTCTTGGATTCTCATTCGCCCAAATGCGGCAATTGTGTTTATTGACGAATCCACTGAGGTGAAAATGTGCCTCATCACTGAAGATGATTTTCTTCGAAAATTTATCATCCACTGTTGCCATTTCTTGCCACCATTCTGCCCATTCACGACGTTTGGAATGGTCAAGAGGCTTTAGTTCTTGAGCCAATTGCACCTTGTAAGCGTGTAAATGCAAGTCTTTATGCATAATGTTCATCAACGACGAGCGTGAGAGGTGCAATTGTTGGGCACGACGACGAGTTGAGGTGGACGGCTCTTCAGCCACACTATCGCGAACAGCAGCAATATTTTCTGCTGTACGAGCATGCACTGGTGTTCTCACATCTTCTACAGACCCGGTTTGCTCGAATTTTTCCACGATTTTTGCGATTGTACGCACATTTGGACGATCAAATTGACCAAAAAAATCACGAAGTGCACGATATGCATTTTGATTTGAACGCCCATTTTCATAATAAGTCTGGATAACTTTAACACGTTGTTGGATTGTGTATCTCTCCATGGTTCAAATTGAGTAAGTCTGAAATAGAGAAATGTCAAATAAAATTCGGAAAAAGACATGGCGTTTAGGTGTGGTTCACATTCAACATCGCTCCTTTACTTCAAAACTAATCCTATTGAGTATACCATGGAGTAGTTTTAAAACTACACCTTTGTAGTCCAAAGCTGGGTTATATGGTCCTGCCCCAGGACATCGTAATATTAAATAGACAATGTTTTTTCTATACGTTTGGGTTACTTTTGGGCTAGTCCTTGTCCCTTGTGGGCTACTTTTTACACGCATGTTTGGAATGGTGCTCTTATATGCAGGGTATGGGACAACTCACGCCAACCAAAACAACAACAAAAACTGTATTTTTGACTTCGTGTGACAAAACATTGGTTGTAGAAAATACTAATGGCTTGATAGAAACACCCACATAGAGTAAGACAAGACAGACTGAAACGAACCTCGTTACACATATCCATGATTTCTTATGATCTAACCCAAACTAATTAAGACAAGGAAAAAAACAAAAAACATTGTCGCATTGCAATCTTATACCGTTTGTTTTTTTAAGACAAAAACTTTATAAGACTTTTGAGTTTAAACACTTTAAGAGCGAAAACGTTTTGTCTTTTGTTGGTGTGAGATCTGCCTAAGAGGCGATGGGTTTCAACCGATTGCAATCCTCGGCTTCCAGTCGATGTCCACATATATACATATACACACCTGCGAGCACGTTTCAAATTACGAAAAAATACGAAGGTGAGGTTTGGTTTAATGGGCAGCCGACACGAGAACGGTTTACTTGGGTCATTACAGCGGTCCCTTAGTGATACCCTAAGCAAGTGACCATAGTCAACCCAGCTTCCACCAGATTATTTTCCAGACATTTAATTCCCCATTGTAATTCCCTGCAGAAAAGAGAGATCGACCTAAGTCCTACATAAGATAGAGCATCCAAACACTGCACTTCTGGTCTACCAAAATGCATCATCCTAATAACCCCGAGACCAAGGCATTGGCAGAGAAAATAAAGCACCATTTCCTCCTTATCATCATGACAATTTTGGCAGTAGTCATTATTAACTAGGCGCATCCTCATCGCAGGGGTATCTATTAAGCACTGACCCATAATGACCGAAATCACATGGTCTCTTACAAACCAATGAAGCTGGCGGGTTTTCCTAGTGATATAGCCAGCCCAAAGAGTCTTGGCTGTCAGGCAGGTATTTTCATCATGTTATCTCTCCTGGACCTTCCTGTACGACTCATGTTAAATAAGTGTTCTACAGTGAGCCATAGAAATGCCGATTAGACCGTCAACGAACATGTAGTCCAAGTATGGATGCAACATCGTTCTGAAAAACATCGATGTTTCCACGATGAGCATCGATGTTGAAAAACATCGGTAAAAAACAAGATACATCGATGTTATAAACTACTTTGCACTAATACTTACGGACTGCTCAAATTCTTAAGCTGTATAAGCTTCTGTCAGAAATTAACACAAAGCATGTCAAATGCATTTAAAACACAAAATCAAAAGACATATTATTCCTTACGGGAAGTTTTTTTTAATATACCTTTCCAGGGTGAAACTGTACGCCAACGAAGGCGATAGCAGTTTTCGAAAATATATTTTTCTTGACGCTTTGGACGAGTTTTTGTCGAAAAATTTATTTTTTTACGCGAAAATTTTTAAGGATTTTTTAGTAGGTTTAAAAAAATTTTTTAAATATATCCTTTTCAAGGTAAAATTAAACGCTTAAAACGATGGCGATATCATTCTTTTTTCGCTTATGAAAAATCAAGAGAAATCCATTTTTCGTCCAAAACTCGTTCAAAATTATTTTTTTTCGAATACGTGCGAATTTCTTTAGAAATTAGCTATTTTATACGTGAGAAAATACATACAAATTGGTTTGAAGCCTTAAAAATAAAAAAAGTAAAATTTGAAAAATCATTTTTTCAACAAAAACTCGCCTTAAACCTAAAAAAAAATTTGTTGTCGTTTTAAATCGGCACACCCAAAAGCGCCAACAATCAAATTTTACAGGAGAGTTTTTTTTATTTTATTTCATACTAGCTTAACCCGGTGCGCTTCGCTTTAACCACTTCTTCAGTTGAGAGATATGTAATATATGCATCCTATGGGAGGTATTTTCCCCCTGCGCCAATCCGTTTTATTTTTATTTTCAAATGTTTAGTATACCATAAGAGTGACTTCTACAAAGTTTGATCATTCTTACTATAACAGTTCTTAATATATGCGATATTAAACATTGGCGTCCTATGGAGGGTAAAATTTCCCCGCTGCTATTTTATTTCAATTTTGGGGCTCAGAAGATCCTACTACCAAAACTTCAACAAAATACGTGCAGCGGCTCTCATTAATATTTCTATCTATGAGGGGTACTGCTCCTCCTCTGTCTACCCCGCCCATTTCTATATTGAAATTTAAAGTTTACCATAATAGTAGCTTAAACCACTTTTGAAGACTCTCCCTTTAAGAGTTCTTCAGTTGAGCGATATTTAATACAAGCATCCTATGGGAGGTATTTCCCCCCCTGCGCCTACCCACTTAATTTTTATTTTCAATAGTGTAGTATACCATAAGAATGACTTCTACAAAGTTTCAACATTCTCACTATAACAGTTCTTAAGATAAGCGATATTAAACATTGGCTCCACTTCCCCGCATCTATTTTATTTAAATTTTGGGGCTCAGAAGATCGTACTACCAAAAGTTCAACAAAATGCGTGCAGCGGCTCTTAAGACATGCGATATTTCATATTAGCATCCAATGGGGGTACCAATTCCCCTGCCCCTCTCGAAAAAATAGGTAGCCTATTTTATTTTTAGGGCTAACGTGATGTTACTGTAAAAATTTCAGGAAAATCGGTTCAGTAGTTTAGGAATCTATAAGCCAACAAACAAACAAACATACAAACATTTTTGATTTTTATATATACACAAGCTTAACCCGGTGCGCTTCGCTACACTGCTTTAACCACTTCTTCAGTTGAGAGATATTTAATATATGCGTCCTATGGAATGTTTTTTCCCCTGCGCATTCCCGCTTTATTTTTATTTTCAATAGTGTAGTATACCATATGAGTGACTTCTACAAAGTTTGAACATTCTCACTATAACAGTTCTTAAGATATGCGATATTAAACATTGGCGTCCTATGGGGAAAACCACTTCCCCCGCTGCTACTTTATTTCAATTTTGGGACTCAGAAGATCCTACTACCAAAATTTCAACAAAATGCGTGCAGTGGCTCTTATTAATATTTCTATCTATGAGGGGTACTGCTCCTCCCCTGTCTCTCCCGCCCATTTTTATATTGAAAATTTATAGTTTACTATAATAGTAGCTTAACCCACGTTTGAAGACTCTCCCTTTAATAGTTCTTCAGTTGAGCGATATTTAATATATGCATCCTATGGGAGGTATTTCCCCCCCTGCGCCTACCCGCTTTATTTTTATTTTCAAAAGTGTAGTATACCATAAGAGTGACTTCTAGAAAGTTTGAACATTCTCACTATAACAGTTCTTAAGATATGCGATGTTAAACATTGGCGTCCTATGGGGGATTCAAATACCCCCGCTGCTATTTTATTTCAATTTCGGGGCTCAGAAGATCCTACTACAAAAAGTTCAGCAAAATGCGTCCAGCGGCTCTTAAGATATGCGATAATAAATATTGGCATCCTATGAGGGGTACCAATTCCCCTGCCCCTATCGAAAAAATAAGTAGCCTATTTTATTTTTAGGGCTCACGTGATGTTACTGTAAAAATTTCAAGAAAATCGGTTCAGTAGTTTCGGAGTCTATAAGCCAACAAACAAACAAACAAACAAACAAACACACAAACATACAAACATTTTTCATTTTTATATATATAGATAGATAGATAGATAGATAGATAGATAGATAGATAGATATATGTATGTAGATAAATATAAATTTTGTATGAAATTTGTCGCTTACACCTAATTTTCACGATGATTTAAAAGACATGTCTTTTTTGTAGTTCTTTTTTAAAGAAACTTCCAAAAACATGTTAAATTTTCACAATGTTTCTTATTTTGTTTGATTTTTTTGGTTTTCCTTAAATATGAATGTATGTATTGAATTTTTTTATATTAAATTTGTTTATTTTTTTTATATTTTAAAAAATAATTGTCATTTTGAAATAGAAATACAACATAAATTAAAAAACAAAATTAAGTACAAAGAAGAATGTCAAAAAAATCACAGAAAATACGATTCATGTCTTTTTTTCTACCCTGCTTACTTCTCTGTGTATTTTCTGTGTTTTTTTGACATTCCTCTTTGCATTTAATATTGTTTTTTAATTTATGTTGTATTTTTATTTCAAAATTACAATTGATTATTAAAATATAAAAAAATAAACAAATTTAATTCAAAAAAATTCAATACATACATACATTTATAAGGAAAATAAAAAAAAATCAAACAAAATAAGAAACATTGTGAAAATTGAACATGTCTTTGGAAGTTTCTTTAAAAAAGAACTACAAAAAAGACATGTCTTTTAAATCATCATGAAAATTAGGTGTTACAATAAAATTGTTCTTGTTATAAAATCGTAACATAGCGTCTTCACCTGACAATTTTTTGTCATACCAAACGTCAAACTTCATATTAAAGAAACGCTGACAAAAATTTTCGAGTTTTTTTTAAATAAAAAAAAACGAAAATTGAATATCAGGTCGCTTACGTTATTTAAGCTCGTTAGGGCTCGATATGTACGTACTTTGTGTGGCTATGCTTTGAAATAAAATTTTTATATTTTTAAACAAAAAGTGTTTAATCAAAAAAATAAAAGCTAAAAATTGTAAAAATATTATAAAAAAAATTTAAATAAATGAAAATATTTAATAAACGATGTCGATGTTTTTTAGTTTTGACGCCGATGTAGCGCCGTTATATCGTCCGTCAAAACATCGATTAAATCGTTTGCATCCCCAAGTCCATTGTTTTTCCAGGCTGTCTGCCGTTTGGTTTCACAGGCATCAACTGTGCCCTGGTACCTACATATGTATGCCAGCGTTACCCCATAAATTCTCGCAATCATATGCAGAAAGATCCGACATTCCACAGTTAACTTTGATACTGTATAAATTCGTAAATAACAGCATTACTCTTATCAAAAACGAATTTTGATTTTTTGAAATTTAGGAATTTAATGGTAATTTACTATTAATTTTTTTTTAGTGGAGAAACGATTTATATCCAAAAATGCGATGATAGTTAAAGCATTTTTTCACTACGAGAAGCATCATGACTACTGGATTTAAAAACTTTATTCCACGTTTCACAACAACAAGTTTGTATTTTTTACGGTTTTCCACATTACCTGCTCCGGAGCGTATGCAGGTGTGCTCTTTTTTCTTGTTTTATATGCATTTCTGCTATTTCTCAACCTTTTATTTTCATTGTCTTTTCGATTTTTCACTTAACTTTAATTTTTGCTCCTCTGTTTCACATATCACATATGTATGTACAACTGTCTTCCGCTGCCTGACTCTTTGTAATTGCATTTTGACTGCTATTAGGTGAATAATTTTGGTTGATTTTATGTTTTAGCAACGTATACTTATAAGAGAGTTACGTACACGGTAATCTCCAAAAAAAAAAACAGGTTTTGCAAAATTTTTCTTTTAAAACGTCATTCGATGCATTGCTTTATTTAAAAGATCTTAGAAAGAATATTCGAAAATAATTCAAAATTAAGTCATTCGAGGAACATCAAATATGAAATAATGTGTATAAGCAGCAGCATTAATACTAATAAAGAAGATGATTATTTTATTGTTTTTGTTAACAGGTACACTGATATCCCTACACAGAGTTTGGACAATTGTACGACTAAATTGATTTATATCGTTTGTTTATGGAACTCCTCAAAACTATTTATATGCATACATATTTTATGAATTTCTATGTAAACAGCAAGCACAGCATTACTAACATGCTAAGTTAAATTTTATATTTTTTTTTCTTTGCGTTCTCTTATTATGGACTAATCATTTACTATAAATCATTTTTTGTATGTTTTGGATACAATAAAAATGATCTATACCTAAATGTATATACAAACATACATACATACATACATACAAAAATATATAAAAACTTATATGTATATGTATATACTACTATGGAATGAAATCTTTTTGGCTGCTGATGTTGCTTTGCCCCCCCAAAACTTATTTGTGCCACCAAACACCTCGACAACTTTTTACTGTTTGCTGAATTATTAGTTTAAGTGTTTCGGGGAATACTACTACCGCTGCTTCTGCCACTGATGCTGCTGCTGCTGGCACAACGACCACATTATTACCGTCATCTTATACTAAGGGCGTATTACAAACGATTGGATTCAAAGAATTTATACCGTATTTAGAGCAATTTAATGCAGCAAATGATAAAAAAATTGAAACGTACTTACAAGCAAATGCGTATAAAATGCCAACAGAAGGTAAGTTTTTGCATCTATTGTTATAAATTTCTTTTTATATTTAAGAATGAACAGGAAATTTTTGTATTTTACAAAGAAAACTCAAAACTCTTTGAATCGTGAAAGAAGTGAAATTACATTTAATTGAATCTTAATATAAACAAAATTTGAGCAGTTGTCTTGAGATAAGAATTATATCTCTTATTTTGATGACAGAATTTTGCTAAGGTTACCATCCAATTATTACGCTGGGAACCTTTTTATATCCTTCACCCAGGGCTTCTAGATAAATTTGAGAGAAAATCGTCTATTTCCTGAGAAAAAATAAAAAAAAATCGTCCTTCACGTTTCGTAAAATCGTCGAAAAAAATCGGACAACTTAAAATTAGTTTTTTTTAAACAATTTTTGTTCGCTTTTTATAAAAAAAAAACATTTAAACAAAAACATAATTACTTCATACCTCGCTAGCATTTTCAATCGGCCCATACACTTGCAATATTATTGTATATGATATTCGCTATAATTATTTTGTCCTATATTTTACAATAAGTCGCACAATAGTTTCATTCATTCAATAAAAAGGTGAACATAACCTATAGGAATAACACGAACAGCATTGTATAATGTTAACAACACACTTCACTTTCTTTTCGTTCTGCAATAAAAATCAAAAGTCTTTTGATTGTTGCCAATATATTGTTTCACCTTCGAATATCACATACACATTGGCGATATAATTGTTCTATACGTAAAATTGGACAATTTTATTGCAAGTGTATGAGCCGTTTAAGAGATACTGAAAGTCTCATGAAGAGCGTCTTTGATCGTTGATGACCGCATTTTTTAATCGTAGAAGATTCCTCACAGGGGAAACACTGTAACACGACTGAGATTCTTACATAGCACAGCGATAGACGCTTCTTCAATCGTTGTGGGAATCGTTTCAGACGTGGGTAAAGATTATCTGTCGAGTCTTTCATGTCAAGAATCGTATGAGACTCAAATACGATTTATACAGAGAGTCGTAAATATCTGTTTGCAGTTTTTGTTATGAAAACAAAATTTCCCTAATGTCAAAATAGTGCACTAGATTTTGAGGAAGATTTTTAATGAAATCCACTAGAATGTAAACGGCCCATTAGTCTATTTATATGAATAATTTTATATGAAATTATTAAATAAACTTTAAATAAATGCCTAAAATTGGTGTCACATTGAGCTTTTGTAGCTAATAGGGCCCATACACAATACCATCATGATTGTACAATCAAGTGATTGTGCCAGCTGATGGACCGTGTATGAGCTTGTGGTGTGATTGTACCAGCTGATGGTGCTTTATCAAAAATAGTTTGATATTTTTTTGATTGTACCAGCATGATTGTATCGTGTGCTGTAAAGCTAGCTCATAAATGTTAAATCGTCAAGGCATAACCATCAAAAAATACAACATTTAAAACAAAATTTAAATTAAAACACGTTTTTTTTACTCCTTATTCGTTTTCGTTTTAGGATAATAGCAATAATAACAGCAGAACAAATTTTATTGTTATTCATTACAACCTTTTCCACACAATTTTTGGTAAAAAATGAATTTTGTGCAAGCATGCTGGTGTGTTGTGTGCTTCAAACTTAATTGCACAATTACTTGATTGTACAATTATGATGGTATTGTGTATGGGCCCTATAAGGAAAAGCTTTACATCAACTGCATATATATATATTTTTTTTTTTTTTATTGAATCTTTCTTGTCGAAAATTACAATATGTATTCAAAGCTTAATCCTAATTCTTATTTGTATTTGTTAGCCGTTACCAATATAAACGCTAATTAATTGCATTCAAGTGTCAAAAAAGCCTGCTAGGCTCAAAGTGTCGGATCTTTTCAGCCTCGGGTGACCTTCGAACTTTATTAGATCCCGAGCGAGGTAGTTGGGAAGGACCATTAGTTTATCTATGTATTTGACTGAATACTTTTTAATTTCTTCCTGGATGGTAGCGATGTTAAGATCTCTGTGGATATTGTCATTACGTATATACCATGGGGCGCAGACAATTTGCCGTAATATCCTAGACAGTCTTCTGGATGTTTGATGCGCATGCAGTACCCCATAATTGGATGCCATATGTCCATATTGGTTTTATGATAGACTTGTATAAGAGAACTTTGTTGTCTAAGGATAAGTTTGAGTTTCGACCGATTAGACAATGTAGTTGAGCTGCTTTAAGTTTCATAGTCGTTATTTTCGCTTCAATATGACGAGACCAGGTCAGGCGTCTATCTATATGAATTCCCAAGTATTTTACATGGCTTTCTACCGGAGCAGTGATGTTATTTATTTTAACAGGAGGGCACGTTTGTCTTCTGAGCGTGAAAGTTAAGTGAGCACATTTAGCCGGGTTAACCTTTATTTTCCATTTTTCTAACCAGGCTTCTAGTTCATTGATGTGGGACTGTAAATGCTGCGATGCAACTTTTAGGTCCTGATTAACACTAATAAATGCTGTATCGTCTGCAAACGTAGAAGTATGTGTGCTCGGGCTTGTTGGCATATCAGCTGTATATATTAATATACAGTAACGGCCCTAATATGCTGCCTTGAGGGACACCAGCAGATATTATCTTGGTGGGGGAGTATTGGTTTTTTGATCTAACCAAGAATGTTCTGCTAGTTAAAAAGCTCTCAAGGAGTTTGTGAGTGTTTTGTGGAAGCATTCGTGTTATTTTAATGATCAGCCCATCATGCCAAACTTTGTCGAATACTTGGGAAATATCTATAAACAGTGCTGAGCAATATTCCTTTCTCTCAAACGCTGTTCTAATTTGGGTAACAATTCTATGGACTTGTTCGATTGTACCATGCCTTGCTCGGAATCCGAACTGATGATCCGGAATGATTGTGTGTTCAGTAAGATAGGGAGTTATACTTAAAAGGAATATTTTTTCGAATAGCTTTGATAATATTGATAGTAGGCTGATTGGTCTGTACGACGTAATTTGACTAGCGTCTTTTCCTGGCTTAGGAATCATAACAATCGTAATATCGCATTAAAGATGAGCAGCAAGATTCTTGAAGCAGACGTAGGTAAGTTTCTTATCATCGAGCCTGTGAAGCGGTCAGGACCGGTAGATTTTTTTAATGTTGACATTTTCTAGCGCTGATTTTTATTGGGTTAATTTAAATTTTATTGGATCGTTAACTGTATCAGGAATAATTGGACGACAGGAACAAGTATCAGCATCATGGGGCGTGAAAACTTTCTCCAAGTGGCTTACAAAGGCATTAAGTTTTTCATTTGTCATTGTCTTCTCAACTTCCTTTTTTCCCTGACAAGGGTCTATATCCACAGATGTGAATTGCGGACCACGCTTTATTGTACGCTTGATTAGGGTTGCATTTCTTGCAGCAGAAACCAAAACATCCGTAAGTCGGTCGACAGCTGTTTGGATGTCAGTTGAATTTTTTAGGGAAATGCTCTGAGATAGATGAGAGCTCACATTCATTTTATACTTCAACCAATTTGTGTTTTTGTTTGGATAGGAAATAAAGTTTTCAGCTGCGTTATCAAAGTTGCCTTTTCGAATAAGTATTGAAGGTGAATGATCAGACGATAAATCGTGTGAGGAACTAATTAGTAATTGAATGAGCTTGATGTTTTTAGTAACGGCAAAGTCGATAAGGTCTGGTAGCTTGTTGAAGTCAGTGGGCCAATAGGTAGGTTATCCACTCGATACGACATCAAGATTTTTTGCAGTGACGGTGTTATATAGCTGGTTACCTCCATAACTTATAAGTCTAGAGCCCCAATACGTATGCTTAGCGTTGTAGTCGCCTGCTGCAATGAATTTTTGTCCCAATGTGGAGAAGAAGTATAGAAATTTATCCTGTGCAATTTTATGTCTAGGGGGACAATATACGGATGATAAAGTGATTTTCTTCCTTGTACTCCGGCATTGGAAAGTGTCTGACTTGTTTGTGCACAATTATGGCTGTGCCACCACAAGCCCGTCCGCTCGGATGTTTTGTGTCGTATGTGAGGTACCCATTTACCCTAAAGTAGTTTTTTAGAGTAAAGTGGGTTTCAATGACGAAAAGCACGTCGATTTCGTGCATTTGAAGAAAATGTGCTACTTCGTGTTTATGTTGGGAGAGCCCGTTTGCGTTCCAGAAACATATTTTTAACTGGTTCATTTTTTATTAAGTAGAACTTGCAGGAGCATGTTTTGGTTTCGCTTCATTTCCTGAAACATGTTCTGCATGGTGGCCATGAAGTTATTCATAATTTGAACTAGATTTTCAATTGAGTCCGATATGTCTGCAGAAGGTATTTGTGGAGATTCCCTAAGAACATTAGCGTATGAAGGTTGGTTTGCGTTAGCTACTTTCGCAGGATTATGTCCGTGGGAGTTTTCTCTCAGGACTTGGGAATATGAGTAATTTTGTTTGTTGGTTTGTATAGAGTTAGCATAAGAGCCCGCGGGAAAGCTAGACGCATAAGGTGGACGATATTGGGAGTGCGCATATTTTTGGATTTGCTCAGGTTCTTTTAAGTGCAAGAATACTCTACAACCCCTATAGTTGGCTGTGTGATTTTCACCGCAGTTACTGCATATCCTTACCTTTGGGTCAACTTTGGAGTGATTGCATTCCGAAGTTTTATGAGCATCACCACAAACCACACAAACGTGAGGTAGCTTGCAATACAATTTTGTATGTGTGTATTCCTGGCAATTGGTGCACTGAGTGGGACCCTTGCGTTTTAATGGCTCCTCTACTGTTATTCTCCTACTTAGGAGGTATCTCAAGTTGTAAATAGGATGAACCGAATTTTTTGATTTTAGGAGCGATGATTCGAAAGCTATCTCGATACGGT
Source organism: Pollenia angustigena (assembly GCA_930367215.1). Lineage (NCBI taxonomy): Eukaryota > Metazoa > Arthropoda > Insecta > Diptera > Polleniidae > Pollenia > Pollenia angustigena. The sequence continues at coordinate 75,279,896 of OV884059.1, forward strand.
GCATTGGTTGAGGAACTTTGTTCCTGTTCAAAATATTGTGAACTGATCTCACCTCATACCCTTCCACCACGTATAGTAACTTTTCCTTGCTGCATCGAGGTGTTTTGCGATGATACGAAAGTTCATTTCAGTATGGGTTTGTATCTTGGTCTCTTGGATTTGTCCTCGTCGTATTGAAACGACATAAAAATTATTTTTGCCCACAAGTTCGGACAACATGTTTACTATAGCATTAGATGTTTGCTCTCGCAGGTAGATGGGTGGAGGTTTGGCTTCTTTAATTACTGCTACATTAGCTAATTCTGCTTCTACGTCGGAATGGAATGGAGAGTACAGCAAATCTATTTTGGCTTGTTGGCAAAGAGCCTACGTTAGATCTTTTGTATTGTTTAGGCATGCGATCTTGTTGCGTGGACCTAGGACTAGCCTTTCTCTTGGTTATTGTGATATATCTATCCATACCTGTTTGCACTTTTGTATTTTTTGTCACAGCTCCAGTGTTTATTAATGCCAAATGGGGTGTAGAAGGTTCTTCGTTGGTATTTTTCATATCAAACGATTTCATGCTCTGAGTTGTATTTCCGGCTTGTTCAGCACACTTTTTCAGATTGGGCACACTTGGGCTTAACTTTGTGTATGGGGGATCAGATGCTCTGTCAGTTATTTTTGCACTTACACTCAGTTTAGATGAGGGCTTTTACGACGTCGCTTTGTCGACGTCTCTTTTGGTTTGTTGGTGAGCGGTGTAGAAAAGAAAGAGGGGTTAACAAAATGTCTCGTTTTGTATTTTGCATGTCGTTTTTTACATTTCTCTTTTAACTTTTTCTGTTTACGTTTTATTCTTTTTCTTACTTTGAAGTGTGTGGTTGAAAATACAGTGAGACCTCGATTATCGATAATAGACGGGATCGGCAGAATTCTTGATTATTTATTTTTTTTGGTGTGTTTCTTATTTTATGTAAATATATAACGTTTTATTATGTAAACATGAGGAAAAAAGTAAATTTGGCAGAACATGCTTCCACACCGTTAAGATATTCTCTTTCTTCGTTTATTTAAATTTCTTTTGATTGTTCAAAATTTAACGAAAAAAAGATAATTTGTTTATAATTTCGGATAATAGAGGCAATTTAAATCAGTGCAAAAAAATGTTTGTTTTCCATTTTATTGAAGCTGCCGGTTAATCGAATGACGGGTAATCAAGGCCATACTGTAAATAAAAAAAAGACATGCAACCAAAAATCATCGTATGAACGCAAAGAGATTTTGGAAGTTGCTTTAAAAGGGAATCAAGATAAAACGACGTCGTAAAAGCCCTCATGTGAATTGAGTGTTAGATTAATAACACTATTTTCTGTGGCTATTTAAAATAATATTATTCTCCGCACCTATTACGAATAATAAAACTTGGTTCGCCTATAATTTGTTTTGTTTGTTTGTTTTTTTTTTCACAAAAGATATCACTTAAAAAAATCCGCACTCATCAAGAGCTGATGGCAGAATGAATGAATTTATATTTTCGAACATTTAATAAAAGATGGTAATTCAGATGTTATTACGAAACAAAATGCACTGATATCTACCCTTCAGAGATGTGGACTTCCATTTAAGGGGTTTTTTAAATTTTATTAAAATATGCGATTAAACGAAAACCCTTTGTCCAAACAACAGTCTGAATTTATCTTAAAATTTTAAGATTTTTTTATTCTTCTTTTATTACAAGATGTGTTTAAAGTAGGCCCTTAATTTTTTTACCTCAAGACCGCAATCGCTAAAGGGTTTGACCCTTAACAACAGACATCTACAATATCTTGTAAAAAAAAAAGCCGTTTAATTTTCGAAAAAGGGATCTTAACACTAGTTCCGTTTCTGAGGTGTTTGAATTAATCTTTAATAACGCACTATTTTTATAACTTATTGTTTTCATTAATCGATAGAGATCTAATCTATTGTTGCCAGTGACAATTATATGGTTAAAATAACTAAAAATATTAATTTTCATATAATTCGAATGTGCATTCTAATGGCCATTTTGTCATTAGGCGATTATCTTTTTTCCCAACGAAAAACTGCACATTAAAGAAATTTGGTTTTCTCAATGTCTCATTTGCTTCGATTTTATCGCAAAGCTAACCTTCTGCCAACTATTTATTTTCCTTTTATTTGCCGTACCGATAAATTCAATCAGCTGACTCCCAACTTTTACATCTATTTTGAGTGGAGTTGCCAGCTGAAAACTTTGTTTTTTGTCGGTATATTGAGAAACCCAAAATCGTTAACGGACAGTTTATCGGTCCAATAAGTTTATGTTGACATTAAGTAACAGACAGTTTGTCGATACATTGAGAAAATGGTCATAAGTCAAATTACAATTTTAAAAAATTTATTTTTCTCTGCGTGAACTTTATCTTTAAACTATTATTAAAATAATTTTAAGGATTTTATTGTTGCTTTTGACCACAATGTATTCTAAATTATTCACTTTTAAATAATAATTGCCATAATTTGCGTAAAATGTTTGCGAAATTATTCATTCATTGAATGCCGCGAGCGATTACTTTGTACTTTCAGCACATTTAATTTAAACAATTCTATTGACACTTATAAATTCCCGTCTTTCTTTACTAAATAAAACAAAAAAAAACACACACACACAAAAAAATCTCCCACAGTAAATCATAATTTAAGTCTTAATTTTTTTCTTTTTCATATAAATTCACTTCAAATTCACGATATATATTTGAATTTCATAAGCACAGTGTGAGATTTTTTAGAGTTTCTTTTATCATATTTGTTAAATAAAAAAAAAAAACTCTATTACAGAACAATTCAAATCATATGCAGGTTCAACAGACGAAGTACATGCCACTTTAGGCAACAGCAATGATTCCGCTGCTGATAATCTAAACTTAAATGACCTTAAAAATCAAATACCCCCAGGGTTGGAGGTGTTAAATTCATGTTTAGATGAATTGAAATTGGTAACCCGACGCTATTCCAAGAAACAAATAAAATGGATAAACAATCGTTTTTTGGCCAGCAAAGATCGTCAAGTTCCCGATCTTTACGAGTTGGATACAAGTGATGTTAGTCAGTGGCATCAAAGTGTTTACTTGCCAGCAGAAACTATAATCGATTGCTATCGCAATGGGCAGGTGTGTGAAATTGAGCCGATGCAAAAGAAACAACATCCGGGTGCAGGTTTAAATGAAGAGGTGCGTAAAGATATTAGAAAATTTTTATAGTGAAGGCTCTCAAAAAAATTTGTACATTTTTATTATTCCTACATAGAAGTTTTGAAGGCTTTTTTTTAAGTGATCGTAATATACATATATGAGGGTTTAACGAAAATAGGGTCCTGTTTTATTTGTACCGCTAAAGCAGCTATTCTGGTAACTTGTTAATTATCTCTTAGCTATTAACGGTGTTAATATTTCTTGTTTTATTCTATCCCGAACAGAGAATCTGCAGTGTGACAAATATTTAAAGTCAGCGATCGGAGGGGGGACGGGTATAACATTTTTTAACCGATTTGAGCCCCATTTGCGTTTAAATCCTAAGCGACAATTTATCAAAAAATTTTTTTTTTCTTGCAACTAAAATATAAGTAGTCCTTACATTGACGAAGAAATTCATAGACTTTGAATTTGGCAGAGAAAAAGCCCATCTAAATCCAAATAAAATATTGCACTGCCTAAGAAAAAAATTTTCCTTTTGTCGCTTACGACTTATAATCGCAAATAGAGCTCGAAGGTTTCTCGGTAACAAAAAAGTGTATACCCGTCCCGGCCTTGGAATCGAGATATATGGATTTGAAGTTAGTAAGTGTCGTGTATAGTATAATTCATTGAATGATTTTTCGGTTTCGCTTAGAATTGTCCGTCTCCATGTAGTTGTTAATCGTTCGCGTCATCGGGTGCCGTTTGGTTTCCACTCTGCATGGCAGATTTCGTCGAAGGGTTTCCTTAGGGTGTGACCGAACCATGTCAGTTTACCACAGATTATTTCGTCATTAAAAAAACAACATGATAAAACGTAGCTACAATCGTAATGCGGAATACATACAAGTAACCAAAAGAAAAAAATTAAACTAAACAAAACGAACTGAACTGAACAAACGAAGTTTCCAAACGGGAGAACTAGTCGGAAAGTGATTCTGTAAGAGTTTCTGCAAAACCCACTTTTTCGACTAAGGCTGGGGTTTTGAGATCTCAGTTACAAAAGGTTTTAAAAACAGATTTGTGTCGCCATTACTAAGTTTGTATGCTTTAAATATTGGTCTTTAATGAAAGAATAAAAAAATACATTTCTCTGAAAAAGTCTAAGTATGTTTTGGAATTGAGCTGTGATATGTTGTATTTAAATTATCTACAATGTTTGTACTAAAAAAGGAAACAAAAGGAGTGGTACCCTGATTTAACTTAAAATTCCTTTGTTCAAAGCAACGCAATACGTTAAATTCCTCACATGTAAAACACATTTTATTAATTAGAGACTGTCATATGAGTATAACTGCGGACAATTTTAATGTACTGTTACTTTTTTACTTTATAAAACGCGTTTCGTTGTATTCCTTTTTTAAAAAACCATTGAGTTTATTTAATTGCAAAAATAAAATTATTTATTGAAATTAATTATAATGTTCTTAAAAAAAGTGTATTCACTGTTGTTAGTAACGAACTGAACCGTTTTATGCAGGGCTGTGTAGTCCTCAGTAAATAGTTCTATCTCCGTCCGACTCTGACTTCAACCGCGGAAATTTTTTAAGTCCGACTCCAACTCTTACAATGATGCCAAATGTATATGAGACTGGTCCTTATTTCACTTTAAGCTATTTTTTTAATGCAGTATCTTTTAAATGGTTAAATATAGCAAGAAAATTATTCTGTAAAAATTTAAAAACCATATTTTAAATATTAGAAATTTAATTAGTATTGTGGTTATTTTGTTGAACTATTTATGGTTTTTAATCCAAATTTTTAATATTTTTAATTAGGCTTAAGTTCATGTAAAATTCCTTTCTTCATAAAAATAATTTAATGAAAATTAAAGTTCATGAACTTAAGCCTAATTAAAAATATTAAAAATTTGTATTAGAAATTTGTTTTAAACTTTTTATTTTGAAGTTGGAGTTGCGAGTTTTTGTAGGTACTTCGGCTCCGGTACAAAAACAAAAACTCCGACGCCAGTCCCACTGCCCTGGTTTCTCAAATCAAACTTAACTGAAGTTTTATGAGTTAGCCTTTATGTATAGTTTACAACAATTTCTAGTCGATTCCAGAACTTTCTCTTCAAATTATTTGAAAATCACTTGTATGCATCTAAATCTAAAGTCTAGATCTGGGCGTAACAAATTATGTATGCCAATTACTAGAAAGTTCCATACAGTAGAGTCCATAACAATTTTTAACTAATACGACATAAAAGTATAATTTTCAAAATAAAATATAAATAATTCTTAGATTAATCGTATTGCGTAACAATATTAATTAATACATTGTGTCTGCTGGGTAATTCGCTCATCAATTCAATCTCAATTTAAGCTTTAGCTGGCCAATGTTTTATGATGTTACACGCAACAGCACAACCGCAGTATACCTTCTCCACTATTGTGGTTAACGTATAAATACATAAGACTTTGACTTAATTAATTATTAAATCAAAAAACATTCTTACTTCTGTACAAAAATATATATTCACGCATGGGTGAATGGAGCTTTAGCCCCCTGCATTCGACCTTCCGTGGATTTTTCCTTATTTTCAGAGAACGGTCTGTGTTGCTTACTACTTTTTTTATATTTTATTAATTAATAATAATTTGGTCACTTTAAAATATAAAATAAAAACCCGTACAAAATTCACAAGATAAGAAACACTGTTTATTTCCATTGACGCCTTAAACTATGCTTTTAAAAAATGTCTTTCTTTCTAATGTTTTTCTTTCTCTCTCTTTAGACTTTCAATTTCTGTTCGATTTGTGAACGTCATTTTATTGGCGAATATCAGTGGTACTTACATTTAAAATCGAACAAACACAAAAAACGTAAAGAGGGCCTCAGGAAAAAGTCCAAAATACAAACCTCAGACGAAGCCAAGTCTCCAGACTTGGAAATTAAATGAAATGTTGCAAAAAAAACTTGTGGATATTTGATATTTGTTTCAAATATTAAATAATATATTTCTTTTTTATTGTCTATTATTTACTATCTTTACAATTATTGTATGTATGTATACTTGTTTGTATGTTATGTTTAGATAAATAAAGTAAAATTTTGAAGAAAAAAATTTGGTAAATATTCAAAAGAAAATTATTAAATAAATAAATACACAATTCATTAAAGGTGACAACGAGTTTTTAATTTACATAAGTTTCTTTTTAAACAAAGTTCAACAGTAAGTAGCTTTCTTTTGGTATATAACACTATTCCTTTAATTTATAGAGAATACAATAAATACAATTAATATTTGATTAAATAATTTTACGTTTTAACATTTTATTTAAATAATTTATGTTTATATATAAATACTGTTTTTTAGTTCTTTAATTATCTTTTAGGGTGGTTTATTTTAAATAGTTTTTTTATATGTATATTGTTATAATTAAAGTATACGTTTAACATTTATAAACAATTTTATAAATTTTTCATTTTTTTATTTATATATTTGTTTTAATAAATAGTTTATATTAAAAATTATGGTAAGTACTTTGCACCATGTTAAAAGTGATATTTTATAGAACCCTGTCTATAAAAAGGGGATTTAATATAACAGCGCAAGGTACTTTAAAGTCGATTTTGACCGCCCTTGATATTTTTTTTCATTTTTTGATATGATTTTAAGTGGAAACATTTATAATGATTTTCAATATTTTCAAATAATTCGTTCGATTTCGTTTAAAAGTAAATACGTTACTTTTATTTTTTTTTATTATTTATTTATTCACATATAATCGTAAGCCAATTATTCCGTTAAGAGTTTATTTTTAATTTTTTTTATTATTTATAAAATTTAATTAGTTTTTTGTATGAATCACATTTTGTATGCTTGAAAAATTCAACATTTAGATTTTTTGGAAAATGGATGTCTAACTGATATGAAGAACATAATTTGGATTATCGTATAAATAATACCAAAAATGGGTTTTGTATAATAGGCTTTTTACACTTGCTCACATCTTACATCTTATCGCAAAGATGATAACACCTTCCCATAAGAATTGTACAGGGCTAAAAATCAACATCTTTCTTCATCTTAAAAGATGTTCCTATCTCATGTTGTTTCATTCAACATCTTTCGATTATTTTAGTGTCATCACTAGAAAAAAAAAATAATTTGTTAAAAAGTCCATCACTAGAAAAAAATACAAAATAGCAGGACAGCAATATCATTTATTTTTTTTATTCGCTCTTAAGCCTGGTACTCTGTTCAACATTTCACGTGAAATCCTGTCAAAATGCATAAGAAAAAAACTTGTGCGGAATATCTATGAAATAATGTTGATGGAGTTGTACTCTGTTTATTTTGTGAAAAAGTTCCGAAATGTTTCTGGCAACATTTTTTTACAACTGCGAAATAATGTAAGCTGCCTTTATTTCACGTGGAATTTTAAGTAAAAAAGTATGAACTTAATATTAAATAAGAAACAAAAAATTAAAATAACACAACCGGTAACAGTTTTTTATCCATATTTACTTTTTTTTAATTAAATTTTTTATTAAAAAAAATAATTTTAGTAAAATACATGTGGCGTTTGTTTGCATACACGAAACAATGTAGCATACTTTGAAGGAATAAAAACGTCAAATTGTACAAACTCGCAAGATTATTAACATTGATAAATGTAAAAATTTTCGTGTGGCATAATCAATGTTGCTCAACATTTTTCACAACTTTGAACAGAGTACTAGGCTTAACACGTGAAAATAAATATTTTTATGATGAAAGATGAAAGATGTTACAAATGTAAACAAGTCTTTTCAATTTTAACATCTTCCACGCATTCCTCTAAGATGTGCTCAAGTGTAAAAAGGCTATAACTATCGGGCATGTTCTAGAAATCGAAATGAATTGAAATTGAAATAGAACGAGATTTTGAACTCAATTATTTACAAAATGACTTTAGATTTTCCTGTTTTTAACAGTGGTTCTTGTAAAGATAATTGGTACTTATGGTGTTTTCTTTTCTGACAATAATGTTCCATATATGCTACCATTCGTGCGGGTTTTTGTTACATTCTAAAAATATATGCAAAAATGTCTGAAGTTGTCGTTTTTCTTTCTAAACATGTTGCAACAATAAATAGCAAATTTGTTCCATTTCTTACCCGCAGTTATAACTGAGTGTGAGATAATACCCTTTTTTGCATCTGCGTAAAGTACTTTTTTATGTAAGCAAGTATTTTTTTTCTTGTGTTTGCGGACAATTTGCGTTATATTGTGATTTTTAGTCATATTGTGATGGATATAAAAACTTTTTGTTTTTCGTTTGTTTTACTTTTATTTAATAATTATATTTTTTTTGTCGCAAAATTTTTAACAACAGCTGACATTAATTATTGAAAATCAGTGCTGTTAACGCTTATTGGAATTGTAAGAAAATTTAATGTTTAAAATTGCTACAAGCGTGGTGAATATCGCTTTTAGTACAAACTTTGCATTCAATAGTTAACACGCTAAATACACATTAGTGTTGAGTATAAAACGTAGCAATAATTTTGTTCCATTGTAATTTAGAAAAATGTATCACTTTGTAAGGGTTCGTGTAACCTAATAAATATATTACACAACTATAATGCATCATTATTTATTACTAAAGAAAACACCATTAAAGTATGAATTACATAAAAGTGAATATTTTTATGAACTTTCTTTACAGGTTCACTTTCAAAATTTGTGCGATTTTAAAGCCACTTAATTTCGATTTCGATTGGGTTTAAAAACTATATTATTTTGTTTAAATAAACCCATTAAAAATTTTAATTATTTTGCGAAGCTTATTTTAAGAATATAAGCGAACAATTATGAGCTACGCAATAAGACATACAGAGATGCAGTAAAGTAAGTGAAGGCGTCATAAAAGAAAAAATAATATTTCAAGTGTCACGAAATTCCCCTACTACGAAGCAGGTTGGTAAGGGGGAACCTCAAATATAACTGTAAAAAAATATTCAGCTACGTTCACCAGTTTTTCTATGCATTATACAGAGCGTATTTTGTGTCAAAAATGTATTGCTTCAAAGTGGGAACTCACCATTTAAAATGCATGTCTTCCGTAAGCCGTATGGTAAGCGCAACTCTTACATTTCTCCCTTATACACCTGCTTCGTTTGAAGCTCTATTTTTTATTGGGTATAAGAATTTAAAAATGATTTTGCACGGTTAATGTGATGCGAACCCCTGGTTTTGCTTATATTTAAAATTTTCTGTTAATACACGCAGTGATACCAACACTTAAAACACTACACGAGTAAAAATATTTTAAAAATGGGCTGGAAAGGGTTAACTTAAAAAAAATGACGGCTTGAGTACATTATCATGCTAACTTTTTTATTAACTTTTCAAAGAGGGCCAAAATTTATTTTTTTTAAGTAAAATACCAATAATGTTTAGCACACTTAAATAAAAAATTTAATTGAAGGCTGCCAGCAAAATAACCCTAAGCAAAATCGCGTAAAGCAAGGTTTTAAAAATCGGTCAATGTAAACAAAAAATTAGCCAAAAATGGTGAAAAAGGCCAAAAAATATTTAATAATTCTTAGAGAGTAGTTTTAAAAAATAACCCCTTTATTGAAAAATAATGTTAAAGTTCACATAAGTTAACCAACACATTAAGCCCGGCAAAAGTGAATGGGTTTTTCGTATTGGTTAACTAATTTCTTTACCTTTTTTGCAATGTTACCATACTCTTACACAAATCTTTCTTTTCTTTTTATTTTCACACAGTTAACATTGGTTACTTTTCCCCTTAATTTAATTGTTTAATGGTTCTTAACCAGTCTTAAGTGAGACAAAAACACCACTCCATTGTCCTGAACACTGTCGGAAGAAAAGATTGCGATGTTCTCGCAAAAGATAGGGCGAGTTCAATATGGATCGTTACAAAATACAGACTTATTTAGCTCGGGGTTATATGCCCAAAACTGTAAATATTGTATGTTAAATGTTTATATTCAAATCATTATCAATTCAAATGTTAAATTCGGCCTCTAATATCGACAAAATTAAAAGGCGCCAAAATAAACTTCTTCGAATAATCACAGGCGCTCCCTGGTATGTTAAAAACTTAACCATTTATAAGGATCTCAATGTGCCATTAGTAAAAACTATGATTACAAAGTTTGCAGTAAAATATTTAAAAAGACTTGAACAACACCCAAATCCACTAGCTCGAAATATTTTAAATCATGGCGGCCACACTCGGTTAAGAAGAAGAGACACTGCAGCACTCACCCAATCAGAAGAGCGATAAACACCTACATATGTGAACAGAAACCGTGATTACGAAATTTGTTGTCTGGCACTGGCAGGATACAAAAAAGTATTAGGATAAGTTTTTATTAAATATTGTTAGTTCATATTTAGTATATGAAGATTCAATAAATAAATATTGGAAAAAAAAGAAAAAAATTTAAATTCAAACAATTATAAAGGTTTGCGAATCGTTTTGATGCTAAAGGGATTTCATGTCAAAGGTTTGCCTTCGTGTTTGTAGGGTTTTGATTGAAGTGTATGGTGCCCTTAATAAAAAACCGACATTGCAGGACAGGTTGGCTTTTGATATAAAATTGTAAATTGATTTGAGGTTAGAAAATGTTTCATTTTTATCTCACAATTATTATGATAATAATTTTAAGAATATGTAAATATATGATACTTTATATAATAACAGTAAAGATAAATAATTAAAATTATACTTTTTTTAGTAAAGAATTTAATTTAATAATTATTGTCTTAAAAACGTTATTCAATATTTTTGCTAATTAAGGTAAAAACTCGTGTTTAAGCATAAATATCACAATTAAATGGGAAAATAAAAAACAAATGCAATTAGTTTTCATTATTTTATTGTTTTTTCTTTTTTTTTTCAAAAAAGATATTACATAAATAATATCGGCTTTCCAAACAAAAGGGAAAAGCTATAAAAAAATAATAATCAAACAAAATATTTACGTATGTACAGTGGATTATCTCAAGATCAGACACCGTAGGGATCATTGGAATGTGTCCATATAAAGCAGATATCCTTTCAAAAGAACTCAATTTTTTCCAAACCAAACGCTAACGGGACCAGTCAACAGTGTCTGTCGAAAAGAGATTACACTGTACATACAAATATGTATGTATGAATAGTTTTTATTAATAAAACCCGATATAAAAAGGAAGATTTTTGATATTTGTTTAATATTAAGCAAAAAACAATTAAGTAAATATTTCCGAATTTAAGTTCATTAACAGCTGAAGATATGCGAAGGTTATTTGATTTTTCTTTTTTGTTTTATATGAATCTTTAAATTTAATTTGAAATGTTGTGATACCCTACATCAAGGCAAGCATATGATTAAAAAAATTCAACTGTCACATAGTGTTATTCTTTAAAAATATAGAACGTTAAGCACTTTGCTATATTTTGGGAAGTATGTAATGGTTTGTACAAGGGAAAGCAGAACGGGGTTTTTAAAATGTACAAAATCGACGTTTTAAAAGTCAAATCACATTTTGATGTACCTTTTAAGGCACTTTAACACTTTAATATACTGAATATTACGACATGTCAAGATCTTTAATAAATTAAAAGGCATACGTATTAAAATTATGAAAAATTCGTTACACCATAGATATCTATCCATTTTTGAAAAAAAAATGTTTTTAAAATAAAAAATGTTTTTTTCTACAAAAGTCCCAAAATCATCTTCACCAATATGGAAAAACAAAGAACACATTAATAATATAAAAAAGGGTTCTGAAAATGAAAAAATGCAACAACCGTTTTTTTTTTTTCAATTGTTGTTTTTTTTGTTTTGTTTTGCTATGATTTTTATTACTAAAAAATGGTAAAAAAAAAGATGTGCGACATTTATTTTCTCAAACGATTTTTTTGTGCGACTTTATTTTTATAAAACGACCTTTTGTGCGACTTTTCAAAAATTCCTAACGGTAACCCTGCTCGGTTAAGTTGTCAATCGTATAATTTATGTCTTTCACTCACCTCCGCTGGTTTTGTTATCCTGCCAACTGCTGTGTTGCCATTTGCACAGGCAATGACTACATTTTAGTTAAAAATGCCTAAAAAGTAGCTAAGAAAACCTTTGTCATATTTTTGGTCTAAAATTTGTAAAAAAAATTAAAGAAAATTTTGCTAAATAAAAATGGCTAAATTGGCAACACTAATGAATAGGGAGACTCTAAGTCATTGACAAATACATATGTACATTAGGGGTATAACCTATTTTTTGGCATAGTACCACGAAAATCATAATCTTTTGTAATTTTTCTCAAAAAAGTTCACGCACCAATTGGTTTTTCTCAGCCAATGCAATATTGACTATTCTTAATTTTATACGGTGTTTTTTATTCTTTTTTAATTTTTTTTTTTTTTTGTTAAAAAAGGTAAAAGATACTTTTTACTTTACGGAAAAATCTCTTACCATCTCTAAATATTAATAAAATTTCATACTTGAGCTATTTTTTGTTTTAAATAAATATATTATTAATTTTTCTTAACCAAAAAGGAAATTAAATGTTTTCAAAACTTCATCGCGGTTGGTGCGTGAACTTTTTTGACCTTAGCGAAAAAATAAATATATGTACGTTCCCTTATAGTTGTTTATGCTCTATCGGACTGTGCTATGCCAATTTTGATATTTTAAAAAATTGTTAAAAAGTTATATCCCTAATGTACATAATAAAAACCATAATACTTGATGCAGGGCCATTTCAAGTCGACTTTTATCGACATTTTGCTAAACATTTATTTGATTAATGTTTTTAATAATGCTTGATGTATGTGATTAATAAAAATGTTATAAGATATGTTACTTCCACTTAAATATTATTAAATTTCATTTAAAGGTATTTTTTTTTTATATAAAAAATTCCACATTACGGGCACTAGTGCTTGTATGCAAAAAATTCTTATAAAACACAGAAAGAGAAAAAAGTTTTAACAAATGAAAAATTTACAAAACAATTATTTTTTTCGTTATAATTTAAAGCAATATGTTTGTATGTAAATTAACATAATGCTGATATTGCTTATTGCTTAATGTTTTTAAATTTAAAGTGTGTTACTGTGTATCGAGAAAAAAATATAATATTTTATTAATGTAGGCTCTTTTTTTATGATTCAATGAATGTATTTAATTTCTTTAATTAATACGATTATTAACTTAATTCTTCTTTTAAATGGCTGATGAAACCAATTTTTGGTTTTAATTGTTTTTTGTTTTAGTGTATAGAATTATTTATTATTATTTGTTAAAGGGGGTTTTGTAACGTTTTTTTTTAAATCTTTTTATTTTGTACAGTCTTCATTGACTAAATAGTTTATTTTGGTTTTCTTTCTTGTAAATTTTCTAAAAAGTACTAGTTACGTACATATTTTGTTTTTGTTTTTAGTTTAATGTTCAATTTTAACAACTAAGTTTGTAAAATTATTGTCATTGTTAAGGGGGTATTGGGGTTGTAATAAGTACATAAAGTTATGTTTTAAATATATAAAGTTTTTTAATGAGATACCTAAAAGAAATTGCAAGTTATTGTAGAAAAGAGCCGAAAAATGTTTAAGCTAATTGTTTTTAAATATTTTTTCAATATTTCCAATATAAAAAGCAAACTAGATCATTTTAAATGCGAGACCTTATGACAACAAGGTTCTATCTAACATATTGTTTAGGTACAAAAAGAATCTTGTTGTCCTAATGGCAGCGAAACGTTTTTAAATTACTGAAAACAACTATAAAAATGTCCCACGTTGTCCAATCAAGAACGTCATGTTGTAAAATTGAGAACGACTAAATGTAAATTGACATCGAGTTTTGGCGCCTCATTATATAGTTTTTTATTTTGTCTTGAATATTTGAATTAAGAGTATGTGAAAATAGATATCACACTTGATCATAAAAAGTGTATTAACTCAGAACTCAAGTTAAATTGGCATTTATAACTTCAACGTCAAATTGAAGCTTGCAACAAAAAATGTTAAGTCTAGGCATATACAAGTTTTCGCAGGGACTCGCAAGAGGAATTACGAATATTATTGCATGGATATGACGCATAGTCTGAAACAGCAATAATTTGTATTTGACTTTAAATTATAAAAATGGGTGATTCAATTTCTTCAAAGGCGTAAGGTAATGTGATCTTAATAACTAACGTTTTACGCAAAACATTCAACGTGCAACTAAATACCAAAATGCTAAACAGAAGTTTAAATAGTGATTAGGCCTATAAATAAATGTCCTTGTAAGACAGTACATGCAAAAAAATCGGTTTGAATATTCTCCAAACTCCTAACCAGTCTAGAAATCGAATTTAAGAAAATTATAAAGTAAATTATCTCAATATATTTTCGTAGACCATGAAAAAACACGCAGATGGCGCATTCCTCTTTTTTAAATGACATCAAAAAAGGCAAAACTTTATGAGATTTTACCTTTAAAAGAAAATGAAAAATTTCTTCGTCACACAAACAACGTATGAGATTTTGCTTTCAAAAGAAAACGCAATGGTCTATTTCAACGTAACGAGCCTGCTTATTTCGTTATCTTGTTTGTTGGATTCATGGCCATGAAAGATCAATGTAGGTTCAACAATTTAACTCTTTGTTGTTGTTGTGACAGTTCGATCTGAAAAACATGCAAGTACCCATTAAAAAATGTGCTCCAAAAGTAGCATGTTTTATGTATGAATTCATTCCTCAAATCGCTTCAAACCTGCTGAGGGGATGCCTGATTTTTGTATAGGGTGTTCCCGGTTTGGAGGACTATTTTCTGCTGACATTAAGCGCTTCTTTTAACATGGAAAAAAAGTACTCCTTAAGAGCTTTTTTAAGGGCTTACTATATAAACATAATCATTAATGTTTTGCTTTAACTTGTTTAAATGCCATTTTTAGTCATTTTCGTAAGACATAATATTTTTTTATTTTTTACGCTTTAAAACCTTCTTCGTTGTCAGCACTTAAATAGCAGCCTTTTTTATATTTTATTCTTTATCATTTACTGCTGCATTAGAGCTCTCTTATTGAAGCGCTCGATTATGCGCTTTTTCTTTTAAGTGCTTCAAAAAACTCGATTTTTTTTACTGGGTATGTGTAAAATTTATTTTCTATTCTTCTTCTTCGTTCTGTCCATCCAACTCAGCCGAGACAAGGCCCAGTAGGTGTGCTACCTTACGTGGGCGCGGTTCATAAGAACAAAGTCTCAAGCTGGGTTGGGTTTGCACTGCAGTTGAATAGGTGTCATACGTCGTGTGGGCGTATTCCACATGCAGGGCTCAGTTCTAGGATGGTGCTATTTATTCTGGACCAGTCCCATCCCGACCTCAATTGTAACAGTAAATCCCTTTCTCCGTTTGCAACAGGTGGGGGCAACCTCCTAAAACAATATTTTCTCTGTGGCTGTTCATTGTAATCTCCACCCAATGAATTTCATTCAGATTAGCTCTATGTAGGGTGTCATACCAACAACCACAGGGGGCGGACTGCTTATCAAATAGAGGCATATGCCAATTTGTAAGTCCGAAGCCCTTCTTCGGCATCTCTATTGGTTGCATTAAAAAGACGATATCATTATGTTCCGATGGAGAACTAATTCGTCTATGAATGAATATTCCCGAGCTTTGGCAACTTATCACGTCGTAAATAACGTAAGTAACTTTTGCTTAAAAAACTGAACTAAGAGTACCTGAAGGCCTATTCACTGCGCGCTGTGGTCACAGACACCACCAGTTTATTTAAGGTAATGCTATTGGCAAGTAATGCAGATTTCGTTTAATGGATGTCGAACCATCTGAACATCTGCTCTATAAATGTCCCGTTTTAAGGACTCATAGACAGAGATTTCTTGGGGAAACTTTCTTGAATCCAACTGAAATTTATTTTCTTTAAACCTGTCATTGTGACTATATAAGCTGCTCAAAGGATCGCAGTGCATATTGCCTCTTAAATCTATGTATCTATTTATGTCGAAACAATATGGACCTTGTAGAACAGAATCAATGTTGTCGTAAAATAATAATAATAATAATGGTATTGTTTTAACATGATTTCAAGATAAAGGTCATTAAAGATTCGAATTGGGCACTTTTTTTTGTCGAACTTATTTAAAGAGATGAAGTCAAAATAAAACAAGGTGGTGTAGGCCCTTTTGAACTTTCTTACTTGCTTTTAGATCAAATGCTTTCTTTAAATTTTTTAAAATGTATCAAATTTTTCGAATAGGATGTTCTATTACCCCCAATAACTTGCAATTTGTTTATAAAAATAAATATGTATTAAAATTTAGTCGGTGGCGATGTTGTTATGTTTTTGCGGTTTTAAGTCATAAAACATATTTGAAAATTACATAAGAACTGTTATAATATTCATAACGATAGTATAGTTACATAAATATGTATAATAAATACATATAACTCAACATAATTTGATATAGTACATAATTAATCTAAAATATTCAGCATACTTGTATTAGAGGAATTATTTACAATAGATTTTCAAGGATTTTGTCGTTTGTATTGTATATACTTTTTAATTTGATTTCCCCGAATATTGTCTATAGTAGATTCTTTTATTAAACTATGATTTAACTTACAAGTAAACTTAGGTAATTGTTGTTTTTAAATATATAATTCAGATCGAACACTTACACGAATCTACTCCTCATCTTCCTCTTCCAGGGATTTTTCGGGAAGACCATATTTCGGACAACACATACCTTCAGTTCCATCCATATTAAAACAGAATATTGTACGTTCAAGATCAGTGGGTTCGTGGGGTACAATGCCATGGACTTCTTTGAGTTCGGCTTCAGGGAACCAAGCGGGATCAGAATCTTCTACTACCTTAACACCAAATAATCTAAAAAAAAAAAAACGTTAACTGTAAAACTATACAACTGTTAATGTCAATTGTTTATACCTTAATAAAGCCACAATGGGTATCCATAATATGGATGACAATATCAGTATAAAGGCAATAACTATACAC
Source organism: Pollenia angustigena (assembly GCA_930367215.1). Taxonomy (NCBI): domain Eukaryota; kingdom Metazoa; phylum Arthropoda; class Insecta; order Diptera; family Polleniidae; genus Pollenia; species Pollenia angustigena. The sequence goes on from OV884059.1 coordinate 75,297,098, forward strand.
CAATGAGGCCATTCCATATTTTCAGTCATGCCTTTAGATGCTATCCAAGCCGGATAACTACTACCTTCAGTAACTAATTGATAAAATGATGCTGTTAAAATGGTTATCATGGCACAAGGTGATAAGTATTTCCAGCAAAACATCCAATAAAAACCAGGACGTGAACCTGTCATCATTTCTATATCATCGGCAAATCTTTAACAAGAAAAATAACAACCAATACAATAATATTCCATAATTTAATTAATACAACTTACCTTCTGATACCATAAATGTAACTTATAGATATGCATTCGGACAAAGCAATTATCAATAGAGGGAAATTTCCTGCAAAACTGTCCATTAATTGAAAAATATAACTACCAGCACCATTTGCAAATGACATGGATATTAAACAGCAGGAAACACATAAAACCTTTTTGAAATAAGAAAATTTATTTCACAAATTTGTAATTCTTATTTTGTAACAATTACTTACACCTATTATCCATTCTTTGGGTAAATTTGGAAATAGTTTCATGTCCATCAATGATGTAACCACTCCTTCTAAGGTGCCAAATTGTGAATCGATACCCAGGGTAAAGAGCATTAAAAAGAATAGTACTGCCCACAATTGTGCTCCAGGAAATTGGTTTATTGCTTCGGTGAATATAATAAATGCTAAGCCTGTACCAGAAGCGCTCTAAAAATAAAGTAAAATTTAAAATGAATTTATTAAAAAATTCAACACCAGAAAAAGTATTTAAAAAATATAAATGAAATTTACGGTTTTCTATTTAGAAATTTTACTTCATTTTAAAAGATTTTATTATTCGTGCTTAATTCCCAGTTTTTATTCTTGATAAAAACACTTGAAATTTATTGTTGATGGGATAAACTATTCCTATGCGCATTTCACTGGTTGCTTAGGCCAAAACATCAGGAAACTTCATCCATAAAGATTTTAGAAAAACTTAAGATATTTATTAAACCAAATAAAACTGTTAAACGTATAAGACTTATAAGCAACAGTTCTACTTGTAAGAGTTTTATTTGGTTTCATTAATATCTTTAGTTTTTCTAAAATCTTTATGGATGAAGCTTCCTGATGATCTGGCGTAAGCAACCAGTGAAATGCGCTTATCCCATCAACAATAAATTTCAAGTGTTTCTTCTTTTGAGGCTGTCTGTACTTTGAAAATTTTATGTATTTATTTTAACAAACAGAAATCAGGATTTGTTCCTTTTATTTAGACATTATTTTATTTTAAAACTATGCTAACAAAAAAATTGTTGTTGTTCTTCTTGTAGTGTTGTTGTTGTTCCTACAATAAGCAAGTACACTCAGGTCTCGTTTTTTGCGATAGATGCTCTAGCTTCATATAAAAACTAATGATTCGTTCCAAAATTCCGAAAAACCGCATAAATTCAAATATTAATTAAAAACTCAAAACAAAATCGATTAAAAAATATCAACAAATAAATACTTTTTGGGTCATTATTTGTGAAGCGGGTCACCTAATAAAAATATTTTGTTGGAATTCTTTTGTTTTTGGCATTACTATAGTTCTAGTAGATATGAATAAGTGTGCGAAATATTTTTTTTCTATGATGTTTATTTTTCGAGTTACGGGGTGGTAAAGTGTTGCCGTTTTCAAAAAAATGTTTTTTTAATTATTATTTCAATCTATAGAAAATCAATTAATCTTAAAAACAAAATTAATTTGAAAAAAAATTTTTCATCTGCAAAACCGGAAATGACCAATTTAAATCAAAATATTTCTAACTTAGTTCTAATATTTTTTTTTTTTTAACTAAATTGGCCTTTAGTGTCCTTATCATATTGTTAAAGTTTTATTATTGGACCTCTATTAGTTTAAAAGTTATGCAAATTTCTTAACACTCATACATGTGGTAATTACAATCAATGTTGTACCGTAAAAGACAGGAAAGAACGAGTTTAAATTAAAATTTTTCTAACTTCCACCTAATTTTTGATTCTATTTTTACCGAAATTAGCCTTCGTTGTAAAACTAATGTTATGTGCTTTTTAACAACAAAACACTAATACATACATATGTATCGGCTATGCATATAAAAAACACAAAATAAAACAAACTACAGTTAAACCTCGATTATCCGGCTCTCGTGGGACCGGCACCACCACGGATAATCGAAATACACGGTTAATAGAGTTTATATTAAAATATACAGAAATTTATTTATTTTTATTTAAACATTCGATTTATGTAACTACAGATTCAAATATACAACATATTTTTTTACAAAACATACAAATTGTCATAGACAATGCAAAATCAAATATGTATGTATCATCAAAAACATTAAAATTGGGATTTTTACTGATTATGCTTTGGTTGATCAAACTATGTACATGACTGCACAAATTTTGTAAATTTTACAACGTTTACTGCTTTTTTGTTTTTGCATTTCTTCTGACGATATGTTTAAATTTCACTTACTAAATGAATAAAAACGCATATATGTATGTTCTTATGTGTGGGCACATGAACTTAAAAAGGGGAAACACCCGATTTAGATTAACATACATAATAAAAAACATATGAATGATGCACGGATAATAGATGTAAAGCACGGTTAATAGAGGTATAAATCTAAAGCACGGAAAATAGAGTTAAAGCACGGATTATAGAGGGAAAAAATAAAAAGAACCGCATGCCGGTTAATAGATGTAACCGATTAATAGAGGGCCGGTTAATCGAGGTTTAACTGTATAACGATTATATCAAAGATGCAAGCTTGGTTTAATTAAAAAGCGGTAAAAAAGTTAAAAAAAAAATCTAAAATTACAAAAACCGTAATATTTAAAAAAAATCGTTAATTTAAAAATCGCATAAATTTGAATCCGCATAAAACGAGACATGATTGGTCTTAGTTTTGTAGTATCGTTGTTTCTACAACAAACGTTGTCTCGTAAGAAGCTGTGCAGTCGAAACTTTATTATCTTTTTGATTATTGTGCTCGCAACAATTAATAAAGCCATTATGGTAATACAGTTCTGTTATGGTTATGTCACGTCTAATTTGGGCTTAAAGGACCTTAATAAAGCTCAAATTAGAAGTGGCATAACCATAACAAAACTGTATTACCATCACCTCTGTATTACCAAAACGACATAAACATACCATACAAACCAATTCAATTTTGGTTTCTAAATTCGCCGTTAAGGCTGTGGCATTATGGTTATGTCACGTCTAATTTAAGCTTTAGCTAGCCAAAAACGTAGTCCTTAACTAAAAAAAAAAACATAATAAAGTTTCTTAAATTTAAAATGGAAATAATCAAAAAAACCGACAGAAAATATTAAATAAAAATTCGAGTTCTTTACAATACAGAAGAAAAGTTCCTTTTAAACCTATTAAATATTTGACAACCTACATGTAACCACTAGTTTTATTAAAAAATTATTTCTTTTGCAAAACATTTGGCTCGATCAAACACCATTTAGCTCCCCTTTTTCAATGTGGCAAGTGAAAGGCAGACAGATGTTGGTAAGAGGGCGACGCTGTATGCGTGACACACTTTACTTTTTTCCTCTCTCGTCTACAAACTTCGTCTGTCTGCCTTTTTCTTGCCACATTGTAAAAGGGGGCTTACAGTTTCTAAATTGCATTATACAATTATCTTCTTACAAATAAAGTTAAGTAACAATTCTATTAATTGTTAAAAAATACAGCTAAAGTTTGATCAATTTACTGGTCACGCTTTTTTCGTCTAATATTTCTTAGGTCTGAACATACCTTAAGATGTTTAAAAGCGTTTTAAACATAATATGAACCGGAAATTTCGCTACTATACATTCACTCTTCTTTTGTGACTCTACTTCAAATAGAGCTGTTAATATGGTTTCAGTGTTTCAAATTACACCCATTACCCCCTCTTGTTTGAATTTGATGTATTAATTCAGTTTTTACCAGGGAAGACGTAACTAAGCAATTTCATTTTTTTCCTTGTTGTGCATATTTTTGCACATTTTACCCTTTGCAGCATTTTTTGGCATGGTTTAGTTAAAGGAGCATTTTTAAGTTTATAGCGCATTATTCACCTTTTTGAAGCATATTTTGCTGCATGTTAAATTTTTTAGATGCCTGCAAGTTGTATAATATTCTGTTTAACAGATGGCTTTTACGTTTTAAATACAGTGTGAAGCTTAAATCAAGGTACCTCTTCTGAAATAAAACAATATCTAAAATTTTTTTTCAAAAAACAAGTAAGAAAGTTTGTGTTATTTCATCCTATTTTGCAAAATTATTCATATACTACAGTCCAGCAAAATTATGCACTCTTATTCTAAGAAACAACCATAAAATATCCTTAAGTATCTGGCAACTCCATAACTTTGCACAGCAAAAGTCTTGGTACTCTCTAAAGCAGTGACGGGCACATTTGCAAATCCTATGTACGCGTGCATAGGAATAATAATGCTGCTTGTGCGACGTCGGCACATGTACACTATAAACTTCTTTGTGTGGCTGTGACAATGTACGTTCGGCTGTTGCTTTGTTGTTATTTCGTCAACACAAGCATAAATGTGATAGTATGTGTGTGCCCTTCACTGCTCTAAAGTGATCTATGTTTAAGTATTGGCTAGCTATTATTTTAAATGTTTTTTCTTTCTACATTAATAAGGGTACATTTAGAATGTATTCAGAGTTATTTCTTGTTGATAGCAGTAGCAATAATTGGTTTTTTATTGAAAAAAGTGTTAAATTAAATGACTCGCAAGGAGCTATCGATTGAGGAGCGCAATATTATTATTAATGATCATAGATTGGGAAAATCATATTCTGAAATTGCTCAAATAACTAATAGAAGTAAATCATACGAAAGGTAAAACATCGCTTTCAAAAGGAAAACGAGTTGTAAATAAGACCAGATCTGGGCGTCATTGCAAACTTAGTATCCGATAAGAAAGAAAAATAGTGTCTTAAATAAGGAATAACCCGTTTAAAAGTGCACCAAAGATTGCTGCCGAGTTAAAAAAGTCCATGGACAAAAGTGTTTCGGTGGATACAGTACGAAGATCAATCAAAAGAGCTGGGTACAACGCTCGTACAGCACCCAAAAAACCCTATATAAGCGAAGTCAAGAGAAAAAAAATAATTGATTTTGCTTCCTCTATACTAAAGCACGTCCATCTGAGCCACAAATGTTTTACTTTGACTCATCCGAGAAAATAACCTTATCCCAAAACTCAGTTGGCTTTGTTTTATATTCATTTGCAAAATCAATGCGTTGTACCCAGCTCTTTTGATTGATCTTCTGGTTGTTTCTTAGAATAAGAGTGCATAATTTTGCTGGACTGTAGTATATGAATCATTTTAAAAAATAGGATGAAATAACACAAACTTTCTTACTTGTTATTTAAATAATGTTAGAAATTGTTTTATTTCAAAAAAGGTACCTTGATTTATGCTTTACACGTTCCTATCTGTATACATAGAAATCTAGACTCATCTTTTAGTTGAGCGATCGACTCAGAATCACTTTTCACCTTTAAGACAAAAAATATATAGATGGTGTTTCTATATAGTCAGCCTTATTACGAAAGTCGTTGTCGTCGTCATAATACACTGAATATTTGAAATTAATAACGCTTGTATGAATTCAACATAACTTTTTTTGGTGAGCCTAGACTGCCCATCGGTTACAAATAGAGAACAATGTCGAAAATTCGACTATAAATTTTGACTTGTTTTTTTAATACGAATATTTTTAAATATTTTGTTTTCAAATAAGCCATTTTTATTTTTTTGGGGCATATTTGTAACTTGTTATTCATATTTTAAGTTTTGACAACATATTCAATGTGCATAAAATATTTTTATTGAGCATATTGTCGGTTTTTCTGGTTTATACAATATTTTATAATAATCGATCTTTTGACAAATTATTTCCCAACCAGTAACTTTTGCAAACGTCACATATTATCGATATCTTATGTACTACCAAAGAATTTGCTAAAAATATTAAGACAAAACCATTCTCAAGATCCACGAAACAATTTAAGAAAAATTTTTTTTTAAATATTGCTATGTTCACATTTGGGTTTTTAAACGCGTTTAAGCAAAATGTTGATTTAGCTAATCAAAGCCGTTCACATTACATTTGAGATAATTAAGATGACAGATGATTAAGAAAAAACACACACACAAACACACAAAAAAACAACAAACAAATTTAAATTTCTTTAAAGTATTAAAAATGGATAAAAACACTTTTATAAAGTTAACAGAAGATTATTTTAATAATTTTAATGATGAAATTGTGAAAATTTATGAATTATTTAAGGAAAAAAAAAAATAAAAACATTAAGCAGAAATCTTGGCCGGTTGTACACGGTTGTTGGCGATTCTACATTTGAGGTATGTTCAGTGGATTCTATGTGGTTTATGAAGTGATTTAGTTGTAATCATGTCAATTTGAAGTGATTAACAAATCACTTCAATGTATGGGTAATCATCTCGATTTTGAAGTGATTAGAGCTTAATCACGTTCGAGCTGCTTAAACGCGTTTAAGAACCCAAGTGTGAACATAGTATATCACTCGAAATTTTAAGAACCACAATAAATAACGCGCTTAATAGAAATGGCGTAAATGTTAACAGCTTCTAATAACTTTAAAGAGCCAAGACAGTATTATTTACAACAAAGCAACAAACATCTGATCAAAAGAAAAATTTTGATTCTCGGGAAACTAAAATAGGCGGTTGGACTTCAGATTTGGCTTTCCACTTTTTAGAAAGATCAAACAGCCCGGATATTCCTCAGAAATGATTATCCTTAAAAAGACGATATCACGCAAAACGACCAAGGTTTTTAAAGAATACTGATTATAAAAAGACAGAGATTAATTTATGCAGCCCACGATCAAGAGTAGCAAATATTTATAAAAAAAAAACTTTATATAATTAAAAAAAAAATACATATTTCTACTTACATTTGCCAATTCTTCTTGTAAATCACACACCGGTAAATTTTTCGTCGTATTCAACGATATCAAATGATTTCTTTCCTCTGTACAGCGATCAAATGTAGCCGTGGCCTTGAAACCAATAACGGAGAAAACCACAACACCAGCGAACATAGAAGTCCCACAATTGGTTAAAGAAACCAAAATGGCATCACGATAACAATTGTTATTAGCCGGATTGTAAGAGCTAAAAGCTATTAAGCCGCCAAAAGCTAAGCCAAGCGAGAAGAAGATCTGTGTACCTGCTTCTAGCCAAACAACTGGATCCAATAAAGTCTCCCATCTGGGGGTGAATAAATGAGCAACACCATCAGAAGCGCCTGGAAATAGAAATAAAATTTATTTTCAAACACATGCTTACAAGGCGAGCTTCCCTGCCGTCAAATGAGTAGCTAACTACAAAAAAAGCCAACTTTAAGTTAGCTTGTATAGACTAACTTAAAGCCAACAACTAAGCAATGGAAAATTTACATTAACCAAAGTGTATACAAACACTGTATATTTTAAGTAGAGAGAGCCAAGTCGATTAACAAGCAAACGTCATTATAGTCATTATAGTCAGAAAACATAGTTTTTTAATACAAAAACTGCAATGCTAGTCTAGTCTAGTAGCACCGACGTTGCGGGATCGAATCCCACCAGAGACAAAAAAAAAATAAAAAATAAAATAAAGTAAAATAAAATAAGAAAAAATAAAAAAATAATAATAAAAATAAATAATTAAAAAAAATATAATTAAAAAAAAATAAAAAAATTTTTACTTTATTGACTTTGTGTAACTATATATTTTTATAAAGTTTTTGCTGGGTAGCTACAAAAAGTTAACTTTTAAGTTAACTGAAAGTAGTGCAGAGTCGGACAATTGACTACTTCCTAGGACATCGCAATGTTAAAATAGTTAGTTTATTTCATATAAAAGCAATGCAAGTGTCAACCACCACTACTTGAGAAATAGTTAGCTTTCAGTTAATTTAAAGTTAGCTGAATGTCCGACAGGGTTATGTTAAAGGTGGTGGCGTACTACAACAAGTACAACACCAAAAAACAAAACATTGTATTTTATTTGTTGCTTTCGTTAGTCGATATGTCAAAAACACAAGCAACTTTTGACAACTTTTTTCTTCTATTTTTCTTGTAAAGCCTACTATTTATGAAATGTTGTATATCACGCAAACTGTATCTTTTATCACTGTATTGCTTATCATATAAAGTTTTGTAAATAACTAATATATTTTGGGAACATTTGTCTTGATACAATTCAAAAAGTCGATTTTTAATTTTTGGTTAGATAGAGCCAAGGCCAATCTATCAGGTCTGCTTACTTGAACAAAAACAAAAAACGGCATGTATTTTGTGTGTGTAAAAGTTATTTTTAGTTGTCAAAAACTTACTACCACATATACAAAGCAAAAGGAAAAAACGTGTATCTGTGGCATACCATAAACGTACCCAGCGGTAAAACTCGGAAGACCTTCTTACTTAGGCCTTTTTGAAGGTTTGATTAAAACATTATTTGATTTAATTACTATTCTTATGAAACTGCTAAAGAATGCCTCATAGAAGGCCTCGACTTTTGGTTTAAAAGACACTCGCTTCTATGAGAAGCGATAAATGAAGGAGTAACATTTTTTGTTTTATTTTTTTGCACAAGCAAAAGCTAAAAAGATCAGATCCCTTTACAAAAACAAAGTAACATAAATAATAAAATAACTTCCAAATGAAAACAATAATGTAAATCATTTTAATTGAAGTTGAAAAGAGAAAGAGTAACATTTTGTGTTTTGTTTTTTTCGCCAAAGCGAAAGAATTCAGATCCCGTTATAAAAACATAGTAGGAACATATTAAAATACAAAATAAAAACAATAAATGTAAATCGTTTTAGTTGAGTTTTGTCACAAAGCATACAGAGATGAAAAAAGTGACGTATGAAAAAAGTCCAAATCATTTGCGAGGGCAGCTTTCGAAGAAAGAGAAAGAAAATGTTTTTTGGTAGTGAAGTGGACGAACTGCGTAATCAAAACAAAAAATGCAAAAAGGGCAGCTTTAGAAGAAAGAGACGGGAAAAAACGCAAAATCTTCCGTCTCGTGACGTCTCTGTATGCTCTGTGGTTTTGTTCATTGTGCTGAAAAGTAAAACAAAAAATGGTTAAAAAATTATATGAAAATAATGAATATGTTATCTATTATGTATGTTTTTATTAATGAATTGTTTTTGATAGCATATAAGCAGGGACTATTTACAGGCCTTGTTTAATGCCTGCAGCTGAAGGCTTTTTGATAAACCTTTATTAAAAACCCTTCAATATGATCTTTAAACAAAGGCATTTGTACAAGAATGGTCTGAAAGGCCTTTTAACATACCTTTCTTAAAAACCCTTCAAGATAACCTTTTTATAAGGCCTTTGGACACTCATTCTCTGGAAAGCCATCTTATCCACAGAGATCTCAACGTCCCCACTATCCAGGAGGAAATTAAAAAATATTCAATAAGTTACATCGGTAAACTTATGGCCCACCCTAACTACCTCGCTCGGGGTCTGCTTCAGTTCGAAGGTCACCAGAGGCTAAAAAGAACCGATACTTTGAGCCTAACTAGAAGACATTTTTAAAATTTGAATACAGCAGTAAGTGGTTACATTGGTAACAACTAATAAACAACAAGTAGAATTAAGATTTGAATACATATTGTAAATTTCGATAAGAAAGATTCAATAATAAAAATAAGTTTAAAAAAAAAAAAAAATCTTAGAGCCATTTATTTGAATGCCTTTAAGAAGCTCTGGTGAAAGAAAGGAAAGCGGAAGGCCTTCTCCGCAATGACAACGCGTGTAAAAAAGATATGAGTATGAGCAGGCCTTGTTCATTAAAAGAATAGGTACAGAGGCCTTCTAGAAGGCCTCCGTACTCCTTCTTTTTCCCGATGGGTATGTGTGGGAAAAAACAATAAACGTTAACAAACATATACATGCACATGTAAGCAAAATGTAAACAACTTTTGACAACTAAAAAGAACATAAACAATGATCATCAGGCTTCTTGCGCAGACCTATTTAATGGGCCTTGGGTAGAGCTTTTTACGTTTTAGGTTACGATATACATACACATACATAAGGCATATTTTTCAATTAAAAATACATTTTTTAATTATAATTTAATCATTTTAAATTAATTTTATAAAAATAAATTTTTTAATAAATTATATTTAATCTTTTTTTCGTTATGGAAGTCATATTTAATCATCAAATTCATTATCATCGTGATGTTATTGCCACTATAGGCCGTGCTAGACGTAAATGGAAACGCCTATATCATTGGTTTCCTGAGGAACAAAGACGTTTGTATAAAGAAATGGATCGAATTTATAAAGAAACTCAAGAAAAACATAATCCGGATATATTTTTGGAGTATAGCCAAGAAAGACGTTTGAATGAGCGTATTACCAAACGGGAACATCAGTTGGTGCGTGACAAAGAAGACTATCAAAAATTCCCAAGCTTAAAACCAATGCTGGATAAATATGATCGTTTTCCTTTGTTGTACTACTATGAGAAGTGTGGCAGTCCGGGATTTTGTCAACAACAGAAAGATGAAGCAATTTAATAAAAGAGAGGCTAATGAGAATTTTTTTTAAATTATTTGTCTAAACTAAAAATTATTTAAGAAATTGTTTCTATTCAAAAATTACTATTTTCCATTGTGAATGAAAAACTATAAGATGTGTGAAATATTTTATAAAATACAATGCACTGTTTGCCCATATTTACCTACTTTTTTTTAGCTAAGTATGCAGAAATATGCACAATATGGAGGGCACAGAGCTGCAGCAAACTAAGTCAAAAATAAAATACGGAGCCCTGAGTTTCACCAAAAAACTTTCTCACTATGATGCCACGGGAATCAGTAGCCCCTGAGGCACGGCACCGGTCTGACCTTTTGTTAAATCACCGTTAGTATACTTCTTGCGGAAGATTCTTCCTGTCTTTCTCGATAATTGTCTTTACTTGAGCCTTGCTATTCTGATGGACGGCTGCCATTCCTAGAAGTTGACTGTCCGTCGCAATTGGGTGTATTAACGGTGGGGAGCAGAAGGATACTTTCTTGATGAAGGGATAATTTCGGGGATCACGTGGTGGCTGTGGCTTATACCCAAAACCGCGGGAAGGGAACCTTCCAGATGAAAGGTAGATTTTTCACTTTTGTGGGAAAGTTCAACTTGTACAGGTTCAGTCGAGGTGCTGCTGCCCTTCCACAGAAACTGCTAGGTTTTAATAAGCAGTGGATGTTAGTTAGCTTCGTCTCCTAACAAAGGGTAAGTGTATAGTTTTTGTCCGATTATCCACTCAAACACACGGTGGCATTTTGTAAATGCATAAATGGTCACCCAGCGGTTAAAAGATTAGGTCATGGTAGGTGCTCATATAAACCTGTTTCCGCATTCCATTATACACTGCGCTTCATCAGGTTAGCGCCCCCGCTTCCACTCACAGTTAATAATAAATATTATCTGAACGAATCGATATACAGCCTTACGGTATTTATACATTAAACTCCCACCATTTCTCTTTAAAATAAAGCAACAATGACTTCTGTTACACTCGTATAATATATTTTTTACAAAAACTACATACAAAATAACATTGAGAAAATTGGTCAACAGAATAGCGCCATCTGCGAAAATTTCAATTTAATTGGTATTTTGAGCCACTATATAGCTTTTTAATACTTATATGTATATTATTTTTTTAATAGTTTTTAAATCTTATTATTAATATGTGGTGCCGGCTTTGTTTGAAATTACTTCGAAAATTCGGTTAGGAATTGAATTGTATATGTAGTTCCTCAATGTAATTCAACGAAATGGTGGACCAAGCGTGTTTGATGCCTTCGATTAATTCGGATTTTGTACTATATTGTTTTCCAGACTCGTACACTTTCCTAGCCAGCCATCTCCGGACGTGCTCGATGATATTAAGGTTGGGCGAGTATGGTGGCCATTCAAGAACCTTAACTTGTTGGCTTTGTATCCACGTTCTAGAAAATGTTCTTCCTTTCGTAGGTCATGAAAATAGTAATTATATCCATCAGGCCCTTCTAAATTAAATTTCTTTTCATTTGAAAAGACAACGTAATGCCACTGAGTAGACCACGTCATGTGCGTTCGAAAAAAATTTAGGCGCATTTCCTTTCTAATCATATTATAATACACAGTACAAATTGTTCGAATCCGCAAATGATTTCTTTCGAATCGAAATAGGCGGTAACCCCCCTGATTGTTTCCTTTTAAATATCGTTTTTCTTTAAGTCCCCTTAATACATCGTAAGTTTTTAATTTGTAAATTAAAACTGACACACTGAATTCACTTAAGCTACTTTTATTGTACCATTTAACGCAGTTCACAAAAACAAAGTTGTATCTGTATACAATTCAAGGCGAAATCATACAGGTGACCGCATCATGCGATAGAGTTATGCTAATACTATGTATAAATGTGCCTTGTACAGGACTATGGATAACTTAATTGTTTATTACAACTAACTGAGGTTAATAAAAGAAGGTTAAACATACTCTTTTTACTCCTTCTATTGCTTTGCTTTCAAATTAATTCCTTCCAAAATAATAACATAACCATAAAAAGAAATAAATTACAACCATTAGACTTACCCTTCAGCGTAATGCCACGAAAGAAGAATATAATCAGTACAACATATGGAAATATTGCCGTCATATATACAATTTTACCCGACGATGTTATGCCCTGCACCATACAAATATAAACAAGAAACCATGATACAATCAATGCTATTGCCATATGATAATTGAAATTTTCCGGTTCATTGACACTTTCTGAACACTGTAGTGTAGTACGATACCAGTAATATTGTGTGGGTGACGAGGACTATAATAATAATAAAAAAAATTGAGACACAAAGACAAACCAACAATAAAAAAAAATATGTAAGTGCAAAAAAGACATAAAATAAAAATAAAATAGTTTTATTGGTTCTTCTTACCACACATTCGGGCTCATGATCATACGTGTAATTGGCATATAGACGTGTTGGACAATCCGCCCAAGGCAGTGGTGTTTCAAAACTATGCAATAAGTATATGAGGCACCAAGCAATTATTGTATTGTAATACAATGCAACAATATAACTGACAACTGCCGACGATAAGCCGATGCCACCCAAGTACGGTGAAACTTGACTCCATACACCAATGGCCCCCTTACGTAAACGTTGGCCAATCGCCAACTCCAGATAGAATATGGGTATACCCTGTATGCACAGCATTATAAAGTAGGGCACTAAGAATGCTCCACCACCGTTCTTTTGTGCTAAATATGGAAAGCGCCAAACATTACCAAGGCCAACAGCATATCTGAAAGAGAAAATTGCAATAACAAATGTTACGTTTAAGTTTGTTTTCATCAGAAAGTCCTGTATGAAGACATGAATGGAAGTAAATATATACCAGAGCTGTAAAAGATTGCTATCGATGCAATTAATACGATAAAAAAGATTGAATCAATTTTTTTGAAATCAATTCAATCAAAATTGATTGCAATACTTTAATTGCAATTAAAATTAAATGAGAATCTTAGATCTTCGTTCTCTTCAAACGGAACTCCTTTCTCTAGAAATAAAGTTGACTCTAATCATTTCAATTTTTGTTTATACCCGCAACGTTCCAACTGTATTCTATTTCGTTGGACCTTGACTGTAGTTGTGATTTTGATTGAAATCGCATTATTTCATTAAAATTGTATTGCAATCAAATTGATTACAATTAAATGAATTACATTCAATGATTTCGAAATGGAATGATTTTTTAAAGGACTGCAATCACAAAATTATGTGACTTTACAGGATTTCATTTTGAAGTCTAAAACAAAACAATCAGTTTGGTTTAAACCATTTTGATTTTAATGCAGTTTTAGCAGCTGTGGAATTTTTTCAAAATGTACTTGAATACATTTACTTAAAAATTTAATATAACCCAGCTAGCATTTTCAATCGTCTAGGAGTCTGCTGGGAATCTCATAAAGAGTGTTTTTGATCGTCGACGAGCTCATTTTTTAATTGTAGACGATTCCTCGCACGGGAGATACTGTTATACGTGCTGATTCGTATGAGAGATTCTTCCATAACACAGCAAAAGATGCCTTTGTTAATCATAAAGGGAATCGTTTATTATGTATGTAGAGATTATCTAACGATTCTTTAAAAAAGTATGCGAAGATTCGTATGAGACACTCGTAAAATGCTCAGCCGTTTAACTGAGCAACTTAAATAAGGGCATCAAGCGTCTTTTTCATGTCAAAACTTATAATTTTCATACAATTTATGTGAAACAAGTCTTAAGGTCGCAAAATCAACACTATTCTGTCGAAAAGTCCTTTTGACAGATCCTTAGGTCGGTTTGTTTTATTGAAATTTTTCTTATTTAGGTAGCTAAGTAATTGCTATATGACTCTAACAAAGAGTAGCAAAAGGTTTATTCCAAGATTAAAAGACAAGCGTGTCAAAAAATTAACAAAAAAGTAATAAATTAAAAAAAAATTTAGATGTTTTTGTTACTCGTCAGATAATCATCAGAAGATTCTTTAGGAGTTGTATATTGTATAATCGTCTAACAAACTGCCTATGCTAGCTGGGAAGTCATAGTCATAGTGATACAAACAAGTAAGAAAGTATAGTCGGTCAAGCCCTACAATATGATACCCTATACCACAGTATTTAAAAACAAATTTTCAAGAGTATTTGGCTATATTAATAGGGAGCTATCTATATTTAAAATGTCATTAGAATCTATTAGATAGTTTCGTAGAACCAAAAATTGCCCCCTAACTCCCATTCTGGTCCTATTTTTTAAAAAATTTAAATAAATATGGATCTATCTATGTTTTAAATTTCATAAAAATATTTTTAGCGAAACATTTTATAATAAAATATTCAATTTCACTCTGAACATCGTCAGAAAGAAAACAAGTAAGAAGCCTGTATTTGGCAGTGCCAATGCGAGTTTATAAAGGTAACCGCATTAGAGAGAGAGAGAGAGTTATACTTGCCAGTGTTACCACCAGAAAAATGTTAAATTACGCTTGAGAAGAAGCATAATTATCCGATTGAAATAAAATTAATCCTGGGCCCCAGCGTTGCCAGAAGATTTGGAAGGAAAATCTTCATTTGGCGCAAAAAATTCTTATTTTGAAGAGAAAAATCTTTAAATTCTTTATAACAAGGGCAAAAAAGTAAAAATTATTAATTTTTTAACAGGAAATACTTTTATGGAAACTTTTCAAATTGAAATACATAATTGCGGTATTTATACAACATTAGATTGTAGGCTTTAATTGTGTTTTCAGTTATATTTTTCATAAGATTCTTTGTAAAACTACATTTTAAATCCATTTATTTTCTAATAAATAAAAGGACAAACTTCTTATTACGGAAACTATTTAAATTGAAATACATAATTGCGATATTTATACAACATTAGATTTTAGGATTAAGTTGTGTTTTAATTATATTTTTCATAAAATGCTTTGTAAAAATGCATTTTAAATCCATTTATTTTCTAATAAATAAGAACGTAAAAAATTCCGTCTAAATAAAGGAGTTTCATTGAAAGTAATTAAATTCTAATATTAGAGATATAGGTATAAATTTTGGGCAAGAAAATTTTAGTTTGGGAGCTATGAAGCTCATTTATCATACGAAATCTTAAGGGTTCTCAATTTAATATAATATTTTTTGATAACTTCAAATTTTGATATTTAGTTAGGCTTGAGTTCATCAAATTTAATTTTGATTAAATAATTTTTACCGAAGGAAGGAATTTTACAACATAAAATTAATTAAAATTTATTGACAATTTTTATTCCTGGCTGAGCTGAGGCTCGAACACGGGTTGAAATTACGTTTCGAGAATAACCACCTTCTCATCATCAGAATTTTATGCGTTCCACACTCTGCACCATTGCGGTGCCTGCCAGCCAACCGTCAAACATCAGTCTTTAACCAATGGCATTCAATGGTGGTTCGAAATTTGCTGTAATTAATTGTCATTTTTCAATTTTAATAACATTTTTCTTCCTTTCCTTCTGTCTTTGTCTTGAATACCCGATAACGTTGTTATATCAAATGCATTTTGAAAAATTGAAAAAATGTTCCTAAATATGGTACACCCTTTAAAAGATATTCTTAAGCAATTATGTATATAAACTTTTTTTAAAAGTAGAGAGTAATTTCATAGACTTTTACATAAAAATGAAATTTCACCACACTAATTCGCTCAAATCGAATCCAAATTAGTTTCATTCGATTCAGCACATATCATTTATAGAATTCACGTCCCTGTTTTTTGTTATATGTATTAGAAAAATATTGCAAGCAAAACACAAATTTGGTCTGGCCAGACCAAGACGGTAATCCTAGGGTTAAGTTGCATTAGTTTTACATTTTGATACTAAATACAATTTTTTATTTAATGCATTTTTGTGTATGTTAGACAATGGGTACAAAACCAATAGACAAAAAGCCGATAAAAACCTCATTGTTTTAAAAATTTACTGTTTAAAAATCTGTAAAAAAAATTATGTATGTTGTACAAACTTAAAGTTAAATCTCTATATTTCTTAAAATAAAATAATCTTAATTTGAGAAAAAAGATCTTCAAATCTTATTTTGGTAAAAAAAAAATCTTAAAAATAAGATAAAATCTTAATTCTGGCAACGCTGCTGGGCCCTGTTTCTCAAAACTACAAGTTACAAATCTACAAGTAAAATACCATAAAAACAACAATTTTAGTGTTAGTTTCAAATCTATTTAGTTTTGAAAAAACAGGGTCCTAAATCCTATAAACGTTTAATTTTATAAAAAAAAAAAAACAAGTATGAATGTATAGTCGGTTAATTTCTATGGCTTAATATCCCACACCACAGTTTTTAGAGAGAAATTTTCAAGAGTGTTACTTAGTTGGGACAATTATAGGACCGGCAAAAAAAAAGCCATAAGCAATGACCGGATTTTTGTGCAAATGCATATTTGTTGTCGTCAGTCTGAGATTACCATGTACTAAATATCTTTGCGAATCAAGACATTTGCAGTAAAATCGCATCGATTTGTTAGTGCTTATTTTTGCATATTTTGCTTTGAATGTATATTTTTGCATATTTTGCTCGGATTGCATATTTTGAAAAACAAAACATGATTTAAATGCTTTTTTGCCATGTCCCAAGTTTCAAAAGAGATAAGCGTCAAATTTTATTATATTTATTCATTGATTTCTTATCTGAAAACATATATTGTACAGCACCTTCGTGTGTTGTCGCATATAAAGAGAAGTATTCCAATTTATATCTTCCTCCACAGCCTTTAACAACCAGGTGGAGAACGCGGTTCAAAGCAATTATGTATTATGCCAATTCAAAGATGTGGTGGAAGGATTCAACAATGTTGCTGCAGTATCAATAAAAACATTTTAAATTTACCAAATATAAAAACTCAGATAATTTTTGTGTCTTCAAACTATGGGTACTATTGTGAAATGAGAAATCCAGTCCATTGAAAAAGCAAATTAAGTTAATTGAGTTTGCCATCAATAAGAATTATGCTGTACAGGGTAATAAAGTTTTTTTTAAGAATTAAAGGATTTAAAACAATAAAACAAACTGCTGGCATATTTAATCTTAATTTTTACGAAAACAGCGCAGTCAAAATTAGTATACCACAAAGGAACTATCAGCATTTAACAATGCACTTATCACTTTCGTTTTCTTTACTTAAAAAAATGCAGTAGACTTTACTTTTGCAAATACTAAAAAAATCTGTGTTCTCATTTTATATGTAGGTTCAAATATCTATCTAACAAGTGACTTAAGTTACATGATTGTTTTACATTTGGCTTTTCTTTATATTTTTTTTGTTTTATTTTATTTTATTTTAACTTCTACTTTTGTGGTTTTTGTGCCTTACATACATACGTTTATGAGACTGAAGGTTTACGTTTTTTTATGTTCTTTTTTCTTGTTATTTTTATGTATTTTTTTATCATTAATAAATGTGTTAAAAAAAATTTTAGTGCATATTTTTTCGATTTTTAGCACATTTTTTTAAATTTTTAGTGCAATTTTTATGCGCATAAAACGCGATTGTAACTGCATAAAAGTCTCTTTAAGGAAAAAAGTTTGTATAGGAACCATGTGACCACAAATAAAGGTTAAGCGACAAAAACACAACTTACAGGAGAAGGATTTTTTTTATTTTATTTCGTAAAAATTTGTATGAAAGTTGGCGCTAAAGATAAAGATTAGCCAGTGTTCAAAATAAACACTAAATATCGTTTCTTAATGTTCGGTTCGGTAGATTTGTGGAAAACACAAACGCTAATAGTGTTTGTGTAGAAAATCATTAAAAAAATAACGTTTCCCTGTTAGTCATATTTCGAACACAAAAATATTACTGTTTTTATCAAACTCAACAAAAAATGTGAACATTTAATTCCGTTCGGTTTTTTTTTTTTTTTTAATCCACAAACTTCAATGTGTTCGGTTCGGCTCGTTAATGTTCGTCCCTTTTGGCTGGTAAAAAAAAAACCAAAAATTGTTTACAAAAACAAAATACACACACGAAAAAAACATTAAAGAACATTAAAATATAATGTTTGTCTACAGTATCACTACAATTGTTATGTTTTTTAACGAAGAACCGAACATTATATAACGTTCGGTTCTTTCTTAAAATAGTTACGAACGGTATTAAGGGTTATGTTGGTCTACACAATCACTAAAAAAAAATTGATATCGTTCTTGGGTGTGTGAGCCGAACGTTAAATAATGTACTGTTTATTTACGAACACTGGTTTTAGCTATAAAGTCGTTACGAAACCATGACATTTTAGGAGATGATGCAAGTGTTGCCCATAAATGAATTAATTTAAAAAAAACGTAAATGGAATAATATGATGTCGCCTCAGCTATTTTTGCGATAAGGGCTTGATATTGCATCCAAATTTATGTATGTATGTATGTATATAATAATTATTTGGACTTGTAAATTTGTATACACATTTATAGTGCCGTCATGGTGTAAAAAGTACATTTTGTTTTTATAGTTGGTACAAAATCATAAAAGATTTTTCCATCCCTGCTCTGTATAACTCTCTCTGCAGTCACTTGTATAAATCGGCGTGGGCAATGCCGAATCTTTGACATCCAACCGCCATTATTTCAAAAAAAAATATGCATTTAAGGACAAAAGTAGAAAAGTAGATTTGAATATTACGCGTCGTGTTTTTCCAAAAAGTTAAGAAGTAAAACTCTTGAGTAAATACCGTCCTTATGATCAAGTGCGATATGTAAAAACATACAACCTGTTCTCAAAATCCCGTAATTTCAATCACGTGTGTTTCAAATCACACAGGTGTGCTACTCAATGTGCTTTCGGCAATCAAAACTCACACCGAAAAACACAAAAACGGAACACCACAATATCATACGTGTGATTTAAAAGGCATATGTGATTTAATATCGCGTGATTTGAATTAATATATGTACATACATACATACATATGTTTAAAAATAATTTAAAATTTTTTAAAATGTCATAATTTCTTTTAGATGTGAAATATAAATTAAAATATGTAGATCCACTCACCCAATTGTAGCTAGCAAAAACATTATTTTACTATCCCAGCTTTCGCGTTCTTCCCCCTCCTTTTCACCTTCCACAATATCGGCCGGCGCACTTTCAATTGCGGCCACCAATTCAGCGACTGCTTTACTACTACTCTGTCCCTCTGTTTCCTCCAATTCCGACGATTCATCGAAGGCATCTGACATAAATGCTTGATTTGTTGCGCCATACATGGGCGTGTGATGATGATGGGAGCCATGAAGATGATGAGTTCGTGGGCCACTGCCTATACTTGTTGTACTATGTTGTGGTACTAGACGGCCACGTAATTCCTATTATTCGAATAATTAAAGAGATAAGATAAGAAAATTAAAAACTATTTTTTATTTTTTTAATTTAACAATTATGTATGCGTGTAAGTAGCCCAGGGAAACAGGCAATTAACTCCAAAGATACTAATTTAAATTTTAATAAAATTCTTTACTGAGTCTTAATCGTTTCCGACATAAAGTTGATAAAAAAAAACAAAGAAAGCTGGTAACATTTTATTAAGGCGTCATAGTCGAGTAGCCCAAATACCAAATATTTATTTTTTATGCTGGGACATTTACACTTGCAACATAATGCCAGGATGGTAATAATCTGTATGCTACAGAATAATTGACTAAATGACTGATTGACTGATTGAATAGATGAACGAAAGAGTGCATGCATTAATGATTGGATGCTCGCTCATACATATAAACGAATTGACGAACCAATGAATGAAAAAATAGATGGATTGCTGAGTGAATGAAGCCATTATGTTTACTTACTCTTAATTCATGTTGATCAATACTCTTTTGTGTTTTTAATATAATATCCCTGGAGCTTTGTCGTCTTAACAATTGTGCTGTATTTGCCATTTTTATTATTTTTGTAGTTGTGGTTGTTTGTGATGATAATGAATTTTCGTTTCAATATTGTTTTTGCAATTTGATGAAGGATTTAAAAATAAGTTAACTGTTTTTTTTTTTTTTTTTGTTTTTTCTGTTATGACTGGGGCGGTTTTGTTTTCTATATTTTGTGCGACTTTTCTTCTGTGTGCTCAACCAATTGATTGTAATGGTGCTTTTTTTAAAAATTACTCAAGTGCTGTTACATTTATTAAAGTGCATTGAATATTTTTTTTTTTATACATTTTTAGGTGCTTTCATTTTAAGACATCCATTGTGGTTTTCTAAAGTGTTAAAATTAATAATAACATTTATAGTGCAAACCATAGCTAAAAAATAATGTTTGGTGACAAAAGAATATAATAAAAAAACACTTGAGAGTTATATTGTCGACTATGCCGAATCTTATATACCCTTCACCATTGTCTGATAATAACAGAATTTTTTATAAATACCGCCTTCTAAATATAGATAAATCTATTTTGTGCCATATCCACTTATCCAATCCCGCCCACGTTTTGTCGGATGTTGTGTATTGATAACCAAGATGCTTGTACCTAAATTTGGAAGCTTTAGCTCTTGCCGTTCTGCAGATATACAGAAAATGAAAAGTCCTTGTAAAGGAAGTGTCAGGCCCACTTTACCAACCCTGCCAACATTTTAAAAACAACAACAAGGGATTTATAGGTAAAATTCGTCGCAGTCGTGGTTTTTTGCTTATATCTGAGCCATTTGTAAGACGATCAGACTGAATTTCAATAGCAAACAATATTCGGACTATATGTGACATAACTACCGAGTCCCTATAATATCTAGAGTCTTCGGAAATCAATTTCAACGGACAGACGGACATCGTGTATTGAACTTAACTTCTCCCAGGAATCAGAATATATATACTTAATAGGGTATAGGATCAATATTGTGGAAATTACAAACGGAATGACAAAGCTATAAACCCTTTAACCTTTGGTTAAGGGTATAAAGATAGAATGCTAAAAAATTTCACAGAGTGCTTTTAAGAAAAATGTTTTAAATAAACTAGTGTTTGTCAATTGGTCGAAATTTGACTATAATTATTTAAGCAAATATAAAGAAAACATACATACATATAAGTATATAAATTTACATGCGTCGATCATTGTTTTTCTTCGTCTTAAGGCTCAGTTAGCCGGGAGTAACAGTAACGTTGCAAATCAGCTGCTTCATTTTGTTGTATGTAAAGCAATTATAACGATTATGGTTAGCAGTAAAATGTTACGTCTCAATCTGTAAGAAATTAATTGGCCTTACTTTTTTACGGTAAGGTTACTGTTACTCTTACTCCCGGCTAACTGAGCCTTAAGTTGATTGATTTGGCCAACCTTCCCAACATACATATGTTCTCTTCCAATTAAATCCGTGAATGTTTAATTTAGTTTTGTAAGTTCAATAATATAAAAAAATTAATAAAGTACCGATTGAAAAACAAAAAAGTACTTAAAAGTCTCCTCTTAGATAAGTTCAGTGCTAATAAAAATTAAAAAATTACCAGTTATAAAACAAAAAAGTTCCAAAAAGTCACCCTTACAGATTCTTATTCACTGAGGACCGTGCAAGTTTAATTTTGTGTTTTTAGGTCCAATATGAACGAAAATTCAATAAGTACCAGTTGAAGAATACAAAAGTGCCAACATTTTTCATCTTATTGGTTCTCATTTACTTAGGACCCTCTACTTTTAATTTTATGTTTCTAAGTTAAATATTATAGAAAATCCAAAAACCGGGGAGGAAAGTGTTCTTTACTGTTTTGCCTTTGCCTATTTATATATAGATATATCAAAAATAATTTAAAAAAACAAGTATGATACCCTACACCGCAGTTTGTAAGGACAATTTTTGCTACTGTACCCTATATATAAGTGGGATACCCCTGAAAATACCTAGTTTATACATATTTTGTTTATTATTTAATGTAGGTCTGAATTAAGTTGAACAAATTTAATTCCTATAAAATATTAATTTTTAAATTAAACTAAGGATTTTATTTTAAGTTTCAAATAAAGCATCTTATGTTTTCTAATTGTTCCACTCAAAGTGTATATGTATACAGATTTGTATACATACTCAGCGGTAAAACTCAGAAGACCTTCTTAATTCAGGCCCTTTAAAAGGCCTGCTTAAAAATTGTTTTGATTAAATTACTATTCTTATCTAACTGCTTAAGAATGCATCATAGAAGGCCTCGGCTGTTTGGTGTAAAAGATACACCTTCCGCACTCGCTTCTATGAGAATGAAGTAGAGAAGGAGTAAAATGTTTTGTATTTTTTTTTTTTTTTTGCACAAGCAAAAGCAAAATAATTATTTTTTTTGATCCCGTTACCATTCTTATGTTCCTGCTAAAGAAGCGAGAGCGGAAGGCCTTCTCCGCAATGACGTGTGTAAAAAAGATATGAGTATGGAATGGAGCTAGCAGGCCTTGTATATCCAAAAGAAGGGGTACAGAGGCCTTCTAGAAGGCATCCGTACTCCTTCTTTTTCCCGCTGGGTATGTATGGTACATATCTACATAGTAAATTAAGGAAGACAAAAATCAATATTAAATGCTACTCTGTCGGTAAAACTTTGATAAAAGTTTTAAATATTGTACATACATAAGTACATTTACAAGTGTATGTATCTATCTAACCTTATACATCGAACATTAAAAAATCAACATGTGTTGTTAATAGGCAGAATGAAAGTATGTAAATACAAAAAAATCGTTATCTCTTCTAAAAGCTGCCAATGCTTTAAAATAACATGAATATTTTTTAAATAAGTAAAAGTTAACTGCTACAGCCCTAAATTTATTGCAATAGCATTATTCTCTACGGCTTAGGTGTAGTAAAGTATTTCCGAGATTAGGTTATAAATGGGAACTATGGTAAATTATGGACCGATCTTCACGAAATTTAAAAATATTATTTCTCGTCATATAGAACGAATTTGTGCAAAATCTTATATCAATCCGTGCATTATACCACCATTTATGTTAGTTTTTGTAACAAAATTATCATTTTTTTAGGGTGGAAGAACCTCATTTTGATTCATAAACAACTTTGGATGATTAAAAACAATTTGACCCCAATATTGTTTTTATTTTGAGTCGTTCGAAAGTGAGCGTGATTTCAACAGATGGACAGCCGAACAGACAGACAGAGGAAATCGACTTAGAATTACTCAAATAGCCAGAATATATATACTTGATGGGTCTTTCCGGAATATGGTGTTTGAGCCCATTAATCGACTTATTATGTTGGTATTTATTAAATTAAATTTGGTCCAAACTAATTTTATTGCAATCAAAATCATCTTACCAAATTTTGTGGAAATCGGTCTATATTTGTCCATAGCACACATACAAATACTGCTCCCGAAAATGGCTTTTAATCCCATAACTTAGTAAGTTAGTATTAACATACAAATTTGCAATAACTAATTTTACTATAGCTAACTATTTCCTGACGAAATGTTGTCCTGGTAGATCTAAAATTAACCATAGGTCCCATATAAACACAGACAAATGATTTGTTTTAAAGAGAAACAAGAAAGTTGTGCAAGACCGTTCATAGCATACGCTATAATACTTTGGTGTATAAAGATGCTAAGTCGATGGTAAGGAGAGTTTTTTATTCCCACAATCTTCCTCTTCCCAGAAAAGAGGAAAACAATTTCAATATCCGGATTCTCGCTCCAAAGAAAAAATAGAAGATAACTTTATAATAGCGATATACGATGCCAATACTCTCATAAAAGTTTATATGCAAATATGTACATTAGGCTGGTTCATATATCGAACTTTTTTTGGTTTTTGTTATTTTTATTTGGGCCAGTGTTGCCAAAACTTGGTGACCAAAAATTGCTAAATTTACGGAAAAAAATGGCTAAAAATGGGCTAAAAAATGGCTAAAAGCTTTTTTAAATAAAAACACATTAAAATTAAATAACAAAACAGAAATAATTCATTTAAAGAGGTTTACGATGATATTGTAAGTTAAGATCAATTTGTTAAATAAGAATAAACGTAAATTAATATTTTGATAGATATATAAAAAATTATATCACGATAAATTCGATTTCGTTATTGATCATTTCATAGGAATCACTCGGGCCTATTAGTTTTTAATAATTTGAAGGTAAATCATAATCACGACAACATTTACCCAACCTTTTCAGTCCAGATCTACAATAAAAAACAAGTAAGAAAGTATGGTACCCTACACCACATTAGAACCTATGTACCAAATTTTATCAAATAATCTCCAAGTTAGCCAGCCAGCAGGACAAACATTGTTAATTCGACTCAGAATGTGATTCTGAGCCAATCGGTATACGTAAATGTGGGCTAAGGACCATTATTTTAAGGTGTTACAAACATCAGCACAAACGCATTCTACCCTCTCCACTATTGTGGTGCTGGTATAAATATTTTATTGATAAAATCAAATTAACGGCTTCTAAGGACGGGTTTTTGAGATGGGGATTAAGTTTAAACTTAGTTTAACGTTCTCTGCAACTCGGATTTTCCGGTGAAATTTGATTTTTTGTTCTATTATTTCATTAAAGACCAACATTTTAAGCAAGACTGCGCTGTTCCGGCAACATTTTGTTTTAAAACTTGGTATTGGCGGCACAAATCAATTTTCAGATTAACTAAACCTAGTTTAACTGAGATCTCAAAAACCCAGCCTTAATGTATCATTTTTCTTAAATTACTTTAAACGATGTTTACTTGGGTAAATGGGCGATTCTATTCTAGACAACTTTTAAAATCAATTTTCAAATCACACTATTTGACACTTTTTTGATGCCAATTTAAAGTAAAATATCTATATTTTATAATAATATAATTTTTTTAGACGTAAGCTTAAATATAAATTTGTTGTGCACTTCGAATCATTAAGATTCATAGATTTGGCGCGAACAGAAAATTTATTGCATGTTGCACCCGTCATGGCTTAAAGAGCAAATTTCTTATTATTGGATTATATTTCTCTACGATGTTTTATTTGATAATCATCGTCTGATATCTCATCTTTCACAATAAAAAAGAATAATACAATAAAAGTTTAAACATTAACAGAGTTTTGTGTTTTTGTGGTATGATCTTATGAAAGTGGCCGATTTGGTTGCACCCGTCATACACTTTAAAGCTCTATCGTGGCTATTTGATCGTTTCATATAAATTCTTGTAAATAGATAACAATAGTATATAAAAAAATGTTACCCCTTCTAGAAATAACTTAATTGCAAATGTGTTTCTTTCTATTAGTAAATGACGTTTAAAGCGTCTAAATGTTGCACCCGTCAGAATAGAATCGCCCAAATACCCTGTCTACTTCATCATTAGACCATGCAAGTGAGAGCCGCCTGCATCTCTTTATTGAAATACTTGCAACCAGAAAGAAACACCGATGTTTGTGTTGATCCATTTCATAAAATTAATATTGGACTGTTATTGCTTTATTTTGAAAGATGTTTCATTATCATAGTTTATAGAGATTTCCAACATTTGTAAAAGTTGTGATTCAAATGAAATGAGTTTGAATTGTTAAAAATGTTAATTTTACTTTAATACATTTTTATGAGAAATTGAAAATTATTATTTAAAAACAAGTAAGAGTGCTATATTCGGCTGTGCCGAATATTATATACCCTTCACCATTGTGCGAGCAGAATACAGAGCAACTAGACAAAAACTAAATAATTGTTACATATACATACATATTTACAAAACTTAAAACGTCATTATAAATAAAATTTAAAAAACGAAAACTGGTAAATATTTTTTTTAAATCTTTTTTAGAACATAAAAAAAATAAAAATATTAAAAAAAAAAATTTTCTTTTGAAAAAACCAAGATTCGAACCAGGGAACTTTCAGTTTCTAACTTAACACACCCCCTAGACAACTGAACCATGAAGAAACGTTAATCGAATATCATTAAAATGAAATATGGCACGTTTACTGTTCACAAAATTCCACACAGTTGAGTTGAAATTACTTTTGTTGTAATTGTTCATCGCAATAGCAAAGTTGGAAAATGTATTCACCAAAATAGTTTGTGCCATGTATGTATGTGGTTTTTTGGTCATATCTCAGCCATTTGTGGACCGATCTTGCTGAATTTCAATAGCACGAAATGATGGACTATATGTGACACAACCTAGCCGCTATCATGTCTGGAGTGTCCGGAAAACACATATCAAACGTAAGACGGACAGACGGACGGACGGACATCGTTAAATCAAGTTCTCTCCTCATAAGGACCCAGAATATATATACTTTATAGGGTCTAAGATCAATATTGCTTAAATTACAAACGGAATGACAAACTTATATATACCCTTTTCCACCTGAGGTGAAGGGTATAAAAAAGGCAAAAAAATTTATGGCTAAATAAGTTGAAAAATGGATAAAAAAAAAATGGCTAATGGCTAAACTCATTTTTTAATGGCTAAACAGGAAAAATGGCTAAATCTAGCCACTAAATGGCTAAATTGGCAACACTGTGCGTTGTAGACATGTGGTTTGATAGTGGAGCGTGATTGGAGCTGTCATAAATGTTATGTGATGTAGTCAATGTTTATATATGTATGTTTGGATTGGAAGACTTTCCTTGTCAAGTCCGCTGCTGGGTATTTCGTGGGGAGTATGCCGCTCTCACATCAGGCCAGATGCCAAAGTTAAAAATAAAGCGTGAATTTCCTTAAATGTTGAATGTTGTACTACCGGTTGTTTGATGTGACCAAATTGGACGAGACAATTTATTTCTGGGCGGAGAGGTATTTGCGGCGTAGATATCAAGATGGTCTTAGTAACGACATCCTAATACAGTTATTTCTGTTGCGCCCTTACAACAGTACAAGCCCGAGGGGAAGGTAGATGAAAACGCACCATCGGTACCAGTCGCATACCTGTCTCAAAATGTGTCCTATATAAGATCTTGGTTTGTTGTGTGTTCCTTACACAAAAGATTAGTGTTACTAAACAAAAATTATGCTTTCTGATTCAAAATGATTTTCTTATAATGATGTTGATAAAACAATTACACGTGGTGGTTTGTGGTGCTTATCAAAGTTACGCGAGTAGATTTTTTCCGAATTACATCCTTTGGGACGGATTCAGTTGTGAGGAGGAAGCATCTGTGTCCAGTTGCTATTCAACAGGAGCTGCATGGCAGGTGCTAAGTCGATCGTAAGGAGGGTTTTTTATTCCCACAATCTTCCTCTTCCCAGAAAAGAGGAAAACAATTTCAATATCCGGAGTCTCGCTCCAAAGAAAAAGAAGAAGATATATCGCACTTTTTTTTTGTTTTTGTTATTTTTATTTGGGCCAGTGTTGCCAAAACTTGGTGACCAAAAATGGCTAAATTTACGGAAAAAAATGGCTAAAAATGGGCTAAAAAATGGCTAAAAGCTTTTTGAAATAAAAACACATTAAAATTCAATAACAAAACAGAAATAATTCATTTAAAGAGGTTTTCGATGATATTGTAAGTTAAGATCAATTTGTTAAATAAGAATAAACGTAAATTAATATTTTGATAGATAGACGGCATTTACATCTATGCAATTAACGCCGAGTTTTTTTTCTATTTTCTTTTAAAGTAGTTGCTACGAAACTTTTTTCACATTTACATTTACATTTTATTCAAGCATTTTTTCAACTTTTTCAACCCCGTTTTCTTCCCAAGACCTCTTGCTAACAAACAAAAAGTTGCATGTGAAAGTTGCGGCAAGTTGCGGCGTTAATGTAAATGTTAATGTAAATGCCGTCATATTTAAAAAATTAAATCATCGATAAATTCGATTTCGTTATTGTTAATTTCATAGGAATCACTCGGGCCTATTAGTTTTTAATAATTTGAAGGTAAATCATAATCACCACAACATTTACCTGTTGCTATTCAACAGGAGCTGCATGGCAGGTTCGAACAAACTCTGTACATCGGCATTAAGTAAATGTTAATTACTCAGTGGCTAACCCCCCCACCATGCAAAAATGAAAATGTCATGAAAAAATCAATTTAGCCATTTTAATTAAGCCAAGTTTTCTTCAAGTTCTTTAGCAAAGTATAAGTACTCAGTCAGTCTTAAATCTCTAAAGACGAGATATATGTTAAAATATCTGATTCCATAAATTCTTATAATATATCATTAAAGCAAATTGCTCGTTTAAAGAATTTTGCCAGACAACTTTGTTGCATTTCAACTAGTGCTGGGAAACTATCGATAGACTATCGATATTATCGATAGTCTTAAAATATCGAAAATATCGATAGGAAAAATATCAATATCGATATTATTATTATTTAAAATACAGCTATGAAGACATGTTACATCAGCTATACACACAGTTTTTTGCCGCAAATTTTTACATGATATTATTAATTCGCGCTGAATTACAGCAATGAATACAAACAACAAGAATGGCAAGTGGTATGGATTGCTTAGCAGTGCTTTTTACTGCTAATTAAAGAACTTTAAGTCGTTTATAAAGTCGTTTAAGCATGTAATGTTGTAAAAAAATGCAAATCGAAATGCAATTGCAAGCATAAGACAAAACAATGAACGACCATTAGAGGATAAGTCCGCTAGATTGATTACCTTTTTGGGTTTAGAATTTAGAAAATTTTTTAAAGTTGCAATGGAATATCGTATAGTCCCTGTTACTTTGGTTCCTTCAGAAAATTGCGTATATATATATAAGTCTTATACATTCAATAAAGTGATAAAAACAACGAACTTATAAAAAAATAATTAAAGTTTCCTGCACAAGTACAAACATTCACTCGATATTAATATCGATATATCGATAGTGAAATCTGAACTATCGATAGTGAAATCTGAACTATCGATAAATATCGATAGTTGAAAATATCGATAGTATCCCAGCACTAATTTCAACACACCAAAAAAACATTGAAAGTCAATTTGTCCACTCTAAATAAAATTTTTCCACCAAAATGGACTAGTCTTCTATTGCTTTAATAAATATAATATTATTAAATAAAATATTTAAAACTGGTCCTCGGGATTTTCTAAATAAAATAAAAAAATGCTAGCAGGGTAAGACACAATTAAATATAAATATCACTTATACGCTTTAGTGTATACGACTAGAGTTTGCTAAAAACCGTAAAAATGTGAAATTGCGGTTTCGGTTTTAAAATGATTAAAAACCGGTCGGTTTCGGTTCGATTTTCGGTTTTGAAAATATTCAAGTAAAACTACATACATACATATATATTTTTTTGTATGAAATAAAATTTTTTTATTTATATCAATTCAGGTACTTTAATTTAAAAAGAAGCATCTGTTCTTCTTAGTACGTATTTTAAGTTTAAAAAATTTTTAAATACCTTGGCATTGTTCCAGGCTGTTAAATTTTTTTTTTTTTTTCATGAAGCTCGAGTATTATGTTTAATTTGCAATATCTTTTAGCAAAAATATATACATACATATTTAAATTAAAAGCTAAAACCGAAATTTTTAGGCCGGTTTTCGGTTTCGGGTTTTAGGCATTAAAACCACTGTTTTGTTTTCGGTTAAAACCGAACAGCAATCCCTAGTCTACGACAGGCATTCCTGTGAAGAAAGGTATTCTGTGTTATAAAAACATTTGTTTTATTACTTTTTATGCATATTTGTGTATGTGAAGCAGTGTTGCCAGAAGTAGGAAAAAATGCCTACATGTATTTAACTGCCTGTTTGTAGAAATTTGTTTTTGTTTTAAATGTAAGTTAAGCGAGTCACAGGCAGTAAATTTTTTTTCGCTTTAAAACAGTAGCTACTAAAGCCCTGCACGAATCCATTTGAATGCAGTTTCAAAACATTCATTTGTTTCCCAACTACTGATTGTCGATTGCTTTTTGCTAACGAATCAAATTCTGTATTGTGAAAAACACATAAAGCACGAAAAAAATATAAATACACAAATGCAAATGAATTTAAATTAGTGTGTTATAAACGACCAAATACGAAGTGTAAAGAGCACGAAATATACTCCACACAACAACGAAACAAACGAATAACACAAACTACACTAAATCACACGAATCAAACGAATTACACCAAACAACAGTAACAAAATAGGTGATATGAATTATCTTATTTTTTTGTAGTGGTATACACAATTGTGCAAGGAAATGGAATTCCCTGTTATAGAATCACAATTGTTGTGTGTTATGTTATGTGAAAAAGAAACAAATGCATTCGTGCAGGGCTTTAGTAGGTACAATTAATATTTTCTACATAAGGAAATGTTTAAAATAGACTTTTTTCTATAATTAATACTCTTTATTTTATGTCTGTCCTTTAAAAAAAAACTTTTTATTATATGTAGAGCTTGCTAAAAATCGTTAAAATGTGAAACCGCGGTTTCGGTTTTAAAATGATTCAAAACCGGTCGGTTTCGGTTCGGTTTTCGGTTTTGAAAATATCAAAGTTAAATTCATACATAAACAGGTATTATTTTTGCATGCAATACAATTTTTTTATTTGTTTCAATTCGGGTACTTTTATTCGCCTTTAAGTGTATACCTGGGGCTGGCCAGGCATTATTTTACTTTTTTCCAGTTTTTGTATATAATTATTAAGTATATAAGAACGAAACTTTATGTATTCCTCAATTCCGCAATTGGCCAAATGAAATTTTTTGCATATTGTATCCACCTGGGCCCTTCCCTATATATGTACTGCAGTAAATTAAATCAAAATGAAACGTTTCAAAAAGCATACACAACACAAAAGAATTCTTTCTTTTCTGTTTTTTCGAAAAATTATTTTATTTCCCAACAAAATGTTCCTGCTATAGTAATAAAACTTCATACATATAAAAGTAGTCCCAGCCTTGCCCAGGGGTTCGTTAGTGTGAGTTTTTTCTATAGCCACGAGAAACTCCATACAAAATTCAAATGGCCCAGGTGGCAGTTTATGCCTCACAAATAAGCTGTGTATTTAAGAGTTATAAAGATAACATTTGTTCTTCTTAGTACTTATTTTGAATTTTAAGAATTTGGAAATACTTTGTCATTGTTGAAGGCTGTTATGTATAAAGTTTTTGTATATGAAGTACGCGTATGATGTTTAATTTGCAATTTCTTCAAGCATAAATACATTGTTAAAGTAAAAGCTAAAACCGAGGTTTTTTGTCGGTTTTCAGTTTTGGTGTTTAAGCATTAAAAACCGCGGTTTCGGTTTCAGTTAAAACCGAACAGCAATCCCTAATTATATGTGACAGTTTCAGTGAAAAGGGGCATATGGGCAAAAAATGAGTTTTGGAGAAAAACGATTTTGAAGTCAACAAATTAATTTTCTTTTCTTTTAAAAGGTGTATTTTAAAGCTTACATATGACAAAAGTAATTAAGTTAGAAAGAGCGTATTATTTATTTTAAGATTCACCAAAAAAGTAAAAATCGATTTTTTCATCCATAGGTCCCTTTTACCTGAAACTGTCACATATGTTGTATTTTTATCTATCTAACTTTTAGCGTTAAATTTGTAAAAATTAAAGTAGTAAAAGCAATTTTTTTTGACGTGTAGAAAAAGAATGAATTTTTTTGACTGTTATATCATTATTATTCTGGCAATACACGTATGTACGCAGTCTTGTTATTATTTCTGTAGTAATTATAATTACATTCAGCATATATCTATGAAGTTTTGCTTAGCAATCATACACATCTAAGCAAACAATAAAGAAGCGTGTAAAATTTTCTCATTTACAACAGTTTAACAAATAAATAATTACACAGCCATACACGCACACACAGCCATTAAGTATTATAATGCACAACAGTTTAATTGATTCCAATCAATTTTCGTTGGACAAAGTAAAACATTTTTATTTCAAATCAATCAAGGTAAAAAGGTTTTTCATAAAAATTGATTATGATGGCATAAAACAAATTAAAGTTTTTATATTTTTAATTTGGCTAAAGTTCATCAAATTTAATTTTCATTAAATTACACTGTGTGTAATTATTTAAGTCATGGAAAAATAACCATATACGGACAACACTATGTGATAAAAGACCAAAAAAAAAGACTTCGTGTCTCCCAGTTTTGACCAAAGTCATGCACTTTTTTTATGGGCCCCCAAGATTTGGGGCCCCGGTGTAATTTTTGCAAAAAAGTAATCATTTTCTCAGGCTCATATCTTGCAAGCCGTTCGGAATTTTCAACAACTTTCTAGACCATATAACTTTCTAGGAATGATTCTTAGCACCGTTTAGGTAGCCGCAAAAGTGAATAATTTCCCGAAATTTTTTAATTATGTATATTTGTTTTTTACTCGAATCGAATTTTCGGGAAATTTTTCACTTTTGCGGCTACCTCACCGGTGCTAAGAGTCATTCCTAGAAAGTTTATATGGTCTAGAAAGTTGTTTATTGAGATCTAAGGTAAATTTTTTTAGTTGATTGTTTCCTTGAATTTTTAACAGTTTTCTACCTATGAACAGGGGAAAAAGGTAAAAAAAAACGACTTTTTCAAGTTTTTTGCGATTTTGTTTTTTTTTTTTTTTTTTTTTTTAATATTTTTTTAATATTTTTTTTTTTTTTTTTTTTTTTTTTTTTTTTTTTTTTTTTTTTTTTAATTCCCTATGCTAATCCCCGCGAAGCTTTTTACGCTTGTCTGCAGGAAAGAAACCAGAGTCTCTGGCGGGAATCGAACCCGCAACCCCGGGGTTGATAGACTAGTTCACTACTAGCTAGCCTACCGGGGCACTCTTGAAGATAAAGATTTTTTGATATGTTCACCATTTTGGATCCTTAGGGCAAGGGCTACAACTTTGTCTCAGAGGGTAAATCAAAATTCCGAATTAACTAACACTATTAGGAACATAAATTCACCAGTTATTATAACTGGTGAATTTAATGCTTGGAGCCCTTTATGGGGGTCTCCTAGCTCGAACAGTAAGGGCAAAGCGCTTGAAAATTGTTTATTAAATTCAAATCTTTCCGTTCTCAATGATGGTTCCCCCACTCATTTTAGCACCCACAATACTTTTTCACACATAGAGCTTACCATTTCATATCTTTCTATTGTCCCGAGGTGTAAATGGCAAATTATAAGCGATCTTCACAACAGTGACCATTATCCCATTATGACTCTACTTCACACCAACTCACAACACCTTCAGGCAAAAGTGTCAAAATTTAACACCAATAAGGCCAATTGGGACATTTATCAACTGAAAATTTTTCAATTTGATAAAAATAATTACACTTTCCGCAAACGAAAGCATCCCTATATCATCTAATAGGAAAATGCCAAAAACTGTTCCCTGGTGGTCCCATGACCTCCAACTGCTTAGAAATAAAAAACAGGAATCTTGGAGAGCATTCCGTCGTAACATGTCTACCGATAACCACGTGATTTTTATAAAAAAAACAATGCTATTTTTAATCGGAAAAAAAAGTTAGCAAAATTAAATTCTTTTAAAGAGTTCACGAACAACCTAAACGCAACAGCATCCTCAGCAACGCTGTGGCAAAATATAAGCAAACTAACGGGTAACTATATTCTTCTTAATAATTACAATATAACGGCAGCCAACGAAATATCTGAAATTTTTGCCAAATATTGGTCAGACAAATCTAAAGACTCTAATTTTTCAAATTTGTTTAATTCTGAAAAATCACAAATTCTATCTTCTTTAGCTGTAACATTATGCCCCTCTAGTTCTACGGATATAGAGTCACCTTTAACAATTCATGAATTATCACACTGCCTAAGAACTTCCAAGGGAAAACCCCCAGGACTGGATAATATATCCTATCCTATGATCAAAATGGTACCGATGTTCTTCAAACACCGTATTTTAAACCTGTATAACAACATATGTATATGATTCGGGGATAATTCCCCAATTTTTTTAAACAGCTTCCGTGATAACTATTCTCAAAGGGAACAAGCCAATGGACAACATAGATTCATATTGACCTATCTCTCTACCCCCATGTATTGCTAAACTGCTTGAAAAATCATATCTAGGCATCTAATGTGGTTTATAAAAAAACACAAACTTCTGTCACGTAATCAAACTGGCTTACAATCTGGTCTTAGCACCACTGATGCCTTTCTATATCTGGACCATAATATATGCAAAAACCGGTCAGTCAAAAAAAATACATCGTACTTCATAAATCGTACTTTAAAAACTGGCAAAATGGTCAATTGGACCAAAAATGTTTAATTTTATCAAATCTTTCCTCAGCAAGAGAAAATTTTCTGTTCGCGTAAATGATACTTTTTCAAATATTTTCCCTCTGCATAACGGCATTCCCCAAGGATCG
Organism: Pollenia angustigena; assembly: GCA_930367215.1. Classification (NCBI taxonomy): domain Eukaryota; kingdom Metazoa; phylum Arthropoda; class Insecta; order Diptera; family Polleniidae; genus Pollenia; species Pollenia angustigena. The sequence goes on from OV884059.1 coordinate 75,331,990, forward strand.
CCGTTATAAGTATCTCTATTCATAATTGCCTTCGACGACTTAAGCCGTCTCATTAACATGGATAATAGAGTTGACCACTGAATGTCGACGATCTCTCAGGAAATTTGGTTTAAAATTGACAAATGGTCGACAACTTCGGGTGCGGAAGTTTCGTCTGAAAAGACAAATCATTTCCACATCTGTAAAAAACGAAACTGTAATGAAATCAGTATAATCTTTAGAAACTTATCTATTAAAAATGTAAGCCATTGTAAAATTTTAGGTCTTAATGTTGACAGTAAATATAGCTTTAAGTATTTTTGTAGTTATCTAAAAAAAGATTTAACAAGTAGATTAAACATTATTAAGTATTTATCATCAACTAGGAGCCAAATGCATACAGTCTGCTAAGATTAGTGAACTCCGTTATATTGTCAAAAATTGATTATGGTTTAGTGATCTACAATAAAACTTCTAAGAGAGCTTTAAAAACCGCGGAAAATATTCTTAACACTGCCATTAGAACCAGTCTCAGAGCATTTCGCACGACGCCGTTCAAAAACCTGCAAGCAGAAGGTGGATTTAAACCCCTTCGAGTTCACGCAAAAAGACTCCTTGATCGTCTACTGCACAAAATAAATTGCCCCAACTCATCACTTCTCCACCAACATATTAACATGTTAAAAAAGAGAAAAACAGCGCTTAAGTACCCATCAACTCTATGCAACATTAATTAATCTGCTAAAAAGTACAACATAAATGATTACACTCCACCGTTGGAATTACATCCTGCGTGGTTGTTAGAATTAAACAATTTCTTTAAAAAACCTCCAAAGCTTCAACAAAAACAATACATCTCCTAAAGTCTTTAGAGCTTTATTCTATGAAACGTTCAGCGAATATAGTAAGAATGACTGGCACTTCATCTTCATAGACGTCTCAAAGACTTTGGAACATGTAGGATTTGCCATTGCTGATGCAGCTGGAAGTACGCTAAAAATAGGAATATTTCCCCAAATTGCAACCATATTTGAAGCAGAAGCAATTGCAATAATTGAAGCCCTAAAGATAGGCGAAAAGGCAAACAGAATATATATATATTATCTGCACAGATAGCCGTTCGGTATTTGATGCTGCTTTAAACCAAAATAATAGAAATGAATTAATTATTTCTATACAACAACAAGTAATAAAAATGAAAAATAAGATTAAGCTTTTATGGATTCCAAGCCACAGCGGTATCACCGGCAATGAGGCAGCCGACCAAGCTGCACAGTCAGTATACCTGCAACCCACATTCTTATTTATAACAAAATGAAAACATTTCATAAACAGATATGCTTCCACAAAATTTAACATTTCCTTAGAATGTAAATGGAATAAATACATTCATCCATACAAAATCATCAATCCTAAAAAACAGCCAATATTTCTCCCAACATCAACCAATTGCCTACAGAATAAATGCTTCACAAGGCTACGTCTATCACAACTGCACAACCAGTGTTCACTTTCTGTATCTTCTCTTCTTTAACCTATTCAACCTACGAGTAACGATTTGCAAATCCTCTAAAATTGTTGATTTATTAAAATCTCCAACCAACAACAACATTAACAAAGTCTTTGAATTTTTAAGAAAACTTTCTTTGCATAACCAAATTTAATTCTCTAATCCCTAGTCTTAATTTTATACTTATTTTAGAATGTACCTACCTTATAAATAATAAGCCGATAGCCATTGTTGCTAGTGCTCTTAGTTTTTTTTAAGATTTATTGTAATTTTAATTATAATAAATATGGAAATAAATAAATAACTTTAAGTACGAGTCGTACTCAAAAATTCAAGTACGAATAACACTAAAACTTACTCAAAACAATCCTAAATGGGATAACTTTCGAAAATCAATCCCGGAATTTCTTGAAATAAGTATAAAATTCTTAAGTCAAGTGAAAAAAAAGAATAAACTTTTCGTTGTGTTTAACCCTCCGGCGTACACATGTTTTGATTTTCTATACACATTGAAAAAAGGTCTGGCCACCACGAAGGGTTAAAAAGTAAATTTGAACTCTTGCTTCTCATTTAGTTTATATTTTTGGTTTAATATGTACATAAGATTTCTAAAGTAAAAACCATATCGGGCATGATGTTGGTGTTTTATCATTATGTAAGGTGTAATAGGGATAAGTAAAGCAATCATAAAAACTTTTTCTTTCTCATTGATTTTTTCAATCACGTATTCGGGATGAAACTTTATAACACTTGAGCTAAGCGCATTTTGAGATTGATTTAATCTTAATTTTAATCAAATCAATCTCATTTTCGGATTATTTTAAGCACGAATTCGGATTAAAAAGATTTTATAATTCTTGAATCAAGCGCATTTTGAGATTGATTCAATCTTAGTTTGACTTAAGTCAATCTCATTTTCGGATTATTTCAAGTATGAAATCGTGATTGAATATAGATAATTTGAGTATTTTCCGATTGAAAGTCCGTACTTGAATCAATCTTTCTGTACTTGATTCAAGCAAATCCGTACTCAACGTACTATTAATACCGCTTCGGATTGAATTGAGTACGGATGGATTAATTTTTCTTTTGAGTGCAGCACTTTTAATTTAAAGGCATATGAAAAAGGATTTTTTAGCCAACTGTTTCATTACCAAAAAAATAAACAAAATAGCACGATATTTTTACATCTGTTAGATATGCATATTAGAAACCATTAAGCTCTATGCCAATCAATGCATCCCTTTTGCACTATTTTTGAAAACCATCCATCATGAATAGTGCATTAACACTAGAGTATTGTAATCACTTGAGTATTGTGATCACTAGAGTATTAAAATGCAAAATTTTTGCATTATCATTAAAATATCTTATGGTATAATGCACTTCTTTGTTAAGAAAATAATATAGTGTTAGAGTTAATAGAAATGCAATAATGTTGCACTAATATATCTTATGATTAACTTTATGTACAGAGTGGCGCAGAAGGGTTTGAGTTTTTTGTTACTTTTTTAATTATTATTCTTTCTTTGTTTTTTCACCATTTTGCTAAGGAGACTTAGGGAATTAATCATGAATCATTACACGATCGAACAACGTACAAAAATAATTGAATGTTATTTTTCAAACCAACAGTCTATTGTCTTGACACAGCGTGCATATCGTCGTCATTTTAATGTGCGCATTGCACCCACAGCGTCAGCAATAAACCATTTGATTGGAAATTTTCGTCAATATGGATCTGTAAGAATCCTTCCTGGTGCCGGAAGAACACCTACCGTGCACACTGGTCAAAATATTGAAGGTGTACGGCAGAACGTGCAGCATAGTCCATCAACATCAACAAGGAGGCGTTCGACACAACTTGGACTATCAAAATGAGTACGTATGTGCGAAACAGAAAATGGACATCACTTACAGGATATAATTTTCCAAAGCTTATTGCAAAAAATTCCCCAATAATATACTGTATTTAAAAAAAAAAAATAATCTAATAAACGCATAAATAAAAAAGTTATAAGCCATTTAAAACATTCATTCTGCGCAACATTGTACGAATCACCCAAGTCTGATCATAATACATATGTGTACAAGAGCTGTAAAAGATTGGAATCGATTTAAGTTTTATCACATGGTTTGATTCCGTTTTTTCAACAAAAATTCGAATCAAATGAAACTCCTTATTTTAGAAAAAAAGCTGAGTCTTTTATTTTAAATTGCCAACAATGTAAATTTTTGTTTACAAGGTTCTCTAAAATAAGAATCCAAGTATATTATATCGAGGGTTATTTTTCAAAAAGTGCTATCAGAAAAATCACAATTTTACAGGAGAGCGAAAAAACTGATTTTTTCGATAACTCTAGGAGTAATAACTAAACTTTATTTTACAATGTTATTAAAAATGAACGTCTAAATCATACATACTATGTTAATTTTTTTTAATTCCAGATATTCGCGCTTATATGTCTGATGGCACTATTTACAAATTAAAATTTTATCGACTTGAACATTGAAATAAGCAGATAGCACTATTTGAACAAAAGTAAAATGAGCTGTAATGAATACTTTTTGAGACTTTAATTAAGTTACACGATTTTGTATTAAAATAATTAGTTAAATTTAAAGATACGCATAATCATGTTAACTGAACTCGAAATTAAGTTAAAATTTTACACTAATGTTTATTGAAAAGCAATAAATAATTTAACTTTATCCACATTTTTTAAATTATCATAAAAATAATGATATTCTTGCGAAATAGCAGACTCAATGCTTTGGAAATGCATCCGTTTGCTTAGTTGAAAAGAACGTGGGCCAGATTATAAGGGTTTCGCTTCTATTTATATGATCGCTGCACAGTGTGGGAAATTTTGAAAAAAAAATTGAAATAATTCTATATTTTATAAACGGTTGGTCCGATTAGAGTGCAGTTTGAGGTGAAAATTAAAAAGTTGTAGTCGAGCTTAAGTCTTGGATTTGAGGTCTATAGACTTAGCAGGAAAGATGCTATAGGTTCCCAAATTAGGACATCTCAGGTATAACAAAAACTAAAAACATTCCTTAATTCTTAATTTGAGCTGGATGCTAAAAATGATTTTTTAGAGAAATGCGCTTGCCGAGTTCTTCATAATTTTTAATTGGTCCAGTATTTTGGAAATCTAAGACTCAAATTTATCATAATTGGTTTGAAATATGTTTTTGTGAGTTATCAACAAGATTTTGTTTTTCGTGCTTAATTCCTAATTTTTATTTTTGATAAAAACACTGAAATTTATTGCTGATGGGATAAGCTATTAACATACGAATTTCACTGGTTACATAGGCCAAATCACCAGGGAACTTCATCCAAAGATTTTAGAAAATTTAAAGATATTATACAAATAAATTCGCGTAGCAGTTTTATTTGTTTAATATCATGTACAAGTAAATTTTGGCCATGACTTTGACTGAGGTGGTCCATTCGGACGGTCCAATTGTGGGCGAATCGTTCGACTTTGTATGACCCGATATGTGTATAATAATTGTGCAATATGAATACTAAAGCGGCTCATACACTTGCAATAAAATTGTTCAAGTTTACGTATTGTACAATTATACCGCCATTCGATGGTAGCACTATATATTGGCAACAATCAAAAGACTTTTGATTTTTATTGCTCAACGAAAAGAAAGTGAAATGTGTTGGGAACATTGTACAATGCTGTTTATGTTATTCCTATAGTTTTTGTTCACCTTTTTATTGAATGAATGAAACCATTGTGCGACTTATTGTATAATATAGGACAAAATTTAAATAATATGGCGAATATCATATACAATAATATTGCAAGTGTATGGGCCGCTTAAGAGCCGTGCTTGGTAGCCATTATATTTCAAAAAAACACAAATTTTAGGGAATTATTGGCGGTTTTTTAGGAATTATGGGATTCGTTTTGTAAGTTTAATAAAATTTTGAGCAGGTTTGTATCAAGCATTAATACATGTATTTACTTGTAAAATTTCATTAAATAATTTTAGCTAACAAAGATTTTATTAGATATTTTTTTTCAGTGAACACGTTTCTATAAAACAAAAATTTTTGAAAAATTTGAGATAGCACTATTTGAAAAATAACCCTCGATATATTATTTCAAAATTACTTAAAACACAAAATATGCCAATTTTAACGAGATTTAATATTGAAATCTGAAATCAATTTGATATCAGGGGATTGCAGCTTTTTACAGCACTAATCTTTAAAAAATTCTTAACTTCTTATATAAAAATAATAACTAAATTATAACCAAATTCAAAATAACGTTTCATCAAATTCTCGATTTTCTAAACCCCGCCTGTGAGGTGCAACGAATTCTTAAAGTGGAAAATAAACAATATATTTTAATTGGTTTTTTTAATTTTAATAGCTTGTTTGCATGTTGTTAAGATCTTTTTTAAGAGCTTAAATTTGTTTTTTACTGCTTTTTTGGTTGACCTAGTCATAATTGATAAAACTTAAAAAAATTATTGTTTGGTTAAAAAAAATAAGTTTAAAAGAGCAAAATTGCAAAAAATCCTAAAAATTTTTTAAAACTTTAACCTTGGTCCACTGTAACTCAGTCATTTCTTGACCAATTTTTCGTGGTTGTTTTTGTAATTTTATTATCTTTTAATAAAAGAAAAGAAATAAAAAATCCATTGAATATTTTCGCAGCTAATTTTATTAAAGTGACATTCCCTTTTTTAAAACACAAATAACGGTAATTTTGCAATATCTCGAAAACTGTTCTACTTTCATTCTTTTGGTTACGACTTTGTTGAAAGTTTGTGGCAAGTTTGTCATTGCTAGTTCATATTTAATATATGAAGATTCAATAAATAAATAATGAGAAACAAATTCTTCCCAAAAAGCGTTATTGTGATAAATAACTAACATCCAGTTCATCGATTTCGAACGTTAACGTTCGCATAGAAAATTATATGTAAAACAAAAACAATATTCGAAAATTTGTTTTTGTTTTAAATGTAGTTTTCTATGCGAACGTTGACGTTCGACATCGTTAAACAGGCAGTAACTTAATTACTTTTAAAGAGTTCGATGAAAAACATTGTATTTGCATTTTAATCCGCCCCTGATTACATATCAGTACATATCATTAAATTAGCTTAATCTTACAAAAAAAGGTCTTTCCGGACTGTAATTTACAAATTCACTTATGCGTATACGCAACATTTAATTTACCCTAATTTATTACGCATTCGCGTAGTAGTTTAATAAAAAGTCCCTTTAAAATTTAAGAAAAATTTAATTTAAATCAAAACATTTTTATAAATTAACAATATCTTATCAGTTACCTTAACAAAAATGTGTACACATGGGCATGCAAGCTTATAAAATAATAGAGTAACATTAATAAATATGTATACCTTTTAAGTGTTTTTAATCAAACCATATATATTCCACAATTAACTCCATTTATTTTAGTTAACTGCTTCTTAATGTCACAGTACTGCTAAAGTAGGGATTTTAGTTGAAAACACACATACAGAAACTAAAAGCTTATATAACAGCAGAAGCAGTTGTTACTGGAAAAAAATGTTAGCAATTAAAGCAGCACGAAAACAAGAAGCACTTTTTTTGTATGTTAAATAACAATTTCTCATGTGTGTTGTGGTTCACTTCTTTGTATTCAAGTATGTGAAGGTTTTAATTGAAACGATTTTTATAATTTAATATTAACATACATATGTGCCAAACACATTAACTTGTTTAAAATTTCAGTTAAATTTATTTAATTCTTCCTTTAATTAGATTGTTTACATTTAAATACTTTGCTAAAATTTCTCTAGAATTTAGTTGTTTTATTCTTTAATTGGTTTCTATCTTTTTGTATTTTAACTTTTTTATTTATCTAATACGTTGGTTTTATGGACACTTTTACTTTTTAGTACTTTTATTACTTTATCTCAAAACACAAATTGACAAAAAAAAATAAAAACAAACTGTTAAACAAAAAAAAAATAACACACTCTCACTTACTAGCAATAAAAGAGAACTAGAGAGAGAGAGAGATGAAAAAGTACTAAAACTTAGCAGGAGTGTGAAAACCGTAAAACCCGAAATTAAACAATTTACTACACGAATAACGACAGTTACTTGTATATGTAGCCTGTTGTGTAGACGCAGGACTATTCTGCTGGTTAGGTTTTATTCTTCGTGTAAACACTACAACAAAACAATTGCGGGATATTTTTTTTGCTTTTTGGTGGGGATGGTAGTTTGAGTGCATGAAAAGTTTAATAACAATCGGGTAGTCTTTAAAAAGAATGTGTGAGATTTTTGTTGCTTTTTTGGGGGGGCTATTTAACAGAAGTGTAGGAGGGAGGTGTTGGTGGTAACAGACTATGTACATAAAAATAATTTTTGCATAACACTTTTAAGAATTTTCCTTTAATTATTTTTTCTTGATGAAATTTTTTTCATTTTTGTTATACTTTTCTATTTAATTCATGTATACATATAATTAAGTGGGCTGTAATTATTTTAATCAAATTGTATACAATTTTAATACTTTTTACACAATTTGCACTTTTTTATTATACAGATTGTTATTAAATAAATATTAAATAATTTTATTTTAATTTGTTTTTTTCCTTCTTTTCAAAGCCACTATACAAGCGTTCACCGCGACGTCTATTCAGAAACTGTTGTTTAAACAAAATGTACAAATGTACTAAAATTGCCAAAATAAAAAGGACATTTGAAAAGAGAGCTTCAATCAGCGTTGCCAAATGCGCAGATTTATCTGTTTTTAAAGTGCAAAACAGTCTTGAAGATATTTACTTCAAAAAGTAGTTTTTTTAATCAATGCAGTTCTTTTTTTAATAAAACAAAGAAGCATTTAAAATGTATATCATTTGTGGTACAAAATGTTGCGATGGTTTAAAACCATTTCCGAATTTACAAAAAAGAAAGTGATTCTGAGTCGATCGGTATACTTAAAGGCAGGTCTAGGACCAACATTTTAAAGTTTTACAAACATCAGCACAAATGAATAACCCAACAAATCACTATCAATTTGAAATCAAACCTTTTCTGAAATGACAAACGTTTAACAAAGATTTGAAAATCTTTGAAAATCTTAGCATTCTCAACAAAAAGGGGAAATTATTTTCAAACTGAGAAATAAACTGTGAGATTAACATTCGGCACCATAACCAAAAGATGAAGTAGTTTTCTTTCCGTCTTCTAATTCTTGGAAAGACGAAATACTTGGCTCTTTTTTGTCTTGAGGATTGTCATGGCGTAGCACCGCGATCGTACAACTTACTTATATTTTCTTCACTTTCCCGTTTTATTTTTATTTACATTCTTTCACTTTGTAATATTTTTTTAGACACAAATAATTTATATTTTTTTTACAAGAAATCAAAGTTTTTTAAAGGCGAATTAACTTCACGTAATATCCAACTTTTCTTTTATTGTGTAACACATTTAATAAGTGTTTTAAATAAGTTTTAACATTAATTTTCTCTTCAGTGCTGCCAAGTTTTTTTTTGATTTGAGAATAACATTTGAAAACAATTTGACATCAAATTGATAAAACATTGTATGTCAAATGTTTATATTCAAATCATTTTCAATTTGAATTCCAATGTTAAAATCAAACAACTGAGAATGGTTTAAAAAGTGTGTTTGAAGTCAAATGAGTTCGTGTTTGTTGGGAAACATCAGCACCATTTTTACTATTGTGGCGTGGGTGAAAATACACATTAATGATTGTATAATTTTTCAAGGAGCAGTTTTTTCCCCATTTGGAAATTGTCAGTTTTTTTTAATAAATATGGCAACACAATGAAAGAAGAGAGAGCAACAATAAAAAAAAAGTAATACAGAAGCAATAAATAATCATGACATATGGCTCAACATTAGTTGGTAGTCTTGGGTTCATTTAAAATGAATTTTTGCACAGTATGGTTAAGTTTCAAAACATCATAATACTAAGTAGATCGCACGAGTCATTATATTTAAAACTATCTGTAAAAACCCAGCGTTGCCCGGGGTCAAACTATGATGGAATTTTATATATAATTAGGGATATACCGAATACTGATACTGATATATCGGCGATATTTCAATTTTTCCGATACATCGGTATCGGCGATATTTTGCTGTCGATACGGCGACACTTTTTATATTTTTTTGGAGTATTTTTAAATAAGCAACTTCATTTTCTATGCTTATTTTTTGCAAAGCAACTAAGAGAAATAACAAATTAAAAAGCAGAGCATAAAATTTAAACAGTACAATAAAAGTGTGTCATATAATTAATGAATCAACGGATATGGAGACTAGTTCAGAGTCCCAAAGTTTAGCGGCTGATTTAGCATTAGCTATAAATAAAAGATTTGAGTCTTTAGAAAATAACGAAACCTATTGTTTATCTATAATTCTTGAACCTCGATACAATGCTCAAATATTTCAAAGACAACCGACTTCATTCGTATCGAAAACAACGTCTTATTGAGCTACTAAACATGTCTTTGCATTCGGAAATTGGCGTAAGGAGCATTTGTGATAAAATTACAAGGAAGTCCGAGGAGGATGACCCACTTTGCTGTGCTTGCGCTGCTAGATCTTATAATATTTGAAGAGACGCAGAATACGTGCACAATGATATGTTAAATCCAAACTTGAAGAAAATGGCGCAGAAATTCTTAAGCCTCTTGGTCAAAATTTCCCTGCTTTAGCCGTTTTGCTTTGTACTATAGAAGTGGCATTGCCTTATTTTGGATCCCTGAGCATAGGGACCGTTATGGCAACGACAGGCAGACAAGAAATTGGAAATTGGATGGCTGCAGGGATACCAAAGTGAACTAATTTTTACCAAGGGTGTTTACGTTTTCAAATTTGTTCACGTTTTCGATTGTGAAATTTTCAGACAAAGTTAAGCTCGAAATAATAACTTCAAACGAACAATTAAATATCAGATATTAAGATTGGATAAAAAATTTAAATTTTTCATTTATTCACTTTACAAAAATAAAATAAAATAACATGTTTATACTTTTCCACTTCTAAAAACATTTCATAAACCTTTAAAGGACGGGATTTGTTTCCTATTAGTTTTTACACAAAGAAATCGCTTCTTCTTTTGGTATGTGTTTTCTTTTACCACAGGCCTTTTCTTTGGGATTATTCAGTTTGGACGACCTTTTCATTTTCAGCCTATTTTAGGGCTTTATTTAATGCTTTCACTGCTTCCTTGCGTTTTATTACGATTTCTGGCTGTTCTAAAGGGTGGTTAAGTTTTATGGACCGATGTTGATTTTGAATAAAACACAAATTATTTAGAAAATTATTGTCATTTCTTTTTATTATGATAATATTGGAATGGTTGAATTATGTATGGAACAAAATATCGGCCAAATGACGGCACACCTCTGATGGTCCAAATTTTTTATGACGCTGAGGCATAATTAAGGTTCTATGCCGTGAATCTGCAGAATTATCTCATCCTTTAGCCCTTGAATTGTTGCTGGCTTATAGACGTTAACCTTTTCTTTTAAAAAAATTTAAAGAAAGAAGTCCAACGGTGTCAAATCACATGATCTTGGCGGCCAATTGAGATAACACGGCCATTGATTTTATCACGCAAAAGAGTCATTGTTTCATTAACTGTGTGGCAAGTGGCACCGTCCTGTTGTATCCACATATCGTCCACATCCATATCTTCCAATTCGGGCCATAAAAAGTACGTTATCATCTCACGATAGCGAACACCATTCACAGTAACTGCCTGTCCGGCCTCATTTTGGGAAAAATACGGCACGATGATGGCCCCAGCCCATAAACCGCACCAAACATTCACTCTTTGTGTGTGCATTGGTTTTTCGACAATTACTTTAGGATTATCATTCGCCCAAATGCGGGGATTCTGCTTATTGACGAATCCACTGAGGTGAAAATATGCATCATCACTGAAGATGATTTTCTTCGAAAATTGATCATCAACTGTTACCATTTCTTGCCACTATTCTGACCATTTGGAACGGTCAAGAGGCTTTAGTTATTGAGTCAATTGCAACTTGTTTGCAAGTAAATGCAAGTTTTTATGCATAATGTTCATCAACGATGAGCGTGAAGGGTGCAATTGTTGGGCATAACGACGAGTTGAGGTGGACGGCTCTTCAGAAATATTTCTGCAGTACGAGCTCTACGAGCGTGTACTGGTGTTTTCACATCTCCTACAGACCCGGGTAGCTCAAATTTTTGCAAGAATTTTCCGATTGTACACACATTTGGATGATTAAATTGACCGAAAAAATCACGAAGTACACGATATTCATTTTGATTTGAACGCCCATTTTCATAATAAGCCTGAATAACTTTAACGCGTTGCTCGGTTGTTTATCTTCCCACTGTTCAAATTGGGTTAGTCTGAAATTGAGAAATGACAAATGAAATTCAGAGAAAAAACTCGACGTTTAGGTATGGTTCACATTTAACATCGGCCCTTAAAATTAAACCATCCTTTCGAACAAATCGTTGATTTTGCCACTTGATATTTTTTAGCTAATCCAGTTACACTACCACCTTTTTGTAATAGGTCAACAATATCTTTCAGACTTTATTCTTTTGGCTCAGAATTCAAATTTGTACTGTAGCAAATTAATAATATTTTATATTTAATTCTGAACTGACAGGTTGTGTGTTAATATTTCAAATGCCATGGCGCAACTAAATCCCCTGAAGGAAACCTGGGTGCAATTGTCTCCAAGTCACCAGTTTTGTTAACTGTTTTAGTGACATCGTTAACGCAGTGTCTACACTACACTACACATGTCACTATATTTGCCTTTAATACAAACAAATTGTATCAATAACCACAGAGAAGTATAATTCCTTTTAAAGTTAAAGCAAAAAATATTAAAAAAACATTGTTATGAATTCGTATTCGTACCGTTTTCGTACCAAAAGTGTAGACTAGATTAACTTAAATACACTAGTGATTCTCTGGTTCACTACATATCGTCGGTTGATTATTTAATTGTCGTATGTGGATACAAATTACATACGACAATTAAATAATCAACCGACGATATGATCCCAAAAGAACAACCTAGTCAATAGTACCAACGTCAGTAGTCGATTTTCAATGACACGCACATGTTAAATGTCTATAGTAAATAACATTGTCTGGGGTGTAACAAGTCAGTAATACTGTGGTGACTGTGTCAATAGTGAATCAGTACAGATTCAATTGTGATATTTCCTGCAGGGTCATTAAAGGTACGTACATATACAACGCACATACATATTCATTTGCATGTTTTTGTGAAAAAAATCAACGTAAATATAAAAATGAGTTCTATGATTCCCAAAATCAAAAGTAAATTCAAAAAATAAAACAAAAAAAACTCAGAAAACTTTGTTCACGTTTTAGAGCTTTCAGACTTTGTTCACGTTTTAGAGTAGTCAATGTAAAAATTTTTACGTTTTCGAGTCGTTCATGTGTTCGAGTGTTCACGTTTTCGCGAGTTCACTGTATAACGGTCCTTGTCTTTTATATGCATTTTTTATACTGATATTTTTAACAAGAATGAAAATAAATTATTTCGAGTCGTTCATGTGTTCGAGTGTTCACGTTTTCGCGAGTTCATGTGTTCGAGTGTTCACGTTTTCGCGAGTTCACTGTATAACGGTCCTTGTCTTTTATATGCATTTTTTATACTGATATTTTTAACAAGAATGAAAATAAATTACTACGTCGGGTTAATTAAGCATCGTTCACAATGGCAGCAACTTTTCAAAGGAAAATTTTTTTTCGTTTTTGCAAATTTTTCCCAGAACAATATTGCGTATTTATTATTATATAAATTTGCATTCAAAACTACACAAAACTATTATAAACGTCATTTATAATTTCATAAAAATTGTTGCTGAAGTAGAAGTAGACTTTACTTTTTAAAAAAAAATTTAGTTACATTTTTGTTTAAAAAATGACAGGAAAATATATGAAACACTTTGGGAAGAAATAAGATTCATAAGCAAAGACACTAATTCATTATCAGACGCTATTCCGCTGAATAACAGTTTTTGAACATACATAACTAGAAAACATCAAAAATTAATCAACGGAGATAAAGAAAAGTTCAGAGTCCTAAAAATTTGCGACTTAATTAGCATTACCTCGAAGCAGGGCTGTGGAGTGGAAAGCAAAATAATTATAACTTCAACCGCTGAAGTTTTTGAAGTCCAACTCCGTCCTGTAAATTTTTCAATTTAGCCCGTTTTTAAATGTCTTTGCGCGTTTCATACTTGGAATTTCGGAGGAACGCATGGAAATGTTGAAAATGTCAAACATGTGTTCCCACTAGCAAAATTACCAGATTTAAATTAAATTACTCCTGATATAAAATTAACATTTATCCAAATTTTTAATATTTTTATTTAAAATTTGGATTTGGATTAAAAACCATAAATAGTTCAACAAAATAACCACAATACTAATTATTAACATTTATTTAATAAAAAATTACAAAAAAGAAAAAAACACAAAAAATCATTTAAAGGAGATCAATTTTATTCAAACTATTAAGATTTTTATTGTAATAACTTAACAAAAATTAAAAGTAAAAGCAGTTTTTTAAAAATAAGCTTTTATTTAAATGAGCTAAAAAGAGAAAAGGGCCATTATTATATAGGGCCATTATTATAACTTGAAGTTAGCTAAAGTTAAGATTAAATTGACAAATAATAATGTGTTATCTGTCAAAAAGCGTCTTTTAACTGTCGGATAACAGCTAACGCCAAGTTATAATAATGGCCCTTACCATAAAACTTTTACTTTTAACTTATAACGTGATTACACAATTTATATAATATAAAGCTTTTCGTGAGATTTAAGTACTCGCGTTTACTGAGTTTGAAATAGTTAAAATCAATCACATCACATCACATCAAGCTTGTTTATTAAATTTTGTAATGACGTTATAAGTTGATAGTCAAAGTTTTGCCCACATATTCATAAAAAATATTTCAGTTTTATTAAAAGTTAATTAAACAAATTTTCATATAAAATTCGTCTTATAAACCTGTTATAAGTATAGAATATTGTTTATGAATAAGGCCTTTAAAGTGACGGGGAAATTTTTTCTTATTGACGCATTAAAATAAAAGCTTAATTTTTTAAAAAGGGTTTTTACTTTTAATTTATTTTTTTTCGCTTTAGCGCATTTAAATAAAATAAGGTTTTTTAAAAGGGTTTTCTATTTTTAATTTATTAAGAACTCGCATTCGTATACTCAGTAAGTCCGCCATATTAGATTTAGAGTGACGGCACTTTATTTTTCGAGTTATTCTCAGCAAGCCCTAGGGTTCCCAGTTTTATTTTATATCTCATCCCCAATTTACGATAAGTTTAAGTTTTTGCAAGCTTAAAAGAACTAAATTTTTAGGAAATTTTTATTAAAAAAAAAAAGAAGAAACCCGTTACGGTTCTTTCTCTTTTTTTAGCAAAAATAGTTCCTAAAAATTTACAGCCGTATTCATAATGATAATTTGACATGAAGTGTGACGACAAGTTTTGTGGGACAAAACTCGGTCACACCCTGTTGGCCTTCTTAGGGTTTTTTTTTCTTTGAATCAACTACACTTTGCCTCACACTGTGATCACTACCGTTGGTCGTAAAATTTTTGTAACACACTGTACCTAACGGGCAGGAATGTGAATGGTAAAATAACAACCAACAACAAACATACTATCGCGACAAACAAGTAAACAAATAACACTAACAACACACACAGCAAACAAGTAACAATAACAAAGCAAGCAGTTTTAAACATGTAAACAACAAGCAACAAAATATGAATAAGACAAGTAAAGAGACATAACAATAACAACTACGGGCACTGATTGTTGTTAGTGCAAAACATAATACTGATTTTAGTATAAAAGGAGCAACATAAACGTTGAAAGGATGACTTGTTATCGAGCCGAGCTCAAGAACACATCAGGTAAGCGAAGTAGCAATTCTAGTAATACAACCCAGTAGGCAATTTCACCGAGTGGTTTTCTAACACGGAGTGAAATTCTAGTAAATACAACCCAGTAGACAATTTCGCCGAGTGGTTTTCTAACACGGAGTGAAATTCTAGAAATACAACCCAGTAGACAATTTCGCCGAGTGGTTTTCTAACACGGAGTGAAATTCTAGTAATACAACCCAGTAGACAATTTCGCCGAGTGGTTTTCTAACACGGAGTGAAATTCTAGAAATACAACCCAGTAGACAATTTCGCCGAGTGGTTTTCTAACACGGAGTGAAATTCTAGTAATACAACCCAGTAGACAATTTCGCCGAGTGGTTTTCTAACACGGAGTGAAATTCTAGTAATACAACCCAGTAGACAATTTCGCCGAGTGGTTCTCTAACACGGAGTGAAATTCTAGTAATACAACCCAGTAGACAATTTCGCCGAGTGGTTTTCTAACACGGAGTGGAATTCTAGTAAAACAACCCAGTATACAATTTCACCGAGTGGTTTTCTAACACGGAGTGAAATTCTAGTAAAACAACCCAGTAGACAATTTCGCCGAGTGGTTTTCTAACACGGAGTGGAATTCTAGTAAAACAACCCAGTATACAATTTCACCGAGTGGTTTTCTAACACGGAGTGAAATTCTAGTAAAACAACCCAGTAGACAATTCACCGAGTGGTTTTCTAACACGGAGTGAAATTCTAGTAAAACAACCCAGTAGACAATTTCACCGAGTGGTTTTCTAACACGGAGTGAGATTCTAGTAAAACAACCCAGTAGACAATTTCACCGAGTGGTTTTCTAACACGGAGTGAAATTCTAGTAAAACAACCCAGTAGACAATTTCACCGAGTGGTTTTCTAACACGGAGTGAAATTCTAGTAAAACAACCCAGTAGACAATTTCGCCGAGTGGTTTTCTAACACGGAGTGAAATTCTAGTAAAACAACCCAGTAGACAATTTCGCCGAGTGGTTTTCTAACACGGAGTGAAATTCTAGTAAAACAACCCAGTAGACAATTTCACCGAGTGGTTTTCTAACACGGAGTGAAATTCTAGTAAAACAACCCAGTAGACAATTTCACCGCGTGGTTTTCTAACACGGAGTGAAATTCTAGTAAAACAACCCAGTAGACAATTTCACCGAGTGGTTTTCTAACACGGAGTGAAATGCTAGTAAAACAACCCAGTAGACAATTTCACCGAGTGGTTTTCTAACACGGAGTGAAAATCTAGTAAACACAACCCAGTAGACAATTTCACCGCGTGGTTTTCTAACACAGAGTGAAATTCTAGTAAAACAACCCAGTAGACAATTTCACCGAGTGGTTTTCTAACACGGAGTGAAATTCTAGTAAAACAACCCAGTAGACAATTTCACCGAGTGGTTCTCTAACACGGAGTGAAATTCTAGTAAAACAATCCAGTAAACAATTTCACCGAGTGGTTTTCTAACACGGAGTGAAATTCTAGTAAAACAACCCAGTAGACAATTTCACCGAGTGGTTCTCTAACACGGAGTGAAATTCTAGTAAAACAACCTAGTAAACAATTTTACCGAGTGGTTTTCTAACACGGAGTGAAATTCTAGTAAAACAACCCAGAAGACAATTTCACCGAGTGGTTTTCTAACACGGAGTGAAATTCTAGTAAAACAACCCAGTAGACAATTCCACCGAGTGGTTTTCTAACACGGAGTGAAAATCTAGTAAACACAACCCAGTAGACAATTTCACCGCGTGGTTTTTCTAACACAGAGTGATATTCGGTAAACAAGCAAAATACCCAGTAGACAAATTTCCCAGCGTGTTTTCCTAACACCAAACAAAATAACCAGTAGAGCGAGATTAAGTACAACCCGAAGAATCCCGTAGTGACAACCCCATAAGTGTTTTCTTCTCCAAAAGTTCCCCGTAACAAGCGGCACAACAAAGCTTCAAACACTGGAATTTATACCAGCTTAAGCAACCAAGTGTCAACAGCAACGAGGCAAGAGAGGACATACCACGGAAGGAGTGCTAAGGCGATAAAAGCGGAACACAACGCAACTTAATTATTTTCATAACTTGTAAATTATAATCCTAATAATACTAATAAAATTATTGAATTTATTGAAAATAAAATAAAACTCAACACGTGTCATATTTTCTTGTAACGGACCTGGACAAGGCTGAGTATACCCCAAAATAAAGTCGTTACAAGTGGCGCCCGAGCAGGGACTTCAACAGGAAAATAACACAGAAAGTAACAAAGAGGCAAGATGGTAAAGATGAACTGGGTGTACAGTCTGAGAAAAGAAGAGCTGGTAGCCTATGCCGAAGAATTCGGGTTAGACTCGAGTGGCACAGAGGAAGAAATACGACGACGTTTTTCGGAATTTATCAAAGGCAGTGATCACCAACCCGATGAATTGTTACGGCATGAGCAATTGAAGCGGACACACGGGAAAGCAGCATCGCCAGCTAAGCAGGAAACAACTGAAAAAAAATATTTATATGGGGTTGCTTAATAGTTTTTTTTCCGGAAGAAAGGGAGGAGTGTGACGACAAGTTTTGTGGGACAAAACTCGGTCACACCCTGTTGGGCTTCTTAGGGTTTTTTTTTCTTTGAATCAACTACACTTTGCCTCACACTGTGATCACTACCGTTGGTCGTAAAATTTTTGTAACACACTGTACCTAACGGGCAGGAATGTGAATGGTAAAATAACAACCAACAACAAACATACAATCGCGACAAACAAGTAAACAAATAACACTCACAACACACAGCAAACAAGTAACAATAACAAAGCAAGCAGTTTTAAACATGTAAACAACAAGCAACAAAATATGAATAAGACAAGTAAAGAGACATAACAATAACAACTACGGGCACTGATTGTTGTTAGTGCAAAACATAATACTGATTTTAGTATAAAAGGAGCAACATAAACGTTGAAAGGATGACTTGTTATCGAGCCGAGCTCAAGAACACATCAGGTAAGCGAAGTAGCAATTCTAGTAATACAACCCAGTAGGCAATTTCACCGAGTGGTTTTCTAACACGGAGTGAAATTCTAGTAAATACAACCCAGTAGACAATTTCGCCGAGTGGTTTTCTAACACGGAGTGAAATTCTAGAAATACAACCCAGTAGACAATTTCGCCGAGTGGTTTTCTAACACGGAGTGAAATTCTAGTAATACAACCCAGTAGACAATTTCGCCGAGTGGTTTTCTAACACGGAGTGAAATTCTAGAAATACAACCCAGTAGACAATTTCGCCGAGTGGTTTTCTAACACGGAGTGAAATTCTAGTAATACAACCCAGTAGACAATTTCGCCGAGTGGTTTTCTAACACGGAGTGAAATTCTAGTAATACAACCCAGTAGACAATTTCGCCGAGTGGTTCTCTAACACGGAGTGAAATTCTAGTAATACAACCCAGTAGACAATTTCGCCGAGTGGTTTTCTAACACGGAGTGGAATTCTAGTAAAACAACCCAGTATACAATTTCACCGAGTGGTTTTCTAACACGGAGTGAAATTCTAGTAAAACAACCCAGTAGACAATTTCGCCGAGTGGTTTTCTAACACGGAGTGGAATTCTAGTAAAACAACCCAGTATACAATTTCACCGAGTGGTTTTCTAACACGGAGTGAAATTCTAGTAAAACAACCCAGTAGACAATTCACCGAGTGGTTTTCTAACACGGAGTGAAATTCTAGTAAAACAACCCAGTAGACAATTTCACCGAGTGGTTTTCTAACACGGAGTGAGATTCTAGTAAAACAACCCAGTAGACAATTTCACCGAGTGGTTTTCTAACACGGAGTGAAATTCTAGTAAAACAACCCAGTAGACAATTTCACCGAGTGGTTTTCTAACACGGAGTGAAATTCTAGTAAAACAACCCAGTAGACAATTTCGCCGAGTGGTTTTCTAACACGGAGTGAAATTCTAGTAAAACAACCCAGTAGACAATTTCGCCGAGTGGTTTTCTAACACGGAGTGAAATTCTAGTAAAACAACCCAGTAGACAATTTCACCGAGTGGTTTTCTAACACGGAGTGAAATTCTAGTAAAACAACCCAGTAGACAATTTCACCGCGTGGTTTTCTAACACGGAGTGAAATTCTAGTAAAACAACCCAGTAGACAATTTCACCGAGTGGTTTTCTAACACGGAGTGAAATGCTAGTAAAACAACCCAGTAGACAATTTCACCGAGTGGTTTTCTAACACGGAGTGAAAATCTAGTAAACACAACCCAGTAGACAATTTCACCGCGTGGTTTTCTAACACAGAGTGAAATTCTAGTAATACAACCCAGTAGACAATTTCACCGAGTGGTTTTCTAACACGGAGTGAAATTCTAGTAAAACAACCCAGTAGACAATTTCACCGAGTGGTTCTCTAACACGGAGTTAAATTGTAGTAAAACAACCCAGTAAACAATTTCACCGAGTGGTTTTTCTAACACGGAGTGAAATGCTAGTAAAACAATCCAGTAGACAATTTCACCGAGTGGTTCTCTAACACGGAGTGAAATTCTAGTAAAACAACCCAGTAAACAATTTCACCGAGTGGTTTTCTAACACGGAGTGAAATTCTAGTAAAACAACCCAGTAGACAATTTCACCGAGTGGTTCTCTAACACGGAGTGAAATTCTAGTAAAACAACCTAGTAAACAATTTCACCGAGTGGTTTTCTAACACGGAGTGAAATTCTAGTAAAACAACCCAGAAGACAATTTCACCGAGTGGTTTTCTAACACGGAGTGAAATTCTAGTAAAACAACCCAGTAGACAATTCCACCGAGTGGTTTTCTAACACGGAGTGAAAATCTAGTAAACACAACCCAGTAGACAATTTCACCGCGTGGTTTTTCTAACACAGAGTGATATTCGGTAAACAAGCAAAATACCCAGTAGACAAATTTCCCAGCGTGTTTTCCTAACACCAAACAAAATAACCAGTAGAGCGAGATTAAGTACAACCCGAAGAATCCCGTAGTGACAACCCCATAAGTGTTTTCTTCTCCAAAAGTTCCCCGTAACAAGCGGCACAACAAAGCTTCAAACACTGGAATTTATACCAGCTTAAGCAACCAAGTGTCAACAGCAACGAGGCAAGAGAGGACATACCACGGAAGGAGTGCTAAGGCGATAAAAGCGGAACACAACGCAACTTAATTATTTTCATAACTTGTAAATTATAATCCTAATAATACTAATAAAATTATTGAATTTATTGAAAATAAAATAAAACTCAACACGTGTCATATTTTCTTGTAACGGACCTGGACAAGGCTGAGTATACCCCAAAATAAAGTCGTTACAGAAGTTAGCACAAAGTTTATTTATAATACACTTACCAAACTCTGGCTAATGATTTGCTAAACTCTTGTTAACGAGCAGCCAAACGTAAGTCAACTTGTGGAAAACAGCTGTTTAATGTTAAACAATTTGGTTGGTTTTATTTAAATTACTGTTTTATTTTATTTTTATTTTTCTATTTCTTTTTTTTTATTTTATTTTAATTTTAAAAACTTTTTAAAATTGTTATATGTGGAGGGAAAAACCAAAAAAAATCCAAAAAAATTACAAAACCAGCGATGATTAATGCAAACTTGTTGCATTTTTGAGTAATATAATGTGGCTTCATTAAAATTCAGAGTTGATTTATTAAAAGTTAGCAGATGGACAAAAGTTTGTTATGATTAAACTCTGTGATGACAAGCTGATAGGCTTAATCGGCTTTCTAATTAGCAGCTCGTGGCTAACTTTTTGTTATGAATACGGCTGTTAGTATTTTTTAGCTGGCAAAAACTTAAGCATCAATTCCTTAATATTTGAAACTAAATGTTAGTTGTCAAACGAACTGTCATACTGCTCTCACTTTTTGCTTTGGCAAATCATCATGAATAGGTTCATGCTTGAAAAACGCTACCAAATTATTCATCAGTTCGGTTTGTGCTTTGTTGTGATACAGACGAGTATTTTTAACCACAAAGTATACAGAGATGAAAAAAGTGACGTGTGAAAAATGCCTAAATCATTTGCGAGGGCAGCTTTCGAAGAAAGAGAAAGAAAACGTTTTTTGTTAGTGAAGTGACAATGCGTAAAAACAAGCCGCTACTATCTACACAAATTGCATAATCAAAACAAAAAACGCAAAAAGGGCAGCTTTCGAAGAAAAAGACAGAAAAAAACACAACATTTTCTGTCTCGTGACGCCTCTGTATACTCTGTGTTTTTAACCCCGCTTTTAACTATTAATTAATCACATTTTATTTTGACATATATCAGCAGCGAATGGACGCTTAAAATAAATAATATATATATAATTAATTATAAATAATATATTATGTTATTTAAATTATTTAACATAATAGTGAACAATTAAAATGATAAAATTAAATAAAATAAAAAAGTAAAAATAATTAGTATTGTGGTTATTTTGTTGAACTATTTATGGGTTTTAATCCAAATTTATAATATTTTTAATTAGGCTTAAGTTCATGAAATTTAATTTTTATTAAATTATTTGTATGAAGAAAGGAATTTTACAACATGAAAATCAATTAAAATTGTTATTGATAATCTTTCATTCTTGACGTGGCTCGGGCTCGAACCCTGGCCGGCAGGTTACCATGACATGTTTCGATCGCAACCACTCGATCTCCTCAGATGGATTTGCCGTCTTACACTCGCAGCCATCGACGACTGCTGACGTCACTAGTCAAACATCAATCCTTAAACCAAATTGTATTTTAACATTTGGTAGATCGAAATTTGCTTTCCTGAATGATTATCCATCTTAATTGACTTTACATGTTTTTTCCTTTACTTCTGTTTTTTCGTACTTTCGTCAAGAATTTTTCTTGAAGTCCAAGTACATTTTTTTTTTTTTTTTTTTTTTTGTTTTTTTCACTTTGTCTTTCTCTTTTCCGTTGACCTTTTTCAGCACAACTTGAAGGACAAATGTACACATAGAGCTCGTGCCTTAGCTTTAACAATAATTAGTATTGTGGTTATTTTGTTGAACTATTTATGGGTTTTAATCCAAATTTTTAATATTTTTAATTAGGCTTAAGTTCATGAAATTTAATTTTTATTAAATTGTTTTTATGAAGAAAGGAATTTTACAACATGAAAATCAATTAAAATTGTTATTGATAATCTTTCATTCTTGACGTGGCTCGGGCTCGAACCCTGGCCGGCAGGTTACCATGACATGTTTCGATCGCAACCACTCGATCTCCTCAGATGGATTTGCCGTCTTACACTCGCAGCCAAAAAAGTAAAAATATATACACATGTACGTATGAATGTTCATACATGTACATATGTATGTATACATATTCTGAACAAAAACATTTAAGTTAAAATTTCTTATTTTTTTTTTTTGTGTTGTTGTAATACAATAAATAATAAAAACATTAAAAGCAAAGCAAAACGGTGACAAACAAAAACAACTCTTTGCATGAGTACGAACAGTGAAACAACACAAAATGAAAGAAACGTTTACGTTTTAGTTAATGCAAATGAAAATAATGCAGGAATAAATAAAACAAAACAATATTAACTACCTAAAGGCTAAGCCAATTATTCGAACACGTTCCCTCTCACCCTCGGTATTTACACAAACGGTGGATAGTGACTCATTAAAAAAACTACAACTAGATTTGGTGACAAGTGTTGCCAGGCCAGCAAGTATTGCCGTGACGTCAAAAACAAATTTAGTGGGAAATGATACCATGAACATAAACACAAATTTAGTGGGAAATGATACCATGAACATAAACACAAATGCAATGGAAAACCCCCCTGTAAAAATTATCAAAAGCCTCAAGTCCAAGTTGGCATGGACAGGTATATAACAGTCCTTAAACGGGGTCGCAGCCCTACTTCTTCAGCTGTTGCTTCGGCATCAAAAGTGCCATCTTTTGATAAAATAAATTCCCAAAATCGCTTTGCAATTCTGGAGGATGAATCCTCTGAAGCACCAAACGTCATAAAATCGTCCAAGCCTCCCCCGATATATCTTAGGGAGCATAACTCAAATGATCTAATAAAATGTTTAATTTCGTTGATTGGTAAAAATTCTTTTTATGTTGCTGCAATAAAGCGAGGTAGTATAAATGAAACTAAAATTCAAGTAAATCGTGAAAATGACTTTCGCAAAATAATAAGCAAATTTGAGGCACTTAAAAAAAGTTTTTACACATACCAACTCAAGAGCAGTAAAGGTCTCCAGGTGGTGATTAAGGGAATTGATTCATGCGTAGACCCAGAGGAAATTAAAACTTTCTTGGAAGAAAAAGGCTTCAAGATAAAACATGTGGTAAATATTAGAAATAGGGACAAAAATCCACAACCACTTTTTCGAGTGGAATTAGAGCCCGGCGACATTAAGTTAAAAAAAAACGAAACGCATCCCATTTATAGTGTGAAATATATTCTATACAGAAAAATCACAATTGAAGAGCCGCACAAAAAAAATGGACCTGTTCAGTGCTTAAACTGCCAAGAATTTGGCCATACCAAGGCATACTGCTACTTACCCCCTGTCTGCGTTGTATGTGGTGAACTACACGGTACAGTTTCTTGCGATAAGTCTAAAACAGACCCCAACGTAAAAAATGTAGCAACTGTGGCGGTAATCACACTGCGAATTATAGAGGATGCCCTGCACTGAAAGAATTTTCTTCGCAATACCAATGAATTTTGACATTAATTCCATGAAAAATTGCATTAAAAAGGAACCTATGCAGCGCTTCGTTGGATCGATGAAACCTGTTTCATTAAAAGGATTTAATGAAACATTACATTAGATGTATGAATATTATTCATTGGATGAATACTTTAAATAAAGTAAAATTTTTTTTTTTTTTATTTATTTTTAATTATTTTTTTTTTATTTTTTTTAATTTTTTTAATTATTTTTTTTTTTTTATCTTTTCTATTTTTTATTTTACTTTATTTTATTTTTAATTTTTTTCTGTCTCTGGCGGGATTCGATCAGTCAACCTCGGTGCTGTAAGACTACCTCGCTACCAGCTAGTCTACCGGGGCAGTGTAGTTTTTGCATTAAAAAACTATGTTTTTACTCAATTAAGAGCGTAAATATGAGATTAAATTGTCCATAATAACAATAACAACGTTGATTGAAAGTGGATTGAAAGTTTTTGTTTCATAACTATAATGACATTTTTATTGTCACAATGAAAATTTAAATTTATGAAGGCATTTATTGAAATATGTTGCTTTTATAAAAAATTTTTTTGATTTCATAAATTTAATGGCATACATGTAACATTCGATGTATGAAATTATTAAATCTTACATTTTTTAATTAACAATTAAACATTTTTTTTAAGGAAACTAAAATTTTGTATTAATTTATGAATATAGTTATGTTTGTATATTGTTTTTTTATGTTCCCAATTAAATTTTTTTTTTAACTTGGACAAACTTAAGTTTTCATATAGCTAATGAAAATTTTTAACGTAATTACGAAATCCAATGAAGCGATTTTAACGAAAATACTTCATTATAACTATGGAATTCCATTTAGACAATGAACATTTTCATTTACCTAAGGAAAGTTTTTTTATGAAAATGATTCATTAAATATATGAAGCATTTTTCTTTCAGTGTGTATATAATATCGTCAAGCAGAACCTCTTACGCTAACGTCCTAAAATCAAACCATCAGCCTATGCCAGGTGCCTCGACAAATAATGATGAAACTCCGGTTTCTAATTTAAGTCGTTTAGAAAAAACCATGAAACCTTAGTGCAAACAGTAAATAATTTTACGAACACAATGGGTAATATGATGCAGGAAATGCTTAGAATGCAATCGATGTTATTGCAAGCTGTACTTAACAAACCTTGAACTGTTTAAAAATTTGTTTTTGGAACGCAAACGGCATCCGCCAACATAAAAATGAATTAGAATACTTTCTTAAAAATAAACAAATTGATGTCATGATGATATCTGAAACTCATTTGACCTCAAGAAATACGTTTAAAATCAATGGTTATATACTATATGATACCAAGGACCCTCGAGATAGAGCTTGTGGAGGTTCTGCCATTTTAATAAAAACCCGAGTCAAACACTACCTAATGTGTGATCATCGTGAAGATTATCTCCAAGCAACGAACATTTGCGTTGAGGAATTAAATAGAAACCTAGTAATTTCATCGTTATACTCCCCGCCTAGATTTTCAATATCGGAGGACCAATATTATAAATATTTTAAATCATTAGGACCGTGTTTCCTAGCCGCTGGCGATTATAACGCTAAACATACCTTCTGGGGGTCCCGACTTATAACACCAAAGGGTCGTGTTTTATTTAACACAATTTCTAAAATGGCTTTAAATGTGGTAGCGAGCGGACAACCAACATATTGGCCCACTGATCATCAAAAAATTCCAGATGTCATCGATTTCAGCGTGGTTAAAAACATTCCCATAGAAACGATTCATGTTGAAGCTTCCCTAGAATTATTTTCCGACCACACACCTACAATTGTTACTATAATGAACCCCAGTAGAATTGTACCTCCGACTGGTTACTTAGCGACGACAGCTACGCAAATTAATAGGTTAAAATATAAAAAACATCTCAGTACCCAATGCACAGAAAATATTCCGCCCAGTACACCGGATTATGTAGATCGCTCTATTGACAATTTTGACAGTTTTCTGAAACTAGCTGTTCAATATTCCTATATTGCCCCCAAAAAAACAAAAACTATTAAAAAATATATTCCACAGATGTCGAGCATCTTTTGTCTGAAAAAAGGAGGGCTCGAAGAGAGTGGCAATTGCACAGATCCCCTCAACTTAAGAGTGTTCAAAAAGACTAAGAAAGTTACTGCAGACTCAGAAAACGGCTTCTCTGGAAAAATATCTTAAGGAACTTGATGCAACCCCACAATCAGACTACTCATTATGGCGTGCAGCTAGAAATCTCAAAAAGCCAGTTGTCTCTAAACCACCATTAAGAAACTTGAATGGAAGTTGGGCAAGAAATGATGTTGAAAAAGGAAATCTGTTTGTCAATCATTTAAAAAACGTATTCACCCCAAATATATCTCACGATATTGCGGTCGAGTTACCACCTGTTGCAGCTAGAGCAGCTGTTCCCCTAAGATTTGAGTTAAGAGAAATCGAAAAGGCTATTTGTGATTTAAACCCCAAGAAGGCTCCTGGTTTTGATAAGATCAGCAACAAAATGCTTTTGGAGCTACCCAGCATAGCAAAGAAAATTATTCTTTTCATTTTAAATGCTATTTTACGCCTTGAATACTATCCTCAAAAGTGGAAGGTTTCCTTAGTCACCATGATACCTAAACCTGGAAAGGATCACACAAAAGTTGAGTCATATAGGCCTATAAGCTTACTTTCTAATATATCAAAGCTGTTTGCGAAGCTATTTACGTCAAAATTAACCCCAATTTTAAATGAAAATAGATGTATTCCTAACCACCAATTCGGCTTTAGAAGAAAACACAGCACAATTGAGCAAACCCATCGTATAGTTAACGCAATAAGAAAAGCCTTTGAAGAAAGAAAATATTGTTCCGCTCTCTTCATCGATGTTTCTCAAGCTTTTGATAAAGTCTGGCATGAAGGCTTATTACATAAATTGAAATTAAACTTACCAGTAAACACACACAAGCTGCTAGAAAGCTACTTAGTCGGTCGAAAGTTTATTATTAAAGAAGGTGATTATTTAAGCTCTCCTCAGCAAATTGACGCTGGAGTCCCTCAGGGAAGCATCCTGGGCCCACTTTTATACTTAATATATACTTCTGATATGCCAACAAACAACTATACCCAAACTTCAACATTTGCTGATGATACAGCGTTTCTAAGCGTGCACGAAAACAGTCAAGAAGCATCTCGATGCCTACAGGATCATATAATTCAACTCGAACTATGGTTAAAGCAATGGAGGATAAAGGTCAATGAGCAAAAATGCGTACATATAACATTCACCTTACGTCGGGAATCATGCCCCTTTTAAAATCAATAATCAAATAATACCTCAAAATTCGAATGTAAAATACCTCGGTATTCATCTAGATCGCCGTTTAACGTGGAAAAGCCATCCAAATTCATTGGCTTATTGGAAGAAATTCTGTCCTTAGTCTCGACTGCAAACTTCTTCTTTACAACTCTATCTTAAAGCCAATCTGGTGCTATGGTATTCAGTTATGGGGCACTGCCTCGGCCTCTAATATCGAAAAAATTCAAAGGCGTCAAAATAAACTACTTCGAATAATCGCAGCTGCCCCTTGGTATGTTAAAAACTCAAATATTCACAAGGATCTCAATGTTCCATTAGTTAAAACTATGATTACGAAATATGCAGTAAAATACTTAAAAAGGCTCGAATTTCACCCGAACCCACTAGCACGAAATATTTTAAATGATAGCGGCCACACTCGCTTAAGAAGAAGAGACACTGCAGCACTTATCCAATTAGATGAGCGATAAACACCTATATTAGTGAACAGAACCCGTGATGAAGAAAATTTTTGTCTGGCACTGGCAGGACATAAAATAACGTATTAGGTTAAGATTTGATTAATTATTGTTAGTTCATATTTAATATATGAAGATTCAATAAATAAATAATGAAAAAAAAAATTATTCAAAAATTAAGCCGATGTGTTGATTTCGAGAAAATAATCTGTCAATTAGCCTTCACGGTCGTGCGATGTGAGACCACTCCATTATTTCCCGTGGGGCTACTTGAAGTCACTGGTTTATGCTTATAAACCAGCAACATTTGTTTATGTTATTTGTGACATACAGCCAGCAATGCGTCAAGGACAGGAGCGGTTTTATTGCAATGTCTTGATCTGCGATGAAAATTAAGGGCATGTTCGTCAATGCGTCACTGCGCTGCATCAGTGATTTCTAATGTACATATATTTATATTTATCTCAGTGAAGTTGATGTGAACCAAAAAATTGTCAAATACTACACAAAAATGTAATTAAAAAATGTTTGCTTTTCTGATGCGCAGTGATACATTTACGAACATGCCCTACTTTTTTTAAAGGGTATTATGCAACTGCCTCTTTAGTATTTTAATTTTGCAACTGTTAAAGGCTCGAAATATTCTTCCAACGAGAGCATTTAAAAGTTGCAAAATAAAAATATCTTCCCCCAGGTTACATTTTAGTTCGAACAACTTTTTCTAATAACGTTCAGATTCTAAATCTCTCTGATAGTCCTAAGAGTCCATCTGGCGACATTCATTACCAAACTTTTAAAAATATATATTTAACTACTTAGGTCTTTTCTTTAAAAAAAAACCGTTACCTTGGTTGAGAAGACTGCATTTTTTATTAACAATATTCAAAATTAAATAAAAGTCACAACAGAAATCGAATCTAGATTTTATGAAGATAACTAAGCCAAGAATTTCATTCTACACCTTATTTACAATTAAAAGATATAAACCATGCTCTATTTACGACAGCAAAAATTACACCCAATTCGGGTAATTACCCACAAAGTGGCAACACTGATTCACACTTGCAAGTTGCAACATCTAACCCCCCGTTTACACATGCAAGTGCAAGTTCGAAAAACTCAATACGCTCACACTTTTTCACTAACATTCACACAATTTTTAATTTTATTATTTCTATG
The DNA here is from genome assembly GCA_930367215.1 of Pollenia angustigena. NCBI lineage: Eukaryota > Metazoa > Arthropoda > Insecta > Diptera > Polleniidae > Pollenia > Pollenia angustigena. The sequence continues at coordinate 75,361,173 of OV884059.1, forward strand.
AAAATCTATATTACTAATATTTAGGACTTCTTTAAGATTTTTAGTCGTATTTATAATAACTCTTCTCGGGTATTTTGAATAATACTCAATAATTCTCCTTGAAGAAATTGGTTTTTATTCTCCTTTTTTAGATCACTTAAGTCGATTCGTATTAAAAACAAGTAAGAGTGCTATATTCGGCTGTGCCGAATCTTATATACTCTTCACCATTGTGCGAGGAGGATACAGAGCAACTAGACAAAAACTAAATGAAACTGGTAAATATTTTTTAAAATCGTTTTTAGAACATACAAATTAAAAAAAAAATTCTCTTTGAAAAACCAAGATTTGAACCAGAGGACAGTTTCTAAACTCAACCCCCTAGACGACTGAACCATAAACGAACGTTGTTTGAATATCATTAAAATTAAATATGGCCCGAATAAGAGACAACCGGTTTTGAACTTCGCTTTTCAGGTTAGGGTGTAGGATCAATATTGTAGAAATTACAAACGGAATGACAAAGTTATATATACCCTTTTTACCTTCGGTAAAGGGTATAAGAAGAGTAATTTTTGGGAATTCAGTATTTCGGTTATAACTCAGGCATTGGACAGATTTATATACCGACGTGTTTAAGAAGAAATTTGCCATTTACTTGAGTTATAAAGTTTGGACTCGGGGAGATCTATGGTTCCCGAAAGTGGGTATTTAAAAAAAAAATTTAATTTTGGTCATAACTTTTTTGTATCTGAACCGATTTTCCCGAGTATAAAATATGTTCTACTAAAAATTTCCGATATTTTGGTATATGAGTCATATCCATAGGACATATGGCAGCCCACTTCTCCAATCCCGGCCACATTTTGTAGGATGGTGTGTACTGGCAACCTAAATGTGTGTACCTAATTTGGAAACTTTGGCTTTTGCCGTTCCCCAGATATACAGCAAAAAGTATTAAAAATACTACAACCCCAAGGGATTTTTGGGAAAAATTAGAGGTAGTCGTGGTTTTTTTGCTCATATCTCAGCCATTTGTGCACCGATCTTGCTGAATTTCAATAGCAAACAATTCCGGACCATATGTGACATAAATGTATAATAACCTGCCCCCCATCATATATGGAGTCTTCGGAAAATCCATTTCAACGGACAGACGGGCATGGTTAAATCAACTTCGCTCCTTATAAGCAACCAGAATATATATACTTTAAAGGGTCTTAGATCAATATTGTAGAAATTACAAACGGAATGACAAACTTATGTATACCCTTTCTACCTTCGGCGAAGGGGTATGTTTTAAATGGAACCGACTTTAACTGGATGCCACCTCAAATGTAGAATGTGTTTTCATACCACAAAAAATATATGCAAGTGGCAGCGCGCTAAACACCTGCACTGAAAGAATTTTCTTCGCAATACCAATGAATTTTGACATTAATCCCATGAAAAATTGCATTAAAAAGGAACCTATGCAGCGCTTCGATGGATCGATGAAACCTGTTTCATTAAAAGGATTTAATGAAACATTACATTAGATTATGAATATTATTCATTGGATGAATACTTTAAATAAAGTAAAATTTTTTTTTTTTTTTTATTTATTTTATTTTTTTATTTTTTTTAATTATTTTTTTTTATCTTTTCTTTTTTTTATTTTACTTTATTTTTAATTTTTTTTCTGTCTCTGGCGGGATTCGATCCCCCAACCTCGGTGCTGATAGACTAGCTCGCTACCAGCTTGTCTACCGGGGCCAGGGTTACCGTTGGAAATTTTCGAAAAGGGTCACAAAAAGGGTATTTTCCAGAAAAAGGGGTCAAAAAAAGGGTATTTCAATAAAAAAAAGGGTCAAGTTATTTATTAGCAGTATTTCCCATTTTAATGAACATAATAAGATCAAGTTTTTTTATAAGCAAACAAACAAATAATATTTCAGGTAGGAAGAGCTCAAAAAATTTAATTTTTTAATGGAATGCTCTGTCCTATTTTAAACAAATGTTTATTCTTTATCATTATACATAGCTAATTTTTTAATATATTTTATGTAATTTTCCGATTAAGTGATGTCAAAAAATTTCAGTGTTTGTCGATTAAAGCGATTTTTTCCTGTAAGTGTCAGATTTTGTAAAGCTTTTACGATTTTTAATAAATATAAGACTTTGCTATCATACCGCTGTTACCAAATATATGGGAATTTCCGCTAATTTAGCAATTTTTTCTTGTTTTCATTCCTGTTAGGGCACTCTCAACACTGTCGATTCAAAAGAAGCAAAAAGTTCAATACCTTTTGCCATTATTAAGGGCGAATTTTTTTTAATAAAACATGCTACTCTTTAAGAGAGCAAAACACCAAATTTCATTTTTTTAATAAAATGTCAAATTTTTGTTTTGAAAAGAAACCACCGTAAAAAATAACAAATATGTATATGAGTTTTGTTTGCTATTAGGGAAATTGTACTTTACTATCAAAAATCAAGGAGAAGAAAGCATGGAATTGTAAGTTTATACTTTGAATCTCTCCATATCAAGCAAGGCTTATTTCGAAAACATTTGTTTAGCACTTCTGTTCCGCAGTGTTGACAAAAAACAAAATGTGAGAGCTATTTCCATAAAAGGGTCAAAAAGTGTCACAAAATAAGTGAGAATGATACAAAAGTATAATTTAAAAAAAGGGTCATAAAAGGTATCAACACCGTCGAAAAAGGGTCAAATTGATACTTTAGTATCACAACGGTAACGCTGACCGGGGCAGTGTAGTTTTGTATTAAAAAACGATGTGTTTTACTCAATTAAGAGCGTATATATGAGATTAAATTGTCCATAATAACAATAACAACGTTGATTGAAAGTGGATTGAATGTTTTTGTTTCATTACTATAACGACATTTTTATTGTCATAATAAAAATTTAAATTTATGAAGACAATTATTGAAATATGTTGCTTTTCTAAAAAAAATTTTTGATTTCATAAATTTAATGGCATACATGTAACATTAGATGTATGAAATTATAAAATCTTACATTTTTTAATTAACAATTAAACATTTTTTTAAGGAAACTATAATTTTGTATTAATTTATAAATATACAGTAGAATCCCGATAATTCGTAATAGCAAGGGACCGGCCATTTCTTACGAATTATAGGGGTTTTCGATTTAGCGGGGTTTCGATTTAACGGGGTTAAAATAAAATAAATACGAATAATCGGGGTTTTTCAATTTATTTTCTAAAACGATAAAAAAAACATTAAAAACAATTGTTAAAAATAAAATATATAAAAATTATTCATGCAATAAACTGATCAAACTGATCTTAAGAAAATAAACCCCATACACAAGCAAAAACCCACGCAAAAATAAAATAGTGGTAAACAAAAAATCATTCTTTCCATGTTTCTGTTGTTTTTATTACGAATTAAGGCTCAGTTAGGCGAACGTTGCTGTACCGTATCTGTACTGTATCCATCAGCTGTTCGCGTTTTGTTATATGTAAACCAATACAAAAGCTTACCGAAATGCAATTTACCGTAGTTGCAACGTACCAATCTGTATAAAATAGAATTTCATGCCGTTGTTACGTGACATTTGTAAGACAGTGATGAGCGGCTTGTATGTTACAATGAATGCGGGTAATTTTGCTCTTATTTTTTGGTACTTTTTTCAGTATATCTTTGGAATTGCGAAAAACAACTTACAATACAACATATTTCCAAATATAAAAATATACATATGTTAAGATGTTTAAAATAAACAAATGCATATACACATACAATGGAAATGTGAAACATATAAAAGACTTTAAATGGTATCAAAACCTTGTTTGGTGTATGCTCATTTACAATATATGTTTGCTAAAAATTTATATATGCTACAATACAAATTTATTTATTGTACATCTATAATATAAATATTAAATTATTAACATTTTTTACATACACAAAATACTGTTTTAATACCATTTAAATCACGTGGTACCTTTTCTGCACAACGGTCACCATTTGAACATTTTTGATTCCCATCACTGTGTGTTTTGTTTTATGTATACTATTGCTTTTTGTTTATGTATGGGAAAACATATGACACGTTTTTAAACGTTCTATAAGTGCACCAACGTGCTTACAGTACGGTGCGGTACATTACGGGTACAGCAACGTTCGCCTAACTGAGCCTTTATAAGTGGTAGTTAGCAAGCAATTACAATTTATAAGAGGTAAAGAAGATTTTATTTGAAAAAAAAAAAATTACGAATAAGCGAGGGGACCAAAATGTATGGAAGTTTTACGAATTAACGAGATTTTTTCAAGGGATCGACAGTTTATTACGAATTATCGGAAATTACGATTTAACGGGGTACGAATTATCGGGATTTGACTGTAGTTATGTTTGTTTATTGTTTTTTTACGTTCCCAATTAAAATTTTTTTTTAACTTGGACAAACTTAAGTTTTAATATATCCAATGAAAATTTTTAAAGTAATTACGAAATCCAATGAAGCGATTTTAACGAAAATACTTCATTATAACTATGAAATTCCATTTAGACAATGAACGTTTTCATTTACCCAAGGAAAGTTTTTTTAAGAAAATGATTCATTAAATATATGAAGCATTTTTCTTTCAGTGTGGGGCCCAATTATGGCATTCGATATCGAACGAAATGCCCATTTAAATTGTATTGTAATTTTGATCGATATCAAATGCCGTAACATTAAAAATTAAAAAAGATTATTTAAATTATTATCGACCTTTTCCCAATTTTATTATAATGTTTTTTTTAGAAAGCTCTAAGCAGGCTTATTAAGGTATTGTGCTTAATGTAAATAAAAAGATTACACAGGCCAACACTCAATTTGCTTCTTTGAATTTATCAACTGACTCTAGTTAATTTGGGTGCGCTGAATTCAAAACTGTTATCAGTTTGTCTCTACCAGCTCTAGTTTTCATGATATAGCTTTTTTATATCCTCCACTTATGACCTCCAATTATCAATTACCGAAAATTTTTTTTTTCCAAAACTTTTTTTTATCAACATTTTTTATTTACTGTTAAATTCCCAAATTTTTTTAAGTATTTAAAAAGTAAAACTTTTCCATAGCAATTTAAAAAGAAGTTAAACTGTTTCATACAGATTTATTAAAATAAAAAAAATATGGGAATTTTTTTTTTTTTTGGCAAAAACTATAACAGTAAATAAAAAATTTTGATAAAAAAAAAATTTTTGGGTAATTGGTAATTGGAGGTCATAAGTGGAGGGTATAAAAAAGCTATATCATGAAAACTAGAGCTGATAGAGACAAACTGATTACAGTTTTGAATTCAGCGCACCCAAATTAACTAGAATCAGTTGATAAATTCAAAGAAGCAAATTGAGTGTTGGCCTGTGTAATCTTTTTATTTACATTAAGCACAATACCTTAATAAGCCTGCTTAGAGCTTTCTAAAAAAAACATTATAATAAAATTGGGAAAAGGTCGATAATAATTAAAATAATCTTTTTTAATTTTTAATGTTACGGCATTCGATATCGATCAAAATTACAATACAATTTAAATGGGCATTTCGTTCGATATCGAATGCAATAATTGGGCCCCAGGTGTTATTCTATAATTTTTTCCTTCCGACGTGTCGTTGGAGATTCCCAACATCTTCATGGGGATGTTTTTATTAGTTGATACATATGGGCATTTCCCCAGAATGGTCTACCAGGATGAAAAAATAAAATGTTGATTATCATCGTCTTTTATTGTTTATTATTATAAAAAAGGCTTTGATCTTATAAAAGAATGGTTTCATAGCATATCTCAGCTGTTTTACTTGAGGAAATTGGGCTGGAAACTGGAAAATTTATATTTTTCTGTCATTTCTACTTCTAAAGACATTTTTATATACTTATTTTACATGCAAGAAATATTTTGTGTTTACACTCTTTCTTCATAATCTCTCCATTACAATCAATTGTAAAAGGAGTATTAAGTTTTTTGTTAAGGAAATTGGAAGACATTTATGGGAAAATGCGTGGTGATAATATTAAAAAAACATTCGGAAAAATCGTACGTTCGCGATCCGTACGTTCGCGACCGGTAAATAAGCCAATTAAACAAAAACCAATAGAGATTTTGTAAATACTGGATGGAGACCTACATTAATTAATACACTTTAAAAAAAAATTAGCCACTTTTGAATATTCCGTTCTATTGCGCAGATTTTTACATTTCACTACTGTCAGCCAAAGTTGCGTACGTTCGTGACCACACCTTTATAACTCTTATTATGAAAACTTAAACTCGATGAAATCCATCTTTTACACTAAACATAGAGCTACCCAAATGCTATCGAATCGAAAAAAAAATGCTAGGAAAAGTTTTGTTTTCTATGTTATTTGTACATCAAAAGCGTACGAACGTACGTTCGTGACTCCAGGAAATGCCCATATATAATATTTCGTCAATTATTTACATTATAACGGCCATTTCATAAAAAGTTCTTATTTTAAGCTTAAAGTATGTAGTCACTATCAAACGATTTTTGTCTTACAAACCTCTTATAAAAATTTGTATTCATAAACATACATTAACCAGAGTATGAAAACAAACAAAACATTTCGCAAGCGTTTGCAAAATGTACAAAACAAAACAAGATATTTTAATTGTATTGTACATGAGCAAAACCAAAACAAAAACTTTTCAATTGACAAAGAGAGAAAACGAAACATTTGCATTTCACTCATCTGAATTATTTAATTTACCGTTACAATCGTACATTTCAGAATGAAACAGATAGATAAACGTATTTTTTTTCTTCTGCCTTTGAATTAATTTTTATTTTATTTTATTTGTTTTTTTTTTATTACTTTAGTAGTCTAAAAAAGCACCAATAAAAACAAAAAACCTTAAACCTCTCATTTTGTTTCAAATTTAAGCATTTTAAATGCGTTAAGTTATGACTCTATTGCAGCAAAGGCTTGATATGATTTACATGTATTCGCAAAGCTGCTTAAGCCAGCTAATGCAAATTTTGGTTGGGGGTTAATCATAAAGGTAACCTGTCATGGTAACCTGCCGGCCAGGGTTCGAGCCTCGGCCACGTCAAGAATGAAAGATTATCAAAAACAATTTTAATTAATTTTCAAGTTGTAAAATTCCTTTCTTCATAAAAATAACACGGTGAGACAGTCCAAAAAACCTGGGACCGGATATCATTTTTCTTGTAGGGCTTGTCGAGTAAAACAAGATTCCAATAGTGAAATATACCGGACACCTCCAAAATCCGGATTTACGGGTAAAAAACCGGTTTTTGTGCCTTTGCGCACTTATAAGCCTGTAATTTTGTTGATAATGATCCGATTTTCAATTTCTTACTAGATTTGGAAAGAAGAAACTGAGATAGCATTGATTAATTGATTAATAAAATTTTTATAACATGTTTAAAAGTTTATTTTCATGAAAAGTTAAATAACTCAGTCAATCACTTATCTATTTTTAAACCCAAATATGCGTTGTAATCGTTAATAAACGTACTTTTTGAATAAACTCAATAGTATTATAGTTTCTTAAGAAAAAATTGTATAAAAACGTCACTAAATTTGAAATTTTTTTGAAAAATCTACAAAATTTGTGTTTGCTCGACAATACCATCCAAATTTCTCCAGTTTTCTTAAATAAATTATACATTGTTCGAAAGATCTCAGTTTCTTCTTTCCAATTCTCTAGAAATTGAAAATCGGATCATTATCAACAAAATTACAGGCTTATAAGTGCGCAAAGGCACAAAAACCGGTTTTTTACCCGTAAATCCGGATTTTGGAGGTGTCCGGTATATTTCACTATTGGAATCTTGTTTTAGTCGACAAGCCCTACAAGAAAAATAATATCCGGTCCCAGGTTTTTCTGTTTCATTCAATTTTGTAACACTGTGTAATTTAATGAAAATTAAATTTCATGAACTTAAGCCTAATTAAAAATATTAAAAATTTGGATTAAAAACCATAAATAGTTCAACAAAATAACCACAATACTAAATGTTTGAAGGAAAAAACTGCTCATTAACAAATTTAAGAAAAAATTATAAAACCACTTGTTTCATTATGCCGTGGAGTAATTTTGCGATTAAATAAAATAAAGAATAATATGAAGAAATATATCACTCTAGTAGCTAGAGTTTATTACATTCTCTATTTTAATAAGTTAATCAATTACCAAACAATTGTCAAACTTGCTGCGTACGCTTATATTAATGTACATTTTGCGCTCCAGACCAAAAAGAATACAAAACAAAATGGCACAATTATTCTCATTGTTTAGGTTTTGTTTGTGTTTTACTCACTGCAAATAACAAAACAAAACGAAATCAAATCAAACGTTTCGTTTTGCTTGTTTTCGTACTCTGACATTAAAGCTTTTTAACTATTAACTGCTTGTAGCGATTGTGTGCTGAAGTACGACACCTTTCTTTACGTTTTGTTTGTGCCGGTTCACACACGTCAAGTTTGACTCCTCAAGTCTTGAGTTTTTAGGAGAGAGGGGAAAAGAAATGGCATTCTCCTTCCCCTTCTCTCCTTAAAGTTCAACACTTGACGAGTCAATCTTGACGTGTGTGAACCGGTACTTTAAATTTTATTGCTAGTGATGCATAAGATTTCTATTCTATAATTTAAAATTTTTTTTTATAATTTATGATCTTAAAAATTATTTTTATAAATAAAAATACATATTCTTTTAGGCTCTATTACGGTAATTCCTTAATTTTTGTGTTATGGTTTACAACTTTGCTATATTGCGGTGAACAAAAACATAACAAAAATTACAACTGATCACAACCAGTTGTCTTAATTACAACTCAACTGAGTTGAGTTGTGAACCCACATAGGGGCTTAAGTTTCTGAGCAAAACTTTGGCGAAAAGCATTATAAAACTATTTGTTTGAACTCTTTTTAAATATACGATAAGAAAGTATTTAAATAAAAAGTAATTATGATTTGTTTATTTTATTTTTTTTTTTAATATATTTGAACTAAAATTCGTTGTTAAAAACATAAAAAAAACTACATAATTGCAACAATTTTTAAGATAATTAAAAAAAAATTCAGTTTGTATTTAAAACATAAAAAAAAACTAATTGCAATAATTTTTAAAACTAATTAAAAAGAATATCAATCTGTATTTTTTCTATTATTTTAAAACATATTTCACAAAAATAATATCATAAAATGAAAACAGTTAGAAAATGTCATTTTATTTTTGGTTTAAAGAAGGGTAAATCCAACAATAAATTTTCTTTTTTTATGAATGGTTTATTAAAGTTTAAATAGGCTATTTTTCGTTTATGAATACAAATTTAACGATTTTTGCTTAAAAGCGGATAATTAATAAATAAATAAGTTTTTATGAATATGGCTGTAAGTATTTAACAAATTTAGTTTCAGCAAAGTTTGATAATTTTCTTACTGTGATATAGTTTGAAAAGAATTTATTTAATTATTTTACATTTATTTTGTTAAATAAAATTTATTGTGCGTTTTCACAACACAAGTGATTGAACGTGTAGTAAAATTTATATGAAAAGCACTCAGTTTTTTTAGTGTTTTTCATATTAATTTTACTACACGTTCAATCACTTGTGTTGTGAAATCGCACTTGTGTTGTGAAATCAGCACATATGAGGAGGTCCATAACAAAACGCAATAATTACATTTTTCTAGTTTTTGATTGAATCCTATTCTACACACATTGAAATCTATATTACCTTTATTATAAAGCATTACAAAACTCAATAACTACACTGCAATTAAATATCAAATATAATGGTTTAGAGCAAAATGCAATAATAACACATCTTTGCAATATATCGCTACAAGAAATTTAAAAAAGTCAACTTTATAAAAAAAATTATGTTTTGGTGTAACTTTTAGATAATTGTAAAACGAAAGGAAAAATTCCTTTTAGTTAATACCTTTTGCAATCAAATCAATGAAAAAGTCCATTTTAAATTTTGGGTTAGTTAGGTCCTTTTGCGTTCTAGGTAACGATATATTTTTTTATTAAATTTGATAAAGAACACTTTAAACCAGGGACCGAAAATAACAGTTATATTGGAATTTTAAAACAAAAAAAGCATAAAGAATTAAATGTGGAAAAACTGATTCAAGTATACCATATTGTTCCTCATGCACTTGTCAGTGATAAAATATATTGATTTTTATATTTTCGATCAAACTTAACAGTTATTTTTTGATTTTTATTTTTTTGAGCAAAAATAACTGTTATTTTTTGATTTTTATTTTTTCGATCAAAAATTACAGTTATTTTTTGATTTTTATTTTTTTGAACAAAAATAACAGTTAAATATTGATTTTTATTTTTTCGAGCAAAAATAAAAATTATTCTCTAAATAAATGTACGTGATTTAATAATTTAGTTGACTTTAAATTTTTATTTTAGTGTGTAACTATCATTGGAATTCCTTATGCACATTAAAATAATTATTAAAGTCATCTAAATTATTAAAACACGTAAATTTATTTAGAGAATAACTTTTATTTTTGTTCGAAAAAATAAAAATCAATATTTAATTGTTATTTTTGTTCAAAAAAAATAAAAATCAAAAAATAACTGTTATTTTTGATCGAAAAAATAAAAATCAAAAAATATATGTTATTTTTGATCGAAAAAATAAAAATCAAAAAATAACTGTTATTTTTGTTCAAAAAATAAAAATCAAAAAACAACTGTTTTCATCTGACTTTTATGAAAAAAGGCATAACTGTTACGGTCCCTGCTTTAAATTAAAAACAAAATTTTTTGGTTAAAAATGTTATCTTTCACCAACCCCTTACTACATACAGTGCAAAGCAAAATGGAATAAATACTATAATTCGGACCAAAACGCAATAATTCCAAATTTGTTATCTAAATAACTTTATAACAAACTGTCAGAAATAATAAATTATTTGTGATGAATATTATTTTTTGTAGACACCCTGTAGTAAATAAAATAGTCAGTTGCAAAAAACACTAACTATAAATTAACTTTTTTTTAAATGACTACAAATTGGTTTAAATCTCATGCAGATATCAACCATAAAGGCACACGTAAAACACAAATAAAATCAAAATAAGTAAAACAAGCATGCCATGAAGTCAAATGAAAAAAATATATACAAACTTTTTAAAATAATTAAAAAATGAATCAATACAAATCTGTTTATGTACTAGCAATTATGTGGCGTATTTATTTCACGACTATTATACATCATCATTAAGGGCAGTTTAATGCAAAATTTTCATAAATAATTATTTCTATAACAAAATATATAAATATAAACATATGTACATATGTATGCATGTTCATATGTACATATATTTTTTTGACAAAAATTATTTGAAATTTAAATAATTTATTATAAACTGACAATACTTTTAATTAATTACAAATAGGTTGAAAAACAAGTAGTTAGTAGTCAGTTAAAAAGTCATGCAAAGATGGCCAATTGACTACTGCCTATGACATGCCTATGTTAAAATAATGAGTCGTCGACAAGGAAAAAAGTCACTTAATCAACTAGATGTGGTTATAAAAAAACCAGTTTGAAGTTAGTTATAAATGTGTTTGACTTCCTACAGGGCAATAATAACTCAATAATTGTTTTTTAAAATAAATGATGTGCTACTTAAATTACATTTTGTCGTTTATCCAAACAAATGTTATGGTGTAATTATTGCGTTTTGTTATGGACCTCCTCATATGTTTTATGTTGTGTTTATAAAACTAAATTTGTTAAATACAAATTTTTATAGAAAATTGGTTTCATAAACCTTTTAAAACCCTGTTTTATTTTGTATGATTAAAGCCGTTAAAATGTAAATTATAATGACGATAAGATTGTATTGTAACTTAAATATGTTTACGGACAATTTCACCAAGTTCAAATAAAACTAACTACATATTATTTTAACTTTCAGTTAACAATGGCCCATAAGCAGTCATAAGCAAAGTATACTTTAAGAGTTCTTAAGTAAACTTTTATTAAATAATATGCTTTTGTCTACTATAGACAAGCAAAAGCATACTTTACACGTGAAGCCCGGGTTTAATTTTAAAACTAGCAGAAGTTGTTTTTAACTTATTAAACAACACTTAACATCTGCTGTTTATGTGAAGAAATAAAAGTGTCATTATATTTATATATTTAGCACAAAAATAAATATGAAATTAATATATTAATAATAAGGGTATTCATAGAGATGGGATTTTACCCATGCCTCGGGTAAATACCGGGTAAATAAAAGATAAATACCTTTTCTGGGAATTTATTTGGGTATTTATAAAAAACATTTGAAATGCAATATATGGCAAGCTCTGTCTGTCATTTAACTGAAACGACATTTGAAATGAATAATTTATTTTTATGTTGTTAAATATCAAAAGGTTAAAACCGAATTAATGTGGATTAAATTTAATAAAAATTGTGGAGAAGGTATGTATTTTTTTAGTGAAGCTATTAATGATGTAATGTGGAGTCATGGGAAGACCTAAAAATAAAAAAATATGGACGCATTTTGCAAAAAGTGGAACCAACACAAACACTTCTGTTTGCAGATATTGTGACACGGTTTATAAACACGGAAATGTTAATAAAATGGCAAAACATTTAATGAAATGTCTTAAATGTCCAGTTGTGGTGAAACGAGACATTGATCAAACGAATTCAGGTGAGGTGACAACAATTAAAATGGAAAATGGAAATGGAAAAAATGGAAAATTCGACTCAGTCCAGTAATACTTTAAGCTCATCAAATTCTCTCCAAGCATCAAACTCATGTCAAATAACTAACGAACGCTCATTCATCTTTAAGTTATAACTTTCTTTGCTCTTCACTAAAATTGTTGAAGTTTTTTATGAAAACAAAAAAAAAAAAAAAATACTAAAAAAGGATTCCAAAGTGGCAACAGCAACGATATTTTAAATTATATAATTCTATGATTAAAACAACATGTCACATTAAATCCCAAACAAACTAACACTGCTTCCCTCTCTACGAAAGGAAAGGGATATGGACCAAATATATGGCCGCTGAAAAATTTGAAACAATAATTTTAAAAAAATATAGCACATAACTGGAATCTCGCCAATAAAGACATACGACAAAAGGATACTTCCCCAAAGATTGTACCGTCTGAGGATGAAATCGATATTAGTAATTCATTTGAGGAAACACCTTCCACTTCCACTGGTATCACCCATTCTTCACCTCATTGTTCGTATAATAATTTCCGGAGTGAAAGTGACGATGAAAGCGACAGTGACAGTGATTTCGATTTAATAATGTAATATTCCAAAAATAAATATGTATATATGTAAAATACAGTTATGGAATTAAGTTCTTATTTTCCAACTGCTCTGTAATCATTTCAATTTTTATTAATAAAATTTAATATAAATTCATTAAATTTGGTTGCAAAATAGTTTATACCCACCTTTTTTGTAAATACCCGGGTATTTACCCATTTTTACCCAATTTATCTATTTTACCGGGTATTTACCATTTGGGTATTTACCCTTTGCCCATCTCTAGGTATTCATTTCAAAATTTTTTTGGTTGGAAAAATGGAAAAAAGGAAAATTACACCTTATTGACGTGAACGGTATTTTTTTAGTTAAAGGTACAAAACTGTCAAAAACAAAAATATGTCATATAATTCTTGGAAGTAATTGATATTTTTCATGATACCAAATAAAAGAGTTAAAATTGAATTAATTGATTATTTAATTATCACGTCATTTTTAAGTTATTTTTTATATTTTTTTGTATAGAATTCAGTTTTAATTTAGTTTTGAAAAACGACGTTTTAAAAAAGTAAAATTTGATTTAATAAAAATGGAATTTAAAGAATCATAGTTGATTATCTTAAAAAGAGATGTAAATTTTAGTACTTTTTGTGAAAAATAACAAAATTTTTATTATGGCGGCAACCACACTCAATTGGACGTTTGTGAATTGCCAACTCCTTAAAATTTTAAAATTGTAATTTTCCAATCTGATTTTTTTACACTTGGTTAAAGCTTGTTTAAATTGCAACTTTCGGTGGAAAAGTTTTTCCTTGTGTTTGTTATAACAAAAATTACATTTTTCCACTTTTCCATTTTTCCAACGAATAAAAAAACTGAAATGAATACCCTTAATAAAAAAAACAACAAGAAACAAAAGGATTGACTCTTTTCTTTTATGTTTATACCAAAAATTATTGATTTTTTTATATTTGATGGCTGCTGCCATTTCGTTTGTCTTTGTTACAGATTATATGCAAATATCTTCTACATTTGATGAGGCACCCACTCAAAGTTGGTTCAATTTAAAACCAACTTTTATTTTGATTATAGTGGATTACAAGTTAAAAAGTTTTTCAATTTAAAGTTGTTTTTAAAAAGAACTGACGTTATTGTTTAATTTTGATTATGGGTCAATATGTTTTTGACAAATATAACTGATAGTTAATTATAACTGAACTTGGTGAAATTGGCCGTTAGAATAGCATAAATGTCTTAAAATCCTTTTATATACTTTTTATTTTTCTTTTTGGTTTTAAGTTTTTCAACCATCGTTGTTGTCTTCCCATTATTTATTTGTATTACGACCTCAGATGTATTTAGTTTATTCGGAGTGTTTATATCATTATCCATGAGTTGAGTCGAAGTTACAGCATTTTTAAAATCAAGTGTTGTATTTTGTGTTTGAGTTATATTGATGGAACTATTTAAATTTTGAAATGTATCATCTTCTGTGTATCTGGATACCTCTTGGAGAGGTATTGATAACATAGGTGGTTTTTGAAAGAAACTTGTTTTAAGCCAATCTTCAACTTTAACTTCTGGATCGGGTTTAAAATGAGCTAAATTGCCCAAACGTATATTTTTCTCTTCTTCAATATCAATATCCCAAATAGATAATATATCAGAAGCCAAGGCATCTTTGTAGGAGTGTAGGGTAGATAATGATTTCTGCCAACGGCCTAAATTTAGTCGTTTAGGACGTGATTTGTTTGGAGGAGTAGTGACATTGCTAGCTGGATTTTCATTTTCATTGTATTCGTTTTCCATGGCGTCTAAATCAAATTTTTTTACTGAAGATAAACTTTCACAAAGGAAAACTTTGCGCAAACCTAAATGAAAATAAACATATTGATTTTTTTAGAAAAGAAAAAAATTACGTACGTCAGATTGATATACATATATACACACATAGATATGTACGTTTCTTCATTATAAAAACAACAAAATAATATTTTGCATTTGCTCTTTCGCAAAGCCATTCGAAGAGCGCTTCCTTTCTCTAAATTAAAATAAAACAAAGTGTGTGTGAGATATCATCGACATTTTTTATACGTTTGAAAGACCTATTGATGCCGTTAGACTTTTACTTGTGGGATTTTCTTAAGTCGCTAGTGTATGCGAATAAGCCACAAATCACAGCGGCCCTCAGAGTCAACATAACCCATGCCATCGGTTAAATTCAGCCTGATTTATGCACCAGAATCATTGAAAATTAGAAATTTCGGATGTGCACCACTCAGAGAAGCCGTAGTGAACATTTGAACGATGTTATATTCCACACATATTGGCATCAATCGGTTTTTAAAACGAATAGAAAATTTCGGTGATATCTCACACACACTTTGTTTTGTTTAAATTAAAAGATAGGAAGCGCTCAATAAGAGACCCTTTAAAAAGCACTATATCTTACCTTTCATATTTTTAATTTTTGTGTAATTTAGAGTGAGCTGAGTTTTTTTACATATTGTTTTTTCAAAATCTTCCATGATTTCATCGCTATGTCTATTACAACGTTCTTCACTATCTTTTTTCTCACGTTTACTCAGAGTGTGGGCAAACACGTCACCATTAGAATTTGACGTCAATAATTGTCCAATTTTACATTCTAAGTTATTTAAAGATGAACTCAAAAATGTCATACCAGTTGTACAACATTTAAGACGAGATTGCAAATTGGCTTCTGGTCTCAAACATTTTCCCGAATTTCTAGCATGCTCATAGGCTTCCAATAAGGTCGGCGGCTGATACGGCAAACATATTGAACTGTAAATATGTTTAGGTTCACGTCCTGATGTATTTAATCGGATATTTTTCTCGTTACGTTCTCTTGATAACTGACATATATTCAAGTCACCAGCTATTGGCGAGGACAAAGCTATGTACTCTGTTTGGCGCAAGCGAAATGTGTCCATCATAAGAGGAGGGTAGCGTAATTGATGAGACCAACGACAAATAGCTCCCTCGGAGTCACTGAACGAGTATTTTTTAAGATTTCTAATGTCCAAACAATGAAGTTTATGATTAGTTGCTACATAAAATAAGTTATTAAATTCACTTGGCAATACAGCAGAAATATGATCACATAGAATGTTATCGTCAACGGCTGAAGTTACTTCACTCAACCATTGTTCTGGTGATGTTCGTACATCGATCATAAAAAATTGTTTTTCATTGGCATACATAAAGGTATTTTCCCGCCATGGTTTTACCGTGTTCCACGAAATACGAGGAGTTTTAGGAGAAATTTCAAAAAGTTTTATCAATGCGGGTGCACCTGTCTCCAAGTCATATAAGCGTATATGCTGTTTCATAGTTGTTATAATTAAATTATTATAATCACGTTTCGATTGGGCAACACTTATAAATGGTGTTGACTTTGTACGAAATTGTGTCACACTTTTAATTTGTTGATTATTATTAATATTATTAACAGAAACCAGGTTTCGTTGGCGTACTATAAAACAATTCTGTCGACTACAGTCGGGTGATGTTATAAGTGGACAAACTTCAAATATTTCACAATCTTCGGAGTTTTTATAAGAGGCAATAGTTTTTAGGGAACTGGTGTTACTATCTTCTTGTTCGTGAAAGAATTCACTTAACACTAGAAAAAAAAAAAAGAACTATCCATAAACAATGGGGCTTTTAATTTTGCAAATATGTATGTTTTAAAAGTAAAATTAAAATAATTTTCTAATAAATATTTAAAAAGGCTCCCAGTAGCCCGTTTCTGTATTTCTCACATCGTAAAACTTTTCGCATGAAACGTGTGAATTGCAACAAAAATAGTGTGAAATGAAACAAAAATGGTTTTTCTCACACAAGTGTTTCTGTATCTTTTTTTTGCGAGAATTATCTGTCATTTAAATAATTTTCCAGCAATTATTGGAAGGATGCGAGAAAAAGTGTTTCTATAACAATATTTTGCGAAAAGTATCTTTCAAGAACTGTCAAAATAAGTCACATTTGAAATTGGTGGCGAGAAAAACAAAATGTAGATATTTTGAATTTAAAATATGTTTATATACTATTTTTTTTAAATAAATAAAAAAATAGAAGGAATATAAATGATGAATGCATAATTTATATGATGAAAATAAACAAAAAACAATTGTTATATTTTGTTAACCTGAATTTTTTTTAGCATTTTCTTGTTTTGGTTTTAATCAGTGCTGCCAGATAAATTTGTGTCAAAATCGTCAATTTCCTGAGAAAAAAATAAAAAAGATCGTCTCTTTTGTTTTAAATATCGTGCAATTTAAAATCAATTTTAAACAAATTTGTTTCGACTTTTATTAAAAAATAATCAAACAATATATCGTGTAGACACCAAATTTTTTAAACAAACGTATGCTTACCAACATATGACAGGCATTTGTTAACGAAGTCAGCAAACGTTTGTTCACAATTATAGCATATCGTCTAGACACAATATTTTTACTTTTCAACAAATTTTCTACGTATGTTGACAAATATGTTATTTGTTGAAAGTCGTATGCTTTGCTTTCTACAGACATTCATATTATTTTTTTTTAAATTTTCAACGCCACAAAATACAAGTGTTTGAAATTTAAAAATTCAAGATGAATTTCTGTAGAAAGTAACAACAAAATTATAAAATATTTTTGATTTTGTTTTTGCTTTCGTCACTTTTTTAGAAAAAATCATCAAAACGTCACTTTGTTAATATCGGAACAAAAAATTGTCAAGATGACGATAACTCGTCAAATCTGGCAGCCCTGTTTTTATTATATTTATTTCTTTTGTTGACGTTTCGCTTTTATTTGACACTTAATTACTGGAAATATTCCAGTGTTAAAAGAATTTGTTGTGTCTGTTTTCGCATTCAAATACAGAAACACTTTTATCTCATAAATCGAGAAACGATGGAATTTTTTGTTTCACACTTCATGTAAGAAATTTTACGATGCGAGAAATACAGAAACGAACTACAGGTTACACAACTTGTCCATCGGGTGCTTTTTTAACTGCATGAGAACTTTCGATATCGATAACTATGGTTTGACAGCTGAGAATGTTAAACTGTGTTGTAATTTCTGTTCAGTAAGGTTTGGCAAGTCATAATGAACGCTTCCAAATTGTGTAAATTTTCTTTGAAAAAAATAAATCTGTTCATAAAGCACTTCGTCTATTTTACGAAGCTCATTTCTGGTGAAATGGCTACTTCAATAAGCAAAATTGCCGTATTTGGAGCGAAGACAATCCTCAAGCTGTTAACGAATCACCTTTACATTTTTTAAAATTTACTGTTTTGTGCGGTTTGCACGCTCTTTCGAAATGAGCAAGAAGCTGCCGTTACGGTGAATGGCGAGCCATGCTGACTGAATTTTTGATGCCAAAAATTAGCCCGCTAAAGATCAACAACATTATTTTCCAACAAGACGGCGCACATAGGGGCCAAAGTCGGTCATTTCACGTATTAATTAAAAAAAATCAAATACCTTGAAAACTATCTTCAAATGTGCAAGCTTCTACATCATTAGGAAAAAAACAAATGTCAAATATGTACAAGTCATTTTGAAAAAGAAATATTTCTAATCAAAGTATATTTATTACAAGTACATGCAAGTGATCAGCTGTTCAATTGTTTTATTTTCGATATTGACACAATTTGCTTACATTTTAGTGCGCCATGATTTTTTTTTTTTTTTTTCTTTTCTTTATGTTTGGCTGTTTGACAGTATCAAATGTTTTTACACAAACAAAATGAATGTTGTTTTTTTTATTGTTGATTTGTTGTAGACTTGCATGTACTTGGCATAAATCAGTGGTGTCAATAATGATTGTGTTGATGAGATTACTCTTAGCTCTTACATTCCCAGCGGGAGAAATGTGCGGTTGCGAGGCCTAATTAATGATATTTTCTAAAGAAAATAAAAATAAAACAAAACAGAAACAATGATAATAAACAAAATTTTGACATCCAACAATGATAAAGCTAAAAAAAAGTTTTCAGCAGGGCTTTTAAGACCACCTGTAATAAATTCGCCTTGCACAAAATATAGTAGCTCACAGGTTATTTCATGCAGCAAAAAAATATATTTAATTTTAAAATATTTCTCCATTTTTTTACCTGAACATTTGGTTAGATTAAAACAAAAGAAACAATTTTTGCAAAAAGTCTACTTATTAATTCACTTAAATGCTGCTTAAAGAAATTTTTGAAAAGATGAACCAGGCTCCAGCTTATTTTAAGCAGCCTCTTTATATTTTTTGTATATTTATTTATATAAATATTTTATATCTGTTTAGAGGCCTCAAAACAGGCCTTGCGATAGTTGCGATATTTCCCGCTGAATGAGAGTGTTTTTCAGTAAACAATTATATTTTACGCTCTCAAAATAAAAGAGCGTAAGCGTACATGTGAGTTTTGTTTCCACAATCAGGGTTGTCAGATTTTTTTGAGCTCTATCGCCAAGCCGGATGTCAGAAATCGCCAAACGTCAATTTGGTTCAGTTTTTGTAATTTTTTTTTTTTTTTTTTACTTAAATTTTGCATACAAAAAATGTTAGTATAATATGTGAGTCAAAAATCGCCAAAAACTGAGAAAAAAATACAAAAAATTCGCCGAAAATAAATTTTGTTTTGTTTCTGTAATTTTTTTTTTAAATAACATAAAATGGAGATCGTATAGTATTCAGTTAAAAAAGCTTAAATTAAGTACACAAGTCTATAAGATCGTACGCTTCAGCCTCACTAATTTCATTACTAGAGTTTTGACCTGCATACATACTACATATTAGAATTTAATAGTGACTGAATATAAAATTCACTTAAACTGATAACAAAACAAAAATCATGTGGAAAAAAGTTGCAAGTTTTTTTTTATATTAGTCTGAGTTCATACGGCTCATGTCTTATTGACAAGATTCTTCCCTTTTCTTCTTTGAACATGAATTGGTGTTCAAATGATTCAAATGATTTTGTTTTATTTGATATTGAAAACAAAAACAAAAGTAAGCAACGAATTAGAAAGCAAAACGTAAAGACAGTGCATGCACCTGTGTACTCGTTTCTTTTCCCCTCGTCCCTCTCGCCCATAAAGTAGCAATCATGTCAATAAGACATAAGCCGTATGAACACAGACTTATGCCCGTAATTTCTACAAATAGATAACTAGTCATGTTCGTACCTAACAGTTATCTTTACTTATCTGGTACCACTATTTTGGTCTTTGCAACGTTAATTTTGCCTACGTGTATTAACTATCGAAACTTGATGGTTTAAAATACATAAATAATAATAATTTAAAATAATACACTTTAGCCCGTAGGCAAGAAATACGTTTTAAAATTATGAAAACCATAGATATCTATACACAGCTAGATATCTATTTGTAGAAATTACGGGCATTAGTAATGATAACAAAAAATAACAAACTGTTAATCAAAATCGCCGAAATAATATAAATGGTAAAAATAGCCAAGTTATTCGCCAGTTAAATCAGAAATCGCCACAAAAGTCGCCAGTCGCCAAATGGAAAATCCCATCGCCAAACAAGTTTCAAAATCGCCACGTTTGGCGAGAAATCGCCATATCTGACAGCTCTGTCCACAATTGTGTATGACGTTGACATCCCTGGTATAAATATACTTTGTTTCTTATCATGCAACCATCAAGAACAGGGCCGTTTCTCAAAACCACAACTTACAAATCTACAAGTAAAATAAGTTATATTCAACATTTTTTCATTTTTCGAATTTACTCTATGAGCTAAATTTCAGTTATGTATTTTATAAAGCTTTTTTGTAATGCATATAGTTCTATTCCTTCAATTTTTCATAAATGACTTTATACACTACAAAAAAGCTTTATAAAATACATAACTGAAATTTAACTCATAGAATAAATTCGAAAAATGAAAAAATGTTGAATATATTATAAAGTAACCTTCGGAAGGAAATAATTCCTAGTTTCTATTTGTAAAATAAGTTAAAAATAGCAACAATTTTACAATTTTTGTTTTCGTTTTAAATATATTTTGCTTGTAGATTTGTAACTTGTAATTTTGAGAAACAGGGCCCAGGTATTGATTCAAAAGTTTTGCTTAAACTTGTACAAAAAATTATTTGTGGAAGTGCATTTATTTTTTAAGTTTATATGGGTAATGCAAAAAAACATGGATTTTCTCAGTTTAAGTGGACATAAAGTTATAAATTGGACTTAATTTAGCAGAGATCAAGGCGAATTCATACAAGGTGGTCTTATTTTGAAAACGTTTACAACAATGTAAAATATTTTAACGTTGTGTCAAAAATTCAAACAAATATTTTATTTTGTTTTTAATTTTAAATTGTGTGTTTTGAAATCTCATAACTTAAAAAAGTTATAATTTGATAATTTTAAGCGAAAATTATAGAATTTAGTAAAGATTCTCCAGAACCACCAGTACGATATACCATTTTGACACAAGGTTAGTTATCAGCTGTTGTTTACGTAAGAAGATAAATTCACCTGGTGTAAATTCGCCTTGGCAGAGATTTTATTTTTATGAAAGTATTTTTATTTAAGCTCTAAAAAAAATTATTAAAAAAATATTTTAAATTAAATTCAAAAATCTATTTGTCATAAACTTATATCAAGAACCATATTAGTAGAGTTTTTTTTCCCGGAGTTTTTCGATTCCCGGGAAAGCGGGAAACATTTTTTAATTTCCCGGGATCCCGGGATCCCGCTCCATGCAAATAATACAAAGTAAACTTGGTTTTATTAATGAAAAAAACTTTTATAAACAAACGTGAGGGAACTTGTTTACAAAGTAAGTAAAATAAATGCTTAAATACTACAAAAATTAATTGAAGATTGAAAGCGGATTATTATTACCTTTGGCTATTATAAGTAAATTCCGTATTATGATGATCTAGTACAAGATAAAATAAACATAACAATTGAGGTACTCAAGATATGAGATCAAAAACTAAAATCATAAAATATATAAAATATTTTAATAAATATATAAACATTTTTTAACGGCATAGGAAATTACTTTCTGACACACTCAAAGCGTTTAGTGAGTCGCCAAAGAGTATATTTCTGATTTTGTTTACTGATTACCATGTTTCCGAAAAATTTCGTTTACTTTTTTACCGAGGTTGGACAAATAATTAAAAGTGCACCGTTGTTGCATGCTTCTGATGTCAAGGTTGATGCAAAAAATAGCATCATCCGGACTACTTCTTACAAACTATTTCTTTTCATTAGGTCCATCTGTAATCTTTAGGACAATGTGTTTTTCAAATTGTATGTTTTAGTTACTTACACGAGTTTCATTATTTTTTTATTTCGGTTTCCTCGCACTTCCCGGATATATTACCAAGCTCGATTTTTTTTTTGTAGATACGACTATGTTGCAATAACGGAGCGATATGTTTATGTATATCCTATTTTTAAGACTTGTCCATGGTCAATGAGAATTTACCGCCTGCATCTTATTTTGAATTTATGTTCTTTATCAATTCATCACTTCACTAAATTTATTAATTATCAACTGTTGCACTGCCCATTCTGCTTTTAATAGATTTATTGCCGCAGGAGACATTGATTTACGTTTGTACACATTTCTTATAATTGATCTAATAGACAACCCATCCACAGATGCTAATTTTTAGAGAAAAGAAAACTAAATTTCAGAGTAAAAATAGCTGTTTTCTGAAACTATGAAGAACTTTTTATTTCCCGGGATCCCGCAACAAAAATCCCGGGAAAACGGGAAATATAATAAGTGAAATTCCCGGGACGAGAAATCCCGGGAAAAAACCCTACATATTAGCAAAAATAAAAATATTATAACTAAAGCGCCGAAATTGACCGAAAATTTAAAAGTTATTAAAACATATTTTTTATGATTTTGTTATAGAGAAATATTTAGATTTTATAAATTCCCCCAAAAATTCGTTTACTTAGACGAACAAGCAGACTGCAAAGTTGCACGAACTTAATATCTTATTTGTGAAAAAGTTTTATTGTATGTTTTCTTTAATATTATCTTCTCTAAAAGAGGGGATATATGATAACAATTATTCCAAAAAAGTTCCTTACATGGTATGTAATCTAAGAAAGAGTTCGAAGAGAAATATATTATTTGGATTAACGGTAAATTTTTATTTTGTTTTAATCATTATTCTGTTAAATTTTTATGGAAAAAATTTCACGATTGAAATGTCACGTATCGACACAGAAAAATACGGAAGATTTTTAAGTCAAACCAAAGACATTTTAATGTTACATTGGTATGTACGTAAAATTCAAAAAGTAGTTTGACTACAAAATTGTGCCAGGTTTCGCTGAATTGCGCCTTTTTGTGCATGACCACAAAAACTACTTCTATTTTTTCACGTTCGAACCGCTACTTTTTACCATTATCTTTGACCTAGTATCGCGCCCTCCATCAACTTTAACAAAGATAACAGTGCATTCTAAGTGCTATATTTTAAGGGTTAAAAGAACGTAAAAATATTTGTTGTTTAAAATGTTAATGCATTTTTGAAGCGTACGACTGTCACGTTCAACACTATGGAATTACCCATATGTGTTAGTGTCGTTTATTGGACGCTTTTAGATTTATGACGATTAATTGTTATTGGCATATTGTCACTTTCTAATAACTTATTTTAAAACTAAGCAGTTTATGAATTTTTGAACAGTTTTTGAACCATTTAATTTTTGTGTTGTTAGAATTAGTGCAGAAATTAATCCTGTATAAGCCCAATTTTTATTAAAATTTTTGCAATTTTAACTTGTCAAAATTAGGGTTCTTTACACATGTTTCTATCTCACTGACTTAATATAAGCGAGTCTTTATATCTAGATTCATATCTCGTTTAAAATATGTTCAGCAAAATAATATCGTGAAATTCCCGAAATTTAAAAAAAAAATCCAACGCAGGGAACAAACCTTTTCCGAAAGATTTTGTATAATTTTATATAATTTTTACCAGTATGTATTGTTGACCTTTTTTGTTGTTGTGGTTTATATTTTGTTTGGCTTGAGGTCATTTATTTAAAATTAAAAAACTTTTTTAATTTTAATTATCAATATTTTTATTTTTATACCCAATATTTCGAGGCAACTCCGTTGCTCATCTTCAGAGGATTTATTTAAATAAAAAACTAATTTAAAAGTTTTGTTGTCACTTTGCACTGTAAGGTTTTGATTTCAATTTTGTATAATTTTTTATTCACTGGCAAACACAAAGATTTTATCAATCATTGCCGACAATACTTACGAGTATCCGAAAAAACCTACTGCAGCACACAAACTTCCGGTTCGCAGTTGGCCAGGAGTCCTCAAAAAGCTGCAGTCAATGAAAAGGGTTGCTATACTTGGATTGATGTCTATCAGATTTAGATTTCCTAAAAATGATAGGCCCTAAGCGGCTGAAAGTGGTGCATTTAAACCTGTATCACTGTGAAGCGTCTCAACGAACTAGTAACGTTCCCTCGACAATCGGTTCTTCGTACCGGAACGACTCGGAGACCTCAGGACTTAAACCAAGGATTGTCACCTTAGCTACACCTTGAACACATGTATGTATATATTATTGTTTTTTACCATATCCTCTTGGTCCGTGCCGGTGTAGAAACTAGTCCCGGACCATGGTTCTGCTCAGTATGCCAGGACCAGTTACATCCTAGCGGAACATCAGTTAGGTGTAACATCTGCAACCAGTGGTGTCACCTCAGGAAAGACAGCAGTAGGAACTGCAGTGGCCTTAGTAGCCACAGGGAGTGGAATGCAAAATTTGTTGCCCCATGCTGTACAAATAGGCAACGAAGCAGTTCGTTGTCAACGGTGTCTTCGACGTCCTCGTCATCGTCATCAGTCATCGTACGCATCGCCTCCCTCGCAGCAGCAACAACATCATCCGCAACCACAACAATCGCCATTAACACCACATGTTGCTGCACCCAGACCTGATGTGATCACACTGATGCAGTTTAACTGCAACGGCACACAGTGGTATTTTTTTGGCAAAAAGTCCAATTTTTTACAGTTATTTTTTAGAAATGTAATGATGCAATTCTGTAGAGAACTGTTTCATTAGAAGAAAACCATGATTTGTTTTCGAAAAAAATAAAATTTTGTATAAAAAAAAGTGTGGTAAAGTTATCTAAATATTATACAACGAAAACTGATGAAAATTTTACTACATTTCAGTTGTTTATACAATAAATATGGTTTAACTACCAATAGATTTAGAGCACTGTTATTAAAATATAGTATTTTAAATTTAATATGAAAGAAAAATTATTTAAATTACATATATAGTTTAAGAGATCTGAGCAAATCAAAATTACTCCAAAAAATTTAGCATTTGCAGTTTTCATTAGAAAAAAAATAAGTTAGCTCGGTCTACCTCCGTGTTGGTAGTACTACTAAATGAAAGTTTGGAATGTTTTCTTTCATTTTATGTAAAAAAATTCTGCGACTTTTTGCGATCGCTGAACAAACTTATAAATTTTGTGATAAAACTCACGTATTTTTTGTGAATATTTACAATAACTGCAATGCATATTTACAATAAAAGGTGTTGCATACTTTTAGGATTTTACTTTTACTTTACTTTTTAATAACTGATTGACAGCAATATCGAAAAAGTGCATAACAAAAAAAGAAAAACAAAACCATATGATTATTTTAAATAATAATATTTGCCAAAAAAAAGTTTAAGAAAATTATTAAACGTAACTAATTTTCAAAATGGGTTCATTTTGTGTTTCATATAGTGAATTGTGCAAGGAACTTATAAATTGCAATAATAATGTGGATTTATTAACTGATTTCATAAAAACAAAAAACATGGTGCTTACTATTAATGAAATTCAAATTGTGAAAAAATCAGTTCAAAAGCGATTTCTTAGTCACTTTTTTAAACGTTGGGCCGAATCCCACAGAAACAAATCTTATTTCTTTGAGAAAAATTACACTTGGCTAAAAAGTACGTTTCAAAACAAAATAATTAATGTGTACTTTGAATATAATTGAAAATTTTTAGATATATTTGAAGTATCGCTTGCTGATGAGCAACCTAGTTGTTCAACAAAAATTGGAAGGCCAGCTAAGGAATTCGGCGATTGCGCTGATCGTAGTAAAAGGTACAAAGCTGCTGATTTAGCGTCCCAGTACAGCAAACAACATTTAGAAATGGCAAGTGCATTAGCAGGCTCAAATTTAAAATCGCAATCATATATTCCTCCCGCAACTGCGCTGGCGTTGTTACTAGATGCAGAGTTAACAAAGTATCAGTATGAAACTATAAAATATGTTTTGCATAAAGAGGGATACAATATTTTACCTCCGTATGCAAAGGTACTAGATGAGAAGAAAAAGTGTTATCCTAGTGAAGTTAAAATATCAGAAAAAGAAGCCTCAGTAAATTTGCAAAGTTTAATGGATCACACCACTAAGCGTTTATTTGAAAGTTTTTCACACGAAAATATTAATAATATGGTCAATTTGAATTGCACTCTTATGTCAAAATGGGGTTGCGATGGCTCTTCTGGACATTCAGAGTACAATCAAAGTTTAGTACCTGATGTTACTGACAAGAACCTGCTATTAGTATCGATGGTGCCCTTAAGTTTACGAGCAACCTCTGAACATGAATACTGGCGTAACAGTAGTCCATCATCAACAAGATATTGTCGTCCAATTTCTTTCGAATTCGCTAAGGAGACTAAAGAAAAAGTCTTAACTGTTGTTGAGAAAATAAAGTCCGAAATTACCGCTTTAGGAAATACGACTGTTATAGTATGCGGCAAACAATTCAATGTAACACACAATTTAGTGTTCACGATGCTAGATGGCAAAACGGCTCAGACAGTTACAAATACTGCTTCAGCAGCCGTATGCTATATTTGTAAAGCGAAGCCCTCTGAAATGAACCATTTGGATATAATATCAACAAAAACCATTGATAGTGAAGCTTTTAAATTAGGTATTTCATCATTACACGCTCGAATAAAGTTTATGGAGTGCATACTCCATATATCTTATAATATGCCTTTTCAAAAGTGGTCTGCAATTGAATCCAAAAATAAGATATTAAAACAAGAAAACAAACAGCGTATTCAAGCAGCATTTAAAGAACGCATGAACTTGCGAGTGGATACTGTACAACAAGGAACTGGGTCGTCGAATGACGGAAATACTTCAAGGCGTTTCTTTTCGAATCCTGCTCTCGTAGCAGATATAACAGGTATTAGTGAAGAACTAATAGATCGCTTCCGAATTATTCTCCAAATAATTACATGTGGGCAAAAAATTGATACGGGGAAGTTTAAGAAATATTCGTGGGATACTGCTGAGCTATTCGTTCGTAAATACAATTGGTACTTCATGCCAGCTACTGTCCATAAAGTATTGATACATGGAAATGACATAATTGAAGCAGCAGTGCTCCCTATAGGCATGCTCTCCGAGGAAGCGGAAGAAGCACGTAATAAGGATTACAGAAATTATAGATTAATGTTTTCCAGAAAATGTAGTAGAACTGCAACAAATACTGATGTTTTGCATCGTTTGCTTGCATCATCTGATCCCTATATAAGTAGTATAAGACGTCAACCACGTAAACATATTTTGGAACTAGATGATGTAGTAAAAGAAATGATAATTGATGAATAAAAACTTTAAAATGAGTTTAAAAGTTTACTCATTTTGTTTATACTCAAATAAAATTATTCTTAAATGTGTAGAGTGGGTGGGTAGAGGGCGTGGTCAATTTTGATGAAACTTTATATTTTACTTAATTGAGCTAAATAAAGGCTCAGCGCTAAATTTCAAAAACTTTGGGCCAAAAAAAAATTTTGGGTTCTATGGGCGGTGGGTGGAGGGCGTGGCCAATTTCGATGAAACTTTATATTTTACTTAATTGAGCTAAATAAAGGCTCAGCGCTAAATTTCAAAAACTTTGGGCCAAAAAAAAATTTTGGGTTCTATGGGCGGTGGGTGGAGGGCGTGGCCAATTTCGATGAAACTTTATATTTTTCTTAATTGAGCTAAATAAAGGCTCAGAGCGAAATTTCAAAAACTTTGGGCCAAAAAAAAATTTTGGGTTCTATGGGCGGGGGGTGGAGGGCGTGGCCAATTTTGATGAAACTTTATATTTTTCTTAATTGAGCTAACCAAAGGCTCAGAGCAAAATTTCAACATTCTACGAGCACTCCTTATATTTTTTGCCAAACATTGTATGGACAAATCCCTCTGTGCGGCATCCAGAACAAAATTACCGAGATAACACGTTTTATGCAGCTTCATAAAGTAATGGTCGTGGCGGTCCAAGAAACAAAGCTAAATGCCAACTCCAACCTAAAGAGATGTAATAACTACAACATCCTGCGTTAGGACCGCACCAGAAGCGGAGTTGGGGGCCTCGCATTCATAATCGATAACACCGTGCAATACAGATCTATCTCGCTCGGCCGAAATACGCAGGATCCATACCTGAAACATCAAGGGATCACGGTCATAGGACTGGAGCTGCAGAGATAGAGATGTACACATTATAACATCCCGCCAGTGAACAGCTGCCCTACCGGTTATCGGCCCGACATAGGTTTCCTACTTGTAGGCGATAATCGCATGGTTATGGGAGACTTCAATGCCCACCATGAGCTCTAGCATTCGAACCTTGAAGACGACCAGAGAGGGATAGCACTGGCGGAACATATCGATGATGCCCCTACCAGAATTTTGGGAAGTCTGATAAATTATGCTTACTGGCGACCGCATATATTCTTGATCTCAGACCACCCTCCCAAAATAATCACGCTAGACCGACCCACTGACTTAATCGTCTCTGAACGCCGCACCTACATCAACCATAAAAAAGCAGACAGGTTGAACTTCAGAGACTTCACCAACCGTAAATTCAGTGCCGTACCCACCCCTTCCGACGTAAGAACCGCGGAGAGATTGTTCCGAAATATTGTCAACGCAATAACAGCTCGCTTCATACTAGGGATGCCAAACGGGAAACCCCGAATCCCGGGATTTATTTTTTTTAATCCCGGGATTTTTAATTTATTTTTATTTTATTTAAAATAATATTACCCTTATATAAATATAAGACTAATATGTATACAAAAGTATAGCACTAGCTACTTGGGCTATCGGCTATTATAAAGTATATAGTTCAAACTTTTATATTTAGTCTTGAAATATATTTAGAAATAATGGAAATATTGTTATGGCTTGGTTCCTTAAGTACGTTGAGGCCGTTGTTGAATAGATAACTCGTTTGGAGTGTAGTAAGATTAGGACAGGTTGATAACAGGTGTTCTACTGTAATAATAGATCCGCAGTATTCGCAGTTGTTGTTCAGGTTGTTGTTCATTATATGTTGATGTGTGGTAATGGTGTGACCCATTCGCAGTCGGGAAAAAATTTTTATCTCGTTTTTGCTGATATTTGTTGGGTATATGGGAATTTTAAGGTTAGGATTGATTTGAGAGTAGTGAGGATGACTATAGCTCCTCATGTCTGCAATTCTCCGATTCTTTATTTCATTTGTGATTGTGTTGAGTATGTCAAGTTTTTCGGTCAGAGGATCATAAATCATAGGAGCTGTGCATGCATGTTTAGCGGCTTCATCTGCTTGATTGTTGCCTTGTATTCCTACGTGACCAGGTATCCAAAATACTTTTATTTTGTCTTTGTGGTTTGTTAATAAGTCCCGAATTTTATTTATTGACCCCCAGTTGTTATTCCTTAAGTTGTTAACCGCCGATATTGCCGACAAGCTGTCAGAAAATACAATGGTCTTTTTTTTGGATTTACTAGCAATTAATATTGCTTGCAATATTCCAGCTGCCTCCGCAGTAAAGATTGATGTATATTCAGCTAATATTTTTGACACTAATGTTTTACCATTCTGATCTACGACTGCATATGCTACGTTGAAATTATCTTTGGAAGCATCTGTGAAGAGATAGTCCCATTCGGGAGTTTTAAAAGAAGATATTATTTGATAAAAAAGTTGTTTATAGGTATCAACTGTGGTGATCTGTTTTTTATATGACGAAAGACTGGTGTTACAAGATTTTGGATCATATGTCCATAAAGGATTTTTCATGTTGAATTTGGAAAGTTTCTTCTTGAAGTTTATGATATTATGATTGATGCATCTGTATATGGCCGATTGAATTCTCTGTTTTTTTTTTTTTGATTTTAGAACTTCCGAAGTATCTGCATCTATAATTGAGTTATGGTACGATAAAAGCTTCGGTAAAAGTCTATTTAAATTTTCCAAATACTTTTGTTCAAGTGATGGAAGACCAGATTCTATTAACAGTATTTGTAACGGGGTTGTTCTAGCATATGTGCTGGATCTAAGAGTTTGGTGGTATATTGATTTAATTTGTTTTAAATTAGTTTTAGCGGCACTGCCATAGAGAAAGAGACCGTAATCCATTTTGCTTAAAATGAGTGTTTTAACTAGGTATTTGATTGTGTCTATATGTGCAAAGCTTCTCGTAGATAGATATGAGTAGGTGAGTTGCAAAACTCGTTCGTTACAAAATTAAAAATACGAAATGAAAATTTACTCTAACTGTTCTTGTGGCGATTTTTGAGAAGAAGTATACTTATTGTGTCCATCCATGTCCTCGTCCATGTTTTTCCAAGGACATGCATTAATACAATCCGCATATTTCTTCTCATAAAGCACCAAAAGAACTGTGAGAATCATTTTTCATTTCAAACTTTTAATTTTGTAACGAACGAGTTTTGAAACTCACCTACTCATATCTTACTAAGTTTGCTTTAAGTGCAAGTGATTTTTTGAGATTCAAAATATGTTTTTTCCATAGATAGTTCCTTTCAAATGTGATTCCTAGAATTTTAAGTTCACTTACACAGGGTACGGTAGAGTACCCAATGTTTAGATCTGTTGGCCTGCAATTGTGTTTCCTGCATATATGTAAAACTGATGATTTTTCTGAGGAGATTTTGGCCCCCGATACTTTGGACCACTTTTCTATATCTATAAACACTTTTTTGAGTATATCATTAATTTTCAAAACATCATTGTTTTTGCATAATATGTAGAGGTCATCGGCGTAAAGACAATGATCAACAAACTTGTGTTTTTTTATTACGTCGCTAATTTGGTTAAAAGCTATTTGGAAAAGCACAACGGATAATGGAGAGCCTTGGGGTATTCCATTTTGCAGTGGGAAGTTGCTAGATAGTTCGTTGTTTACTCTTACTTTAATTATGCTTTTTCGAAATCAATTCCCAATATAGATGCGTGATTTCTGGATGAGAGGGTTTTTGCGACGTAGTGGTCAATGTGGAGTAGGGCATCTGTACAGCTGCGGTTAGATTTATAAGCTGTTTGGTTAACTGCAACTAATTTCTTTGTCTCAATGAGCCATGCTAAACGATTTGCGACTATTCTTTCCATAAGTTTGGTTAGGCACGATGAAAGAGAAATAGGGCGATACCCAGCAAAAGCAGTTAGATTTTTGTTTGGTTTCGGTATGGCAGAAACTATTGCTGTTTTCCAAGAATGTGGAATAACTGCTGTGTTAAAGACGTTGTTATATAAATTAAGAAGTATTTTTTTGCTTTGATTTGTTAGATATTTTATCATGTCGTAGCATACTCTGTCTTGACCAGGTGTAGTTCCTTTGACTTATTTATAGCTGTGAGTAACTCGCACATAGTTAGTTGACTTTCTATTTTTGAAGCATATGCATTGCTGGCTTGGATGTTTGTGTACGACAACGCTGTTCTTTTGGCTGCTGTAAAATTTGTTGGGAAATTGCAGTCCAAAGAGTTTTCTGACCATTTCGTTCCAAAGTAGTTTGCTATTTGTTTTGGTTCCGTTATGAGACCAGATTCGGTACGCAGAGCTGTTACTGGCCGAGTCCTGTTACGACTGGAGAACATATCCACTTTTTTCCAAAGAAGAGAGAGTGGGGAATCCCTTGTTATGGTTTCAGTGAATTTTTTAAAGCTTGCTGATTTTGATTTCTTGCATTCTAGCCTGAACTTTGCATTAGATTTCTTGTATATTACTAAATTGTTGTGATGTGGGTGCTTTTTGAAAATTTGCCATTTCTTCATTTTGTCTGCACGAAGCGTTGTAAGGTTATTATTCCACCATGGAACTCTTCGTTTTTGAGTAGGTTCTGTTTGGGGTATATAACAATTTGCAGCAGTTCTAATGGCCTTGGTGATCATGGCGTTATCTTTGTTTGTGTTTCCTGAAACAATTTTGTTCTGTAGTATATTTTCTACGCTTTTGCTGTATTGGATCCAGTTGGCTTTTTTAAGATTGAATTTTCTGGTATGGGTTTTGCTGCTATTATTAGTTCCCGTAAGTAATGTTGTTTTTATTGGGAAGTGATCGCTATGATGCAGATCATCTAGAGTTTGGCTTGAAATTAGTGTTAGCAAAGAGGGTGAACAACCGACTATATCGACATGAGAAAAAGTGTTATGTGTCGAGTGATGCGTTGGATTGCCGTCGTTAATTATACATAAATTATTTATATTTAAAGAGTTTTCGACGATTATTCCTCTTGTATTGTTAGAGTGCGACCCCCAAAGAACATTCCAGCTGTTGACGTCTCCAACTAGAATAATAGGAGTATGTATGTTTTTAAAAAGTTCGTTAAAATCATTTAGAGTGAAGGTTTCAGCGGGCGGAATGTAGACAGATATGGTTGTGAATTTTATGTTCAAAGTGACTTCTATTGCGATGTTTAGCAATTTAGATGCATTGAAAATACGCTGATGTGGGATGTGGTCACGAATAAGTACACCGATACCACTTTTAGATGAAGTATTCGCAGGTCTATTTTTGAAGTAGCAGCAGAAGGATTTCGGAGGGATTGGAATGAAGTTGTACGGGCAGTGGGTCTCTTGTAAGGATATGAAATGTGGTTCTTGTTCCTTCACAATTCATTGGAAGTCAATGTAGTTGTTGAAAAAGCCTTTAATATTCCATTGTATGATGTTGAAAGTTTTGGCCATGTTTTGGTTAGAGGTGTTGAGTTTTTTATTATTTAGTTTAAAAGTGTTTCTCCGTTTTGTGAAGTTGAAACCTGTAACGGGATGTAAGCCGATCCGCACACCCGCGCACCACCGGCCACCATGCCAGCCCCCCAGAGCACCTTTTACCAGAGTATGGTAAAAGGTACACCAACGGCGCAGCACACCGGCCAGCGAAGCGCGGGCACACAGACCACCCCACAGCCCACAGCAAGCTTTAAGTTTCCATTTCTTCTGCTCCATCAATTGAAAGACGTCTATCAGTAATTTTGGCTGGGATATCCGTATTCATTTTGTTTTTGCTTGGTTCTTTAATATTTGTTTTTAAGATGTTTGTTGATTTACTAATACTGGGTGTTTCGTTTTGTTGTGTGTTGTACGATTTGCTTTTTGAAAGTATTTTATTAGTAAGTGCTTTGTTTTTGCTTAAAATTTCTTCAAAAGTTGAAGTTGCGGTTTTTTGTATTGTATTTGTTGTTGGCGTAAGGAATTTTGTAGTAGGTGCTGTGTTTGTTGTTGAGTTTAATGTTTTATTTGATGTTAAATTTGTTGTTGCGTTAGCTGAATTTAAGGTGCTTACGTTGTTGGTATGTTGTGTGTTAGTTCTTTTCTTTTTCTCTTCGATTGCTTTTTGTATATCTTCAGTAGGAATTACGAACGATTCAACTGGTGGTACTTTGGTTGCTGACTCTTTGTACGTGCAATTGTTTATTGTTTTATGTTTTAAAATCTCTTGTCGTTGTTGGATTACGGGACATTTTTTGTTGTTGGATCGGTGTTGGTGTTTGCAATTAACACATTCTATTTTTGAGCATGGTTCAGGTTCATGTATTGTTGAAGAGCAAATTTCGCAAGTTTCGTTTCCATTACAATATTTTTTGGTATGACCTAACTTAAAACAGTTTTTGCATTGTATGGGGTTAGGAATAAAAGGATCTACTTTGCAGTTGAGGAAACCAATTTTTATTTCTTTTGGTAGGCTATACTGGTTAAAATGTAAAATATGTAATGGGGTATTTATTATCTTTCCTTCGTTGAACTTGGTGATCTTTTTGCAATCAACTACTCCTTGGTCATTTAGACCTTCTATAATCTCTTGCTCAGAAAGTTCTTTTAAAGATGGTGCGAATACAACACCTTTGATTATGTTAAGTGTAGGGTGTAAAAAAATTTCAACAGGACCAATACCATTCAGGGTGTTTGTTTTTAGGAATTTGTTTGCTTGGATTTCATTTTTTGTTAATATTAGCAGATTACCGTCTCTAGTAAATACTATTTTTTGGGTGGGTTCGCTAGATATACCTTCCAGTGCTTTTGAAAGCAGAAAAATATTGCAGTTTTGAAGCGGTTTATCAGTAATTTTGCTTTTTATTACAATGTATTTAGGGCAGTGTTGTTTTTTGTTAGTTACCGCATTATGTTTTTGTACCAAGTGCGGGAAATCAAATGTGTTGTTAGTGTTATAACTGCTGTTGTTTTTTTTGCGTTTTGGGGATGGATCAGGATCAGGATCCAAGATTTTAAAGTAGTTTCCTCCAGAGGAGGATGCCATGGTTAAGTTCCAAACAAAATCAAATTTGAGTTTTCTAATTAACTACCGTTTATGTATAATATTTTACTTTTCGTTTTGAGGAAAATAAGAATAAAAGAGAGAGCGCGGTGCGAGATAAAAGAAAAATATACTAGATTGTGTAAACAATGCGGTTTTATAGAGCGCGACTGTATACAACGAGAGCTTTGTATAAACTGGATTTTTAATATATCAACTTTTGTGTACAAAAATGTTCGTTTTTATTGAATTTTTATACTCTACATAAAGAAAAAAATTATTAAAAATTATATTTCAGTTGTATTTTTTATTTTTATAATTCTTATTTTTCTTTTTTAAAAATATATGTTATTTATATAATACCTTTTGAAAATTCATAAATAATTCATTATTTAAAAAAATCCCGAAATTCCGGGATTTTCTAAAATCAATCTCGATTGGCATCCCTACTTCATACCCGCCGGTAAAATACCGGTATTGAGGCCGAATTTTCCAGCTGAAGCAGCGGAACTTGCAGAGGAGCGTTATGATCTTCGCCGAACCAACCCCAGCGATCCCAGGATTAGTGAACTTAACCGGGAGATTAGCAATTTGGTATGCGCACATAAGAGCATAGAGCACCCAGAGAGAGAAAAGGCGAAAGGAAGCATTGTCAGGAAACTACACGATCTTTGAGTCAATGACGTCCCACAGTCTTTTACCGTGAGTGAGGTTACAGAGGTCATCGAATATGCAAAATCATCCAAAGCACTTGGCCCCGACGGAATATCCATGCTGATACTTAAGCATTTGGATGCGCCGGGAATAGAGTACCTGACAAAATTATTTAACCTGTCTTTAGCCACCCTAGTTGTGCCCGAGGTATGGAAAATGGGCAGAGTTATCCTGATATTGAAACCGGGGAAAAGCGCAGACCAGGGAGAATCATACAGCCTAATTTCTCTCCTATCACCGGTCGCAAAGACACTGGAAGCACTACTCCTCCCTAGCTTGACACAGCACTTCCAAATAGCGCAACATCAGCATGGATTCCGAAAGCAACACAGTACGACAACTGCTTTAACTGCCATAGCCACGCAGATTAGCCACGGTCTTAACCAGAACCGACCTTGTGAAAGGACGATTCTTGTGGCACTCGACTTGCCGATGGCCTTCGACACGGTTAATCATGCCAACCTCTTCAGAGACATCTTGACGTCCAATCTCCCGAACAGTACGAAGAGGTGAAACGCAAACTATCTGTGTGGCCGCCAGTCGTTCGTAGAGTTTCGAAATGGACGATCAAAACACCGTAGGATTAAACAGGGAGTCCCACAGGGTGGAATTCTCTACCCGATAGTGTTTAATATCTACCTTTCGAAGCTCCCCACACCTCCAGTTGGGAGTATACTTAATTTCCTACGCGGACGACTGTACGATACTGGCGACTGGTCACAACATTGATGAACTATGAGGTAAGGTGAACAATTATCTCGGTACACTTACGAGCTTTTTCACAGATAGAAACATGAAACTGTCACCCGCGAAATCATCCGCGACACTTCTCTGACGAAGGAGATACGGCTGGAACTGGATGTAATAGTCGATAGGGTAAAAATTCCGACACTGAACCACCCCAGAATCCCGGGAGGTTACATTCGACAGCCTTTTCTCGTTCTCTGCGCATACCACTGCAATATACAATAAATTGCGGAGTAGGAACAAGGTCCTCAAGTCACTAACCGGCAGTACTTGGGGTATGCATAAAGAAACCTTGTTGGCTACCTATACAACCATTGGCCGGTCAGTGGTAAATTACGTGGCGCCAGTGTGGTCCCCAAGTGTAAGTGACACTCAGTGGAAGAAGCTCCAGAGCTGTCAGAACGCAGCCTTCAGAACAATCACCGGCTGCGTTCAAATGTCCTCAGACTGCCAACTACATGAGGAAACGAAGATCCTGAAGGAAAAGGAACACAGTCACAATATCCACATAAGCACGGTTGAAGCAGCTGTAGCATCGTACCGTGATAACATCGTTCTCGGAGGCCGTCCACCACCTGTTGCAGAAGAAGAACGACGTCTGCCCCGGAAAACAAAAGTCGTCCTGGCCCAACTTCGTTCTGGGTGGTGTGCTCGACTTAATTCATATTGGTCGAAAATTTACCCTAACACCCCCAACGTCTGCCCTGCATGCGGTGAAGGCCCGCACGACGCACAGAGGGATTTGTTCATACAATGTTTGACAAAACATATAAGGAGTGCTCATAGAATGTTGAGCCTTTGGTTACCTTAATTAAGAAAAATATAGTTTCATCAAATTGACCACGCCCTCTACCCACCGCCCATAGAACCCAAAATTTATTTTTGGCCCAAAGTTTTGAAATTTTGCTCTGAGCTTTTATTACCTCAATTAACGCCCACCACTCACACAGAAAAAATTATTTTTCCAATTCAAACAAAAAATTTGTAGAATCAAACAATTTTTTGTCTAAAATCGGTCCTACAAACAAATTCGCATATTCAAACAATTTATTTGCATTTTGTTTATTGAAAAAAAACGCCGATTTTTTCAAACAATAATTTTACAGAATCAAACAAAAAGTTTACTGAAATTCATATAAATTTCAAACAAATAATTTTGCTGAATCAAACAAAAAAGTTTTGGCAAGAGCAATGACGCGCACACAAGCAAGCACTGTTTGCGAAGATGAAGCAGAGCAGAGCGGCCGGCTGGCTTTGAGACATATTTTTTTGTTGGAATAATTTTTGAACGAAGTCATATTTATACTCACAGTGTTTTTCTTCATCACTCACTGTTGCTTTATCCTTTCCTTTGCTAATGAAGAAGAAATGTAACCAAAAACGGCGGCAGACCGACTCGACATGTTTTCCGCCATCATTCTATTTTTGTATTTGATGTATTTAAACAAACTATTTGAAAAAATTTAATACGGGATTTTGTTTTTTTTACCAACTTTGAAACCAACCAAAAATTTATTTTGTTTCTTATAATGTTTTTTTTCTGTTGTTTAAAAAAAATGAAACGTTTTTTTTTTACCTGCTATTGTTTTTGTTGTTTTTTTTACTACAAACCTCGTCACGCTATTTTATCATTTTTCTTATTGCTGTACTTTTTTTAAAGCGTCCAAAAATAGACTGCATGTGTTTTTGTTGTAGTTCTTATATTTATCATAAAGAAGTGTTGCTTACAATCAATAAAAAAATGCAAAAAGACGACAACATTAAAGAGCGTTAAACATTTCATACAAAATTATGAAAACTTCAAACCAATAGCGCGTTTATTAAATTTTTGAATAGTTGTCCACATTTTTGTTGGTTAAATAAAAATCAAACAAAAATATTGATTGAATCAGTAAAAAAAATTTGTAGAAATCAAAAAAATTTTCAAACAAACGTTTGTTTGAAAATAATTCGGCAATAATTTTTTCTGTGCACTGCCCATATAACCCATATTATATTTTTCCCACAGTTTTTTGTTTCTTTACCAAAACTAATTATTTTATGAATAAATTTTAATACATGCATTTAAAAATAGACTTTTATTTATCATCTATCATTTCAGTGACTATATCATCAAGTTTCGCTGGATTATCGGATACCCTTCGTACCTATAGTACAAATTTAAGAATAATTTTATTTGAGTATTAACAAAATGAGTAAACTTTTAAACTCATTTTAAACTTTTTATTCATCAATTATCATTTCTTTTACTACATCATCTAGTCCCAAAATATGTTTACGTAGTTGACGTCTTATACTACGTATATAGGGATCAGATGATGCAAGCAAACGGTGCAAAACATCAGTATTTGTTGCAGTTCTACTAAATTTTCTGGAAAACAATAATCTATAATTTTTGTAATCCTTATTACGTGCATCTTCTCGGAGAGCATGCCTTTAGGGAGCACTGCTGCTTCAATTATGTCATTTCCATGTATCAATACTTATGGACAGTAGCTGGCATAAAGTACCAATTGTATTAACGGACGAATAGCTCAGCAGTATCCCACGAAAATTTCTTAAACTTTCCCGTATCAATTTTTTGCCCACATGTTATTATTTGGAGAATGATTCGGAAGCGATCTATTAGTTCTTCACTAATACCTGTTATATCTGCTACGAGAGCTGGAATCGAAAAAAACGCTTTGAAGTATTTCCGTCATTCGACGACCCAGTTCCTTGTTGTACAGTATCCACTCGCAAGTTCATGCGTTCTTTAAATGCTGCTTGAATGCGCTGTTTGTTTTTATATCTTATTTTTGGATTCAATTGCAGACCACTTTTGAAAAGGCATATTATAAGATATATGGAGTATGCACTCCATAAATTTTGTTCGAACGTGTAGTGATGAAATACCTAATTTAAAAGATTCAATATCGATGGTTTTTGTGGATACTATATCCAAATGGTTCATTTCAGAGGGCTTCGCTTTACAAATACAGGATAATAAATTGTGTATTACATTGAATTGTTTGTCGCATTCTATAACAGTCGTATTTCCTAAAGCTTTATTTTCTCAACAACTGTTAGGACTTTTTCTTTAGTCTTGTTGATGATGGACTACTGTTACGCCAGTATTCTTTTCAGAGGTTACTCGTAAACTTAAGGGCACCATCGATACTAATAGCAGGTTCTTGTCAGTAACATCAGATGCTTAACTTTGATTGTACTTTCAATGTCCAAAAGAGCCATCGCAACCCCACTTTGACATAAGAGTGCAATTAAAATTGATCATATTATTAATATTTTCGTATGAAAAACTTTCAAATAAGTGGTGTGATCCATTAAACTTTGCAAATTTACTGAGGCTTCTTTTTCTGATATTTTAACATCACTGGGATAACACTTTTTCTTCTCATTTAGTACATTTGCATACGGAGGTAAAATATTGTATCCCTCTTTATGCAAAACATATTATATAGTTTCGTACTGATAATTTGTTTAACTCTGCATCCAGTAACAGCGCCAGCGCAGTTGAGGGAGGAATATATGATTGCGATTTTAAATTTGAGCTAGCTGTTGTTTGCTACACTGGACGCTAAATCAGCAGCTTTGTACCTTAAACTACGATCAGCGCAATCGCCGAATTCCTTAGCTGGCCTTCCCATTTCTATTGAACAACTAGGTTGCTCATCAGCAAGCGCTACTTCAAATATATCTAAAAATTTTCCATTATATTCAAAGTACACTTTAATTATTTTGTTTTAAAACGTACTTTTTAGCAATGCATAATTTTTCTTAAAGAAATATGATTTGTTTCTGTGAGATTCGGCCCAACGTTTAAAAAAGTGACTAAGAAATCGCTTCTGAACTGATTTTTTCACAATTTGAATTTC
Organism: Pollenia angustigena; assembly: GCA_930367215.1. Lineage (NCBI taxonomy): Eukaryota > Metazoa > Arthropoda > Insecta > Diptera > Polleniidae > Pollenia > Pollenia angustigena. The sequence goes on from OV884059.1 coordinate 75,401,388, forward strand.
ATTAATAGTAAGCACCATGTTTTTTATGAAATCAGTTAGTAAATCCACATTATTATTGCAATTTATAAGTTCCTTACACAATTCACTATATGAAACACAAAATGAATTCATTTTAAAAATTAGTTACCTTTAATAATTTTCTTACACTTTTTTTTGGCAAATATTATTCACCCTTATCGTAAATAAAAATTCCTTGGGAGTTTTTTCCCTTTTCCCATTTTAACAATAGAATTAGCATAGGAAAAACTGAAAAAGGGAAAAAACTCCCAAGGAATTTTTATTCACGATAGGGGTGATTATTTCAAATAAGATTTGTTTGATGGTTTTGTTTTTCTTTTTTTGTTATGCACTTTTTCGAAATTGCTGTCAATCAATTGTTAAAAAGTAAAAGTAAAAGCCTAAAAGTATACAAAACCCTTATTGTAAATATGCATTGCAATTTATTGTAAATATTCATAAAAAATACGTGAGTTTTATCACAAAATTTTAGTGTCTGACCGAACGTTCGGGTTTGGTTACGGAGTTCGGCAAAAAATTATGTTCGGTCAAAGGTTGGTGTTCGCCGAAATTTTTACCGAACACCGAAGTTTTTTATGAAATAACATGTTTATTACAATTTCAAGTTATAATTTGGCATCATTGTTTATGAAAATAACACGAAATCAATACACCTATTTTTTTTCTATGATTATTAGTTGAAAAAATACAGCGACGACTAAATAAAATGCTTAAGTGTATAAAAATGTCTATTTATGTGTAACTTTTAGAAGACGGTAAAAAATACAACAAAAAAACGGTTAAAATTTATTTGGCAAAAAAATACTCTATTTTCTGTGAATGGTAAGATAAGTCTGGGATCACACTATGAAAGTTTTAAATTTTTAAAACATTCTAAGAAATTTTGAACCGCGATGAATTGTAAATCGTAGGAAAATTTTTAAATCTAAAGCAGTGGATAAATTCCAAAATAGCATTTAAGTGATACGTATAGGAATTAATACAAATATCAGGTGTATATTTTTTAAAATTTCCGTGAGATAAAATGGTTGTTTTCAAACTTCAACCCGCCCCCTGCGTGAACTTTCTTAACAATCCGAAAAAATTATCATATTTTTTATTAATAACTTTTAATGTTCTACACGACTATACTATGGCGTTTTTGACTTTCCCAAAAAATGGGAAAAAGTTATAACCCTAATGTATACTGTATTAAACTTGAAATTTATTTTTTATTTTTTATTTTTTGTCTTAAAAAAAAGCAATTACTAATTATTTTTTAACTATAAAATAGTTTTGACTACTATAAAGTGCAATTTATCTTTTCATATTGCATCCTTCCAAAAGTGTAAATGTAATAATTTCCCGAAATTTTATTTTGTTTTAAATAAATACATTAAAAAAGTACAATTGTTCAGATTTATTAGCAAAAAGTTCGGGTTCGGTCGAACTTGTCAAAATTTACCGAAGTTCGGGTTCGGTCTCAAAAAGTGCGTTCGGTCGGACACTACAAAATTTATATGTTTGTTCAGCGAAGTCGCAGAATTTTTTTACATAAAATGAAAGAAAATATTCCAAACTTTCATTTAGTAGTAGTACTAACACGGAGGTAGACCGAGCTAACTTATTTTTTTCTAATGAAAACTGCAAATTCTAAATTTTTTGGGGTCATTTTGATTTTCTCAGATCTCTTAAACTATATACTTATGTAATTTAAATATTGTTACGAAAGTAACTTCAGTTAGGAATTAGTTGTAATTATTGGTTTAGAATTAGTTGTAATTATTATTTATCTTGTATTTATTAGTTGTTTTGTATTTATAAGTAATTTTATTAGTTTACATTGTTACATATTAAAAATTGTTATAATTAAGTACACTTCAATCCAAATGTGCAGAAAGCCCTAGAAATGACCGATAAAAAAGCTTTAGTATAAGTGTTGAAATTATGTAAACATAAGTGCCGCCATTATCCATAATAGAATTTAGAGTGGTGAATAGTAAAGCCTCGAACCTTCGAGAAACATTCCGAATGTTCTAGATGGCTGAATTACAGTATAAATACTTGCGGCGGCAAGCATCAAGAGTCAGTATTAGTTCAGACTTTGTCAAGTTAAGAGCGCATCACGCGGAGAAAACTATAAACGTTTGAAGTGTGTTGATTACAATAGTGAGGTGTAAATAAAAGCTATAAATTACAATTGTTAAACTGACTAAGTTCTTAATAAACATATACGTTTTATACATTAATGGCCATTTTCTCAATGTATCGACAAACTGTCTGTTACTTAATGTCAACATAAATTTATTGGAGCGATAAACTGTTCGTTAACGATTTTGGGTTTCTCAATATACCGACAAAAAACAAAGTTTTCAGCTGGCAACGCCACTCAAAATACATGTAAAAGTTGGGAGTCAGCCGATTGAATTTATCTGAACGGCAAATAAAAGGAAAATGAATAATTGGCAGATGAGTGCCGGTTAGCTTTGCGATAAAATCGAAGCAAATGAGACATTGAGAAAACCAAATTTCTTTAATGTGCAGTTTTTCGTTGGGAAAAAAGATAATCGCCTAATGGGTAAATGGCCATAAGTGTTGTGTTTGTTTAGTTTTATTTAAATTGCAATCGACGAACTCGAAACGGTTTATTATAAAGGAAATAAACCAAAACGTTATTGAAAGGCAGTAACGTAACAATATTTTTTCTGTCCTATTAAATTTAAAATACTATATTTTAATGAAAATGCTCTAAAACTATTGGTAGTTGAACCCATGGTGGAATAAGCAGGTGGCATCGTTACGGCAACAAATACAACATTACAACAAAAATGGAAATTATATCACCGTTGACTTTAAAAAATTGTTTAAACAAAAATCAAAGCGTGTCGCAAAACGTGATGAAATAAATACATTTTTAGTCAATTATGGTCGATATCTTATTTATTTTAATTTAAAATTATCACAAACTTTAATAAAATACAATAATCACAGCACAAAACGTGGACTTTTTGTAAACATAAACAAAACTTTGACATAAACCTAGACAAACAATGCAAGAGCAAAAAATCGTCATCTGGCGTAGTGCTGCCACCTGTTTATTCCACCATGGTTGAACCATTCTTATTGTATAAAGAACTGTACCTCGTTTCTGTATTTCTCGCTTCGTAAAATTTTCCGCATGAAACGTGTGAATTGCAACAAAAATAGTGTGAGATGAAACAAAAAATGGGTTTTCTCACGCAAGTGTTTCTGTATCTTTTCTTGGCGAGAATTATCTGTCATTTTAATAATTTTCCAGCAATTATTGGAAGGATGCGAGAAAAAGTGTTTCTATAACAATGTTTTGCGAAAAGTTTCTTTCAAGAACTGTCAAAATAAGTCGCATTTGAAATTGGTGGCGAGAAAAACAAAATGTAGATATTTTGAATTTAAAATATGTTTATATACTATTTTTTTTAAATAAATAAAAAAATAGAAGGAATATAAATGATGAATGCATAATTTATATGATGAAAATAAACAAAAAACCATTGTTATATTTTGTTATTTTAAATTTTTTTTAGCCTTTTCTTGTTTTGGTTTTAATCAGCGATGCCAGATAAATTTGTGTCAAAATCGTAAATTTTCTGAGAAAAAAATATAAAATATCCTCCATTTTTGTTTTAAAAATCGTGTAATTTAAAATAAATTTTAAACAAATTTGTTTCGACTTTTATTAAAACATAATCAAACAAAAACAAAGTTAAAGTTCATGGGTATTTAATAATTTCTTTAAATTTATATTTCTTTTGTTAAGCTGAAGGATAATTTTTTATAAACCTATTTATTTTCTTTAATCCGATAACAATTAAAAATTGTTTTTCCCTGAAGAAGTCACACAAAGGCATGAGAAAATATCATATTAAACAAAAAATAAAATAAATGGCCCATAACTATAGTCATAAACAAAGCATACTTTAAGGCCCGCTTTCACAACTTACCGATAACTTAAAGGAGACTTCAACCAGCCTTATAAAAAGAGTTCCATTATTAAAAAGTTACTTTCACATAAAGTGAGCGATAAAATAAATTAAGGTTCATCCACCTGGTAGTTTCAAGTAAAGTTGTAATAATGGAACACTGTTTATACGGCCGATAAAATCCTACCTTTAGCTATCGGTAAGTTGTGAAAACAGCCCTAAGAGTTCTAAAGTAAACTTTTATTAAAAATATGCTTTTGATCTACTATAGACAAGCAAAAGCATACTTTACACGTTAAACCCGATGTTAATTTTAAAACCAGCTGAAGTTGTGTTTAACTCATTTAACAACAGCATCAATCATAATTTTCAATGTCGGCTGCTTAAAGTTGCCACTTGCTTATATTTTGTTGTATGTTGTATGAAAAATTTGCTACATTTGAGGTGGCACCCAGTTAAAGTCGGTTCAATTTAAAACATACTTTAGTTTCGACTATAGTAGCAAAATATTTAAAAGGATGTTTTTATTTTAAAGTTGTTTTTAAATAGAACCGACTTTAGCGTTTGACTATGATTATGGGCCAATATTTTTACAAAAGCAAAAAGAAGCCAAGCTTAATAAAATAAACAAACATCCTTATTTAAAATAGATAAATATAGATAAATTTTTTAATTAAATCAGCTTTGTGAAAAACCTAGAATTCATAGTGACAACGTTGTTTTATATTTATATCGTATGTAGTCCGAAATAGTATATTATTGAAATTTAACTATATCGGTTTAAAAATGGCTGAGATATAAATCTGTAATTTACCTATTCCTATAAATTTTTTTTTCTTTTTTTTACCTGAAATAGACTTAGTAGAACAGCTGGTAGTTTTAGTTAAAAAAATCGGTTCATAAATGAACGGGTTACAGACAAACAACTTATTTTCTTGAAGAAATAATGGTTTTGGCCCAAAAATGTCCATATAAGATAAGAATATCAAAAGGGTGTTTCCACAGAAATTGACCCCTTATAGCTCAAAAATTAAATTTTTATTTTGAATTAATTTTTCCGCTATTATACAAAATAAATGTATCGTGTCATATTCCTAAAGATTAACTTTAATTTTATTTATACTAACAAAAATATATATTTTTTTTGTCACCGATAATAAATGAATTCACACGCAAAAAACTTGTAATTTTTATAATGTATTATTTAAACAAATCATTTCAAAGAATTAAATCAGATATTTAACTTGACATATCCTGTGCAAAATTTTACAAAACATGATGTTTGTTTCAGACATTTAAAAACAGCACATTTATAAAGTAACGGCCGTTACTTTGGATACACGCAAATATCAATCATATTTTGTTAATGTATATAAGAAGTATTAAATGTTCAAAATAAGCCAAATCGGTCCATTTCTTTCCCTCGAAATTTTGCTTTTGCCGACACATTTTTCAGGGAAGAGGCAAACAACTTCGAGGACAATTTTCATAAAAGGGATAAATAAAAAAATTTAAGCTGTCTTGTTTTTAAAGATATTTTTTTTACTAATAAGCAAACATATTAAAATATTTAAAACTATCTTATTTCGAAGACTAAGGGGCAAGTCCAACAATTTCATTGAAAGCAAAAAAAAAAATCAAAAGTATTTTATAAATTTGTTGTTACTTTCTACAGAAATTCATTTTGTTTCTTCAATTTCCAACGCCACAAAATATGAAGTGTTTGAAATTTAAAAATTCAATATGAATTTCTATAGAAAGTAACAACAAAATTATAAAATATTTTTGATTTTGTTTTGGCTTTCGTCACTTTTTTAGAAAAATCATTAAATCGTCACTTTGCTAATTTCGGAACAAAAAGTTGTCAAAATGACAATAACTCGTCAAATCTGGCAGCCCCGTTTTTATTATATTTATTTCTTTTGTTGACGTTTTTTTTTATTTGACACTTAATTACTGGAAATATTCCAGTATAAACAGAATTTGTTGTGTCTGTTTTCGCATTCAAATACAGAAACACTTTTATCTCATAAATCGAGAAACGATGGAATTTTTTGTTTCACACTTCATGTAAGAAATTTTACGATGCGAGAAATACAGAAACGAGGTACTGAAATGTAGTAAAATTTTCATCAGTTTTCGTTGAATAATATTAAGATAACTTTATCACACTCTTTTTTATTCAAAATTTAATTTTTTCGAAAACAAATCATGGTTTTCTACTAATGAAACATTTCTCTACAGAATTGCATCATTAGATTTCTAAAAAATAACTGTAAAAATAGACTTTTTGCCAAAAATACCACTGTGCGACGTCACCCACCTATTCAAATGAAGGGCAAACCAGACTCATCTGAACCCCGACTCAATCTGGACTCATACGGTAGAGGTAGCCCGCTTATTGGATCTGGATCTAGATGAGCCAGCGAAACTTGAAGATGAATAATTAAAATAAAATATATCGTTACCTTAATATAAAAAGGCCCCAACTCATTTTTTTTGGAAATCCGTTTTTTTATTGATTCTTGTAGAATGGTTGCTAATACACATTCTATTAAAATTTCAAGCAAATTAGATTAAAAATAAAGAAGTTATAAGCAGAACACAAAAAGCCCTAACTCATACACACAATTTTTCTAAAGAAAAAAAGCCCTAACTCATACACACAATTTTTCGAAAGAAAAAAACACTAACTCATACATATGTATTTCAATCTGAATTCCTCGTTTTATTTTAATAAAGATGTTTTTTGACAATGTTTGTGTAGCTATATTATTTCAGCTTTTATTAAGTTTTTTCCTTCTCCTGTAAAAAGTGTTTTTGATGAGTTGGGGCCTTTTTATATTAAGGTAACGATATGTACATACGTTTACAGGTCGCGCTGCTACAACAACAACAACTAGTAACCCACCCCATCGATAATAAAGTGGACGTGGCCTTAATACAAGAGCCCTGGATCAACAACAACCGGGTAGTTGGATTAAAGGTGTATACATTGTTCGTCCCCCACACAGATGAGAAGGGAGGAACTTGTATAATGGCAAGAAATGAGCTCAAATTTATGTTTTCTAATTTTTCAGTAATAGAGACCCCACGGTTGTGACAGGTGAAGCTAGAAATAGAACGGTCCTGGCACTAGCATCGGTATACTTACCATACGAGGCTGTCGACCCCCCTGGTGCAGAAAGGGCGGCAGGCTGGTATCGGATAGTGACACCAATGCACACTATACCCAATGGGGAAGTACCGACATCAACAAACTAGCTGAGTCTATGGCCCCTTTTACTCAGTTTAGTTGAGTTGTAAACCGTAATAGGGGCCTATGTTTAATTTTATTATTGCCAACAATCTTTATATCTGTAATAGGGGGAATACACCAAAATGCAGAGCTAATAATAGGGAGGCAGTAATAGACATAGCACTGACTAATTATAGAGACTTAGTAGATGATTGGAGGTTGGTCTGTCCGTCAGTCTAACCTTTGAAAAGTCTAAAAAAGGTGTCCATATAGGAATCCGTGAAGGCCTAACTGGGATGGTTTCGGGGCTGGTGAATAGTTACCTTAGGGTCACACACCATTGGGGTCGACTTTGGCCGATGTGGAGCAACTTGTGGGTACATTTACGAAGGTGTTGACCAGTAGCTTTGAGCGATCAAGTCCGCTGAACTATCCGTGTAGTTGTTGCAGATGTATAGAAAAATAAAAGGATTGTTGATTTCCGTATTGTTACACATTTTTTTTTTAAGACTTTCTTTGTTACAAGATTTATAAGCGATTCATAATGATTCATTTGATTTCCGTATTGTTGTTTCTTGTGTTGTAAAGTGGGTTGATTCTTCTTGTAGTGTTGTCGTCGACAGTGTTGGTGTAAGTTGCATTAGGATTTATTGTATTGAAGTTGCTGTTGACAATGTCGTTTTGAAAATTGTGATAAAGCATGTTGTAGTTAGTGTTGTTATTATTGTTGTTGGTGAAGGAGTTGTATATATTATTGTTGTTTGTTGTTCTAGTAATGTTGTTGTTAATGTTGTAGTAGGTCATTGAAAATCTTTGGTTTTTTCTAAAATTTTAAGAACTCTATTTTGCGTTTTCTCGAGTGTTCTGCAATGTGTCGAGTTTCCACATGCTGCTATTCCATCCCTAAAACACGATTCTGCCAATGTAAAATAAGCCTGTCTCAGAACGGTAAATGTAAAACAGTTGCTGAGATGATAAAGCATATATGCTGATTTTGTTAGTTTATTTTGCACATTTTCTACATGAGTTTTCTACTTGAAGTACTGGTCAACGTAGATATACACCGAGATATTAATAAGTGTCTACGGGCTAAAGTGTTACATGTGTAGTGATTGTTGTTAGGAATGTTGATTTTGGGTAAGCAGGGTAAGCTGTTTTTTAATTGATTATCATATCATTTGCGTATAGTAAGTATACGGGTATGTTCTAGTAATCGAAATGCAGTGAATTTAAAACCGAGCAAACTTTAATAACGAACCTGTAATGCAAGTTCATACAAATATTTCTTTTTGTCTACTTAATTTTTTGAGTACCAATTAGATTTACAAGAACAACTTTTAAATTCTGAAAATCTATGGTCATTTTATAAATAAGACCTCTTTCACACACGGCAAGTTACTTGCGCAAGTCTCTTGCGCAACTCTTGGTTTGTAGATGTGAGCGGTAAGATCGGGGTAAGGAAAAAAAATTTTGTGCAGACTTTGTTGTACTGGGCAAGTAACTTGCGCAACTAACTTGCCGAGTTTAAAAGGGGTCTAACTGAACTTAAAATCTCGTGCGATTTCAATTTTACTTAATTTCGATTTCCAGAACATACCCTATAGTATCGGACCAAGCTTCAGGCCTTTTTTTTTTTTTTGTTATTCGTGCTTAATTCCCAATTTTTATTCTTGATAAAAACACTGAAATTTATTTATTTAAGCAACCAGTGAAATGCGCATAGGAATAGCTTATCCCATCAACAATAAATTTCAGTGTTTTTATCAAGAATAAAAATTGGGAATTAAGCACGAATATCAAAATCTTTTAAATTAAAAATTTTGTATTCCCAAAAATTACTTTGATAATAAACAGGCAAGTGCACGGTTTATCGCTAATATCGCAACACTTGATTAATTCGTCACTTATCTATGGACTATGCGATCTTTTTTTAGTTATTTTAACAATCTTCTTGATTTTTCGTATAGTAGTTCAAAAATTTTTTTATTTATTTTATTACATTAATCATTTGTATTAAGATTTTGTTGAATTATATCACTCCAATTCATTTGTTGGATTTTTTGATTAACTTAAAAATAAAATAAAATTTGGCACCCTGCAAAAAAGTTTTTTTTGGTATCGATGTTCGTATCTTCCATAATAATTAATTTCTTTTTATTTATTAAAGTCGCACGCTATTATTATATCACATTAAAATTTATTTACCGCTTCCATTATTTCTTGAAAGGATTTAACAAATTCCACATCGGCACTACTCGGTGATCTATAAACAACAGTATTCATAAATTTGTTTTTTCATATTTTGCCATATATGCTGGGGGCAGGGCTGGGCAGTATTTGAAATACATCTATTTGAAATACGTATTTAAAATACTAATACGTATTTTGTACTTGTATTTTAAATGCAAGTATTTTGTATTTAAAAAATAACATGTCCAGCAAGTATTTTGTATTTTAAATACATACAAAAAATAGAAGTAGTTTGTATTTTAAATGCATAAGAAGAAAGGCAAAGAATCCAAAACTTATACTCTAGAGGAAAATTTCAAAAAACTTAAAATGGCACAGGGAAATATCAGAAGTAGAAGCACCAGTAAAGAAGACGATGTTGTTTTCCTAGATAGTCTGGTGAATATAGGGCAGTGATGCCAGGAGAAATTTATAGAAATCCCTACGTGTTTAACAAAAAAGTCCCTTTTTCCCTACAACAAAAAAAAAATTTCCCTACACTTTTTTAAAAATTTATTGTTTTTAGCAACACGCAAACAAATACATTAAAGCATTTATTAACAGCAAGAAAAAAAAACCAATATAAACATGAAAGTGCCATTCACGTACATATAAAAATTCAATTTCAAAATTATCACTGTGTGACAAATTTATTTCCTTTAATCTAGAGCTGTGATAACCAAGCAACAAACAAAGTTATTGTATACATATTGTTACGAAAGTTAAATTATCTAAGAATTATTTATAGTTATAAGTTATCTTGTAAGTTATAGTTTTATGTTACTTAAAATTGCCATGTATAATTTTCAACACAACTGTTATTTTAAAAATAGTTCCTATATAAATTTCCCAGTAATTTCTAGAAATGGTTATAGAACATAATAAATAGTTTTTACGGGAAGGTTCAGGAAAAATCTAGAAATAATTATGAAATATAAAAAGGGGTGACTCATGTAAAATTAGCTTAGTCTGTTTTGGAAAACGGTTCTGTTCGTAACTAACAATTGTGAACAAAATAATTAATTTCAATAAAGTTTGTTAAGTTGAATAAGTGTGTGTATTTATTTTTATTTGCAATTAAAAGAACTCAACGGTTTATTATAAAGGGAGTAAACCGAACGCGTTTATTAAAGGAAAAACGTAACAATTGGTGTCAGAAGTGAAATTGCAATAAAAAAAAAATAAAATAAATAAACAAATAAAAATAAAAAAAAGGATAAAATAAAACTATACAAACAACAATGAAATTCGAGGAGCTAAAAGTTGAACAGCTCAAGAGAGAGTTGTGCAAGTTGGATCTGCCTACTGCAGGAAATTAAGCTGAGCTGCAGAAAAGATTAATCGATGAATTTAAGCGACGCAATATTAACATCGCAACTTATGAATTTGAAGAAAAAGAAGAAATAGAAGTTGCTACCCGTGCAGTAACAAGCAGCATGGATCTTGGTACAATGTTGGCTGCTATGATGGAGAAAATGGAAAAAATGTCGGCAGACAATTCTAGAAAAATGGAGGGAAATATGGAGAAAATGGTAAAAGAAAATTCGGTGGAAATTTCTAGAAAAATAGTGGAAATGGCAAAAGAAAATTCGGCTGAAACTTCTAGAAAAATGGAGGAAAATATGGAGAGAATGGTAAAAGAAAATTCGGCTGAAACTTCTAGAAGAATGGAAGAAAATTCTAGAAAAATGGAAGAAAACTCAAACACCATTTTAGCCGAAATTCAACAAAATTCCAGATTGACAAATGAAAAACTTGAGAAGCTTCAAGAGATTTCTACTGCTATAAATGAAAGAGTAGACGATATGGAGATAGAATTCAACCAGAAGCTGTTTGATGTTAAAACACAAGTCACTGTTTTTGATGGAAAACTACATCATTTGGAAGAAAAAGTAAATAGTCTTCAGTGCCAAGAGGGAGTGGTGCGAGTTTTTCCAGAAGTCTCGAATAGAATAAGAGCTCCAAGTTTTGGCGGCAGCTCACCATTGAATGTGTTTAAGTTCCAGTTTGACACAGTCGCCAATAAAAATGCTTGGAACAATGAAGAAAAAGCCATAGAGATGATTCTGGCTTTAAAAGGAACTGCGGCTGAAATTCTAGAAAGTGTACCAGTAAGTTGCAGAAATAATTATGATGACATTATGGTAGCACTGCAACGCAAGTATGGTGGTGAACATAGAAAAGAAATATTCAGAATGGAATTACGGGGTAGAGTACAAAAGCCAAACGAGACGCTACAGGATTTTGCATTAGAGATTGAGCGCTTGGTGCAGCTTACTTATCCAGGTGAAAGTCATCCATTGCTAGATCATTTTAAGACCGAGGCATTTGTAAACGGTATACGGGATGCTGATGTAAAACTAGCGGTATGTGCATCACAGAAGCCATCATTTGCAGAAACGGTATCATTTGCCCTAGCACAAGAAACCGCAAGGATAATTTCAAAGCCACAAACGTATATGGTGCGGAAACTTGATTTTGCTGCTGAAGAAGGAAGAGATATTTTAAAGGAAATGAGAAGCATGAAGGAGGCAGTTTTGCGAGCTTTGAGCGAGAAACAAGGTAAAAACAAGGCAAAATGCTATAATTGTGGTAAGATTGGCCACATTCAGCGAAACTGCAAAGCACCCAAACAACGATCGAGATCTGCTTCGCCGCAAAGGAACAAACGAAGAGCAAGTCAACAATCAACACGGGAGCCACCGCTAAAGCTGAGAAGAGCTAGCAGTGCAGAGGAAACTGAAGATCTTACGATCAATTTAGTAGTGAAAACGAGTAACAGAAATATTACGACCTGTGGTTACATAAATGGTGAAATCCGCATTTTGACTATCGACACTGGTGCAGGATATTCCATTATAAGAGCTGATTTGATAAAGGGAGCTGTCGAGCCACTAAGTGGTGTAAACTTGCGAACAGCTACGGGAGAGCCTGTTATTGTCTATGGCAAAGCAAAAGTGGAAATAAGAATGGCCGATATGATAGTTTTTGATGAGTTTATTGTGGCTGAAATTATGGACGAGGTCATAATTGGAGCAGATTTTATGATTCGTCAAGGCATTAGTCTAGACATGGGACGACAAATTATGAATTGGTATGGTCTAGTACCCCTTAACGTTGGGAATGGAAGTGAAGCCCTTGTAAGACAGCTAGTCACTAGTGATCATAAGAAATTGTCCTCCCAAAGAAACGATGAAAAACGTGGGAAAGCGAGCACATATTCGAGACGGCCCAGTAAACATAAAAGCAAGCACGGTATAGAGTCTAAAAACAAGAAACGCATAAATGAGATTCGCTTATTAGATGTGGAACCCAGCGAAGACTGGTCAACGGCGCAGAAAAGTGACCCCTTATTAGCGCAAATTATGATGGCTAAAAAAGAAGGTGAAAGGCCGACTCGTGAAGAAATTAAATTGAACGGTCCACTAATGAAAGCGTATTGGGCGCAGTGGAGTAGTCTGCGGATGATAAATGGTTGCCTATACCGTACATGGGAAAGTACTGGTGGCAAAACGGTTAAAAACCTTATTGTAGTACCGACTTCTAAAGTATGTGAAGTTGTGAAAAAATTCCACGAAGGTACTGGTGGTGGGCATCTAAGCGTTACGAAAACCATAAAGAAGTTAAAAGCAAGCTACTATTGGATCGGTTGCAAGCAAGCCGTGATTGATTGCGTAATTACATGCCCACAGTGCGTTGCAGACAGTGGTCTAATTGGAGAAAGTAGAAATCCGGTCCAGCAGTACAACTTTGGTGAACTATCCGTACCAGCGAATAATAATGACTCTACCCAAGAGCAGAAAAACGAGTTAAGACGAAGGCGTGTTAATTCATCAAATTCGGAAGGCTTCAAAGAAGGCCAGCTGGTTTTACTTTTTAATCCGCAACGGAAGAAAGGACTATCTCCAAAGCTGCAGACTCATTGGGATGGCCCATATAAAGTAATAAAGAAATTGAATGACGTGGTGTATCGGATCCAGAAATATAAGAGCCCAAGATCAAAAATGAAAGTGGTGCATCTAGAACGACTGGCCAATTATGGAAAAGGAGAATCTGAGCCTATTCGGGACGAACAGGCTTATAGTTATAGTTATAAGTTATCTTGTAAGTTATAGTTTTATGTTACTTAAAATTGTCATGTATAATTTTCAACACAACTGTTATTTTAAAAATAGTTCCTATATAAATTTCCCAGTAATTTCTAGAAATGGTTTAGAACATAATAAATAGTTTTTACGGGAAGGTTCAGGAAAAATCTAGAAATAATTATGAAATATAAAAAGGGGTGACTCATGTAAAATTAGTTTAGTCTGTTTTGGAAAACGGTTCTGTTCGTAACTAACAATTGTGAACAAAATAATTAATTTCAATAAATTTTGTTAAGTTGAACAAGTGTGTGTATTTATTTTTATTTGCAATTAAAAGAACTCAACGGTTTATTATAAAGGGAGTAAACCGAACGCGTTTATTAAAGGAAAAACGTAACAATATGAATTGCCGACCGTGTCTGTGTAAAAAAAAAATATTTTCTTCAGTTACCCTAAACTAAAATCTAAAAAAAAATTTTCTTTTAAAAAAATATCTTTCCTTATCCTTAAAAGTTTTCATTACAAATTTTTTAAAATTCGAAAATAAATTGTTCTATTTCTCTTAGTTAAAAAGGTGTGATTGTTTTTTACAAAATAATTTCTATGTAGAAATTTCATGCATTAGGTATTCGCTTTAAATAATCGCATACATTTTAGCGAATGTGAGTTCGAATGCAAATAGCAAAAAAAAAACAGAATAGTTCCCAACTGTGAACGCGAACACAAATATTCGAAGCCACTTAATTATATATTAGGGTGTCACGAATATTCGTGTACACGGGTTTGGCAATTGTTAAAGATTGCCAGGCTGTTAAGACACATATTATAGGGTTTTTGTTAAAAAATACTACATTTGTACTTAAATGATATTGTATATGAAAAATTTTAATTTTTAAATGAAAATAAGATAAATATTTACATACGTATTTTTAGGCAATATATTGAAAATGAGAAAATATATTGAAAATTCCCTACAAATTTGGAGTTGGAATTTGTCAGTTTCCTCAGTGACAAGAGCAAAGACATTATCACTGTTGACAGCTATCCAAGTATTAAGAGTATTCATAGAATTTAATACAAGTTTGTGCTCATTAGGACCTGTAGAAAGATTATTTTCTTCAGCAGGTTTTTATTTATTCTCCAACAAGAAACTGTTTGTCTGATGCTACATTCAAAAAGCTGATATTTATGAAAGGAAACAATTGTTTTGTTAATTAGTTTTATCTAATGTATTTTTTGGTTTTAATAAAAATTGTGTATTTCGTATTTTAAATCCATATATTTACGTGACGTGGAAGTATTTTGTATTTGAAATACGTACAATAAATGGAAGTATTTTGTATTTTAAATACATGCAGATGTGTAAGTATTTTATATATATACATATGTATGTAGGTGGAGAGAGTATAATGTGTGTGTGTGCTGATGATTGTAACATTTTAATCGATTAACTGATGTTTGTTTGTTGAGATATGTTTTTTTGAATTTGATACATACATTTTAATTGTCATAAGGACAAAGCCAATTGAAACTGATAAGAATCATTCGATAATTTCACATAGCAACGATTCAAACTTCTTTCCAGAATAGGGTCTTTGTAGCCATTAAACAAATGATTTTGTTGGTATATACAGGCCTGTAACAGAATTAAATTCCGATCGAAAGTGATTTCGTTTTATGTGAAGCAAGATACGAAATCACTTCCACTTTCGATCGGAATGGATTTCTGTGAGAGGCCTAGGGTTGCCATACGGGCTTGATTTGGCTTGATTGTCAAGCTTTTTTAGTATGTGTCAAGAATCAAGAACAAATGTAATTTGCCAAGCTTAATCGGAATTTTAAAAAAGTTTCCATTACATTGTCAAGAAAGGTCAAGAAAAAGTAACCATTATAGATCGTGCTATTTATATTTGGCCTGCAGTTAAAATGAATTGTCAGAAAGAACTATGGGAATTTTTATCCCAAAGAATAGTAGAAGAATGTATAGCAGAAAGATTTTCAAAGTCGTATTTGTTTTACATTTCTTACATAACCCATTAATTCGGGCACGTTCGTAAATGAATCAAAACTGTGCATCACTGCTGCAGTGATGCAAAATTTTGTTGCTGATGCGTGATCACCAGTTGCACTTGTGATGCTTTTTTACTGTACAACAGTTGTGCAAAGTTCGAATTTTTGAACACGAGCTAAATTTTAAAAGTTTTATGAGCAAACATAAAATATTAAAAAAATATGTTATCAACAATAGCGATGGAAAATTTTTTTGAAAATATTTAAGCAAAAAGTAATAGTTTTCTTATAAATTGCAAGAAAAAGCATCAAAAAAGAAAAATAAAACGATTTCTTTATGTTAAAAGTTATCGCATCAGAAAATTAACTGATGCAATAATTGCCAATATTTGCTGCAGAGCTGAGTTTCTTACAAGTGATGCATTTACGAACATTCAACTTTACTAATTTTGGATTTAGAAATCTTATACGAAATACCTGAACAAAATTAAGTTCTCCCGTCCTATGGAATGGTGCTTCTTTACCAAAACCATGCTTTCTGATAAAATAAGGTAGTTATTTGTCTATAACTAGTTCATTTATAGACCGACTTCGTTATCTTTACTACTAGGTGTTTTATGTGAAAGTGGAAAAATAAAATTCTTAAACTATAACCAGACTTGAAAAAGTAAAGATTTATGTGTAGAAATAAGAGGCATTCATAATTAATTGCAAATATCTCAGCTATTTGTGTACCGATCTGGCCGAATTTCAATTTCGGACTATGCGCGTCATAAATATGTATCTTCTTTAGAAACCCCATTTCAACATACACACGGACAGAAAAACCAACGGACGAATATACGAACATCGTTAAATCAGCTCCTCTACGTATAATAACGTCAGTATTTTAAAAATAATAACCTGAACAATATAAATTTGTTTGTTCATTTAACCGAATTTTTTATTGTCAACAAAAATCAAGCTTTTTATTTAGAATGTCAAGCTTTTCGCCAATTTCGATCTGACAAGCCTAAAGGCCTGATAGATTGAATTTGGTTTAAAAATATTTTATTTCAACTTCAATTGATATATATTGATATATAATTGCTTCTATATCACGAATTTGACCATATCCCCAATGTAAACACCGTCCCCAACATCACTTGAAGACAAAAAAACTTCATAAAGATTGTAATATCTAAACTAAAAATTGCAAAAATAACTCTTATATAAATCTTAACCTGATACCATTATTTTGTGCTGTTCAATATATGATGGTCCCGAAAAGTGTATATATTCAAAAAGTTGTCTTTGAAAATGATTTTTATAATAAATGCACATCAAATTCGGCATAGCCGAACAAAGCACTTTTAGTTTTTTTATAAGCATTAGTGATGATACGTCGTTTTGTTTAAGAAAATCGTTCACTTGAAGATACGTTATTAGAATTTAGTTATGATCTCGGAAGTTAAAAATTTCGTACACTTATGTATTATGATAAAGAGAATCGTGATACGTTTTTTTGTCTATGTATGTACATCAAAATTTTTTAAATGATGTATAAAATCTGCCGATAAATTATTATTTTCAAAAAGGTTCTAAGGCTGGATTTCATGATAAAAAGAATTTCCCCCTTATTTAGATAGGTATAAAAAATAAAACATGTTTATAAAAGGTTTATAAAAATTTTCATTGAGAATCCGTTTCATAAATCTTTTATAAACTTGTTTTTTTTATATCTAAGGCCATTTAAATATTGCTTACATATATCTTGTAGTTTCTCTCCTCCTGCATGTACAACATTTCTTTGACATGGTAAAGCACACAAATTACCACCCGTAAAATAACAGTCGTAACTACTGTGGAAGAAGGGATCGGGTTGCGAATGTATTCTTTCAGCCATGTCAAAAACTGATGTATGATATATTGCATCCTTAATACTACTTCTAATAGCTTTGTTACCTTTAAATAAAACAACATATGTTTACTACTTTTTTAAGGATTTTTTTTATATAGGCAACTTACTTTTCAATGCAGTCAGATAAGAGGTCCTTGTATGTTTCATACGCTTTTTAAAACCATCACTACTCATTGATCTTCTATAACAAATATCAACTTTTTCACATTGCTTTTTCGACACATATAACGGTCTCGGTATAGAAAATGCACAAGAGGGATAATTTGTTAGGTCATTATTTTCCTGCGGCCACATGCCAACATTTAAAGATGGAAAGTCGCAATGATCCACATGATAAAGCAATAATTTACTATTATGCAAGAGTAAACGTTCAATTTCATTATTTTGATTTAATTTCATATATTGCATGTGTTTTGCTGGCTCCTGGACAAGTTCATCCTCATTCCCCTTATTGCCAGACAATTGTAAAGAATCATCAATAAACATGGATTTTCTACGAACTTTAGCAGCTTGGTCTAGATGAATTTTTAAAACTCTTTTAGGCATTTCGATTTAAATATTCAAAAAAATCTGTAACTCAACAAATGCAAAATATGTAACTTCATAAACTTAAAATATTTTTAATAGGGATGAGCCAAATATATAAAAATATCAATATTTAAAAAAATTCGATAAGTCCATTACCATCGCATGGTATATTTATCCAGTGCTGCCGTTTTGGTAATTTTCGAGTATTCTGAGTATATACGCAACTAAAAATCATACGATAAATCGTACAACTTCAATATTAGGCGGCTGATACACTTGAAATAAAATTGACCAATTTAACGTATTATATCGCCAATGTGTATGTGATATTTGAACGTGACACAATATATTGGCAGCAATCAAAAGGCTTTTGATTTTTTTTGCACAACGAAAAGAAAGTCAAATATGTTGGCAGCATTCTACAATGCTGTTTATGTTATTCCTATAGGTTATGTTCAACTTTTTATTGAATAAATGAAACCATTTTGCGACTTATTGCATAATATAGGACAAAATGGAAATAATATGGCGAATATCATTAACAATAATATTGCAAGTGTATGGGTCGCTTTAGTAGCGTAGTCCCAATTTACAATGTTGAAATCGAAAGGCAGACATTTTTCTTATTTTCTTTTGAACTTGCCTAAACCTTTCACAATCGCAAAATTAATAGGCAGACAGAAATTATTGTTTTCCTCTTTTCGTTCTTTTTCGCTGTTGACGGAGATGAACATTTAACAGGCATTGATACTACAATAGCATTGTTGTAAGAAAAATGATATGAAGCAACAACATGAAAATGCCGAAAAATGTAAAAGAGAAGCAAAAAATGTCTACAAATGTCCAGTACAGATAGTCATGTACTACACACTCTACCTCTACAACCCCTCACCAATAAACTTCGTCTGTCTGCCTTCCACTTGCCACATTGTAAAAGGGGACATATGTATATTATGCTGTCTTACTTAACTTGAGGGTTACGCGATGAAGTTTTGCCTATCAAGTTTTAATACAATCACACTTTCTTACCAATACACTCATACTTTTAAAAATTGATACGAACTTGCCTTTAAAATTCTCTTTCCAGTGGGTGTTTCAATTGACGTTCAAGAAAACAGCTGATTTCAAGGTTAGTACGCAAAATTTTCGTTTATCTTTATAAATTGTTTTCTTGAAGACATCTTGAAAGTAAATTGCTCAAAAATTGGATGCAGCCTACGTCACAGCTTTCAGTTTATGTAAATTTTGACAAGCAGTATATGTAAAAGACTATCAAAAACAACTTGACCGTGTGGCCGCAGGGTAAGGCTAGATTACACGGTTATACAATGTATTACGACATTGCAAAAAATTATGTCGAATGAGAAAAATCTTACCATGCAATTACAAAAAAAACTTAAATCAACTCAGGAAATTTTCATATTCACCCTTATCGTGAATAAAAATTCCTTGGGAGTTTTTTCCCTTTCTCCATTTTTCCTATGTTAATTCAATTGTAAAAATGGGAAAAGGGAAAAAACTCCCAAGGAATTTTTATTCACGATAGGGGTGATTGTTTTTGTAAAAATTCTAAAACTGCCACCATCTGCTTTTTAATACATTGTATTACCGCGTAAACTAGCCTTTATGATGAATACTTTGTGGCACACCATAACCACACAGAGTATACAGAGGCGTCACGAGACAGAAAATATTGTGTTTTTTCCTGTCTTTTTCTTCGAAAGCTGCCCTTTTTGCGTTTTTTGTTTTGATTATGCAATTTGTGTAGATAGTAGCGGCCTGTTTTTACGCATTGTCACTTCACTAACAAAAAACGTTTTCTTTCTCTTTCTTCGAAAGCTGCCCTCGCAAATGATTTAGGCATTTTTCATACGTCACTTTTTTCATCTCTGTATACTTTGTGATAACCATGTGGTCCAAAGCACATCCTTTCCAAATGACAGCCTCACCCACTGTAAAACCTGGACTTGATTATCATTTGTGCGATACTTATAGGATTCTGATATTTAATAATATATATATAAAAGAGTTGCGTGAGTGACTGACTCATTCATTATCGTACAGCCTAAAGGTGCTATCAGACGGGATGTATTTTACATATGTACTGTCACTTTTCTTACCCATATGTAATTCCTTATGTATGTCAAAATTTCCAGTTTACATACGATTCATAATTTTTGCTATCACACCTGCTTATGTTTTTCCTTATGACATAACCTATAAATGTAAACAAAAGCTGACTTTTGTTTACGTTTCAAAACAAACCAGCTGTTTTGTTTATGTTTGCCACAGGAAAATAGAGCGTGTTCTAATCGAAAAAGTTACATATGTATTTCCACATGTATTTTACACATGCAAAGTTTCATATGTATCACACGATGTGTACAACTTTTACAGATGGAAAATTTGACAGTACATATGTAAAATACATCCCGTCTGATAGCACCTTAAGCGCCTAAAGCTAAAGACCTGAACTTTGAACCGAAGGTGGGTCTCAACCCAAATCGATCCACTATGACGGGATTTTTACTAATTCTAATGTTTAGGGGGTAAAAAAGGGTCATTTCGGAAACCTTTTATCTCCATCACTAAAAGAGATACAAAAAAAAACTGTACTACATATCGTTGTTCTTTTGAAAAATAAGTACACAGGTGTGTGGCACTTTTTGAAATTCGGCTCTTTTAGGGTGAAAACGGGTAAAAACTTTATTTTGGTACGTTTTTGTCAGCACATCTATCTTTTGATCCAATAAACCTAGAAATAAAGTTTAAAACACATTCGAAACTTATCAAAATAATACGAATACAAGTAAGGTACTTTTTCGAAATTCGAACGTTTAAGGGGTAAAAGTCGTAACTATTTTTGGGACTTTTTTTACAAAACATTTTGCTTCATTCATTGACATAATACTACAATTTTTGATATTTTAATGGTGGGAAAAAATAGTACCAAAATTGGAAATACGGGAAATTTCATATCTTTCTTCAGCTGGTATGTTTTAATTATCTATCTATCTTCTATGTATATAAAAGAGTTGCGTGAGTGACTGACTCATTCATTATCGCCCAGCCCAAACCGCTGAAACTTGAAATTTGGACTAGCGATTGGTCACTCCTCAAATCGATCCACTAAGACGGGATTTGTTGAAATTCGAATGTTTACTAAAAGAGATGCAAAATAAAGGTAATACTTATCGTTGTTCTTTAGAAAAATAAGCGGACAGGTGTCTGGTACTTTTTTGAATTTCGGTTCTATTAGGGAGTAAACGGGTAAAATATGAATTTTAGTACTTTTTTGCCATCTTTTGAACCAATAAACATAGAAACAAAGTTAATACCACATTCAAAACTTATCAAAAAAATACGTATAATAATTTGGTACTTCTTCAAATTCGAAAGGGGTGAAAAACGTAACCATTTTTGTTACTT
This sequence comes from Pollenia angustigena, assembly GCA_930367215.1. Classification (NCBI taxonomy): domain Eukaryota; kingdom Metazoa; phylum Arthropoda; class Insecta; order Diptera; family Polleniidae; genus Pollenia; species Pollenia angustigena. The sequence continues at coordinate 75,422,766 of OV884059.1, forward strand.
TTTTACAAACCATTTTCCTCCATTCATTGACATATTCGTACTAAATTATGGGCTACAACTACAATACTGAAGTTTTTGATACTTTAAAGGGGGGGGGGGGGGGGGGGGGAAATATAGTATGCACCCAAAAAAGGAAATACGGGGAATTTAAAATTTTTCTTTAGCTTTTTGGTTCTACTAAAGTAGTAGTTAAATGCTAGTATTTAAGCAAGTTTAAACCTAGAAAAATAAACTTTGGCATAAAAATATGTCCACGAAGAAAAAGGAGACGCTAACGTAGTAGCGGGTGTATGCTATGTAGTTCTAAATATATAAATCAAGAGCTAATAAGGCTCTGTCGTCCGACCCATGGCAGTGAAACCTTTCTTTTTCGACCTGGAATCCTGCCGGCAGACAGCACCAAGATCTATCAGTCAAAAATTTTCATGCTCATACAAACGTTTACAATTGGAAACTCCGATTTCGACAGCACGTAAAGTAGTAAAATTGACTGATATTGTTAAAAAGTAATAGCAATTTAGGCTATTTTTTGGTCAATCTAGCTAATTTATCCCAATTTTTGTTTCTATTTTGTGGGTTATTAAACAAGATAAGTTAATTAAGTAATTAAGTAATTATTACTATTCATGACATAGCGTTGACGCTCTTATTAAAGTTTGTCATTGCATCGTTAACGCTAAGCGCCAGAAAATCTTACGCGTTACGCGCTGATTTAGGTTTGTCCGTAACAGTTAACCACAGAATATAAAACAGAATACCCAATTTTGACATTTAATAAAAAACAATAGCTAACTAGATTTAAAAAAAATAAATACTCTGCTATTTTTTTCTTTGGCAAGTGTGACGATACGGTATTTTGTTTAAGAAAATTATGCACTTGATGATACGTCATTTTGAATTTTGTTAATAACTTGGCTATTATTTAAGGTATAACTCTAAAATTTTGCAAATATTTGTAATGTGATATAGTGAATCGTAATCAATAACGTGGGTCGCGAGATATGTATGTTATCTATTGAAACTTAAAGTCGTTATAGCTTTTTGCACAAAATATAAAAAGTTTTTTTTACAATTTAATACACTAATATTTTAAAATGTCTTTCAATTAGGCCAACATATTTGTTAAAGCCAACACAAAATAGATGGTATATAGTGTATCATCGGGTTGTTCCTGGTATGCCGCACGAAACAAAAATGTTTTGATTTACATGCTTTGATTAGAACGTGCAGTACAACTCCCCGTCTACAACTGACATGATTTGCTGCTATAACATGATGTTATAAAAGCGTTGTTAAAACATTTGCATTAACAGCCGTGTTATAACATGAGAAAACCTCTAACATGATAAGTCTGAGTTCATACGGCTCATGTCTTATTGACAAGATCCTTCCTTTTTCTTCTTTGAACATGAATTGGCGTTCAAATGATTCATGTCATGTTGACGAAATGACTATCATCCTTAGTGTTCATGTTAAGCATTTCATGTCAGTTGTAGACTGCATGTTACAATTCCAAACAATAATATTTTTACTTTTACATTGAAAATTCGCTTCATGGCACAACAAGTGACGAATGAAGCAAAACAATGCTTGAGAACTGAAAATTGATGATATGAGAATATGTTAGAGCTTGATACCTCATAGATATTCGAGATATCAAAAAAGGGATTAAAAATTTGAAAAGAGGGTACATTTATTACATAGAATTGATTCAAAACTTTATTTTTGAAAAATGTGACATGCGGCATACGTGAAACCACCCGACGATATATGGAAAATATAAAAAGTTTGCTGCGCTATAAATCTTTTCCGCAAGTCTTTCATCTAATATCCTATATCGATTCAGGGGTCTAATCACCGCATTCGATACTATCGTATCAAATAAACTATCGAATTTTTTTGCATACGATAGACACTGACGTATCGAATGAAAACACGATAAATGTAATGTCGAGTTACTCGATATCGAATGCTTTTATTTCAAATTCAATACATTTCATTCGATATCGAGTTTCACGATACCAAAATAAATAATTTCGATCAATTTTGCTCGATATCGTTTGCGGTGATTAGACCAGTGATGCCAACTTTTTGAGAGCAAAAAGCACTAAAAAGCACTATTTTTAGCAAAAAAAAGCGTAAAAAAGCACTAAGCCATTTTTTAATTTAATTTAACACAAAACAAGTTGAAAATTTTTACAAAAGGCGACGGCGTTGATGGGGATGGATCACCCCTATCGTGAATAAAAACTCCCAAGGAATTTTAATTCACGATAGGGGTGATTAAATATATTTATATTTGTATATAAACATTTTTAAATGTATTAAAATAATATCATCCAAATCATTTGGAGCTTAAATTGGCAATTAAACAGTTTTAAAGTAATACAGTGCGAGCTCGATTTACGTAACTCAAACAAATCTGGCCTGTTGCAATTACCAAAAATTTGCAATGACCGACCATTGTTTATACAACTTAAGGACAGCATATATTTCAATAAACCTACTTATATAAATCTAAGTTTAAATCGTGCAATGTTTAATAAAACAACTTTTAACATATGTAAGCTTCTGAATAAAGAACACACATAAGGTGTAAAATAGAAAAAACATGTATGTTTGCATTCTGATACTTAGTCAAAACTTTTTTCAATAGCACTAGAGGTAGAAGTGCACAACACATGAAAACTAATGAAAAATGGCAGGTTACACAATGCTCGTTATAAAAGTATTTTCTGTCAGCTGTTTTTAATTTATTTAACACTCTGCATATACCAAGCTACGGCTCTTTTTTTGTTTTTAAAGTCTTTCCGTTTTTTTGTACGGTTTCCGACTGCATATTAGCAATTTCCAAGCCATATTCTATTTTTGAAACAGTGTCTACATGTGTCACCAAAATGTTTAATGTTGTTAAATCATCCTCTATATAATCGTAGTTTTAAAAAATGGTAGAAAACAAGTAAAAGTTGTAAAAAGCACTAAAGGCACTTTTTTAGTTTGGCACTATGTATAAAATGTTGGCCTTTTGAGGCATCAAAAAGCACCATAAATAGTGCCAAAAGCACTAAGTTGGCATCACTGGATTAGACCCCTGATTTTTTTGATCTGTCGACTAGTACTACCTATACATGCACACGCTAAATCGTTTTTAAAAACGCAAGTGTTACTAAATACTTATTTCTTATCAACTCTGAAAAAATTCACAACAAACAGAGTTTGTATTCTTTATACCATGTTTCCACGGTACGTGCTTCGCTCTCTATTCATGCTTCACATCCCAATCATGAACGAAGCAACTGCACAGAATACACAGAACTGTCACGAGACGGAAGATTTTGCGTTTTTTTTTTGTCTCTTTCAAAGAAAGCTGCCCTTTTGCCTTTCTCTTTTCATCATGTTCTATGCCGCAATACCACAAAGTATACAGAGATGAAAAAAGTGACGTATGAAAAAAGCCTAAATCATTTGCGAGGGCAGCTTTCAAAGAAAGAGAAAGAAAACGTTTTTTGTTAGTGAAGTGACAATGCGTAAAAACAGGCCGCTACTATCTACACAAATTGCATAATCAAAACAAAAAACGCAAAAAGGGCAGCTTTCGAAGAAAAAGACAGAAAAAAACACAATATTTTCTGTCTCGTGACGCCTCTGTATACTCTGTGGCAATACAATGAACACAAATTTATTTAGTTAAGATTTATTTACAAAACTGTTATAAAAATTAACTTTTAAGTTGACCACAACACGAGTAAATAATATTTAAGTAAGTAAATAACATTATAAAACAAAACAATATTACTAAATAAATTTTTTTTGCACAAAAAACAACGTTTGTTGAACTAATGCATTTGTTTACCCCACGTCTCCATGCGCCATCGATTTGAACATGACATGAACATAACGCCGGCAGAGCAACGGTATTAATATGTTCATGTTCTTGTATGTGGCGAATACGTGTTGATGTTCATGTTCTGATTTACCACATTTTTCAGTTTCTTGAAGTGTTCGCTTTGAGTTTTTTCGGTTGTGCGTTTGTGTATTTTTCACAGTTTCTTAGTTTGTTAAAGTTTCATAGCCTATTGTTAAAGTGTTCGGTTTGATTTTTTTTCGGTTGTGCGTTTGTTTATTGTTCACAGTGATTTATACGGTTTTCGTCGATTTTTTCAAGAACTGAAATAAACATACCATTTTCAATTAAAAAAACTGATGGCTTTAAAGCAATCATTCAAGCTCTTAGTGGCTTTAAAAGACCTGAAAGAACTGATGGATATTTGCGACGAGGAAGAAATTGTCGAAAGACGCTTTTGGGTATATCCATTTCTGGAAAAGAGAGAGCAACATAGCATGGAGGCTCATCTATTAAATGATTTGCTCTGGGAAAATTGTGAGTTCCAAAACTTTACTAGAATGACTCTAAATGATTTTGAGAGCGTCTTGAGCTTGGTAAGTATTATTTTTAACAGAAACTTTGTCCTCAATGGACACAAGTTACATAAAAGTCTAGGCGATTTAGAATACTTTAGCGCGACTCTAATAAACAAACATATTTGTAATTTAAAGGTTGAACATAAAATACAAAAACAAGACACAGTGATGAGATGTGCCATCAGCTCAAGAGTGCGTCTAGCTGTCACATTGCGTTTTATTGGGATGGGCGATTCTTATAGGTCTTTGGAATACCTCTCAAGGGTTTCCAGAAAAACCATTAGTAAGTTCGTTCCAGAAGTGCTGGAGGCAATAATTGAAAGCTTTCAAGAAAAATATTTAAAGGTAAGTATTAAACATATATAATAGGTACATATGTATGTATGTATGTATTGGATTTTAGATAAAAATTAAAAAATTAAATTTGTTTTCTTTCTTACATTTTCCTTCTACTGCGAATGAGTGGAAGTCTATTGCCAAAGGTTTTCAAGGCCGATGGCAGTTTCCACATACATTGGGAGCTATCGATGGGAAGCATATACGCATCAAAGCCCCGCTCACTCTGGTAGTGACTTTTACAATTACAAGGGGTTTTTTAGTATAGTCCTTTTGGGAGTGGTCGATTCCAGTAGCCGCTTTATTTTTATTGATGTAGGTGGCAACGGCAGGGCATCTGATGTTGTGCTTTTCAAGAACTGCAGTCTGTACGAATCTGTAAAAAGAGATTCTATTGGAATTCCACCCGATGACGCTCTGCCAGGTCAAGTTGCAAAAACGCCGTACTTCTTCATTGGAGATGATATATTCGGCCTTGACCACTTTATGATGAAAGCCTACAATCGTAATTCCAAATTGACAACTGCACAAGAAGTTTTTAATTACAGGCTAAGTAGAGCTAGAATGACTGTTGAAATGGCTTTCGGAAGACTTGCGGCGAGGTTCAGAATATTTCATCGACCGTTGGAAGTTGATTTAAAAACCAGTGATTTAGTGGTAAAGGCATGTTGCATTTTGCATAATTACCTTACTAAGCCTGCAACAATTTCTTGTACAATTGATGAAGCAGATCTGTTACCTCCAATCCTTCCAGAAACTTTTAGCGATTTACCACAGCAGCGCCATGAAACAGTAAGATTCGTGAATGAAGTCCGAGATAATATTAAAAACTATCTAATTTCTGAAGGAGATGTCCCTTTTCAATGGCAAAAAATAAGAAAACAAATTGCAAATGCAGTGAATGTAACCATCGAGTAAAAGGTGAAATTAATCATTCTTAGAACCTCCAACATTTAAAACAATCGGTCCTTTTCAGGACCACCAACACTAAAAACAATCGGTCCTTTTAAGGACCACCAACAAAAAAAAACAATCGGTCCTTTTCAGGACCACCAACACTAAAAACAATCGGTCCTTTTCAGGACCACCAACACTAAAAACAATCGGTCCTTTTAAGGACCACCAACAAAAAAAAAACAATCGGTCCTTTTCAGGACCACCAACACTAAAAACAATCGGTCATTTTCAGAACCACCAACAGTAAAAACAATCGGTCCTTTTCAGGACCACAATTATAATTTAAAAGGAGATAAAATTAATGACTTATGTTTAAAGCTTCTTCCACAATAGGCGTTCAGCCCAATTTCCTCCAGTAAAACAGCTGAGATATGCTATGACACCACTCTACTATAAAAACATAGACTTTTTTAAAAGACGATTATCAACATTTTATTTTTCCATCCTGGTTGACCATTTTGAAGAAATGCCCATATGTAATCTACATACCAAATTTATCAAAACCAGAAAAAGTGTAAATTTTCCCCCGATCTTCCTCTTAAAAAGTACCCTTTGAAGTTCAATTTTGTTCTACTAATTTATCATCTGTCTCATTCTGTTCCAAGCTTTTTCATAAAAATTCTTAGTACTTTTGTTAAAAATTCGAGTCTACTTCGACTAGAGCAACCTGCACTCACACGTAGAATTTTTAACTTTTTGTTTTCATGTCTCGCTGCTAAAACAACAACATCATCGCTTTGTTTTAATTAACTTTGCTATTTTATTTAAATAAATTATATTTTAACAAAATACTTAAAACATAATAAGAAAAAAGTTATAAGGAAACAAGTTAGAGTGCTATATTCGGCTGTGCCGAATCTTTGATACCCTCCACCGACACTTCGAATGTTTTAGGAGAAATATCTGTATGATGTCTATTTATCGTCAAATCTTTTTAAAAAAAGACATCTGCATTTAAATTTGAATCAATCAATTTCAAAAAGCTTGAGTAGAATATCAGCTTAAGCTGAACTTAAATGATTTTCAAGAGAACAAATTATATAAAAGCCATGGTAAGCTATGAACCAATCATCCCAAATTCTGCAGAACGATTTCTGGTATTAAAAAACATAAATTTTAATACAGCGGTGCAATTAGTTTAATTAATTAATTTAATTAATTAGTTTAAGGACCCAGAATATATATACTTTATGGGCTCTGAGAAGAATAATACAAAAGTTTCACACGGAATGACAAACTTAATATACCCTCTTCACAACTAATTGAAGTGGAGGGTATAAAAACTTATTACAAACGATTTCAGAAAAACGATAAAGGAAATATAAGAAATTTATTAAATACATACTTAATTACATCATTTAATGAATTTTAAATAAAACGGAAAGTTTTTATATATTATAGAGGTTTATCGATTATTTTTCTTAATTGTTTAATTAATTTTTTTAACAGCTTCATATTATTTTGGGCGCTTTAGACTTCTTAACTACATAATTTGCAAAAAAAAGTATATCAACGCAGATAAACATATTTAGTTTGGACATTTTTATTTAGGTGATTTTTTTTGCATTTCGTTTTTAACTTGGAGGGGTTTAAATAACCCGTTTTTAACTATACACGAAAAATATCATTAACACCACTAATGTTAGGCTTGAAATCTAATGGGCTGAAAAAGCCGAGGCCAATCCAAAAATTCTAAACCATAATGGAAGATACCTCTGTTGCTGGCACCAATCAAAACACCCCAAAACAGCATAAAGAGCAGATTTTCAGTATTGAATTCGGAAGGTACCAGAGCGGTTAAGAAAAGCATGGCAATAGAGAAGATTAATATCGAAGGGAACTGAAAGAGGTGCAAAAAAATGTTTAATAGTTATTTTATTAATTAAACGAAATTTAAGACTTACTGCATTATAATGCCAGGTATGCTTGACTTACAGAGGCGAAGGCAAAGAGTTATTAATAGTATAACGACCTAAGAATAAATCAATACCGTCCAGGATGTATAAAAGAAAAAAAAAAGTTAAACATTTAAAAAAAAGCAGTGTTAAGAAATATTTACTTCAAAATAGACAAACTTAGCTGTCTGAATCCATCCGCAAAATTATTAAAGTAATATCTTGTCATCGAATTTACACCATCCTCTACCATTCTCGCTGTAGTACGTTTACCGGTACGATTGAAATCCGTTTTCAATGCCCCCGTTCCTGAATACTGCAAATAAATCATATCGGCATGATTTCTTTGCATTATGTTCTCATTGTTTCGGTGTCAAATTAGTAGTTGTTGAAATGTACATAGGTAATAATATCGTAGCCAGCCAAACGCCATATAACCGCTCCATTTATCATACCCACGTAGAGTCTATGTGTGGCTACTGGAAGATAGTCACCGGCCACAAGTCGTACGGTAACCAAAATTACACAAACATGTCGTGTTGGAGAGAGATTTTGTGTTTTATTTTTTGTCACTAAAAAAGCAAGAAAACAATAAATTTGATTCTTGTTATTGTTTTTATATACATAGGTACAAAGAGTACAAAGTTTAACTATAAATTATTTAAAGGAAAGCCGAAATTGTTACACTTTTTACTTATGTATACACGTTTTTGAGTTACGCAAATATATACAGTGAAGGGTATAAAAAAAAATTTTTTTAAAATAGAAAATATTTGTTTTTATTAAAAAGAAAACAATATTCAAAGAAAACAATTTTAACATAACGAAACAAAAATAACACAATTCCAGTTAAAAAAATAAAAATAAAGTATAAAAAGGCACATTATTCATGAGCTTATTCTTATTCATTTATCTACGTTTTTTATACGTTAAACAAATAAATATATACATACATACATAAATGTAATTTTAAAACTTTTTGAAAGTAATAAATTTATACTTGTGCAAATAATATACAGTGTTCTGGAAATCGAAAACGCAAAACGTAAGAATTTGGAAGTTGTTTATAATAAACTTTTGATCTAATTTTTATAATTTTTGTTATAAAATTCCGTTTAATAGAGAACTATTTGTATAATATTTGTCATAAAATTATTTTATTACAGAAATCTTTTTCAAAAACGACGTTTAAAATTCGTTCGTTTTGCGTTTTCGATTTCCAGAACACCCCTGATAATTAATATTAATAAAATATTTTTTTAGCAATAGCTATTATATAGGTATAGTTTTTTGTACTATCAATATTAACAAACTAAGGTACTGTAATACGGACATTGTTATTACTCAAAGCTTATATCTGCTTCATACAAAGCAGAATGTAATATGTATATCCTTTTTTGAACACTTTTCTATTTTAATGGCTAATAATTTTTGCATATCTGCCATTGCATTCGTTGCGTCAATTAGTGGCAGCTGCGCTAGTTGCATTGCAATGGATTTGCTGAATGCAGAAAACATGGTTTCTTGTTCCTCAGTAGTGTTTTTAACTTTTTCTATAATAGCATCGAAAGCATCGTTAAATCTGTTGTTCCTTTCCGCTCTTACCCTTTTCAAAGTTTTGCAATGTTTTTCTTCATTTGGAGTAGAAGCTAATACCTTATCATTGGATGTTGCGAAGCTGCTGTCCTGGCTACATTCGGGACTATTTTCCATCTTGTCATCTGGTGCAAAAGATTCTGGACACACATCTATGGTTTGACTGAATATCTGCTTAAAAGTACATAGTTTTTTTATGAGATGCAGAAGTTGTTTTGCATACTTACATTTGGGAAATTGCTAGACGTTTGACGCAACGCAACAACACAATCGAGAAAATTGAACTCGTTATAATAATATAAGTGAGGCTTATAAATATCATCTGCTCCTGAGCCCGAATGCTTTGACCCTTCAGCTTTCTTCTTTTCTGAGACGTAGGCAGATCTCAAATACTTAACTTTCTTCTTCACCTCCTCCACACTTTTATTCATCTGCTTTGCTATTTCTTCCCAGGCATTTCTTTTTTGATCCGTTCTTTTGTAGAGCGGACTTCTGTAGTCCTAAAGGCAAGGATATTGGCGGTATAGCGCTATTATTTTATACACATCCTTTTCCATTGTGCTCTATTAAAAATGTTATAAAAATTATGCACGACATAAGTATGTATATAAATATTATTTGTACTTACTAACGCCGACGACAATGTCGAAAATTTGTTAAGTTTTGTTGAGACAAATATTTAAATAGTACAATAAATCCGCCTTGAATAGAAATCTAAAATATGTATAACAAAATATTTATTGAAATGAATAGACAAATTAATTAACATACATACATATGTATTTTGTATAACAATTATTCATACATATGTAATAAATAATTAAACGTATGTATAAAAATTTAGTTTTTATAAACCTTTGAAAATATTATAAGTAAAACTTTATATGAATTTTTACTTTGGTTTTATTAAATTGGTCCAGTATTTTCAAAAAAGCATCAACTTCTTGGCGTCTGTATTTTTTTTTTTGATGAGAATGAAACTGTCAAACAGAAAATGACATTTTAAGGCGAACATCATGGCGAACATGGTTAGTCAGACATATGTTTAGACAACGATGGCAGCACATGGACGAAACATGAACATGAACAGTCTACACGAGTAGAATTCATGTGCGACATGCTGTTCTTACCAAGTTGATGGATGGTGGAGACGGGTAGTTAACGTGGTTTGTGTTTTGTTATTTTTGTTTTGATCACGCCATTTGTGTTGATTGTTGCGGCCTGTTTTTACACCTTGCCACTTCACTACCAAAAAAAGCTTTCTGTCTCCTACCCTCGTAACTGATTTGGTCCTTTTTCACACGTCACTTTTTACAGTTCTGTGTATTCTGTGGCAACTGCTTCGCCATACAAAATTTTGAGAGCGAAGCAAGTAGATTCATACCATGCTCACACGGACACCAATATTCGTGTTTCGCTCTCTTATTCCTGTTTCGCGCCCCAAACATGATTGAAACGACTTGTTTCCCCATACAAAATTTTGAGAGCGAAACAGGTCGTTTCATTTTGAAACAGGCTGCGAAACAGATAAAATCTACTATCATCTCCAATTTTGATAACAGTTATCGTTAGTTTATCTGAACTAGCTCTCAAAAAAAATCAAAACAAAGAAAAAAACAAAATAAAAATTGATGTTTAATAAAATAAAGTGATAATAATATTAATAAAACTATTAAATAATATATTTTTAAGTTTTATTTACTTTTTTATCTATTTTAAAAAGAATCACACTAACAACACAAAAAAAATGTCAAAATGAAACAAGAACGAATCGTATGAACAGCATGTTTGGCAATCTAGTTTCAGAGAGCGAAACCAGTGGTTTATATCGTCGTATGAACATAGCATCATACCATGTTCAAACGGACAGCAATATTCGTGTTTCGCTCTCTTATTTCTGTTTCGCGCCCCAAACATGATTAAAACGACTTGTTTTCCCATACAAAATTTTGTGAGCGAAACAGGTCGTTTCATTTTGAAACAGGCTGCGAAACAGGAAAAATGTACTATCATCTCCAATTTTGATAACATTTATCGTTAGTTTATCTGAACTAGCTCTCAAAAAAAAGCAAAACAAAGAAAAAAACAAAATAAAAATTGATGTCTAATACAATAAAGTGATAATTATAACATAATAATATCAATAAAAGTGTTAAATATTATATGTTTAAGTTTTATTTACTTTTTTTATCTATTTAAAAAAAATCACACTAACAACACAAAAAAAATGTCAAAATGAAACAGGAATGAATCGTATGAACAGCATGTTTGGCGAACTAGTTTCAACGAGCGAAACGAGTGGTTTATAACGTCGTATGAACATAGCAATACACCAGCAAACTCTGTTTTTTGTGAATTTTTTCAGAGTTGATAAGAAAGTTATAATAAGTTATAATATAATAAGTTATATTGTGCATGCCCATAATTTAGTGATTTAATTAAAATTAAAAATTGCCAAAATTTTGATAAAAATAAAAAAATCGATTTTAAAAGCCCAATAATTGATTTCCGTATAAAATCGCATACGTAAATTCGATTGCAAAAAATCGATTTTTTTTACCAGAAAATCGATTTTCGATTGGAATCCATTGGATTTACCATTCCCTACTGGTGTATACCCCTTTGTGATATAAGGTATGAGTTTGCAAATTTATCTTATACCCTTTGTACACTTGCATACATTTCGGAGGAACACATGGAAAATGTTGAAAATGTGAAATACGCGTTCACACTTGAAACATCTAACATCTACTGTCAATAAAAAATGTCACCATTTCTGAAAATAAAACTTTTATTTTTTTTAAATACTTTTTTTCTACAAAAGTGCCAACATTTCAAGAGATAACACCAAAATGTATTTCTAATCCATTTCGTTTAATAATTTAAGCAAAATTAAGCAAAATAAGGCTTGCAAAAAGGGAAAAACTTGAGAAATGGTAACGCTGCATTCAAAGCAACTTCCACTTTGTCAGTGATGCCACAATAATAACAGAATTTATTGCCACTTTTCTAGTGATGACACTAAAAAAATCTATAAATGTTAAAGGGAACAAAATGAGATAGTAACATTCTGTAAAAATGTTGAAACATTTTGATTTTTATCCCTATGTATTTCTTATGGGAAAATTCCAACATTTTCGCAAATTGATGCTAAATGTTAAATGTTGACAAGTGTGAAAAGGCTATTAAACGATTTTGAAATCGATTTTAAGGTTCGATTAATCGATTTCAAAAACCGTAATAAAAAAAGCCGATCGAAATATCGAAAATCGATGTTGGTATCCATTTACCCTTCCCTAGTATTCTTCTTTCCCGTATTTTTGTGGCAGCAAAATAAACAATGCCAGCTGTTGTGTAGTGTGTTTTTATAAGTTAAGTAACTGTCACAGATTAATCTGTGATAACTATAAAAAAATTTTATAAATATATGTATATTAATTAGACGTACCTATTATTATTTTTAACATAACCACTTATTATGCGCCTACTTCCCTTTGGTTCCCGTGCATTTAACCTAGGCACAAAATTGAAGAACACATTTACCCTTCCCGAACGTTTCAAGGGAACAGTTGTTGAAAGATGGGCCAACTATTGGAAAGGTCTACTCAGCGATTATAAAGACGTAGCTGTGGGTTTGGTTAAAGAAACAAGAGAAAAACCAAAAAAGGCAGCATTTTATGCTATAAGTGGCTACGGCCTATATCAATTTTCAAAACGAAATCCAGATGAAGAGGATTTCCTCAAACAATTCCGATTAGCTAGTAATGATTTAATAATGGTTCACCCGTCTTTACAAAATCCCAAATCCGTAGCATATATAACACGTCTGCAGAGCATTATTAATCAAAACCGTCTGAGATTTTTATCATTGGGTATATTTACCATAATCTGGGAGGATTTGTATGACAAAGATGATTGTACTTATCTTGCACAGTGTGAATACACACAAGTTGACTGCTGGCATTTTCACGAGCACGTACTAGATATAGGATTTTGGAATCAGTTCTGGCGCTTAAAATACGAGTTTTACAATTTCGATATAAATTATTTGTAATAACTCTAGTAAAAAAAATGCAGCAATAATGCAAAATAAATATTTATTAAAAAAGTCAACTGTAATAAATTGAATGTAAAATTAAACACCAAAAATGAATTGTGTATTTGTACCATTAATTTTTAAAATATGTTAAAAGAAAAATAAATTAACTTATCAAGAATACTAACTCAGCGGCAAAAAAATTCTATGTGGAACACGTGTATTTAGTTGCTTCATCAAACTAAAGGAACAAATCTAGTTTACCGACACAGCTCCAAATAAAAAAAAGTACCTAGTAAATAAAAATATTAGCGGAAACGCTTAGTTTTCGAGTTATGGACGTTTTTAATTTTAAAAGAAGGATGTATGTAATTTTTCCACTACATTTCTAAAGGTATATGGCCAAAGTTGGTATCATTTTGAAGTTTTTGACTAGATCTTTCAGGATATATAGAATTTACTTAAAAACTGTAGTGGGCTAAATTTTAGAACAACATCATTAAGGTTTGCAATGGCGTAGTAAAGTATTTTCCGAGATTGTGTGTTATATGGGGCGTTTCGAGTCTTGTGAAATTAGATTATTCTAAATTACACCGCTAGGTCATTAGGGTGTCCCTATTCAGAACAATTTTTTTACTTTTTCGGCAAATATTTTTTTTATTTGGCATGAAAAAATACCTAAACCCCAAATTTTCCCATTCCTACCCTTACCAACCAATTTTTAATCACCATTTTAGTTTTTTTGTATGAGCAATATCCAAAAAACTTTAATAAACAGAGCGAAACAGTTCTAACGATTTTTATGAAATTTTCTATGTGCATACTACATTCGGTAAGTATATTTCATATCGCTAGGTCATTAGGGTGTCTCTATATACATATAACATTTTTAATTTCTTTGACAAAAACTTTTTTGACATTACTTTTTAATTTGGCATCAAAATATATGAAATATAATGTCTATGAAAATACTGGATGCACAAAATTGCCCACTTATTTCTGCACAATTCTTGATTCTTAAAATTCTCTCACTGGCCACATATTTTCTAATGTAAGCACGCTATACAAATTTCATGCGTGACTGGCAGAAAGAGCAATTTTTCAGCAAAAGAAGTGAACGTCAATGATTTAAACTTCAAAATATCGTATCATACAAATTTTAGCCAACAGAGTTTTTGAATTCATGGACCTAATTGCTATAAAAACTATTACTTTTTTTTACTTTACATTTAACTGTTAATAGATAAAATAATTAAATTGACTCCGAAGATAAACTATGATAAATGGTTGGTGTTTTTTTTTATCGACAGACATCGTCTTCAGCTGTAGATTCTTATTTCTGCCACAGATCTAATCCCCGCACACTTGAGAACAAGGCATATGAGAAATAATTTTTAAAACAACCGTTTCATTACCAAAAAGTAGACAACATCACGATATTTTTAAAGCGGGTAGATATACATTCGCATAACTTTTAAACTTATGAAGAGAACAAAATAAAAGTTTTACAACATAATAAGTACGCCGCAGGCTAATTTCGCTAAAAATAAAATTAAAAAATTAGGTCGAAGTTAGAAAAAAAAAATGGTTTCCTGATGATCTGGCCTAAGCAGCCAGTGAAATCGCATAGAAACTAGCTTTCCCTCAACAATAAATTTCAGTGCATTTAAAAAAAATAAAAATTCGGAATTAAGCACGTCAAAAAAGTCGTATTAATAATAAATGTTGTATTCCCAATATTAAGTTTTAAAAAATTTCTATTTAAACTCATAATTTTCTGTCTTTTACGGTACAACATTGCAAAACCCACATTTACGGGTTTAAAGAATTTTGCATAACTTTTAAACTAATTAATGTCACATAACAAATTTCGGGTAAAAAAAAAAAAAAGGACTAAGTTAGAAAAATTTTGATTTAATTTGGTCATTTCCGGTTTTGCAGATGAAAAAATATTTCTTTTATTTAAAGATCAATCGATTTTCTATAAGAATCACTTAATAATTTTTTTTTTGTTTGATTAATTTTTGGTTCGAAAAAATAATTTAAAAAAACATTTTTTGAAAACGGCAACACTTTACCACAACGCAACTCGACAAATAAACATCAAAAAATATTTCACACACTTATTCATATCTACTAGAACTATAGTTATGCCAAATATAAAGGAATTCCAACAAAAAAAATTTTATTGGGTTGTCCGCTTCACCAATGATGTCCCATATATTGAAAACAAACATTAATTTGAGTTTACTTATTGTTGTATTAATTTAAATTCCCAAACGAAAATTTTTATTTTTATTTGAAAAACAGGCAGTTAATATTTCAGGTGCACTCTAAAACTTAAAAAACTAAATTCTTTTAAGCAATATTTTCGAAATTGACTCCCAATGGGTTAACAAATTGGTATATTTTGTACATTACAGTATTTATCGGATATAAGAAACTTAAAAAATCCACGAAAAAAGTTTCTTATAAGCGTTTCTTTCTTATATACAATTATTTTATATAAGAAACTTATTTCTTATATAAGTAGCTATAGCCATAAGACTTTCATATTTTGGTTTTCTGTCTCTTTTTTTGTTAACATTTCTAACTTTTAAATAATTATTTTCTATGTCTTTTGAGTTTTTCACTATTTTAGATATTTTTGCAATTTCGCTTCTTTTTATACCGTTTTGTATTTCTTTAAAAATGTTTACTTTTGTTTTTATTGGCAAAAAACACAAAGCTTCTCATGAGTACCAGCTCGCTCATCTAAAACTAAAGCTCGAGGTCCATAACACGCGTTTTCGCCTCCATGCAGCAAATGCTTTTATAACCTTACTTGCGTTCTACGTTTCAAGTTACATACAACGCTTTTTATGCAGCAGTAGCACAAGTAAAAATAAAATTTAATTTGTCAAAATCATCTGATTTGTTCGAAAGCTGCTTGTGATTCTTACAAAAGTAGAAAGTAAACCTACATTTCGCCTCAAGGCATCTACGCTTTTGTGCATGTAACTTACTACGTATTACTACACAGATTCTACTTTTTTGACAGCTGCGTATGCTGCGAAAAAGCGAGTAACGCGTGGTGTGGACCTCCAGCTTAAAAGTAAAAAAAAAACTTTGTTCTTGTTGTAAAACTGTCAGAAAAAAGAGTTGTCCATGCAAACTACATAAAGTCTGTGTTACCGTTGGAAGTTTCTTATATAAATTCTTTTTCTATACATTTTGTGGTTTTGGTGTTTAAGAAAAATGTTCTTTAATCAGTTTTTTTCTTATAAGCGTTTTTCTTATATGAAACCTTTTTTGTTAAAAAAATCACTAAAAAGACATGGTGTTTTTGAAAATGTTTCTTATAAGCGTTTTGTTCTTATATGAGATGTTCTTATATCCGATTAATACTGTATTTGAAAGATATTTCGAAGCACTCTCCAATAATATCTACATATATTGAGATCCAGTTTATTCCTAAAAATCTATTGTTAAAGCACCCTGAAATTTTTTGTCCTACAACTCCATACTAGGTGTGTTAACGTGAAAAAAACATTACTTTTTAAATGTTCCTAAAAGGGGACTAGAAAGTGAATTAAATATAATTTTGGGGTTCAGCCGAGTTAATACTCTTGATTTAATCCAGTGAAATACTTATACATATTTAATTGAGTTTGCTGCCTTTTTTGTTGTGAATAAATTCACCCTTAAATTTCTCATGCAAGGCTTCCTTATCTTCGACTTTTGGTTTATGTTCTTTAAAGTATTCATCCAACATGGCTTCACATTCTGGTATTTTTTCGATATCACAAATTTTGCCTTGGAAATTTCCCTCTTTACCACTGCCTTTACCATCTAAAAGATTTAGAAAATTCGGACCAAAATGTTGCACAAGTTCCGCATTACCACGCAACACCATGTGACCCTTTCCAGGTTGATTTCCAACAGAAGGTTCAGATACCGTAAGAAAGTATAGACATATTTCAACAGGAGCATGTCTAAGGAAAGTATTTATAAAATCTGGTTCTACGCCATCTTTGCGATGCAGACTATAGTACTTTGGTAATGGCCTAGGCAAATTTTCCAATTTCTCAGCCTCGGCAACAGCGAAGTCTTTTAGAAGCTTCTGAAAAGATTTTTTGACTGCCTTTACATTATTTTGTATCTTTTGTATAAGTTCCAAATGTTGTTGAGGTCCACCTCTACATACATAAATAGAAAAACAAAACAAGCAAGTATACTATTAACAATGTCCCAGTAACTTTAATTTAAATTTGATTTGTATGGTTTACTTGCAAATCGGTTATCATTCTTACTTTAAAACCAAGTTAAGTTGTTGTTCTCTTTCAAACGATTCACCTAAATGTTTTAGAACGCGTTGACCCACCACAAAATGAACAATAACACTGTTTTTATTTTTCTCAGCATACAAAAGTTTAATACACTGCAATTGAAATAAATTGCTTACATGTGTTCCGCAGCACATGTTTTGGCGCTGACCTTCTATACAAATTACACGCACAGGACCTTCCCAATCTTTGGGTAAACCACGAGGAGCTCTCACGCTGTCCATCTTAAAATAAAATCAAAAAATATTTAAGTATATTAAGTAATAAAAATAGTATTATAACTTTTAAATTCTGTAATGGGTTTCAGTTAGTAAAAGTTTTTAGGCTAAAACTAACTGTCTGGCCCACAATTTTGAAAAGAAAATTTCTTTCGTATATTTATGTACTTATGAACTTTAAGACTAAAAAAACAAACGCGCTCTTTACACTTGTAAGTTTATAAAGTAAAAGCTTAAAATATAAATTTATAATATATTGCTACGAAAGTTAAATTATCTAAAAATTATTTTTAGTAATAGTTATAAGTTATCTTGTAAGTTATATTTTTATGTCATATTAGTTACTTAAAATTGTCATGTATAATTTTCAGCACAACTCTATTACCGTCTTAAAGTGTACTTAGACTTAACAGTTATTTTGAAATAATTCCTACACGAATTTCCCAGTCATTTCTAGAAATGGTTTTAGAACATAATAAATTGTTATTACAGGGAGGTTCAGGAAAAATCTAGAAATAATTATGAAATAACTCATGAATAACTAGTTTGTTTTGAAAAATGTTGAACGTAACAATTAATTTCAATAAAGTTTGTTAAGTTAAATAAGCGTGTTTATTTATTTTGATTTGCAATTAAAAGAACTCAAACGCGTTCATTATAAAGGGAGTAAACCGAAACGCATAAAAGGAATAACGTAACAATATGTAAGTATGTGCATAGTTTAATTCAGAAATAATCGTTGGATGCAGATCGTTCGCGATTCGTATAATATTTATTTAAAATAAAAAAAGTATAAAGGATTTAAATGATAAGAAGATAATAATTAAGAACTTTAGGAAAAATGTCTATGTATATGTATATCGCACTTGATCCCAAAGTAGAGTGAAGAAACAGAGCTAAAATATTATCGCTAAATAGGTTAATAAATCGCCACGTTTGGCGAGAAATCGTCACTCTCACAGCACTGGTAGTAACTGAATTGTTCTTCCTGATGTTGTTGTGGTTGTTGCAATAATTTCTGGATATTTTTAATATGCTCTCGTTACCACTAGGACATATATGCATTCAATTGGACCGGCGTAATCGACGTGTATACGTACCCAAGAATCATCTGGTGTTTTCCATGACTAAGCCAGCGTGTTAGAAGGTTATTTTTCAAGCTGTGAGCCCCGGAAGGCTAGCTAGTAGTGAGCTAGTCTATCAACCCCGGTGTTGCGGGTTCAATTCCCGAGAGACTCTGGTTTCTTTCCTGCAGACAAGCGTCAAGCTTCGCGGGGATTAGCATAGGGTATTACAAAATTAAAAAAAAAAAAAAAAAAGTTATTCGATCTGAGTATCCATACCAGCCCAAAAACATTGCATCTTGTAACTGTATTCATTCGTTGCATTCCCTGATGCGCTTTTCAACAACTACAAAGACAATTATTCTTGTAAAATTCGGGGATGATAGATGATAAAAAAAGTTTAAAATCGGACTAAAATAAATAATTCTAGATCGTTTCTAATTTTTTTAATACCCGAGGTAAGCTACTTCTCTTGATAAGTGTATAGACCTTAAATCCCAAGCAATTTTTTTTTTTTTTTTTTGGGCCCCACTAATTTATAGGATGTCATGTACATATATATATATAATAGTATTCTGAATACATACTTAGGTATATAAATATATTTTTTATGATTACCTCTGATACAGTTTCCGGATCCAATACAACAACATTGACTTCCCTTCCCTCTCTTATTATATTATTTGCTTTTTCTTCAATTAAATCCAACGATTCCCGGCTAATCAAATGTTTTGTATTTAGCTCTATATACGATGTCTCACTTCCCAACCACCAGGAAGTAGTATCATAATTAAATTCTTTATCAAAAAGTTCCGTAATTAAATGTTGTCCCGAATGTTGTTGCATGTGATCGAGACGTCTATCCCAATCGATACATTGTTTTACTACAGTACCCGCTTCAAAACCATTTTCAGATTCTATAAAGTGCACAGCATCGTTACCTTTGCGTACTACACTACGTACGGGTAAATTATTAATAGTGCCATAATCACATGGCTGCCCACCACCCTCTGGAAATAGTATAGTGTCTTCACAGATAACATTATAACCCTGCAAGTCTTTGGTTTCACTTGAGTGGGGTGCGCACCATTTTAATAATCCAAATTCACATGATACTATTTTCGTGTTAAACTGTAAGAGAAAATCTATTGCTTTTTTATCTAATCTTAAATAATTATTTTTCTATTACTTCTTTTAAAAAGCTGTCCTCTTGACATTTAAAAACCATTTTGAAACTATATCGTTGTTAAATACCTTGTTTGGTTAATTATGCAAAACACAAAATTTGGCAAAATTACAAAATTTTGTAGTAAAAAAAATATGCGTACACTCTAGTAAACAAACGACAGCTGTTCAATAGCCGGTTAAAAATATAACTTGGCAGCATACTTGCCATTAAGTGCGCCTAGAGTTTGCCACCCGACCACAACAGCAATTTGTGCTGGCAAGCAATAACGCCGGCAGAATAACTGAATACAATTCTTATTATTATTATAATTATTATTATTATTACTATTATTATTTATTAGTAGTACAGTGCACTCGCGATAATATGAACTAATTAAAACAAAGCCAGTTCACTTTTGCAAGATTGTTCATATTTGCGAATGGCAAAAATAAAAATAAAAGTTTCTAATGTTAAAGTTGTTTTATTTATTGTTCATTGCATTTAAAAAACTATTGATTTTTAAAAAAGAAAAACAAACTTAAAGTTATGCGAAAAAGTCTGTGATTTTCTTTCGCTCAATCAGCTTAAAAACGCCCCGCTCTCTTAAAAATCTCCAGATATTTTCCGTGCCGGCTAACAGTCAAAATCTTATTTTCAAAAACCATCGGTGCATGCATTTTCCATTTTTTGGGTATTCGGAAGACCGCACATTTTTCTTTTTCAAAGTCAAATAAACGTATTGTTAGAACATTAAAAAAAAACAAATTTATTCGCTAAATTGGTAAAACCTTTTCCTAAATGTTCTAAAACTTCAGATTTTGCTTTTTAAAGTTCAAAACTTATCCTTTTTTTAATTCATCTTTAAAAAATGTTCACGTTAAAATTGTATTTAAAAATGTATATAGAATTCGATGTTAATGTGAGAACTAACTAAAAGTGTATGTCAAACATTTTGATTAGCAACTGAAGACAACTTTAAAGCGATAGCTGGGGAAATCCCTAGGTTATTATGTCGTTGAATACAAATTGATTTTGATTTAACACTGTGTAGGTATATAAAAACCATTAAAAATACAACTATATGTTGTTCATATTTTAAAGCTTTTGCACAAGTTCATATTTTAGAGTAGGCAATGGAAGAAAATAAGTGTTCATATTTTGGGGTGTTCATATATTAGGGCATTCATATTATCGCGAGTGCACTGTATGTATTTTTAATACTTTTACATAACATTACATGTTCTTTTACAAATTACATCAATAAACTCAAATTAAATATTTCTTATAAAAGTTACAATTTTTTTTCTAAATACATTTGGATTGCTTTCATTTTTAATATTATTTATTATATTGTAAAGATTTAATCTTTGTGGAACAGTGATCTTTGAATTGTGTTGTTCCCTGGTCGTTGTAGTCTAAAATCGGCAGCGTTTCTTAAGTTGTATGGTTGAACATTCCCAACTTATCTGAGTTGTTCTACTAAATAATCAGCTACCTCTCCTATTTTCATTTTTTGAATAAAATTAATTGTATTCAGCTCTAATCTTTGTTGTATATTAATATTGTCGTATATGAGCTCATAGAATA
Source organism: Pollenia angustigena (assembly GCA_930367215.1). NCBI lineage: Eukaryota > Metazoa > Arthropoda > Insecta > Diptera > Polleniidae > Pollenia > Pollenia angustigena. The sequence continues at coordinate 75,444,370 of OV884059.1, forward strand.
AATTCGAAAAATTAAAAATGTTGAATATAATATAAAAAGTAACCTTCGGAAGGAAATAATTCCCAATAATAAAATTAATATTTTTATATAAAAAAGAACTCAAAATTAAACAAATTAATGTAAATTTATATAAAAAAGGTCGAATAAGCAAACAAAATATATAAATAAAAATAATTTTTGTAATTTTATGTTAGTGTTTATTAAATTCATTAATTTAATTCTTTTACTACAATTGCATTTTGCTACCATTTCACAAATTTAATTTCTTTCTCACACAATGTGCTTTTATATTTTTCTTTTTTGCTTCTTTTTTCTCAATTGACAACCAAATTTGACGTTTTATGTAAGCAATAAATGTCAACGAAAATGGAATAAATGGCAATAAATATGTACAAAAAATTGCTGCCCACATTAAAGGTACCATAATTTTGACATTTACTGCAATATATGTCGCAATAATTATCTCTGGTATAGACGGGCAGAAAGGCCTAGTTTCGACGAGCGAACATTTGGAAGTAAAACATCTGGAATTCTCTTTTGTTTTTTATTCGAGGTCACACAGACGAACATGTTGCCGGCAACGTTCAAGGTATATTTACACAAGGAGTGTAGACATGCTGCTATATAAAAGGAACCGAGCAAGGCGAATTTATACAAGGTAAGTGCAACTCTACAACTACAAAGCAAGGCGAATTAACTCCATGTATTTTGTTTTTGCAATTTTCTTACTTGTCAAATTTCAGTATAAAAACAAAACAATATTTTGACATTTCATGATTTTTGTGGATACAGCTGATGAACGGCTGACGAGTTGAGTTTACCTTGTTGAATTCGCCTTGGAACCGAGTTCTCAAAATTGTCTTCATATAAAACAAGGCGAATTCATACAAGGTGGTCTTATTTTGAAAACATTTTACAACACTGTAAAATATTTTAACGTTGTGTCAAAAATTCAAACAAATATATGATTTTGTTTTTATATTAAATTGTGTTTTTTTGAAATGTTACAACTTAAAAAAGTTTTAAATTTAATAATTTTAATCGAAAATTATAGAATTTAGTTAAGATTCCCCAGAACCAACAGGACGGTATACCATTTTGAACGTGGGCCAAGATAGCGTCGACGAAATAGTGTCGAATTTGGGAATTTAAAAACCGGGAAAACAAAATACCCAAGTTATGGTGTTTTTCAGAATAACATAGCGTCTTCACCTGACAATTTTTTGTCATACCAAACGTCAAACTTCATATTAAAAAAACGCTGACAAAAATTTTCGAGTTTTTTTTATATAGACTTTGACGTTTGGTATGACAAAAAATTGTCAGGTGAAGACGCTATCTAAGAACAAAAAGTTAGCGTCGAATTTAGGAATTTATGGGGATTTCCAAAGTAAAAAAGAAGTTAGCGTCGAATTTAGGAATTTAAAAAGGGGAAGTTAAAATAACTAATATTTTTAATAAAAATACAAAAAAATAGTTAACACAAATTAAAAAATACACATTAAGGAACAAAATAAGCGATGCGTGCAAAAAATCGTACGGTCTGTTCCCGAGATATTTGGGTGCATCCAAAATGGTCAGTAAAAAGCGTTGCTGATTTATCCCATGGAACACAGGCTTTTGCACGGTATAAACTGTATGTATTCTGAAAGTAAATCGTTTTCTGCACAAAATAAGCGATGCGTACAAAAAATCGTTCGGTTAGTTCCCGAGATATTTGGGTGCATCCAAAATGGTCAGTAAAAAGCGTTGCTGATTTATCCCATGGAACACAGGCTTTTGCACGGTATAAACTGTATGTATTCTAAAAGTAAATCATTTTCCGCACAAAATAAGCGATGCGTGCAAAAAATCGTTCAGCTAGTTCCCGAGCTATTTGGGTGCATCCAAAATGGTCAGTAAAAAGCGTTGCTGATTTATCCCATGGAACACAGGCTTTTGCACGCTATAAACTGTATATATTCTGAAAGTAAATCGTTTTCCGCACAAAATAAGCGATGCGTGCAAAAAATCGTTCGGTTAGTTCCAGAGATATTTGGGTGCATCCAAAATGGTCAGTAAAAAGCGTTGCTGATTTATCCCATGGAACACAGGCTTTTGCACGGTATTAACTGTATATATACTAAAAATAAATCGTTTTCCGCACAAAATAAGCGATGCGTGCAAAAAATCGTTTGGTTAGTTCCCGAGATATTCGGGTGCATCCAACATGGTCAGTAAAAAGCGTTGCTGAATTATCCAATGGAACACAGGCTTTTGCATGGTATAAACTGTATATATTCTAAAAGTAAATCGTTTTCCGCACAAAATAAGCGATGCGTGCAAAAAATCGTTCGGTTAGTTCCCGAGATATTTGGGTGCATCCAAAATGGTCAGTAAAAAGCGTTGCTGATTTATCCCATGGAACACAGGCTTTTGCACCGTATAAACTGTATATATTCTAAAAGTAAATCGTTTTCCGCACAAAATAAGCGATGCGTGCAAAAAATCGTTCGGTTAGTTCCCGAGATATGTGGGTGCATCCAAAATGGTCATTAAAAAGCGTTGCTGATTTATCCCATGGAACATAGCCTTTTGCACGCTATAAACTGTATATATTCTGAAAGTAAATCGTTTTCCGCACAAAATAAGCGATGCGTGCAAAAAATCGTTTGGTTAGTTCCAGAGATATGTGGGTGCATCCAAAATGGTCAGTAAAAAGCGTTGCTGATTTATCCCATGGAACACAGGCTTTTGCACGCTATAAACTGTATATATTCTGAAAGTAAATCGTTTTCCGCACAAAATAAGCGATGCGTGCAAAAAATCGTTCGGTTAGTTCCAGAGATATTTGGGTGCATCCAAAATGGTCAGTAAAAAGCGTTGCTGATTTATCCCATGGAACACAGGCTTTTGCACGGTATAAACTGTATATATACTAAAAATAAATCGTTTTCCGCACAAAATAAGCGATGCGTGCAAAAAATCGTTCGGTTAGTTCCCGAGATATTCGGGTGCATCCAAAATGGTCAGTAAAAAGCGTTGCTTAATTATCCAATGGAACACAGGCTTTTGCACGGTATAAACTGTATATATTCTAAAAGTAAATCGTTTTTCGCACAAAATAAGCGATGCGTGCAAAAAATCGTTCGGTTAGTTCCCGAGATATTTGGGTGCATCCAAAATGGTCAGTAAAAAGCGTTGCTGATTTATCCCATGGAACACAGGCTTTTGCACCGTATAAACTGTATATATTCTAAAAGTAAATCGTTTTCCGCACAAAATAAGCGATGCGTGCAAGAAATCGTTCGGTTAGTTCCAGAGATATGTGGGTGCATCCAAAATGGTCATTAAAAAGCGTTGCTGATTTATCCCATGGAACATAGCCTTTTGCACGCTATAAACTGTATATATTCTGAAAGTAAATCGTTTTCCGCACAAAATAAGCGATGCGTGCAAAAAATCGTTCGGTTAGTTCCAGAGATATGTGGGTGCATCCAAAATGGTCAGTAAAAAGCGTTGCTGATTTATCCCATGGAACACAGGCTTTTGCACGCTATAAACTGTATATATTCTGAAAGTCAATCGTTTTCCGCACAAAATAAGCGATGCGTGCAAAAAATCGTTCGGTTAGTTCCAGAGATATTTGGGTGCATCCAAAATGGTCAGTAAAAAGCGTTGCTGATTTATCCCATGGAACACAGGCTTTTGTACGGTATAAACTGTATATATACTAAAAATAAATCGTTTTCCGCACAAAATAAGCGATGCGTGCAAAAAATCGTTCGGTTAGTTCCCGAGATATACGGGTGCATCCAAAATGGTCAGTAAAAAGCGTTGCTGAATTATCCAATGGAACACAGGCTTTTGCACGGTAGAAACTGTATATATTCTAAAAGTATATCGTTTTCCGCACAAAATAAGCGATGCGTGCAAAAAATCGTTCGGTTAGTTCCCGAGATATGTGGGTGCATCCAAAATGGTCAGTAAAAAGCGTTGCTGATTTATCCCATGGAACACAGGCTTTTGCACGCTATAAACTGTATATATTCTGAAAGTAAATCGTTTTCTGCACAAAATAAGCGATGCGTGCAAAAAATCGTTCGGTTAGTTCCCGAGATATGTGGGTGCATCCAAAATGGTCAGTAAAAAGCGTTGCTGATTTATCCCATGGAACACAGGCTCTTGCACGGTATAAACTGTATGTATTCTGAAAGTAAATCGTTTTCTGCACAAAATAAGCGATGCGTGCAAAAAATCGTTCGGTTAGTTCCCGAGATATGTGGGTGCATCCAAAATGGTCAGTAAGAAGAGTTGCTGATTTATCCCATGGAACACAGGCTTTTGCACGGTATAAACTGTATGTATTCTGAAAGTAAATCGTTTTCTGTACAAAATAAGCGATGCGTGCAAAAAATCGTTCGGTTAGTTCCCGAGATATGTGGGTGCATCCAAAATGGTCAGTAAAAAGCGTTTATTAAAAAACGAACCCTACAAGAAATGAATGAGCGAATAGTCACATTTTTCATTTTGGTGTTAAGAAAATGATAGAAAGAAATTACCGAAAGTGACCGACAACTTTATTTCGGTCATTTCTTTCTATCATTCTCTTAACACCAAAATGAAAAATATGACTACTCGCTCATTCATTTCTTGTAGGGAAGCTAACGATGGTATAAATAACAAAGCAGGCGGCATGAAATAACCCCCCAAAATATAACCCCACAAAAAAATAAAAATACATTTTTGGGGGGTTATTTCATTTTGTTTGAGGTGTTATTTCAATTTTTTAAAAGGGGTATTATTTCATATGAAATTATCCCCCAAAAAATCATTATGAAATAAAGCCCCAATATATTTTTTGGTTTGGATTATTTCATTTTCAAATTTATAATGACAAAGTTTTTGGGCGCAAGGATTTATCCACTTTGGTATACAGAACACCGGCTTCGATAAATAAAGCTGCCCTGCATAACAGGCCTTCGGCCGGTCACAATGGTTTTCTTCTATATGGTATACCAAACATCGGCTTCGCTAACTGAAGCTTCTCTGCGTAGCCGGGTCGAGTCGGTATTTTTATACTGTAGAGGAGAAAAAAATACCTGGCGCTATGAAGAGAAGCTTTAGTAAGCGAAGCCGGTGTTTGTTATACCATAGAGGAAAAAGTCATTGCGCACGGCCGAAGGCCGCCTATGCAGAAAAGCCTTAGTTGGCGAAGCTTCTGTTTGGCATATCATACCATGCTATCTATCGCGTGATTATTTAAAGCAAAACTGTATAATTAAGTGTATAACATATGAAGGGTATAGATTCAAAGACTGCAATCCAAATTTATAGTTTTCGTAATAAATAGTAAAAACTTCTAGCTCAAAGTATATTCATATTTATGTATTGTATATCTGCTTTTCAGTAAATAAGAATATGATGGAGATATGACGCAAGTTTCAACCAAATCGATATAGCGGTTTGCTGGCAATTATAATCATAAAATTGGACATTGCTGTGTTTGATCTAATCAAATGTCCAATGGAAATTGCCGTTTTTGCATCAATTCTTAATTTTTGATCATACTTGTTTATGGGATAAAAGTGTTTCTGGTAATGTAATATTCACTAATTGGAAGCATTCAATAAATACAACTAAGAGGTATTATTAGTTACGTTTGTGAAAAAAGTGGAATTTGCAGTCTTTGAATCTATACCCCTCATATATTGGGCTCTTATTTCATTTCAGAAATTGGGGTTTTATTTCATATGAAATAAGCCCCCAAAAATTAGGGAATTATTTCATTTATGTTTGGGGAGTTATTTCATTTCGTTGGGGGCTAATTTCATTTTCAAAATTGGGGCTTTCTTGCAAATGAAATAAGGCCCCACGCTTTGGGGGTTATTTCATTATTTTTTTTGGGGGTTATATTTTGGGGGGTTATTTCATGCCGCCAACAAAGCACGATGTGCATTATTTGAGTGACTGCAAACCAGCAGCGAATGTTTGCGGTTGCGCAAGTTTGATTGTATAACCGCAAGCGAGTGTATTTGTTGCTGTTCATTTAATGCGATTTTTTTGCAATTGCACAAAGCCGTTCTCTGGTGGACACCCAGCGTAATGTTTCCCTTGCAAGTGTTTGCTTGTCTAACACAGCGTTTACATTTGACAGTACTGGCAAGACAGTAAGAAAATACATATTAGTTGCCAAAAACACTACTAACTGTCTTCGTGACGTAGGCGTCCAGACAGTAGTTAAGACAGTTCACTTTTAAAAATATGTCAAACGTGAATGTTGCAGCGCAAGTTCAGCTAAACGTATTTTGTATAAACTAAACAAATTAAAAAAAAGCTTAAAATAACTTTATTGTGTGAACAAATATAAAACTTAACTAAAATATAAAAAATCAAAGCAATATATGGCTAATTTTTTTACATTTTGATTTTTTTCCCTTTTGCTCACAAAACTTTAGATTACTGTTAGCAAATGTCAAATCACTGTCCAATTTTACTGTCTGCAAAATTTGCTAAACAGTAGACAAGATAGTTGGAAAAGTGTGCATGTATTAGTGAAAAGGTTTGCATGTATTGCTACTGTCTTGCCAGTACCGGCAAATGTAACTGCCCGTCTATTCCAGAGATAATTATTGCGACATATATTGCAGTAAATGTCAAAATTATGTTATATTTAATGTAGACAGCAATTTCTTGTACATATTTATTGCCGACAATTTATGTTGGAATAATTGTTAGTCCATTTTCGTTGACAATTATTGCTTACATAAAACGTCAAATTTGGTTATCAATTGAGAAAAAAGAAGCAAAAAAGAAAAATATTAAAGCAAATTGTGTGAGAAAAAAATTAAATTTGTGAAATGGTAGCAAATTATAATTGTAGTAAAAGAATTAAATTAATAAATTTAATAAACCCTAAAATAAAATTACAAAAATTATTCTTATTAATATAATTTTTTTCTTATTCGACCTTTATTATTTAAATTTATATTAGTTTGTTTGAGTTATATAAAAAAGACCTCAAGCTTACACAAATTAATATACATTTTAATAATAAAGTCGAATAAGAAAGAATTTATATCAATAAAAATAATTTTTGCAAGAAAGCGCCAGTTTTTACACTGCACCTTCTTCCTTGATGTTTTTCAAATTATGAGTTAACATAAATACGTTTTCCCATGCCTTTAACATAAGCTGAGCAATAAGCAATATTGCTTTGTTATTCTGCCGACGTTATTGCCAACTGGCTGAGATATTTATATTTAGTGTAGACCTAGGGTAAACGCTAGGTAAAATTTAGACTCTTTGGACGGCAATAATAGCCCGTGTAGTCTGGGGGTTAGAAACTAAAACAAAAATTGTGTAACATTTTAAAAATATAAAAATATTGATTGTTTTTATCTTATTCTAGTTTAAATTAAAAATATGGAAGAAATTGATCATATATTTTGCTATAAACTTAATTTCTTGAGTTCTCATCAGGATTTAAAATTTAAAAACTTCCATTATGAAAAATTAAATCCGGAATATGAAATTTTGTCTCAGAAAGATTTTTCAAATTTTGAACATTGCAAAACTTTGTACACAAGATGTGATTATCTCCTAGAGCAAAGTGTTCATGGAGATATTCTTAAATTAGAACAACTTTTTAAGGAGTATAAAAAACTATTTGAACAAGAACTTAAATTGCAATTTAATCTTATAAACGTCATATGGATTCAATCTCAAAGATATTTAACGATCACAAGGTGTGTTGTCTTTCCCCCGTATTCATAAACGATTATTAAACTTAACAAACGTTTATTAAGGACAATTTTCATAGTAAATTTATTCTCAAAAGATTTTGTTATTCGTGCTTAATTCCCAGTTTTTATTCTTGACAAAAACATTTATAGTAAATTTATTCTTTAAACCTTTTTTTAAATTTAAAAATTTTTGTCTATTCTATAATTTAATACTAATAGCCCCTTAAAACTTTTGTTTTGAAATATATTAGCGTGAGATCCAAAACGTCAGTTACAAAGCAACTCGATTTTTTAAAGTCATTCTAAATTTAAGCTGTTATCGACAGTTATCGATGCGATCCTATACAATTAGCATGCTTGTGCATAATTAAACTTGATAATTGATTTTTACTTTGATGTTTTGGAACTCAGCGATATCATATGGAGGGCTCAGAGCTGAAGCGAACCAAGTTAAAAATGAAAATTCGATAATATTTTGAGTTTGAGTAAGTGAATTTCCATTAATTTCTGGAGCCATTGACATGGGTTTATTACCGTTACCTTTGGAACGAAAAGCTTTTTGATTTAGTCCGTTACAGAACTCGATAACTTTTTGATTTAGTCCGTTACAGAACTCGATAGAGTTAAACTTTGCGAAGACTTTCCCACCAGTTTTGAAATACATATATGCATTTTATTTTATGACTTGGTTCGGTTCAGCTTTGAACGCTCCACATACCTACACAAAAAATTCAAAATTTTGTTATATTTTCAGGAGCGCAATATGTGTTAAAAATTATCCTGAAATTTTATCGATTCAGGCAGAAAACAGAGCTTTATGTAAATTTCAGTCAAGTTTAAAAAAAATCCGTGAGTCAAAGTAAGCCATTGTACTAACTTTTATCTATTTTTAACTTATTTGCATTTATTTCATTAGCTATCTTTTAACTGAATCTATGAAGAATATACAAAAACATCATTCTGATTTAAATCACTGCTGTCGGCAACTTGATATGAGTGTTGAAAGTTCATTTATAAATGGCACTGAATTTTTACATTCTTTGTCTTACATTACGAAAATTTTAAACGATTTATTTGACTACTTTAATAGCACCTTGTGCAAAATGATGTGTTGGGCACAACTTATAGATCTGGGTGATTCAGTGTCCATAGAAGATTATATGAATTTGATTAAATCTAATAGGGAAAGTGATGTAAAAGAAAATTTAAGTAATTGCTATTGTTTGCGTGCAAAAAATAAGTGTTTACAAACTTGTGCGAATTGCTTCTCTTTTCCTTGTGAGCGGAAGTGTAATTAAAAAAATATCACGCATACAGCTCTTATCAGAGACCTGCGCCGTCAAGTTTTGTCGGCAGCGGCGACTTGCAAAAATATTGCCGGCGGCGGCTCAAAGCCGACTTAAACTTATGCCAATTTAAAAATTATTTTTTTTACCAACTTTCATATTTTAGTTTGAATAATAAAATTAATTTGCATATGGGTGTTTCTCTGGTTATGCACGCGACATTTGTACGCGTTTTATTGTGTTTGAATATTAAAAAAATAGAAGTGGATTGGAATTTTAGAATGAATTCTAGAATCGTTACATTGTTTGTGATGAGTTCTTTCTAACAAGTATATATAATGGTAAATTGAGCACTGGGTACCCAAATGCCATGCAATCAAAGTTGACTTACTTACGTGACAAAGACGAAAAAGTGCGAAAGTAAGTGAATTGTAGGAGGTTTTTATTTCGGAAAAAATGTTTTTATAAAGGTTAGTAATGGGCCTTTATAATCATGTTTTGTTCAAAAGCAAAGAAAATACAGAAAAATATAAAATTTTCCAGTTTCCATCCCAATTTGCTCAAGTAAAACAGCTCAGATATGCTAGGAAACCATTATTATATAAGAACATAGAATTTTTTTCTAATAATAAACAATAAAAGACGATGATAATCAACATTTTATTTTTTCATCCCGGTAGACCATTCTGGGGAAATGCCCATATATACTTATTTTAATGCTTGTGGACTATTATCTATTCCTAAATGAGATTTTAAATTTTTACCGCAAAACCTTTGAAAATATACAAAGACTAAGGTATTTACTCAAAGAAGTGCACAATGTATATTTTATTAAAATCTGTTCAATAATTTCAGAGTTATAAGCGTTCAAAATTGTTACTAACACAAATGCAAAATAAATAAATAAAAATTTATTTTCAATTATCAAATAATAAAAAGTTAGGGTGATCGAATATTCGACATTTTTCAGAAACCGGTTTTCGAATATTTCGACTATATAAATCAGACCAGGCAAAACAGTTAAGAACGTTTTCTTCCTTTGTTTGTCAACCGAACCTCTATGGGGAGAAAGAAGGGGAAATATGAGAAACAAAATTTCTTTTTTTTACTTTTCTGTGATAATTTTTAAATTTGCTATAATATAGAACTTAGAAACATAATATTATAGGTGTAGGATCCTGAGTGAGTGATAACCTATAAGATACAAAATGCTGGTATTTTTTGTTTTTCATCTGGAACTTTTTGAATTTTCGTTAATATTCGACCTATAAAGATAAAATTATACATTAAACTGGGTGAATAAGAACATGTAAGGTGAGCTTTTTGGTAATTTTTCGTTGTACATTTGGTACTTTGATTAATTTTCGTTTTATACTGAACTTACAAAATTAAATTAACTCACGTAGAAGATAAAATCGACAAATCGATCCACTTTGAAGGAAAAAATAAATGCTCGAAACAAATAAATTCATATATACTTAGATGAATTATATTTTCTTCATATTTACAAAAAAAAATTATGGTCGAATTTTAACCATAAGGCGAACACTAGTTCGATTAAATGACTGTAACCGGCGGCTGATTTTAAGCCGACTTTAGAGACTAAGCACAATGTAACGATAATTTATTGCGGTGCGATTTTTCATATGATTTTGAAGTAAAAAACCGCAGTGCGGAACGGCATAAAATTAATTTTTGCAATTTTCTGACTTGTCAAATTTCAGTATAGAAACAAAACAACATTTTGACGTTTCATCATTTTTTTAATTCGCCGTGGATACAGCTGATGAACGGCTGACGCAAGGCGAATTAAATTAAATTCGCCTTGGGCTGACGAGTTGAACTTACCCAAGGCGAATTTACTCCAGGTAAGCTCAACTCGTCAGCCGTTCATCAGCTGTATCCACGGCTTATTAAAAAAATGGTGAAACGTCAAAATACATGGAGTTAATTCGCCTTGTTTTGTAGTTGTAGAGTTGCACCAAGGCGAATTCAACTAGGTAAGTGCAACTCTACAACTACAAAAAGCCCCATGTATTTTTTTGCAATTTAATAGGCGGTTGTCAAAAATGCTGACAAGGCAAAAATTGATTGAAAAATAAAATACAAATTTTGTTTGGGCTATAAAAGAGATTATTATATTCACTTTATTTATTCGCAGTTTTTCTAAGAAATTTTTTCGGTTATTTTGGCGCAAAACATAAACAAAATTATATTTTGACGTTTCCCTATTATTTATTAATTCGCCGTAGAGACAGCTGATGAACGGCTGACGAGTTGAGTTTACCTTGTTGAATTCGCCTTGAGTTGCACTTACCTGTTATAAATTCGCCTTGAACTTACCTGGAGTTAATTCGCCTTGGTTAGTGCCTTTAGCTCGAAATGTCAACCATTATTAGCAAAACGAATCAAAACAAATAAGCTCGAAATGTCAAAATCAGATGCCGGTTCGACACCACCTTGACCTAGTAGCTTATTTAAAAAATTTCGTTTGTGGCAAGGCGAATTCAACAAGGTAAGTGCAACTCTACAACTACAAAATTCCCCATGTATTTTTTTGCAATTTAATAGGCGGCTGTCAAAAATGCTGACAAGGCAAAAATGGATTGAAAAACAAAATAAAAATTTTGTTTGGGTAATAAAAGAGATTATTAAATTTACTATAATTATTCGCAGTTTTTCTAAGAAATTTGTTCGGTTATTTTGGCGCAAAGCATAAACAAAACTGTATTATGACGATTCCCTATTTTTTCTTAATTCGCCGTGGAGACAGCTGATGAACGGCTGACGAGTTGAGTTTACCTTGTTGAATTCGCCTTGGTTTGTGGTTTAACAAAAAAAAAACAAATATAAATAAATTTTATGTCACCCACCCCTCATTTTTTTTTTAAATTTTAAGAATAAAACTTGGTTGCACTTTAAAATTAATATAGACATAAAAACTAAAATTTCAGGAAATTTACATACAAAATTTATTGCAGCCGATTAATATTGTAAATAAAATGACAACAGATGTACAAGTTAATAGCAAAAAACAGAATGAAGAAATCGAGGAAGAAACCTTAAAACAATTGTTAGACTTAGAAAAAGAATTTCGAGAACATAATACATTAACGAAAACTGAAATGCAGTTGCAAAAGGAATTGGTAGCAAGAATGTGGATATTATCACAAAGATATATACTGTTGGAGAGGTAAGTTGCCGGTTAAAACATTTTCGACACAAAAACTATTTAAAATATGTACATGTTTATATACACTGGCGAACAAAAGTTTATGAATGCCGGCGAAATAGTTTACATATCGCACTTGTTCATCAATACTGTATTAACTCAAAATTTTAACACTTTCAGTAGAAGCAAAACAGTTTTAAATTTAATATGAAAGGCATATGAAAAACTATTTTTAAACCAACAATTCCTTTACCAAAAGGTGGGAAAAATAGCTCGATATTTTTACAGTGGGTAGATATGAATAATACCTGTCGACTATTTTCAAAAAGTGAAAAACTAAAAATTTTGAGTTAATACAGTATTGTTGAATAGGTGCGATATGTTAAACTCTATAAAATCCTTAAGAAATAGAATATGCCTTATAAAATTTTGGCGTATGTTATCTAGGTATTTAGTGCATAATATAATGAAGCAAAACTTATATTTAAAAATATTATATAGGTACATACCTACTACATAATACAAAATAAATTTAATATTCTTTACCTTGAAACATTCTTAAATTACTAGAAGTTATTTTAAATAGAATTATGAAGCATCTAGCCAGGCTCCCGATTTGCTACTACTGGCTGCGGTGGAAGGGGAATCAAAGGATACATTTCATTAAAATTTCAATATTATCGAATTGGCTTCTAAATTCTTTGCAACGCGGTATAACTCATGTGCCAAGCAAGTAATTTTTAACCCATTGCAAGCCTTAACAACGTAAGGTGCTTCATCGGTTTAAAATAGAAGCATCTTTTGTCGAAATCTTGTATTTAAAGCAAAGCTTCAAATGAATTTATTTATTATTTAAAAATTAGTTTGAAGTTTTTTTTGTGTATTTAAAATTTTTTTAAGAACTTTTTTATAATATACCCTGTAGGAAGTCAAACACATTTATAACTAACACCTAATTTTCACGATGATTTAAAAGACATGTCTTTTTTGTAGTTCTTTTTTAAAGAAACTTCCAAAGACATGTTCAATTTTCACAATGTTTCTTATTTTGTTTGATTTTTTTTATTTTCCTTATAAATGTATGATGTATGTATGTATGTATTGAATTTTTTTGAATTAAATTTGTTTATTTTTTTATATTTTAATAAGCAATTGTAATTTTGAAATAAAAATACAACATAAATTAAAAAACAATATTAAATGCAAAGAGGAATGTCAAAAAAAACACAGAAAATACGATTCATGTCTTTTTTTCTACCCTGCTTACTTCTCTCCCCCGCTCGCTTTCAAACTAAAAAAGACATGTTTCAAAAATAGGGGAAAAAATCATCATGAAAATTGGGTGTAACTTCAAACGGGTTTTTTTATAACCACAACTAGTTGATTAAGTGACTTTTTCCTTGTCGACGACTCACTATTTTAACATAGGCATGTCATAGGCAGTAGTCAATTGGCCATCTTTGCATGACTTTAACTGACTACTACTACTTATTTTTCAACCTTCAATTTGTAATTAATTAAAAGTATTGTCAGTTTATAATAAATTATTTAAATTTTAAATAATTTTTGTCAAAAAAATATATGTACATATATATGAACATGCATACATACATATGTATACATATCTTTATATATTTTGATATACATAGAAACAATTATTTATGAAAATTTTGCATTAAACTGCCCAAAATGATGATCCATAGTAGTCCTGAAATAAATACGCCACATAATTGCTAGTACATAAACAGATTTGTATTGATTTAATTTTTAATTATTTTAAAATGTTTGTATATATTTTTTTCATTTGACTTCATGGCATGCTTGTTTTACTTATTTTGCTTTTATTTGTGTTTTACGTGTGGCGTTTTGGTTGATATCTGCATGAGATTTAAACCAATTTGTAGTCATTTAAAAAAATATAATTTATAGTTAGTGTTTTTTGCAACTAACTATTTTATTTACTACAGGGATGGAAATTAAAAAATCCCTCAAAAATACGCATTTTCACCAAAATATGCGACATATGCAAAAAGAAATCGATGCCATTTTAACGCAATTTTAATTATCCGGAAATATAATTGGTCGACGTCGTTCTCAGACTACGCTGCAAATAATATTGTACCACCTGATCCATTTTGATAACTGCGAACATGTCTTCGTTTTTTAACGGCGTGCTTTCGTTTTTAAACGACTTCAAAACTAATCCTCTTGAGTATACCATGGAGTAGTTTTGAAACTACTCCTTTGTAGTCTAAAGCTGGGTTATATGGTCCTGCCCTAGAACATCGTAATGTTAAATAGACCATGTTTTTTCCATACGTTTGGTTTACTTTTGGACTAGTCCTAGTCCCTTGTGGGCTACTCTTTACACGCGTGTTTGGACTAGTCCTTTTCGATAAAAATAATTTAATAAATACATATGTATGTTGGTTTTTTTTTAAATTTTCCGGTTTTAAATTTGCCCCTTTTTTCTCAGAATTCCTCTTTTTGTGACACTTTTTTTTGGAAAATCCCCTTTTTGTGCCCCTTTTTGAAAACTTTGAACGGTAACGCTGGGTGCACTACATACACATTTTTAACTGTCTCTCTTTGTGATGACCGCTGCTTTAGAGGAACAAGTGCATGTACATTAGGGGTACAACCAAAAATAAGGCCCTATCACCACGCTGTAGCCGATGTTGTGTTGAAACCGAAAAATGTTTCCTCAGGTCATTTCGGAACAAAAACATTCCGCGTCGAAGCCGATTTCTGAAAGCCCTTTGTGATTTTTTTTTTTTATTTTTTCAAAATTTTTGTATTTTTTCAAAATGTTATATTTTTTAATTATTTAACTATTTATATTTCTTAATGTAATTATATGATTATAATCAAAATTACAATCTAAAAACTATCTTTGTTAGTGAAATTAACTTAAGATTAAGAGTTCGTGCGAGAGATTTTCATTGGGGGAAATATAAAGCAATGGCACCTAAGTTATACGGTGTTCCAAAAATTCATAAAATTGAATATCCATTGAGACCAATATGTTCAATGATAAATTCTCCATCATATGAACTATGTAAATATATAACAGGAATTCTTAGGAAAATTACGGAAAATTCAAAATACAATGTTTAGGATTCTCTTCAATTTAAAGATAGAATTAGGAATATTACATTAGATGATAATGAAAAGTTAATTTCTCTTGATGTAGTTTCATTGTTTCCAAGTATACCAGTAGATTTAGCTATAAATATAATAGAGGAAAAATGGAATATAATAAGGGAACATACGAATATAGAGAAGGATTTATTCCTACGTAATCTTAAGTTTTGTATAATAGATAGTAGATATTTTCAATTAAATAATCAGGTATATAGTCAAATGAAAGGACTTCCTATGGGCTCGCCAGCTTCTCCAATTGTAGCAGATATAGTTATGGAAAAATTATTAGATACATGTGTTGGAAAATTAATTGTAAAACCGAAGATCTTGATAAAGTATGTGGATGGTTTATTTTGTATAATTCAGGAATCAGGAATAGAAAAAATGTTAGATATTTTTAATTCATTTCATTTGGACATTAAATTTACAATTGAAAGGGAATCTAATTCAAGACTTTCATATTTAGACACCTTGATAATAAGAAGAGGGAAAAGGATATCAATAGATTGGTATCAAAAACCGACATCTTCTGGTAGAATTATTAATTTTTTTGTCGAAACATCCAAGGAGGATAATAATTAATACAGCTAAAAATTTTATAGAAAGAGTTCTAAAAATAAGTGATTCAGAATTTCATGGCGATAATAAAAGGAAGATTTCAAATATTTTAAATGATAATAGCTTTCCTAAACAATTAATTACAAATTTATTTCTACATTATAATAATTGTAGAATGAATAACAGAACAGAGAATTTATAAATCTATAACATATATACCAAAATTTTCAGAAAGATTGGAAAAATCAAATATATATGATAGTAAAATATATAAAATAGCTTATAAATCTTTTAACACAGTAGGTAAACTATTTACTAAAATGAAGGACAAAATAAAGAGGATGGAAATGTCAAATATTGTTTATAAAATACCTTGTAAGGGTAATGATAGTGGACAGTGTAATAAGGTATATATAGGTACAACAAAAAATAAACTAAAAACTAGGATATCAGGACATAAATCAGATCAAAAATATAGACATATTTCATCACAAAAAACAGCTTTATCATCCCATTGTGCTAATCTAAACCATTATCCGGATTTTGAAAATACAACGGTTTTAAACACGGAAAATAACTACAAACGTAGATTTATGTTAGAAATGTTACAAATCATAAATGTGCCGACGATATCGAGAATTAATTTTAAATCGGACACTGAGAATGTTGCACAAAATTATAGACATTTAATTTACAAAAATAGAAACGGAAGTTAGAAAAATTTATTTATTTTGTAATAGATCAAGTTTGATTTGAAAACTATTTTTTGTATTCAATTGAAAATTTTTTTAATTTGTCATTTTATTATATTGTTAATTTGTGTTAAAGAAAAAAACCCTGAAGAAGGCACTCAAAGAAGTGCCGAAATATTGGTAGAATAAAGTTTAAAGTTTTTTATATAAAATTAAAAAAAGACCTCAAGCTTGAAAATTTAGTCATATTATAATTTAAATAAAAGGTCGAATAAAATACATATGTATAATATTCATTTTTAAGTTTCAATTTTAAAGTATGCATTAGGAAGATCGAGCGAAATAAGGGTAGTGAGTTTATTCTCATAAGTATTTTCGAATTCTATCTGTAAGGGATAGAAGCATCCCTTGTCCTTTATATAACTTAAATTATAAACTGTAAATTTGCATGTTATTTAAACTTAAATTTTCTTGATATATTGCATAAAAGTTTTTATTATCATTATTAATAATCTTAAAAAATCTATAACCTTGTTCGGTAAAAATATTTTTTTACGCTCCTGAAAAATAATTATTTTGTAATTTACAACAGTATTCACTGCTGGACTTGTAGAGTTTATGAAGTAAATCGATGTTTGTAAAGTACAAGTACAATTTATATTTATTTTTAGTAATATTTGGAGTTCTAACAGAATTTTTCACAAATCATTATTTTTCTTCTGTGCAAATAATAATGGCAGAAGGCGAAAAGTATATTTAATTTGATATTGACATTAAATAACACATACGGGCATGTTCTACAAATCAAAATAAAGTGGATTTAAAATCTCACAAATTTTGAAAACGAGCCTGTAAAGAAAGTACATAAAGTGGATTTAAAATTACACAAATTTTGAAAACGAGCCTAAAAAGAAAGTTCATAAAAACCTTTTTTATACTACTTCATACTTTAAGTACCAATTATCTTTAAAAGAACCACTGTTAAAAACAGGAAAAACTATAGTCATTTTGCAAATAATTGAATTAAAAATTTCGTTGGATCTCAATTTCATAATCTCTTAACGCTACTAGGCAGATATTGTTAGATCTTAGCACTGCGACCTAGTAACCCAAAAAAAAAACTAATGTGTTGTTTCCAGGTGACAAGCAATTGATTGTGTAGTAAAATTTATATAAAAAGCACTCAAATATACATTTTACTACACAATCAATTGCTTGTCACCTGGAAACAACACATAAGTCTTCATAATACATGGGGGAGTCGGAAATACATACAGGCATGGACATAGAAATTAAAGACCTGCAAATGTTGAACTATAAATCATGTTAACATGGCCACATAATAGTAGCGTTCGAGAACACAAAAGTTTTTACTATTTTTTACTAAACTTAACTGCATTTTACGAAATTGCGTTCGAGTACACAAAATACAGTAAATGAGAACATAAATTGAGAGCGAAAAGTGACAGTTCTTGTCTGAGTATTTACAAATTTTTACTGCAGAAATTTTTGCAGTCAAATTTAATAAATCAAAAAAACATATGTATGTTCCAATGGTAAACCAACAAAAGCGACAAATAAAAAGCATACAAATTGTGAAAAAATTGTCAAATAAAAGAAAAGTTGAAATAATAATTAAATCAAAACAAAAATTTAATAAATATTAATTAATTAAACTTGTTTGTGAAGCATTTATCACAGAGCATACAGAGACGTCACGAGACAATGTAACAGAACATGGATTCTGTTGCATTGTGGTTGGAAGATAGCGATAAAGAAAGTGATGCAATTGCAGAAAGAGTTCAACAGAAAATAATAAGAGATACATCCGAGATTATGAGCCTTGCTAATAGTACGTAAGAAAGATTTTTCTAATTAATTAATTATGAAATCATAAAAATACTACTTTTAGTTTCGTGAAAAACTTTCGGCTTAATAAAAATTCATTTATGTATATCTACAATTGAATAAAATGCGATTTAAAGCCACCTGAAAGATCGAAAGTCATTGCACCTTTGAAAAAATTAGCTGCCACATTAAAATTCTTTTGTAGTGCGTGTCTATCGAGCTTGGAATGTTCTACCTAATAGTCTCAAACTCTTCTCCTATTCATTTTTAACTTATAAGCGAAAAATAATTGAGTACTTTAATGGAATTATGACCTAATATATTGACACTTAACTATTTTTTCTTTCTTCTGCCTCTTGCCACTTTTTAAATTTTAAATTTTTATTTTTTTCCTTAATTGGATTTTTATATTCCAATATTCTTATGGCTGGGGGGCCACTATACTATACTTATATATAACAGCTAAATTTCTATATTTTTAAAAGTTTTTAGTTTTTAAGTGGCATACTTGTGAAATTTGTAATTATCAACAATACATAAATAATTGGCCTTGGAGGCTTTCTTTGTATTGATATTAATAATAAATAAAAATAAAATAAATAAAAATGTTTGGCACTAGTTGGATACCAACATCTGATTGGCCATGATCGCCTTGTGGTACTTTCACACCCATCAATTTCCATATACTTATCTGAGGTATGCAAAATAATCGAACCAAATCTTTGTCCGAAGCATATTATCTTTGAAATGACTGAAGAAAAAAAGGAGGCGAAGATATGTTTGTTTAATTAATGGGGAATACTTGGAGTAGACGGCACTCACATTCAAGTAATAGGGCCAAGTAACGATGAGCATTTATACTTCAACCGAAAACAGACATTTAACTTTAACGTGTTCTTTATAGTCTCCCCATACCTAGCACATTTGTAAAAATAGTTAACACAAAGTCGATTAAATGAAAACCGCATCTAAATCCTTTGACAGTCTTTGCCACAAATTCTTCGACTTGCTTTTAGCAGTTGCAACATTTAGGTGGCCCATTGCTAAATCTGCATGTGCAACCATAAAATCAACCATCACCTCATAATGTCTTGGTTTTGTAAACATTGCTTTATTTGAGCTTTCCCTAAAGCATTTAAAAATTGCTATGTATAAAAATTTTCAGACTAAAAACAAAAAGAGTTGTGACAACAAACACATGGTATAAATTGTGATTTCAACTCACTCACAGTTCTAAATAGGTGTAGAGGATATCTTATGTTTTTAATTGTATTTTACAGTTTTTGTAAAAAGTTTTATTTACTTACTTAAATTTTTAAATTTTTTTATCGTTTTCGCAAGCACAGCCACTTTCGAATAATTTACGAACGATTTAAATGAACTAACCAGGGGTGTCATAGAATCCAAGTCGGTTTTGCTAATTGTCGGTTTTGCAAACCAATATTGGTTTCATTTGGTGTCATGAAAACAAGTCGGATTTGTTATTTTCGAATACAAATAAAACCGATATTCGAATCAGCTGTTTAATGTTTTGGCTCATGTGTTTACAGCTTTAAGTGCAATTTTTGTTTGACAATTTTGTAAATTATGATTTTTGTGCTTAAATATTGTTAAAACCTGTGTTTTTAATTAAAGAAAAATATAGAAAAGAAAATAAGAAGTGGTAATACAGTAAACATGAAATAAATGCCAGGATGTTATTACTTGCATTGCATTGGTATTGTGTAATTTTATTGTTTTGTAAAAATTAAATTAAATTTATTAATTAAAATCTTAACAAATTTGTTGTTTAACTTTATAAATAAATAGAATGACCACTGCTGTTGTTGCATATTTGCTTTTTGCAGAGAAAGTGAGAAGATGACTTGCGAATTTGCTGCAGCCCGCTGCCGGAGACTACCGGAAACATGCAAAAAATACTATTTTACCAATTAATCAATTTTATTTGCTTCTATCTGTGGAAAAAATCTAACTGTTGAAAAAAATAAAAAATTAAGCTTTTAACGACTTTATTTATTTCCAATAAAAAAAACAAGACCTGTAAGCTGCTTGGTTTATTTTCAATAAAAAACCGATAACATTGGTTTCTGTGACACCTAAAACCGACACTTATTTTAGTTCGAACAAAAAACCGACTACATTGGATTTCATGACGCCAACGTATTTTTTTTGTCGGTTCAAATCCAATACCGATAATATTGGTTTCTATGACACCCCTGAACATTTGCTTTCGTATTACATAGTTGCAATTGTAAAAGGGTAATTTTTAATTTACGAAAAGGGGTAAAAAAAATCCCGCAAAAATAAAATATTTCCGAACGTTCGAAAATAAATTTTCGAAAAACGTACTACACAATACAATTTGTACGAATTCGTAAATCTTTTTTTTTTCGAATCGTACTACATAATAACTCCCCTGTTCTTCGTTAAAAAACAGAACAACAGTATTATATTAGCGTTTATGTTTTCCACAAATCTACCGAACCGAACACTAAGGAGCGATATTTAGTGTTTATTTTCTAACACTGAGTCAAACGTTTAATTTTATCGATTGTCGTATAGGCCGACTACGGATGGCAACTAAACTGAAATTGAGTTGACAGTTGCGAAATCAGTCAACGTTGAAATATAAAATAAATTTTTTTTAATTTCAAAAGATTTTGTTATTCGTGCTTAATTCCCAGTTTTTATTATTGATAAAAACACTTGAAATTTATTGTTGATGGGATAAGCTATTCCTATGCATTTCACTGGTTGCTTAGGCCAGATCATCAGGAAACTTCATCCATAAAGGTTTTAGACAAACTAAAGATATTAAACCAAATAAAACTGTTAAACGTATAAGAATTATAGCAACAGTTCTACTTGTAACAATATCAAAGTTTAAACAAAACACATCAACAATAAACAACAGTGGGTTCATCTCATCTTACATTTCCCCACTACAATTAGTTGAAATTCTCTCAACATTAATTGTAGTTGTAAGTAGGTTAAGAAAAACAAAATGAAAAAAAAAAAAAAACAACAACTTACAAAAGATGTTGTCAATTAAGTGTTTTTTAGGCCGTGCACTGCCTGTTTATTATCAAAAAGTAATTTCAATTTTTGGGAATACAAAATTTTAATTTCAAAAGATTTTGTTATTCGTGCTTAATTCCCAGTTTTTATTATTGATAAAAACACTTGAAATTTATTGTTGATGGGATAAGCTATTCCTATGCATTTCACTGGTTGCTTAGGCCAGATCATCAGGAAACTTCATCCATAAAGGTTTTAGACAAACTAAAGATATTAAACCAAATAAAACTGTTAAACGTATAAGAATTATAGCAACAGTTCTACTTGTAACAATATCAAAGTTTAAACAAAACACATCAACAATAAACAACAGTGGGTTCATCTCATCTTACATTTCCCACTACAATTAGTTGAAATTCTCTCAACATTAATTGTAGTTGTAAGTAGGTTAAGAAAAACAAAATGAAAAAAAAAAACAACAACTTACAAAAGATGTTGTCAATTAAGTGTTTTTTAGGCCGTGCACTGCCTGTTTATTATCAAAAAGTAATTTCAATTTTTGGGAATACAAAATTTTAATTTCAAAAGATTTTGTTATTCGTGCTTAATTCCCAGTTTTTATTATTGATAAAAACACTTGAAATTTATTGTTGATGGGATAAGCTATTCCTATGCATTTCACTGGTTGCTTAGGCCAGATCATCAGGAAACTTCATCCATAAAGGTTTTAGACAAACTAAAGATATTAAACCAAATAAAACTGTTAAACGTATAAGAATTATAGCAACAGTTCTACTTGTAACAATATCAAAGTTTAAACAAAACACATCAACAATAAACAACAGTGGGTTCATCTCATCTTACATTTCCCCACTACAATTAGTTGAAATTCTCTCAACATTAATTGTAGTTGTAAGTAGGTTAAGAAAAACAAAATGAAAAAAAAAAAAAAAAACAACAACTTACAAAAGATGTTGTCAATTAAGTGTTTTTTAGGCCGTGCACTGCCTGTTTATTATCAAAAAGTAATTTCAATTTATTGTTGATGGGATAAGCTATTCCTATGCATTTCACTGGTTGCTTAGGCCAGATCATCAGGAAACTTCATCCATAAAGGTATAATTCTTATACGTTTAACAGTTTTATTTGGTTTAATATCTTTAGTTTGTCTAAAACCTTTAAGGATGAAGTTTCCTGATGATCTGGCCTAAGCAACCAGTGAAATGCATAGGAATAGCTTATCCCATCAACAATAAATTTCAAGTGTTTTTATCAATAATAAAAACTGGGAATTAAGCACGAATAACAAAATCTTTTGAAATTAAAATTTTGTATTCCCAAAAATTGAAATTACTTTTTGATAATAAACAGGCAGTGCACGGCCTAAAAAACACTTAATTGACAACATCTTTTGTAAGTTGTTGTTTTTTTTTTTTTTTTCATTTTGTTTTTCTTAACCTACTTACAACTACAATTAATGTTGAGAGAATTTCAACTAATTGTAGTGGGGAAATGTAAGATGAGATGAACCCACTGTTGTTTATTGTTGATGTGTTTTGTTTAAACTTTGATATTGTTACAAGTAGAACTGTTGCTATAATTCTTATACGTTTAACAGTTTTATTTGGTTTAATATCTTTAGTTTGTCTAAAACCTTTATGGATGAAGTTTCCTGATGATCTGGCCTAAGCAACCAGTGAAATGCATAGGAATAGCTTATCCCATCAACAATAAATTTCAAGTGTTTTTATCAATAATAAAAACTGGGAATTAAGCACGAATAACAAAATCTTTTGAAATTAAAATTTTGTATTCCCAAAAATTGAAATTACTTTTTGATAATAAACAGGCAGTGCACGGCCTAAAAAACACTTAATTGACAACATCTTTTGTAAGTTGTTGTTTTTTTTTTTTTCATTTTGTTTTTCTTAACCTACTTACAACTACAATTAATGTTGAGAGAATTTCAACTAATTGTAGTGGGGAAATGTAAGATGAGATGAACCCACTGTTGTTTATTGTTGATGTGTTTTGTTTAAACTTTGATATTGTTACAAGTAGAACTGTTGCTATAATTCTTATACGTTTAACAGTTTTATTTGGTTTAATATCTTTAGTTTGTCTAAAACCTTTATGGATGAAGTTTCCTGATGATCTGGCCTAAGCAACCAGTGAAATGCATAGGAATAGCTTATCCCATCAACAATAAATTTCAAGTGTTTTTATCAATAATAAAAACTGGGAATTAAGCACGAATAACAAAATCTTTTGAAATTAAAATTTTGTATTCCCAAAAATTGAAATTACTTTTTGATAATAAACAGGCAGTGCACGGCCTAAAAAACACTTAATTGACAACATCTTTTGTAAGTTGTTGTTTTTTTTTTTTTCATTTTGTTTTTCTTAACCTACTTACAACTACAATTAATGTTGAGAGAATTTCAACTAATTGTAGTGGGGAAATGTAAGATGAGATGAACCCACTGTTGTTTATTGTTGATGTGTTTTGTTTAAACTTTGATATTGTTACAAGTAGAACTGTTGCTATAATTCTTATACGTTTAACAGTTTTATTTGGTTTAATATCTTTAGTTTGTCTAAAACCTTTATGGATGAAGTTTCCTGATGATCTGGCCTAAGCAACCAGTGAAATGCATAGGAATAGCTTATCCCATCAACAATAAATTTCAAGTGTTTTTATCAATAATAAAAACTGGGAATTAAGCACGAATAACAAAATCTTTTGAAATTAAAATTTTGTATTCCCAAAAATTGAAATTACTTTTTGATAAATTTTTTTTTTTATATTTTAACATGAGCGTCGTTGCTGGAGCTATTTGAAATTTTAAGTATAAAATCATAAAGATAACCTATATTTATAAATTTTTCTAAAGCACTGGACCCTGCTGCCGTTATCCGGAAATTTACTCTGGCCCGGCAGAAGACACCCTTCTTCAGGAATTTTCGGAGAAATTAAATCTAGTACGAACTTCTAAGTATATATACTTATCTTATATATTAATGTGAATTCTAACAGTATTTTTTCTGATAGTTGCCGCATAGGTAGTTCACTTTCTGAGCTCCGGAAGTCCTGCATCGCTTTTGATAATTTATGCGCCTACCTAGATATGACTATTGAAAGTCCCCTAATAGTTGGAGATGCTTTTCACAAGCCTATAACATACTTTATAGAATTAGTTAGTGATTTATTCAAATATTTTCATGCATGGCTATTAAAACTAAAATATTCTTCACACCAATTCGATCCAGCCAAAATAGATAGCATAGAAAACTATAAAAAAGAAATTGAAATATCTGAAGACTTTGAAGAATACCTAAATGTGGGTTTAGCATACTGCATGTGTCTCCGACCAAGGGCGAAAAGCTAAATTTTAAAAGCTTTAAAATAACACTCAATTTACTTACATGATGAATTTTATGACGTCCAATTTTGGACGTCCTTTTTTTGTTTGGGAGCAAGCGGTGTAGAGAAGAAAGAGGGGTAGAAAAATAGACATGATTTCTGTTTTCTCTTCCTCTTTCTTCTCTACACCGCTTGCTCCCAAACAAAAAATGACGTCTAAAATTGGGCTTCATAAAATTCGTCATGTAAATTGAGTGTAAGAAACTATAGGCCTGTTATTTACGAATTTATGTTGCACTGTTTATCTTATTAATAAAATCTGAATTTTGTAAATAAATTTTAATAAAAAATTCTATTTTTACGTTAACACAAACACCAACATTTTTTTCTTAAGCCTTCATAAGGCTTTAAATTTATTTTTTGTATTTGGAGCAGATTTTATATTCATTAAATAATAATCCACAAGGTTTGCAGCATAATTTTCTCACTTATTTCCGCAGTCGGCTAAAAAAAAAAAAACAAATTAGTCGGATATATTCACAAAAATTTTCCTTTAGTTTTACAGTACCTTTTGTGGTTGACAAATAAATTTAAAGTCGTAATTCAACTCATTTCTCCCTTTAAACATAATCTTAGCGAAGTCTTCTGGCTTCACGTTCAGATTCCAACAATGTCAATATATCACCTTCACGTACGGGCCCCTTAACATTGCGAATAATTTGACGGTTTTGTTCTCCAATGAACTCAACCTTAACTTGTGTACATTGACCCTGGGAGCCAGTACGGCCCAAAACTTTGATGACACGTGCACAAACAACTGGTTTATCCATATTTATTTGATAAAATTTGTGATTTTTCTAAAAAAATTCACGTGCGACACACACTCAAAGTGACAGCCGGAAACAGAAAGAACGTATTTTCGTTAATTTTTGGAAAAATTGTTTGTTTCGGTAAGTTTTCGTTAAATTATTAAAACGTCATCTATATTCACCACAACACAGAGTTGTAGTTAAGTTTATACGAATAAATTTTTACAGGGTGTGTTCCATAGACTGATGTATCAAATATTTTTATATCTGTAGACATAAAATTTCATAGAAAATTATTTTACTCCACGTCTAAAGAGACATGATTTGCTGTTATAACATGATGCTATAAAAATGTTGTTAAAACATTTGCATTAACAACCGTGTTATAGCATGAGAAAAACAGTAACAAAATGGATATGTACTTAACACTAACATATTACTGTTAAGGCCCAAATACACTTGTCAAATGCTTGACATCAAGCTCGTGTACGTGTGCTTGACAGAACATACATTTGCTGGATCAGCTGTCAAGCATTCATTTTGCATTTTATTTTGAAGTGACAACAACAGGAGCAAAAAATATTAAAATATAGATAAAAAGTGTTTAATTGTGATTACATACTTTTAACTGTGTTGCTTTTTAATAAATAAAAAAAAAATTTAAGAAAATATGGAGAAAATTATTAAATAACAGTTTTTTTCCTCCAAAACATATTTTTCTTTTCATCCGACATTTTAAGCGTCTGTTCGGTTTGAATTCACGTTTAAAATGTGTGGGTGCTTGAAGAGTAACGCCAATACATTCATCAAAATCACTCGTCAAGCATGCTAAATATCTAAATTTTTTGATTTTCCATCAAGCACCGTCGGTGTCACACATACAAACTCATTTTCACTAATACAACCTTAATGCTGGATTGGAATTTGACTAGTGTATTTGGGCCTTTAATGTTTAGCATTTCATGTCTGTTGTAGACTGTGAGTTACGTGTGAACTTCAAAAGATGTTTGTTGGACGATTATGTTTAATATACAACTCCTAAAAGAGTCTTCTGATGGTTATCTGACAAAACATCTAATTTTTTATTTATTACTTTTCTGACACTATTTGAGACTCGTTTTTAAATATGAAAATTCTATTGTCAACATAATTTCAATAAAACAAACCGACCTAAAGATTTGTTAAATCAGATTTTCCAACCGGGTGGTGTTGAATGGACGATCTTAAGGTTTGTTTTGAATAAATTATATGAAAATGAGAAGTGTTTACATGAAAAAGACGCTTAACACTCTTATTTAGGGAGCTCAGTTATACAGTGAGATTCCCAGTAGATTCTTATACGATAAAAAATATATATGGTTTTCTTAATATATCCCAGCTAGTATAGGCTGTTTGTTAGACGATTATGTTTAATATAAAACTCCAAAAAGAATCTTCTGATGATTATCTGACGAGTAAGAATAACAAAAACATCTTTTTTTTACTTATTGCTTTTTTATACATTTTCTGAAACGTTCATCTTTTAATCTTAGAATGAACCTTTCTGTTGAGTCATATTACAATTACTGAGACTTTTACACGATTGAAAATTCTGGCTGGAATATTATGAAAACAATATTATGATATTTGATATGATATTGCAATTACATGGGGTCTTCACCTAAGATAATATCTAATATAATATGTGAGAGAACGTCGGCAGAATGAGAGAACAAATATCTTCATGTTAATCTTAAACAAGATTTCATAATCGAATGATTCTCGTGCAGTAAAATTGTGTCGTTTTTAATCTTTTTTTAGTTTTTTCTTGTTTTTTTACAAGATTTTCACTATTTGCACAAAAAAAAATTAAGATTTTAATGAATGCGTCCTATTATTGTTTTAGATATGTCTATGTATGTGTATTTTTGACAGCTCATCTTATAAGATTGTTATAAGATTTCTTATAACAACTGTCTCGTAACATTTATTATAATATTAATACTAACACTATTTGAGAGTCCACACGTAAGATAATACTCTCTGCGATTGAATTTGACGTTTGCTGATATAAAAATCTTATATCTTATCTCAGGTGGAGACCCTGTGTTACACTAATCTTTAAGTCCACACGTAATATAATTCTCTGCTATGACCATCATTAAAATGTATTATTAACTATAAAAAACGCAAATCTTGTGAAAAGTATATACAAAAACAATATTTTAAACAAACAAAAAAACACCTGACATGAAATGCAGTAAAAACAGTATTTGTTTATGGTGGCGAGCACGTAGTTATAACTTTTCATTATTTTTATTTGTTTAAGCTTGAGAAAAATGAAGTTAAGTATACATACTAACAGTAGTTTGACAAATTTAATAAAAATTGAGAAAAGCTACTTCAAAAAAATCGGGCTGTCAAAGTTTAACGTCAATTTATGTTATAAATGTGCTCTTAAATTTTAACATGATCGGTCTACACTTAACATTAACTTGAAGTGAGCGTCAAAGTTAATTATTTTATGTTAGGTGTATACATCAAGCTACGAAAAACCGAAATTAATGGATATACTAAAGCTGGAGGTCCATACCACACGTTTTCGCCTCCACGCAGCGCATGCTTTTCTAACATTACTTGCGTTCTACGTTTGAAGTTACATGCAACGCTTTTTATGCAGCAGCACAAGTAAAAATAAAATTTAATTTGTTAAAATCAGCTGATTTGTTCGAACGCTGCTTGTGACGCTTACAAAAGTAGAAAGTAAACTTTTTTGACAGCTGCGAAAAAGCGAGTAACGCGTGGTGTGGACCTCCAGCTTAAATTACACTGCGTCTTCATGCGCTATCGATTTGAACAAGACATGAACATAACGAAGGTAGAGAAACGGTATTAATTTGTTCATGTATGTGGCGAATACGTCTTGATGCTCATGTTCTGATTTTTGCTTGTGTTTGCTTGTTTATTTTTTCGGTTGTGTTGTTGTGGATAAAAAATTACATTGTAAGGCGAACATGGTTACTCAGACATTTGTTTAGGCAACAATGGCAGCACATAAACGAATTATGAATATGAATAGTCTACACTAGCAGCATTCATGTGCGTCATGCTGTTCTTACCAAGTTGATGGACAGTGGAGACGGTAGTTACGCGTCGAAAGTGTGAATATTTACATGAAAAAACCATTATCGTTTTTGTACGAACCATAATATTTTACATAAATTTATTCAAATTAAGTTTTATATGACTAGGCATAAAAGTATAAAACATTGTGATCGGCCAATAATTTAACATACTGTCAGCGTTAAAATAAAGTGTACAACTGGTTTTCCAATATAAAAAGTGTTATTTTAGCAAGAAAGAATTAAAATTTTTAGAAGTTTATTATCATTTACAAAACTTTGGACAATGTTATTACAATTTAAAATTAAAAAATTGAAATACTTCAAAAACAACAAAAACAATACAATAAAAAAACTAATATTCTCCGTTTCAAACGCGTCAAAAAAAGTGTACAGTTTTAAAATACTAATAAAAGTGAAGTGGCTAATACTTTGATTGATTTCTTTTTTCTTTTAGGACGGCTTCTAGTCTCTTTGGCATCAATTCCACCCATTTTTAAGTTAGCTCAGTACACAATTTTGGCTACTCTTCCTGCAGCATTTTATTCAGAGAGTGCTTGCTGCTAATGTTTTTTCTTAATTTGTCTGTCCAAATGTTTTCAGATGTTTACTTGAGTTGATATCGAGCGACTATTGGGCTGATCCATCTATTTTAGGACGTTTTACAAAAGCTAACCCTATCACGCTTCACTTTAGATACTATATTTTTTCCGTTGAATTTCTTATTTCTACCTTTTCTCACGTTTTTTTTTTGTCAAACTTGCTTTTGTCACTTTTTGGAGCAACGTATTTTTCACAGATGACAGCAAGCTTGAAGTCTGATCAAATTTGGCAAAGTAGAAATTTAACTTTTTATAACTAACATAACTCTTTTTGTATTGGAAAACAAGCTGTACACTTTATTTTGACGCTCACAGTATGTATGTCTAAACCGCAACCATATATTGTCCACTCCTAAAATATTCTAACTGTCGGTAAAGGATATAAAAAATACTACAAAGTTGAAGTACTCTAACTTGTTAAATCTAATTTTTGTGATTAATACTTTTAGGCCCGTTTTCACAACTTACCGATAGCTAAAGGTAAGATTTTATCGGCCGTATAAAAAGTGTTCCACTAGTACAACTTTACTTTAACCTACCAGGTAGGATTAACCTTAATCTACTTTATCGCTCACTTTAGGTTAACGTAAAGTTTTAATAATAGAACACTTTTTATAAGGGCATTTAAAGTCTACTTTAAGCTACCTGTAAGTTGTGAAAACGGGCCTTAAAATTTATTTTAATTACACTACTAACTGTCTTTGGGACGTAGGCGTACAGACAGTTCACTTTTTAAAATATGTCAAACGTGAATGTTACAGCGCAAGTCCAGCTAAACGTATTTTGTATAAACTAAACAAATTAAAAAAAAAAAAAAAACATTAAAATAACTATGTTTATTGTGTAAACAAATATAACTTAACTAAAATATAAAAAATCAAAGCAAAATATGTTTAATTTTTTTTACATTTTAATTTTTTATCCCTTTTGCTAACATAGCCTACAACTGATATGAAATGCTTAACATTACCACTAAAATGATGTTAGAGTTAAGTATAGACTCATCATGTTAGTGGTTTTCTCATGTTATGACACGGTCGTTAATGCAAATGTTTTAACAACGCTATTATAACATCATGTTATAACAGCAAATCATGTCAGTTGTAGACGTGGAGTAACAAAGCTTCAGATTACTGTTAGCAAATGTCAAATCACTGTACAATTTTACTGTCTGCAAAATTTGCTAGACAGTAGACAAGACAGATGGAAAAGTGTGCATGCTACTGTTTTGCCAGTACTGGCAAATGTAAACGCCAGGTTAAGTACATATCACACTTGTTTTTTAATGTTCGGTTCGGTATATTCCCTGTAGTAAATAAAAAAGTCAGTTGCAAGAAACACTAACTATAAATTAACTTTTTTTTAAATGACTACAAATTGGTTTAAATCTCATGCAGATATCAACCAAAAAGGCACAAGTAAAACACAAATAAAATCAAAATAAGTAAAACAAGCATGCCATGAAGTCAAATGAAAAAAATATATACAAACATTTTAAAATAATTAAAAAATGAATCAATACAAATCTGTTTATGTACTAGCAATTATGTGGCGTATTTATTTCAGGACTATTATACATCATCATTTAGGGCAGTTTAATGCAAAATTTTCATAAATAATTATTTCTATAACAAAATATATAAAGATATATGTACATATGTATGCAGGTTCATATGTACATATATTTTTTTGACAAAAAGTATTTAAAATTTAAATAATTTATTATAAACTGACAATACTTTTAATTAATTACAAATAGGTTGAAAAATAATTAGTAAGTAGTCAGTTAAAAAGTCATGCAAAGATGGCCAATTGACTACTGCCTATGACATGCCCATGTTAAAATAATGAGTCGTCGACAAGGAAAAAAGTCACTTAATCAACTAGATGTGGTTATAAAAAAACCAGTTTGAAGTTAGTTATAAATGTGTTTGACTTCCTACAGGGTTTGTGAAAAACACAAACGCTAATGTGTTTGTGTAGAAAATCATTAAAAAAAATAAAGTTTCCCTGTCAGCCATCTTTCGAACACAAAAATATTACTGTTTTTATTAAACTCAACAAAAGATGTGAACATTTAATTCCGTTCGGTTTGTTTTGAAAACCCACAAACTTGAATGTGTTCGGTTCGGCTCGTTAATGTTCGTCCCTTTTAGCTGGTAAAAAAAAACATTTTTACAAAAACAAAATACACACACGAAAAAAACATTATAGAACATTAAAATATAATGTTTGTCTACAGTATCACTACAATTGATCTGTTTTTTAACGAAGAACCTAACATTATATAATCTTTCTTTCTTTCTTGAAAATAGTTACGAACGGTATTAAGGGTTGTGTATGTCTACCAGAGAACTGCAAAATCACTATTTTTCTTGATTTATTCACACGCTAAAATTTACATTCAATCTTTGCTTGCAAAACAAAGTTCAACGTTGCTAATTTTTACATCGTTTCGGTCACATTTGATTTTTGCATGTATTCATTTTTTATTGAAAGTGCTTTATTTGCATTTTTGTTGCGCATGCAATATAACACAAATGTGTAAATTTAAAGGAACACATTCTTATACTTTTGCATTCAAGTAGTCATTGTCCACTCGATGAGACGCTTTGTTACCATTAACAACAATAAACCACTCGAAGAGACGCTTTGTTAAAATTAACAACAATAAAAACAACAATAACAAGAATACATTGTACCTACATACAGAACTACTGTACTTTTTAAAAGTAAAAAAATTCTGTTTCTATGGAAATTGTTTGTATGTACCTGCATATGTGCGTTTAGTTTCATTTAAATTTTTTTTTCTTGTACTACATAGTTAATGCTGAATGAATACATGAGTAATGATTGCTTGATTTCTGGCTTTATTGTTTGTATTTTTTTCTTTACCAAAACAATCATTGTCGCACCGAACACACAAACATCTTTATTAAAAAACGAAGCTAACGATTGTATAAATAACAAAGCACGATGTGCATTATTTCAATAACTGCAAACCAGCAGCGAATATTTGGGGTTGCGCAAGTTTGATTGTATGACCGCAAGTGAGTGTATTTGTTGCTGTTGATTTAATGCGTTTTTTTTTTACAATTGCACAAAGCCGTTCTCTGATGTCTACACAATCACTTAAAAAAATAGATATCGTTCCTGGGTGTGTGAACCGAACGTTAAATAATGCACTGTTTATTTTCGAACACTGATTTAAACCACAGAGCATACAAAGGCGTAACGAGACAGAAAATATTGTGTTTTTTCTGTCTTTTTCTTCGAAAGCTGCTCTTTTTGGGTTTTTTTGTTTTGATTATGCAATTTGTGTAGATAGTAGCGGCCTGTTTTTACGCATTGTCACTTTGTAGTGTACCTCATAAGTTGCCACCGCATACCCTTAGACCACTCTGATAATTACATATGCCAACTAAAACAGAGTAGGGTATTTTACTAGATCAAATAACGGCAAACTGACTGACAACAAATATAAAAACAAAACTGATCAATCTAAATTGAGTGAAGAATGTAATTGAGTGCATTCTAAACTCAAAACATTCTGATTGGGCAAGAACAATTGCAGGGAGTAAATCAATAATATTTAAATGATTAATATTGACATTTTCATAATACCGACAGAGAAAAACAAAGCTCTGTCGATAATTAGGATAAGTTAGAACGGCTAAGCCAAAATCTCAAACATAGTATATAAGCACTTGTAAATTTAAATAAAATCAGACTTGAAAATTAACAACTAAAAAATTGGCAATTACTTGCCTTGTGTTTTAATTTGAGAGGCTCAATCTTTCCGGCAGTTCTTTTGAACGCCTATTCACTGGCTGAAACCCTGATAGCTGTTTAATAACCAAGGGTTTTAGGGAAAACAAATATTAATCCTCCACACGGCGATTCTGCCTTTGCTAACATTAATCCTGCCAGATTAAAACCCCACAACTTCACTAACAAAAAACGTTTTCTTTCTCTTTCTTCGAAAGCTGCCCTCGCAAATGATTTAGGCATTTTTCATACGTCACTTTTTTCATCTCTGTATACTTTGTGATTGCGTAATCAAAAAAAAAATTCAAAAAGGGCAGTTTTCGAAGAAAAAGACAGAAAACAATACAATATTTTCTCTCTCGTGACGCCTCTGTATGCACTGTGGTTTTCAAAACTGCCCGTCTACAACTGACATGATTTGCTGTTATAACTTGATGGTTTAAAAGCGTTGTTAAAACATTTGCATTAACAACCGTGTTATAACATGAGAAAACTTCTAATTCATATTAGTGTTAAAGTTAAGCATTTCATGTCAGTTGTAGACTGCATATTATACACAAAAGTGTATGACGGCAAAGAAGTAAAAGAAAAAGTTCCTGATGAGCAAAAATAGAAAAAAGGTGAAATTAAATAAAACCCGTCAAAAATAATGACGCAAACTTTTTTGTGTCTATATATTTCAAATTTTATTGTGGTACATAACTTTATTTGTAAATTTTTGTAGGACGATTGGTGCTCCGTAGATGATTTGGGTCTTGGCGAACGTTGGGTATATCAACAGAAAATGACCCCAATCATGCAGCTCGCTTAGTAAAATAGATGCTGATTTATTATGCACTAATGCAATCAAATTCACTCCGCAATCACCGGACCTAAACCCTATCGATCATTATGGGGAAATCTTGAAAGTTGGTATAAGAAACTTTCTGAACAAGAATTAACGCAAAATTCTAAAAAATGTTAGAACGGTATTGTATCGTTCATAGCCAATTTTATTGGATATATAAGTTCGTTTTGACGTCATTTAAAAAAAAATAACTTTCACTTTTCTATGTTAAAGGCCAGTTTACACGGTAATACATTGTATTACGACATAATGTAGAATGAGAGAAATCATATCATGTAAAAGCAAAATGCATTGAGTAAGAGAGAATACGAATACAAAATCTGACAAGCGGTCGGTAAATGGTTTTTTTCTAAACCATTTTAGAAACTTAAGGCCATGTCAGATAAAACTTCATCGCTTTGCGTGACGTTTCTAACTTTGACTGAAAAGCGTATCGCAAAAGGTGTATGTCACAATAAACACTTTGACAACACTCGCGCATTGTGTGTTAAAAAAAAATAAACAAAAAAAATTTCTACTAGTAAATTGTCAAAGCACGCAAAAAGATGAGAGTTGCCTAACTTTTCGCTTCGCTTTGCGTTAAAAGTTCTTTATGTGACATGTTTCGTATAAGTATGTATATTTCATCTTAAATGTCAAAGCGAATCTCTGACGCAAAGCGAAGCAAAAGTTTTATCTGACATGGCCTTTATGTATTTTCATCACACCAGAGGTGCATTTTAACGGAGTATATTGAAGGTGGTAGCATTTTTATACAATTACAAAAACCAACTAAAATCTGCTCAGGAAATTTTCATGTTGTTTTTGTAAAAATTGTAAAACTGCAACCATCTGCTTTTTTGTTATTATTTTTGATTTTACTTATACCATCCGTGTATACATAAAGTATACTCTCAACAGACTTTTATTTTTTTCTTTTAAACACGGAGAGAATTTCATATTATTTTGATTCTACAAAGTCGTAATACATTGTATTACCGTGTAAACTGGCCTTAACCAGCAAGACATTTAAAAAAAGTCGTATATATCGTTGAAAATTTTATTTATAATACGAATACAGAAATTCATCAAAGTACTTAAATGTGTAAATACAGTGTAAACTTGCTAAATTTATTTTTTATTTTATTAGAAAAAAAAAATAAAAAATCAAAACAGAAAAGTCAAAAATAATTCTTTAAATTAAATATTTTTAGTTGTCTTAATAAAAGTTGATAGATACATTGGCTACAACAAATCTTTTAAAAAAAAAGAAGGAACAAGTCTAGTTTACCAACGCAGCTCCAAATAAAAAAAAGTACATAGGGTGATAGAAAATTGAAAAATAAGAAGAAAAAATAAAATGACAAAATTCTCGGAAACGCATAGTTTCCGAGCTATGGACCTCCGAAGTTTTCATATAAACTTGCGATTTCCCTCTACATTTCTGAACGTATATATATGGCCAATATTGGTATTATTTGAAAGCATTTGAACAGATCTTTCTGGAAATGCAAAATTTATTTAAAACTTTTTAAATCTTTAGCTCCTAATACTGTTTTTACAAAATTTATATCAAAATGTTACGGAAGTGCACTAGGTAATAAAAATGTAATCAAATAAACCCCAGCTTCTCTAAATTAAGCTGCTCTGCATAGCCGGCCTTTGGCCGGGCGCAAGGATTTTATCCTCTATGTTGTAACAAACACCGGCTTCGCTAACTAAAGCTTCTCTGCATAGCTATATACGTTCAAAAATGTAGTGGGAAATCGCAAACTTATATGAAAACTTCAAAGGGGCATTACTCTGAAACTATGCGTTTCCGAGAATTTTGTCATTTTATTTTTTCTTCTTATTTTTCAATTTTCTATAACCCTATGTACTTTTTTTTTATTTGGAGCTGCGTTGGTAAGCTAGACTTAAGCCAAAAAGAAAAACTAGGAATTTAAATTGATATAATTATTTATTTTAAGCCAGTATTTTATTTTGGGATTGGTAAAAAGATTTTTGTCTTATATGACACACCCTTTTGTAGGTGAAAAATTAATAATTTTGCTTCCGAACACTTCCATTACCTTTTGACATTTATTTTGACGTCTCTGACACGTAACACGATTTCGTACACAACACTACTTCGTTTTGTGTATTTTCTCTTTGCGCATTCGGTTTTCATACGTTTTCTGTTTTCGCTACCGTCACATCGTCAGAAACGGGTGGATTGTATACGAGCCGCGAAACAAGTTTAAAAATTCCTTGTTTTTAATTAGAAATTAACAAAACTTAAAATGAAAAACTATATGTTAATATTGTTGTTAGTGTTGCCCACCATTATTTGCACATTTAATGCACGTAAGTTACATAAAGTCAATTTTGTTTAAAAACCAATTGTGTAAAAATAAAAAAGTGCAGCAGTGAGTATTCGTAGTGTGTTGTCGGCTTTGTTGTTGCAGCAACAAACGACGTATTTTGACGTGGCACAGATTGGACGATGGTGTTAAAATTACAGTTTTTTTGAAATTTTAATTTTTTTAAAGTAGTTTTGAATTAAAATTTCACGAAATAGCAAAATTTTGTTATAAATTATGTCAAGTTCATTGTTAGTTATAATGTGGTGCATATCCGAATGTTGTTGATAATTCTTTTAATTGGGAATTTCACTTTTTACCATTTTTAGCTAACAAATATTCAGCTTTTGCTGAAGACGCCATTGAGGAAGATATTATAGAAGTTGATGGAGAAGATGGTGCTGTAACAGGTGAAGATGTCGAAGCAGATGAAGAATCGGACTCAACACAGTCAACATCCCCTTATGCTGATACTGTTTTACTGTTCACGAAACCCACTTACAATCCCGGCCAACAAATGGACTTACCCGGAGGCAAACCAGTTGAATTCTTGATTGGGTTTACCAACAAGGGCCCAAATGATTTTGTTGTTGAAACTGTTGAAGCTTCTTTCCGTTATCCCATGGACTTTAACTACTACATTCAAAACTTTTCAGCTGTTGCCTATAACCGTGAAGTTAAGTCTGGCCTTGAAGCCACTATTTCCTATTCCTTTATGCCTTCTGACCAATACGCTGGCCGACCCTTCGGTTTAAATATTGCCATGAATTATCGCGACTCCAATGGCGTTCAATATATGGAATCTGTCTTTAATGAAACGGTTTTAATTTCCGAAGTTGATGAAGGTTTAGATGGTGAGACTTTCTTCTTGTATGTCTTAATGGCCGGTATTGTTGTTTTGTTGCTGGTTGTTGGCCAACAATACTTGTTGGGCTCATCGGGCAAACGTAAGCGCACAGCTACCAAGAAAACTATTGAAACTGGTACTACCAGCGATAATTCAATTGACTACGAATGGTTGCCCCAAGAGACTTTGCGTGCTCTACGTAAGTATACTTGAAAATTATCATAGATATCTTATATCAACACATGTATATTTACAGAAAAATCTTCCCCTAAATCGAAGACGCCCAAAACATCTCCCAAACCCAGCAAACAAAACAGCCCCAAGCAAACTCAAAGTCCCAAACCCAAGAAGGCTGTCAAACAACAATAAGACTACTTAGCGTGTTTCATATTCTCTTAATTTTTAATTTATCATTATTATGTATTTTCATATTTTGAAAAATCCAATTTATTACAACATTTGCCCCTCCAAAATGTTAAGAGATTTTGTTACGAAAGAGAAAATTGGTTTTTTCCTCGCAACCTGTTAACACAATAGAGAGCGGACTTTTATAATTTTTTTTTTGTATAATTTTAAGTAATTTTTATATTGTCTTCATTTATAGAAGATTCACCCTGATTAAAGAAAAATTGGTAAAAGTCCATTCATCATAACGCTGGTTGTTATTATATCTTTTTTTTTCGTGTTGAAAGTTTAATTTAAACGAGTTTAAGTTTTAATATAATTCATATTGTAAGTCAGAATGAATACTTGACATTCTATTAGAACAACTTAGTATACTTTTTTAAATAAAAAAAACTTGTAAAAATTTAAATTGAATTTATTATTTTTCTACAAGTAACGAAATAAAGTGATATGAATGATAATTTATAAACGAATAACAGAAAAATTAGTTTTATCTTCTAAAATTATAGTTTGCTTCTAACTAGGTATGTAGCCCCTATTACGGATTACAACTAAACTTAGTTGAGTTGTAATTAAGACAACTGGTTGTGATTACGGATTACAACTAAACTCAGTTGAGTTGTAATTAAGACAACTGGTTGTGATCAGTTGTAATTTTTGTTATGTTTTTGTTTACCGCAATATAGCAAAGTTGTAAACCATAATCACCCTTATTGTGTTTGGAGTAAACATCGGCGATGCCAATTTTTTAAGTTTGAGAATTTATTCCCAAAAAATTTGTTATGGGAATCATTCACAATACAAAATAAAAAATATGGGAATATTTTTATGGGAGTAGTTGTTTGCGATAGGGGTGATTGTATTAACTTAAAGTTTCAAAATTTTTAGTATAAACAAAACACTACAATTGAGTATAAGAAGTATGTATATGAAAAACCAACCGTTTCATTACCAAATCATGCGATCAGAAAACGGCCGATAGATTCTATTATTATTATATTTAATTAAAGAAAAATTGCGTATGCAGACCGCGAGAATAAAAAACACTTTCTTGTTATAAGAATTCACACTGACTACTAGAAACATCTTTATTTATAAAACTTATGTTAGCTTCATTTACCAATGTCTTATGTATAAAATATAACGGTATCAAAAGCCCGTTTGCAACAATGTTAATAAATATTATATATTACTAAATGTTAAACTACTGCTGTTATTAACACATCGTTATGTACATACAAATACATTTGAGTGATCTACAACACCCCTTCTCGATGGTGTAATGACAGCTTCTCTATGAGGTATAAAAATTTCTGTTTGGGTAAGGGCTTCGTTAAAATATCAGCTTCTTGCTCGTTCGTACTCACATGCTCGATTTTTACCATACCCTCTTCAATTTTTTGTCTAATAAAATGATGTTTAACATCAATGTGTTTAACCCGCTTATTCTCCATATTATAAGCTAATTTTATCGCACTTTGATTATCTTCAAAAATTTTTATGGATTTCACATCAATGAAAAGATCAGCCAGTAAACCACGTAACCAAACACCTTCTTGTAACGCCAAAGACAACGTCACATACTCCGCCTCTGTCGTTGAACATGCTACAACTTGTTGCTTCTTTGATGTCCAAGTAACAATATTACCAAAAACTTTAAACAAATATCCGCTTGTGGATTTTCTGTTAAACACATCAGCAGCAAAATCGGCATCAACGAATCCAACTAATGGATGTTCGACAGCTCTTTTCATATACAGTAATTCCATATTCATACTTGATTTCAAATACCTTACAAGTCGTTTAACACCCTGCCATGTCGCGACAGTTGGAGATTCTTGGTATCGACTTAATTCTGATATAGCGTAGCATACATCTGGTCTGCTGCATAACATTATGTACATAATCCTTCCAATGACTTCTCTGTATGGTACATTTACCTTTTCTTTTTCTTTAGTATTTTCAAGTTGAATCGATTTATCCATTGGAGTCGCCACGCCATTACAATCTTCCATATTAATAAAATGTAGTATCTCTCTGATGCCTTTCTTTTGTGACATTGCTAAAACATTTGACTCTTTATTATAATTAAACTCTATTCCAAGAAATTGTTCAAAAGATTCAGATACCACCATTTCAAACATTTCTGAAAGTTTTCTCTTAACTTTGTCGAATTGCGCCTCGTTTCCACAAACAAGCAGCAAATCGTCAACATATAAAACTATGTACATTATACAGTCGTCATTTTTACTGGTGTACACACAATAATCGTGTTCTGATCTTGTAAAACCCATTTTCTTGATTGCATCATGAAATTTTTTGTACCAACACAACGGTGATTGCTTAAGGCCATATAGGGCTTTGTTCAGCTTGCACACCATACCACTTTTAACTTTCAAACCTTCAGGAACCGTCATATACACTGTTTCATTTAGATCGCCGTTGAGAAACGCTGTTTTAACATCCATTTGGGAAATTTTGTAACCTTTATAAATTGCAACTGCCAGGACAGTACGTATAGTTGCCATTCGTGCAACTGGTGCATATGTTTGTTGATAATCGATACCGTACTCTTGTTGACACCCTCGAGCAACTAACCGCGCCTTATACCTCTTGGGTTGACCATTTTTATCGGTTTTCAATTTAAAAACCCATCTACACGAGATAACTTTCATGCTTGGCACATTCTGCACTAACTCGAAAGCGTTATTCTTTTTAAGTGACAAAAGTTCCTCTTCAATCGCCCGTTTCCAATGCTCTTTGTCAGGCCTTAACACAATTTCATTAAAACAAGCAGGTTCAGCTGAAAAAGTTACTTTGGACAAATTTAACTGATCAAAATAAGTATTGTAAGTTAACTTGCCTGGGGCTCTGCGCTCACGGCAGCTTTGCCTTTGACCTGCCAAATTTGATTGCTGCCGGAGCGCATCTGCGTCTTCCCTTAACTCGTCTCTCTGATCTGCTGCACAATTGCCTACGCCAGCTTCAACACTACCATCGTTACCAAAGCCATCAGTTATTGTTGTATCACCATCATCGTCTTCAAAACCTTCAAGAGGTTCCATCTCTAAGACTGAATCGATTTCTATATCCCCTTCTGGATCTGAGATTTCATTATTTTCTACCACTAGTACGTCATCGTCACAAGCATTTTTGTTTATCTCATCCTTTTTACTATCATCGGCCTCAGAATTTGTTTCTAACTGTAGTTTTGCTGGAAAATTTGACTCATCAAATTTAACGTTTCTGGCAACAATAATCTTTTTATCTTTGGGTTTCCACAACCTATATCCATTAATACTATAACCGACAAAAACCATTTCGTTACACTTTTTACAAACTTGGATCGTTTTTCTTTAGGTATCAGCTCATATGCACGATATCCAAAGACACGTAATTTGCCAACATCAGGTTTTACGTTGTACCACACTTCGGCCGGGGTTTTATTTTGTACACTAATGGTAGGGCTTCTATTTAGTAAATAAACAGCAGTCTGTACAGCCTCTCCCCACATATTCTTGCTTAAACCAGAACTAATCAACATGGTTCTAGCTTTTTCAACTACACTCCGATTATACCGCTCAGCTACACCATTTTGCCTCGGACAATAACCAACTGTTGTTTCAAGTTTGATACCCTTTGCATTATAAAACATTTTCTGTTCATTAGATAGGTATTCTCTGCCTCTGTCACATCTCAAATGAGCAATACTGCATCCAAATTTTGCTTCTGCATGAGATTGAAAATCTTTAAAACAGTTGAAAACATCGGATTTACGTTTTATCAAGTATATCTGGGCAAAATGGCTGAAATCATCTATAAAGCTGACAAAGTACTGATAACCATCAAAGGTGTTGGGTGTTATCGGGCCGCATACATCTGTATGAATTCTTTCCAAGATTCTTGAAGTTGGTTGTCGATGATTTTTATAAGGCAGCTCTGATTGTTTTCCCTTTATACAGTCACCACATGCAGCACTCTCCTCCCTCACTTCGAAACCTGTCACCATTTTATTGTTTTTTAGTTTCTTAAGATACGTCTCACCAATGTGACCAAAACGGCGGTGCCATAAATCAGTCACTTCACACACATTTGCTTGAACATTTTCTTGCGTCAGTTTTATAACGTATAGTGAACTCACCATGTTTGCAATTGCCACACTACGGGTATTTTGTTTAATTATCGCTTGTTGGTTATGGGTGAAAAACACTTGAAGACCTTTCTCTTGCAGGGCTTTGATTGAAAGCAGATTTACCCTTAGTTCCTTTGCATATAGCACTTCATTTACTTCAATTTTTATTGTTCTAAGTACCATAAACTTTAGTAAAACCAACGAAAACACCTTTGTGGGTAGCCATAATTGATCCACCTTCCTCTGCAGTGCTAATAGCTAGTGGTTTTGCGAGTATTTCAACACAACTTAATGATCTTAAATTGTTGGTCGCATGCCTTGTGCTGCCTGAATCTAAAACCCATGTATCACTTTCACCTCCGTTGTCACCCATCATAAAAGCCACAGCTAAACTTTCATTATTTCTATTGTTCCCACCACCACGTTTTTTGAATTTTTTCTTGTTTTGTGGACAGGCGAAGCTCTTATGCCCTTTCTTTTTACACTTAAAACACTCACCGTTGAAACCAGTGTAGAAAGCAGCATCATGACTCCCTGCACTCTCACCAACCAATTCTTTACTTACTTTTTGCCGCATTTCTTCATTCAAAAGTCTTGACTTTGCATACTCTAAAGTAAGTGTTTCATCAGGCAAATTCTCAAGTGCAGTAATTAGCGGTTGAAAATCATCGGGAAATGACTTAAACAGATGGTAAATAATTTCGTTGTTTTCTAACTTCCCGCCGGCTGCCACTAATTCTCGTACGCACTCATCAAACTTTGTGAAATGCCTCTTCATATCACTGCCCGTTTCATACCGTAATCTATCAAGCCTTGTCCTCAACATATTTTGCTTCGCCATGTTTGTCCCAGAAAAAGTTCCTACCAGAGCACACCACATTTGCTTAGCTGTCGTCTTGCCTTTTATATATTCTTGAAGTTGGTTGTCGATGATTTTTATAAGGCAGCTCTGATTGTTTTCCCTTTATACAGTCACCACATGCAGCACTCTCCTCCCTCACTTCGAAACCTGTCACCATTTTATTGTTTTTTAGTTTCTTAAGATACGTCTCACCAATGTTATTATAAAGGCGCAAAACACGGAAAGTACTCCTACTTTTGGTATTTTTTTTAAAAACGATTTACAAAATAATTTTGCGTACTCTAAAAGCCTGGGGGGTTACCGCGTATTTCGATTCGAAAGAAACCATTTACGGATTCGAACAATTTGTACTGTGTATTACGATTTTCGTAATCGTTCGAAACGATTAAAAAATGGAAAATTTGATGAACAATTTTTGTTCGTTATAGAGAGTGGCTTTTAAGAAAGTGATTTTTTGTTTTCAATAAAGTATGAAAAACGTCCGTTTATTCGAAACAAATATTACGAAAATCGTAATACACAGTACAAATTGTTCGAATCCGTAAATGAGTTTTTTCGAATCGAAATACGCGGTAACCCCCCTGATTTTCAATACCAAACTTTAACGGAGTATATGTAACATAAATATATGTATAACATCTTAGTCCCCATCATTTCTGGGGTCTTCGGAAACTCCATTTCAACATACATACGGACAGACGGACATCGTTCAATCAATTTCGCTACTCATAAGGACCTAGAATATATATACTTCATGGTGTCTAAAATCAATATTTTAGATATTACAACCGGAATGACAAACTTATATAAATACATGGGTTTGTGGTGTTGCTGAGGTGACAATCCTTGGTCAAAGTCCTGAGGACTCCAAGTCGTTCCTGTGCTTAGAACCGATTATCATGTGAACAAACTTATACACTTACCTTTGCTGAAGGGCATAAAAATAGTCACCCCTATCGGGAATAAAAATTCCTTGGGAGTTTTTTCCCTTTTTCCTATGTTAATTCAATAGTAAAAATGGGAAAAGGGAAAAAACTCCCAAGGAAGTTTTTGTACAAAAAGTACAAAAAGTTCGAATTTTTACACTTTTTTCCCCCTTTAGGTCAAAAATTTGGTGCCTAATATCAGGCATGTTATGCAAATCACTTTTTGTAAAAGTGATTTGAAATCACAAGAAAGGTGTTCTGGAAAAAAACTTTTTTCATAATTGTGATTTTAAACTGGGGT
Organism: Pollenia angustigena; assembly: GCA_930367215.1. Classification (NCBI taxonomy): domain Eukaryota; kingdom Metazoa; phylum Arthropoda; class Insecta; order Diptera; family Polleniidae; genus Pollenia; species Pollenia angustigena. The sequence goes on from OV884059.1 coordinate 75,488,097, forward strand.
CTAATCACCGCATTCGATACAATCGTATCGAATAAACTATCGATTTTTTTTGTATACGATAGACATTGACGTATCGAATTAAAACTCAATAAATGTAATGTCGAGTTACTCGATATCGAATGCTATTATTTCAAATTCAATACATTTCATTCGATATCGAGTTTCATGATGCCAAAATAAATAATTTCGATCAAGTTTGCTCGATATCTTATGCGGTGATTAGACCCCTGGTCGGTTAATTGGTCGCCGATCAAAGATTGCTTGCTTATAGTTTTCCACCATTTTAAACCAAGTTAAAACTTTTGAGGTTTCCAAAACACCCTTAAATCACAATTGTGATTTTAAAATCACATGTGATTTGAAATTTTGTAATTTTCAGAACATGCCTGTATGAACTAAATTCGATTTTCGACAGTAGTCGAATTAGCTGATCAAACGAATTTTCATTTGGTATTGTTCATTAGTTTATTCCCAGTACATTTTCTATCAGCTGTCAATTAAAATTAAAAAATTTTTGTTAACAAATTTCAAAAATTAAAGTTAAACGTGACTTCGCAGGAATCTGGAGTTTCATCCCATTTTTTTACATGCTGAACTTTTATGCAAATCTTTTCGTCATTAAATAATTTTGTTCCATTAGTAAAATGAGCTTTTCCAATAGCTTTTTACGACGCACAGTGGCGCCATTTGAGTTTTTTCGTTGCAAAAATCATATCTTTTGAACCGAATAAGATAATTGAACAGTTTAAACAGCATATGATAGATAACTGTTCAGCCTATGAAATGAGCGTTTGGAAAGGGTGCTACGCTCTGTAGGGGCCTAATTATGGGTTATCAAAGTTAAAATTAGTAGAAAAATCAATTTTATGGTAACTAAAAAAAATTATTTTTACATTTTTAGATTGTTTTTATTTTTTTTCTTTAGGTTTTTATGTTTTAAATTATTACCCAACAAATTAAAAAAAAAATTATTTTTTTTTAAATTTATTTTTTCAATTTTCTGTAAAATATTCATCACAGTTCGTAAGAGAAGGTATATCTAAAAGACTAACCATTTCTAAACTATAATTATTTTCTAACTCTATTCGTGACTTCACATGCCGCAGGGAAGATATAAGTGGATCGGAAGATGCTGCCAACATGTTGAAGAGGTCCTCATTTTGCCTTACCCTTGATGCTTTGAATGTGTTCTGCAATCTATATTTTTTATAAAATTTGTTAAGAGACTCCTGTGCTTCTTCAGAAAGCTCTCCAATTGGCAAAGACTGGTACTCAATTATATCTTTGCCATGCGCCAATATTTTATGGACGGTCGGGGTCAACTTCTTCTGTGGATACATTTCTGCTAAAAGAGATGCAGTTTTCGACGCATATTCTCCATATTTTGTAGAATTGACATTTTCTTTGCAGTTTAAAACATCCAAGATCGTTCCCAATCTTTTCACGATTTGATTGTCAATTCCAGTGATTCTAGTTACTGCCTCATCATTTTCAAAAAATCTCCTAGAAGTGTTTCCATCGTTTGAGTTACCGTATCCGTGCTTGGGACAGTCTACTTTTAGTCCAACTTGTTTAAAAAAAGCATCCTGTATTTGCTTCTTTCTGATCTTTTCCTTATCCTTTATTGATGTATTTTCATCGAAGTTTTCCTCCTCTTGTGGTAGGGTATACGCCAGTTTTAGCAAGAATTCCATACACCTTATCCTTGCGTGCAATGGTGACATTCCATATTCGTAATTCTCCTCATTTGTAGAATCGTTTAAATTACCAAAGTTCTTCTGACTCTTTTTGCAAATCGGGCATGACATTGTTGAGGTTGTTCCTGTCAGTTCGTTTACGACTTTTCCGTCAACCATGGTCAGATGGAACTCGTAATTGCATTCAATATATTTTCCTTCTCCAATTTGCAGCTTTGTAGGCTTAATCTTGCTTATTTGTTCTTCAATGTCCTTCACCGTGGTCCTTATGAGTTCTGCCGATTCCCTTGCAAACTGAAACATTATTGGTCGGCAATAATGCACTGATGACGGACGTGGATTTTTCCAGTGAAGGGAAACATCCGATTTAAGCCGCAAAGGAACAACAGATGCCATAAACATATTTCCGTCCGATATTGTAGCGTCATCGGAAGATATCCTTTGCTTATAAACGCTTTGTCCGGATGATCCATCGCAGCCCCATTTGCTGATCAATGTCAACTTCTCAGGAAGAATTTTCACCTCATTTTCAGGAAGACTCTCCAACAACCGTTTTGCTGTATGGCCCATGAGATCCTGCAGATTGGCTTTCGCAGAGACTTCCGTAAATTCCGTATGCAGTGGTCGTGAATTTATTTTGGCTTGCGTAATATGCTTGTATCCGGGTAAAACGTCAGCGCCGTGTCGCGTTAAAGATGCCCGTAGTTTCTCATATTTCTCTTTGGAAAGTTCTAAGTCCATAAACAAGGCCAAGGCTTCTTCGGAACCATACTTTTTAATGTGTGCGTTTGTGGGCGTGGGAATGCTTTCCTTAATCCTTTTTAGTCGCAGTGGGCTTGCATCAGCAACAGATTTGGTTATGTGCGACCTAACTCTTTCACTATCCTTTGTAAATTTAATAGACAGCGCTTCCGATAATTGCTTCGTGGTCAAGTCATTGGTGGCATCGGCAAGTTTCCTCTTTCTTGTGAAAATTGAACACACCTCAATACTTTTTTTTGGCCTTCCTTTTGCTCCTCTGGTTGATGTGGTGGGTTTATCTACTGCCAATATATCCAGGATGGTATCTTCATTAAGCCAGTCCTCGTATTTGGAGTTGAAGTTCTGAATGGTTCGATTAGATTTCACCCATTTTGCCTTAATATTTGCATATATCAGATAAAAATTATTTTTTATAATTTCGCTTCTCTCAATATTTCCGTATAAGCTATCAAGTTCTTCTAAAGCAGCTTCCGTGAAAAAATTTGGTGTGGTTGACTTTCTAAACAGTTCAAATAATTTAAAATTGTTCAACGCCATGTTTTCAGTACTTAAATTGTTTAATGGTTTCAGTAATTGTTGCGCCAACTTTCAGTCGTAGACTAATCCAGGCATTATGCTTATTTTGCAATATATAGGCTTATGCTACCATGCCGAAAAATGTACCTGTTCCCTACATACATATGGATTTAGGCTGAATAATGCATTTTTATATTATGCACGTGTCCAAATAAGATTTGTGCCTACCTGTAGTCAATATTGTTCTTGACCATTTGCAATATATAGGCTTATGCTACCATGCCGAAAAATTTACCTGTTCCCTGCATACAAATGGAATTAGGCTGAATAATGCAATTTTGATATTATGCACGTGTCCAAATAAGATTTGTGCCTACCTGTAGTCAATATTGTTCTTGACCATTTGTACGCCAAAGTATTGTTTAAGTGAGGTACGTACCTGCTAATTTCAATGAGTAGTTTTTTTAGATTTTAGATCAAACTACTGTCATACAATTTCTGCAACCATGTCTTTTTAACCTTTTTTACCTCTAGAAGCCAAACGGGCACGTACGGGCAGATAAAATTTTTGAATTATGTAAAGAAATAATCAAAGAACAGATTTTGCAAATATGGCAAATATAGAAAAATATAGATTTTTGTTATTTTCCGTCAAAGTTGAAAAATAGTGAAAAAACGGATAGTTTTTAAATAGTGATTTACCAGGAGAAACACAAAGCAAACAGTTCATTTTTTTTTTATCATTACACATTTAATAAATGCATCAATCAATACAAACAAAAAATAAGGCGATTCGTTACCTATTTTTCGTGATATTACACCTGAAATCGCAACAAATTTACTAAAAATTGTGTGTTTTTTTGAAAACCGAAAGTCGGTCAACTTTGAACGGCTATATCTTCTAAACTAAAAATGTGATATTATTAAGAGTGGCAGATTTGAAATCGTTGAAAAGTTTCCTATAACATGAGTTTATTCAAAACTTCGTCGGTGCTCATGAAAATTTTGATTTTTGCAACCTCGTTTGCTCTACGGGCGCTACTGTGCGACGTTGGACTTGCATAATTCGGTAGACTGATTTCTGGTATTAAAAAAACCTAAATAAGACCAATACAGTAATTCAAATTTTTTTAAAGAAGCGTTTTCAAGATATTTTAGCTATTTCGAAAAATCTCGAGAACTGTTCATCTGAATTGTACTGTAGTTGTAAACTGCCGCATAAATACATATGGGGGATTTCATGTCAAGTGACCCAATTTTGAAATCCTTGTCTTCCGATTTGGATGAAATTTGCACCAAGATTAGTCCTATTGGATAGTAGTTTAGACACAAATTTTCAACAAGATCGGTCTAAAAGTTTCTGAGCTATTGGGGGTCAAAATTTGACATTTTGGCCATACAGGTGTTCTTTCTTATCCATGTTACTTATTACCTATTGGTGTTAGCAAAATTTGTCCCAAGTAGCTTCGATAGCTAGTTGATCCATCTTTTGAAAAAAATTTTTTTTGTTTTTTTAAATTTTTTTTTTTATTTTTTTTTTGTAAATTTAAAACTTTTTTTTATTTTTTTTTAGCGGGAATGTTTTTTTTTTTTTTTTTTTATTCAAAAGAAAGCGGATGTCTTTTCCTTTAAGGTACTTTTGGTCCCTTTTTGGGATGCATGCGGCTTATGTATAAAAAAAAATAATTTCTAACTCTAGACAAGGGTTTTTAAATTTTTAGCATATGCAGTGTTCTTTCCCATCCATGTAACTTATTACGTATTGGTGTTAGCAAAATTTGTCCCAAGTAACTTCGATAGCAATTTGATCAATATTTTGAAAAAAAAAATTTTGTTGTTTTAAAAAATTTTTTAAAACTTCTTTTTAAATTTAAAAAATTTTTTTTTTAATGTAAAAATTTTTTTTTATATTTTTTTTTTTTTTTTGCTCAAAAGAAAGCTATGTCTTTTCCTTTAAGGTATTTTTGGTCGCTTTTTGGAATGCGAGTGGCTTATGTATAAAAAAAATAATTTCTAACTCTAGACGAGGGTTTTTCAATTTTTAGCATATGCACTATTTTGAATTTTTTCCTATTTGTGTTTAAGTGTTTCTAAAGCCTTAAAAATAAAACGCATGCAAAGAAACTAGACAAATAAACCTTTCCGACGGTATGTTACAAACCCAATTATTATTTTATACCTTCGATACTGTAATGCCCACAATATGTTAATCCCAGGAATAAAATCACTTTTTTTCTGTAGAAATGTTGACAAATTAAATTCTTTTTATTAATTTGTAATAATAATTAAATTAATATATAATTATAATAATTTCTGATAATAATAATAAAAAGATAAACATAAAATTTTATCCTCATCACATTAGATCCTTTTATATCCTAATTTTATATATAAAATTTTATCCTCATCACATTAGATCCTTTTATATCCTAATTTTTGGTAGCTGATGAAGTGTTTAAGTGTGCAAATTTTCAAATACCCAGTCTTTCACCCTCCCTATGTATCGCCCTTATTTTCTGCTTTTTTTTGCCAATCCTTTGTTGGAGTTACTTCGTTTAGCTGTTGATTTCGCTGCTGGTTTTGGAAAGAAATCACATTGAGTAGAGGCAGAAAACTTTTTCAACTTGAGTCTTCCATCGTCAAGCGGTATAAAAGCATGGTATTGAGCGGTGCCATCGATTGTTCCAGCGGCATCGAATCTGCTTTTCAGTGTTTTCAATGTTTCCGCATGATCCTCTTTGCTACTAAAAACTGTTTCAGTTTCTTTACAATAATTCTTTGCCCAATGGAATAAAGCAGTCGCATCTAAGATGCGATCTTGGTGAGAGCACTGGAGACTATACTTCGCTGCATTTCTTTTGAGGTTTGCTCCAACACCATCACATGCTCCTTTACCATGAGCAGTAGGATGAAAATGCCACTCAGCTGGCATTCCAAAATCTTTTTCATGAGCTAAAAGATTTGCGAAGCTACTTTTGTTTTTAAAATGTTGACGAGCTCCGTCCGAAATGTAGTATACCTTCTCTACTGTAAAATTACATTTAAGATAATTTAGTATTATCTTCTGGTATTCATAAACTGAAACGGTATCATGTTTTAAATTGTCGGATATGATTGCCATACTTTTGTGTTCCAGTTTTTCATCTTTCATGTAGTAAATAACTACTGTGAATATAGTTGCTTGGTCGTTATTGAAGTGGAATGACTGTATGGCATCCTGAAGAACATATTTATAGTTCTCTGCGAAATCAAACGAAATAACGAATTCACCAGACTTCAAATGTATCTTCAAATTCTTGAAGAATGACCACTGCTCTTTGACTAAAAAGTCATGGGTTCTCAAATTTAGCAATCCTCTACACATTTCGTCCACAAAATCATCTACATTTGAAATGATTGTTTTCAATGTGCATCTTTCAGTCTGAAGCCAAGATTCAAATTTTATCTCCTCAATACATTCTCGCTCAAAAGAGTTAATACAATTCTCTTTGATGAATGTTGTTTCCGGGCAAATTTAACATTCTCCTAAGTGGCAAGAAGTTGTTGCATTAGGACACATAGTCAATTTAAGGCAATCGCGGTAATCGTGCAATTCTTCTGGTGAATCATCTGTTAAATACCTAAAGTTAATTTCCTTTAACATCAGTTTAACATTTTCATGGTAAATGCAAACGCATACTGTGTGAGTTCCGCTGCTTCCTGCCAAAACGCAGTGTTTTGGCCTCAGTTGGGTAAATTTCGTGAAGCCAATTTTGACATCATCGTGTTCTGTTTGAAATGTTGCGAATAACTAATTCAGGTTGCAGAGAACCATTCTCTTTTGCATTTGAACTTTCTTGCCATCGATTCGTACGGACATCCAGTCTTTCATCCCTGGCATCAAGCGACTCATATCATCTCGCTGATAAAACTGAGTTACTAGAGCTTCAGTTTCGCACTCTAAAGTTTTCCCCTTCTTTTTGTTTGGGAGTGTGAGAATACCATGCTCAGCAACCAATTTTTTAGCAATTCTTGCTTTTCGTTGAGACGTTCCAAACTCAGCCATTATTTTTGCACAACTCCATGTGGATGGAGCAAGCGTAAGAAGTTGAATTCTTTCAGCTCTGCTCTGTGACGTCTTGTATTTCTCTTTTATTTGTTCCAGAACTTCTACTGCATCCTTATGATATTTGTTCTGACACTCATTCTTTGAACGTATACCTTCTACTGAAAAGTTAGAATAACCATCATCATCAACAGTTCTGTCATCATTCTCAGAACTACTTTTGTCTTCATCTGGGATTACTTCAACGCAAGGCTCATTACTATTCAAATCCGGTAATTCGTTCAACTTTCCCAGCTCTTTCCTGCATGACCCACAAATTTTCCACCGTTTTGACAGCGTAGGAAATTTTTTTAATAAGCCGTCGGAAATATTTCGCATATCCGATGATCTGTGAACTTTTTTGTTAAAGGGATTAAAACAAAAAGAAGCAAATATATCACTTTGAAGCTTGGCCTTTTTCGGAGCTGTAGACATTGTAAAAATTAATTATGTAAATAACACACGTCTAAGCTGTAACGCTGTTTCAAAAAAACTGAATACCGAAAGTCTTCAGAATGACAATAAATAGTTTTTTTTAAGATCATATAGGTAGTGCATTCTAATGAAGGTGTCTAATTTTTTTTATAAGGGTGAAGAAGGGCTTAGTGTGGGTTAACCGCATGTTACATAATAAAAATAATAAAGTACCTTTTTCAACCAATTATTACTAATAATAATAAAAATAAGCCACCTGTAAATTTTCACCTTCTAAACATAATATTAAAAAACTACCTGTTAACTTCTATCTCTCCACCCACATTTTAAAGGCAAGTGTCATAAAATAATAAATTAACTGGTATTTCGGAGAATGGCCATAGAATATTTCCACCTGATTTAAGCACTTGTCTCTGGGGTACCCGATATTTTGACAACAAAAATCACATTCAGTATTACGTGCGCTAAAAACTGTATATTTTTTTATGTAGGAAAAATTAAAAAAAGAATTGTTTGTCAACATTTCTACAGAAAAAAAGTGATTTTATTCCTGGGATTAACATTATTACAGTATCGAAAGTATAAAATAATAATTGGGTTTGTAACATACCGTCAGAAAGGTTAATTTGTCTAGTTTCTTTGCATACGTTTTATTTTTAAGGCTTTAGAAACACTTAAACACAAATAGGAAAAAATTCAAAATAGTGCATATGCTAAAAATTGAAAAACCATCGTCTAGAGTTAGAAATTATTTTTTTTTATACATAAGCCACTCGCATCCCAAAAAATTACATTAAAAAAAAAAATTTTAAATTTAAAAAAAAAGTTTTAAAAAATTTTTTAAAAAAACAAAAATTTTATTTTTCAAAATATTGATCAAATTGCTATCGAAGTTACTTGGGACAAATTTTGCTAACACATACGTAATAAGTTACATGGATGGGAAAGAACACTGCATATGCTAAAAA